>CM050889.1:84702405-85952405 GCA_027725995.1 Rhynchospora tenuis
TTGGAGTTTGGGATGCATTTTAGTTTCGCCCTCGTTTTCCTCCAGCCATCGCTTGCAGTCTTCGGGGGGAGCCTGATCATTTTCTGGATCGACCTCTCCTATCTTGACAAAGCGGATGCTGGGATGAATCACTGTTCCATGTTCCACTTCTTCGATTTTTGGTGGGACAGTGAATGTTTTAAGCTTGGAGATTCGCTCCCTTTCACGAGGCGTGAGGTCTTTGCAATGTTTCATAGGCAAAAACTCTACTGCCAGGGAAGTTTGACCATCTTCCTCGCTTTCAGAACTCTTATACGTCCGGGCCGGAATGTGAACATCATCTCCGACTCTTTCAGAGGACTCCGGTTCACTGTCACTTCCCCACAACATTTGGGCTGTTTGTGCCTTGATGGCTGCTTTGAGTACCACCCTTTTTACTGCCTCTCTAACAGCGTCTGAAGAGGCGGTATTCTTTGTGGATGCTGCCCCCTGTTCGACCTTGGGCTGGTAATATTTTGCATCATCCAATTCGGCTTCGTGTGCTTCAAAAGGTCGGTCATCGCCCTTGATTACACATTGTCTGCCATCTCAGGTGAACTTGACACATTGATGTAGGGTGGAAGGGACCAAACCATTTTCATGGAGCCATGGCCTCCCCAATAGCGCCTTGTAGGTGGTGTCAGCCTCTATGATAAAGAATTTCACGGGCGTCACAATTTCACCAAAATCTATGTCAATGATGGTGGACCCCAAGGCCTTTTGGTATTGATGATTGAACCCGTGAATCCGGATTTTGTCCTTCTTGGTTTCTCTGATGCTGAGTGAGAGTTGAACCAAGGTTTTCAATGGCATGATGCTAATGGAAGACCCTGGGTCAACCAGAATTTTGTTGATCTTTTTACCATATATGACCCCAGTGGTGTAGAGAGGCCTGTTGTGGTCTGCAGTTCCAGCCATCAGATCTTCATCAGTGAAGGTGATATGTGGCTCTGACTCAATTTGTGCTACTTCCTCCCGGGCTTCTTGAGCAAAATATGCTTGGAAGCTGGCGGGGTTTTGTAAGGCATATATGAGAGATTCGCGGAGCTCTTGCGACACCATGAGAGCATCGAAGACACTTAGCAGGGCCGGTATCTTGCGCAAGTGTGCTACCACATTGTAATCACCTACGGTCATTCTGGGTCTGCTGCCATTAACCCTTACATCTCCTTCAGCGGTTATCTCCTCCGGAACACTCCGTCTGTTGTGAGGAACATCCCTCGGGGGTTGTCTTTCAGTTATTCTGGTGCCAGACCTCGAGCTGACATTGCATTGTCCCTTTTGTTTTGGTTGGATTCCGGTTTGAGCCCGTCGGGCCACCGGATTTGGTCGACTCGGGGGAAATGGTGCAACTTCCTCCTCCTCGGTCTCATTTTCTTCAGAATCACTTCCGAAGGGCATAGTTGTCATTGGACGGGTAGCCATTGCAGTTGGCTCCTCCTCCGGACTGTCATAGTCCGACTTTTCTGAGTCTTCCTCTTCTGAATTTTCGGGATCCGGGTACCAGGTCGTGGCGTGGCACTCTTCTCCTTCTGTTTCTTCATCTGAGGTCTTGCCATCATTATTGGGCCAGGCTAGACATTCGTCTCTGGAATGGCCCCATTCTTGATGATGCTCACAGTATTTTTTGCATCCTTTGGGCCTTTTTGGCTTGTGGGCTCGTTCGACGACATTCTGGTGCTTTTGTGGAGCACTCTTTCTATGTCTGTCGGGCTCTGTCTTTTCGAGCGGAGGTAATGCGGCTTGTGAGGAAGTCTTCTTCTTATTTCTTTGGAGTTGGCCATGAACATGAATCCATTTTGGCAGCTTCTCAGCTCCAGCGGAAGGTTCTTTTATCCTGCGCAGCTTCACATCGATATGATACTTCCCTTTGCGAGGAGTTGCGCCTTCTTCTTTTGTGGCGCTTGTTTTGCCCCTATCTTCTTTGGAGGGTCGGCTGCATGAGCTTTCGCCTTTCTCCATCTTACCGTCATTTGAGCCAGCTGGTGGAGAGTAGGTTTGAGTTTTGTAGCGTTTCTTTTTCTTTTCTGCGACTGGCATTGGTGCCTTCCCTTTTCCAATAGGTTCGTTGTTCCTGGCTGAGGGTTGGCGACCTTCTTGGATAGAAATGCCTACTTCCCTCCTCCTAGGAGGAGGTGGTGTCTCAGCTGGCTTTTCTTCCTTGTTTTGTCTTCGCTTCTCTTTTCTTCTGGCTTTGGCCTCGAGGCGTTGCCCCTCCATGACACGAGCCAATTTGTGCTCTATTTCCATGAGCAACCTTCTATTGTCAGACCATTCCCTTATGCCCATTCTTTGTAGCATTCGGAGGAGCTCAAGGATGATGTCATTTTGTCTAAGCACGGTAGCGAGGGTATTTTCTAAGGCACCGACCTTTCTTCTGATCCTCACTATTTCACTTTGATCAACTACTGGGTTTTCTTGCAATGCCCCCTGTCCATTGGCCGGGACAGGGTTTGATTGCGCTTGGCGAGACCGAGTACGAGTGGCGGGGCCGCCTTCTTCAGGTCTCTGACATTGCAGTTCATCACACTTTGGGGTGGCCTCGTGTCTTGGGCTATTTGCCCTGAGAGGGTAATGTACCCTTCTGCTTTCAGGTCTGACTGGCATAGGCCTATCAGGACTGAAGGAGCGCCTGTCAGGAGATTTGTCTTCACCGTCCGAGTCTGACTCTGCAACTGTGATGACACGAGCGGTCTCAGCTGTGCTTGTTCTTTTTGAAGCATTTTTGAATTTCCGTGCTTCAGGCAATGTATCTTTTTGGATATTTACCCAAATGGCCGGGTCATAGTATCGATGAAATTCTTCATCTATATAATGCCGAGTCCATTCCACCGGGACAAGGTAATGGGGAGATGGCTCGTGACCTTCAGTGCCTTCAGTGACTGAAGTCTGACGGAATTGCCGGAGGAGCTCTTCCTCAGTCTCTTTTCCTTCTGATTGACCTGGATAGACTAATCTCCTGACCCGATCATACTCCAGGTTACACACTTCTCTGCGAGACCTATTCCATCTCATCCTTTCCACCCATGGGAGCGGGGCGGTCCGGATTTCACTTTCTTGTCTCACAGTGGTTGGTTGGCGCGTTGCGGGCCAAGGATCGAGCACAAATGGTTGAAGGCTAGTCAAATGAGGGTGTTGGGGCTCAAGTTCCTCATCACTGCCTTGCCATCCGACCGGTTCACCTGATTTTTCCACATTTTTAATCAAGTGACCCGTCCATCCAATCGGGTCTGTCAAGTCATGCTCATAATTTTCATCCGAGAGTTCTTCTGTTTCAGATCCTTCGGATCCCGAATCATCAGAGATGTATATTACTCTACAGGATTCAGATCCTTGGCTTTTTTCTGGTTCTTCTTCCTTTTGAGGAGGGTTAGAATATGAAGGTGTATTGTCCGGCTGACCGGTGGAAGAAGTTTCCGCTGCCCCCTGTCCTTGGCGGGTGTCTTCTTCTTCCATGACTATAGCTTCTCTGGTTTGATTGACCAATTGGCGCACAATTTCGCTCAGGTCTTCCAAGGTAAGCTCAGGATGACCAGGAATGTTGAAAATGTAAATGTCAAGGTTCACCACTCGGACTTGCTGTCCTTCTAAGTCTGCTGAGTTTACCTGGTACTCGGGGTCCAATACAAATTCATAGTCATACTGAATCCCATCATCTTCACCATTTGGATCATATCCTGTCCCCGGTTGTGACTGAGTTTCGGATTGTGGGCCGGAAGTTGATGGCTGTGGTCGGAATGTTTCAGGTTGAGGTTGCGGCATTTCAGGTCGCAAATGTAATGTTTCCGGCCGTGTCTGTGGTTCTCCAGGTTGTGATTGAGGTGGATCTGATTGTGATTGTGATGCTTCAGATTCCTCTTGATCATCACTTGCCTCTCCGCAGGTGATTCGGTAACAGGAGCCGATACTTCGAGAGGACTCACCTTTAGGCGCCTTGTTTTTCTTTTGATTCTTCCTCTTGTTTCTTCTTTGATAAACCAAGAGGGGTTTGGTTTCGACTGTGTCTTCTTCTCCCGGGAATTCACTTTCTTCGGAGAGATAGAAAACCTCTTCCTCGTCGGTCAGTTGTAGCTCCTGCAAGAGTTCGCTGGTTGTCTTCCCTTCAGTGGCTGCTATAAGGGTTGCCAATCCTTCAGGGAACATTTCAGTCCATTCTGGTTGTGGTCGGACCGTCATGCAAGCATTTTTCTTGTGGCTTTTCTTTTCTTTAGTTTTACCACGAGATTTTGGAGAAGGTTCATCGTCATCCGTCCATTCCGCTATCTTAGCTGCACGACGATTGAATTTTCTTTCCCTGGGACTTTCAGGCTCATCGCTACTGATGTAGCGGGATGACCCGGAAGGACCAGCTCCGGAGTTGTTATCATTGTCAGGTCTGAAAATATGCTGGGCAGTTTCTGCCACTTCTCGC
The DNA here is from genome assembly GCA_027725995.1 of Rhynchospora tenuis. Taxonomy (NCBI): domain Eukaryota; kingdom Viridiplantae; phylum Streptophyta; class Magnoliopsida; order Poales; family Cyperaceae; genus Rhynchospora; species Rhynchospora tenuis. The sequence goes on from CM050889.1 coordinate 84,706,835, forward strand.
ATGCGAGCAGCCTCGGTAGGATGGTTGCGCACAAACCTCTCACGATTCCTTCTCCAGGTAGGATCAGGATCTGTAATGGGGTATTCTATGTACCGCATGAGCATTTGAAAATTTTCCGTTGCAAACCGGAAGAAGGCCGGCTCACTGTTCCTCAAGTCCTGAAGGTATGTATGCAAGTCAATACCTTGGCGCCTTGTGATTCCCGTTCGGGCCACTGTTTCTTCGACCAAAAGGTTGGTTGGTCTACGTGGTTGGTCTCGGTTTGAACCGGGGGTATCGCCTCTACTAGCACCGGCATAGCAAGAGGTGCCAGAAGCATTAGCTGAGCTTTCACCCTCGTTATTGTGGTCATTAGAGGGAGTGGAATTCCTCAAGTCATCAAAGTTTTCCACAACTTCTCTAATCCGTGCAGCTTCGGCAGGATGGTTTCTTGTGAACCTTTCCCGTCTTCTTCTCCATACTGGATCGGGTTCTTAACGTGGGTGCTCTAGGCAACGAGTCCAGATTTGCTCGTGATTTGTCACGATGTCTAGAAATTCCGGGTCATTCTGGATCAAGCGGTTGATGTATGAGAAGACATCAGCTGTTTGATTTAGAGTGAGGCCTTCAAAGGCGTCCGACACATCCACGAGCGGTTCTGCGGATCCAGGGTTTTCATCATAAAACACTCGCACAGGTGGACTCCTGGAGTCGGGATCCCCGGCATAAAACACACTCACCCTTGAGTATGTACCACTTGGATTGGGTACTTCTGATGTGGAGTTCTGTCGAGCTCTTCTGGTCCTATTGCTTCGGGCACTTCTTGTTCGTTCCCCTCTATTTCGGTCATTGTTGTTGCTTCCCTCACCTCCATGAGAGATTGTATGGCACGATGTCGAGGAGGGGTTGTGATCTTCGGTAGATGCGAAGATGTATCTTGCAGTCTCAGCAATTTCTCGCACACAGGCGGCCTCGACTGGATGACTCCGCACAAAGCTTGCCCGATTCCAGGTCCAGATAGGACTAGGATCGATGCAAGGGTAGTCCATATATCGCGCTATCATCTGGAAATTTGTAGCGGCAAATCTAAAGAATGAGGGTTCTCTACCTTTCAGATTCTGCAAAAACATGCATAACTCAGCACTCTGACGCCTTGTGGCTTCTGTTGCTGTCGTAAGAGTCTCACCCAAGGAGTGGGATGGTTCATGAGACTCATTCTCGGAGTCTGAATCATCATCCCAATTGATGCTGATATGACGGGAGGTTCCAGAAGGGCCAGCTCCTGGGTTGCTGTCATCACTGTCATCATCACTTGCAACAGAGGTTATGATTCTATGGAAAGTAGCGGCTACCTCTCTCATATGAGCGGCTTCAGCTGGATGTTTCCTTACAAATTTCTCCCGCCTTCTTCTCCGAGATCGATCATGGTCATGTTCGGGATGTTCCATGAAACTGACCCATACTTCAGCATTTTCGGTGTTATCCGATATCATGTCGATGAATCCTGGGTCATTTTGTTTCAGATGACTGAGGTATGCAACCACCCCAGCCGATTGATGGATAGTGAGGTTTTCAAGTGCAGGGGTTATATTTAGAATGGGCTCTGAGGAGTCAGGCCCTCCCGTGAAATACACACGTGCATTCGGATCTATGTCATTGGGACCGAGCTCGCCTGGTCTTCGCCTGGAATGCCGCCTGGAGTTGGTCCTTCCTTGGGGTGATGGCGCTTGTGGCTCATTGTTTCTTGAGGCCGCTGATGATTCACCTTTATCCTTTTTATCATCACTGTCATCATCAGCAGTAATATGACGGCAAGATGCTGAGGGCGCGTCATCATCATTGTCTGAATCGGATATATACGCAGGAGTCTTTCCATTTCTCAACTCCTTCCGTACTATCTCAACAGCTTCTCTCTCGAAATCCTCGACGAACTCACTAGCAAACATCGAGTGCACAGGATCCATAACATATTTGAAGGTCCTGGGATCGGAGACCCTTAAATCCTTGAGATAGGAGACATAGAACTCCACTAGTTCATCATGTTCACGTTGCTGAGAATCATGTAGTTGTTCTGACGATTCTTGTTGGCTTGTCCCCACTTGATTGGAGGTTTCTATCATTGATTTTCCAGTCCTCATTTCTCTCAGATGTTGTCTGTAGCCGTACATCCATGGCTCTCGGTTGGTTTCTGGGGAACTGGGTTCTGGGGTGATTTCGCCTTCTTCAAGGCCGGTGCCTTCGGCCTCTTCCTTGAACATCCGATCGATAGCCTCCTTTTCATAATCTTTCAACTCGGAGGAATCTTCAGGATTCAGCATGTTGTGAAATTCCTCAGGGGCTATCATTTTCAAGCTCTTGAGATACTGAACATATTCATCAATCAACTCCTCTCGGGTGGAGCATCCATTATCGCCAAGTTTTGGACGCAACCATCGGCCTAGGCCTCCTTCAAAGAGTGGAGTCTCATGCTGTGGTGTTTCACGTGCATCCAACACCTTGGCATGTTCATAAACAATCTGGTCATTGGTCAAGGCAGCAACCGCACTCACGCCTATTTTGTCCCATCCATTGTTCAAGATGATATCTACAGCCAATTTCCTCGTAGCTAGGAGCTCAATACCATCACGATCTAGGTCAGTGACATTATCAATGGCCTCGTCCACCTTCAACTCATCTTGAAATAAATCGAAGTTTTGAACTTTCAAGTCCATCAAGAAGTCGATGTATTCAGACACCGCTTCGAATGTCACTTCTGGTGGCGACTCGTCATCAGAGTTGTCATCAAAGTTCAGAGCAGAGGTTTGAATTATGATTCTCTCGGAATCACTATCATTTTCTACCTCAGACTCGTCGGAAGCGCTCAGATATCGGCAGGTCTCTGAAGTTTCCTTACTTTGGGGTTCTTTGAGTGATACTTTCAGTTGGTACTTGCCAACTAACCATGCAGCCAGCAGTTGATCAATATCATCTCCTTTCATCAGCTCGTGGACCCACCATAAGGGGTCCGCCAGGATTTCTGTCTCTAGCTCGGGGTGGAACACAACCGTGCTATACCAGGTGGCCAATTTTCGCCACTGTTTCCGAGCTTTTAGAAACATTCTCATCCTTTGTTGGGTGGGAAGTCCGCGAGGCTCTACCTCTTGGTAGAAGACATCATTTCTTGCAGCCGACCCTTCTCCTTTTAGGGGGGAAAAGGGAGTCACAGCAGCAGTTTCCTCTATTACATGTTTGTCTTCAACCTCCGCATTTTCTGGTGGTTGTTCGATGTCATCCTCAGCATTTTCATAGAAGTCGCTGTAATCTTTATTTCCATTTTCCTCACCCTCAGTATCAGAGGTTGCGAAGACATTACAGCATGCACCGGCGGCGCCACCGCCACCTCTTTCTTCATCACTACTGAAGTGACAATCAAAGTCATAGTTGTTATCCTGGTCATCGCGAGGCGGGCTGGTACCAGGCCATGAGTATTCATCTTCAGTGTAGCATTCTTCTTGTTCTGAGGTTTTAGCTGGGGACTTGGCTGGAATGGGCGCCTTTCTGGCTGCCATGGTTTCCCTATTTCTTCTGAGTCTTGTTGCATTTATGGCTTCACTCATTAGACCGGACACATATTGGGCCAAAGTCTGTATCACAGAGGGGGGAAGTTCAGGTTGCCCTGCCTTGTCTTCCACAAGTAGGTTAAAACCCAGGTTGTTCAAATCCAGACCGCCATCCTCACTTTGACATTCTTTGGGGATTTCCACATACACTCTCCTTTCTTGTCCGTTGACGGTTACCGGAAGAATCATCAGTTCTGAGTCTGGGGCTCCAGGACCTTGAGTTCTAGAAGATTCTCCGGGTGTATTTACTTGGGTGCCAGATCTTCTGTTTCTGCGACTTATGTGCGTCTTCTTGGTTTTATTAGGGGTGATCTCGGTTTGTGTTCCCCGAGATGACGATGACCCTGCTTGACTAGATTGTCCAGGCACGCCGAGGACCGCTGGTGCTCTTTCTGGAGCTTCCGGTGTTTCTTCTGGAATGTTGGGCACTTTGGCATCATTTTCTCCCTGGGTTCCATCCGAGATATGGCAGCAAGTAGCCGTCCAGAATTCTTCGGATTCTGCGTTCTCATGCTCTTTCCTTCCCTGTACATCCTTCCAGGCCTTACCAGTAATTTTGGTAAAGTCTTTCGGGGAGAGAAAGTCAGCCAGGGTTGCTTGCCTTGGCCTCCCTTGGATGTATTGCTCCTTGGTCTCTTGAGGCGCAGTTTTCCTCCAGAACGGCCTATTATTGCTTGACCGTGCTATTGGGACATAGTTGCGCTTTGGTCTGGGAGGCAACCTTGCCGGTATGACCACATTCCTTGGCACGATGGGGGTGATGGCATTCTTCCACCTGAGCCTAGGTTCAGCCTGGAGCATCTTCAACTTCTTCTTTGTGCTCTTGTTGAGACACACACTCCAAGTGGTGGGTGGTCTCCCGTCAGAACTAGCAGAGACACGATTTGTGCTGGCAACTGGAGTTCGGGTTGGTCCAGCATGGGGTGCTGGCTCTTGCCTAGCATCATCATGGAGCGGAATTGCACCTTCCTGGATTCTTTTCTCGATCCAGTCCTTGAAGACATAACAATCTTCAATACTATGGCCCAAGACCCGATGATATGGGCAATAGTTTGGGTGATTAACCTTGTTTTCTTCCTCCGGCCTTTTGCACCTCGGGAGTCGTATCTCCAACACTTTCATAGCTTGTTGAAACAACTTTTTAGTCTTTTCTTTCTTGAAGGAGTACGGCTTGCTTTGCAGCTCCTTCAAGGTGGGTCTAGGGACACGAGTTTGTGGCGCATCATCCTTTTCCTCGTCACTTTCTCCCCATTGGACACCGCTGGTGCCTTCAACCTGATTGCTGGCCGCTTTCGTTTTCACGGCTTTGCTTTCGGCTTTCTTCGGCCTTTCCTTGGGAAGAGCATACATCAGATTGATGTCATCCTCCATTCCTTCGAACTCGATAATTTTAGTCACTAAGCCCTCAAAAGTGGCAACATTGTGTCCTGCCAAGAGCACTTTCATGGGTGGACGGATCCCATTCATGAGCATGCGGACCGCCTCTTTTTCAGAGATGTTTGACTGGCACCGCGTGTACATGTTTTCCCACCTCGCGACAAAGTCCGAGGCAGTTTCTCCTTTGTTTTGTTTGGTGTTGATCAAGCTGGTCAAAGTGACACGACGAGGTGTGACTCTAAATCGGGTCTTGAAAGCGGCGACCATTTCTTTCCAACTCTTGATACTATTTTCTTCTAGCGAGGCATACCATTCGAAGGCTACCCCCGTCAAACTCTGAGGGAATTGCCTCAACAGCCACTCTTGTTTTCTGGTGGTATCCCCACAAGACGTCAGAAAGTGGGACAGATGTTGATCGGGAGTCACTTTACCACCGACTCCTTCAAATGGTTTGAATTTCGGCACAACATAGCCTCTCGGGTACTCAACCCTGTCAAACCTCTCAGGATATGGTCTTCCTGTGAAGTTGTTGGGGAATTGAGGTCCATCAACTCCCAAGTATTGGAACTTCTGCTCCATTTGCCTTCTCATATCTTCCATGAGGTCAATCGGGTCGACCTTGGAAGCATTTTTCTTATCACGCGACTCCTCGTCCGATGTTTCACGCGAGTCACGACTGCTTTTGGATTTTCTTCTCTTTTTGTGTTCAGACACCGGGTGTTTGGCACTCCCTTGTCTTGAAGGTATCGGGTTTGAGTTGGGTCCCGTCCCTTTCTTGGCCATGTACTTTTGGATTTCAGCACAGGCCTCTGTTATACGAACATTGTCAGCTTGGAGCTGTTTCAGCTTCTTATCCTTTTCTTCCAACTCCTTGCGGAGCTGGGCAACTTCTTCGAGGACTTCATTTTCCTCGCCTATGCTATCATCAGAGGCCTCACCCCTGTTAGAACCGGGATTATCTCCTCTTTCTTCCTCTTCGCCAGCAGAATGATCACTGGCTTGGTGAACCCTTTCTTCTGTGATGGGCTCAGGGATTCTAGGACGATTGTTTTTCTTTGGTGGGGCGGAGGCGGAAGCTTTGCTCTTCTGGCTCCGGGTTTCGACAGGTATACTCTCAGGCTGTGGGGGTTCCTGAGAGCCAGTTCCAACCATATGAACTTCAGTGAGGTCATCATCATGGTCAGCATCATCCGCATGAACATGGTACACAGACACAGATCCTGCACCCTTTCTTTTCTTGGGCACATGGACCTTTCTTCCTGGGGCTTGTGTCATGTATGACACAACATCAGATAATTCGGAGGTTTTCTTCCTCCTTTTGTTTCCCTTCGAAGACCTTGCGCCTTCCGGCTGCGGATCAGAAGCATTTTTAAGCTTCCGAGCATGAGCAGCCTTTCCCTTGGCTTTCATATTCTTGGCATTGGGCTTGAGGGGAGGGAAAGTGAGGCGATCAAAGACCGAAGGAGGTGCGGCCTCAACTCTCTTCTCCGGGGCACTGTAATCAGCATCCCCAATCCTGGTATCCTCATAGTAGGGGAAACGGAGGCGCTGGGAGACCGGGAACTGGAGCCTCTCCTTGATTGAGGGCTTTTGGGTATTCTTGGTGGGTTTGACGAAGGCTTTACGGGCTCCGCGGAGTTTCTTGACAATTTGATAGGTGGCATGGATGGCCTCCACAGCTTGGTGCTTCTTAGGAGGGACCACCTCAACCTTCAGAGGAGCATACTGGGGCAGCTCCCAGTCCTCGCGCAGGCGCGGACCGTCAGCATTTTTCTTCACAATGCGAAGAGGAGTAAACGCATTGTTCAGAGGCAAATCAGTGTCAATTTCCTCTTCCTGGGCCAGGCGGAGGGCTTGAGACCTCGAGAGCCTGACGCGGGTTTCCTTCACCTTTTTGGGAGCGAGAGAAACTTTGAGACGCTGGGCACCAGCCCCAGCCTTCTTGTTGAGAGAGATGGTTGCGGTCACGGGCGCTTCGCCAGCAAGCGCGGTCAAGGGCACCTGGACGGGCACAGTGAGAGTCCCGGCCACTGACTTGTTAGCCTTCTTCAAGTGTGCACCGCTCACGATTTCGCTCCAGGTCACCATGTTGATTATCGGTTTTGATTAAGTTTTCCTACAAATAGAAAATACTTAAAGTCAACGTCAGTGCCTTTATATATTCTAAATGGATTTCATACTATGTTAATATGCTATGCTGGTATGCCTGGTCTATTGATTATTCCCTGATGAGAGGAGAAAAATGTCCCACTGGGCGTGCCAGAATCTGTCTCGCACCTTTTTGGACCCTGATCCTCGGAAGGGGGAATGACCGGATACTCCCTCGGGGGAAAAAGATATTGCGGACGAGATACCCCTCGATCGTTTCAAAACTCAGGCATCGGCACCCACCTGAAAAGGGATGTGGATACTGACGTGGTTTCGAAACTTTCGAGAGTTTGATTGTTTACTGCAGGTCCTTTTCTTCCAGTAGGCGCAAGCCCCTACTGTTAATTACCTCTGAACCAAGTCAAGAGCACCTCTAGATCGGGATAATCAATGGACTAGGCATGACCGTTAGCATTCCAGCATTTTACTAAAAGACACTCGACATTAGAAGGACATATATGAATGGTGACATGAGCGGAACGGATATTATAACTATGGGAGAGTCAACATGATACAAAACATGATGCAAGGACATCTAGCTCATATTTGAGATTCCAAGATTTTTTGGAGTTTGGTCGTTTAACCCTATTTTTACATGTTTGACAATTTTTTGTTTTATTCTCTTCAAACCATACACGTGGTAAGTCTAAAGAGAATGGACATAGACGTATAAAGTTTCGGTATTCTGATTATATCAAAGCTTTAATTACTTTAAGACTTCAATTTATCAACGTATTTAAAACTTAGGTCTGTTTATTGACATATTAGAATCAAGGTTATCAGACGTTTCTAGAAACTCAGGCATTCAAGCGTGTAGAAGTTCCGGTCTTTGAACGTGTGTCGATTCTGGTCAATTATTGACGTATTGAATTTCTGGCCCTGTGACGTGCAAGAGTTAGGTTATAAAACGTTTTAAACTCTGGTATTAAGGCGTATTTAGAAATTCTGGTCACTTTGGACATTTTAAACTTTGGTCTTCATATGTTCTAGAATTTACCGAATTCTGATTTTCAGACATGTTTAAAGTTTGGTCCCTGGGTTCTGGAAGTTTACATATAATTGTAGAATTTTGTTTCTGGATTCGTATTGCTTTTGGATTTAAGTCTGGATCTTGAATTTGGATTTTTAGGGTCTATGTTTGGTTCAAACATATTTTGGGTTCAGGTTTAAGGAGTCTTTTGATCGAACCGCTGGTTTTGTTTCCGAATTCTCGGGAATTCTTGCGTAGAGGCAATCACTGCTTAATTATACCTACTATTAAAGTTATCTTGAGGCACCTATTGTCCAAGTGTACCTGTTGTCCAAGTGGTTGAGACACTTAAACTTTTAATTTTATCATGTCTTTAATGCCAATTTAGTCTTTAAGACATTTTTAATGACATTTTTAAGAGAAATTAATAGTGTTGAATTAAACTCCCTTTTTCTTTTAGAATTTGGTGTCGAAGCCTTATACAAAAATGTTCCTTGTAATTTTCTGAACATTTTGGTATTTTTTGGTAATTTTCTGACCCTTCTAGCTATTTTTAAAGCATTTTTGAAGTTTCAGCAATTTTAGAAAATTTTGATTGGTCAGAGGATCGACTGTTTCGTGTTCTGGGTGTCAGAAACTCGCTACACACATGGCGCCACAGGAGATCACACGAGGTCGCTGAGGTGAGCTGACTGAATCGTTTGGTTCACGCGCGTGTCGATGCGCCGACGCGTCTGAGTTCTGACATTATGGGGCCCACTGTCGGTGGCTAGATGTACCGTGCGCCATGTTTATCCAACAGTTCCTTTTGATTTGTTGAAGACGGACGAGAGGCGTTGATCTGTATCAAGATTCGTGCTAGTCAACGTTTCAACGCTACGCTTTTCTTTTCTATCTCTCTTTCTTTCTTTCTTCTTCGTCTCTCTCGACGAGAGGTTGACTCGAGTCAAACCTTCTTGGTCGACTCGATCTCCGCGATGTGAGAGCCGTTTGGCCGGCGAAAGGTACCATTGAGGTCACCATATCTTCCCCTTTCCTTCTCAGCTGGTCGATAGAGTCGATTCCCACTAAATGAGGCGGTCGAGGCGTACCTGTGTTCAATTTGGGATTTTTCGACAGTGCAGTTACAACCAAAATTGAGCCCCGTGGGGTCAATCGGTGGCATGTCTGAGCAACCAGAGGAGTGCCTCGAGTCAATTAGAGCACCAATTCGAGGTAAAAAACCCTAAAACTTGCTGTATAGATTTTGAGCCGTGACTCACCCAATTCCATGTGATAATCAAACCTAACTCGACTATATGGGCGTCCGTTAGTGGGTTTCTTATGGTTTGTTGGGCGATGTGGCTGTTTATTTGAGTTGTACGGTCTTTAATTTGGTTGCCTAGGACAGTATTTGGATATGTCAGGGCTTGGCATTTTATGACTTTGAGACCTAACTGTGTAGCCTTGTATTATCTAATTTGGGTATTATGGCTGGGTAATTGGGGGGGCTTGGTTAATGTTTAGCCAGTTTGGCCTAATACAGTGGATTTGTTGGATGTTATTCTTGGAATGAACAAGTAATCATTGGACTGATTTGGGTCATTTGATACCTGTTGCTCATGGTTTTGTTACCTAGTGGTTCCTACCCTAATTTTGGTAGCATAACTAGGTATTTTTGGTACCAAGAGGGGTAGGTTATGGTCTTATGTGCATGGCAGCATCATATGGTCTTGATATTGGGTTGTAGGGGTATCTTATTTGGATATAGTATATTTGTAGGGCTTGGCTGAGATAAGACTGCTGGGTTTGATTATCACAGGGACTTGTGCTACTTCACTGAACCATGAAGCACAAACCAATCTCTGAATGACTGCTCAGAGGCAAGTACACCCATTGAGACTGACTTATGCTCCATTGAGAGCTCAAAACATGGTTCAGAGAGAGATCAAAGGTGACTGCTCAAAGGCTAGCACACCTGTTGGTTTGACCTCTCCCTTCCCCTTATACAGCAAGTTTTAGGGGCTTGTACCCTTCTTCACTTCAAACTTCTCCTCTGGTTGCTTCAATTTGCCACTTGGTTGCTACACAGAAGAGAGAAAAAAAAAGGTATTTGCAGGTATAGATTTCATGCTTTTATGTTTTTATTTCTTTATTCCACTTTTATTTGATCAACAGGGAAGTATCCAATGCATTTTTGTGTGTTTTTCATGCAGGATGCAATTAAAGGTTTACTAATGTGATTATCCAGATACTTAGACTAGCTGAACATGCTTATAACTGAAGTAAACATGCTTATGACTATGTTGTATTAGATGCATGCAGTGAGAACAAAATATAAAAATACATAAACATAGAAACAAAGTAACTATCTACAGTATAAAGCTTTATTTCGGTTAAAAGATTACATTTCTAGTAATTACCTTGAATAAAATTAACTAGTTTTTTTTTGCTTTTACAGAAATCAAATTAAGTTGAAAATTGGGCAGAGTTTCAATATAGCACTTTGCCCCCCCTCTTCAGTCGATGGAGAGCTTGTTTTATAGGGGAAGATGACCCCTAGGGTTTGTGTTGATGCTGTCTTGATGTTGCCATGTGGCATTTTCTGGGATTTTTGAATGTTGATGAAGGGCTAAGATGCTTTGTGCTCCTTGCCGCCTCAATTGGTGAGTCTTCATGCCTCGAGCTTTTCTACTGTCTTCTACACTTATCCACTAGTCACTTGACATCTGGCATTGGTAGGGACAGTGGCTATTTGGCACAATTTTACTTGCTATTTTGTTGTTTTCATGACAGGTGGGCCATGGGGCCACTTGTCATGCTGGTTTGGGGTGTTTGTGCCCTTCTCCTTCCTGGCTTGGGAGAGGGGTTGTCATTTGGCGCCAAGATTGGCCTGAACAGATGGCATAAATCCATAGTCCATAGGTATTTGATGGCTCAGATGCACTTGAGAGAGCATCTCTATCTGTTGTATATGTTAGGAAATGCTATTGTTTTAATTTTAGACTAATTACAACTAATTAATCCCATTAAGAACAAGCAAATCACAAGATCTAGTGCAAGGCATTCACACACAAGAGAGAAAGAGTGTAGGAGGATTATACCTCTCCTTAAATCGTATCAAGGAGGTTTTCCAAGGCGTGGAAGTCGGTGGCGTGCTCTCCACTCCTCCAAATCACCGGCCGGCCGCCTCGAGTCCACCAAGGAGTATTAACCAATCCCTTTTCAACTTGTGCTAGCAAGGATGAGGGAGAAGCTAATCCAACTAGTGTCTCTTCAATCAATTAACCAAGTAATTGTGTAGAGAATTTTTGTTCAACACATGAACTAGATTAAGAAGCAAGAGGATGGTCCAATCAATGGAGAAAATCTGAAATTTTCTCCAAGGAATGGTGGCGGCTAGGAGAGGGAGAAGAGAGAGAAAAGCAACTAGGGTTTTAGGCCATCTTATGTGGTCCTTATATAGTGCTTATCTCTACCTAACCCCTCTTGTAACTAATTACAAGATTGCCATCTTGTGGCCGGCCAAGAAATGGGCTCAAATGGGCCATTTCTATTTTGCATTTCCTCTTAATTAAAGCCATTAAACTAATTGTTAAATGGGCCAATAATATTGCTTCTTATTTCGGCTCAAATGAAAGTCCATATATACATTCAATATAATTCCTATAATTATATTAAATATTGTTGAACAACATAATTATCAATTTATTGATAATCATTAATGGATTAGCATATGCATTAATTTATTCTAACATGATCCTTTTGATATAATTAATCATAACGGTTCGCAACGGTATATAATTAATTAATCAACTCATCAAGTTTTGTATTCCCCAATACAAATAAATAATGCAAGTTTGGTTAAAGTCCTATTTGTGTGACCCTTTGAGGATTTATACTATGTTGGCCATGGAGAATAAATCATCATTTATTTCCAATAATCATAAGCGGTATCTAGCAACACGTTATGACTCCCAATTCGTATAAATAATGTACCTTTACAATATCTCAATCCTGCATAAGAAATATTAGTATTTCCTTGTCTGATTCTTATGTCACACGATATCCTTGTATAATCCAAGATAGGAATGTGTCACTCTTGCAGATTATACATTTCTTGATATAGAGATGATTGTACAAGTTGCTAGCAAACAATCCATCTCCATCAAGGGGCCCAAACAGATATCATCACTCACTAGGTAAACTAATGAGGGACATACGATTTTCTTGATGAACAACTTTTCCCCGCACAATTCAAGAGAACATAAATAAAGTCCGTATAGCAGCCTTTATCAGGAATCAGCGTTAGACGATATTTATTGAACCTATCCTCATGTGGAAAAGCTGAGCATCTCAAACTTAGAATCAACAACATATGAAATAAACAATGACACATATAACACAATCCATATGTTTATTTCATTTGGGTCAAGTCCTGTACTATGTTCTACAACATATACATATGCAATTAAGTTGGTAACTCCTTACCCATGATTTGTAGAACTTAATCATCGCTTAACTTGCATACTAATCTTATCTGATAATTAATGCTCCTTGTTAATTATCAAGATTATGGACATCTTTAGATTTATTATTGTCATTTATGAACAAATGAATAATAGAGATCTACAATTCAGATCCTCAACCTGAATGATCTATCAATAAATAAATCAAGGAACAAATGATAAAATATCATCAATAACATAAACCACAGAAGTAGCCATAGTGATTGGCTTCTAGGACATAACTCCAACAGTATAGCTGTTGAGGCTATTTTCTAGGCTGGACAGTGCACTCAGGAGGTGTAGGATCCTCTCCAGTGATGTCTTGGCCTTGGATTGGCTGTAGTTTGCATTTAGTAGTTTGTTGGTGCGATTTCTGGATAATGTAGCTGCCTGTGGGACCCACTGGGTCAGCATGGTGGCTTCACTATATCTGATTGGGGTATGAAGAGTGGCAGGTTTGATTTCTATATCTATCCCTTCTCCAGTACCTGTTGGGATGTGTTTGATTTAATCTCATTTCTTTGGCTTGATCCAGGTGGCATAAGCTAACTGGTGCCATTGGATGTTGGGTGTTTGTCATAGGTGCCTGAGAGCTGTATCATGTGCTCTGAATGTTGGTTCATTTTCTCTGATGAGGGAGAATTGATGAGGTATTGATTTCCTTTTCTGTGCATGATCATTTGTGACTGCAATCTTGGCAAGCCATTGTGTCATATTACAACATATGGATTTTATGTGACATGTTTGATGATTTTTGACACAGCTTTATATGTCATTTCAGGTATTTTGTGGGCTTTTTTTTTTTACAGCTAAGGCTTTGAACCTTTTTGTTTGAGTTGTCATCTGCCATGTCATGTGGCATTTGATACTCACATTTGGTTCATTTAGCATCATTTGATAGCTGTTGGTAGTAATTTTGAGCCAATGATTTTGATATGAGGCTCAGTCAAATTCCTATACAACTGTGGGTTGTATTTTTGTGGGCAATTTGATATGTTTATCTGTAGGCTAGTGTTTTGAGTCAACACTTGTCTTATTTTGACAAGTTGTGCTCACACTTGTCCTATCAGATTGACTGGAAGAGGTAGGCAGTGGGCTTTGGCCATGGCTTGCCTCAGATAGGTGCCTCCCCCATATTTGATACCTCCCAGGAACATGTCTAGCCTGTGATGAACCATTTCTTGACAAGAAAATGCTTTGTCATATTCGTCTGAGGCTTTATGCTGCTTATTGATATCATGATGAAGTATAATTTGTGCACATATGATCTGTGATAAGTGCATGAAGTAGCTAATTTTAGTTGCTAATTCTTGTGCCTCCTTTGTGTAACATTCTGTGGGGAGATGTTCCCAGGGGCAAATATGGCATTGATGGTGCTTCCCATGATGTTTTATGAGCAACATTCTTTTGTCCCTTGTGAGAAATACCTGATCTGCCCATGGGCCAAGGAATGACACGCATGAGAGGCTTTCCCAGGTACAATTTGATGCCTTTCATTCATTATTTGACTCTCTGTGCACACAGATGCACAATTTGTATGTATTGGTTGGTATCTGGCCATTCCTTATATTTGATGCACAAATGAAAGGCTGGATATCCCTCATTGTTGGAAAGCAATAAAGCATGATGTTTCCTAGCATTGTAGCATGTTTCTGGATTATGTTATAGCTCTGTATATCATTTAATTCTCGTAGAAGGAAGAGGGACCACTTGTGCATCAATAGTTGGTGATTTTAAGTGGCACAATGAACTTCTCCTCTCTTGACTGGCTTGTGCAGGCAATTGTACACTGCCTTCCGCAGGGCTAGCATTACCTTTTCAGTTATAGGCCAGAGAAGAATGTATTCTTCTCCATTCTACTGTTTCATTTGAATTTGCCTATATGCATTTACTGGACATCTCCATTCGAGCACCCATTACGCCTATAAGAGTTTCTAACATCCTCTTTTCTTTGTCTTGTGCATGAACATGCTCTACGAGCTGCTGTGAAGTGATTCCCACCAATAGCTTGAGCTGTGGTGACTCCCATCGCTTACACAGTGCACACTCGAGCTTTCCGCCATGGCCATGGGTATGAGAGCTTGCCTCAAGCCTAATTGATCCCACAATGCTCGTCGTATACCTTCTCTGAGCCTCATAAAAGCTTCTCAGGTATGTAATTTCATCAATTTCTCCATAATTTCAAAGAATTTGATTGTGTTTGTGTCGAGTATTAATTTCCTCTCTTCTGCAATTAGGCGATTCCAAGTGCCGTTTCCAGTCGAGTGTGGTGTCATTGTACTCGTGAGCTCATCGCCTTTCCGGCGGTGCCATCAATTTGGGCGTTGGCTGAGTGTAGCGGCGGGGGTGAGTTAACCTTCGTCGGAGAAGGAGGTTTCCCTTTTTGGTCTGTCCTTTTTTCCTTTCTATTTTTCTTTTAACGGAAATTAGGAGAGAGCCAATGGGGATTTGTCACGTGTCCGTTCCATATTAAAAAAATAATTAATGGCTCATGGGTCCACCTGTCAGGTCTGTATCTGGGTTGAGTCGCGTTGAGTTTCGGCGCGTCTAAACGCTGTCAAGCGTGAGCTCGCGTCTGTGTCGAGTCGGGTTACTGTTGAGTCCGAGTCGGGACTCAGCCGGGATGAGACTGGGTTGAGTCGAATCAAGTAGCCATTTGGGCTGGGTTTGTTGTGGGCCGTGACGGGCTGAGATTTTTTTGGCATAATTTGTTTTGTAAATAAATCCGGCCTATTCATTTATATTCATTTGTATATGGTTTTGTATGCATGATTTTGTACATGTATTTCATACGTATTTAGCACGTATTTCACACGTTTTTCTTTGTATGGATTTGGATGATTTGCGGGCCCGACCAAATAGCTCGTACTGTAGCATTATGGTATTAACCCTTTTGATATGCTTGATTAAGTCCGAAATTGCTTGATATGGATTCAATTTGAACTTATCAAATAATCATAGTCAATTACACCCGAGTAGCTCTATACGAGCGTTCTTTCATGCATCTTGACTTCTTCTGTCGGCTCATTTAAATTTGCCAAATTTTAGAGGCAAACATGTACTTCACAATTTTATAAATCGTCATCAATCTGTCCAAGTTGATTTTGAGGAAGATGCTACATCCAGTGATGATAGCGATGACTCGGATATTGATGTTCCATCTACCTCAGCTAATGTCTCTAGGGGCATAGATGGTCAAGGGGGGGTGCACTTAGAGACAGTATTAGAGATATGTTGTGGAATGCAAGATGAAGGAACTGAGGTGATATTAACTGTTCTTGGTGCATTTTATATCTCTTACTATTTTTTTTGTTTATAAACAGACTTGTAGATGATAATTGTTCATTCTTATTGTGATTTGAAGCATAGGACTATGGAAAGGAAGTTGAAGCAATTGAAACAGCTGCTGGATTTGCAATACATGGTAACTTACTGATCCCTAAACTAGTTGTAGATTAAATTAGATCATAATATGTTGTGATGGGCTTTATTTTAGAGTGTTCTTCATATCTGTGGATCATAGCACACTGAAATGGATTGGTTGGTTGGTATTCATTATAGGTGTTGGCACAGTCGATTGTGAAATTCATCAAATTTTAAAATTAGATAGCCTATCTCTTTGTTGGTTTTTATTAGCATTAGAGCTTCATTTGCACTTTACTCTTCAATATCCCAGATGAGTTTTAAGATAATATACGTATTGTCACATATTTTCACATTATTGGCTACTTTGAGTTTTTATAGCTGCTTAACTATTGAGAACATATCCTTCTTTTTGTACAAGGGAAAAATAGTGTAATAGCAGCAAGGGTTAATTCTGAATTTTTTCCCTCTAATTTTTTGGTCATGGTTCTCAAGTAAGAGATAATTACATCAGTGTAGAAATAATTATGAACTATTTCTTTGATATGTATATTTGTGAAGTATTTATTTCAATTTATTTAAATAAAATCTTAAACAATTTTATTTAAAATATATGTGCAGGTTAAAAGATTGTTGTAGTTGATTTTCGACTCTTTGTAACGTGTTGTTAATTTCAATTTTAATGAGGGATGTTTATGCAATGTTGTTTAGAGAATGTTTTCAGTTGTTACTTTTTTCAAATTTGTATCGATATTTTTTAGGCACCCATGGGTGGTACATAATGGTTGAATATTTGTGAGATTTTCAGTTTACAATTTTTTTATTACATGTATTGCTGAAAATGCAGAGATTAAACTTTGCCGTTTGACTGCTAAATAAAAATTTGGCGCTAAAAAAGTTGCGCAAGATTTGGCGCAAAAAATACGGTACTGGCCAGTAGCTGGTAGGACATGTGCTTGCAATAATTATGGGATCAATAAAATAATAAACTTTTCCTTTATTCTTATTCGTACATATCATCCAAACATTTTTGAATAAGACAAACGAACAAGCTACTTTGAAGAATTACAAATTCTGAATTATCACTATTCTTATTCATAAATTCTTATTCGTACAAAATCGTGTTACTTCCAAACACACCCATGATTTGCGATCACGGAATAAGACATTTTATTTGTCATTCCCTTCCAGGCTTCCAGCAAAGAGTGCAAAACTGAAATTTCGCATACCGTTCTGTTTTAGAAATGAAACAATTGTTATTTCATTAGTCGCTCCGTTTTCTATTTTTCTGTATAATCATCTGTTTCCTTTTTCCATTTTCCATTTCGTTTAAGAAACGATAAAAAATTTGTTCTGTTTCTATGTCCTTCAATGCTCCCCTAGCTATCGTGTATAGTTTTTTTTTTTTTTTTTGTTAAATAAGGTCATTTATTTTTAGAGGCATAGTCCACAATACTAAATAGAGTTTATCCTTCTTATGCGGCCTACGAAAATTAAACTCATTACCTCTAAGATAACGCTGAAGCCATTGACCAACTGTGCTGGACTCCCACGTCCCTACCGTGTGTAGTTTCCAGTTTATAAAACAAAGCAACAAAGTTAATGACCCGACTATTAATCAACGTTTCTGACTTCCTTTTTTTTTGTTTGAAAATAATATAATTCATTTATAAAGGCATAACTCCGTGAAATAGAATGTTAGAAAATCGTGGATAAACACATACTACAACGGAAATCGATTTTCCAGGATCTCTTGCGATTCCTTTCACGGCATGACACGCTAAGTCCTTCCACGTCTCCAAAGTCATCGTCTTCATACGCTAGTGGATAGCAACCATGATTAGAAGTCGAGTTCTAACGAGTTCTGGTGCCATACTATCCACAACTATGGTGCTACACGGATTGCCACACGCCAACCTCTCTCATAGGTTGCGGTGTTTCACTCTCCATCGAGTGCTCCTACCGATTAAATAAGTAGAAGAGAAGTGGATCTCTCTTTCTCTCTATTCTTTGTCTCTTTCTAAAGAGAAACAACTCACATCTATTAAGAATGGTTCACTCTCTTACAGAAATTAATCTGTTTAGAGAATATATAGAGATAGGGACTTGAACACCAAAAGGTGCATCCATCCAAGCGACCCGCTCGTTCAACATGTCTCCACTTCAAAATTCCAACATAGAATTTATTCTTTTTTCACACTAATAAGAATTGAACTCGATATCTCTAAGATGACGTCAGAGCCATACTAGACTCTTGCGTTCACCTTTAGGATGTGTAAAATTTAAATTGTTACGTGCAGTAGTAAGTTCGGCTGCAAGTGGGCATACCAAAAACTATTTTATATTATTTTTGCTGTAATTATTATGTGGTAAAACCATAAAAGGTGTATCGAATGTTAGGAAGTGCTCAATTTTCATTTTAAAGCCAACAATTAGCAATAAACATAAGATTAAGCACATATAATCTAGGCTTAAGGCCATTCACACGCAATTTATGAGAAAGTGTAGGAAAAACGATTTTACCTCTCACAAATCGTTCTTGTGAGGAAAACCAAATCGTTTGAAGCCAGTGGCGTGCTATCTCACGTCTCCTTCTAGCCTCGAGTCCACCAAAAGAATTAACCAATTCATCTAAGTCTATGCTAGTAAACAAGAGGAGAAAGCTAATCTTTTGTTGCTTGCCTTCCTTCTAATTAATCTCTTTTAAATTATGGTGGCTAATGCTCAACTCATGAGCTACTAATGCAATTAATAAGAGAAATTGTCAGATCTGAAAATTCTCTTTCAATAGAGGAAATGGCTGCTAGAAAGAGAGGAGAGAGAACTAGGGTAGGTGAGCCTCCATCTAAGGTCCTTATACAGAGCTCAAACCCTACCAACTCCTCATGGGTATTTACCTTTTTGCCATCCCTATAGGCCAGTCACGAAATGGACCTTTATGGGCTCCATTTGTTTCCATATTAGTATATTAATTCCATTAATTAATGGGCTAATTCAATTGCATTCAAAACGGGCTCAATTTGGCTTAATAAATTAAAGCTTATGTACTTAATATAATTCATATAATCATATTAAATATCGTTGAACATAAATAATTATCTACTTATGGAAAATTATTAACGGATTAGCATATGAATTAATTTATTCTAACATGATCATTTTGATATAATTAATTATAACGGTTCATAACAGTATATAATTAATTAATCAACTCATCAAGTTTCGTATTCTCCAATACTAATAAATAATGCACTGTATGGTTAAAGCTTTATTTGTGTGACCCTTTGATGATTTATACTATGTTGGCCATGGAAAGTATAAATAATGTAATGTTACAATCATAAGCGATATCTAGCAACACGTTATGACTCCCAATTCGTATAAATAATGTAACGTTACAATATCTCAATCCTGCATATATAAGAAATAATAGTATTTCCTTGTTTGATTCTTATGTCACATGATATCATTATATAATCCAAGATATGAATGTGTCATTCTTGCAGATTATACATTTCTTGATCTAGAGTTGATTGTACAAGTTGGCCAAACAATCCAAACTCCATCAAGGGGCCCAAACAGATATCATCACTCACTAAGTATATTAATGAGGGACATACGGTTTTCTTGATGAACAACTTTTCCCCGCACAATTCAAGAGAACGTAAATAAAGTCCGTATAGCAGTCTTTATCAGGAATCAACGTTAGAGGATATTTATTGAACCTATCCTCATGTGGAAAAGGTGATCAACATCTCAAACTTAGAATTAAACACATATGGAATAAACAATGACACTTAACACAATCCATATGTTTATTTCAATGGGTCAAGTCCTGTACTATTTTCTATAACATACACATATACAATTAAGTTGGTAACTCCTTACCTATGATTTGTAGAACTTAATCATCACTTAACTTGCATACTGATCTTATCTAATAATTAATGTTCATTGTTAATTATCAAGATTATGGACATTTTTAGATTTATTATTGTCATTTAAGAATAAATAAACTATAAAGATCTACAATTCAGATCATCAACCTGAATAATCTATCAATAAATAAATCAAGGAACATATGATAAAATATCATCAATAACATAAACCATAGAAGTAGCCAGAATGATCGGCTTCTAGGACACAACTCCAACACCAAAAACAATATGAATTGAATCTGGATGCATGTCCCTATTAGACTAACTCGCTACATCAAAGCATATCAAATATATTGTGATCAAGAACTGAACTCTTTTCAAATCAAAACAGGAAGTCTGGTTACCAATTTGTAAAGCTACAGTCAAATCATCACCCTAATTGCTTCCTATTACCAACGTTTTTTTAAGTATGGAGAGCTAGAATTAGAAAGGCCTCCTATAAATGCAAGTTTTTAGTACTACATTTTGATTTTTCAAAGGTAGTCCCTTTGTCAGGATAATTGGATAAGATACCTCATACCTCCACCTGTATATTGAATTTTGAAATGTGTTGTTCTTTGTTTCTTACTAAGCAGTCGTTCTCTCCATAATTAATTTGAAGTAATAATTGGTGTTGCACAAGTTTAGATAGACATGAGAAGTCAGTTGTGCATATCTTGCTAATAAATGTTTAATTTTAGTCGTTTGAAACATCCATTACAAACTTATTAGTGGATTTTATTTCTATATTAATCATTTGTAAATTAAGACAATAATTCCTCTCGTCTTGTTTTTTCTTATGGTTACAGTGTTATATCATTAATGAGGATGTAATTGCACTAAATTTGTAGGTAACTTGGTCTTGTGGAGATTGCTATATTAATTTTGAAGACTCTTCGTTTTTATCTTTTATTGTAATTTTAGGTGTTATGAAAATGTTTATTTTGGAGACTTTATATTAATGTTGAATTTGGACATGCGACTCTAGCAGACAGTAGTATATGCTTCTTCTTTGTTGCTTGTGAACATTCGTAACTGTCTAAGGATTATGTATTAATAATTTAATATATAATGTTATTGAGGTCTGAAGTGCAAACAATTTGTGAAATAAATTTTGCTACTGAGATGCCTATATTCTAATTGCCATTTGTATTTTGGTTTTCCGCTAATTCAAATGCAAAAATATAGAATATCTAGGTGCAGTGAACATTGTACTTGGAAATGGTTTTAACAAAAAAAAAATTCGAATAGAATATAGGTATCCAAATTAACAAAAAAAAACTTGGATAAGTCGATAAAAATAGTATATAGGTAATAGGTGATAGGTCTATCGATTATTTTATAATTTGGATAAGTTCAGTGGGCTCAAAGGGCCTGCCGCTTAAAAAATATATAGTTATTCTTTGCGTTCCTTGATGTTCATTGCGGGACCCTTCGAAAGTCCGAGTGGAATTATTTGGACAATTCGTTTTTGACGGTTGGACATCGGACCGAATCGAGTTTTTAAAGGGCGAACTCCAAATTGGACGACAAGCTTTATTAAGAAGGGCCGAATCTGGATATTTGGTCCAAACTCGCCCAATGCCAGCACTGAAAAGATATAATGAAGTCTGACAAAAGTATTTTTCTTGCAGAAATTATATACACCATCCAACAAAAAACCATCCAATATCATCCAATTGAACCAGCGCCATCCAACAGGCCAAAAAATCTTTTTTTTCGCGTGCTGACGTCAGCAAAATTTTTTGACCAATTTCCGAAATTTTTTTGGTGCTGACGTCATCAAATATGCTGATTTAAGGGTTCAGTTAAATGATTTAAGGGTTCACTTAAAAGTTTTAAGGGTTGAGTTAAAGTGTATAAGTGTTCAGTTAGATGCACCAATAATTTGAAATTTTAGTATGTTGTGTTTAGTTAAATACGTTAAGGGATTATTTAAAAGTATGTATGTGTTCAGTTAGATGCAGCAATAATTTAGAATTTTAGTGTTTTGTGTTCAGTTAAATATGTTAAGGGATGAACTTAAAGTATGTATGTGTTCAGTTAGTTGCAGCAGAAATTTGATTTCGTAGTTTTTGTGTTCAATTAAACTAGTTAAATAAAAAAAACAAAATGAACAAATACAACAAACATTGCGAACATTTAAAATAACAATAAGAACATTTACAACAATAAACTGAACATATATAGCTGATTTATCTGACTTTCTGCATTAGATGATCACTTATCAACAAACTAACTGAACAGTTACAACAATAAAGATGATCCCTTGTTTCATCTAAATGAACATTTGTACATATGAAATGATCCTTTATCCCTTTTCATCTAACCATGAATGCCCATAAAATCCTCCTTTCTTCTCCTTCGTCTCTTCACCGGAGAACCATGGTCTCCAAACAAACCAGCACCACAATCTTCCACAAGATCGGCCTTATCATGGATTAGAAAACCTTAATACTATTAATCCTCTCCTTTCTTGAAAAGAAAACGTGATTAGAAACCCTCAAGTTCTCAGTCCGTTACTTTCTGCATTGGATACCTTCTCAAGTTCTCAGTCCGTTACTTTGCCTTCTTTCGTCTCTTACGACCGGAGGAGTTGGCGCAGGAGGTAATAGGGAAATAGCCATGGAATACATGGAGGACGGTGGAGTCAAAGTCAAGGTCGTAGACCTGGTCGTGGCAGGAGCACGAGAAAAGCTCGGCACGGAGGAGGCTGACGGAGATGTGGTGGCCGGCCTGCCGAGGAGATGGGGTGGGAGGAGGCGTGGTAGGGACAGAAGACCTGCGCGCATAGGATAGCAGGCGAGGAGGAGGAAGAGGTAGTAGAACTGGAACAGAAGAGGAGACGCGATCTGGATAGGGAGAGAGGAGGGAATAGATGAGGATAGGGGAGGCGCGATAAAATAAAAAGATAGGGAGCGCTGTAGCACTGGATGGTATTTGGATGGTATTTGTTTGGATGGTAGATAGTAATTACCTTTTTCTTGTTCTCTATCAATACTGATGAAAGCATTCTCTTCTTTTTTTTTTTTAAATCAAGTGTTGACATCAAACAAGGTTCACTATATTTGACAACTAACATAGTACTTCAAACCAGTATTATTCTATTCAAAAGTAATTTTTCAATGCAGATTGTGAGATTGTTCTATTAAGGATACTATACAAATTACTACATTGGTTAGTTCACAGAAGATCCCAGCTGATTCTCTTGAAGACACTGTCTGTGTAACTGAATAACAAACTCTGACGACTAGCGTACAACTGTAACTCTTTTCCTTATCTCAGTTGTACTAAATAGATAGTGTATAAGATACAAGTGTAATAGAAACGATAATATGATTTAATGAAATACAATTTGCTCTTATCTCTTCTATCCTTCTAATTTTACTTTTCATATCATGGTATCCGAGCCACTGTAATGGTGCCAGACCACACTCTGATTCAAGATTCCACCGATTCCACCACCTCCACACCTCTCTCTTCCACTGCCACCATGGATTTCGTTGTGCTTATCAATTTACCTATAACAAGAAAGCTCAACTATTCTAATTTTCTGGCATAGCAGTCTCAAGTTTTTCCACTTCTGTATGGTTATGATTTAGCACGATTCATTGAATCGCCTCCTCCAGCAACTACTCCACTCACCACCATGTGTCAGATCGAGCTTAATCCAGAGTTTCCGCCATGGCATCGTCAGGATCGGCTTCTTCTTGGCTGGATCCGATCATCTCTCACAGAATCGGTCCAAGCGCAAGTTGTTTCCAGCTCAACAACCAGGGAACTCTGGGATTTACTACAACAGCTCTACTGCTCCACTTCTCGAGCTCGATTGGTTGATCTCAAAGGTCAGATCCAGTCAGCAAGGAAGGGTGATGATTCATGTGCTGAATTTCTTCAGAAACTGAGGCAAGCAGCCGATGAACTTGCCTTCATTGGATCTCATGTACCAGATGAAGAACTTGTGATGGCAGCAATCAATGGTTTGAGCATCGATTACAATCCAATCGTTGCTGCAGTGAAGACCACCAGTAGACACTCTCCTTACTCCTTCTCTGACTTAAGGGGCCTACTTCTTGGTCATGAAGCCATGCTTAAGAATCAAGCTATTACAGCCTATGCATTCTATGCTGGTAAAGGTAATTACAACTGGCCCTCAATCTCCGGATGTGTATCAGACCAATACCAGACCAACTGGCCCTCAATCTGCTTCATATTAGCCACCTCATCAGTCTGACAATGCTAGGCCCACCTGTCAGATATGCTCCAGGATTGGTCACCCTGCTAAGATCTGTTATAGGAGGTATGATGCAGACAGATCCTGACTAGAAACCAAATCCAAGAAGACAAGCTTACACTACTCAGCTACCAAGTCACACTGCCAACTCAGCAGATTGGGTCATAGATTCTGGAGCTAACAGCCATGTCACTCATGATGCAAACAATCTTTCCTCCTTTTTTGCATATAATGGCCCTGACAAGCTACAAATTGGAAGTGGTAATTGTCTTTCTATCTAATATTAGCTCAATATCTTTGCAATTATCTAATTCTTCTGTAAAATTGCTTGATGTGCTACATGTACCCAATTTTACCACCAACTTAATTAGCTTGTCTAAACTGCTCAAAGGCCCCCAATTCGTTAATTGAATTCTCACTGTCTCAATGTACTTTGAAGGACCCCCTTACCAAGACTATTCTTTATCAAGTTCATAGCACAAATGGGTTGTATCTACTCAATGTCAAACCTTCACCAAGGGCTTATTTGGGCATTTGCACTTCTGCAACTACTTGGCATGTTCGTTTAGGACATCCAAGTGCTTCTACCACTCTACAAATTATTAAATCAAACAATCTTGCTTGTAATTCCAATAAATTGCCTTTGTGCCATGACTATGCACAAGCTAAATCTCATGTAATCCCTTTTTCTGGTTCAAACTCTGTTAGTACTGCCCCTTTACAATTGGTGCATTCTGATAAATGGGGTCCTTCCCCTATTGTTTCATCTAATGGTTTCAGATATTATGTCACCTTTGTTGATGATTTTTCTAAGTTTACATGGATATATTTAATGAAACAAAAGAGTGAAGTATCCAAGATGTTCTTTCTTTTCAAAGCCCAAGTTGAGAATTTGCTCAGCTGTACAATCAAGGTACTTAGGTCAGATGGGGGTGCTGAGTATAAACCTATTGCTAAATTATTTCCTCAACTAGTGCATGAAACCACATGTCAACATACTCCTCAGCAGAATGGAACTGCTGAGAGAAAACACAGACATTTGGTTGAGCTATCATTAGCTACCATGTCTCATGCTAGCATACCTATAACACACTGGGATGATATTTTTGCTACTATAGTCTATTTGATGAACAGACTACCAACTAATCAATCAGTTCCTTTCACAACTTTGTTCAAAAAATCACCCAATTACTCAGAGTTAAGAGTTTTGGGATGTCTTTGTTTTCCACATACAAGGCCATATAACAATCATAAATTAGAATTGAAAGGTCTCCTTTGTGTTTTTATGGGGTATTCTTCAACTCAAAAGGGCTAAAGATGCCTTCACTTACCAACCAATCAAATGTACATTTATAGAAGTGTGCAATTTGATGAATCTTGCTTTCCCTTCAGTCAACACAAACCAGCAAATACACTTCATTCTTCAACAGATAATTCATCAAGCTCTCTTCCGTTGTTACTAAATATCTCAGCCCAGCCCACACTTGCTTCTTCAACAAATCAGTCCTGCGCTCAGCCCAATCATTCTTTCCAAGGGACTGCCTCTCTCAATTCAACACCAACTGGAGACAATTCTACATCAACTGGATACCTTTATCCCACAGAAACTACCCAACCTCTCAACGAATCTCCTGACCGTCCACATAATTCAAATTTTCCTCTGACCGCAGCTGCCCCACCATCTAATACTGCTGGTGCTCGGTCACCTCCTTCACAAACACCTTTAGCTTCTGTTCAACCTTTCAGAGGTCAATCAACACGCCACGGTGTCCAGAAACAAAGATAATTCAAGAAAACCAAGACAATTTACTGATTACGTGGCCAATTTAGCATCTCTGTTGTCTGAACCAACATCATTTCTTCAAGCCAACAGCTCAGTCGAATGGAGAACAACAATGGCTTTAGAAATCGATGCCTTAGCTAGAAACAAAACTTGGAGTTTGGTTCCAGCTCCATCAAATCAAAAAGTGATCGGATGCAAATGGGTTTATAAGCTCAAAAGAAAACCTGATGGATCAGGTTCACGTACATAGCTCGTCTGGTAGCTAAAGGTTATCACCGAGAAGAAGGTGTTGACTTCTTTCATACCTATAGTCCAGTGGTGCAAGCTACAACAATCAGACTTATTTTATCCATTACTGTCACTTCCAAATGGTCCATCCGGCAGCTTGATGTTAACAATGCTTTCTTGCATGGGGATTTGTCAGAAAAGTCTATATGACTCAGCCCACTGGTTTCTTTGATAAGACTCATCCTGACTATGTTTGTTTGTTACATAAGTCACTCTATGGTCTAAAACAAACACCTCGTACTTGGTTCCAGAAACTAAGCACTGCTCTTCTCAATTTTGGCTTTCATGCTTCCATTTATGATCACTCTTTATTCATCTCTCATTCCAAAGGGCATACACTCTTTGTATTAGTGTATGTAGATGATATTTTGGTTACTGACAGTGACACCAGTGCTTGGGCAACCTTCATTTTTTTTCTTGGCAATGAAGCTACCCATTCTGACAAGGGCATTCAACTAACACAAACAAAATACTTACTAGATCTTCTCTCAAGGGTAAATATGGTAAATGCCAAACCTTGTTCAACTCCAATAGCCATTGGTTCACCTCTCTTCAGTTCAGATGGCAAACCATTTGATGACCCTTATCTTTACAGGAGTATTGTGGGTGCTTTGCAATATGCAACCCTGACAAGGCCAAACATTGCTTTTGCTGTCAACAAGGTTTCTCAGTTTATGCACAATCCCTCTGTGTGTCATTGGACAGCTGTTCAGAGAATTCTTAGATTTCTTTGTGGTTCACTGCATCATGGTCTTCTTATATCTTCTGCATCTTCATCTGATATCCATGCCTACAGTGATGCTGACTGGGCAGAGAGTGTAGATGACAGAAGATCCACCTCAGGCTATTGCATCTTTCTTAGCAAAAACTTGGTGTCTTGGTGTGCTAAGAAACAACCAACAGTCTCTAGATCTAGCACCGTGAGGCAGAATATAGAAGTCTTGCTTTGACTTGTACTGAAATTATGTGGGTACAATATATGCTTCAGGAGTTACGTGTTTCAATTACTCAATTGCCTACACTCTAGTGTGATAACATATGTGCTACTTTTTTAGCATCTAATCCAATGTTTCATGCTAGGACTAAACACATTGAAATAGATTACCATTTTGTGAGAGAAAGAGTTGCTTCAAATCAGCTCAGGGTCAAGTTCTTATGCTCAGCTGATCAACTAGCTGACATCATGACCAAGCCTCTATCTCAGCCAAGGTTTGAGTTTTTGAAGTCCTAGCTCAATGTAGTCAACATTGGCTTGAAGGGGGTTGTATTAAGGATACTACACGAATTACTACATTGGTTAGTTCACAGAAGATCCCAGCTGATTCTCTTGAAGACACTGTAACTGAATAATTCTGACGACTAGTGTAGAGCTGTAACTCTTTTCCTTATCTCAGTTGTATTGAATACATAGTATATAACATACAAGTGTAATTGAAACGATATATGATTTAATGAAATACAATTTGCTCTTATCTCTTATATCCTTCTTATTTTACTTTTCATATCATGTTCAATATTATTTTTATGACCTTAATGCCCCCGTCTAATCTCCCTTGGTTCGTACTTATTTTGCGCAGCTGCGGGACTGGACCACAGTGGGTTTGCTCACTTTTGAATCTCCTATTCATCTAAGTATTCAAAAGTGAGCAAGCTCACAGTATGTCCAATCAAGTCTAGGTCTACAGTTTAGCAACTTCACTATGAACCAAATTAAAGAAGATTAGACAGGGGTATAAGGGTCAAAAGAAATAAAAATAGAAACGAGTTCACAATCGGCTTTTACAAGTACTTTAAATTGAATACAGAAGAAGTACAGTGTGAAGAAGTAACACATGGAAATTAGTGATGTAGGCTTAATAGTGTACGGAGTTAGTCTAATATCAATTAAATTTAAAACTTACAAGTGATTGTTTGATATGAAATCAACATTTTTATTATTTTCTAGTTGATGTCTTTTTTTATAGAAAAGTCAGGAACTTTGTGTAGAATAAGACTTGTTCAATACAACTATGTACTGTGTATGTAATTTCCCTTGTTGAAAAATATCTCAAAATTATGCATATACAATTGATTTGTAATATACTAATTAGGAATTATTGTCTTAGATTATACAAGTATTATTCTACAACAAGTAAATACAAAGAAACGAAAGATATAATTAAGCATAGTCAGTATGCTATATTTTATAACATAATGTAACATAGCTTTGAAATTGGAATGCTCAATCATCACCGTAAAAAAAATTATAATAATAAAAAAAATAAAAGGAAATGTTTTGATATGAGGGTGAATTAATCAAATAGGTAGGGAGATCTAGCTCTTGTCAATTTGTCACAGAAATCTCGTCAGAGAGAGAAATATTGTGATAGGTTTACCATACCAACACAGTTGGGGTTTAGCTCAATTGCACCAATTTAATAGAAAATGAAGTAAATTGATGAAAGAAACATGAAATTCGACTAAAAACGATGCTAATAATATGTCTCGGATATTGAGCCTTTGCAAAACACAAATTACAAGGATTTGAATAAAGATAGAGAAAAACTGGATAATAAATGGAAATAAGGTTTTCAGATCTGAGATTACGACTAACCCTAATTCTCTCTCCTTAATTTTATTTATACAACTCAGAAAGTTTAATAGTAAAAGATAAAACAGTAAAAATCAGGCATAGGATGCGTTCTCTTCCGTAATTCCTCTCCTCTCCGTTAATTATTTAAATGGGCCCCTATGTCCAGAATATCTTCTTGAGCTGACCCCTCCGTTTCATTTAACTGTTTTTTTTTTTTTAATCACAGCCCTTAGGCACTCAAACCCCATACACCCACCCAAATTAATCTCACCGCAGCGAGATTCGAACCCAGGGAAGCCCAGGTCTTCCCGTGGGAAGACTTGTGCCTCTACCAACTGGACTAGGCCACCGGAGGCTAACTGTTTTTTTTTTTATTTCCCTCAACGTTCACTGCTGACAAGATTTTGACTTGGTCAACCATCAGAGAAGCAAATGCATTTGTTGTAGCTGACACAATTCTATTATAGTTCTAGTTCTTGTCAATTTTTCTGATTTATATACAATATTGAAATTGATGATTTTGGTTTAGAATTTTATTTCACAAAGTTACTACACTTTTCTAAAATTAAGCTATCATTTATTTGAGGCTTAAACTACAAAATCACATCAAGAAAATTTCCTATTATACTCTTTAAAATCTGAAACAAAGAGAATTTTTCAAACATATCAAATAATTTCAGCTAGCAAACTCAAAACCAAGCCCTAGTGGTAACTTTGAATCAAAGTTCTAACTTATATTCTAATTATATAAAAACATATTTTACTCCATCGATTATGTGATTGTACCCAATAAAACAATTCAGTTCATCAAACTTTGCAAGGAAACCGGGCTATTGTTAGAAATTTGGTTTATATGAAAATCACATAAATACTCAAATCACTATTCAAATTCCTTTATTTTTCCACTTAGAAAAGGAATAGAGTGAGCCATGCATATGTACGAAGCTTATAACAATTTCATTTCCGCTATATAAAAACCGACAATGAACTTTATAATTAAGTTTTCCTTTGTTCAATGTTAAAATTACACTCGGTAATCAAATGAGATTAATTATGAGAATAAAATAAAGGAAAGAAGATATGCACAAAGATTATTAAAACAAAAGATGGAAAGAAGATTTGCCTCCTCAAGATATGCTATGCGCATCCAAGCTGTATGCTTTCCATCATCATATGATTCCTATCATCCCCATCATCCTCTAGAATCTTCATTAATTATCCAGCGTCCTCATTAATAGAAGCCCAGGATGATAAAATCCAGTGATGAAATTTAACATAATTAGCGTGTTTTCCATTTTTATCTATTATCCCACATCCCTACACGCGTTTTCAAAGGAAATTTGAAATTAATATATATAACTGTTGAAGTTAATATGTATAACTGTTGAAGTTAATATGTATAAATGTTGAAGTTAATATATATTAACTGTTGAAGTTAATATATATAACTGTTGAAGTTAATATCTATAATTGTTGAAGTTAATATGTATAAATGTTGAAGTTGATATATATAAATGTTGAAGTTAATATATAACTGTTGAAGTTAATTTATAACTGTTGAAGTTAGTATTGTAACTATTGAAGTTAATATCGTAACTATTGAAGGAAACGAAAACAGAGGGACAGAAATTGAGCATTGGATTTCTAAAAACGGAAACAGAGGAATTTGAAATTAATATATATAACTGTTGAAGTTAATATGTATAACTATTGAAGTTAATATGTATAAATGTTAAAGTTAATATATATTAACTTTTGAAGTTAATATATATTAACTGTTGAAGTTAATATATATAAATGTTAAAGTTAATATATATAAATGTTGAAGTTAATATATATAATTGTTGAAGTTAATATGTATAAATGTTGAAGTTGATATATATAAATGTTGAAGTTAATATATAATTGTTGAAGTTAATTTATAACTGTTGAAGTTAGTATTGTTACTATTGAAGTTAATATCGTAACTATTGGATGAAATGAAAATAGAGGGACAGAAGTTGAGCGTTGGATTTTTAAAAACGGAAATAGAGGGATTGAGGGAGTAAATAGCACTGGATGAAGTATTATCCTCATTAATGACTTTTATTCTCAGGGGATGATGGGGATGATGAATATTGGGGATGATCCTTATCAGCCCTGAAAGAAAAAGAAGAATGAGACTTGTGCGTGAATGAAAAAAGAGAAAAAAAAAAATTCTTCTGTAACAATTTTCTGTAATAGAGTTTTTGATGAAATAAAATAAGGGTGGGAAGGGAGTTTTTTGGGAGTAGTGTGTTCATCTGTTATTTCTAGTATTTCTGACATGGTATCAGAGCATCTGGTTGAAATAATTTCCGCTTGCTAATTCTACAACGCGCGACTATGCCTGAAAATCAAGAATTTTGACACGCTAATTCTACAAACAATTGGTTCACACAAACAAAAATCTAATCAAGTAAATAAAGAGGAGAAGAGTAAGAGAAATTTGACACGCGATATGATTACAGAGTTCTGACCCGCTAGATGAATGAGTAGCCTTAGTCGTACGTCTCCGCTAGATGAACGTGTCTATAACTTTGAACCGAATCGCCTCGTCACAATGACACTCGAGGTGGATCAGCCTAACCTCTAAATATCCAAGAAACAAATCAAGATTGATGCTCTCAATCAAAACACTCAAAGGTCTAGCTAGATGGGACTTGGGTTTGATTGATGCTAACTAATCTCAAAGGTTTTGCTCAAATTAGTGAGAGAAGCAAGAGGAGTTGTTTGGAGCTCAAAGACAGGGATTTTGCAAGAGTTTCAATCAATCAAATCAGCTGGAAAGGGGCTGATATTTATAGAGGGCGTCAAGAGCTCCAAAACAAAATAAAGTCTGGCGAAACGTCATACAACGCTTCAAAGCGTTATACGACGTTTGAAAATAGCCGTTAAATAAAACAAAGTCCGACAATTCTGTTGGACTGAGTCAGAAGCGTTACACAACGTTTCAAAGCGTTATGCAACGCTTCAGGTCTAACGGTCAAATTCAGACAAACTCGTTAGACTGAGTCAGAAACGTTACACAACGTTATGAAACGTTATGCAACGTTTTTAAACGAAAACTTCAACGTTTGAAAAAAGCTGTCAGAACCGTTATACAACGTTATGAAACGTCAAACAAATCTGAGCCTGACAAGGTTTGTCAGAAACGTCAAACAAATCTGAACCAAACGTTACAGAACAGTTCCCAAAAGCTATCAGAGACTTCCAGTGCTCTAACGTCATAAGACGGAAGGCAAACGTTACACAACGCTACAAAAAGAAAACGTTTTACAACGTTTGAGTAGCGTCTTACAATGTTTCTCAACAGAGAAAGAGACAAGAACTAAAAGTCATTGTCATAACGTTGTATAACGTTACAGAGCGATATACAACGTTATGCAAAGCGTTACACACTAGAAGGCAAACGATGTGTAACGTTTGACACAAGATTTCACAGAAAGAAGAAATTTGAGAACTAACTGTAACGTTATGTAACATTTCATAGCGTTATACAACGCTTGTACCAGTAAACTCAGCAGAACTTGAGCAAAACGATTTTGATGAGTTTGAGAGCTAATTATACCTATTTCTAAAACTTTTTGAGACTAAACTAAGTCTTCTAAGTCTTCAAAGCTTGATGGTATAGTCCAATATCCAATTCTTTGGAAATATAGCCTAATAAACACTTGGAAATTGAAATATTAGTAGAGAGGAGTTTATTTTGCAAATCGACAAATCGAGAGTTAATTGTTTAATCCAACAACAAGAAATATGAAGTTTGGATTATCGATTCAGGTGAAACTAATCAGATGACTTATGATGTAAAGGAAGTGAAAAATATTGGCCCCTCAAAAAAACCCAGTATTATTAATGCAAATGGAGAGGTATATCCTGTATATGGGACAGGGGAAGTTACATTGTCTGACAAACTTATATAGAGAAATACACTTATAGTTCCCTCTCTTGCAACAAAATTTTAATAGAGAAAATTTTTTTCATACCCCTTGAAACTGAGAAAATAGGGAATTTACCCCCCGAAAGACAAAACTGGTGATTTTGCCCCCCAAAAACGTGCATTCCTTTTTTTTTCGCCCCAATCCTTATTTTTATGAATTTAAAGACATTAAAATAATAAAAACTAAAATACCTGACTAAAATGCCCTCACACCCAACCAGAATCGATTAAACCAAGAATCGACTAAACCCAGTCCCATTAACCTCTCTCGAACCCTTCTCCTCTCGCGCACGATGCTTTACTAATAGTCAGCTCCGTCCGCCACCTGCACCTCCGTCCGCCACTGAACCCTAAAACCCTGAATACCTTCGTCCCGCACTTCTCTCTCGCGCACGTACCAGTTCCATTTCCGCCTTACTCTCCTCCTGACTCGCACTCTCCCTGGTCCTTCCGTCGTACTCTCGGCCTGACTCGCAATCGCACTTCGCCACCCAGTCGGCCTTCGTTGCACTGCGCCACCCATCAGCCAGAGGTTCGTCTCTTTTTCTTTTTGTTTCCACAGTGCTGTTCTCTGGATTTTGCTGTGCGATTTTGGTCTGTTCCCTAATAAATTCCACAATTAAAGCAGATGAAGAAGATTTGAGATGATAAGCATACTTGAACGGCATGATTGAATTCGAGGTATTTTTGGTTATGCCTTGAATATCCTATACTAATTAGTGCTGATTTTTAGTTCTGTTTGGTTGTGTGTACAAGTGAAGAGTAATGTTAAAGGATTAAATGCAAACAACAATCAAAATTAGGAGTCCATGTGGTATTCAATTAAGGTACCCCAAAGATTAGGGTCTTTATTTGGCTTTTGCTGCTAAACTTGCTGTTAACCCAAACTTTCAGGAACTAAAGATATGTAAAATTTCAGGGACCTTTATGTATTGTACATCATAGAGGGCTTGAGGCAGCAGGTTCCCAGCTGGAGCGTTCAAGTTTTACCAATGCCTGAGACTTGTTATGCTGACAGAAAGGATTTGAAACTCTTCATTTGTACTAGACCTGTGCATTTTTAAAAGATTGATATGAAAAATGTTTCGCATTGTTGCATCTCTGTTGTAATTAATTTGAAGATTAAATAGCTTTTAGTCAAGAGAGTTTTAATTAGGAGAATTTTTTAGTATTTTAGCTAGCAACTCTTGATCTGGTATATGTAGCCGGATATGATGTACACTACAATATTACTAAGTTGATAAAATGTGAATTGACTTATATGTGAAATGTGAATGGCTAATATTGCTTACATGTCATATTTGTGATATTAACTGCTTACTAGTGTAAAAATGTTTGTGTTTTCATATCCCAAGTGATATTTGTGATGTTAACTGTTTACTCATGCCTATTTTTTGTGACGCAATGTCGCCAAATAACAATTGTAAACGTGACTTATAAACAATCCAAACTATACAACGAACCGCTAAAATCTCATTCGTACATAACTCTGTAAAGTGCAATAACTATCACTGAATTGCTTCTTCAATTCAAAATTACATTAAAAAAAAAAAAAACCAAAACTGCAATAACGTACACAAGCAACTTAATCATGACACTATTTGTTCTTCTTCAATCATTTGATATCATAAAAAGAAAAAAATAACAAATCACTAGTTTAACTAGTCAATCTCCTTGATTCTCGCAAACTAAACTGCAAATAAAATCTTCAGAGTTGCTTGCATAATCCATCTCTGATAACCTGAAAAGAGTTGCCTGCAATCAACAGATAACCATGAAAGATCACAAAAAATTACAAAAAAAGGAAAATAAGTAATAAAAATTAAACAGTACACCAAATCTAAGACAATCAAATTAACAGAGGCATCTTAATTTGGGGAATTAGCGGGAGGGTAAGGTTCTGGTTTGTGAGAGGAGCAAGACGACTAGGTTTTTCTGATGATTGTTATCTAGAGAAATCAAATAGAGGGATAAGGCGACCAGGCTCGTACTCATTCTGTGAGAGAGGAATTGGTAAAGCTGAATTGGTTCCGTGCGAGAGAGGAGGGACCTCTGACTAATTCTGGCCGAATTGGCTGGGGAACTACGCTCGACGACAGAGAGGGCTTCCGATCTGCTTGAATGACGATGCATTGCAGAGAGAGGCAAGACGACGGAGGACAGCGCTGAATCGTGCAATGGACGAAAGAAGAGTGGAGGACGGCACCGAACTATTTTGGGGTTTCCTCAGAGAGAGACGAAGGCAATGGAAGCTCCACTGCTGATAAATCGAGAGAGGAAGAAGGAGCTTTCTAGGTTTAGTCGCTAGGCAATAGAGATTGGTAGCGATAAGGGAGCTTTCTAGGGTTCATCAGAGAGAGGAAATCGACTTAGACGATTGAGTTGTTTAGTCCAGACTGGATTCTATTGGATTTGTTTCGACTGGGTTCGAATTCGACTAAGGGTAAAAGAGTCACAAATTATTAGTTTTATTATTTTAATATTATTTATATTATAAAATATGGCAAAATGGCAAAAATAGAAGGGGTTCGAAATTTTGAGGGGCAAAATCAGGAGTTTTAACTTTCGGGGGGCAAATTCTCTATTTCCTCGGTTTTGAGGGGTACAGAAAAAATTTTCCCAAATTAATATCAGTTAGCCAATTGACAAAGGACCATAATTGCAGTGTACTTATGTTCCCTAATTATTGTGTAGTCCAGGATACTCAAACAAAAAAGATAATTGGTCATGGTACTAGACGTGATGGACTATATTACTTGGATGAACTCAAATTGGGCAACAATTATGCAATAAGGGGAGATTTTGAAGCTAGAGGAAAATTTTGGTTGTGGCATAAAAGACTAGGGCATCCTTCCTTTGGTTATATGTAAAAATTAATACTAGATTTGTTTCTTGATTTGGATTCAATGACTTAGTTTGTGAAACTTGTATTAAATCCAAAAGTCATAGAATAACTTATCATGATAGTCAAAACAAATGTGGAAATCCTTTTGATTTGGCGCATACAGATGTTTGGGGTCCCTCACCTGTTAATTCTAAATCTGGTTATAGATGGTATGTCTTATTTATTGATGATTGTTCTAGAATGGTTTGGCTCTCTCTTCTTAAGACAAAGTATGAAGTGAGTAATGCCATCAAGAATTTTCATATGATGGTACATACTCAATTTGGAAAAGAACTAAAAGTCATTAGAAGTGATAATGGGACATAATATGTTAATAAAAATTTGCACCATTTTTTTAAGGAGAAAGGAATCATTCATGGGACAACCTGTGTAGGAACAACTCAACAAAATGGGATTGCAGAACGGAAGAATAGGCATCTCCTTGAAATAACCCAATATTTACTTCTTGAGAACAAGGTACCACAATATTTTTGGGATAATGCAATTTTTTGTGTTGTCTATCTCACCAATCGGACCCCTACAAGTGCAAACAATTATAAAACCCCTATCCAAATCCTTTCCTCTCACACACCCATACCTTCTGTCTTGAACTTGCCACCTAAAATATTTGGTTGCGTTGCCTATGTTCACATACAAAAGCAGTTTCGCACTAAATTAGAACCACGGGCTGAAAGGTGTGTTTTCTTGGGGATGGGAAAGCACCAGAAAGGCTATAATTGCTACAATCCAGATAATAAGAAATTCTATACCACCATGGATGTTACTTTTTTGGAACATGAAACTTTTTTTAAGTCAGATCAAGTTCTGGTTCAAGGGGAGAGTATAAATGTAGAACCAGATCTAAACTTTTTGTGTAGTCCTTTGGTTGGCTCAAATACAATGACAGATAATGAAGCCGAGCAATGGTCAAAAGAAGGAGAATTAGTATTGGAAGAGAGTACACCTGCATCCGAGAGTGCACCCGTATCTGGGAGTGCACCTACATCTGAGAGTGCACTTGAACCAGAGAGTGCACCTGCATTTGGGAGTGCACCTACACCTGACAGTGCACCTGCATTCGGGACGCACCTGCACCTGACAGTTCACTTGCATCTGAAAGTACCATGAGCAATATTGAGGTATATAATTCTGAGCCTATCTCTAGGTTACCTCCTCGTGCAAATCGTGGAAAACCACCAAAGAGATACATTCCAAAAGATGGAACAAGTAAAGAAATAAAATATCCCATTGCCAGCTATACCTCAACACAACATATAACACAACCATTAAAGGATTTTGTAGAATGTTTATCTTCTGTTGCTATACCAGAGAGAGTAGAAGATGCTATTAAAGATAGAGAATGGAAAAAAGCAATGGGGATAGAAATCTAAAATATAGCCCATCTAATCTAAAATCTAAAATATAAATAAAGATGTATTGGTGTCAGAATCATTTAGTTAAATGTAGCCCGACACTTCAAAACATGATACTCTATAATTATTTGTGTGTCATTGTTGCTCATAAAATTAACTTGCTCCACCAACAGAAAATAAATTGGCAGCGCATTGTTTTATTTCTGATTTTTGTGACCCTTTCATATTATTTAAGAATCTAAGGTAGTTCATATCTAATTGTTATTTGATCTCTTCAACCATTGCTTTAAATTCCTATGCAATATAATTTTATAAAATTGAAATAATATCATATAATCTTACTTGCAATATATTCATTACAAATGATAATCAATATTAAAAAATTTTATAAAAATTTCGTATAATGAAACTTGATTTGTTGCAACAAATTCGAAATGCCAGTAAAAATTTCAAAATCGAGCTTTGCTCGCTGTATCCCTCTAGTTTTAATATCAGTCAATTCAGATTCAATTATAGCACCCACTTACATTTTATTATTGGCAGAAGATGTGAAATACCAAAACAATTAAATGTATACATAGATTGAAAGATGCCAAGTCCCATAACAAAGCAATGGCACTTGAACTAACAGAACATTATACATCCCTATAAACAATGGTCTTTATTTGCATTTCATTATTTTCGTTTATTATTATTTTGAGGATTTTTAACAAATGAACAACTTTAGACAGATATGTTTGATGTCTGGCCACCGTCGACACAAATCACAGCACCAGTTATGAAAGAAGCAGCTGGCAAGCAAAGAAACATCACAGTAGATGCCACCTCCTCCGGCTGTCCCAATCGTCCAAGGGGAATGCGTGATGTTATTTGTTTGAAAATTTGTTCATTATCAGCAACCTATTCAAGGAAAAAAAAAAATACAGAATAATCATTCATGGCGTGTATATAAAATGGCCAAATGCAACACTTTTTTATATTTGAAGGCAAAATGGCAAGCACCATTTGGCAATTTTTATTGAAGATAACGAAGTACATATTGAGGGGTAAAAGGTATTGACAAAGTTATATAAAATGGTCAAATGTGACACTTAACACATCCACCTCAAATATTGACATTGACAGAAATAGGAAAGTATGGTATCGGTAATGTGGTATACAATTCTTTAATCTGTAAATATCTGATACAAAATTATTCGTCTTCACCATTTTAAAATCGGCAGATCATCCACCTTTTGCAAGTCAAGAAATAGTTAAGGGCATTTGTCATATTATCGTTATGGCTAAGTAACTATATACTCTGAAAACACTGCATCCCATTCCCACCAGTGATTTTGGAAGAAATTTCAGACTTCGCGTTACTACACAAGATTAAGCACAGAGAAATCGTTACTTCTTTTCTTTTCTGAACGGAACACTGCAATAGGATCATTGTACAGAACAAAACAGACGACCTCTATCCCAGTATAGTAGACAAATAAATCTCTTCAATTAAATAACCAATCAGTTCCTATGGTCTGTTTCTTGTTCTTAACTCATATTTTCTTTCTTAACAACCTTCTATTTCATAAAAGTGGATAAGAAGTATGATCTTAGTTTTCATTCAATTCTTTTATTGCTTGTCTTATCATCAAGACTTTGTCTCTCATTAATTATTTGTAGCCTATGCCAGATATGTTATAAATCAATGCATCCTTTTTCACTCCTCAATTAAAAATATGCAAATGCAAAAGAAGATATGAACCCACACCAAAACAGAGAAGAGAGACAGATGCTACAATAACATGTATCTGAATGTCCATATATATATAGTGTTTATTTACCTTTATTTTTTAACTTTTTTTTTGGAAAGCTTTATGTAAGCTACTAGAACTAACCTTTGATCCGACCCTTATGTGCACAAATGGGATTTAAGAACAACTGTGCTAGTTATATTATTGGGAGCCACTGAAATGATTTGACTGCTTTTAACCCATGAAGCAGAATTTATTTATGCTAAAAATTACTGACCGACTTCGACATAGGAGTTGTGATCCATCCAGGTGCCACACAATTGACACGAATCATATCTCTTGCCCACTCACATGCCAAGGCTTTCGCAAGCTGGTTCAGTGCTCCTAACAAAAACCCAGCATCCAGTACCAGCACAAAACATGCATGTCTGTTTTAAGCTTGTTTATGTTTCCATCTTAGGCATCAATAACATAACTACAACATGAATTTCAATATATTGTTTTGAGCTACCTTTCGTTGAACAATACACAGCAAGCCCTTGGGCATAGCCTGCCGTGCCAACAGTGGAAGAGATAAAGATGACACTGCCCCTTCCTGATGCCTTTAGTAGAGGGTGTGCGAGTTGGCAAAGATAAAAAGAAGAATCTAAATTTGTAGCCATCAATGAAGAGTAGTCCTCTGAAGTAAATTCTGTTGCTGGTTCCATGCCGGGGCCCAAGCCACCTACATTATTAATCTGACATTTGGGAGCAAGTTATAATTTACCGATTATGTATGTTCATATAATTAGCCGGAATTCTTTAACAATATATTATTTGTAATAATTTGAATTCCAACACATAGAATGTAAATGTCTATAATCTAGAGGAAATTTGATATGCAATCAATTTATAAGGCTATATGTCTTTTACCCTTTTAATTTAAAAAAGAACATTGTCAATAAGATTCCCACATTATAATTTATGTGCATAGTTTTCAGCATTGTTAATAGCTAAATTAATTTTATCCGAACCTATAAATCATCTTTATTATTTTTTATTGAATTTTTTTTAGGGTCTATTTTTTTTATCAAATTAACTGTTGTACTTACAAGGATATCCAGTTTGCCGTTAAAAATAGTCTGGACTTCATCCATGAGCTTCTCTCTTTCAGCATGGTTTGACACATCACATATCGATCCAGTTACCTGGAGATTCATACTTTTCCATTGATTCAACATTGTATTGAGCTCTTCCTCATGTCTACAGCAGGTATGCACTGCAACTCCAAATCTAGCCAATTCTTCTACAATTGCCCGACTATAAAACGTTTTGTAAGGTTATTATCTTGTCATTTGAAATTAATTAATATGCATTTAGGTACAAATTTCAAGAAACTTTAGTCATACTATGCCTACAATATTGTTAAAAAGGAAAAGACCGATCTGATTAATTTGTTAAAATTAAAGCATATATGTTGGTACCAATTTCACAATACACATACCACTACAACCAACTAAATAAGAAACTACGAGTAGGCAAACAGATATATATATACAAACCCAATTCCTTTGCTGCCACCAGTGACTAAAGCTGTCGCTCCTTTCATGCTCCATCTTTCGTTATTCATCTTTCGCTCTCTCGCTTACCTATTTCTCTCTCTAACTCTATATTGCCCTGATATTTGTTTTGTTTCGAAAAAAAAAAGGCTGATATTTTCAGCCAACATCAAAAACGATGACCTGAAACCTCTCCTTTTTTCCTACAGTGTTATTTTATTTTTGCGATATCTTTGCATAGCTCATTGTGTAACGAGCTTGAAATAAGCTGCTTGAAACACTCGCAAGACAAAATGTTTGCATTTAAACCGATACACTATCTTTTTTCCGGGTTTTAAGATCTTCTGTGGTTATTTTTGTGTTTATTTAGTGGATCGTTATTGTTGTTCTTTAATTAGGCGCCACACGATGAGTAACACTAGGACGTATCGTAGAGGATTCGAGAAACAAAAGCAAAAGACGTTCTCCTGACGCACTGGACAGAGTCGCTGAGAGGACAAATCCTTTTGTGCTTCGACCCCTAAAGTTTATATTATTACATAATAAACGAATTGATGATCTGCCCCTAAATTTTCGTACATGTAATTGGATAATCATTTTTTACTCTTTTGATTGTTATCTATTTTTTTTTTTTTTTTTTTTTTGAAGAATAGTTGGATATTGTATTAGTCTATTAGAGAGTAGTTAAGGCTGAGCATGAGTGACAATGCGTAGAATAGGATCCAGTTAGGCGGTGTTTCTTATACCCGTTAAGAATTATGGGAGGTCATGCCCTCTAGCTCAAGGGCCTCAGTTCTGCCCTTTATATATGTTATTATTTTAATAAATTTCATTCGTATATAAATAAGAAATATCAGCGATATCAGCTGTTTTAAAATTTCACAATTGATAATTGAAAAACAACTGGCCGATTGATATGGTAAAAAAAAAAAAATGAAAATTACTTCAATTGTGCATGTAGAATACGATTGAAATAGTGCTGTAAATTACGAATGCTTAGACCTCTATTAATACTAGAAAGAGTAGCCCAATCTTCACAATTGTGAATGCGTTGGGTATTTTTAGGGTCTTAAAGTCAAATTAATTGGCTATCAAATTCGAATTATTCTATGTAAAATTTATAATTCAAGTTATTATGAATAATTCTATAAGCAAATACCAAATTTTATAATTGGACAAAAAGAAGTACTCTCGGAACTAGAGTTTAACCTCATAAGCCCCCTCGCACGATTTATATAAAATATTAAAATAGTATGCGGGGTTAGCGAGTTTAGTTGGATTCTCTCGAAAATCTCATCCCCTCACTATTCTACCTCGAAATTCCAAAAAGTACTAACCTTACACCACTAACTCTACTAACCTCATATGTGCCAAACACACTAATATCAAATGGTTAAACGAATTAGGTCAGTTTTTTGAATTGTTTCATTTTTCTCGGCAAACACAACCTCTTTTTGTTTAAATAATGTAATATAATGAAGTTCATTAATGGTTTCAAAGGAATAAAACGAAACAATTAAATAAAAATTATTGTTCCGGAGAATCAGCTCTTGATTTAGTGGCAAAGAGTAATGCATTTTGAATAAAAGGTTGCAAATTCAAGATTCAGCTAGAAGTTTTTCATAGACATTGAATTTAAAATAAGTTAGAAGGCTTATCCGATTTATCCTTATGAAAAGAAATTTATCGTTGTTTTTGGGCCTAGCTGCAACTGAGCACTGGATTAAATGTGGATTGTTTTTGACACATGGTATGAATTGTTTTATGTAACGCATACCCATCTAATTTAACTCATAAACAGATACACTTGCATAATACAAATTCTGAATCTATTCGTTATGAGTTTTTTTACAGAATTGGTATTGACCATCCATAGTTTTTCCATTTAGCGCCATCTAAATTCAAATTTCTATGTGTTGACGTCAGCAAAAAAATTTTGACCAATTTTTGAAAAATTTTTGGTGCTGACGTCATCAAATATGCTGATTTAAGGGTTCAGTTAAATATTTTAAGGGTTGAATTAAAGTGTGTAAGTGTTCAGTTAGATGCAACAATAGTTATTTCTCTTTGTATGTTGAATATAATCATTTATTTCTTACTCAGGAAATTTGTATATATGTTCAGTTTATTGTTGTAAATGTTCATATTGTTATTGTAAATGTTTGATATGTTTGTTATATTTGTTCATTTTGTTTTTTTCATTTAACTAGTTTGATTGAACACAAAAACTACGAAATCAAATTTCTGCTACAACTAACTGAACACATAAATACTTTAAGTTCATCTCTTAACATATTTAACTGAACACAAAACACTAAAATTTCAAATTATTGGTGCATCTAATTGAACAACACTTATACACTTTAATTCAACCCTTAAAATATTTAACTGAACCCTAAAATCAGTATATTTGATGACGTTAGCACCAAGAAATTTTCGGAAATTGGTGAAAAAATGTTGCTGACGTCAACACGTGGAAAAAAGACTATTTTGGCATGTCCGAGCCTATTGGATGGCGCTGGATGGGAAAATCTTAGATGGTATATATCACCCCTGGTATTTTATAAATAACATCATTGAAAAAGTAAAGTTCCATAACATTACACATGACACTCAAACCAACAGAAGACATCCCTAATTCCCCACTATCTAAGAAACGGTCTTTATTTTCATTTCATTATTGTAATTATTTTGAGGTATTAAGCTACTTTGCTTTCTTAAGTTAAGTTTATGGCATGGCCACCGTCGACATAAATCACATCACCGGTTATGAAAGAAGCAGCAGGCAAGCACAAGAACGCCACAATTGATGCCACCTCCTCCGACTCTCCGAAACGTTTGAGGGGGATGCGTGACTTCATTCGTTTGTAAAATTCTTCATTATCAATCACCTGTTCGAAAAGGAAAGACATATAATGTAATCGTTTATCTGCATATATATAATGGCCAAATGTAACAACTATCACATCCAGAGAAAAATTTTGACATTTAATGGAAATTATGACTCATGACACACACCAAACATGTTATGAATAAATCCTTTTTCCGGGAGGTCCTTAATGGAAAAATATACAAAATGGAAAAACAAGAGACGCACAAAACAGAATTGACAGGGAAGAGAAGAAAAAGAGACGACTAAAGAACAGAGCATATCTCAGGATGTCTTTTATATATTGTATTTATTTGTTTATGTCTATCTTGGATAACTTCAGTACTTACAACAAAGTTTTAGTCGAAGGGGGGCGAGCGAAAACCTTGGTGATTAGGTAGGCGATTTCCGACCAACTAAAACCAAAACCAAAACCAATCTCCATGGCCAACCAAGAGGGGCAAACTGTCCACTCACGTCGCCGATACCGCCAGAACCCAACCCCCACTCACTCCGGAGACTCCTCCTCCTCTCCTCCCAACCTTGCAATGGAGCTAAGCCTTTACAGCGGTCGCCCCTCTTACTCCCAAGTGCTAGCCACTCCACCTACAGCTAGGTCACAACCTTCCACCACCGTCAACCCCCCTGCCACCTCTGACCACCGTCCTACTGCTGGCGCTCACATCGCAAACCCTAGGCCCACTTTGATTCCTGCTGGCAAGCAAAACCCCTCTGTTGCGGGTTATGGTACCAGAGTTCCTCCTCCAACAGCAAGGAACTCTTCCTCAATGGCTAGATCCGTTGCTCTGCAGCCCCCACGGACCTCGTCGGCGAGCAGGTATGCCAGGCCACCAAAACAGCCTAGGCTAATCACTTTCCCCGACAACCCCACCACACTCAAGTTCCCCCCGACAAGGGATGACGCTGATTGGAAGCATAGGTGCTACCGCTGCTTCAGAATTGGGCATTCGGCAGCTCAATGCACCAACCCAAGGAGGTGCGTCTCTTGCTGGGGTCAGGGCCATGATTACTTTGAATGCCCAGGCCCAAGGCGACCAGTTCAGGGAAACCGCCACCCTAACAATCGCAACAACCAGCACAGGCCTCTCCCACCACCTCCACCTCCTCCCACTGCTTCATCTCTCAAGAAAGCAAATTCAATCCAGCAACCACCTTCTCCCACCAACAAAGTCGCTCTGCCACCCCCTCCACTCTTTGGTGAACCTGATTTCTTTGAGTTAGTCTCAGGAAAGGCGTGCTCGGTGACTTTACCTCCCGACTCTGATAGGCCGGACAGTGTTTCGTGCTTTGTTATCTCTACTCCCGTTGATGCTGAATTTGAGTTCACCATTGATGAGATTGCAAAGCAG
The DNA here is from genome assembly GCA_027725995.1 of Rhynchospora tenuis. Taxonomy (NCBI): domain Eukaryota; kingdom Viridiplantae; phylum Streptophyta; class Magnoliopsida; order Poales; family Cyperaceae; genus Rhynchospora; species Rhynchospora tenuis. The sequence continues at coordinate 84,751,280 of CM050889.1, forward strand.
GTGGCTGCAACTGGCTTGGTCTCTCCTGCACAACTGCAAGTTGGCCGCCTCCCTCGGGGAAACTTCCTCGTTATCCCTCCGGATGGAGTCCTGGCCTTGGATATTTGTTGGGCTTTTCCTGAAGCTTGGTGGCAGCGTGGTTTTTCAGCAAGCCTATGGTCGCCACTCGCAGGTGCTGACATCAACATCCCTCGGTTCAAAGTGCTCATTCGTCTCTTTGATGTTCCTCCTCAATGTTGTCGTGAGGAGTTTATGGTGCAAGCAATCAGAGAGTTTGGCACCTATCTAGGTACGATGGTTTCCGAGGAACCGGGTAACTTCATGTATTGGGACACTGCCATTGCGGTTCACGACCTAAGACGGATTCCGAGGAACATCACTCTCACTGTTGGGGCCTTTGATTTCAAAATACCTCTAAGTATCACGAGGTGGATTCAAGGCCAGGTGTATGGTATCGATGACTTCCCGCCACTGCAACCGGTTATTGTTCGCCCTTCTGATCGTCAACCTTCTCCTTCGGAAGTGATAGCTATCCCCCCAACCCCTTCTCCTGAGGAAGATGATTGCCTCACCATAAGTGTTAAGGATCTTCGTCACATCTTTCGCAACGTTGATGCTGCTCGGCTGCTGGAGGACATAGCGGCGGCAATCAAATCACAGGAGATCAGGCAGACACGTGGCAAACAAGTCGCCGCCGCTGACGTCACTCTGTTTCGCAAGGATCTCTCTGTGGCTAGGGTAAATGCAATCTTGGAGCCAGTGGGGGTTGACAAGCGGGGCCCAGTGGTATGTAACCCAAAGGCCAACGCAACTCACAAGACTACAAAGAAGGTGCCACAATCAAACCCTCTGAAGAGGTTGTTGTCGATCGATGAGACTGAGCTCAGGGCGTCAGTGGGGCTCACTAAATCACATGCTTTAGGGAAAAGGATGCTTCTGGAAGATGATTTGGCTGCACAGGTTTTGTTTCCTACCTCACATTTGGTGCCATCTGTCCCACAAAGTCCAAATACTGATATTCTCTTCCCTGAATCAGTACTTGTCCCTCAGTGTTTGTCCATTGTGCCTTTTTGTCCAGCTGTTTTCCCAACGGCAAAGTCTGGCGCCAATTCAAAAGTTAAACATAAGAAGAATCTTTCTGTTTTGAGAAAGCCTTTGGACCGTTCATGTAAGGTTAAGGCCCAAAATAAGTCCAATCACCAGGGTAATTCTAAAAAGCCTCCTGGTAGTAAAGTTAGCAAAGGAATTGAGGTAGGGCCGCAGATTGTGGTGGTGCAACCCGAACAGTTTTTTGATGTTCCCCTAACTTACATTGAGACCAAGGATATTGCTTCTCTAATAGGGGTTAATCATAACTCGATTACAAATTTACTCCCTAATGACAACTTGCAGGCTGTCAATTATAGCGGATTGTTGAAAAGTAGAATTGTCTCTCGGCCTGCGGGACAGTCAAAAGTCCACCACGTCAGACAAGCTGTTGCGTATGGCCCAGATGACTTGGCCCAGAATACTACATCGCGTGGAGCTCGTTTTGAGGATGATTATAATGACAGGCTTCATTTGGACCCAAGCTCAGGAGATGAGCTGTCGGATTAGCTTTGTGCTATCTTGTTTTTTTGTTATTGCAAGCGGCTTTTTGGTTTTGTAATGAATCTAAAATCTATCAATATTTTGTCGTGGAATGTTAGAGGGCTAGGTGATGCCTCTAAAAGAAAGGTTGTTTGTGATCAGATTAGAACTTCGAGATGTGATATTGTCTGTTTGCAAGAAACAAAGAGAGCTGATTTTGACTTTTCTTGTGTCACTTCTTTACTTCCTACTTTTTTTTATTACATATAGTCTCTTTAGATGCAATACAAATCCGTGGAGGGTGTATTATTGCTTGGAAGCGTTGTTTCACCTTGCTCAACTCTTAGGCGTCTAGTTTTTCTTGTTCTGCCCTACTCTTAGACACACGAACAAATGCAAAGCTTTTGGTAACTTCTGTTTACGGACCTCATGGGTCTCATGACAAAATTTCTTTCTTCAATAGCTTGCGCTTCTTTTCTAAGTTTGCACCAGCTTTTTGGGTTTTAGCGGAAGATTTTAATGTGGTTCGTTGGGCGAATGAGAGGTCCACTCTTTGTCTTGACTTCGTTGCCATGAGTCAATTAAATGACTTCATTCAAGATTTGCATTTTCTGGATCCTCCTTTGAGCAACACTTCTTTTACATGGTCAAACCATCAACCTAATCCAATTATGTCTAGGCTTGGTCGCTTCCTTCTTTCTCTTTCCTGGAACTGCTCTTACCCGTGTATTAACCTCTCTGCTTTGCCTGGGATTGTTTCGGACCACACTCCACTTTTGTTGAAATGTCGACAACTTTGCACCCAACCAAAACCATATAGAATTGAAAGGTTCTGGTTAAGTAACAAAGACTCTTTGCGCATAATAACTGCACACTGGAATGATTCCTCTTTGCTGTCGCATGAAAATGCTTTGCTCAACATCACTGTGCTTTTCCTTACATAAGGCGTTAAGATGTTGGCATCAACATCACTGTGCTTTTCCTTGTGTGTATTTAAGTAACTCAAAAACATTCATAGCGTGTTAAAACAGAGTTGAGGAAACCAGACAGCTTACGCCTCTAGAGTTCCAAACTAGAATTTTCTTGAAAGAGAGAGCTTTCTTTTTAGCTAATTTATTGGAGGATAGATGGCATCAAAGGGCAAGAACCAAATGGATAGCTTGTAGAGACAGAAACACAAAGTTTTTCCATGCCAAAGCGACACAAAAGATGAGACATAAAACTATTTCCTCTTTGCAAGTTAACGGAACGGAGCTGACTGGTACTAATGAGATTTTACGGGAGTTTACGGATTTCTTTAAAGGAATTTTGGGCTCTGATTTGCCTACAATAGATTTTCAGCCTAGTACACTTTACCCAAATCTATTTGACGAACTTGCGACTCTTGATCAACCCTTCACTGAGCATGAGATTAAGAGAGCAGTTATGGGTTTTGCAGAAAACAAATCTTGTGGCCCAGATGGCTGCCCAAATGAATTTTTTAAAATTAATTGGGAGTTTGCAAAGGCAGATTTACTCGACATCTTTGCTGCCTTGTATGACCAGAGTCTGGATCTCACAAATAATAACTTGACCCATCTCATTCTGTTGCCAAAGGATGATCATGCAACGTTGCTAACACATATTAGGCCTATTAGCATTATTTGCTATCTACCAAAATTAATTTCTAAAGTGTTAAGCAATAGAGTGGCTCCTTATCTCCCTTCACTGATTTCAAACTCGCAGACGGGGTTTATTAAAGGGAGACTAATTTCAGAAAAATTTCATCACGGCAAGGGAGATTATGTCTCATCTCTCAAATGGACATGAACCCGCTGTACTGTTAAAGTTGGATTTCAGAAAAGCCTTTGACTCAGTCACTTGGCCTTTCCTCTTCAAGTTACTTGATCAAAGAGGTTTTCCTGAGAGGTTTATAGGCTGGATTAAAATGCTTTTGCACTCTTCTACTTCATCTATTCTGCTTAATGGAGTGGTGGGCCCGAGCTTTCAGCATAAAAGAGGATTACATCAAGGTGATCCTCTGTCACCAACTCTCTTCCTTATTGCAGTAGATGTGCTCAGTCGTATGATTCAGTCGCTCTCACTTTCAATTCAGCATTCTATCTCTTCGAAACTAGCTGAACCGTTCCATCTGTTGCAATATGCGGACGACGCCCTCCTATTCTCTACAACCAAAGGAAACGCTTTGCAAGCTTTAAGCCTAGTTTTGAACACTTTTTCCAAAGTCTCTGGAATTGATATTAATTGGATGAAAACTTCTTTTCTTCCTTTCAATTTAAGTGATGCTGATATCTCTCGTGTACAGGAGCTGCTCAATTGTGCACAAGCTTCACTATCACTGGTTTACCTTGGACTGCCTTTAACTTACAAGAAACCAGATAGGCTTTGCTTCCAAAAGCTTGTAGACAAAGTAAATGCAAAGCTTGCGGGTTGGCAGTCTCCGCTACTATCCCGGGCTGGTAGGTTGGTGCTAGTTTCTTCGGTTCTATCCTCGATTCCAGTCTTCTTTATGTCGATCTTTCAGATACCGGCTTGGGCAGTTAAGGCAATAGATAAAACAAGGAGAAATTTCATTTGGCAAGGAAACTCAAGGAGAGGAATGCCACTCCTTGCTTGGAGTCGTATCTGTTTGCCTAAGATTTTAGGTGGCTTTGGTCTCATGGATTTGAAATTGCAAAACACATCCTTGTTGCTCCGTTGGTTGTGGAGACTGCACTCTCAACCGAACTCTATGTGGCCAACAGTTGCTAAACATCTTTTTGGCAAGAGAAATGTTAACATCCCTCCTTTAGGATGGAATAACACTGGCTCCTTCTTCTAGAAGCAACTGCGCACTTTGCGATTCTTATTTCAAATTTCCACAACCACAGAGTTACATGATGGGAGGAACTCTTTGTTCTGGTTTGATAATTGGGCTGGAATCAGGCTTTGTTTCCTCAATTCCTCCACTCCAGCAACAATCAGTACTTTTGTATCTGTTAGACAAGTGATTACTTCATGGTTTCAATTTGTACCAGCGCCTATGTCTCAAATACAAGACTGCCTTTTTCGACGGAGCCAATGGATCACATTCATGGAAGGAAAAGATAGAGTAATTTAGAGGTGGAGAGTTGATGGTCAGTACTCATCATCCTCGATATATAAAGGTTAATTTTTGCAGGGAAAATTCGCTTCAATCTGTCGGGAATTTGGAAATTGAAGGTCCCTCCCAACTTCAAAGTCTTCCTAATTTTGTTGGCTCACAATCGTTTACTCACTCGACACCAGTTAGCGAGAAGAAATATTCACTTGCAACAGTACTGCCATCTGTGCCAGCAAAACATTCTTGAGACGGTAGAGCATCTCTTTTGCCCTTGTCCGTTCTCCATGGACTTGTGGGTCCGTTTGAGGGTACCAAGTATTGCCCTTCACGGCGTGCAGCAGCTGCTTACTCACCTGTGTTCTTTATGTAATTCTGACAGGATGTCTGGACAGATTTCAACTGCATTGTGGAGTATTTGGTTGGAGAGGAACAACAGAGTGTTTAGAAATGCAAGAAGAGGGGTATAAGCAGTGCATGACTGGTTGGTGCAACAGGCGGCTCTGTTCTTTACTGCATGTTAATTTGTTGGCTTTTCTTTGTGTTGTTAACTTGTGGTTTTTTGTTTTTTTTGGTGTTTTTTTCTTCCACTGGATAGTCGCTATCTAGTTTATCTAAAAAAAAAAAACAAAGTTTTCGTCGGGCCCCTTAGAATACTATATATATATATATATATATTGAATGGATAAAATACACTGATGTGTACGGATCGTCCTCGTACACATGAGTCGTTTTTCGAGATCCAAAATTCAAACGGCCGATCCAAACCGTTCAAATTGTTCTCCATATTGAAAAATCCTTGGAGACCGAATTTTACATTTTTTCGAATTCTTTTACTATATATTATGATATTTTCAAATTGGAGGGCTTGAAATACTCCAATTGTAGTGTTTTTTAAAAATATCATAATATATAGTAAAAAAATTCGAAAAAAATGTAAAATTTGGTCTCTAAGGGTTTTTCAATATGGAGAACAGCTTGAATGGTTCGGATCGGCCGTTTGAATTTTGGATCTCGACAAACGACTAATGTGTACGGGGACGATCCCTACACATTAGTGTTCTACATTCGTTCTCTCTCTCTCTATATATATATAGGCTTTTGTGCATCGCGATTATTATTCATCAATCGTTTTACAGATTGACAAATCTAATTAAACCAATCCAATATATATATTGAAATCTCATCGAAAACCAAATTTTATATTTTTTGGAATTTGTTTACCATGAAAGTACTTCGCTGTGTTTCGAAACTAAAATAAGATTTTATGTATGTCGGCAAAAACTCACCGACTTTGACATATCAGTTGTGATGAATCCAGGTGCAACACAATTGACACGAATCATATCTCCTGCCCACTCGCATGCCAAGGATTTCGCAAGCTGATTCATTGCTCCTGACGAAAACAAACCATACAATACCAGCTCAGAACGTGTCTGCAATCAACTTTTTTTTTCATGTTTCACACAATTTTCAGCACATTCTTTTTGAATTACCTTTGGTGGAGGAATACACTGCAATGCCTTCGGCGGCACAAAATAAAAACAAAGATTGCATAGTTACCAACTAGATCTAATTGTCATAGTAGAAAACTCATTTGCATCTATTCCGGAATTGACTAAATAGGCAACCTGCATTAATCCATAATAAAAGTTAAAAATTACATATGCAATTAGCTACTCATTAATAAATATATGATTAATATGAACGCTGGTACACTCATACTAGTTGGGTTTTAAACCCATTGACAGAACCAAGAAAATCAGTCTAAAAGTGAACTTCATGATTTGTTCACAAACCAGCAAATACTATATTTCATTCAGCTTTCTCAACAATAATTAGGAAAAAATAAAAACCAAAACTTCTTTTAAGGATCAAATACTTACCATGCTGAGATCCAAAAGAAAAAATTGTAATAATTATATGTAGTAATCTGAAAAAAAATAACCAAACTAAAAATTATAATAATTAGCTGTAACTTGGTAAGTGTTACTACCAAGCCTGGTAACAAGTTTAATGCAAATAGAGTAACAACAAGAACTCAAAAGCAAGTGTCAATTTTTTATTCATGATTCATGGTGGTTTTACATCAGTCTCTAGAGCTAAATCAGTCGTAACCCCAGAGAAAATGACCTAAGAACCGACCCCCCCTCCTGTCCTAATGAGGTACATTTATACTAGTCTAGAGGAATCTTCCAGTGACGTCAGCCCTGTCAAAGGCCGGTATCCTTGTCTGCTGAGCTGTCCCTCCTGTCTGTACGACCATAACTGTTGTCCCCTCTCGAGGATCCCTCCTGGCTGGGGCGGGGTGCGAAATGACCACGCTGCCCCTCTTTATCCCCTTATCCAAGTTATCCGAAGCAGGCTGATACGCTGAACCTCTATCTTGGGCCTTTCGGGCCTTGCCACGCCTCTCCGCCCGTTGGGCTTACTGGGCAGGTTGGTACTGAGCCCAATGAGTGGGTCATTTAGGGCCCTATCACCTGCCCTCAAGCTTTTAGCGAGCGAAGCGAGATGAAAGCTTTAATGTGGTTAGGAATTGGGCCCACCATGAGGGTAATTTGGGGCCCTATCACCTGCCCCCAAGTTTTTAGCGAGCGAAACGAGATGAAAGCTTTAGTAGAGTCGGGGTCACGTTATAGGTCGGCAAGACCGACATGGCGCGTCGCAAGCGGTGTGAAATTCCCCATATCATCTCTTAGGGAATCGCGCCAGCGACTTGACTTCCCTCGAACAGGTGTATTCACAGTGGATGACACGTGGACAGTTTTGTGTGGCCCTTGGGACCAGGCGATGCCTTCGAAGAGACGTCTGGTCAAGTCTTTTTGGCGGGAAAAACGAACCGACGCACTGTGGATCTTCTCATGATTGTGCTGCCTCGAACTCTTCGCCTCTCTTCATATATACTCTTCAGTTACCTTTCTTCTCTTTCTTGTTCTCAGAGTTGTGTTCTGCTTTCTTCTTTCCTCAAATAGCTCATTCTCCCTTTCTTCTCCTGCAAGTACTCGGCGCTCGTCGTTCCTCCTTCAGATATCTACTTTCGGTGAGTATTTCTTTCTTGTTTCTTCCTTTTGGGTTTCTCTCTTTTCCTTCTTCTTCTGTCCTGACTTTCTCTTTATGGATGAAAATTTAACAGCCATGGCGTCTTCGTCTGCTCCCATCCGCAACGAGGGTCGTGAGACTTCTCAGAGTCCGCTTCGTCTGACCGCTGACCCTTTTGTAGCCGGGGCCTCAGCTGAGTCCCCTGTTGGTCATGCTGTACCTGGAGCGTCCTCTCCGCCGACGGTTCCACCCCGTGTCGCTGAGCCACCCTCAAAGGCAGAGCCAAGCAAGAAGCAACGTAAGGTATTGGCTCACAAGAATAAGGCTAAGGAGAATATGGCGGAACCAGTTAAGAAACCGGCCGAGCCGACTAAGAGGCCAGCTAAGGAGAAAACTCTTCCCTTACAGAAAGTTAGAGAGTATCGCAGCAGGGGTTGGGGAGATAGCTGCGCTATGAGCGATTTCAAGGAGAAAATGACCCCGCCCGCTGGCACCAAATTCGTCCTCCCCAAGAAAGAAGATGATCCTACCTCAATTGAGCGAGGGATATGTCTGTTTGGCCGGACAGTGCGCTGCGACCTGCTTACTCCCTTCAGCGTCTTCCAAGCGGCCTTTCTCAAGTTCGCCCAGATCCCGCCACGATAGCTTCATCCGGGCGCATGGTGTTGCATAAACACCTTCGACCTTCTTATGCGCCCAGATCGGCTGAAGTCGCTGGGCCTCCCTAATCGTCCCGCCAGCTTGGAGTTGTTAGGCCATTATTTTGTCTTTTTTGGGACCTTGGATCTTTGCAATCTAAGGATGAAGACGCCCGACATCTTCCATCGACCCGGGAAGATCTCAGATTGGTCAAGACAGTTTGTCTTTGCCTCTAAGGAGTTGTACGGCGACTTCGACATTCATTTGAAATGGAATGAAGAGCGCGCTGGGAAGTGGGCGCAACTTCAACTTCCTCGCCTTATTGATCAGGCTGATAAGGATTTTGTGGCCGCCCTGGATGCCAAGCTGATAGCCGAAGGGTCGATAATTATAGCCTTTAACGGGCGGTCGTTGGAGCCTTATCCTTTAAAATTTCAAAAAGTCGAAAAAATTGAAGAAGAAAATGATGATCCCGATGAGGCCGGCTCTTCCCGCCGTAAGCGGAAGAGATCACCAACTCCCAAAAACAAAGCTGCTGCAGGTGAGATTTCTCCAGAGTTTCTCAGGTTGGGCCCTTATGTTTTCGGCACGGGGAAACCTTCTATCTCAGAATTAATGAATGCACTCTCTTACTCTGGACCAATTTTAGGTGAAGATGGCGACGAGTCCAGTTCGAGTTCCGATGGGCTCGTTTTCACTTCCGGACGGAAGGTTCTGGCGATGTCTCGTAAGCGAGCTCGCTCTCCCGAGTCAGAGGGCGAATGTGGGGATGTTGAAGAGGCCCCTGGTTGGGTTGGGGAGAGGGATCGCCTCCGTTTTGCTGAAAAAGCCAGGGAGGTGGATAAACAGATTCCCTTTGATCAAGTGCCACCTAGCGGTCCTCCTCCTCTGCCTCGTCCCCACTCGGCTCGCGTGGGGTCGTCTCTTGCCTTCTCTCCTCTAGGGGCCACTGCTTCTAATGATTGGCGCAACGCCCACATAGCTGAAGTGACTGGGCGGAAAGATACCTTCGTGACCTATGTGCCGGGCTATAATGCGGTTATGGCGGGGTCAGACGATCGACTTGATCACCAGCGGTATGCTGCCGCAATAAGCAAAATATCCATTCCGCGGGCCGTGAAGGACGAGCATGCTGGGATGGATGTTGAAGATGGGCTTTCTCTTATGTGTGAGCACGCTCAGCGCATGGGTAACTTGGCTTCTTTTACCCTGGCTCAATATCTTGAGTTCCGACACAGGGTCGATCAGAATTCCCATTTCCCAATGAAATTGTTGGGCGCTTCCTATCGTGCCTCGACCCCGACCGTCTCCCTACACCGGCCCGGGAAAACTTTGAGAAATTCAGTGAAGCAGTGGCCTCTCTTACTTCTCGTTGTGAAAAGGCCAATGAAGAAGCTTTGAGGGCTAAGGGCGATGTGATGGTTCAGGAGAGTGCGTCCCAAGCCTTCCAACGGTACTATGTCAACACCCGTGACAAAATAGTTCTGCTGGAGGACGAGTTTGAGAAGGGCAAGGAGGATCTTGAGACTGCTAGGGCGGAGCTCATCTCGACTAAGGCCGCTTATGAGAAAATGCGGGACTATCTGGGCGGATTATCCTCGGAAAGGTCCAAGTTGCAGGCTCGGGCGGACGAATTAAATCTTCAGGTGGAGCGCCTGTCAGGCGAGGTAGCTAAGCTGGTCGACCAGCTGACGAAGCTGAAAAAGGATTTGGATGCTCAGACTACCCAAGCGGAAGCGGCGCGTAGAGATCGAGATGAGTGTCTTTCCGCCATTGAGGCTGAGAAACGCAAGGTGTCTGAGTTGGAGAAGGAGTTAGCAAACGAGAAAAGCAAAAACTCTCAGCTCATGCACCAAGTGAATACCTTCGTGGAAAGTTCTCCTGCTCTGGAGGGACCTCGCCCTGTCTCTTCTTCAGAAATCTCACGGATCAGCAGCAAGGCCGTTACAGATTTCTTAGAATCGAAGGCTTGTATCCCTGTGGTTGCTTATCGCCTGGCTCGTCAAATCCACTCTACTTGGAAATGGCAGGCTAATTTCCTGAGGCATTTCTACCCCTTCACACTGGCCAACGTTGGGTTGGATGGTAAGACGCCCCCAGAGCTGAAGATTAAGGATTGGAGTAACTTTCGTTGGAATCCCGATACTGAGACTTTATATGATCTAGCTGGCAACGTATTCAATGAGCTGCCAGTTCTCTTCAGCAAACGCACTCAGCCTGAGTTTATCTACCCGCCGGACCAGTGGCCTGCGGGGTTAGAGAAGCCGGAGTTGGTGGAGTCAGATGAAGAGGAATAGTTCATGTCGAGTGAACTTTTAACCTCTTTATTTTGTCTTGAACAAGTATTCGATCTGGTTGTAATTTATTATCTGAGTAAGCAATGATGAACTGCTTTTGTTGGTTGCACTGAACTACTTTTGTTGCTATTTGCTCTGTTGGCTTAGATGATGTAGCTTTTTGATTATTGTGTTAACATTTTTCCGCTCATATAGTTGATCTTTACATTGTCAAATTCATTCGCCCACTGAGCTGTCCTAGTCAAGCGACGCTTGACCCACCCTGCCACTGCTTTGAGTACGCTAGTGCTTCCGACTTATCACAGGCGAGGTGTAATTTGCTAATCGAGTTCGCTTGACTTACGTAGTGTTTTCTCTTGGAATTTTGCAATAATACCTTTTGATAAGTATTGTTTGCTATTGTTTTCGTTTAATTATTACTGGTCATTTACACCGGATCAGGGGTGGCTTGACCGCTTTGCCGCTTTTAACGAGTTTATTATTTATTAACTGAGAACGCTTAACTTAGGTAAAGTATGCCTGTTAGAAGTTTGTTGTAGATGTTTGTATCAAACTTCCAAGCGATTTTGTTAAGTTCTGAACTCGCTGGTTGTGATGGATGCAAGTGCGCAGGGAGAGATGAGTTTAAATCTCACTGTAAAAAAAATTGCTTTCTAAAATAACAATACACCATAAACAAACTTCATTCATTGATAAGTTTTCTTGTACATTGTCTTCAACTACTGACTCTAATCAGAGTCATAGGCGCTATTAAGCTGCCTGTAAGCACTATTCCCTTACACTACATTTTTTTTTTACAAAAAATGAATAAAAGATACTACATTCCACCTAGTCACTACTGGAGTCAAAGGATAGCCACCCTTTGAGGGTCGAGGCGGGGTGATCTTCAAGTCGTCCTGTTGTTTGGGTCGGCTGATCTTGAAGCCGGCATGTTTCTATACCGGTGGCTTCAAACAGCCACCGTTTTTCAGAGACATACCCAGGTTATGCTGACGAGTTCACCCCTGAGGGGATCTCTCAGCGAGTTGATCTCGAAGCCACCATGACATTCAATGACTTCTCTGGGGTGGGAGCTGCTAGGATTCCTCGTAAAAGGATTTGACATCAACAACTCCCGTCTATATCCCATCCCGCTACGTCGAGGTGATTTGCTCGTACTATACACCTTCTCGGCGGGGCGGATACGGGTTTCGAATGATCTCGGCGCTTTTGACAGAAGAACTTCTCGCCGGGCACTACGACTACTCTATATCAGCTATCCCGCTCCCTATGTCACCAATATCCTTAATTCTCTTGGCAACATTGGGAGACGAACCGAGCCGAATTGTGTAGTTGTGGTGCCAACTATAATGCACCGGACCATTCGGGGGTAACAATCGTCGAGGACAGCTGATTTCTGGATCTCAGCTATCCTACGAGATTTTCTTCCCCCAATCAGCTAGCCTACGAGATTTTTTTGATCGTCTCTCTTCTCCCTTCCCTCTTCCTTTTCTTTTTCCTCATTGTTTCCCCTTTTTCCTTGCTATCTGGAAAGCTTTCAGGAGTTTGTTTTCTCTTTTTCTATGTTCAGAGAAGATGAAAGGGTTTTGTTGAAGGGATGCCTTTCTAGCGAGGGGTTGAGGAGGTATTTATAGGTGCGAAACGCTACCTAATTCCAGCATTCCTTTAATTTTAGCATTTATGCCAGATATCTCCGTACCCTAGAAATCCGGATTTTCCGAAATTTATGTTGGAGAAACCCCCGGTCAATAAAGAGCATTTAATTTCCGTATTACATACGGTTTCTGGTTGTCAGCAGTTTTGCAGCCTTTGACTGGTTTGGGGAAGATTTGATTCTTCTGTCATTATCCAGTTTGGGAAGCATTTAAAATCGTTGGTGCCACCTATCGATTTCGCTGCCGCATTGTCTCTCGACAGAGGCGGAGTTAATTCTGATGGCGAGCGGATTTATCTGACACTGGTTATGCTTTACAATCTCGCCGAGATGGCGAGAATGCCAGTGATACCGCTCTGTGACAGTGGAATCTCGCTCAAGGAGGTGGGGTTAGGGTGGATATTTTCCTCCCCATGATGCGCGGATTCTACTGTCACAGCGGGGATTACGAACCTCTTCACATTATGCATTTAATGCCCTTTGAAAAGGTGTTTTGGGCTCTGCTCCTATCGTCATGAAGGGACGCTTGGTCTTCTGTTCCTACCACTTTATGTCAGTCATTACGAATAGACGCCTCGAATACCGTACTCAACTGTGGAAAGACGTCTTGGGCTCCGTACCCACCGCTTCATTGTGAAGGGGTGCTTTGGGATCCGTATCTGTTGTTTGGTTGAGTCTTCGGAAGCCTATAAATAGAACTTACATTCTGCGTCGTTTCTTTGATCTTTTACTCGTCTCATTAACTCTTGCTTTCTCCTCAATCCTTACAATGGCTTTCATCCCTTATTATCCCCTTTTCCCAGCTGGCAGTACTGAAGCTGAAGATCATTCCTATCGCGGCATCATACTTTATCATCCCGACCCTCTTACAGTGGTCGATGTTGAAGCCGCTCTCTTGCTCGCAAGACCAAGGTTTCGCTGGAGGGTGAAGAGGGTGTGTGCTAGAAGGTTCCAAGTCTGGGGGCCTTCCGATTGGGAACGGCGGGCATTGGAAGCCGCACATATCAGGGCGGGTCCTTTTATCTTCGTGGCCTCAACCGTCAGTGACAATCGAGCTCTTCTCCAATCCCGGCGTTTGTGGAGTTATTCTCTGGCTACCCTTGAGACGTACTGGGTGCGCGCGGTTGGGTCTCCAGTAGGCTGGCTGGATGGTTTTCAGGCCGGGAACCTTTTTCCCTTTGGCCTTTACTTGGCCTTTGATCCCGCGACTCGGGCTGGAATTGAGGGCCGATGGGCGCGGGCTCTCGTCTCGGTTCCGAGTAGGGGATCGATCCCTTCAACTGCCACTTTCTTCCGCGCAGGGCCGCCTGGGTCGCTTCACATGGAGCGCCTCCAGGTCTAGTATGCTGTGGAAGAGGAAGAATATGATGATGCCTTTATTCAGGCGTTGCTTTCCGAATCCGTGGAGGCATACAGCACTCAGCTAGTGGAGGAAAGGCGAGCTCAGTTGCTTGGGGCAGCTTCGTCAGGGTCGAACAGTGGTGGAGAGGATGACGAGGAGCCCTCGGTGAACTCTTAGAATTTTGTTTCTGCACTTTTAATGTATTGCCTATGTTGTAGACAAGTTATAAAGAATATTCTGAAGTAATGTGCATTTTGATTCTTTTGATTTATTTATGACGAGCGCGACGCGCTTATATACGCAGATTAGCGCAGTGAGTTGAGGGAGTCGAAATCGAATCGTATCCGAAATGAATTTTAAGGAGAGTGTGACGCACTTTTGTAACAAAGCGCAAGGCGCTGATGAACGCGGAATCAAGACTTGATTGAAGTAAAACTTTATTCATATAAGTTTATAAGTACATTTTAATTTTCTCTCTAGCCTATAAGGCGAGGTAAAGTCTTCACGCTGGTTTGGGCGACGTGGCTTTACCGGGAAATGGTGTTGGCCTCGCCCTGCGTCATTATAAAACCGCCCTTTTCTTACTCCTAGTTGAGCGGTGCAGGATCAACACTCTTATTATTGCGCGTGTGCGGTATTGTCTCGAGTTGGAGGTGGTGTCTGCCTGACACATGTAGTTGTGTATGTACTGTTTCTGGGAGGGACCGTTTTCAGATGAGCGTGTCAGTCGCCATTTGGCGTTGCTAATGTCACCTTGATTAGGTTATTGGATTGAAAAGCACTTATCCCGCTATGTCAGATCATCATAGGGGGTTTGCCATGTTCATCTTTAATTAAGTATGATGCCCTTGATGTTGCTTAGTTAATTATGCTAAACATTTGTTAGGGACAACATGGCGTATTTGCCAGATCTTTCGCCACTGACTTATCTGGGCAGTCCTGCCAACCTGTCCGCTTATGAAGGGCGGGTTTGGTGATGTCGTAGAGGAGCTTTTGACTTGTCTGCGGCAGGACTGTTGTTCTTTGGGAAAATCAGATCTTTCTGTTTGTTAAATACTTATTCAGCTATTCTACGAGATTATCCATTATTTTAATGATGCGCATAATAGGCATCATAATGTGCTTGTAATGATGATTTTTTCTTCTTTCTTTGTCTTATTTTGTGGCAGTTGTTTGAGTTAACTCGAAGTGATCTGTTATTTATATTCTTCAGATTTCAAACTTGACGTTACTCATGCACAAATTGTGTGAGATCATGCAGCTTGAGTAGATGTAATGTCTTTTTTTGCAAGATGTCACGCACATATCTCCTTGCCTTGTCATCGTTTTTTTTTTTTTTTTTTTTTTTTTTACGCTAGAGGAAGGAGTTATGGATCCGACTGTTCCTTGAGGTTAGCGTCGAGACCAAGCAATCCGACCATTCCCTTGGTGTAGGTACTAGGATTTATGGATCATGAGTTCCCTTGGTGTAGGTACTTGAATAACGAATCCGACCATTCCCTTGGTGTAGGTACTAGGATTTATGGATCATGAGTTCCCATACACTTGGATCGTTCCCACACACTTTAGCAGGTACTAAATCGGCTGCCTGGGTCTGTTCCCTTGCGAAGAGGTACTAAGATTTAGCGAAGTTAATCATTCCCTTATGAAAAGGTACTAAACTTCAGCGAAGTTAATCATTCCTTTATGAAAAGGTACTAAACTTCAGCGAAATTAATCATTCCCTTAATGAAAAGGTACTAAACTTCAGCAAAGTCACGGGGGCTAATTCATACATCTTGTAAAGGCTTCGTTAAATACAAGTCTTCCAACCATCATTAAAAGTATTCCTCTACAAGCGGGATAACGAGCTCATGGCTCTTGGCTGCCAACAAGTTTGCAGCCTTAATTGAAAGTAAAAACAGTGCAGAAAAGGAAGATACAATGATATAAACAAGGAATTCGGCCCTCTGGGGGCCTCATGGGTAGAACTTGCGCAGGTCTGACGCATTCCAAGAGTTAGCTAGCAGTTTGCCCTGTGCATCCTTGAGGTGAAATGCTCTCTCTCCGGCCGACTTCACGATCTCGAAAGGACCATCCCAGGCGGGATCTAACTTGCCAATATGCTTTCCTGCTGCTGCTGCTCTCCTCAACACCCAATCTCCAGGTTGATAATGTTTTGGAGCTACCTTCTTATCAAAGACTTTCCTCATTTTCCTCTGGTACTCCGCTTGTCGCGCTGAAGCTTCTTCCCTGAGTTCATGAATCGTCTCGATTTCCTCAGTCTTTCGCTCCGCATTACGCTGGGTAGAGTAACTGATAGTGCGGAGAGTTGGATGAACAATCTCCATAGGGATGACTGCTTCCATTCCATAAACCAGAGCATAGGGTGACCTTTCTGTGGCTGACCGCGGGGTGGTGTTATAGGCCCACACCACCTCGCTGAGATATTCCGGCCAAGTGTTCCTTGTTCCCTCAATTTTCTTCTTCAGACCCTCCAAGATGGTTCTGTTTGAGACCTCTGCTAGCTCATTGGACTGAGGGTGGCAGACGGATGCAAAGTTGATCTCGATGCCCAACCCGCGACAATAATTTTTGAAAGGCGCCCCGGTGAACTGCCGGCCATTATCAGTAATGATAGTGTGCGGTATCCCAAATCTGTACACTATGTGGTGCTCCAGGAAGTCTGTGATTTTTTGAGAGGTGATGAGAGACAAAGCTTTGACCTCGATCCACTTGGTGAAATATACCACAGCGACCACAATAAATTTGGGGGGCATATGGTCGATGCGCGCATGGAACTGGCATTGAACGCACCTCCTCACTAGGTCCTCTGCATCCTTCCTCAAGGTGGGCCAATAGTAGCCTTGGCGCATGATCCTTTTCCCCAAGGTGCGAGGTCATTGGTGACTTCCATAGATTCCTTGATGAGTTTCACTGAGGAGCTCAGTGGCTTTGGCTTTGCCTATACAGGTCAGCCAAGGGTGGTGATACCCCTTCTTGCACAGTTCGTCTTCTATTATAGAGAATTCCAGAGACCATCTCTTGATCTTCCTTGCTAAATTTTTGTCATGTGGCAAGATTCCCTCATCTAAGTATAACCATATTGGAGAATACCATTCCTCTTCATGGTGTAACTGGAAAATGGTCGGCTCTGGGAGTCCTATGCTGGGCGAGGGAATTTCCAAAACTGTTATGGGGCGGTCTTTATCCAGTCCGCTCTTGGCCAGTTTGGACAGAGCGTCAGCGGTCTTATTTTGCCCCCTGGGAACATGCTCGATGAGGACGCTGTCGAAACCGCTGATGAGCTGCTCCACTTTTCTCAAGTATTTGATCAGTGTCTCATCTTGAGTCTTATATTCCTTGAGTATCTGATTCACTATCAATTGGGAATCGGAGCGGATCTTGATGCTTTTGGCTCCTGTGGCTGCGGCCAATTGTAACCCAGCAATGAAGGCCTCATACTCAGCCACGTTGTGAGACGGGTTGAAATTTACTTGCAGAGCATATTTGAACCTGTCTTCCTCTGGGCTGATTATCTCGACACCCAGACCTGTGCCCTTGTCAGATGAGGCTCCATCGACATATACTTCCCACACCGCTTCCACAGGGGTAAAGCTCCCACTAGTCCCTTGGACTATGAAATCCGCTAGGGCTTGGCTCTTATAGGCTGTTCTGGAGAGATAGGTGATGTAAAATTCCGACAGCTCAATGGCCCACTGCAACAGTCCACCAGCGACATTGAATTGTCCCAGTGCCTTGCGGAGAGGCATGTTAGTCACTACGCGGATCGAATGGGCTTGAAAATAAGGTGGCAGCTTTCGGGCTGCTGTCACAATTGCAAATGCACTCTTCTCTATCATTGGATATCTTGTCTCCGCGTCCCTCAGAATCCTGGATACGAAGTATACGGGCTTCTGCACACCATCTTCTTCTCTTACCAAAGCTGCAGTGATCGCATCATCATTAGTCGAGATGTAAAGGTAAAGCGGCTCACCCTTTACAGACAAATTCCTGGCACTCCTTAATTTTCTCAAAGGCTTCCTGGCACTCCGGCCCCCAGACAAATTCCTGTGTCTTTTTCTTAATGACATCAAAGAAAGGCTTGCACAACATGGCGGATTGTGAGATGAACCTGCTGAGTGCCGCTATTCTTCCAGTGAGGCCTTGTACCTCCTTAATTGATTTGGGAGACTTGAGGTTCACTACGGCTTGGCATTTGTCGGGATGAGCTTCAATGCCGCGCTCAGAGATGATGAATCCCAAGAACTTTCCACTGGAGAGGCAGAAGAAGCTCTTTTTTGGGTTAAGCCGCATCCCGACTTGCCTCATCTTGGCAAAGACCTTTTCCAAGTGGGAAACGTGATCTGGGTCATTGCAACTTTTAACTACCACGTCATCAATATATGCTTCCATTATCTCTCCCAACTCTTCCTTGAAGACCTTTGAGACCATCTTTTGGTATTCTGCCCCTGCATTCTTAAGGCCGAATGGCATGACCTTGTAGCAGTACAACCCCTCCTCCGTGACAAAGGATACCTGAACCCGGCTGTGGAGTCAATCATCGCATCAATGCTGGGTAGCGGGAATGGAGTCTTCGGACAAGCCTTGTTCAGATCGGTGTAATCAATGCACATTCTCCACTATCCGTTAGATTTTAGCACTAAGACTGGGTTGGCAAGCCACTCCGGATACTGGACCTCTCTGATGGCACCTATCTTTAGCAGCTTCTCTATCTCTGCCTTGATGGCTTTCCTTTTTTCCCAGCTTTGTTTTCTTTTCTTCTGGGCAACTGGCCTTATGCCCTGCTTGGTGGTGATTTGGTGCTCGGCTATCTCCTTATCAATACCTGGCATGATCTCGCCTTCACAAGCGAAGATGTCATGGTTGCGGAGGAGACATGCCCTTACCAAGTCTCGATCTTCCTTGGACAATACAGTGCCAATTTTAGTGACCTTCCCGTCTCCCAGATCGACTTCTTCTGTGTCTTCCATTGGTCCGCCTGTAGGGCGGGCCTGTTGGTGGACCAGAATGTCCTCAGCTTGATCATAAGACTTGGATTGTTCCCCAACGTGTTCAATCTGGGCTACTTGTTTTGGGATTGATGCTTGGTAACATACTCTCGCAACCTGCTGCTCACCTCGCAAGGTTCCGACTCCATTTCGAGTAGGAAATTTGACCTTGAGGTGAGGTGTAGAGGCGATAGCCCCAATGTCATTCAGAGCTTTCCTGCCCAAAATGATATTATAGGGGGATGGGGTATTGACCACTATGAAGCTGACTCGAGAAACTACATCTCTTGGTGATTCCCCAAAGGTGACTGACAAGTCTATGATCCCCATAGGCATAAGCTGATCACCTGTGAAGCCAGTGAGCGGTGTCGCATGGGCTTGAGAGGGTGATCTTGCAAATGCAGCTTCTTCAGCGTTTCATAATATATGACATCCGTTGAACTACCAGTGTCGATGAGAATTCGGCCAACCCGAGTGCCGTTGACACGCAGCATCAAGACAATGGCGTCATCATGCGGCAAGTGGATTCCTTCATAATTCTCAGGTCCAAAGGTAATGCGCATATTTGCCACAGAATTGCTCTCCCTGATCTGAAAAACTTCCTTTCTGGATGGGTTGTTGAGATTTCTGGGGCAAGCATATCTTTTCCTGGCTTTCTCTGAATCTCCTCCTGCAGCGGGTCCACCCGCTATGTACAGGACTGGGGTGGGAGAGGTCCTAGACTTATCTTGATTGCCATTCAGCGGGGTCCTTGGTAGCGGTCGGTCTGTCTGTCTCTCCTGATCCCGCGGCCGTCGCCCGGCATTGTTTCCTTGATGACCGCCTCTATTTCCTCTCCCTCCACCATTCCACTGTGGAGCCTCTAGATACCTCTCTAGTACTCTAGTATTTCTAATCATCCTCTCAATTTCATCCTTCAACTTGATGCATTCAGATGTAGCATGGCCATACCCACTGTGATACCTGCAATATTTGTTTCTATCACCTCGATTTGTCTCCTCCCTGGAAAGTGGTTCTAGCCGCTTGAACTCTGGGTCGTCTTGGGCGACCTGCAGGAGCACGTCGGTAGAGACCGAAAAGACATGGTAATTGGTATACTCTTGCCTGTAATATTCCCCCGTAGGAGGAAATCGAGGTTGTGCCACTAGACCCTTATACTTTCGGAATGAGCGGTTCCGACAGTATGGTCGAGGAGGGGTATCCCGGCGGATAGGTGGGGAAGAGCTTCACCTCTTCTGAGGAGAGGCAGGTCGAGGGTTGCGTCTGGGTGGGTCAGGACTTTTACGAGTCACTCCCCGACCAGCAGGTTTTCCCGCGACCACTGCGTCCTCCTCTGCGTGCAAAGTTTTCTCCGCTGCCGCTCTGAATTCTGCAAATGTTTTGAAATCTTCCTCCACAGCCCTCCAGCGCAGTGCTCCCCCTTGTTTTAGGCCTTGTCTTATCGCCGCCAAGATGATTCCATCATTGTAATCAGTGGTTTGGTTGGCCTCTTCGGCGAATCGATTGAGAAATTTTCTTGTTGATTCCCGCTCACCCTGTTTGAGCCTCATCAAGTCTATAGACTTTTTGGAAGGCGCTTGGATACTTGGGAACCTCTGCAAGAATTGGTCCTCTAGATCAGCAAAGTCCCTGACAGAGTTGGGTGGCAACTCCGAGAACCACTTCCACGCCGCTGCTTCTAGGCATGTGGAGAAAACTCGGCACCATACGCTCTTGTCCAGGTAAGAAAGAGAGATCCTGGCTTTGAAACTGGAAAGGAATTCCCTTGGGCACTGTAGAGTTTTTAGTGGAGAATTTGGGGAGGTTGCTAAAGCTGTTGACATTGACGGGGTTGCGGTAGAAATGATTCGGGAAGACCCCTCTTGCTGGGGAATGCTGCCTACGTCGCCCTGGGCCAGGAGTGTCCTCACGTCGCCTCCTTTGTGGGGATTGGGTGACACTTCCTGTACTGTGGTGACTGGGAGAATGAGTTGGGTCTAGAGTCGGATGGAAAGGGGCTCTAGATGGGACCCCGCCACCTACATACGGCGGGTAGTACTCTTCATGAGGAGCTGCATGACCATACCGGTCGGGAAGGAGTGAGGGGGTGCCTTGGTAATGCTCTCCTCTAATTCCTCCCATGTTTCCCACATAAGGGGGTGCTCTTAGTCCCGTCATGGAAGGAGCCACGTGAGCTTTCTGTGCCGGTCCCTGCTCAGCAGGTTGTGGAGCGACATGAGTCAGCATCGGGGCTGGGTTAGCTCCCATCATAGGGGAGGATAAAGATAAGAACTGTCCCCATGACTGTAACATGTGCTGATCCCAAATCTGCCTAAATGGATCGACCGGAGCGGACTGGGAAGGCCAAACCGGAGGGATTCCCGACCCGCTTGGATGGAGCGGCATGGCAGGACCTTGCTGGTTCAGCCCCGACGGAATGTGAGGGTGAAGCGGGCGGACTGGGAGTTGTTGGGTTCCTGTTGGAACGAAACCGCTGGGTGCGGTCGAGCCGGTCGCATTCACTCCCGATGGTCCCGCAGTCTGAGAGCTGTAGACTGGCCAGGGGTATCCAGGAGGAGCGGATTGGGTTCCCACCTGAGTCGTCGGAGTGACATGTGTGTTCTGCACCGCCTGGGCGGTGTGTTGAGTTGTGACCCCCACTAAGAGCTCTGGAGGCATCCCCAGGGGGGTGCGCTCGCCTTGTGCTGAGGTCTGCGCCGGATGGCTAGATGAATCTCCTACCATGAGGAAATCGAAAGACAATCTTCTTGGTTCTAAACTCTTTCCACGATCTAGCATCAGCAAGAGCTTTTGTTGGAGGTGAGACCCACGGTGTTTGTTACTACCAAGCCTGGTAACAAGTTTAATGCAAATAGAGTAACAACAAGAACTCAAAAGCAAGTGTCAATTTCTTTATTCATGATTCATGGTGGTTTTACATCAGTCTCTAGAGCTAAATCAGTCGTAACCCCAGAGAAAATGACCTAAGAACCGACCCCCCTCCTGTCCTAATGAGGTACATTTATACTAGTCTAGAGGAACCTTCCAGTGACGTCAGCCCTGTCAGAGGCCGGTATCCTTGTCTGCTGAGCTGTCCCTCCTGTCTGTACGACCATAACCGTTGTCCCCTCTCGAGGATCCCTCCTGGCTGGGGCGGGGTGCGAAATGACCACGCTGCCCCTCTTTATCCCCTTATCCAAGTTATCCGAAGCAGGCTGATACGCTGAACCTCCATCTTGGACCTTTCGGGCCTTGCCACGCCTCTCCGCCCGTTGGGCTTACTGGGCAGGTTGGTACTGAGCCCAATGAGTGGGTCATTTAGGGCCCTATCAGTAAGATAATTATCCAAATATTAAAATGTCTCACAAGCACTTGATCGAGCATATTACTAGATAATTTAATAACGATTAAATATAGAATATTGCATTATTGGTACAAAAACAGTAATAAAACAACTTACTGGCAGAAAATCAGTACTGGTAGAAGAACAATAATAAAACCTGAAACGAGAGAGATTCAAAGAGATAAACAAGGAGCAGAATCGCTGCTGGCCTGTGTGTGAGAGACAAAGTAGTAGCAACCGCAAAGGCTAAGTATTTTGCAAAGTCAATCGCTCTTTGTGCATCCCCCCCTCTTAAGACTGGTGGGGTCCCTTGTTGCCTGAAACCAGATTGACTTTTTGCTTCGATTCGATAGTATGAGGGGAAAGGTGAGGCATCCGATTGAGAGAGAATGTAAGAGGGGAACGAGAAATGGGACCATGAGGGAACTTCAGTTCCAATCATGATCAAAGGTGATTTTGATTTCTCATGGATGTAAAAAAAAGGATATTGTGAAAGAGAGATGTAGGGATTTTGAGAAGGGAAGGGAAGACTTGCGATGGGGAAGTACAGTTATTGAATTTTTGAGGTAAAATGAAAATTTCAGACAGAAAACGAAAAAAGAAGAGTAGAATTTGGAGGGAAAATGAATGTGATTTGGAGGGGAAAAAAAGGAGGGAAGTGAGATTTGGAGAAATAAATGACATAAATAAAAATTTGGGAAATTTAAGGGAAAGAAATTTTGCCTGTTCCATATGACTCGGAGACTACTGAGAATAAATTGTAAGAAAATCTTTTGTACAAATGCCATGCCCATGCGGGCTTTGGAAGCATGTAGGTCCTGAGACCCAAAGCATGGGATAAAAAGAGAAAACTCATACAATTTTGTATATATTCGGAGGACTTAATTATTAACATGATTTTTTTTTAAAAAAAAACTATTTATCAATACTTTTATCAATATCAATTCATATGGTAAATTCTATTGACACTAGGTTTTTTATTCCAATACTTTTATCAATATCAACAAAACTTATTCGATTGAGAGTTAAATATAGTGGCATCAGCTTTCAGATTCAATTGCATCAGTAAAACTCATTCAATAGTGTAAAATATATTGGCATAGGTTGTACCGATTCCATTGCTGTCGTTAGCATCCACATTATTGATGCGAGTGACGTGAAAATAATTTTTGGGTAGGCATCCAAAATTTGCCGATGCAATCGATAAGAGCCTCATGCTATTGTGAAAAGGCTGATGTTGTTGCCGCAGTTTCCTGTAGTGGAATACACTGCAATGCCTTCGGCGGCACCCCCCCTGCCAGCAATTGAAGAGATAAAAATGACGCTGCCCCTTCCTGATGCCCTTAGGAGAGGATGTGCAAGTTGGGAAAGGTAAAAACAGGAATCAAAATTTGTAGTCATCAAAGAATAGTACTCTTCTGAGGTCATTTGTGTTGTTGGCTTCCAAGAAGATCCGTTGGTACCAGCATTATTAACCTGACATTTGGTAGCAAGATAGAATTTTTTAAAATCAACAATGCCCATATATTATGCATGTATTTGTTAACAGAGGTTAATTGGGT
Source organism: Rhynchospora tenuis (assembly GCA_027725995.1). NCBI lineage: Eukaryota > Viridiplantae > Streptophyta > Magnoliopsida > Poales > Cyperaceae > Rhynchospora > Rhynchospora tenuis. The sequence continues at coordinate 84,774,777 of CM050889.1, forward strand.
TTTGAATAGAATTGCTTGATTTATATTGTATTAATTAGGATGGCTATATATTGCCTTCAGTACATGATTAATAAGGAAACACAAATCAAAATTAAAACCTAAATATTCTAGGTATCAGAATAAATCTAATTGATTATAGAAATAATAAACTGCTACAAATGACTAAATCCTGATATTCTGTAACGGTATTATGTGCTGGTATCTTATAGGAGCAAATTCTTTCAAAAATTTTTATAGTCTTCAAAATTAAATTTGAATTTTGAAACTTCTTCTATAACAATATTGTACAAAAAATTCATCGATGTGATACTTTGCCACCCGATCCTCAAAAAACAATATTGTACCAAAATCCATACCAGCCGTGATTGAAATCCAGTATTTTCATATATTTTTCTTGCATTTTTCATCTTTTACCTAGATAAAGAACGAAATAATATAAAATTATATGAAACCTGATAAAGTATTAATCTATAAGATTAAAAAATATGTCTGCATGTTTTCTTTTTTTTGGAATTGATAAGAAAATGCGTCACCAAAATTTGTCGAAAGATTCTACCTCTTGATGAGTATGGAATGAATTATAAATTTAGAAAAATTATGCGGTAATACATCGCCTATTGAATTGAAAGATCAACTGTTTGAATTTTGATTTTTTACAAATATTAATAGAAAATTGCAGTCACGGCGCCATTTTGTGGAACCAAGAGTTGTAGCATAGGAACCTTCTCAATTTTCAATAGCTACAAAATATTTATCTCAAACTTATCTCAAACTTAATAATTTCTAATGGAATTGGTTATAGTACTTACAAGGATGTTAAGCTTGCCGTTAAAAATTGTCCGGACTTCATGCATGAGTTTCTCTCTTTGAGCATGGTTTGATACATCCCAAACAGATCCAGTTACACGGAGATTCATAATGTTCCATTGATTTAACATTGTATTGAGCTCTTCCTCATTTCTACAGCAAGTATGCACTGTAACGCCAAATCTAGTCAACTCTTCTACGATTGCTCGACTATATTTACAAAGTTTTAACTCGTAAGTATTTTGTCATTCAAATTTAATTAACGCCCGTTCAGGTGCAAATTTTGAAGAAAATCTAGTCTTACTATGCTGACAATTCTGTTAAAGAGGAATAGACTGATCAGATTTGTTTAAAAGGACGGTTTGATATTGACATGTAAAATAGAGGAATTAAGATAAGGAAAAAAAGCTTTGCAATAAAGCTATATTTGGGCATTCCAATTCATTGGAAAAAGCTTTGCAATAAAGATTGGCAAATAGTTATAGATAAATTCCAACAGAAACTTTCTTGTTGGCAGGGAAATTTTTTATCATATGGTGGTAAGATTACTTTGATAAAAAGTGTACTTTCTTCTTTAGCAATATATATGATATCCATGTATAACATGCCAGTTGGAGTCCGAAGAAAAATAGATAAAATTAGGTCTCAGTTTCTGTGGGATAGTTGTGGCAAAAGAAGGTATCACTTAGTTAACTGGGATGAGGTTTGCAGAACTCATGAAAATGGTGGACTAGGATTTAGGAATTTCCAAATAATGAATATGGTGTTACTCGCAAAGTGGTACTGGAAATTAAGAGATCATAAAAGTTCAGGATGGTGGAAACAAATGATACAACAAAAGTATGGTTTTTTCGGGGTTAACGGTGTCAAATCTCATTTCTGGACTAAGATCATGGATACAAAACAAATTATAGATATAAATTGTGCTTATGAGATCAAGAGTGGCTGCACTGTGTATTTCTGGCATGATATTTGGCATGAAAATGTGGCCTTGAAAATTGCTTTTCATTCTTTATATCAGATTTGTATAGATCAAGATATTACAGTGAATAGAGCTTTGCAATCTAATTTGAATACTATTAGATTCAAAAGACAACTTAATGGAGCCCAGAGATTGGCATTAGATTCTCTAAGAAGAGTCTTAAATAAATATATGCCTTTATCAGAAGATATAGATAAAATGATTTGGACACTTAATAGAGATGGGATTTTCTCTACCAAAAATTTGTATGACTGGGTAGAATTTGGAGGGATGAAGAATTGCACACCAATTATATGGACAATGAAAATACCTTTGAAAATACAAATGTTTCTTTGGCTCCTCAGTAAAAGGAGAATATTAACTAGAGATAATTTGGTAATTAGGGGTTGGGAAGGAAATCCCACATGTTGTTACTGTTCAAATTTAGAAACTGTAGACCATTTGATGTTTAGATGTCAGAATAGTATACAAATTTGGTTTTGGTTGTATAATAGGTTAGACATAGATGTGATCCCAGAAACACTTGAGGACTTGATGTTTCATGCTAATCAGTTGGAAAAGAAAAATGTATATATGTACTGGTGCTCTGCAATTCTTTGGATAATATGGAAGTCTCGAAATGATGTCATTTTTAATAATACTAGACCTCAATCTATTCATAAACTGATTGCAGATGTGAAATGTTTGATTAAGTACTGGTCTGGGGGATGGAAGGAGACTCTAAAAAAGGAGGTGTGGAGCCTATGCCCCATGGATGATGTGCTGGCTATCCAGATGGTGGAGGATGGGAGCACCAATGAAGCTCCTGAAGTGTCTCTGATTGCTTGAACAAGATTGGACAATGTTACAAGTCTGGTTCTGGAGTGTTGGAGGACAGAAATGTTTTTTGTATTCGATGTTAATTGTTTAGTTGTTTGATTGAATTGTCTGTTTGCTAAGATGTTATTGGGTTTGGTAAGTCTTCTAGGGTGAAGTATTGGGAATTTGAAAAAAGGTTTATAGTGAGCTTAGTTTCAGTAGAATTTAAAATCCTTGAGTTTCTTTGTAGGAAGCTGAGGTGGGTCTGATTGGTTATGGGCCTGTAAATAGTAGTTTGGTCTTCAGGATGTTGTTTGGCGCTTAGGGAGAGTTTTCGATTTCTTTAGAGGGGATTTTTTTCGAATAAGGTTTGAAGACCAGTCGTTGATGACTGTTGCTTGTAATTTTTTTTACTTTTCGTAATGAAAAGTGGTAAGCCTTGTAGGCTTACTTATTTCAAAAAAAAAAAAAAAAGATAAGGAAAAAAAAAAAGAGAGTGCGTCAGTTCATTGGTACCAATTTCACAGAACACATAGCACTGCAACCAATATATGAAACTATGAAAGTGAGAGTAGGGGAATATATAATTGACAAACCCAATTCCTCTGCTGCCACCAGTGACCAAAGCTGTCGCACCTTCCAAACTCCATCTCTCGTTACTCATCATCGTTTTCTCTGTCGCTCTCTCTCTCTCTCTCTCTCTCTCTCTCTCTCTCTCTCTCTAAACCAGTGTCCAAATCAAGGCTCATTTGTATAAGAAATTTCCTATAGAGCCTTATCGGCTGATTTTTCAACATTGTGGAATTTGATTTGTCTCTAGCTTAGTATCCCAAATGAAATCAATGAAGCCCGTGGAATGCTTGGAGCATTGTGGAATTTGATTTGGAAGCTAGTTAGATTCAATACATTCGATCAGACTCATCAGAGTGTATGTCAAGTGATCTGATCCAGTGTCTTTTGTAATAAAATTGGACTGATGCAATGAATTACAACCAGAGCTTCAAGCAATCTATAATTGATACATATCCCAAAATCGGACTTACACAATGAATTGCGACTAGTGGCTTAAGATCTATAATTGATGTCGTTGCACTGATTTTTTTTTTTTTTAAAGTAAATAAAAGAAAGAAAAAATGCCACAATATTTTTCTTGTTTGATATCCACATATTCTTCACGATATGTTGAACCTAAAAAGCAATCCAAGATCATCATATTTTTCTCTTTTTGGTTATTACACAGGATCTTCACAAAAGACCGGTTACAATTAATGGTCCGAAAAAATGAAATGCCACATACTATCCAACGCAAACCAGCGGACAAGAAAGTGGGCCAGGGAAAAAATATAGACTTCTGATTTTCCACTTAACACTATTATACAATGGAGCTTTAGTACCCCTAACTAGAACCGGATTTTATAAAATCAGCTTCTAAAAATAAGCGGTGGCATAATTGATAGGTTGTTAGAACTGGTTATTGCATATAATAACAGCTTTTTATCAAAAAAAAAAAATATAATAACAGCTTCTCTAATTCTGTCCAGAAAAGAAATATATCCAAAAAACTCTAGGAACCGCAAAAGGTAAATATGTAATTAATTTGACAATTTTAGGGTACATTAATTATGAACCGGTTTTTTAAAGTATTGTTCAAATATGGCTTTGAACAAAATATTTATAAGGCCGGATTTCCTTTCATTTTAATTGATATATTAGGATTTCTTTAGATCTAATAACATGAAAATTGTAACGCCCCACCACCTGCTTGGACTGGATTTGACCAAAATTTTGACATTTTGACTAGGTTGACAATTTGACCGAGATTAAATTTCTGCAGCCGAACATATAATTGCGGCGAATAAAAATATATATAGGGTAATTTTAACGTGGACACAATTAACAGGGACAGTTCATTTTTTATAAATCGTACAATCGGTATAGCATAATAAAATTTCACATCTTAAATTTCTCTGTTAAATTTAACAGAATGTTTTTGTCAGAAGGGGTAAAATAGTCCATCAAATTTAACACAAAGTTTTAGTCGGAAAGGTAAAATGGTCCATACATTGATGGCTTTTCTTTATCGAAGAATACGGTAAATTTAATAAAAAATTAAATGCGGCGGATTGGTACAACATTTGTTGGGAGTTGCTTTGTGCAACCGTTTTTTCACTTGGAGCAACATATATTTTTTTAAATGACCAAAGTGTCCTCCATAAATTGGCTGATTTTTTACTAAAAAAAATCGCTTATTTTTCTCCAATTTACTCTAGTAGTCATCTCCGATCTGTTTACTTATAAAATTGATATTATACTATATTGCCAATAACGTAAAAAACAAAACCCAACCAACATAAATTTTGTTACTTTAATATCGTTGTTTGTCCATTTGTACCATGACTAAAGTTTTGGTTAAATTTATTCAAGGTATTTCATATTATCTATTATGCACAGTTGATGCAACCATGGGTTCGCTTCTAAGCACTTTTGTCATTGTGCATTCTGATAACCATAATTCAGCTTTTTTACTTTTGAAACATTTTACACAATCAATTTATTTTTATGTACGTTTCTATCGTACGTACCATTATGTGTTTAGGTCTGTTATAGTATCCAGAAGAGGAGGAAAGTACAGTTAAGGGAAATAAATTATGGTAATAAATTTTAATTGATGCTGAGGACAATTTAGACATTTTGCAAAAAAATATGTTGCTCCAGGAAAAAACTCTTCTGTCCAAAGCAATTCCCACATTTGTTGACTCACTGATATGGTGGTAGTCTAGATAATCATTAATTGTTGCGTGACTTGCGTGTGCCAAATTTCTACAGAAAGTCTATATATAGGAAACATAGGTGTTGGGGTACAACACTAAAGAAAGGAGTGCTCCAGCACTAATATACAATGGAAAGGAGACCTGGTCTTTTCATGTTATGCATTCTCTTCCTACTTGTCAGTGGCTCTATCGTCTTAACGGAGACTGCTAGATTCTTGAATGAGAGCAACGCTGGTAATATCTTTGCCACAAACACCAACAAAATATGCCAAGTTGCCAAACCCAAAATATCAAAACCCCTTCTCAGATTTCACAATAGCAGTCTGCATGAACCAAAAAACTTCATCAATATTCACTAATTAGGCATATCAGAATGTATAGCTCAATCCAGATCTCAACTCCCTTCTCAAAATACCTATCTCAGCCAATGACTTAACCAAAAAAATATATATATCATCATTGAAGATCATTGTTGAGATATGAAATACTTCCAATATTTAGAAGTCACCTTCCTAGGATCATTAGGGTCATTATGTGTTGGAGTTATGTCCTAGAAGTCAATATTTAATGACTTATTTTCTTAGTTTATGTTAATGATGATATTTGATCATTTGTTCCTAGAGTTTATTATTGACAGATCATTCAGGTTGAGGATCTGAATTGTGGATCTCTGTGGATCATTCATTAGAATGACAATAATAAATCTAAATCGTCCATAATCTTGATAATTAACAAGGAACATTAATTATCATAAAAGATTAGTATGCAAGTTAAGTGATGATTAAGTTCTACAAATCATAGGTAAGGAGTTACCAACTTAATTGCATATGTATATGTTGTAGAACATAGTACAGGACTTGACCCAATGAAATAAACATTTGGATTGTGTTAAGTGTCATTGTTTATTTCATATGAGTTTGATTCTATGTTTGAGATGTTCACCTTTTCCACATGAGGATAGGTTCAATAAATATCGTCTAACGTTGATTCCTGATAAAGGCTGCTATAAGGACTTTATTTATGTTCTCTTGAATTGTGCGGGGAAAAGTTGTTCATCAAGAAAATCGTATGTCCCTCATTAATTTACTTAATGAGTGATGATATCTGTTTGGGCCCCTTGATGGAGTTGGATTGGTTGGCCAACATGTACAATCAACTCTAGATCAAGAAATGTATAATCTGCAAGAATGACACATTCCTATCTTGGATTATACAAAGATATCATGTGACATAAGAATCAGACAAAGAAATACTTTTATTTCTTATGCAGGATTGAGATATTGTAACGGTACATTATTTATACGAATTGGGAATCATAACGTGTTGCTAGATACCGCTTATGATTATTGGAAATAAATAACGATTTATTTCCATGGCCAACATAGTATAAATCCTCAAATAGGGTCGCACAAATAGGATTCTAACCACTTGGTGCATTTATTGTTTATTCACAATAATGTGTATTGTGAAATGTGATAAGTTAATTAATTAATTATATACCGTTATGAACCGTTATAATTAATTAAATTAAAAGGATCATATGGAAACAATTTAATGCATTAGCTAATCATAGATTAATTATTAATGAGTTAATAATTAATTATGTTCAACTTACTTTAATTAGTTTGAGCTAATTGGGCTTCTATTTAATTGGTTAATTAAAGGCCCGATTTAAGGAAGAATAAAGAGAATTAAAGGGGATTCATTAATTGGTGAATTAATGAATAAAGGCCTTTTATTAAGATGGCCCAAGAAAGCCCATTAGGTGGCCTCTTAGGGTGGATGGCATACTTGTAAATAGTATGAAAGGTGGATGAGAGTTGTTGGCTATATAAAGGGGGTCTCCAAGAGGAAACCCTAGCCGTCATTCTCTCCCATCCCATGCGCCTCCTAGCTGCCCCTTTTTTCTCTCTTCCAAGCTCATGTGTTGAGCATCCCACCTCTCTTCCTCTCCATTAAATAGTTAAGTAGAGAAGCAAGATGATTAGCAAGAGGTTCAAGAGAACTAGCATTCTCTTTGAGCTTGGTGGTGGGTCCTTGGTGGGCTAGAGGCGACTATTGGTGGTGGAGGAGGCGGTGCAAGCACGTCATCGACTCCCATGCCATGGAATCGAGCCTCTTTGTTACTACACAAAGAGAGGTATAATTCTCCTACTTGTTCTCATTGTTTTGATGTGTGATTGCTTTAGCACTAGATCTATTGATTTGCTTGTTGTTCATGGTGATTAATTAGTTGTAATTAATCTAAAATTAAAATATGAGCATTTCCTAACAGTGGTATCAGTGCTCAGGTCGTGCTTAAGGTTTTTCACACTTAATTAAATGAGAAATTCGTAATTAATTAAGTTAATTAGTGATGTGCATGCTTGCTGGCCCTGGAAAGGCTGTTTTCTGTCTTGTTGCTTGTTTTTCGTGGTGTAAAGCTCTCTGAAATTTTTTCCTTCTTACTGGAGGTTGTAGCCCTTTGAATTGTGGTTGTTTTCCCACTGGAATCATTGAAATTCGATGTAAAATGAATTTTTAGTGATTTAAACGGTAACGGTGCGCAGATCTGTTATTCTGCTGCACAGTTCTGTTGTTGTGGTTGGTAACAAATAAGTTTGTATACAAAGTACCTGTAACTTTTAGATAGGATTAATATAAACTTCATGCTCTTTCTAGATATGTAAATTTTGTTGCATATTTCGGATTTTATGTGGGCGTTCAAGGATGAAAAGTGATGAAGTTGTCAGATCTGTTTTTTCAAACAAACCGATTGTTTTGAAAAACTGTACTTATTGAGAAACTTTTATTGAAAAGTGTTGAAATGGAAATATTCTCCTTTAAGTCTGGAATCTGTGAAAATTAATTTCATAGATTTTCATTGAGATTTGATACCTCAACCGAGTGAAACCTTTTTGGTCGACGGTCTATTCCAGAACAGGATACCTTGCTTAAATGCTTGTTATCTCGTTGATCTTGAATGTAACTTGTGGATTTTCTTTTCATGGAATGATAGCCTATTGTATGTAGTATTTTTCTATGTAAATTGTTTGCTGGAAAGATATCAAGGGGATGATCATACAGATCAAAAGGTTGAGACCCATAACAGAATTTTCTCTAACGGTGCTTCGCGCACAATCCGAGGATTTGTCTTTTTTGGTTCTCCCTGATGGTAATTGATCTCTCCTTGAGTTTTTTACAGGTAATCACAATTTTTGTAAGGAGTTCTCTGGATTTATTTCGGATTTTTTGGAGACCGAATTATTTTGAATTTTTTCGGGCCCCGAATTTCGTATTTTAATTAGTTAAAATAATTTCTAATTAATCAATTTGATGAAAGGTTAATTAGAAGAATCCTTAAATACCCTCCTTTCTGTTTTGATGGTTGGATTTAATTTGAAAGGGCTTAAACAATTAGTTGTTAATGTTAAGCCTTCTTTGCATTCGAAAAACTTGAGCAACAAGTGTGCACAAAGATTCTAATTAATGAAATTAATTAAGAGCAAGTGAATCATGTATATTGCATATGTGCTAACTTGTTTTTGTAGGAGGATGTGGGTTTGATATGGCTCAAGATTTCAATGCCTTGTGTGTTGTAAAATGTTGTGAATGCATGTGATTGCTTGTAATGTGGCCTAAGGTGCCTTGATAATTAATAATTGATTAATTCTTGATGTAACTTGTGAGGCTTGCATGCCCCTAAGGCCTAGGCGGGTTTTAGGATTTTATCACATGTATTTATTTTCCGTAATTATTAGATAGGATCTTAATAATTAGTGGGAGGGTTTGATTAGATTAGTTTCGTTACATGGAGATGCGACGAAGACTAATGCAAGCGGGAGCCATACAAACCCACGACAATGCTTGAGATGCTTATGTTATGTGATTGTTTGTGAATGCCTTGAATTGTCATAGGTAGGTATGGGTGTATGCTTACACGACCACCAAACAAAGTCACGTATTTGCTTTTGTCCCAAATTAACTTGATTTAGCCAAATCGTCCTCCTTCTCTCTATCCCCTTCAATACAATCGATTGTCTATTGATGCATTCCTGCCGACGCGGACATCGTAGTCCATCATTGTAGTCGGGGTGTAAATCGGATTTACTAGGAGCAAATAGAGAGAGGTTGCTTTACAACGGACCCACTCGGATTGGACGTTGGGACGAAGTTTGTGGATATACTTATGATATCTCACAAACCAAGAATCATATGGACAAGATATGATTGGTTGGAGAACCTACCTTATCTAGTTGTTTTAGGTGTCATGCCGACGCTGTCCCCTATTTTAACGAAAATGAGGATCTTGGAAACCGACTACATTAGGGACTTTAATTAAATGTAGTGGGAGTTTTGTTTATCTTTCCATAAACAAAATATTGCATAAACTAAATGACCTTAAATTGAAATTGTTATAGATATTAAATATGTTAATTTCGTTGCGATCAATCTTTGGAAAACGACAAGCTCGTTTCTAAGGTATTTACTTGGAGAAGTAATACCGATTCCTAAGACATGTTCTTGGAAATGAGAAACTTGAGCAAGTTTAATCCCAAAAACGTTCCTCAACTTCCCGAAAATAGCTTCGCAATGATTGATTAGTTTTGACGAAAATTATTCAATAAAGCGAATGCTTATATCCTTTTAGAAGTTCTAGACTTTTGAATTGGAGAATTCATAAGGACTAGACTAGACTTCTACGTTCTCATGCACTCACTCAAGAAAAACGTTCTTAGAGAAAGTAAATATAGACTCAATCATTTATGATCGAGTAATGGAGTGTGAGTTAACCAAGAGACTCTTCTTATAAGAAGATAAATGTTTCATTAGCTTGTGAACCGAAAGGTTTGAGTAACTAATTGACAACTAGAGATATTAAGATCTCCAATATCAAGGATTGTTGATATTGTCATACAATCTCTTTCTATGGATAAAGGATATATTGTTCGCACACTTGTTAGTGCTAAAAAGTAATTGGTTAAGTATTAAAGGAATACTTTACCAAGATATGAGTTGAAACTTTGAGACCCTCACTAGTGACCGTGTGTCACATGAGATATTTCATTTGCCATTTATGGGAGGCATTTGAAAGGTTGTCTGATATACCATGATGTTCTAAACCTTAAGATATTTGTCGTTCAAATTATCTCACTATCTCTAATTCACACTAGTAATTAGGTGCTAGTTCATATGCTCGCATTTAATGAAATGTGTAGGCAATGATAAATAAGAGAAAGTTCGAGACAAGTAAAGTAAACTCCGTTTTGGAAATGGCTTATACGTCTAAGCCGCTACCTTGGAATACGTAGAGTTATCTTTACTAAATAAAGAGTTTGTTTAGGAATTTAAGGTTGTATACCTTATTCCAAACATCTCATAAAACCTTTTTTCCGTTTCATATTTGATGATGGATGATCATGTTTTGTAATAGAGAAATGTTGTTCTCTTATTGTTATGAATTTGTATATAAGATTTCATGCATCTTGATTGAATTTGCTTGAAATAGATAAACAAATTTTGAATGACAAATATGTAAGACTTCACATAAAGTATTTGACTTTTATGAAAAATAGTCGCTTAGTCGAATATAAACAAGAATCGCATTATGAGAGTCTACGTAACGTGGAGCTCGTAAATCAATTCGATTGCAAATCAATTGAAACTCATGCGAATCGTGTTTGTTAAAAGACAAAAGCGCCTTTGAACTACGAAGGTTTAAAGGACAAGTAACTTGATTAAGACTTATACATATTGATGTATATAGACCTATGGGTACTTTTGCAATTGAAAGGTTGTTGACACTTTACCACTTGACCGACGATCATTGTAGATATTAACGTATCTATTTGATATGGTATAAGTATGAATTTTTTGACAAGATCAAAAGAATTTCAAGAGTAAAGTTGAAAAACTATTCAATAAAAGCAAAAAATCTTAAGATGCATCATGGTAAATAGTTAAGTCATATAGTTTGATATATTACCTAAAGAGTATGAAATACGTTTCACTACTCGCTCCATGAGGAACATTGAAAAATGTATCCAAGGATGGAGGTATCGAACATTGTTTGATATAGTTCGATCGGTAATAAATCAAAATGATTTGTTCGACTCATGTAAGGGATTTGTGTTTGAGGACAATATTGTTTACACTAAATAAAAATTCCATTGAAGTCTATTGAGAAAGACATCTTACGAGATCCGATCTCTAGGTATATTATTTCTCAAGATTTGGTGTTGAGAAGCTTATTTCAAGGTTCGATTGATTGATAAGCTTGGACCCAAATAAGACGCTTATTATTTTGTAGGATATCTTGAATTAGCCAAAAGGTACTACTTCTATGAACATGATAAGAACAAGGTAGTTGTTGCTCATCATAACGTAATCTTAAGGAATAACATTCTCAAGAAGAAGTAGTGGGAGTAAAGTGAGCATTAAAGGAGTTTATGCGTCACTACAAGAAGTATCTTTATAGGACACTTGTCACTCCATACATGGTGCTTAGTGGGAGTTGAGCGGAACTTAACTCACAAGCAGTTGTGAAAGGAAGAAGTTTATAAGCACGCTTGCTTCTAAAGAGTACTCAAACATCTCACAAATGGATGATGTTCGAGAAACTCGTGCAATATATTAGGATCAAGAACTTACTCTACAAGATGTTGTAGAAGTAGTTTGTTGACCTCAAGCACCAATCCTACAAAGATCAACGAGAGTGAACTGCCTAAACTGAAAAGTACATAGGCTTCACAACATCCTCGTACTTGACATATGAGGATCCGTTGATAAATACAGAAGCGATGGAAAGATCCGATTCCACAAATATGATTTGAATATGTATGATCTTTAAGTGCAATCCATATACATAACAACAAGGTATAGACCTTGATTGATGTTCAAGAAGGAGCGATCCATCTAGAACATTTAGATCTTTAAAGGAAAGATAGATATGGATAGCAAGTCGACTATGTACAAAGCACAAGTTCATGATTGTTGCTATGTCTAAGTCGATAACGAGTTGACCATGTACAAAGCACGGCTTCTCGCTTGTAGCTATGTATAAGTCAATAAAGATCATTCTAGCAATAGTTATATTTCGTATATATAGATATATGGAAAGATACATCAAAATCGCCTTCTTCGATTGAATGAAGGAAGTTGTTGTGTATTTGACACAAACCGAGGATTTGTTGTATTGCTAGAAACACATATATATATGCTTCAAAGATTAATTGATGAATTGAAGCAAGTATTGTGGAAACTGGAATAAACATTTCGAAAAGGAAGTCAAGGAGTTGAACTTCGTCAAAAAGGTATCTTGTACAGACAAGATAGTCAGTGGGAGCATGATTGTGTTACATGTATTGTACAAGATACAAGACATTAATTGGGAATAACATTAAGAAAATGAATATTGTCAAGATCTCATTGGAGAATGTTTTCTCAATAGAGAACTTGGGCAAGTCACCTAAATCCAAGGAAACAAAATCTATGGAGATAGATTATGATGGATGTCAGGTTTGAGCAAAATGTGCATATAATGACAAAGTGTTCTAGTTACACGAAAAGATAGACTCCTGTAAAGGATGTCTAACCACGTTGTATGGCATACACTTGAGTTCGACTCGGTGTGTTGCAACTCAATTCGAGAAGAGTGCACGATACAATTCGAGCATCCTTCTGTTATGAGTTTCATTACGTATGCCATACTTATGCACATGCCCTATGTGTTGTACCCAAGGAGTATGACAAGCAGTTGTCAACTGGATACAAAGAAAAACACATTTGGACAATAATCAAGAATATCCTCGAGTATCTTATGAGAAAGGGTGATATGTTTTCATCTGACAAGATGAAAGAAAGCTCATATAAATTGTTATATTGATGCTAGTTTTCGAAAGATTGATATAAATACAATTGAGCTACATATTTTGTTTAATGTGGTGTTGTAAATTTAGAAGGTGTTCTAAATGGGATATTACAACCGTTTCCGTCACCAAAACAAAAATATATAGCAACTTGTGAAGCAATGAAAGAATGTGGTATGGATCGTGAAGTTCTCATTCAAGCTAATATGGTTCTATGCATCTCGAACCATAGCTTAAACTTGAAGAACCCAATATTAAATTGGTGATCCAACTAAGATCTATGACGATGTCACTTGATCTCACATGACGACGATCAAGAACACATATATATGAGTATATATGTATATAGGGTCAAACAAAATTGGATAGGTTCGCGGACACAGCGAACACTCTAACTTAACCTCTACCTTAAGCGGTATACGAGATGCAGTTGTGCATCCATGCGTGATGGACGTATGAGTAACTTGCTTTAAGCGTATTATATCTTTTGAGGTTCGAGACATGTATATATATGGATATATGACATTGTTTTAAATTCTTCATTGGCTAGAGGTCACTATTGATTGACTCTAGGCCAAGTGGGAGATTGTTGGAGTTATGTCCTAGAAGTCAATATTTAATGACTTATTTTCTTAGTTTATGTTAATGATGATATTTGATCATTTGTTCCTAGAGTTTATTATTGACAGATCATTCAGGTTGAGGATCTGAATTGTGGATCTCTGTGGATCATTCATTAGAATGACAATAATAAATCTAAATCGTCCATAATCTTGATAATTAACAAGGAACATTAATTATCATAAAAGATTAGTATGCAAGTTAAGCGATGATTAAGTTCTACAAATCATAGGTAAGGAGTTACCAACTTAATTGCATATGTATATGTTGTAGAACATAGTACAGGACTTGACCCAATGAAATAAACATTTGGATTGTGTTAAGTGTCATTGTTTATTTCATATGACTTTGATTCTATGTTTGAGATGTTCACCTTTTCCACATGAGGATAGGTTCAATAAATATCGTCTAACGTTGATTCCTGATAAAGGCTGCTATAAGGACTTTATTTATGTTCTCTTGAATTGTGCGGGGAAAAGTTGTTCATCAAGAAAATCGTATGTCCCTCATTAATTTACTTAATGAGTGATGATATCTGTTTGGGCCCCTTGATGGAGTTGGATTGGTTGGCCAACATGTACAATCAACTCTAGATCAAGAAATGTATAATCTGCAAGAATGACACATTCTTATCTTGGATTATACAAAGATATCATGTGACATAAGAATCAGACAAAGAAATACTTTTATTTCTTATGCAGGATTGAGATATTGTAACGGTACATTATTTATACGAATTGGGAATCATAACGTGTTGCTAGATACCGCTTATGATTATTGGAAATAAATAACGATTTATTTCCATGGCCAACATAGTATAAATCCTCAAATAGGGTCGCACAAATAGGATTCTAACCACTTGGTGCATTTATTGTTTATTCACAATAATGTGTATTGTGAAATGTGATAAGTTAATTAATTAATTATATACCGTTATGAACCGTTATAATTAATTAAATTAAAAGGATCATATGGAAACAATTTAATGCATTAGCTAATCATAGATTAATTATTAATGAGTTAATAATTAATTATGTTCAACTTACTTTAATTAGTTTGAGCTAATTGGGCTTCTATTTAATTGGTTAATTAAAGGCCCGATTTAAGGAAGAATAAAGAGAATTAAAGGGGATTCATTAATTGGTGAATTAATGAATAAAGGCCTTTTATTAAGATGGCCCAAGAAAGCCCATTAGGTGGCCTCTTAGGGTGGATGGCATACTTGTAAATAGTATGAAAGGTGGATGAGAGTTGTTGGCTATATAAAGGGGGTCTCCAAGAGGAAACCCTAGCCGTCATTCTCTCCCATCCCATGCGCCTCCTAGCTGCCCCTTTTTTCTCTCTTCCAAGCTCATGTGTTGAGCATCCCACCTCTCTTCCTCTCCATTAAATAGTTAAGTAGAGAAGCAAGGTGATTAGCAAGAGGTTCAAGAGAACTAGCATTCTCTTTGAGCTTGGTGGTGGGTCCTTGGTGGGCTAGAGGCGACTATTGGTGGTGGAGGAGGCGGTGCAAGCACGCCATCGACTCCCATGCCATGGAATCGAGCCTCTTTGTTACTACACAAAGAGAGGTATAATTCTCCTACTTGTTCTCATTGTTTTGATGTGTGATTGCTTTAGCACTAGATCTATTGATTTGCTTGTTGTTAATGGTGATTAATTAGTTGTAATTAATCTAAAATTAAAATATGAGCATTTCCTAACATTATGGTCATCAGCCTGAGCTTGTATTCTTTCAATTTCCTCTTGGGTTTGTTCCCCAACACCCATGATATATAATTGACAAACATAAGCAATAAATATATCAAGTAATAATTCTGACAAGTATAACAAGTACATGAAGTAATAATTCTGACACTTGTAACATAATTTGATTATTAAATGACAAGTGTCTGCATATGTGTCTCGCACTTTTTCGGGTCCGCACCTCGGTTAAGATTTAGTGATACCTTCGTGGGGGTGAAAAAATACGGATCAGATACCCCTCGAGCTTTCTATGACACAAACATCAATACTCACCTGACAAAGGATGAGGGTACCGACATGGTCTCAGGATTCTCGAGAGTTTGATTGTTTGTTGCAGGTCTTTTTCTTTCAGTAGGCGCAAGCTCCTACTATTAATTACCTCTGAACTTAGTCAAGAGCACCTCTAGATCGGGGTATTTAATAGATTGGACATATCAAGTATATTCAAGCTTGTTTTAACAATCGTCTTTATAAACCAAGTGGACTGACAGTGGGTGTAACTACTAATGCGGACCAGGATCCTCGGCAGTCATTTTTTTGACTGCCGAGAGCAGTCCTTTAGTATTTTTCATAATATTTAATAATTTTAAAACTCAATTGTCCTATCCAAACCGTTGATTTTGTTCAATTTTATGGGCGATGCATTTTTATATAAGTTTTATAAAATTTTGAGTTGATTTGATACTCGATTAAGTGCTCAACAAATGAACGTATTAGAATTAATCAAACCAGGTTCGTTCATTTGTTCAGCACTTAATCGAGTATCAAATCAACTCAAAATTTTATAAAACTTATATGAAAATACATCGTCCGTAAAATTGAACAAAATCAACGATTTGGATTGGACAATTGAATTTTAAAATTATTAAATATTATGAAAAATACCAAAGGACTGCTCTCGGCAGTCAAAAAAATGACTGCCGAGGATCCTGGTCCCTACTAATGCAGGGTAGATGCCTATGATGACATGAATGCATATGATATGCAGCGACGATGCAAGAAGAAGGTAGAAAAATGGTAAGGGGTTTCTGTTTATAAGGCTGTGTAGATAGCCTTTCTGTATTTAAATGTGGTCTGGTAGATCATTAACCGATTAGGTATTTGATCACTTTGGGATCTGACATCTCCAGGTTCGAGACGCATCGCGTATCTAGAGATGACAGACATAAACGTGTAAAGTCTTGGCCTTCTGACGTGTCGAAGTTCAGGTGTACTGGACGTGTTGGATCTTCGGTTTTGTGGCATGTGTAAGACTTAGGTTTGTAGTGGATGTGTTAAAGCTGAGGTTATCAGACATGTTGAGAGCATCAGGCATCGATCCTGGCATATAGAGGCTCCGGTTCTTGAACGTTCGTTGGCTTCGGTCGGTTGTTAACGTGTTTGAACTTTTAATCTTTTAGCATTTTAGAGTCTGGTTTAAGCATTTTAACCCTGGCGTTAAGATGTGTTAAACAGTTCAGGTTGCTTGATTCTTGTCTACGTTTCTATGACTTTTAAGCACTTTTTTTTAGTTAAGAACCTCGGCTTTTAGACATTCTGGGTTCTGGATTTATGGATTGTAAGATATGTGTTTCCTGAATTTGGGTTTGGTTTCTAGACTTGTCTTTTGGGTCGAGGTGCCTTTGGGTATTTGAATTTGATTTTGTGGAGGTTTTGGTTCCTCGAACTTGTTGTCTTGGAATTTGGATTTTGTTTGGAAATCTCTCAGCTTGGGAACTGTGTTGAGTTTGTATGTGTGTTTGTTTTGGGATTTCTGGATTGGATCTTGGGACAAGATGTCTGGCAAAGGGCTTTTGATTAAATGAATACTAGGAATGTCAGTCTCGAGTGATTCATGGCACCTGCTGTCCAAATGTACATGTTGTCCAAGTGGTTAAGACACTTAAACTTTTAAGGGTTTTTTGTGTTTTATATGCCATCTGAGTATTTAAGACATTTTCAGAGACATTTTAAGAGAAATTAATGGTGTTCAATTAAAATCCCCTTTTCTTTTTAGAATTTGATATTGGAGTGTTATACAAAAATGTTCCTCACAATTTTGTGAACATTTTGGTATTTTTTGGTAATTTACTGACCCTTCTATCTATTTTGAAAGCATTTTTGAAGTTTTAGAAATTCTGGAAAATTCTGATTGGTTGGAAGCACTGCTGTTTCATGTTCTGGCTGTCAGAGACCCGTCACATGCATGGCGTCACAGAAGATTAAGCGACATCGCTGAAGAAAGTTGGCTGTGTCACCTAGTTCAAGCACGCATCTGTGCGCTGAATGCATCTGGATTCTAACAAGTGGGTCCCACTGTCAGTAGCTGGTTATGCAATACGCCGTGTCCATCCGTCTTGTGTCTGGAGTCCGTTGGAGCCGAATGTCGTTCGTCGATTCACGCTGGTCAAACTGTCAACTTTTTCTTCTCTTTTCTTTCTTCTTTCTTCTTTTCTTCTTCGTCTCTACCGGTGAGAGATTGACCCGAGTCAAACCTCTGGAGTCGACTAGATCTCCGTCGTGAGGAGGTCATTTGGCCGGCGAGAAGTATCAGAGAGATCGTCTTACTCTCCTCTTCTCCTCTGAGCTGGTCAATTGAGTCGCCTCTCGCCAATTAGGGCTGTGGAGATGTTGCTGTTGTCTCGCACCTTTTTGGACCCTGATCCTCGGAACGGGAAATGACCGGATACTCCCGCGGGGTAAAAAGATATTGCGTACTAGATACCCCTCAATCGTCTTCAAACTCAGACATCAACACCCACCTGAATAGAATGGGGGTGCTGGCCCGATTTAGAATCTATTAAGAGTTTGATTGTTTACTGCAGGTCCTTTTTTGCAGTAGGCGCAAGCCCCTACTGTTAATTACCTCTGAACCAAGTCAAGAGCACCTCTAGATCGGGATAGTCAATGCATTAGGCATAACAATCAGTTTCTTATTATTCTCACAAAAAGACGCTTTAACATTAAAACGAGAAGGCAATTCCATGATATGCAGGATGTATGCAAGATGATAACATGAGCGGACATAAGGGTGCAAGAAAATTGACATAATGCAAGACTAATGCACGAAGGAATGCAATATGGGATTCCTGGAATTTGATTCTGGGTGTCTGTTGATTAACTATTGTTTAATTACTTAACCATTTTCAGAAGATTTTATTCTTCCTGAGTTAAACGCGTTGCAAGCTCGGGGAGAACGGACATAGACATGTAAAGTTTTAGGTGTTCAGATGTATCGAAGCCTTAATGCCTTCACGACTTCGATCTATCAACATATTTAAAGCTTTGGTCTATTTATTGACGTGTTAAAATCAAGGTTATTAGACATTTCTGGTTTCTCAGGCGTTTAAGCGTGTAGAGGTTCCGGTCTTTGAACGTGTATAGATCTTGGTCAACTATTGACGTGTTAAATCTCTGGCCCTGTGACGTGTAAGAGTTTGGTTATATGAAGGAAACATTTTAAACTCTGGTATTAAGGCGTGTCTTGAAATTCTGGTAATTTTGGACATTTTAAACTTTGGTCTTCTTATGTTCTAGAATTTTGTTCATGAAATTCTGATTTTCGGACATATTTAAAGCCTGGTCCCTGGATTCTGGCAATCTGGGTATTAATCTGGGCTTTAGGAATCGGGAGTCTCATTTTATTGTTCTGGGTTTCACCTTTTTGAGGTTCGATGTTGTTTTTGGATTTGCGCTATTTTGGATTTGAGTTTTATGGATTTTTTGGGTCCGGATTTTCTAGGTTTAGACTTTAATTTTGGGTCTAGATTTTCTGGACTTGGATTTGATTTTGGATCTGGATTTAATATTGGGATGGGATTTTTTTGGTTTAGATTTGAGTTTGGATTTTTTTTTTTTATTTGGTCTTGGATTTGATTTTGGACCTACTGGATTTGGGTTTGGGTTTAATCCTGGGCTGGTGTTCATTTTTGTTTTTTTAGTTTTGTTTATGGGTCCTCTGAGGATTCGGATCCCAATTCCTTTCAAATTTTGGTTGCGGTTGCCGCTTAATTATATCTGCTGTCCTGATATATCAGCTGTCTTGATATACCTGCTGTCAAAGGGGTTCATACCTTTCCACTTTTATTAATTTCTAGCGTGGTCTGACTTTTGGATATATTTTTTTTCTACCATTAACATTAATCATTTTTCCATGATTTTAATTTTAATTTCCTTTTGGTTAAGAATTTGAACTTAAAGTGTATATGAAAATGTTCTTTACAATTTTCTGGTCAATTTGATATTTTATGGGAATTTTCTGGACTTTCTGGCTATTTTTAAAGTATTTTTGGAGTTTCAACAGTTCGGAGATTTCTGGTTGGTCCACGTCAGCAGCAAAGGAGTGTGCACATGGGTAGCTATACGGGGGGATTGTCAGAGACTCGCTGTATGAAACGCATCACAGAAGATCAGATGAGCCGCTGGAACTTGGACTTAGTCGAGCCATATGGTCTACACGCTTGTTTGTGCACCAAGTTCATTCAAGCTTGATATTGGCCCGACCTCATCTCCCTCTTTCGCTCTTGTTGACTCGACGACGAGCTAGAGAGCTTCCGCCGTTGACCCAGCTCTTCCGGCCATTGTTTCGGCTATGGTTGAGTTTTGCAAGGCCACCTTTCTTTTCTCTTCTCTACTGTACTTTCAATTTCCAAATTGGACCGGTGGCTGGCTGAGTTTGGCCTCGGACTGGATCGCTCCAGTAGCTATGATAGTATAGATTCCAGTGGTCTCAACGGCCGTCGCCAGGTTGTGGGGCGTTGTAAGGATCCCTTGAAGCTTTCCATGACACTGTGTCATGTTACATTTTTATTTCAAGGAGGCTGACCTCGACTTTGATTTGGGCTGGTTACGGTCTATAAACATGTTTTCATTTTAGGGACAATTGGTAATATTTTCATCAAATTGTTTCATTTTATGTACAATTAGATCACATTGATACTTCTCACATCGTCAATTTGGCCCAACAATTTGTCCTACTTATCACATCTTGCTTTAATTGACAATCTCGAATTCTCAGCTGAGCTGAGCTCTTATTAGAACTTGAATAGAGCTGTACATTTATTGCAACTAAAGATGCTACCATCATTAATTTAAACTTTATTTATTGCTATATCTAAGCCGTGTGTTATTAAAGGACTGAATTAGGTTTAGTGAACTTATGCACAAAATTTCGCTTCACACACATTTTTTTTTTTTTTTATGATAGCAGTAGCTTGCTGGTCATGGATATGGATACATGAACATATATACTGGGTTTATGTTATGAAGGGACTCAATGCAAATTATCATCTTTATTGTTCACACTATATTAACATATGTACTTATAATTCATTCGAATTTTGTTCATGAAGCTGGAAAAAATATTATTATTATTATTATTATTATTATTATTATGATAATTATTATTATTATTATTATTATTTTATCAAAAATTGCTTTGTTTTGTAGAAGGGCAAAACTGACCACAATATTAACAGGACCCATAATATGCATATATGTTACATATATATTGTTATTGTTGTTGCTTTCTCTTTTTTATTATATGTTGTTAAAATCTATTGTTATTTCAATCATACTTTAGACTAAAGGAAGAATAAAATAAAATAAAATAATTAGGTTTAACGTGGGACCTGTATAGTTCACATATATGTTCTATTAACATTGAACCTTTACACACTCTAATTCCTTAAACATCTTATATATATATTTTTTTTATCAAAATATACATGTCTCATGTGAACACAATTAGACTAATGACTTCTTTGCCCTATTTTTAAACTTATTTTGACTCTATTATACAGTTTAGCCCCTCTTTTTTATTTGTTTACTGAAACTATATGTGTATGCAATAGTGACTCTCCTTTATATTATTTTTTTATTATGTGGGCCTAATCGACACTCAGACACAAGCTCTTAGGCTATGAAACCTGAGTGTCAACAGGGGTAAAAAAGTTAATTATGTATTGAACATGAATACGAACGTCATGATGCCTATTCTTCCTTTCTTTATGCATATTTTTTTATTTAAACCTCATCAACACCCAGATACAAGCTCTTAGGCTATGAAACCTGGGTATTGACAAAGGCACAGAGAAAATTAACTATGCGGTTATGCAAATGATGAATAAATGACTTTTATTAATGAATTGTTCACACATTCATGCTCAGACACAAGTTCTTAGACTATGAATCCTGAGCATGAGTGTAGACAATCCTTTTAATTGGTACTGTACTGAAATAGGCTGACTCAAAAGCAGAAGATGATGGAAAAGAGGAAGAGAAGTTATCAAGTGTCCCCAAAAAAAAGAAAGAAATAGAAATTTGACACAAGGCAATCTTGGGTCTGGTTACAATGCATACAAGTAAAGAAATAAAAGAAGATCACGTCTTATGATGAAATTTTACTTTAAGAAAATCACAGATACATGGTTAATTCTACCTTCTACAAGATATCTTTGTTTTAAAAAAAAGTTCACAAGGCAGCAGAATACTAACTAAAAGCACAAAAACTGGGGGGGGGCGGCCTTACTGGGATTGTGACAGTACTTTTTGTGTGAGCACATGAACTCGTGTGTCAATACATGTTAAGGCAAAGAATCTTAGGTACTAATGGCAACAGGCTTTTAACTAGAAGAACGAATTCGAGAACAAGGTAGTGTAAATTAGCTTAGAATGCACATATTTTTTGTTATACTTATTTATTTTCTGGATATGTCTTTGTCTAAAGGAAGGGATAAAATAAATGAAATGAGTAATGCAGTATGGACTTATATTTAGTAAAGACATGCA
This sequence comes from Rhynchospora tenuis, assembly GCA_027725995.1. Classification (NCBI taxonomy): domain Eukaryota; kingdom Viridiplantae; phylum Streptophyta; class Magnoliopsida; order Poales; family Cyperaceae; genus Rhynchospora; species Rhynchospora tenuis. The sequence continues at coordinate 84,797,117 of CM050889.1, forward strand.
AAACATACTGAGCTAACCTTATATATGAATATATATATATTTTTTTTTACTAAAACACAAACAATGAATGAAGGATGTATTATTGTTGTTGCTTTTTTTTTTACTTAAATAAGTTTTTTTTTTTAGAAACACACCCTTTTCCTTTACATCAGAAATTAGCACAACTCCATGAAGGTGGATCTTATTTCACACACTTCACAGAGGTGTTAACCACTGGCGCATAGGTCTAGGGTATCAAAATTTTACTGTATTTTTATTACAGCCTGCATACATACATACATATCCTTTACCAGGGAATGAGTTTTTTTAAAGCACGTATATGCAAATTACATATATATATTTTTTGTATTAGCAATTGACATGACATTCATGGGGTATGGATCTTATTTCACATGACCCATGAAATCAGCAGTTACTAACTTATGCAGATAGGCTAAAATGAATCAACAGAAAGAAGAAGATTATAAGGGCATAGTTATCAAGAGAAAGAAATCCTTATTTTTTGAAGCTTTCTTCCTAGATCCCTGATTGATACTGTTTGCCTCCAAATTTTGCCGTCTAAAGAAATGATAGAATATCTGAAGAAACCTGCAAGTAAAAAAATGTTAATCACGACCCATATAAAAAACTCACAGACGAAACAACAGAACCCATTAGTCCACAAAATAGTTAGTTAATTAATTGAATGATGTGAAATACGCTAATGCTCACATAATTAATTGATTGATTAAATACAAAGAGACTCTAAAAACAGAATGCATTGTACGCTTTTCTAAGAGGCTCAAACCAGGACCCACCAAATAATTAATTAATTAATTAATTTAATTATGTGAAGTATGATAAAATTCGCGTAATTAATTAATTAGTTAATTATAAAGGGCCCTAAAAATGGAAATTGCGTAAAAGGTGCACACCGTACACTTTTCTAAAGGACTCGAACCAAGACCGGCCAAATTACTAAGCAATTGATTAATTAATTAGATTATGTGAAAAATGCCAAAAACTCGCATAATTAATTAGTTAATTAATTATATGAAAGAAAAGAGATGGAAATTGTATGATGGTCAAATATTATACATTTTCCAAATTCCACACCAAAGACCTCGCTGAATAATTTATTAATTAATCAGGATTATGTGAAATATGTCAATGCCCACATAATTAATGGATTAATTAATTAATCAATTATAACAAGAATTAAATGATGGTTATACACCATGCATTTTTTTTAAGGGGTTCATGCCAAATTCCACATCAAATTCCTATATCATAACAATACCAGTCAAATTGCTTGAAATTAAGCAATACAAATTCCGGTATATGGACAAGGCCCAGTACGATGGCAAGTACAGATAACTCAGCACCAAGGACAATCAAATGGATATATACTGAATGTGGGCCTATAATCAAACTACTTGGCATATTGGGCCGGTCAATTTGATTAAGACAAAATTTATTTGATATTGATTAAGCAAAGCCCATATGACTTAGTTAAATTGGGCCCATCTCAGCCCAAACCAATTTGGCCCGGACACATCCAGACCCAGCCGCGTCGTTTGGCGGATCCAGACTCGTCACGCGTGAGTCCAGACGCGCCAAACTGACTCGACTAAGTCAGCGTTTGGCTAGACACGTGGCACGCAGCCGTTGGCTCATTTCCTGGGTCCCTCATTTCTTTCTGTTAATGGAAAAAAGAAAGAAAGATGGGGGGAGACAAGTACGCACCTGCAGAAGTAATTCGACGAAGCAGCTAGGTGAGCGTCTGTCGCCGACGTCACACACCACCGCAACCCAAACTAAAGGCACCACTGCGAAGAGAATGTCATCACGATTCCACTGACACCAGACACGGCCGTTTTCTGGCCCTGCAATGCGGCAAATTGGGAGATTTCAGCGACTGAGTCGCGAATTGGGAAAATTGAGTAAGCTAAATTAATGAAGAAAGAAGCAATTTGATGACCTGGGAAGCCTCTCTGAGGTGTGAAAAAGCGGATTTCGAGGTTAATTTCAACCAATTTGACGGAGAAAACAGCCACCACCATTCGCCATTGATGGAGAGGTCGAACCTGGTGCGAATGGCTTCCTGTGATGTTCCAAGTAAAATTGAGAGTATGGAGACACACAGTGAAGCTTGGAATGATGTGAAAACGATGCAGGAGGGTACAAGGGCTTGTGAATTGGTAAAGCCAAAATTTTCTTGTGACTGGAGGGATTCAGTGTCGATAAAGCAGCAAAAATCTGTAAATGGAGAGCATTTCTTTGTTGTGGCCACAGCCTACTATCTGAAAAGGTAACCTACGACTGAAGAAACGCCTGGTAACATGTACTATGCAGCACGAGAAAGAGAACTTTGGCGTTGGCTCCTAGCCGTTGGATGCGTAGAAAAAGGAGGAAAGCTCAGCTGGTCTTTTACAGTAGCCAGAAGAGGGAATTATGATAAGATTGAGAGATGTACAATGCATCCAATGATCACATCTGCACCCTCCATCACTGTGTTAAGATGACAGCATAGTTGATGGATGGTAAGATGAGACTGTCACATGCTCCTCCTTCGAACACAGCTACACATCAGAAGATACTTGAAGAGAAATTATCCCATGCATGACACCCCTTCTGTCAGGGGTAAATCAGGCATTAAAGGGAAAAGACAAGGAACTTTCAAGTGTAATTGGAGAATTATAAGGCACAAGTACCCATTTTACCCTCAAATTGTCCTCACCTCCCCTCAACAGAAGGCTGATTGTCTGTGAACAATGTCACTGAGACACCTCAGTTGATAAAGGGAGATTCCACATGAAAGAAAGTACCATCACCTAGCCACACATAAGGCAACACTGTATTAAGCAGCTTCCTTGGCGCCAGGGATGGATGATAGGCGGCACAATTGACTCAATAGCAAACAGCTACTGGACCCAATAATGACTCACATGGAGTTAAGAGAAATTAAGGGTAAAATGTAATTGACTGTGGGCCAAATTGAGGGGCAGAATAGGAAAACCAAGGAAGAAAACATTGCTTAAACCCCCCTCCACCCCTAAATCAAACTAAATCATGCTGATTGCAGTCTACAGATGACTTAATTAGTCCCACTTAAACTCAACATCACCTAGTGAAGTTCATGGCTGATTGTGGGACCCTTGTTCACACAGCCTTATGATCAGTTGGCTGTACACAAGGTTACACCAGCTGACAAACCATGAATCATGGATATAATACAAATGGAGAGGATTAAAGATATCCTCATGCGTCTAATGCACCTACACAGCTAGAAACTCAGACAAGATGCTCATGCATTGCATCATCTCCTCCATCCATGATTTTCAAGGAGCCAGATGATGCCACCTGTACATGTAGGCAGCGAGCATTGGGATGATCCCTTCCCCAAGTTTATCCAGAGAGATGAAGGCTAAAATAGGTCCCACATGTCATGCACTTGATACCCCAAGGCCCCATGTGTCATGAAGGCAGTGAAAAATAATTAAGTGAGGCGGTTCACCATCAAAGAATCACCACCCTTCATTATCATCAAAGGCACCAGAAGATGCCACGTGGCACCAGAGATGGAAGAAAACCCTAAGCCCCAATGCCTATATAAGAAGAGGCACCAGGAGAGAAGACGCCCCCCCATTTTTCTTGTTCTTAGTTGATAGCTTGTAACTTTTAGAGCTTTTAAAAGAAAGAAAAAAAGGTAAAAAACAATGTATTTATGTTGATTTTGGTTAATAAAATTATTTCAAAGCATCTTCTATTCTCTAGATTCTTGTATATATGTTGCAATTAACCAGTCATTAATCAAGTATACCAAGTTTTCTTTGATCAATTTAAGTTTAAAAAGGGGGCAGTTTGACAATAAGGTTTCTTCTTTTCTTTCTATTTTCCTTGCTGTTATTCTTTTCCCTTTGTGTTCTTCTTTCTTTTCCTTTTTTTGAAATGTTATGTTCACAGCAGCATATAACACTCAATAAAGAAGTCAATAACAGAAGCATTCAGGGTTCTTGCCTATGAGCAAGTGTCTGGGTGTATTCTCACTTGATTTAATAAATTAAGTAAATAAATAGTAATCACTGGCATGATGTTTAATAGATGGGTCAAGCATGGAAACACCCAGGTTTCTTGCCTGTGAGCAAGTACTTGGGTGTATACAGAACTGGCCTGATGAATTAAATAAAAAATGTTAACTAATAGTTTGACAAGGTGTGTAGTAACTAATTATGAGTGCATCTAAATTTCTTGCCTGTGAGAAAGTATTTAGATGCATATGCATGATTGGTGCTGCATAAATCTTGTTAATAGAATATTTGCATTGCATTTGATAAACTACCCATTCAGTACATAGTCAATTTAGCCAAAAAAAAAAAAAAATCACTGTTTTAAGCGTTTGCATACATGTTTAGTTTCAGTATAGTACTGCATGAATGTTTAATTTCAATTAAAAGAGGGACTAAGACGCATAATAGGGCTAGAGCCAACCCATGATACAAGAAAATAGTTAAGACTTCTCTTTTTGGTTATTAAATATCTTACCAAGGGTATATTTACAAGAAAGTAGAAAATGTGCATGTGTAGCAATAATAACAGTGAATACGTTTGCTCTCAGTATATGGGGGTATGCAACAAAAGTATATGTACATGTGAATAGTATAATCAAAGACTTGATTATTTTGCTCACAAGAATATTATCAGGTATTATAAAAAGAAATAAAAAATATAATAGGTAACAGTAGTATAGGTGATTAAAGAATAGCTTATAAACTTGAACCCATAGTCAGTAAACTATCATTACTGTATATAAGTTTTGCATGTAATTTAAGAGTATAGAGATCAAGTGTCTATGTAATTATCATTGCTGGCGGTGAAATCTTCAAATGAGACACGGTTTTGACACGCCATTGTATAAATCTGACAAGGCATGTAATAAATATATAGTATTCACCTTGCAAAAAAAATATATATGTGTATATAGTATGAACCCTGTATAAAGTCTTACTGCTGTATCTCAAATATAAATTACACCAATAAGTAAACAGTAATAGCATAGAAGAAGCGTTTTGCATAATTATTTATGAGTAAGATTCATACAGCATTTTTAATGAAACCAGGCATTGTGGGCTGGGTTTAGAGAAACAAAACATCAAAATGACTCGCATATGTGGTAACAAAAGGAATAATCAACAAATAAAGTGACAAGGAAGGGAGGGTCTTTAACAAAATATTTTTCACATATTTCATGCTTTCTTTGCAAGAAAAAGAGCATATTTAAAATTATAGTGCATTCTCTGCCCATTTTACCCTTTGGCTACCACACCATTTTAAAGACAAAAAAATCATCATTCTCATGTGTCGTATTTGACAAATGTATTTAGAATGGTTAAATAAAAAATAAAGGATGCATGATAAATATGTTGAAGTCTTATGAATTTAATTCCGTATCCTAGTTTAAATCTTAGATAAGATTCTGTCGCTTTCAATGATACATCTGAATTTTGTTTCTCTTTTATGCTTTTAAGTAGTAGCATGTATATGGTCCATTCTTTGCATATCCTTCAATAAAAAAAAAACCCCCGAAATTATGTTGTTGCTTGATTCATATTTTACCCTTCTGTATTTATTCCTCTTTTGCAAAAAGAGGATGCAATAATATCCCTCTCCTTTAAATCCAAGCTCTCTTATTAGATACACGGCTAAACCTCTCAAGAAATTGCATAGTTCCTATTTTGTTGACTTAAAACAAGCCCAAATTGGCATCCAGATGGAAATAAATAACAAAGCAGTTAATTGTTATTGAGTTTTACTTTTTTTCCTGTTTATGTCACCTTGTATTAGAAGTTCAGAAAGCAACTCACGATTAGAAACAAAAATGAGAGGACAAATGTTTGAAAATGTCTTGGTGTCTCAGTGCAAAAAAGTTTTAAAGGAAGCACAAAAGGGAATAATTCAGATTTTAACATAGTGACATAAAAATATATATATATAGCATCTTGAAAGTCATGATTCAATGAAGTACTTATGATTAAATTGTAAGAAACATTATAGGTTGAAATCAATTTGGCATAACTAAAATCCCGTCGAAATGCTACCAGACTGGGATTTAAGGCCACGACTGAGTAATGATCAAATAAGAGGAACGCCGACTTCTCTCCTTTCCGCCGGAATACAACAGAGAAGTGGTTAAAGCACCACGACTGAAAGATGAGGACCAAATTAGCGGCAGGAGTACATTCAGGTGACATCCATACGGATTCAAAACCTGTGCGCAGCCATCACGACGGCCGGAGATTGATACTGGCAAGAAACCGGAGTTATCCAGTCGGCAGCGAGGGTCGAAGGGAGAAGATGAGTTTGAAATAAGACAAATCCAGGAACACTCGGTGCATGGGCACGGGTGTAGACCAAAGGGCTCAGCCAGACCATCTTTCAGCCGCCCTCAGATCTTTTGTGGCTCCATTCGTGTGGCGAGTCCCTGACAAATAGAACACGAGATATGGAAATCAGGACCAATAAGAATTTTCTAAAATACAGAAACTTTGAAAATGCATTAAAAATAGCTAGGAAATCCAAAAAATTCTCATAAAATATCAAAATGTCCAGAAAAATATGAGGAACATTTTCATATAATGTTCCAAGTTCAAATTCCCAACCAAAAGAGAATTAAAATTAAAGTCATGAAAAGTGATTAAAATTAATAATAAAAAAATACCCAAAATTGAATCATATTAAAATTTAATAAAAGTGTAAGGGTATGAACCCCTTTGACAGCAGGTATCTCAAGATGATTTGGACAGCAGGTACAATTAAACGGTAATTGCCGCTAAGAACAAAATTCTCGGGAATATGGAAATAAAATCCGCAGCCAAATCAAAACACAAAACCAAATTAAATCAAAAACACAAACCCAAACCCAAAACCCAAACCTCAACCAAAATTCAAAACACAAGTTCCTAACTTAGACCAAATCCAAAACCCAAAACCCAGAAAATCCTAATTAAATCCAAAAATCCAGAAAATCCAAACTCAAATACAAAACCCCAATTAAATCCAAAAGCCCAAACTCAGATTGAATTCAAAACCCAAGCTCAAATCCAGAATCCAGAAAAAAACAAACTCAAATTAAATCCAAAATCCAGATCCAGAAAATCCAAACTCAAATCAAACCCAACTCCAAAAAAATCCAGACTCAAATCAAATCCAAAAATCCAGAAACTTAAATCCCAGGTAAATTCCAAAAAGAATCCAAACCCAAATTAAACCCAAAGCCCAGAAGATCCAAACCCAAATTAAATCCAAGTCCAGAAAATTCAAATCAAATCCAGATCCAGAAAATCCATACTTAAGACCCAGACCTAAATCCAAAAGCAATATAAATCCAGAAACAAAATACAAACTTTCTGAATCTAGGGACCAAACTTTAAATACGTCTGAAAATCAGAATTTGGTAAATTCTAGAACATAAGAAGACCAAAGTTTAAAATATCCAAAGTGACTAGGATTTCTAAACACGCCTTAATACCAGAGTTTAAAACGTTTTATAACCCAATTCTTACACGTCACAGGGCCAGAAATTCGACACGTCAATAATTGACCAAAACCGACACACGTTCAAGGACCGAAACCTCTACAGGCTTTAATGTCTAAGAATCCAGAAACGTCCGATAACCTTGATTCTAACATGTCAACAAACAGACCAAAGTTTTAAACATATTGATAAATTGAAGTTTTTAAAGCTTTAATATGATCTGAATACCGAAACTTTACACGTCTATGTCCGTCTCCTTTGAACTTACAATGTGTATGATTTAAAGAGAACAAAACAAGAGTTGTCAAATATATAAAAATATGATTAAATATGGGTCAATTGATAACCACCCAGGATCAAATCCCAGAAATCTTAGAATTCCAAATAGGAACTAAATTCATTTGCATCATGTTTTGCATTATATTAACTTTCTCATGGTTATAATATCTGCTCCGTTCATGTCATCATTTATATGTCAAGTGTCTTTTGGTAAAATGCTGGAATGCTAACGGTTATGCCTAATCCATTGACTATCCCGATCTAGAGGTGCTCTTGACTTGGTTCAAAGGTAATTAACAGTAGGGGCTTGCGCCTACTGGAAAAAAAGGACCTGCAGTAAACAATCAAACTCTCGAGAGGTTCGAAACCACGTCAGTACCCCTATTTCTTTCAGGTGGGTGCCGATGTCTGAGTTTTGAAACGATCGAGGGTATCTCGTCCGCAATATCTTTTTTCCCCCGAGGAAGTATCCGGTCATTTCCCCCTTCTGAGGATCAGGGTCCAAAAAGGTGCGAGACAAATACTCACAGAAGTGGATCTAATTTCACACATACTGTGAACACCATCATGGTTTTCCAGAAAGCAAGCAAAGAACAACAAAAGAAGGTCAGTAGAATAAAGAAAAGAGAAAAGAAAAAAAAAAGAAAAGATCTACTTAGAACAAACTTTATGAACAAACCATGGTCAGAACTTGATTACTGGAAAAAAATGATGAATGAAATAACATCTATATTGAAAGGAAAGATGGATAAAACTGAATGTAAAAAAGAAAACTTCATTTCATAAACTGGAGGTCATTACACAGTACCTTGATTAAAATAGTTTACAATGTCAAAATAACAGCAATTCGACTTAAAACAATGGCCTCTTCTCTCTCATCTTCTGAGGGGTATTTTATAGGAGAGAGCTAGGGTTTGGTGCTTCATTCTTCATGGCCATGTGGCATTCCTCAGTGTTTTGATCCTGTGATGAACGGCTCAGATTCAATAGAGCTTGCCGCCTTACTTTCCTTTTCCTTGGCCCACTCTCTCTCTTTTACTGCTCAATTGAGTATGACATGTGGGTCCTTGGAACTTGGTATACCATGACATGTGGAGAGTGTATTTTTTATTCCATTTTACTGGATATATGCTTGGAAAGGGGGTCTTGGCGCTAGCTGCGTGTATGGACAGATGGCAGCTATCCAAGCCATCATAGGCAGTGAATGGTGGAGATTGTATGGTACAAGGTAGCTTCTGCATCCCTTACTGGCTATAGGCGTCTGTGCATGTATTTGCTGGCCACCTAAGAGCATACACCAGCTCTCCATTCATATTTCATTATATGATCTACATAGCAATGTTTGGTGTGGCCATGTGTGTCATTAATTGGTCATGAGATTGTGTATACTGGGTCCCAGGATCAGAGATAACGTTTCACCAAGCATAGTTGAGGTCAATTGGGTCATTCATGTATCATTTCTCATGTGATTTCATTCAGTTGGTGTGATAACATCTGGTGCAGTCTCGTGTGCAATCAGCTGATCATAAGACCATGGGTATAGGTCCCACAGCCCAGGGAAGTGTTTTAGTAGGCATAATTGAACTTTATGTGAGGCTAATTTAGTCATCTATGTGTTCTCTTTATGTCTTTTTAGTTCAGTTTGAGACTATAAAGGGTGCCAAGCAATTATTCAATACTTAGTTTCCCTTTTTACCCTTTCAGCATGCCACAACTTGATCTTCATTTCACTGCACTTTTTTTTTGCAAGAGTTCCTCTTCAATTCAGCCTATGCTCCATTAACATTGGTCAATTTTGTTGTTTGGTATTAAGGCCATCTCACGTCTACATTGTGCAGTACACTCCTTCTAGCTCCAAAGAATGAAGGATGTAATGTGGCATCCCTCTCAGCTGATGTCATGCAACTGGTTTGATAAAGCATTATTTCTTCTTTTATTATACAGCGTCCCATCTAATCTGAACCGTTGGATGTGTGGAATCCATCATGAAAGCACCTTTGATATGCTCCCTCTTTTGTATTACATCATAGAGGTGTTTTCCTTTGTTTCAGATATTAGCAGGAGATAGTACGAGGCATGAGTGTCACATTCTCCTTTTTGATTCATCACAACCATCCAACGGTCATGGAGCTATGCTGCCATCACGCTTCTGTTGAAGCTACATACCTTTCCTCAGGTGTAGGTTCAACTTTTGCAGGCGCCAGAAACGACAAAAGAAAGAATCCCTTCTCCATTTTAGTGGCAGTGATGCATTTTCTCCACTGGACGTATCCAGTGTCCCGAATCATTTTGAAAACCCTGGCTTTGTGCAGTTCTTTTGCATCTTTTGAGCGTGCCTTTATATCGATCTTGTTGTGAAGAGCATCAACTTGGGGGTATCACACATTCTCCTCTTCTTTATTTCGAATTTCTCCATTAATTTCGAACTTGACATCATGACTGACAATACATCCCGCTCACCGTGGCAAAATTGATGCTGACTGACCTATCCTAATTCCTCTCAAGCGTTTGGAGAAGCTATTAAGGTGAGCCATTTTCTCAATTTTACACCCCTTTGAATCGATTTCTGACATTCGTCCCCCGTCACCATACTCATGGGCCTTTCAAATTAGCTGTCCTCAGGTTCCTTTCTTTCTCGAGTCTGGTGTCCCCGCACTCAGAAGATCATCGCCTTTCCAACGGTAGGGCTGGCTGGGAGCGAAATGGCCGGAGTGTTGAGCGCGCGAAGTTTCCACTTCAGGTAAGCCTTTTTCTTTTCATTTCTCTTTTTTTTTCGCTATTAACGGTAACTTGGGCCCACGTATACCAGCCAGTAGGGTATTTCCACGTGTCTCGTCCGAAATGGGTTTAGCTGAATCAATTATTCGCTGTTGGATTCAGTCGGATGCGTTTGGACTCGAGTCTGAACTTGCGTCTAGACTCAGCGCCAACGCGCGTGTATACTGGTCCGGTTTTGCTGGGCTCGGTCTAAGTGGATCCGACTTGGGCCCAATTTAATTAATTCATATGGGCCTTATTCGATTGTTTTTCAATGGGTTTGTGTTTTTTATTAGATTAACTAGCCCAATTTGCCAATCGACCTAATAATGAGCCCAAAATGAAATATGTGCAATTGTTTAGTTGTTTCGGTGCAGAGTCATTTGCATTCATTGCCGCACTGAACCCCGTCTGTGTGTCAGAACTTTTTATTGCTCAATTTTAAGCAATTTAACTGGTGCCATTTCTTTTTAGTCAGTATAGCATGGGATTTGGCATGAAATTTGGTTTGGCCCCCCTTTTGAAAAGAATGTACGGTATTTACTCTTTTCATAATTTCTATTTTTAGGGTCTTTTATAATTAGTTAATTAATTAATTATGTGAGCCTTGACATATTTCACATAATTTAATTAATTAATTAACTAATTAATCATTTTGAGGATTTGTGGGTTTTGTTGTATATTTGTTGGGTTTTCTGCTGTTTGAAGCCTGGGTCATGGTTGTGAATTTTATTTCACGATGTACCACTTTCTTTATTTGCAGATTTCCTCAGATATTCTGTCATTCCTTCAAGTGGCAAAATTTGGAGGCAAACAGCTGTGTCCAATTTGGGATTTTCCAATAGCGCGAGTACAACCAAAATTGAGCCTTGTGGGGTTAATCGGCGGCATGCCTGAGCAACTAAAGGAGTTCCTGAAGTGAATTCAGGTGTCAATTCGAGGTAAGCCACTGCAAGCTTGTTGTATATGTTTTGAGCTTTCGTTTGCCTAATTCCCTGTGGGTGTGTTTGGATGCATGAGAATAAGGCTTTGGATAGGAATAAGCCCTTATTCCTTATTCCGGTGTCAAACCAAACACCATAGGAATAAGTAATTTGGGCCAATTCCGGGCCTTATTCCTATACCAACAAAACTAAAGAATAAGAATAAGGAATATGGACAAGCACGAATTTCAAAATTTCTTATTCTTATTCCCTATTCTAACAACATCCAAACACACCCTGTGATAATAGGACCCAAATAGACCTTGGAAAGGATAATTGACACGTGGACTTTTGGTGTTTTGGCCACTAACACTACCTAATTAGGCCGTATGGACTGTAATTTGGTTGTTTGGGTTGAACCTTGACTGCTTGAGGATTTGGTATTTTTTGTCTTCAGGTTTGGCTACTTGGTTATTTCTGGCAAAATTTTGGCATTATAACTGGGTAATTGGGGTTTTGACGAAGATTTGAACATGGTGGTGTGATATAATGGTCTTATGTGGCACTGGTATTAGGTTTTGAGGTGGGATTTTGGTAGAGTATGGATTTTGTTTGTGGAATTTGGCTGGTTTGCAAACTGTGGGGCTATTATCACAGGAACTTAGGTAGTTTGCTGTTATTTGAAGCACAAACCAACCCCTGAATGATTGCTCAATGGCGAGTACACTCATTGGAATTGATCTGTACTCCAATTGGAGCTCAAAATCTGAGTCCAAGGAAAGCCAAGAGTGACTGCTCAATGGCTAGCACACCCATTAGTATGGCTCCCCTAGGACCCTTATACAGCAAGCTTACAGGGGCTTGTACCCTTCTTCACTTCAGCCTCTTCCTTGGTTACTTCTGGCTTGCCACCTGGCTGCTGCACAAACAAGAAGAGAGAGGTGTTTGCAGGTATACTGGTTCTTCACTTTTATATATATTTTTTACTTTTAATTGCACCTTTATTTGATTAACAGAAGCTAAACTAATATGCTTTTTGTGTTTTTCATACAAGAAAAGGCAACTGTAAACTTGATAATGTGATTATATATGCTTTAATTCATGCAACAAAGTTAATTGTTCAAAACAAACATGCTTATAATCATATTATTTGGACATAAACAGAAGTAAAGAGATATGAAGATGTATAAACATAGGAATAAGATAAGTATATACATAATAAAAACTTTATTTCAAACTGTAAGGCTATATTTTGGCTAATTACCTTGAATAAAAGCTAACTAGATTTCTTTTGTTTTACAGAAAATCAAATTAAGTTGTAAAATGGGCAGAGTTTCAATATAGCGCTTTGTATCCCCTTCTTCTGTCGATGGAGAGCTTGTTTTATAGCTGTAGATGTCTTCTAGGGTTTGGTTTGAGGCTGCCACTTGGCAATTCCTTAGAATTTTGGGTTTGGATGAGGGGCTATGATGCATTGTAGAGCTTGTCGCCTCAATTTGTAAGTCTTCATGCCTTCCATCATGTTTACTGTCTTGTACATTGTCCATTAGTCGTTTGACATCTAGCATTGGTGTGAAGCAGTGGATGAATAGGCTTGGTTTACTTCAATTTACTTGCTGTTGACAGGTGGGCCATGGGGCCACTTGTCATGCTGAGTTGTGGGTATTTGTCTCATTCCTTCTGTCTTGGAGGAGGGGTTGTGTTTGGCGCCAACATATGGCCTGGACAGGTGGCATTGATCCCATAGCTGGTGGGGTTTCAATGTCCTGGATGTTCTTGTAGGGGTATCTACCTCAGCTGGCATAGCTGTGTAGTCTATAATCTAGGTTTTGATGACTCATTCAGGGGGCATTTGATTCCCTCCATTTGCATCTGGCCTTGGATTAACTGTGGTTTGCATCTGGTAGCTTATAGATGTGTATTTCTTGGGAGTGAAGCTGCTTGTGGGACCCACTGGTTAGCATGGTGGCTTCACTGTATCCAGTTGAGGTATGAAGGGGATAAGTTTGATTTCTTTTACTTATCTTCCCCTCAGAGACCATTGGATGTCTCCATTTAATTTGATTCATTTTCTTTTGCTTCATGCAGGTGGCAGAATTTAATTGATGCCACTGGATGTTGGCTGTGTTGGAATAGGAGCCTGAGAGCATGCATTGTATGCTGTATGTGTTGGTACATTCTCTCTGAAGAGAGAGTTGATGAGGTATTGAGGCATTTCTGCCTTTTATGGATTTTATGTAGCCAATAGCTTTGTAATTACCCATGTTTGAGCTGTCGTTTAACATAATATATGTCATTTGATACTCACATGTATATTACTTGGCTTATTTAGCTTTGGTTGATAGCTGGTTGTGATACATTTGAGCCTACGATTTGATATGAGGCTGTATTAGGTTTTCTGCAACATGCAGAAATACTTTTCTGTGGGCAATTTTACTTATCTACTTGCAATCAGGTGTTTTGAGTTAACACTTGTCATTTTTGACAAGTTGTGCTCACATTTTGATTTGTCAAGTAGTTTGTGTTGGTAGGAAGTGGCATTGGCTATGGCTTGCCTCAGTTTAGTACCTCCCCCATATGGCCAGTGATGAGTCAGACCTAGCAACATGAAGCCTTGTCACATAATCTGAGGCCTCACATAGTTTTTGGCATGGAGATAGCATATATTTTGTACACATATGATCCTTGGTAAGTGCACAAGCTAGCTGGTTTTAGCTACCAATCTTTGTGTAATTTCTGTGCAACATTCTATAGAGAATGATTCCAGAGGTAAATGTGGAATTGAATGTGCTTTGGTGATGATTTATGCACAACATTCTCTTGTCTTCTTGTGGCAATGCCTGATTTGCCCATGGGCCAAGGAATGACATGCATGAGGGGCTCCTCAGGTATACTCTGTCACTTCTATTCCCATATTGGGTTGTCTGTGTGTATGGTTGTATGAACTAGCTAGCATCTGCCCATCCATTGCATTTGATATTCATATGAGTGGCTGGATACTCTCTATAGTTGGGAAATGATGGAAGTATGACACCTTTTAGCGTTGTAGCATGTTCTTTGTACCATGCTTTAGCTCTGTATGTCATTTAATTCCCCATGGGAAGAGAGGGACCATGTGGATATGATTGGCTGGGATTTAATCAATGTAATAAACCCCCCTCTCACCAATTACTTTGGTCAGTCGACGGTACACTGAGTTTGGCAGGGCTATGGCATTATTTTCAGTTTGTAGGTCATAGGAGAATTATCATCCCTCCAGTTAACTGTTTCATTGGCTTTCATTTACTGGACGTCTCCAGTACAGACGCCAATTATGTTTATAAGAACTTCTAAAGCTTCCTTTGCTTTCTTGCATGCATGAACGAGTTCTCTGAACTGCTGTGAAGTCATTTCCACCCACAGTTCAAGCTATAGAATTCTGCATTGTTTGTTTCTCATGCATCCGAGTCTCTCCGCCATGGCCATGGATGCAAGAGCTTGTTTCAAGTCTAATTGACTCGAAATTGCTCGTCGTACCATCTCTCTAAGCTTCATAGAAGCTTCTCAGGTATGTGGCTTTGTCAATTTCTTCTCAATTTTGAAGAATTTGGTTCGTGTTTGCTTCGAGCACTAATCCTTTCCCTTCTGAAATTAGGTGATTGCAAGCACTATTTCCAGTCGAGTCTGGTGTCTCTGTGTTCGTGAGCTCGTCGCTTTTCCAACGGTGCCATCACTTTAGACAATGGTGGAGCGTAGCAGTGGAGGAGGATCGACCTTCATCGGAGAAGAGATTTCTCTCCTCAGTCTGTCCTTTTTCTTTTCCTTTATTTCCTTTAACAGAAAATGGTGGGGGCCCACAGTGGCGTCCAATGAGAAACTGACACGTGTTGGGTCTAAGTCTGAGTCGGACTGAGTCGGAGCCGTGTCTGGGTCCGGGTTGAGTGCGTGTCGGGTTTGACTTGAGTCTGTGTCTGGTCCGAGTCGGACTAAGTCGGAAGTCGAACTTGGTTGGGTTGAGTCAATTAGCCATTTGGGCTGAGTTTGTTGCGGGCCGTTGTGGGCTGTGTTTTGTATTTTGTGTAATTTGTTTGTAATTAAAATCCGGCCTGTATTTATTGGTATTTGTTTATTTATGCATGATTTTATACATGTATTTTGTACACATTTGGTACGTATTCCATGTATATTGCACAAGTATTTTATGTAGACTTGTATAATTTGCTAATATGACCAAATAGTCTATATCGTAGCGTTATCATTTTAAGTCTTGTTTGTATTTGATTAAGCCCAAAATTGATATGGATTGATTCAATTTGAACTTATCAAATAAATGTCGCCAATTATCTCTCGAGTAGCTTTATACAAGCGTTCTCTCATGCATCTTGACGTTGTTGGAGTTATGTCCTAGAAGCCAATCATTATGGCTACTTCTTTGGTTTATGTTATTGATGATATTTTATCATTTGTTCCTTGATTTATTTATTGATAGATCATTCAGGTTGAGGATCTGAATTGTAGATCTCTATAATTCATTTGTTCATAAATGACATTAATAAATCTAAAGATGTCCATAAGCTTGATAATTAACAAGGAGCATTAATTATCAAATAAGATTAGTATGCAAGTTAAGCGATGATTAAGTTCTACAAATCATAGGTAAGGAGTTACCAACTTAATTGCATATGTATATGTTGTGGAACATAGTACAGGACTTGACCCAAATGAAATAAACATATGGATTGTGTTATGTATCATTGTTTATTTCATATGTTGTTGATTCTAAGTTTGAGATGCTCAGCTTTTCCACATGAGGATAGGTTCTATAAATATCGTCTAACGTTGATTCCTGATAAAGGCTGCTATACGGACTTTATTTATGTTCTCGTGAATTGTGCGGGGAAAAGTTGTTCATCAAGAAAATCGTATGTCCCTCATTAGTTTACCTAGTGAGCGATGATATCTGTTTGGGCCCCTTGATGGAGATGGATTGTTTGCTAGCAACTTGTACAATCATCTCTATATCAAGAAATGTATAATCTGCAAGAGTGACACATTCCTATCTTGGATTATACGAGGATATCATGTGACATAAGAATCAAACAAGGAAATACTTTTATTTCTTATGCAGGATTGAGATATTGTAGCTGTACACTATTTATGCGAATTGGGAATCATAACGTGTTGCTAGATACCGCTTATGATTAATGGAAATAAATAACGATTTATTCTCCATGGCCAACGTAGCATAAATCCTCAAAAGGTCACACAAATAGAACCTGAACCACACACGTGCATTATTTATTTGTATTGGAGAATACAAGACTTGATGAGTTGATTAATTAATTATATACCGTTATAATTAATTATATCAAGAAGATCATGTTAGAATAAATTAATGCATAAACCAACCTATTGTTAATTATCATCAATTTGATAATTAAATAGTCTCAACTATATTTAATATAATTGTTAGAATTGTATTGAATATATAGGCTTTAAATTGCTAAGTCTAATTAAGCCCAATTAACAAACAATTAATAGGCCCATTAATTAATTGAATTAATATGGCCAAGAGGGATTAATTCACACTTTGGTGAATTGGGCTAAAAGCCCAAAAGGATTTCGGCTAGGGTGAATGGCACCCTTGTAATTTGGTTGAAGTTTGGAAGAGGAATGAGAGCTCTATAAATAGACCCCAAGGGGTGACCTCTCATCTAACTTTCTCTCTCCTCTCTTCCCTCTTCTCCTAGCCGCCACCCTTCCTCCTCTTTGGAGATTTTCGAAATCTCCATTAGAGGAGCTCTCATCCTTTGTTTGTTAGGGCCCATGTGTTGGGATTAGCCACATAATTAAGGTGTTAATTGTGATTAAGGTTTGGTTGCTCTAAAAGCTTGCTAGCACAAGCTTTTGAGAGGTGGAGAAGCTTCTTGGTGGATTAGAGGAAGGAGAAGAAGGCGCGGAGTGCACGCCATCGATTCCCACGCCTTGGACAACCTCACAAGAACGATTTGTGAGAGGTATAATATCCTCCTCTTTCTCTCTTGGTTTTTGGTGCCGATTCGGTGTTTTGCACTAGGTCCTTTGCACGATTGTGTATTTCATTATTCTAATAGTAGAATAAATGAATTTATGACACTTTCTAACAGTGGTATCAGAGCCAGGTTGTGCTTACTGTTTTGGCACTTAATTAAGTGAGAAATTCGTAATTAATTAAGTTAATTAGTGATGTGCATGCTTGCTGGCCCTGGAAAGGCTGTTTTCTGTCTTGTTGCTTGTTTTTCGTAGTGTAAAGCTCTTTGAAATTTTTTCCTTCTTATTGGAGGTTGTAGCCCTTTGAGTTGTGGTCATGTTCCCACTGGAATCATTGAAATTCGATGTAAAATGAATTTTTAGTGATTTAAACGGTAACGGTGCGCAGATCTGTTATTCTGCTGCACAGTTCTGTTGTTGTGGTTGGTAACAAATAAGTTTGTGTATAAAGTACATGTAACTTTTAGATAGGATTAATCTAAACTTGATGCTCTTTCTGGATATGTAAATTTTGTTGCATATTTCGGATCTTATGTGGGCGTTCAAGGATGAAAAGTGATGAAGTTGTCAGATCTGTTTTTTCAAACAAATCGATTGTTTTGAAAAACTGTACTTATTGAGAAACTTTTATGGAAAAGTGTTGAAATAAAAATGTTCTCCTTTAAGTCCGGAATCTGTGAAAATTAATTTCATAGATTTTCATTGAGATTTGATACCTCAACCGAGTGAAATCTTTTTGGTCGACGGTCTGTTCCAGAACAGGATACCTTGCTTAAATGCTTGTTATCTCGTTGATCTTGAATATAACTTGTGGATTTTCTTTTCATGGAATGATAGCCTATTGTATGTAGTATTTTTCTATATAAATTGTTTGCTGGAAAAATATCAAGGGGATGATCATACAGATCAAAAGATTGAGACCCATAACAGAATTTTCTCTAACGGTGCTTCGCGCACAATCTGAGGATTTGTCTTTTTTGGTTCTCCCTGATGGTAATTGATCTCTCCTTGAGATTTTTACAGGTAACCACAATCTTTGTAAGGAGTTCTCTGGATTTATTTCAGATTTTTTGGAGACCGAATTATTTTGAATTTTTTCGGGCCCCGAATTTGGTATTTTAATTAGTTAAAATAATTTCTAATTAATCAATTTGATGAAAGGTTAATTAGAAGACTCCTTAAATACCCTCCTTTCTGTTTTGATGGTTGGATTTAATTTAAAAGGGCTTAAACAATTAGTTGTTAAGGTTAAGCCTTCTTTGCATTCGAAAAAGTTGAGCAACAAGTATGCACAAAGATTCTAATTAATGAAATTAATTAAGAGCAAGTGAATCATGTATATTGTATATGTGCTAACTTTGTTTTGTAGGAGGATGTGGGTTTGATATGGCTCAAGATGTCAATGCCTTGTGTGTTGTAAAATGTTGTGAATGCATGTGATTGCTTGTAAAGTGGCCTAAGGTGCCTTGATAATTAATTGGTTAATTTTGATGTAACTTGTGAGGCTTGCATGCCCCTAAGGCCTAGGCGGGGTTTTAGGAATTTTATCACATGTATTTATTTCCCTTAATTATTAGATAAGATCTTAGTAATTAGTGGGAGGGCTTGATTAGATTAGTCTCGTTACATGGAGATGCGACGAAGATTAATGCAAGCGGGAGCCATACAAACCCACGACAATGTTTGAGATGTGTTTGATTATGTGATTGTTTGAGAATGCCTTGAATTGTCATAGGTAGGTATGGGTGTATACTTACACGACCACCAAACAAGAGTCACATAAATTGTTTTGTCCCAAATTTCGATTAAGTTAATTCGTCCTCCTTCTCTCCATCCCCTTCAAGACAATTGATTGTTTATTGATGCATTCCGCCGACGCGGACATCGTACTCCATCATTGTAGTCGGGGTGTAAATCGGATTTGCAAGGAGCAAATAGAGAGAAGTTACTTTTCAATGGATCCTAATCAGATTGGACATTGGGACGAAGTTCGCGATGCGAACCAAGGATCATAAAGTTGTATGATCGGTTAAAGAGAACCTACCCTATATTAGTTGGCTTGATGTTGTGCCGATGCCATCATCATTTCAACGAAAGTAGGGGACTTGGAAATCCATTACATTTAGGGACTTTAATTTAATGTAGTGGAAGTTTTACTTTATGGAAGTTAAAACAAAAAGCATAAACTAAATGACCTTAAATTTTGATATTGTTGTAGATGTCTTCCCCGTCTTTTACGCTACGTTCTCTTCTTGAAAAAGAGAAGCTTGCCTTCAATGGTGCCAATTTTTTGGATTGGCACCGCAACCTTAGGCTTGCCCTTAGGTTTGAAAAGAAGGAGTATCTCTTGACCACTCCCTTGCCTCCTCTTCCTGAAGAGAAGGCTCCTAAAGAGGACCATGATAACTATGAAAAGCATCACGGTGACAACATAGAGATGTCGGTCTTGATTGTTGCAGTCATGGACAATGAGCTCCAAAAGGAGTACATTGATAGTGGTCTTGGAGTGTTTGAAATCATCTCTCGTCTCTCAAGGACATTTAAGACCAAAGCTCGCACCGAAAGGGGAAAACTCATCAAGGCAGTCGCCAACACTCGTTTGGCGGAGGGTCATGAAGTTGGCCCACACGTCATGAGGATGGCGGGGTTGTTTCGGCAGCTTAAAAGCCTTGACACGCCCTTCCTACCGGAGGCTGTCCAAGACTTTATTCTCAACTCTCTTCCTCAGAGTTACTCGGGGTTCATTGTGAACTACCGCATGAATGGCATGGAGAAAAGTTTGGAGGATCTCCAAAACATGCTCATGGAAACTGAGGAGAGTCTCAAGAAAGAGAAAGGGTCTAAGGATGTTCTTGCTGTGAATGATAAGGGAAGGAAAATCAAGAAGAAAGTCCGAAGAAACAAGAAAGGCAAAGGCCCGGTGACGCCCCAAGACTCGTCCAAGGGAGCTCCCGTGGGTTCAAGGAAGAAGAAGAACCCGGCCACTTCCGATACCGTGTGCTACTATTGTAGTGACAAAGGCCATTGGAAGAGGAATTGCCCCAAATACCTTGCTGATAAGAAGGCTGGAACCGTCCGTCCTTCTACTTCAGGTATATTTGTCATTGAAACCATTCTCGCTACCTCAAGCAATGACTGGATATTTGATACTGGTTCATGCGCTCACATTTGTCGAAATGTGCAGGCACTAAAGAGTACGAGGCGGCTCGAGAGAGGCGAAGTTCAACTCCGCGTCGGTAACGGCACGTGCATATCCGCTATGGCCGTTGGGAACGTGGAATTATCTTTGCCTTCTGGTTTTGTATTGGAACTCAAGAATGTTTATGTAGTTCCATGTATCACTCGAAACATTATCTCTATCTCATGTTTAGACTTGGATGGTTTTGATGTTGTATAAAGAACAAGTGTTTGACTTTGTTTCGTGATGAAGTTCGTTATTGTGTTGCGCATTTATCGAATGGTCTTTATATGCTTGATAGTAATGAACTTGTTTTGAGTGTTGAGAATGACAATAGGAAACGTAAGATTTCTCAAGAGAATGCAACTTTGATGTGGCATTGCCGCTTAGGTCACATCAATGAGAAGCGCATCAAGAGATTACAAATTGTTGGTCTCTTGGATCAATTTGCTTTCGAGCCAATTGATATATGCGAGTCTTGTTTGATTGGAAAGATGACCAAAGCGCCTTTTCCCAATAAAGGGACAAGGGCAAGTGGCTTATTGGACCTTGTACATACCGATGTATGTGGACCTATGAGCATTTGTGCACGTGGTGGTTACTCATACTTCATCACTTTCACCGATGATCATAGTAGATACGGGTATATCTACTTGATGCGGCACAAGTCCGAATCCTTTGACAAGTTCAAAGAATTCAAGAATGAAGTTGAAAACCAACTTGGTCTAAAGATCAAAGTTTTACGTTCCGATCTTGGAGGAGAGTACTTGAGTCATGAGTTTGGTGATTATCTAAAGGAGTGTGGAATAGTTCCACAACTCACTCCGCCGGGAACACCACAATGGAATGGTGTATCCGAAAGGAGGAATCGAACTTTGCTAGACATGGTTCGATCGATGATGAGCCAAACCGATTTGCCTAAATCGTTTTGGGGTTATGCATTAGAGACCGCAGCTTTTACACTAAACCGTATTCCATCTAAATCCGTTGAGAAGACACCTTATGAGATTTGGTTTGGTAAGAAACCAAACATGATGTTTCTCAAGATTTGGGGTTGTGAAGCTTATGTGAAAAAGCTAGTGAGCGATAAGCTTGGACCCAAATCGGACAAGTGTCATTTCGTAGGATACCCTAAGGAAACAAAGGGATACTACTTCTACAACCGTGTCGAGAACAAGATAGTTGTTGCTCGTCATGCCGAATTCTTGGAGAAGGAATTTCTCGCAAGAAGAAGTAGTGTGAGTAATGTGGTTATTGAAGAAATTCAAGAAGCACCACAAGACATGCCTCAAGTAGGTAATGTAGTTATTCCCAATGAGGTTCCAAATGAGGTTGTAGCCGAACCAGTTCCGCAAGCCGTTGTGGAAGAGGTTCAAGAAAATGCTCCCTCAAATGAGGACTCGAACCTATCGCGAGTCGATTATGTTTAAGAAACTCAAAGTTTCGAGGATCAAGAACCAACTCCACAAACCGTTGTGGAACATGTTCAAGAACCTCAAGAACCTCAAGCACCCATTCTACGAAGGTCAACAAGGGAAAGTCGTCCACCCGAAAGGTACTTGGGTTTGCACGATGTCCTCGTCATTGCGAATGACGAACCTTTGACCATTAATGACATGATGAAGAAATCCGACTCCAAGGAATGGCTCAAAGCCATGGAATCCGAAATGCAATCCATGTATGACAACAAGGTTTGGACCTTGGTTGACCTTCCCAACGGAGTAAAACCCGTTGAGAACAAGTGGATTTTTAAAAGAAAGGTCGACATGGATGGCAACTTGACCATTTACAAGTCACGACTTGTTGCGAAAGGTTACAAGCAAATTCATGGTATTGACTATGAAGAAACCTTCTCGCCCGTCGTCATGTTCAAGTCAATTCGGATCTTGTTAGCAATTTGCCGCATTTTATGACTATGAGATATGGCAAATGGATGTCAAAACCGCCTTCCTAAATGGAAATTTGGAAGAGGATGTGTACATGACACAACCCGAGTGTTTTGTGGATCCTAAGAATGCTAACAAGGTATGCAAGCTTCAAAGGTCCATTTATGGATTGAAGCAAGCATCGAGGAGTTGGAACAAGCGTTTTGATGAAGAGGTCAAAAAGTTGAACTTCATTCAAAGTGAAAAGGAACCTTGTGTTTACAAGAGGATTAGTGGGAGCGTGGTCGTATTTCTTGTTCTATATGTTGATGATATACTCTTGATCGGGAATGATATTCCCGAATTGAATGATGTCAAGGATTCATTGAAGAAAGTGTTCTCAATGAAAGACTTGGGCGAAGCCGCCTACATCCTAGGAATCAAAATCTATAGAGATAGATCTGGGAGGTTGTTAGGCTTGAGCCAAGATGCATATATTGGCAAGGTGTTGGAAAAACACAAAATGGCTAGTTCCAAGAAGGGTTACTTGCCTATGTCACATGGCATATTCTTGAGCAAAACTCAATGTCCGACGGAAGATGCAGATAGGAAATTCATGAACAAGTTTCAATATCCATCTGTGGTCGGATCAATCATGTATGCCATGCTATGCACTCGCCCCGATGTGGCACATCCGATTAGTGTGACTAGTCGATACCAAGCTAACCCTGGTATGCCACACTGGACTGCAGTCAAGAATATCCTCAAGTATTTGAAGAGAGCACAAGATAGTATCCTCGTGTACGGTGGAGACCAAGAGCTTGTTGTAAGTGGTTACACCGATGCTAGTTTCCAAACCGATCGAGATGATGCTAAGTCACAGTCCGGCTATGTATTCCTACTCAATGGTGGTGCCGTAAGTTGGAAAAGTTCCAAGCAAGAAACTACGGCCGATTCCGTCACCGAAGCGGAATACTTAGCGGCTGGTGAAGCAGCGAAAGAAGGCGTTTGGATCAAGGAGTTCTTGACCGAGCTAGAGGTGGTTCCAAGCATCTCAAGTCCAGTGGATCTCTACTACGACAACACGGGAGCCATAGATCAGTCCAAAGAGCCTAGGTCTCACCAAAAGACCAAGCACATTCTACGACGATTCCATCTTATCCGTCAGTTTGTGAATGACGGGTGGATCAAGGTCAAGAAGGTGGACGGTGCCGCGAACACAGCGGATCCTCTGACAAAGCCTTTATCTCGAGCCGCACATGAGTTGCATGTTGCATCCATGGGGATTAGGCGTATGCCTGAGTGGCTTTGAGTTGTATCTTTTACTTTGAGGCTTTAGTATGAGACATGTATATTTTGGATATTACATTGAGTACTATGCACTTGCTAGAAGTCATTATTGATTGACTCTAGGCCAAGTGGGAGATTGTTGGAGTTATGTCCTAGAAGCCAATCATTATGGCTACTTCTTTGGTTTATGTTATTGATGATATTTTATCATTTGTTCCTTGATTTATTTATTGATAGATCATTCAGGTTGAGGATCTGAATTGTAGATCTCTATAATTCATTTGTCCATAAATGACATTAATAAATCTAAAGATGTCCATAATCTTGATAATTAACAAGGAGCATTAATTATCAAATAAGATTAGTATGCAAGTTAAGCGATGATTAAGTTCTACAAATTATAGGTAAGGAGTTACCAACTTAATTGCATATGTATATGTTGTGGAACATAGTACAGGACTTGACCCAAATGAAATAAACATATGGATTGTGTTATGTGTCATTATTTATTTCATATGTTGTTGATTCTAAGTTTGAGATGCTCAGCTTTTCCACATGAGGATAGGTTCTATAAATATCGTCTAACGTTGATTCCTGATAAGGGCTGCTATACGGACTTTATTTAGGTTCTCTTGAATTGTGCGGGGAAAAGTTGTTCATCAAGAAAATCGTATGTCCCTCATTAGTTTACCTAGTGAGCGATGATATCTGTTTGGGCCCCTTGATGCAGATGGATTGTTTGTTAGCAACTTGTACAATCATCTCTATATCAAGAAATGTATAATCTGCAAGAGTGACACATTCCTATCTTGGATTATACGAGGATATCATGTGACATAAGAATCAAACAAGGAAATACTTTTATTTCTTATGCAGGATTGAGATATTGTAGCTGTACACTATTTATGCGAATTGGGAATCATAACGTGTTGCTAGATACCGCTTATGATTAATGGAAATAAATAACGATTTATTCTCCATGGCCAACGTAGCATAAATCCTCAAAAGGTCACACAAAAAGAACCTGAACCACACATGCATTATTTATTTGTATTGGAGAATACAAGACTTGATGAGTTGATTAATTAATTATATACCGTTATAATTAATTATATCAAGAAGATCATGTTCGAATAAATTAATGCATAAACCAACCTATTGTTAATTATCATCAATTTGATAATTAAATAGTCTCAACTATATTTAATATAATTGTTAGAATTGTATTGAATATATAGGCTTTAAATTGCTAAGTCTAATTAAGCCCAATTAACAAACAATTAATAGGCCCATTAATTAATTGAATTAATATGGCCAAGAGGGATTAATTCACACTTTGGTGAATTGGGCTAAAAGCCCAAAAGGATTTCGGCTAGGGTGAATGGCACCCTTGTAATTTGGTTGAAGTTTGGAAGAGGAATGATAGCTCTATAAATAGACCCCAAGGGGTGGCCTCTCATCTAACTTTCTCTCTCCTCTCTTCCCTCTTCTCCTAGCCGCCACCCTTCCTCCTCTTTGGAGATTTTCGAAATCTCCATTATAGGAGCTCTCATCCTTTGTTTGTTAGGGCCCATGTGTTGGGATTAGCCACATAATTAAAGTGTTAATTGCGATTAAGGTTTGGTTGCTCTAAAAGCTTGCTAGCACAAGCTTTTGAGAGGTGGAGAAGCTTCTTGGTGGATTAGAGGAAGGAGAAGAAGGCGCGGAGTGCACGCCATCGATTCCCACGCCTTGGACAACCTCACAAGAACGATTTGTGAGAGGTATAATATCCTCCTCTTTCTCTCTTGGTTTTTGGTGCCGATTCGGTGTTTTGCACTAGGTCCTTTGCACGATTGTGTATTTCATTATTCTAATAGTAGAATAAATGAATTTATGACACTTTCTAACAGACGTCTCCTGTCGGCTTGTTTAAATTTGCCGAATTTTAGAGGCAAACAATATGAAAAATCACAATTCACAAGTGTCACTGTGTCAGAATTATCACAAAAATAAAAATAAGAAAGTTATATACACGATATCAATATTGATAACAAAGGGGCAATTAATAATTCTGACACTTGCAGCATAAATTGATTATTAATATCACAAAAATAAAAAAATAATAAAGTTATATAGCATACTCATTTGAAGATAAGTCTGGCTCGGATGGATCATGTTCTCTGTCTGAAGAAATCATGCTTAAATCAGCCTAAATACTAAAGTAAAAATTAAACATTAGTAAGGACACTACCACATTTGATCCGTAATTGTTGTCATTCAGTCAGTGATTAGACTTAAATGTTGACAATCATTAGCTGAGAACAAGAATTAGTTACAACCATTGATTCATTGGAGAGTGTTTGCCTCTAAAATTCGGCAAATTTAAATGAGCCGACAGAAGACGTCAAGATGCATGAAAGGACGCTCGTATAGAGCTATTCGGGTGTAATTGACGATGATTATTTGATAAGTTCGAATTGAATCTATTTCAAGCAATTTTGGACTTAATCAAATATGTCAAAAGGGATAATACCATAATGCTACGATATGAGCTATTTGGTCGGGCCCACAAATCACAGAAACCCATACAAAAATATGTGTGAAATACATGTGAAATACGTACCAAATACGTGTCAAATACATGTATAAAATCATGCATAAATCAGTAAATACATCAATAAATACAGGCCGTATTCAATTTACAAAACCAATCATACAAAAAATCTCAGCCCGTCACGGCCCACAACAAACCCAGCCTAAATAGCCAGCTGGTTTGACTCAACCAAGTCCCAATTCCGATCGAGTCCCGACTTGAACCCAACAGTGGCCCGACTCGACGCAAACGCGAGCTCGCGCTCAACAGCTTTTGGACGCGTCAAAGCTCAGCGCAACTCAACCCAGATTCAACCTGACAGGTGGGCCCATGAGCCGTTAATTATTTTTCTAATATGGGACGGACACGTGACAAAGCCCCATTGGCCCCCCTTTAAAATTTCTGTTAAAAGAAATAAAAAGAAAGGTGAAAGGACGGAACTAAAGGAGAAACCTTCTTCTCCGACAAAGGTCGGCCCTTCTCCGCCGCTACACTCCACCACAGCCCAAACTGATGGCACCGCTGGAGAGGCGATGAACTCACGGTCACAGCGACACCACGATCGACTGGAAACGGTGCTTGCAATCACCTAATTTCAGAAGAGAGGGGTTATTGGTCGATGCAAACACGAGAGAATTTCTCCAAAATTGAGAAGTAATTGGTTAATATAAATACCTGAGGAGCTTCGTCTAGACCTCAAGAGGTGACACGACGAGCAATTCGAGTTCAATTTGTTAGAAAGTGTCATAAATTCATTTATTCTACTATTAGAACAACGAAATACACAATCGTGTAAAGGACCTAGTGCAAAATACCGAATCGGCACCAAAAACTAAGAGAGAAAGAAAGGAGGATGTTGTACCTCTCACAAATCGTTCTTGTGAGGTTGTCCAAGGCGTGGGAATCGATGGCGTGCACTCCGCGCCTTCTTCTCCTTCCTCTAATCCACCAAGAAGCTTCTCCACCTCTCAAAAGCTTGTGCTAGCAAGCTTTTAGAGCAACCAACACTTAATCACAATTAACACCTTAATTATGTAGCTAATCCCAACACATGGGCCCTAACAAACAAAGAATGAGAGCTCCTCTAATGGAGATTTCGAAAATCTCCAATGGAGGATGAAGGTGGCGGCTAGGGTAAGAGGGAAGAGAGGAGAGAGAAACTTGGATGAGAAGCCACCCCTTGGGGTCTATTTATAGAGCTCTCATTTCTCTTCCAAACTTCAACCAAATTACAAGGGTGCCATTCACCCTAGCCGAAATGTATATGGGCCTTTAGCCCAATTCACCAAAGTGTGAATTAATCTCTCTTGGCCATATTAATTCAATTAATTAATGGGCCTATTAATTGCTTGTTATTTTGGGCTTAATTAGACTTAGCAATTTAAAGCCTATATATTTAATACAATTCTAACAATTATATTAAATATAGTTGAGACTATTTAATTATCAAATTGATGATAATTAACAATAGGTTGGTTTATGTATTAATTTATTCTAACATGATCTTCTTGATATAATTATTTATAGCGGTTCATAACGGTATATAATTAATTAATCAACCCATCATGTTTTGTATTCTCCAATACAAATAATTAATACACGTGTGGTTCAGGTTCTATTTGTGTGACCTTTTTGAGGATTTATGCTACGTTGGCCATGGAGAATAAATCGTTATTCATTTCCATTAATCATAAGCGGTATCTAGCAACACGTTATGATTCCCAATTCGCATAAATAGTGTACAGCTACAATATCTCAATCCTGCATAAGAAATAAAAGTATTTCCTTGTTTGATTCTTATGTCACATGATATCCTCGTATAATCCAAGATAGGAATGTGTCACTCTTGCAGATTATACATTTCTTGATATAGAGATGATTGTACAAGTTGCTAGCAAACAATCCATCTCCATCAAGGGGCCCAAACAGATATCATCACTCACTAGGTAAACTAATGAGGGACATACGATTTTCTTGATGAACAACTTTTCCCCGCACAATTCAAGAGAACATAAATAAAGTCCGTATAGCAGCCTTTATCAGGAATCAACGTTAGACGATATTTATAGAACCTATCCTCATGTGGAAAAGCTGAGCATCTCAAACTTAGAATCAACAACATATGAAATAAACAATGACACATAACACAATCCATATGTTTATTTCATTTGGGTCAAGTCCTGTACTATGTTCCACAACATATACATATGCAATTAAGTTGGTAACTCCTTACCTATGATTTGTAGAACTTAATCATCGCTTAACTTGCATACTAATCTTATTTGATAATTAATGCTCCTTGTTAATTATCAAGATTATGGACATCTTTAGATTTATTAATGTCATTTATGGACAAATGAATTATAGAGATCTACAATTCAGATCCTCAACCTGAATGATCTATCAATAAATAAATCAAGGAACAAATGATAAAATATCATCAATAACATAAACCAAAGAAGTAGCCATAATGATTGGCTTCTAGGACATAACTCCAACAATCTCCCACTTGGCCTAGAGTCAATCAATAATGACTTCTAGCAAGTGCATAGTACTCAATGTAATATCCAAAATATACATGTCTCATACTAAAGCCTCAAAGTAAAAGATACAACTCAAAGCCACTCAGGCATACGCCTAATCCCCATGGATGCAACATGCAACTCATGTGCGGCTCGAGATAAAGGCTTTGTCAGAGGATCCGCTGTGTTCGCGGCACCGTCCACCTTCTTGACCTTGATCCACCCGTCATTCACAAACTGACGGATAAGATGGAATCGTCGTAGAATGTGCTTGGTCTTTTGGTGAGACCTAGGCTCTTTGGACTGATCTATGGCTCCCGTGTTGTCGTAGTAGAGATCCACTGGACTTGAGAAGCTTGGAACCACCTCTAGCTCGGTCAAGAACTCCTTGATCCAAACGCCTTCTTTCGCTGCTTCACCAGCCGCTAAGTATTCCGCTTCGGTGACGGAATCGGCCGTAGTTTCTTGCTTGGAACTTTTCCAACTTACGGCACCACCATTGAGTAGGAATACATAGCCGGACTGTGACTTAGCATCATCTCGATCGGTTTGGAAACTAGCATCGGTGTAACCACTTACAACAAGCTCTTGGTCTCCACCGTACACGAGGATACTATCTTGTGTTCTCTTCAAATACTTGAGGATATTCTTGACTGCAGTCCAGTGTGGCATACCAGGGTTAGCTTGGTATCGACTAGTCACACTAATCGGATGTGCCACATCGGGGCGAGTGCATAGCATGGCATACATGATTGATCCGACCACAGATGGATATTGAAACTTGTTCATGAATTTCCTATCTGCATCTTCCGTCGGACATTGAGTCTTGCTCAAGAATATGCCATGTGACATAGGCAAGTAACCCTTCTTGGAACTAGCCATTTTGTGTTTTTCCAACACCTTGGCAATATATGCATCTTGGCTCAAGCCTAACAACCTCCTAGATCTATCTCTATAGATTTTGATTCCTAGGATGTAGGCGGCTTCGCCCAAGTCTTTCATTGAGAACACTTTCTTCAATGAATCCTTGACATCATTCAATTCGGGAATATCATTTCCGACCAAGAGTATATCATCAACATATAGAACAAGAAATACGACCACGCTCCCACTAATCCTCTTGTAAACACAAGGTTCCTTTTCGCTTTGAATGAAGTTCAATTTCTTTACCTCTTCATCAAAGCGCTTGTTCCAACTCCTCGATGCTTGCTTCAATCCATAAATGGACCTTTGAAGCTTGCATACCTTGTTAGCATTCTTAGGATCCACAAAACACTCGGGTTGTGTCATGTACACATCCTCTTCCAAATTTCCATTTAGGAAGGCGGTTTTGACATCCATTTGCCATATCTCATAGTCATAAAATGCGGCAATTGCTAACAAGATCCAAATTGACTTGAACATGACGACGGGCGAGAAGGTTTCTTCATAGTCAATACCATGAATTTGCTTGTAACCTTTCGCAACAAGTCGTGCCTTGTAAATGGTCAAGTTGCCATCCATGTCGACCTTTCTTTTAAAGATCCACTTGTTCTCAACGGGTTTTACTCCGTTGGGAAGGTCAACCAAGGTCCAAACCTTGTTGTGATACATGGATTGCATTTCGGATTCCATGGCTTTGAGCCATTCCTTGGAGTCGGATTTCTTCATCATGTCATTAATGGTCAAAGGTTCGTCATTCGCAATGACGAGGACATCGTGCAAACCCAAGTACCTTTCGGGTGGACGACTTTCCCTTGTTGACCTTCGTAGAATGGGTGCTTGAGGTTCTTGAGGTTCTTGAACTTGTTCCACAACGGTTTGTGGAGTTGGTTCTTGATCCTCGAAACTTTGAGTTTCTTGAACATAATCGACTCGCGATATGTTCGAGTCCTCATTTGAGGGAGCATTTTCTTGAACCTCTTCCACAACGGCTTGTGGAACGGGTTCGGCTACAACCTCATTTGGAACCTCATTGGAATAACTACATTACCTACTTGAGGCATGTCTTGTGGTGGTTCTTGAATTTCTTCAATAACCACATTACTCCCACTACTTCTTCTTGCGAGAAATTCCTTCTCCAAGAACTCGGCATGACGAGCAACAACTATCTTGTTCTCGACACGGTTGTAGAAGTAGTATCCCTTTGTTTCCTTAGGGTATCCTACGAAATGACACTTGTCCGATTTGGGTCCAAGCTTATCGCTCACTAGCTTTTTCACATAAGCTTCACAACCCCAAATCTTGAGAAACATCATGTTTGGTTTCTTACCAAACCAAATCTCATAAGGTGTCTTCTCAACGGACTTAGATGGAACACGGTTTAGTGTAAAAGCTGCGGTCTCTAATGCATAACCCCAAAACGATTTAGGCAAATCGGTTTGGCTCATCATCGATCGAATCATGTCTAGCAAAGTTCGATTTCTCCTTTCGGATACACCATTCCATTGTGGTGTTCCCGGCGGAGTGAGTTGTGGAACTATTCCACACTACATTAGATAATCACCAAACTCATGACTCAAGTACTCTCCTCCACGATCGGAACGTAAAACTTTGATCTTTCGACCAAGTTGGTTTTCAACTTCATTCTTGAATTCTTTGAACTTGTCAAAGGATTCGGACTTGTGCCGCATCAAGTAGATATACCCGTATCTACTATGATCATCGGTAAAAGTGATGAAGTATGAATAACCACCACGTGCGCAAATGCTCATAGGTCCACATACATCGGTATGTACAAGGTCCAACAAGTCATTTGCCCTTGTCCCTTTGTTGGAAAAAGGCGCTTTGGTCATTTTTCCCATCAAACAAGACTCGCATGTGTCAATTGGCTCGAAAGCGAATTGATCCAAGAGACCAACGGTTTGCAATCTCTTGATGCGCTTCTCATTGATGTGACCTAAGCGGCAATGCCACATCAAAGTTGCATTCTCTTGAGAAATCTTACGTTTCCTATTGTCATTCTCAACACTCAAAACAAGTTCATTACTATCAAGCATATAAAGACCATTCGATAAATGCGCAACACAATAACGAACTTCATCACGAAACAAAGTCAAACACTTGTTCTTTATTACAACATCAAAACCATCCAAGTCTAGACATGAGATAGAAATAATGTTTCGAGTGATACATGGAACTACATAAACATTCTTGAGTTCCAACACAAAACCAGAAGGCAAAGATAATTCCACGTTCCCAACGGCCATAGCGGATATGCACGTGCCGTTACCGACGCGGAGTTGAACTTCGCCTCTCTCGAACCGCCTCCTACTCTTTAGTGCCTGCACATTTCGACAAATGTGAGCGCATGAACCAGTATCAAATATCCAGTCATTGCTTGAGGTAGCGAGAAGGGTTTCAATGACAAATATACCTGAAGTAGAAGGACGGACGGTTCCAGCCTTCTTATCAGCAAGGTACTTGGGGCTGTTCCTCTTCCAATAGCCCTTGTCACTACAATAGTAGCACACGGTATCGGAAGTGGCCGGGTTCTTCTTCTTCCTTGAACCCACGGGAGCTCCCTTGGACGAGCCTTGGGGCGTCACCGGGCCTTTGCCTCTCTTGTTTCTTCGGGCTTTCTTCTTGATCTTCTTTCCCTTGTCATTCACAGCAAGAACATCCTTAGACCCTTTCTCTTTCTTGAGACTCTCCTCAGTTTCCATGAGCATGTTTTGGAGATCCTCCAAACTTTTCTCCATGCCATTCATGCGGTAGTTCACAATGAACCCCGAGTAACTCTGAGGAAGAGAGTTGGGAATAAAGTCTTGGACAGCCTCCGGTGGGAAGGGCGTGTCATGGCTTTCAAGCTGCCGAAACAACCCCGCCATCCTCATGACGTGTGGACCAACTTCATGACCCTCCGCCAAACGAGTGTTGGCGACGGCCTTGATGAGTTTGCCCCTTTCGGTGTGAGCTTTGGTCTTAAATGTCCTTGAGAGACGAGAGATGATTTCAAACACTCCAAGACCACTATCAATGTACTCCTTTTGGAGCTCATTGTCCATGACTGCAACAATCAAGACCGACATCTCTATGTCGTCACCATGATGCTTTTCATAGTTATCATGGTCCTCTTTAGGAGCCTTCTCTTCAGGAAGAGGAGGCAGGGGAGTGGTCAAGAGATACTCCTTCTTTTCAAACCTAAGGGCAAGCCTAAGGTTGCGGTGCCAATCCAAAAAATTGGCACCATTGAAGGCAAGCTTCTCTTTTTCAAGAAGAGAACGTAGCGTAAAAGACGGGGAAGACATCTACAACAATATCAAAATTTAAGGTCATTTAGTTTATGCTTTTTGTTTTAACTTCCATAAAGTAAAACTTCCACTACATTAAATTAATGTCCCTAAATGTAATGGATTTCCAAATCCCCTACTTTCGTTGAAATGATGATGGCGTCGGCACAACATCAAGCCAACTAATATAGGGTAGGTTCTCTTTAACCGATCATACAACTTTATGATCCTTGGTTCGCATCGCGAACTTCGTCCCAATGTCCAATCTGATTAGGATCCATTGAAAAGTAACTTCTCTCTATTTGCTCCTTGCAAATCCGATTTACACCCCGACTACAATGATGGAGTACGATGTCCGCGTCGGCGGAATGCATCAATAAACAATCAATTGTCTTGAAGGGGATAGAGAGAAGGAGGACGAATTAACTTAATCGAAATTTGGGACAAAACAATTTATGTGACTCTTGTTTGGTGGTCGTGTAAGTATACACCCATACCTACCTATGACAATTCAAGGCATTCTCAAACAATCACATAATCAAACACATCTCAAACATTGTCGTGGGTTTGTATGGCTCCCGCTTGCATTAATCTTCGTCGCATCTCCATGTAACGAGACTAATCTAATCAAGCCCTCCCACTAATTACTAAGATCCTATCTAATAATTAAGGGAAATAAATACATGTGATAAAATTCCTAAAACCCCGCCTAGGCCTTAGGGGCATGCAAGCCTCACAAGTTACATCAAAATTAACCAATTAATTATCAAGGCACCTTAGGCCACTTTACAAGCAATCACATGCATTCACAACATTTTACAACACACAATGCATTGACATCTTGAGCCATATCAAACCCACATTCTCCTACAAAACAAAGTTAGCACATATACAATATACATGATTCACTTGCTTTTAATTAATTTCATTAATTAGAATCTTTGTGCATACTTGTTGCTCAAGTTTTTCGAATGCAAAGAAGGCTTAACCTTAACAACTAATTGTTTAAGCCCATTTAAATTAAATCCAACCATCAAAACAGAAAGGAGGGTATTTAAGGAGTCTTCTAATTAACCTTTCATCAAATTGATTAATTAGAAATTATTTTAACTAATTAAAATACGAAATTCAGGGCCCGAAAAAATTCAAAATAATTCGGTCTCCAAAAAATCCGAAATAAATCCAGAGAACTCCTTACAAAAATTGTGGTTACCTGTAAAAATCTCAAGGATAGATCAATTACCATCAAGGAGAACCAAAAAAGACAAATCCTCAGATTGTGCGCGAAGCACCGTTAGAGAAAATTCTGTTATGGGTCTCAACCTTTTGATCTGTATGATCATCCCCTTGATATTTTTCCAGCAAACAATTTACATAGAAAAATACTACATACAATAGGCTATCATTCCATGAAAAGAAAAACCACAAGTTACATTCAAGATCAATGAGATAACAAGCATTTAAGCAAGGTATCCTGTTCTGGAACAGACCGTCGACCAAAAAGGTTTCACTCGGTTGAGGTATCAAATCTCAATGAAAAGCTATGAAATTAATTTTCACAGATTCCAGACTTAAAGGAGAACATTTCCATTTAAACACTTTTCCATAAAAGTTTCTCAATAAGTACAGTTTTTCAAAACAATCGGTTTGTTTGAAAAAACAGATCTGACAACTTCATCACTTTTCATCCTTGAACGCCCACATAAGATCCGAAATATGCAACAAAATTTACATATCCAGAAAGAGCATCAAGTTTAGATTAATCCTATCTAAAAGATACAGGTACTTTGTATATAAACTTATTTGTTACCAACCACAACAACAGAACTGTGCAGCAGAATAACAGATCTGCGCACCGTTACCGTTTAAATCACTAAAAATTCATTTTACATCGAATTTCAATGATTCCAGTGGGAAAACGACCACAACTCAAAGGGCTACAACCTCCAATAAGAAGGAAAAAATTTCAGAGAGCTTTACACCACGAAAAACAAGCAAAAAGACAGAAAACAGTCTTTCCAGGGCCAGCAAGCATGCACATCACTAATTAACTTAATTAATTACGAATTTCTCACTTAATTAAGTGCCAAAACAGTAAGCACAGCCATGAGCTCTGATACCACTGTTAGAAAGTGTCATAAATTCATTTATTCTACTATTAGAACAATGAAATACACAATCGTGCAAAGGACCTAGTGCAAAACACCGAATCGACACCAAAAACTAAGAGAGAAAGAAAGGAGGATGTTGTACCTCTCACAAATCGTTCTTGTGAGGTTGTCCAAGGCGTGGGAATCGATGGCGTGCACTCCGCGCCTTCTTCTCCTTCCTCTAATCCACCAAGAAGCTTCTCCACCTCTCAAAAGCTTGTGCTAGCAAGCTTTTAGAGCAACCAACACTTAGTCACAATTAACACCTTAATTATGTAGCTAATCCCAACACATGGGCCCTAACAAACAAAGGATGAGAGCTCCTCTAATGGAGATTTCGAAAATCTCCAATGGAGGATGAAGGTGGCGGCTAGGGTAAGAGAGAAGAGAGGAGAGAGAAACTTGGATGAGAGGCCACCCCTTGGGGTCTATTTATAGAGCTCTCATTTCTCTTCCAAACTTCAACCAAATTACAAGGGTGCCATTCACCCTAGCCGAAATGTATATGGGCCTTTAGCCCAATTCACCAAAGTGTGAATTAATCTCTCTTGGCCATATTAATTCAATTAATTAATGGGCCTATTAATTGCTTGTTATTTTGGGCTTAATTAGACTTAGCAATTTAAAGCCTATATATTTAATACAATTCTAACAATTATATTAAATATAGTTGAGACTATTTAATTATCAAATTGATGATAATTAACAATAGGTTAGTTTATGTATTAATTTATTCTAACATGATCTTCTTGATATAATTAATTATAGCGGTTCATAACGGTATATAATTAATTAATCAACCCATCATGTTTTGTATTCTCCAATACAAATAATTAATACACGTGTGGTTCAGGTTCTATTTGTGTGACCTTTTTGAGGATTTATGCTACGTTGGCCATGGAGAATAAATCGTTATTCATTTCCATTAATCATAAGCGGTATCTAGCAACACGTTATGATTCCCAATTCGCATAAATAGTGTACAGCTACAATATCTCAATCCTGCATAAGAAATAAAAATATTTCCTTGTTTGATTCTTATGTCACATGATATCCTCGTATAATCCAAGATAGGAATGTGTCACTCTT
This sequence comes from Rhynchospora tenuis, assembly GCA_027725995.1. Taxonomy (NCBI): domain Eukaryota; kingdom Viridiplantae; phylum Streptophyta; class Magnoliopsida; order Poales; family Cyperaceae; genus Rhynchospora; species Rhynchospora tenuis. Next base: position 84,833,478 of record CM050889.1, read on the forward strand.
GCAGATTATACATTTCTTGATATAGAGATGATTGTACAAGTTGCTAGCAAACAATCCATCTCCATCAAGGGGCCCAAACAGATATCATCACTCACTAGGTAAACTAATGAGGGACATACGATTTTCTTGATGAACAACTTTTCCCCGCACAATTCAAGAGAACATAAATAAAGTCCGTATAGCAGCCTTTATCAGGAATCAACGTTAGACGATATTTATAGAACCTATCCTCATGTGGAAAAGCTGAGCATCTCAAATTCAGAATCAACAACATATGAAATAAACAATGACACATAACACAATCCATATGTTTATTTCATTTGGGTCATGTCCTGTACTATGTTCATACATATGCAATTAAGTTGGTAACTCCTTACCTATGATTTGTAGAACTTAATCATCGCTTAACTTGCATACTAATCTTATTTGATAATTAATGCTCCTTGTTAATTATCAAGATTATGGACATCTTTAGATTTATTAATGTCATTTATGAACAAATGAATTATAGAGATCTACAATTCAGATCCTCAACCTGAATGATCTATCAATAAATAAATCAAGGAACAAATGATAAAATATCATCAATAACATAAACCATAGAAGTAGCCATAATGATTGGCTTCTAGGACATAACTCCAACACAATTGGGCTCGAGACAAGCTTCTGCATCCATGGTCGCGGCGGAGAAGTTCAAGTAAGTGGGAAACCAACAATGCAAGATGCTACAGCTCAAATTGCTGGTGGGAACCGCTTCACGACAACTCCGAGAGCATGTTCATGCAGAGAACAATAAAAATGAGGTGTTAGAGACTCTTATACACATAATTGATCTCTGAAATGGAGGCATCCAGTCGATAAAAGCACTTTCAAACAGCTAAACTGGAGAGGAGTCACATTCTTCTCAGCCTACAAACTGAAAAGGCTTCTAGCCCTGTCAAAGACAGTGTACCATCGACTGAGAGAGAGTAATTAAGGAAGGGATAGTGCACTGTGTCACTCCCAGTGGTCCCTCTCTCCTTCTAGAGAAAATTAAGGGATGCATTGAACCAAAGCACCATATCAGATATGCTACATATGCTAAAGGATTGTTGCTTTAATGTTTCATAAACACCAAACCATCCCCAGCCACTCAAATACGTGTTGAGTTCAATGGATGGCCAGATTTCCACAAAATCAAACAAGTCATGTATCTGTGCATGTACACAACCAGAAGTGAATGAAAAGCATCAAGATATACCTGGAAAAGGCTTCATGCGTGTCATTCTTGGGCCCATGGGCAAATCAGACATTCTTGCAAACAAACAAGAGAATGTTGCACACAAATCATAGCAAAAGACACAGTAAATGCCAAGTATACCCTTCTCAGCCCCTCTCAACTTGTTGCACAAATATTGCACAAAGAGTTGGCAATCAAAAATCAAGCAAATCACATGCTTACTAAAGATCAAATGTGCACAGAATACATGCCATTTTGATGTCAAGAGTTATATGAGGCCTCAGAATTCGATTACAAGGCAATGGATTGCCTAATTGGGGTTCATCATTGACCATATGGGGGAGACACCAGATTGAGACAAGCCACAGCCAGTCTCACTGCCAAAACCAACATAAACCATTTGGCATGACAAATGTGAGCACAACTTGTCAATATATGACAAGTGTTGACTCAAAACACTTGACTGCCAATAGGTACACCAATTTCTCAACATATAAGCCACAGATGCTTCAAATAGGACCTAATTGAGTCTCATATGGTATCATTGACTCAATTAATCACTGTTGACTATCAGTTATAAGCTTGCACCAGCTATTTAATTCATGTGTGAGCACCAAAATGCCATGCAATATGACAGATCGCAACTCAGACAACAAGAAACCACAAGCTTACAGTTACAAAAAATCCAGCAAAGCATACACTGAAGGAGAATGATACCTCATCAATCCTTCATCAGTGGGGAATGTACCCAACCCTCAGACATGCCCCCAGGCACCTATGCCAATACAGCCAACATCCAATGGCACTAATCAAGTCATGCCACCTGGATCAAGCAAAGACAACAAACAAAATTAAATGGAGACATCCAATAGGTTTTGAAGGGTAAAGAAAATCAAATTTACCTCTTCTATACCCCAGCTGGATGCAGTGAAGCCACCATGCTGGCCCAGTAGGCCCCACAGGCAGCTACACTACCCAGAAATCACATCAACAAGTCACCATATACAAGCCACAGCCAATCTAAGGCCAATACACCACTGGAGGGGATCATACACCTCCTGAGTGCACTGTCCAGCCTAGAAGATAGCTTCAACAGCTATACAACAGATAGAGATGCTCTTACAAATGCATCTGAACCATCAAAAACCTATGAACCATGGATTCATGCCATCTGTTCAAGCCAATCTTGGCGCCAAATGACAACCCATCTCCCAAGCCAGAAGGAGAGAGACACAAATACCCCCAAATCAACATGACAAGTGGCCCCATGGCCCACCTGTCATAAAAACATCAACCAGCAAAGTAAAATGAAGTAAAATTGTGCCAAATAGCCACTGTTTTCTACCAATGCCAGATGTCAAATGACCAATGGACAGTGTGTGAAGACAATAACAAGCCCAAGTGCATGAAGACTCACCAATGGAGGCGGCAAGGAGAAGAATACATCTGAGCCCTTCATCAACAACCTAAATTCTGAGGAATTGCCACATGGCAGCACCAAACCAAACCCTAGAACACATCAACAGCTATAAAAGAAGCTCTCCATCGACTGAAGAAGGGGAGGCAAAGTGCTATATTGAAACTCTGCCCATTTTGAAACTCAAGCTATTTTCTGTAAAATAAAGAAGTTTATTTAGTTTTTTTATACAAGGTAATTAGCAAAAATGTAATATTACAGTTTGAAATAAAGTTTTTATGTATATATTTATGTTCTATACCTTTCTCTGCATGTTTATTTTCCTTATTTGTGCCATCATTTACATTAGTTTATGCATTGTCACATGAAAACCAGTTCAACATGCATGTCTTGAATCATCAGATAAGTGCATAGAGTTCAATCATCTAGTTCATAACACCAGCTGCATGAAAAATACCAAAAGTATGCATTAATTATCATATACAAGAGCATTTGAAACATAAAAGTGCATAATAAAAAAAGGGATAAAAACAAGAAACCTATACCTGCAAAACACCCTCTTCTCTCTTCTGTGTAGCAACCAGGTGGCAAGATCAAGGCAACCAGAGAGGAAGTTTGAAGTGAAGAAGGGTACTGATATCGCATTTATATATATGGTATTTGGCCGGACTTAGCCCCAAAATCATAACCTAAACACTTGAAATTGTGTGTCTTCAGTCTTTATTTGTAGGATTTGGTACTGCTTTTGGTTTTTATTTGAATTTCAGGGATTTGGAGCGAAACCAACGAGAATCGGCACATTTTGGGCACCACAGATGGACTTGTGCGGCCTACAACCTCTCAGGCGCACCCTGGACACCTCCAGTCGGTCTACAATGGACTTGTGCGGCCTACAACCTCTCAACCGTGCACTGGACATCTCCTGTGCGGCCTACGGGTCTCACTGTGCGGGATACACTTTGGGCCGGATGACTCATTCCCGGCCCAGGACTCTGCTGTGCACCGAACAGGACTTTTCTGTAGCCCGCACAGCCCATATTGTACCCCGCACAACTCACCAAACCCTACCTAACCCCCTATATAAGGCGCCTCCCATGCCCTAATTCGGGATCTCTCCTTCCTTTGGCCTCCTGGCGGCGCCTCCACCTTCCATACCTCAGATCTACCACTTTTCCCCGATCGTACCCCGCACAGCCACTGTGTAGGCCGCACAGGACCCACCTATAGGCCGCACAGCACCTCGTGCCGCCTTGGAGACCACCGTTCCGGCCATCTCTCGCTTGGTTCTTGTCCAGATCTGCTCCATTCGACTTATAGAAGACAGAAAGGGCTTGACCAGGGGTTTTTCCTTCCCTTTCTTCTCACTTTAGTTCTTATGGAGATTGTATCCCTTTATTTTGCTATTTGTGTTTGTTCTTGCAGTATGTTAGGCTAGTTTACTTGTGTTCTAGGGCTAGGATGAACTTGTGGTTAGGTTTGATGTGTTGATTTGGATGTTTTAGTTTCTATTGTGTACTACTTGTTTGATTATTGATGGTTTATGCTTGTTTATGCTTATTTGATTGTTTGAAACTCCTATTAGGTGATTGCGCACACTTAATTTAGGCCAAGGGTGTAAAACAATTGACTTGGGTTGAACAAGTGACTTAAGGTAGGATATAAGCCGAAAGGTAGTCCAATTGGTACCCGAAAGGGGAACGTTTCTGCTGTAGCGAAAGTTAAGTAGATACCTTTAGGAAATCAACAAGTGGACTTAGAATAGTTAAGCCAACAAGCGAAAGTTGAGGGTTAACTAGACTAATGGGGATATAGACTAGGTTCCGGTTCCGATACCTTTACCAACAAGCGACGGCTGAGGTCTAGGTTGTCCAAGTCCGGCTAGATCTGTCCCACACAAGTTAGAAACTAAAATACCGACTCTCCACATCATTAACCGAGGGCATGTGCGGCCTACAATTGTGTCTGTGCAGCCTACAGTTGTGCCTGTGCGGCTAACAACTGTGACTGTGCAGGGTACAATTGTACCAGCTCAGCACTAGTCGGTGTTAGGCGCGAAAGTGACCCGCACCAACAGCCCGAGACCTAACCTGAGTAAAACCGAACCCCTAGAACGCCTTTTTATAAGAGTTTACAACCGTTTTAAGCCAAAAATTGTTACCTTTGTGTTTTTACTACTTGTTTAGTTTATTTTTACCTCATTTCAATCTTTTGTCTTGTATTGTTTGAAAACCCGACTTAAATTGCTAGATCTAGACTTTGTGAAAGTGTAAGACCAGTACTTGTTTGACCGTCCTTGTGGTTCGACCCCTAACCATTGTCCAACGATTACCGTACGCTTGCGGTGTTTATTGGGTTATATTAGGGTATTATTAGCTACACATCAGGTACAAGCCCCTAAAAGCTTGCTGTATAAGGGGATGAGAGGGGTCAAGCTAACAGGTGTGCTAGCCATTGAGCAGTCACCTTTCATCTCTCTCTGAACCATGTTTTCAGCTCTCAATGGAGCATAGATCAGTTTCAATGGGTGTGCTTGCCTCTAAGCAGCCACCCAGGGACTGGTTTGTGCTTCATGGTTCAGTGAGGTGACACAAGTCCTGTGATAACCAAATCCACCACCCCCCCCCCCTCAACCAAGTCTTACAAATATCCCATGTCCAGATAAAGTATCCCTTCACAATCTAGAACCAAGACCAAATGAGACTGTCATGCCATTAGACCATAGTCTCATCCCTTCTTACATCACAAATACCTAGTTATGCTGCCAAAATCATATTAGTAACCACTAGATAACAAAACCATGATCAACAGACATAAAATGGTCCAAATCAGTCCAATGATATCTTGTTCATTCCAAAATAGCACCCCACAAAACTGATATGATGAGCCAACTTAACCAAATACCTATCAAGACCCTAATTACCTAGTTATAATGCCCAAATTTGGCTAAGCATGGCTAGATAGTTAGACCCCAAAGTCAGAAAATGTCAAATTCCGATACACCTAAGTACTGTCCAAGTCAATCAAATTAAGGACCATACAACTCAAGTAGATAGCACTACTACCTAACAAACCAAGATCAACCAACTAATTAGCGCCCACACAGCCAAGTTGGGTTTGATTATCACAGGAAATTGGGAAACTCACGGCTCAAAATGCATACAGCAAGTTTTAAGGGTTTTACCTCAAATTGATGCTCAAATCGACCCGAGGTACTTCTCTGGTTGCTCAATCATGCCACCGATTGGCCTCACAAGGTCCAATTTTGGTTGCAAAGGCACTGTCGAAAAATCCCAAATCGAACACAGTGACTTCTCCTCCAACCCTATTTAGCGGGAAGCGATCAAATCGACCAGCTGAGAAGGAAAAAGGAAGACACGGTGACCTCAACGGTACTTCTCGCCGGCCAAACGGCTCTCATATCGTGGAGATCGAGTCAACCACGAAGGGTTGACTCGAGTCAACCTCTCGTCGAGAGAGACGAAGAAGAAAGAAAGAAAGAGAAAAAGAAAAGAAGAGTGTTGCGTCGAAACGTTGACCAACACGAATCTTGGCGCAGATCAACGCCTCTCGTTCGTCTCCGACAGATCAAAAGAAGGTGATTGATAGACATGGCGCACGGTACGCCTAATCACTGACAGCGGGTCCCACAATGTCAGAATCCAGATTCGTCGGCGCACGGACACGCGCGTAAACCAAGCGACTCAGTCAGTTCATCTCAGCGACTTCGTGTGATCCTCTGTGGCGCCTTGCGTGTAGTGAGTCCCTGACACCTAGAACACGAAACAGCGAATCCCCTGACCAATCAGAATTTTCTAAAATTGTTGAGACTTCAAAAATGCTTTAAAAATAGCTAGAAGAGTCAAAAAATTACCAAAAAATACCAAAATGTTCAGAAAATTACAAGGAATGTTTTTGTATAAGGCTTCAACACCAAATTCCAAAAGAAAAAGGGAGTTTAATTCAACACCATTAATTTCCCTTTAAAATGTCATTAAAAATGTCTTAAAGACCAAATTGACATTAAAAAATGATGAATTTAAAAGTTTAAGTGTCTCAACCACTTGAACAACAGGTACACTTGGACAACAGGTACACTTGGACAGCAGGTACACTTCGACAGCAGGTACCTTGAGTTATCAGGGACTGACATTCCCGATATCCAAGATTAAAATCAAAAGGCCCTGGCCAGACAAACCACAACCAAGACCCAACTCGAGAACAGTTTGAAAGCATCTAAAACTCAAATGAACTCTACACAGCTTCCAAGCTCAGAGATCCCCAAAACCAACCCCGGATCCTAAGGCAGCAAATTCAAGGAGCCTGAAGATCTGCCAAAACAACATTAAACCTTCTACTTAGACCCAAAGTCAAGTCCAGAAATTAAATCCCAGGGAACGCACACCCTCTAGAAAACCAAGTATCCAAAATGTCTGAAAACCAGGGCTATTAAACCAAAAGTATTTAAAGTCCTAGAAACGCAAACAAGACTCAAGTGACCTGAACTCTATAACACATCTTGACGCCAGGGTCTTAAACGCTTAAACCAGACCTTAAAACGCTAAAAGATTAAAAGTTTAAACACGTCAACAAACGACTGAAGCTATAACACGTTCAAGAACCGAAGTTCCCACACGCTAGAATGCCTGAAACTCTCAACACGTTCGATAACCTTAGCCTCGACATGTCGACAACAAACCTAAGCCTTAAACACGTCTTAATACCGAAGATCCAACACGTTCAGAATACCGGCTCTTCAAAATGTCACAAGACCAAGGCTTTACACGTTTATACTTGCCTTTCCATACACGCGATGCGTCTCGGATATGGGAATAGCAAGTCTCAAAATGATCCAATACCTATTTGGTCAAAGATCTACCAGACCACATTAAACATAGAAAAGACTGCTCGTGCAGTTCTTTTTAAAATTTAAATCTTCTTTTCTTCACAACCACCACAGCACATCACATGCACTCATGTCATCATAAGATGTTCAGCCTGCATTTGCGCTCACTGTCAGTTTATCTTACTCATGGTTGTCTCAAACGACCATTTAACAAACTTAGACACACTTGATATGCCCAATCTATTAACATCTCCGATCTAGAGGTTCTCTTGACTCGGTTCAGAGGTAATTAACAGTAGGGGCTTGCGCCTACTGGAAGGAAGGTTCTGCAACAAACAATCAAACTCTCGAAACACCTGAGATCACTACAGTATCCTCATCCTTTGTCAGGTGGGTATTGGTAGTCGTATCCCAAGGAGTTCGAGGGGTATCCGATCCGTATTTTTCACCCCCACGGAGGTAACCATAAATCCTAACCGAGGTGCGGACCCGAAAAAGTGTGAGACAGTGAGCTTCATTAAACTGAGAACATTAAATACTGACAATCATTAGCTTTAAACTGAGAACATTAATTGACAATCATTCAGCTCACAATCAGTAGCTTTAAATGCTCGACAATAATGACATCGGCCAAATTAATTTAATGATACACCAAATTAAGCGATTTTTAATCAAAATAAAAAAGGGCAAAGCATGAAATCAATGTATTGTTTTCTCCTTTCAGAGAGCAAAATCACAAAAGAAAAAAAATCAAACGATTTTTAATCAAAATAAAAAAATTACCTTATTTCAGAGAGCAATATGTTAACTTGAGTACTTCGTCTTCACTCCCCTCTTTCTTTCTCCTTTTGTTCTTTGTTTTTTCCTTTCTTTCTTCTGATATGTCTTTCTTTTTTCTTTCTTTTGTTCAGCTTTTATCTTTCTCATATAGGCCAGTGGTTGTTGACGCTGCCATGGTCTTAGTCTCCTGGCAGACAATCTCGTCGCTTCTCTCAGAGGCCAGTGCTACTATGTAGCAAATGATAATCCTTTCTCAGCCAAATCAGCCTACTAATATTGCTCTAAGTGCACTGGATTTCTGGAAACTAGAAACAAATTGTCCAATTAGTACTCGACAGCTAGCAAAACTAGCTAGGTTTTAGCAATTAGACAGAGAACAAAATCATGACTAATCTCAAATTAAGTCTGCATTATGTACTATTTGAGTGAGAAATTAGGAAAGAGAGAGGTAGAGAGACTGAGAGAAGCATAAAGAAGAGAGTGTCGTGTCGCCGACAGCCGACAGGCATGCGAAAGAGAAAGAGAGGAGAGCGAAAAAAGAGGGGATTGAGCGGCTCGATGATGTGCTTAGGGTTTGTCTACAGTACTGAAACTCAAATCCTCTATTTCTTCACCGAATAGCCCCTGACAACTGGGCCCTGCTACGATATATACGGTAAAATGGTTTAACAATAATGGCATACCCCTAAATCATTTTCGTATCGTTTGTTAAATGATTGATTAACCACGAAACTGTTAGGAAGTGTTTAATTCCATTTTTGTGCCATCAAATAGCAAGAAATCACAACTAAACACAAAGGATCTAGGTTTCAATCAACATTCACAAGCATTTCAAGATGAGAGTGTAGGAAGAAGTTATACCTCTCACAAATGTTCTTGTGAGGCTCGAATCCTACGGCACTAGGAATCGATGGGGTGCTCTCCAACTTCGTCTCCCTTCCAATGGCGACGCCGGCCTCGAGTCCACCAAGAGAATTAGTCACTTAGTCTAATAGTTGTGCTAGCAACAAAGACTAGAGTCTAATCCCTTTGCTTTCTCCCTTCTTCTACTAATTACTATTTAATTTTGTGGAGAAGATGAGAGCTCAACACATGAGCAAGGAGCTGAAATTTCAGCTATGGTGGCGCAAGAGAGAGAAAGGAGGAAGAATTAGGTGGAGGCTAGGGTTTGCTCCCAAGGGGACCCCTTTATATAGCCAACAACTCCCATCCTCTCTATGACTTATTAACAAATTTGCCATCCATGCCCTAGCTGAAAATTATATGGGCTTTTGGGCCTTTTCTCCATTTGATTTTGGGTCTTTAATTCATTTAATTAAAACCCATATTCATTGCTCTTCAATTGGACTGTTCATTTGCTATGAAATGTTGGCCCAATTAATTAATATAACCATTTATATTAATATCTGTTGATTCTAAAATAATTATTAAATCATTAATAACTATTTTGGGATTAGATAATGTATTAATCTATTTCTATATGATCCTTTTGACTCAAATAATTATAACGGTTCATAACGGTATATAATTAATTAGTCAAACTATCATATTTTCTCAATACCTACTATTGCGAATAAATAGATAATACACTGTGTGACTAAAACTCTATTTGTGTGACCCTTTGAGGATTTATACTATGTTGGCCATGGAAATAAATCGTTATTTATTTCCAATAATCATAAGCGGTATCTAGCAACACGTTATGACTCCCAATTCGTATAAATAATGTACTGTTACAATATCTCAATCCTGCATAAGAAATAATAGTATTTCCTTGTCTGATTCTTATGTCACATGATATCCTTGTATAATCCAAGATAGGAATGTGTCATTCTTGCAGATTATACATTTCTTGATCTAGAGTTGATTGTACAAGTTGGCCAAACAATCCAAACTCCATCAAGGGGCCCAAACATATATCATCACTCATTAAGCATATTAATGAGGGACATACGGTTTTCTTGATGAACAACTTTTCTCCGCACAATTCAAGAGAACATAAATAAAGTCCTTATAGCAGTCTTTATCAGGAATCAACGTTAGACGATATTTATTGAACCTATCCTCATGTGGAAAAGGTGAATATCTCAAACTTAGAATCAAACTAATATAAAATAAACAATGACACTTAACACAATCCAAATGTTTATTTCATTGGGTCAAGTCCTGTACTATGTTCTATAACATATACATATGCAATTAAGTTGGTAACTCCTTACCTATGATTTGTAGAACTTAATCATCGCTTAACTTGCATACTAATCTTATTTGATAATTAATGCTCCTTGTTAATTATCAAGATTATGGATATCTTTAGATTTATTATTGTCATTTAAGAACAAATGAGTTATAGAGATCTACAATTCAGATCCTCAACCTGAATGATCTATCAATAAATAAATCAAGGAACAAATGATAAAATATCATCAATATCATAAACCACAGAAGTAACCAAAATGATTGGCTTCAAGGACATAAACTCCAACAGAAATCATTTTCGTTCCATTTAATTAAAGCAACATAATTATATTTCGTTATTGTGTCGTCTGTTCTTAACAAACGTTCATTTTGCTTCCGTTGACAAGCCTACTCATATATATAGATACGAGTTAGTTAATATTATGCACGTATTAGGTGATTAATTTCAGGTCTTACTTATGGTGGTAGAAGATTGAACCAAAACCGCCCTGCGTGCGTTGGTGGATGCCGCGTAAATGGACAGTCTTATACAGGGAGTCCTCCCTCCCCAGCCAACATCCACTAATTAATATCTCCGTGTGTAAGAACAGAGAAGAAGGAACAATGAATGAATGAGAGTTTTTAATATTAATTCTTTTGTAATCGCAAATATTGGTGTAACCATATGCTACAGAAAAAATAAATAAAAGAAGGGACTCCCTTGACATATGTATGTACACCCTGTCAAAGTCTTTTTCTTAGTATATATATTAGTATATATGCATGCAGTTTGTATGAATCATTATCTTGTTGTATTGTGCTTATGCTTGATAATTTGTTTCATTTCATCCAAAGACCCAACGGGGCAGCACAAAATTCATATAATTTCAGATTTCTTATTTGTTCCTTTCAATTACAAGCTGCACTTGGCAAATATTTAATACTTTGTTCTGAAAAATTGGCCGATTCCGATTTGAACCGGCTGAATCGGATCGGAATCGGCGGAGATTGAGTCAATTTTAGATGATTTTGAGCGAAATCAGGTGAGATCATCAAAAACCGCCATTAATGGCGGTGTTTATCAACAAAGAGAGGAGAAATGGGTGTCGGGAACTGCGTCTGAGGTAGCTAGGAGAGAAGAAGACGAGTGGGAGGCCGGTGGAATGGGTTAGCACTGCTGACATCATCTCTTTTGAATGACCTTTGACCCACGCAGTTGCAACTGTCGACCCTTCTGGAAGGTGTTGACATCAGCCGTGTTGACCGTCTGTTGACCAATCTAGCACCATCTTTATACATGTTAATTTCGTACCGTTTCGAAAGTTTTCATTTCATTTCGTCCAAACGGAACGTTAAAAGAAAGAAAATACCAGTTTCGTTTCTGAAAACAGAACCGAAACGAAACTGAAATTTCATATCGGAACGGAAACAGAACACGAAAATGGGCTGAAATCTATAGGAAATGAAGGACGGAATGTTAAACGGAACATAAATCAATTTCGTTTGACGAAATGGAGCAGAAACGAAACAGTAATTCTATTCCGTTACCAAAACGAAACGAAAACGGAAGAAACGGTTTCCGCTTCCATTTTCAAAGTTTGACAGGTCTAGCCATCTTCACTCCTTTTCTTAGCCGCTGGATTGGGGCTTTTGATTTCAGTCTGCATCTGGCAGCCCATCTTCATCGTATCTTGGCCCAGTAAGGGGCTGAAGTTACTGTCTCGATAGTCAAAATTTCTCTGCCTCTATTACTTGCGGGACCCACTGGCAGGCCCATTTTTCTCTTCCGCCATTTCATCGACTTTCATTTAAAACTCCGATCCATCTTGTTTCACGAATCTCCAAGTCGGATTAGGTGACTGGGTGCCATCGATTTTTGCCTCTCCCTTACTCCTGGAACCTCATTCTTCTCATTTCAAACACTATCATACTTGATTTCCCCTTTTCTCTTCAATTGATTGGAAAATTTGGATTTTCTCTCTTTTCTGTCATTTTCATCGAGAAAGACGAAGAAGAAGATAGAGATAGACGAAGGGATCAGCAATCTGATCGGATCCTCTACAACGCGCCCACACTCTGTCAACACTCTGTCTATACAATCCGGATCCAACGACCCACATCAACCCAGTTCGTACTTCCCCCTTTGGCTGTTTCTCGACAGAGATCCATCCGTCACCCTTTGATCAGATGGCTTCTGATAAACTTAGGCGGAGAAACCGCATGGTGTATGGTGTTATGGTGCACCAGTAAACGTGAGTCGAGTCCGTTTCCGCCTCTGTGGACCATATGTAGACAGACGACCTCTAATTTTGCATAACTCTTCCATTTTTCATCCAAATTGTGCATATAATATATCGTGGGAACCCTTGTGAAGTTTTACACCATATTCTGAATAGCTTCAGCCCATATCTAATTTTCCGTGATTATTGGAGCCCATTTTTATATTTTCCATAAGTTTTCTAAATCCTTTTGTATTTATTGCTTCATACAATTATTCAATTATTTCTGTTAGTTGGGCACCATAAAAAAGGGTCAAACAATAATACAAATTATGCATCTGTTCATTGTGATTTTGCTTTTGCTTTTTTATGAATCGCATTATTGAAAAAGTAAAGTTCCATAACACTACACATGACACTCAAACCAATAGAATACATCCCTCTATCAAAGAAATAGTCTTTATTTTCATTTCATTATTGTTATTATTTTGAGGAATTACTCTGCTTTCTTAAATATAGTTTATTATATGGCCACCATCGACATGAATCACATCACCGGTTATGAAAGAAGCAGCAGGCAAGCACAAAAATGCCACAATAGATGCCACCTCCTTCGGCTCTCCAAAACGTTTGAAGGGGATGCGTGACTTCAAAAGTTTATGTAATTCTTCATTATCTATCGCCTATTCAAGAAGGAAATACATAAAACGTTATAAATTATCTGCATAATTAATTAAATAATGGCCAAATGTAAAACCTTTGACATCTACCCCCAAAATATTGACATTTAATCACATTGTAAACTATTATATTGTTGGCCACTGCTCTAGAGATTTGATACCAAAATAATTCATCTTCATCATTCACATCCGTATTTGTGCAAGTGGATTAATAGTTAAAAGCATTTTGTCGCATGTTCTAAAAACTTTGAATTCGCCAATAATTTTTTTTTTTTTTTTATTTCTGTCAGTTTTCGCCTTACTACAATTGACAAGATTAAGCACATGAAACGCATTACTTCTATTGTAGCTGGCCAAGTTTTTTTAAAACAATAATGAGGGCATATCCCATCTCTTATTTTGGTTTCTCTTACTAATGACTCATGACAATAGCAAATATTTTATGTATATATCATTTTTCGGTCATTAATAGAAAATATTAAAATGAATAAGGAAGAAATACACACAAAAACAAAACAGAACAGACAAGAGAAGAAAAAGAGACGACCAAGGAATAGAGAATATCAAGATGTCTTTTATATATTAAATTTATTTGTTTATCTATACCTTTAGTAATTACAACAACAAAGTTTGCATCGAACCCCTTAGACTACTATTTTTATATACTTTGATACCAAAGGTTAAAATAACGGCCATAGCGGCCGCAATAGCGGTGCTATTTGGTACACCGCTACAATGCTATAGATTTCGAGTCGTCTGTTAGCGGTAAAATAGCGGATGATAGCGGTGAAATAGCAGAAAATAGTGGTTCTATAGCGGTAAAATAGTAGAAATAGTAGAAATAGTGGTGCCGTTTATAATTTGCTGAAATAACAGTAGTATTTTGGATATATCTTTCACATACGAACTCCGATTAATGTGATAAAAAATTATATGGAAAGTTTACAAAATAAGTCACAATTTTTATGTTTCGAAAATTTTCAAATTTTTAAAATTTAATGGTCGAGTATGCATAGAAAAAAAAATTTAAATGATTAAAATAATTTAATTATTTATTTTATACTAAACTAGACCTTCAAAACACGCTTGTGTTGTATGTGCAAATGTGCTATGGTCCAATAGCGGCCGCTAAATGTCTGCTATATATCCGCTATTTGCTATGACATTAGTATATCCTCTATGAATCTGCTATCCGCTAAAAACATATTTTATATGTATGTTTGCAAAAACTCACCGGCTTCGACATACTAGTTGTGATGAATCCAGGTGCAACGCAATTGACACGAATCATATCTCCTGCCCACTCACATGCTAAGGATTTTGCTAGCTGATTCATTGCCCCTAACAAAAATCAAGCACACAATATCAGCACAAAAACATGTGTGTTATTATCACCCTTTTTTTCATGTTTCCACACGATTTTCAGTATCTTCTTTTTTAGTTACCTTTGGTTGAGGAATACGCTGCAACACCTTGGGGGGCACCGCCTGTGCCAGCAATTGAAGAGATAAAAACGACGTTGCCCCTTCCTGATGCCTTTAGGAGCGGATGTGCGAGTTGGGAAAGATAAAAACAGGAATCAAAATTTATAGTCATCAAAGAAGAGTACTCTTCTGAGGTCACTTGTGTTGTTGGCTTCAAACAAGGTCCCGAGATACCAGCATTATTAACCTGACATTTGGTAGCAAGTTAGAATTTGTCAAATTCAACAATGCTCCTTATTATGCGAATATACTCTGGGATGGTATCCTGTAGGAACAAATTCTTTAAAAAAAATTTTAGTCATCAAAATTAATTTTGAACTTTGAAACTTCTTCTATTACAATGTTTTGAATATCATACTCTATACTAAAATCCATACTTGTCCGTGAACGAAGTCTGATATTTTCTTATATATTTTCTGACAATTTTCATCTTTTTACCTAGATACCGTTGTACTGGTCACAGTTTTTTCAGTTTTACCAGTATTGAGACCGCACCAACACGGTATTAAAAACACAGATGTAGAATGTGATACGCACACGTATACAAAAATAGAAGTATTTATTAAAAGACATGAACTTTTTACAATCAATATATAATTGTCATTGATGAAGTACTAAATATACTAAATAATTATATGAAATCTGATAAATTATTAATCTCCAAAATTACAAAATTTTCTGCATGTGTTTTTTTTTCTTTTTGGAATTGATAAAATAAAATGCATCATCAAATTTGTCAAACGATTCCACATCTTCATGGGTATCAAATGAATTCCAAATTTGGAAAAATTATATGGCAATACATCGCTTATTGAATTGAACGATCAACTGTTCAAATTCGAGGTGTAAATTATAGTATTTTCAAATATTAATAGAAAACTGATGTTAATATGATGGCACCCAAGAGTTGTATCATCATAACCTTCTTAATTTAATAGCTAAAAAGAAATTAACTTAACTCATTCATATTGATTGTGCCTTATAAAAATTTTAATAATTTCTACTGGAATTGATTGTACTTACAAAGATGTTAAGCTCGCCGTTAAAAATAGTCCGGACTTCATCCATGAGTTTCTTTCTTTCATCATGGTTTGATACATCACAAACAGATCCAGTTACACGGAGATTCATACTTTTCCATTGATTTAACATTGCATTGAGTTCTTTTTCATTTCTAGAGCAGGTATGCACTGCAACTCCAAATCTAGCCAACTCTTCTACAATTGCTCGACTATATTAACAAAGTTTTTTATGGTAAGTATTTCGTCATCAAATTTAATTAACATACATAATTTCAGGTATTAGTTTTAAAGAAAATTTAGTCCTACTATGCCAGAAATTTTGTTATAAAAATGGACTGATCAGATGTTGAAAAATACGGGTATACTTACATGTAAAACAGAGAAATTAAGATGGAAAAAGAAAAAGGAAGAAGAAAGTAATTCAGTTAATATATATAACAAACCCAATTCCTTTGCTGCCACCAGTGACCAAAGCTGTCGCTCCTTCGATGCTCCATCTCTTGTTAGTCATCATGTTCTCTCTTTTCTAGTCCAAAGGGTGAGTTGTTGCAAATGTATCCGGAATGTGTTATATATAGAGCCATATCAATGGGCTGGTATTTCAACAAGAAAAGAAAGGGTCTTTGCTTTAATTTCTCTGTTAAAACAACCCTGAAACTTGTGAAAATATAGTTTACTACCAATACTTTTTCAGAGAACGACGCTTGATGTAGAAAATAATGTTATTAGTTGTTAAACCTCTTGAAGGCTTCCATTTTACGCCTCTTGGTCTGGAATTTGTTGAAACATATTCAAGAAACTCAAAATTTTCAGTAATTAATTTTGATTAACGTTATTCACTTGAAGTAATTAAATATTTGATGACCATTGAATCCTCTTTCCCATTATATATCTGTTATACATTCTAATTACTGCCATTGTATCGCAATGAATATTTTAACGTGTTGAACCATGCATATACTCTAATCCATTAACTAGTGAATAAATTGGGATGAAGAGACGTTTCTTGATGCCTTTTATAAACTCTTCATTTTCGGCAGTAGGACATGGAGGAAAAAAAAATATTGATCCAGAGATAAATTGTGTGAATAATATGCTATTATCCATTTGTTTTGAAATTCCTCGTATATATAGTATTCCCCAATTCATTTTGAAATATTCCTATACATTATGTTGGATATTGTGGAGGTTTTCATTAGTTGCTTCCATGGTCATGCCCTTAGAAGTAACATCTCCGAATTATCTTGGTTGCGGTTCATGTCGCACGTTGAGATATAATACGTTTAAGGACAAGGCCTAGCGCAATTCAAGTAAAAATATTTTAATTACTTATTTTGTTTATTCCCAAGCTACCCGAATTTGTTTATTTGATTTTGCACCAACGGAATTAACTATGAAATTTTTGTTCTAAAATGAAGCTTTAAATTATATATCCTAGCATGGAATTTATAGATGCACGTTTCGTTGCTTTAGTTTATCGGGTCATGTGGTATTATTACTAGGGGACTAATCTAAGACAAATAAATTTTCATTCATTTTCTTTACCAAATTTAGGTTTTTGTGCATAAGCCCTTTTATTCCACGGGGAATATTCAATGTCAAGTAATTACCTGTAATGCGGAAAAAACTAAAGGATTGAAGTATTGCGTCACTGCTTGCACGTGATAAGTAATTCTTCAAAGAATTCTTTCATTTGCGTCACTGATTACTCATGCCTTCACGCTTTTCAGTTAAGGGTTTGCCTTGAAAGATCAAAGGATGCTTCCAACCCTACTTTTATTGAACTTCTTTGTCACGACAGAAGTTAAAAGTGGTCAATATTGGGGAATATTAAGCCGGGAGAAAAGGATGTCCGAGGATATAAATGTCCGTAGGCGTAGGTTTCCGCTGTCACAGTGTCACCATTCATCTGCCTATTGTACACGAAGATTAAGTGATTGTGACTAGAGGTGTCAAACGTGTTAAAAAAAACACACAATACCATCAAATCGTTTCCGTTTCGTTTTGAAAAAGGTATAAAAAAATCATTTCGTTAACCGTTCCAAACGGCACAAAATATCGTTTCGTTTACCGTTCCACTTCAGATAATACACATATAACGGTTTGAAATGAGGCTGAAACAATCGAAATGGTATAATTTAATATTTTGTTTACCGTTCCGTTTACCGGAACGCAACGAAATCGCCTATCGTTAACCGTTCCGTTTATTTTTAACGTCACGGAAAAAGGATAAACGTTTTCCGTTGACAGGTCTAATTGTGACAAGATAAACAAAATTCCAAAAAAGAATAGGAACAGTCAAGACAATTGTCCCCATTGATTCATCCCACAAGAAAGCAAAAATAAAAACGTCAATGGTTACGCTGTTCTTAATTAGAAAAATTTTCAATTATCTCTTTATCTTTCGAGTTAGGCGGGGAACACAATGAGAGTATTATGATGTGTCATACCTGAGATTTTCATTTCTTGAGTACTTTGAATTTTTGGTTGAATTTTTTTTTTCTTTCTTCTTATTGTTTGCTTGATTTTTAGTACAGTTCTGATTGTCTTATATATTCTATGTTATCTAAATAGAATTGTTGAAACAAAAATATGATTTGTACTGATTCTAAGAATAAGATAATTTTGTTAATATCAAGTTTTTGGATTTTTCCATCGTTTTCTAAAATGTATGCACTATAATTGTTTTGGGTTTAAACTAGTATTGTTTTGGATTTACATGATGATAAGGCAAGAAAAAATTTAATTTTCATTTTGGGTCGGTTTTGAAAATGGTTTCTCCAAAAATCTATTAAGTTGCAAACTTTTTAAGGATTGGTCTACTTGATATGTTAGTATGACAAGGGGTCCCATGTATTATTACCATTCTATGTTCCAAACCATAAAGGGAATTCCATGGGAATTGGAACGAGATCCTCAGCAGCCGTTTTTAAAACGGCTGCTGAGCGGTCGTTTTGCTTTTTTTTTTTTGTTTTTTTTATTTTAAAATTTAAATGGAGAATCCAAACCGTTCAACTTGTTAAATTTTACCGGCGATGCGTTTTCATATAAGTTTTATAAAATTTGAAGTTGATTTGATACTAGATTAAGCGGTCACCAAATGAACGGACCTGGTTAGATTAATTATAATACGTTCATTTGTTGACCGCTTAATCTAGTATCAAATCAATTTCAAATTTTATAAAACTTATATGAAAACGCATCGCCAATAAAATTTAACAAGTTGAACGGTTTGGATTCTCCATTTAAACTTTAAAATAAAAAAAAACAAAAAAAAAAAAGAAACGACCGCTCAGCAGTTTTAAACGACTGCTGAGGATCCGGTTCCGAATTCCATGTGCATCCATTTCTAGTTACTTTTATCACTCTAGAAGTTACCACCAGAGAAAATATCTTCACCAAACCCTCCATTGACTATTCGCTATGTAACTTTCCACTAGAGAAAGAAACCCAACAGTAAGCTATCTTGCAAAACCCTTAAACCACTACTCAAAATTGCCGAAACCAATTATTTCAATACTCAAAATCAACACCAGATTCTAGGGCGCAGCTGGTTAGGGGGTGAGGCTGGGGTTTCAAGTGGTGGATTCAAGCAATAGTTAGATGACAAGTTAGTGAGCACAAAAGGTGAGAGCACAAACCGAATTTGTCATTTTTCTCATTTGTTTTATATTTACTGCAACTCTTGATTCAAAATTAATTATTTTCCAGTGTATGAACTGATTTTTGAAGGATTTACAATCTTGAACAGTGAATATTTGGGCCTATTAGTATTTTACAATTTATTAAAGTTCAAGGACTTTTGCAACTTTTTTTATGAAACCAAATTGCTCTCCTGGGTGAATATTCTGGTAAATGGTGAAAAGAAATTAATTTCAAAGGATCAAATTGAATAAGTACTTTTCTTTGGATTTTCTTTCACTTATTTTAAAATTATTTAAAAACTGAACATTGATGTGAGGCTTTTCTGAAAATATATCTATTGCTGTGGTTTTTATTCACGTTTTTGTTGAGACAGTTCTTAAAATATTGTTATGTGATGAATTATCAAATTTCCAAAGGTTAAATGACTGTGGTAAATTTAATTCATTACTGTCCCTTTTAATTGTGTAGCTTGATTAGTGGTGTTGAGCATGGCAAGAAGATTAAAGGTTCTATAACCCAACCAGCCATGCTAGATTATCAAGTAGTGATGGTGGCTACTATCTTTTATTTTCTTTCTTAATTGTGGTTGAGATTTGGGCTTGTGGGATGGGCTGGTATGGTACCACTTGGTACCAAATTGGTACTAAGGGGTTGCCACGTTATCTAAGGAACCAAATGCCTAAGCCTATATAGGCTCAATGTCTAGACATTGAAATCAGATTCCAGGCACCAAAATAAGTACAGTATGTCATTTAAAAACTGACCACACATATGGACTGTCTCATTGTTTGTTTGATTGTTTAAATTAAGTGTTTTATTAGAAGTTGTTACTAGAACTTATTAGTAATTTATTTTTTATTTAGAGTTAGGTGATCATATATCGGAACCGAGGGCAGCCGATACGAGCGAGAGTCACTAGGATTGTCTTGTTTGCTTTTGCTGCTGCTTTTTTTTTTTATTTTCAGGTGCGGATTCCACATGAGCTTCACTTGCATGCTAGGAAATAACCATTCACATTTCATGTCTAAATTTATTGTGTGCATATTTTATCATATCATATGTATTTGAGTTATCATATTGAATTATTATGAATATTTATTTAATGAAATGCATGTTGAATGGTTGCCAAGTTGATAAAATTGAGAAACTGTTTTCTGGTACACTTGTTCGGTTGAGAAAAAACACTCCATCTGTTTGGAGTCGGAGTCATGATCCGTCTGGCCAAACACCGTGACTTAAGCGCTTATGATCCGGATCCCGATACGGTACCAGTCTAGAATGGTCCAAGGGAGGAGAGTGTTCCCGACTAGTGTTATATTTGTGTGTCGAATTGTCAGAATAGAGTTTTAAATTGAATAAATTATTATAAGGATATGATATGGAATAAATGCATGATTGATATGTGTTATATTATTGTCCAGACTAAGCTGGCTTTTGTTATTATTTGATATTTGTAACACGATTTGAGATGACAGCCGTGCTCATATTGCATTCATGTCACTGCTTCTGTTTGTTATATATTTTTTTTTATACATAAATTGATTGTATATTGTGTTGCTTATTTCTTTATTTTGGTACGGTAGTTAGTTCCAGGACATGTACAGTAGGAGTTCATGTGGCTGGAACTAAATACCGCACTGAGATAAATTGTATTTATCTCACTTTTTCGCTTTTGTGGGTTCCGGGTTTTGGTTTGAGCGCGGGGCAGTGCAGCGAGTGGTAGGCCATAAATAATTTTGGTATGTATCATGTAGTATATAGATTTTGACATGTCTGATCTTGTTGTGTGTTGCATCAGCCATGTATATTTGACACTCAAAACCTGTTGTATGATATTTACAACCT
Organism: Rhynchospora tenuis; assembly: GCA_027725995.1. Taxonomy (NCBI): domain Eukaryota; kingdom Viridiplantae; phylum Streptophyta; class Magnoliopsida; order Poales; family Cyperaceae; genus Rhynchospora; species Rhynchospora tenuis. Next base: position 84,854,810 of record CM050889.1, read on the forward strand.
TACTATTTGTGCTTATGTTGGGACTTCTTTTATGTGATATATCTAGTTATTCTACCTAAGCTGTTGATTGGAAAAATTAATTTCTTGAGTGAACGGCTATGTCATATTTTAAATCACTTGTATTTGAAATTGAATTACTGTGGTGTTTACATATATTTAAATTGGCATACTACTTGTTATTTAAAATAAAAAGATATGATAAAAGTAAGCCTTGCGAGTGTATAAAGTTAATCGTGCATTCGCGGTGACTGTTGGCATCCCGGTCTTGGGGTGTGACATGATGACTTAAGAATCGTTTTCAAATCCTATACGGTAAATCCCAAAATGGCCAGCACCTACTGTATCCGTGAAGATTTAATCAGACGGTTTAAATTCTTCAGTATGATCCACTACATGAGATAACCCAAAAAAAAATCGAATCTTAAGGATCAGTACTTGCACATCTTATCAATTTACCATCAGAATCACCTTGTTTTATATCAATACTGATGCTTGTATGAAAGCATTCCATTTTTTTTGAAAAAAAATCAAGTGTTGTCAGCAAACAAGGTTGACTGCGTTTTCTAAAGAACATAGTATTTGAAACCAGTATTATCCTATTCAAAAGTAATTTGTCAATGCGGATTCTGAGATATTTGATTGTTCAATATTACTTTTATGACTGTAGTACCCCTGTCTAGTCTCTCTTGCTTTCATGCGCAGTTGTGGAACTGGACCTCAGTGAAACAGTACTGAGTTTGATCACTTTTGAATCTCATATTCATCTGAATATTCAAAAGTGAGCAAGCTCACTGTATGCCCATCCAATCCAGTCTGCTGGTCAGGTACATAGCTCAAGTTATGAACCAAGGGGGACGAAATATGGGTATAAGGGTCATTAAAGAAAAAAGAATGAGTTCATAGTCAGGTTTCACATTAACGTGCATATATATATTCTGAGTATCATTAGAGCATTTCAAGCTATTTTGTATTCATTTTAAGTCTTTTGAGCACAAAATCTATATTTAAGATATTTACATAATCTAGAATATAATTCAGATATCAGTTAATCAAAATGTTGCATTATACTTTGAAAATATGCATAAAATTGCTAATAAAGTTTATTATGTGTATCGTTATGGTATATTTCAAATTTTAATGTTTTGTGGTTTCATTTTGACAAGACAATCTTCAAATGTGGCTTAAAATGAAGAATCGACAGAGACAGAATTGAAGATCTTGATCTGAATTTGTTGTAATCTTAAAATGAACCATCGATTAATGAAATTAATTAACAGTTCAGGAAATCAAGGGATTAAAACTTAATGAAAATGGGTTTAGGGGTCAGGTTTCTAATTTTATTGATTCAGTTCCATATCTATATAGAATAGATATAGAACACTGATGTATATGGATTGCTTCCAAACACATGAGTCGTTTTTTAAGATACAAAATTCAAACTATCAATCCGAACCGTTCATGTTGTACTCCATATTGAAAAACCTAGGTAGACCAATTTTTTTATATTTTTTCAAATTATTTTACTATTTATTATGATATTTTAAAAAAATACTATAATTAGAGTATTTCAGGCCCTCCAATTTGATAATATCATAATAATTAGCAAAAAAAATCGAAAAATGTAAAATTTGGTCTATTTGGATTTTTTTAATATGGAAAGCAACTTAAATGGTTTGGATTGATCGTTTGAATTTTAAATCTTGAAAAACAACTGATATGTACGGAGACAATCCGTACTGATATATTTTATCCATAACAGATCCGTACACATCGTTCTGTTTTCGGGCCTAGCTGCAACTGGGCACTGGATAAAATGTGAATTGTTTTATTAATTATTATGTATGTACAGAAAAAATAAATAAAAGAAGGGACTCCCTTGACATATGTATGTACACACACCCTGTCAAAGTCTTTTTCTTAGTATATATTAGTATATATGCATGCAGTTTGTATGAATCATTATCTTGTTGTATTGTGCTTATGCTTCATAATTTGTTTCATTTCATCCAAAGACCCAACGGGGCAGCACAAAATTCATATAATTTCAGATTTCTTATTTGTTCCTTTCAATTACAAGCTGCACTTGGCAGATTTCTTATTTGTTCCTTTCAATTTCTTATTTGTTTCATTTGAACCGGCTGAATCGGATCGGAATCGGCGGAGATTGAGTCAATTTTAGACGATTTTGAGCGAAATCAGGTGAGATCATCAAAAACCGCCATTAATGGCGGTGTTTATCAACAAAGAGAGGAGAAATGGGTGTCGGGAACTGCGTCTGAGGTAGCTAGGAGAGAAAAAGACGAGTGGGAGGCCGGTGGAATGGGTTAGCACTGCTGACATCATCTCCTTTGAATGACCTTTGACCCACGCAGTTGCAACTGTCGACCCATCTGGAAGATGTTGACATCAGCCGTGTTGACCGTCTGTTGACCAATCTAGCACCATCTTTATACATGTTAATTTCGTACCGTTTCGAACGTTTCCGTTTCATTTCGTCCAAACGGAACGTTAAAAGAAAGAAAATACCAGTTTCGTTTCTGAAAACAGAACCGAAACGAAACTGAAATTTCATATCGGAACGGAAACAGAACACGAAAATGGGCTGAAATCTATAGGAAATGAAGGACGGAATGTTTAACGGAACATAAATCAATTTCGTTTGACGAAATGGAGCAGAAACGAAACAGCAATTCTATTCCGTTACCAAAACGAAACGAAAACGGAAGAAATGGTTTCCGCTTCCGTTTTCAAAGTTTGACAGGTCTAGCCATCTTCACTCCTTTTCTTAGCCGCTGGATTGGGGCTTTTGATTTCAGTCTGCATCTGGCAGCCCATCTTCATCGTATCTTGGCCCAGTAAGGGGCTGAAGTTACTGTCTCGATAGTCAAAATTTCTCTGCCTCTATGACTTGCGGGACCCACTGGCAGGCCCATTTTTCTCTTCCGCCATTTCATCGACTTTCATTTAAAACTCCGATCCATCTTGTTTCACGAATCTCCAAGTCGGATTAGGTGACTGGGTGCCATCGATTTTTGCCTCTCCCTTACTCCTGGAACCTCATTCTTCTCATTTCAAACACTATCATACTTGATTTCCCCTTTTCTCTTCAATTGATTGGAAAATTTGGATTTTCTCTCTTTTCTGTCATTTTCATCGAGAAAGACGAAGAAGAAGATAGAGATAGACGAAGGGATCAGCAATCTGATCGGATCCTCTACAACGCGCCCACACTCTGTCAACACTCTGTCTATACAATCCGGATCCAACGACCCACATCAACCCAGTTCGTTCTTCCCCCTTTGGCTGTTTCTCGACTGAGATCCATCCGTCGCCCTTTGATCAGATGGCTTCTGATAAACTTAGGCGGAGAAACCGCATGGTGTATGGTGTTATGGTGCACCAGTAAACGTGAGTCGAGTCCGTTTCCGCCTCTGTGGACCATATGTAGACAGACAACCTCTAATTTTGCATAACTCTTCCATTTTTCATCCAAATTGTGCATATAATATATCGTGGGAACCTTTGTGAAGTTTTACACCATATTCTGAATAGCTTCAGCCCATATCTAACTTTCCGTGATTATTGGAGCCCATTTTTATATTTTCCATAAGTTTTCTAAATCCTTTTGTATTTATTGCTTCATACAATTATTCAATTATTTCTGTTAGTTGGGCACCATAAAAAAGGGTCAAACAATAATACAAATTATGCATCTGTTCATTGTGATTTTGCTTTTGCTTTTTTATGAATCGCATTATTGAAAAAGTAAAGTTCCATAACACTACACATGACACTCAAACCAATAGAATACATCCAATAGTCTTTATTTTCATTTCATTATTGTTATTATTTTGAGGAATTACTCTGCTTTCTTAAATATAGTTTATTATATGGCCACCGTCGACATGAATCACATCACCGGTTATGAAAGAAGCAGCAGGCAAGCACAAAAATGCCACAATAGATGCCACCTCCTTCGGCTCTCCAAAACGTTTGAGGGGGATGCGTGACTTCAAAAGTTTATGTAATTCTTCATTATCTATCGCCTATTCAAGAAGGAAATACATAAAACGTTATAAATTATCTGCATAATTAATTAAATAATGGCCAAATGTAAAACCTTTGACATCTACCCCCAAAATATTGACATTTAATCACATTGTAAACTATTATATTGTTGGCCACTGCTCTAGAGATTTGATACCAAAATAATTCATCTTCATCATTCACATCCGTATTTGTGCAAGTGGATTAATAGTTAAAAGCATTTTGTCGCATGTTCTAAAAACTTTGAATTCGCCAATAATTTTTTTTTTTATTTCTGTCAGTTTTCGCCTTACTACAATTGACAAGATTAAGCACATGAAACGCATTACTTCTATTGTAGCTGGCCAAGTTTTTTTAAAACAATAATGAGGGCATATCCCATCTCTTATTTTGGTTTCTCTTACTAATGACTCATGACTATAGCAAATATTTTATGTATATATCATTTTTCGGTCATTAATAGAAAATATTAAAATGAATAAGGAAGAAATACACACAAAAATAAAACAGAACAGACAAGAGAAGAAAAAGAGACGACCAAGGAATAGAGAGTATCAAGATGTCTTTTATATATTAAATTTATTTGTTTATCTATACCTTTAGTAATTACAACAACAAAGTTTGCATCGAACCCCTTAGACTACTATTTTTATATACTTTGATACCAAAGGTTAAATTAACTGCCATAGTGGCCGCAATAGCGGTGCTATTTGGTACACCGCTACAACGCTATAGATTTCGAGTCGTCTGTTAGCGGTAAAATAGCGGATAATAGCGGTGAAATAGCATAAAATAGTGGTTCTATAGCGGTAAAATAGTTGAAATAGTAGAAATAGTGGTGCCGTTTATAATTTGCTGAAATAACAATAGTATTTTGGATATATCTTTCACATACGAACTCCGATTAATGTGATAAAAAATTATAAGGAAAGTTCACAAAATAAGTCACAATTTTTATGTTTCGAAAATTTTCAAATTTTTAAAATTTAATGGTCGAGTATGCATAGAAAATTTTTTTTAAATGATTAAAATAATTTAATTATTTATTTTATACTAAACTAGACATTCAAAACACGCTTGTGTTGTATGTGCAAATGTGCTATGGTTCAATAGCGGCCGCTAAATGTCTGCTATATATCCGCTATCTGCTATGACATTAGTATATCCTTTATGAATCTGCTATCCGCTAAAAACATATTTTATATGTATGTTTGCAAAAACTCACCGGCTTCGACATACTAGTTGTGATGAATCCAGGTGCAACGCAATTGACACGAATCATATCTTCTGCCCACTCACATGCTAAGGATTTTGCTAGCTGATTCATTGCCCCTAACAAAAATCAAGCACACAATATCAGCACAAAAACATGTGTGTTATTATCACCCTTTTTTTCATGTTTCCACACGATTTTCAGTATCTTCATTTTTAGTTACCTTTGGTTGAGGAATACGCTGCAACACCTTGGGGGGCACCGCCTGTGCCAGCAATTGAAGAGATAAAAACGACGTTGCCCCTTCCTGATGCCTTTAGGAGCGGATGTGCGAGTTGGGAAAGATAAAAACATGAATCAAAATTTGTAGTCATCAAAGAAGAGTACTCTTCTGAGGTCACTTGTGTTGTTGGCTTCAAACAAGGTCCTGAGGTACCAGCATTATTAACCTGACATTTGGTAGCAAGTTAGAATTTGTCAAATTCAACAATGTTCCTTATTATGCGCATATACTCTGGGATGGTATCCTATAGGAACAAATTCATTAAAAAAAATTTTAGTCATCAAAATTAATTTTGAACTTTGAAACTTCTTCTATTGCAATGTTTTGAATATCATACTCTATACTAAAATCCATACCTGTCCGTGAACGAAATCTGATATTTTCTTATATATTTTCTAGCAATTTTCATCTTTTTACCTAGATACCGTTGTACTGGTCACAGTTTTTTCAGTTTTACCAGTATTGAGACCGCACCAACACGGTATTAAAAACACAGATGTAGAATGTGATACGCACACGTATACAAAAATAGATGTATTTATTAAAAGACATGAACTTTTTTACAATCAATATATAATTGTCATTGATGAAGTACTAAATATACTAAATAATTATATGAAATTTGATAAATTATTAATCTCCAAAATTACAAAATTTTCTGCATGTTTTTTTTTTTCTTTTTGGAATTGATAAAATAAAATGCATCATCAAATTTGTCAAACGATTCCACATCTTCATGGGTATCAAATGAATTCCAAATTTGGAAAAATTGTATGGCAATACATCGCATATTGAATTGAACGATCAACTGTACTTCAAATTCGAGGTGTAAATTATAGTTTTCTCAAATATTAATAGAAAACTGATGTTAATTTGATGGCACCCAAGAGTTGTATCATCAGAACCTTCTTAATTTAATAGCTAAAAAGAAATTAACTTAACTCATTCATATTGATTGTGCCTTATAAAAATTTTAATAATTTCTACTGGAATTGATTGTACTTACAAAGATGTTAAGCTCGCCGTTAAAAATAGTCCGGACTTCATCCATGAGTTTCTTTCTTTCATCATGGTTTGATACATCACAAACAGATCCAGTTACACGGAGATTCATACTTTTCCATTGATTTAACATTGCATTGAGTTCTTTTTCATTTCTAGAGCAGGTATGCACTGCAACTCCAAATCTAGCCAACTCTTCTACAATTGCTCGACTATATTAACAAAGTTTTTTATGGTAAGTATTTCGTCATCAAATTTAATTAACATGCATAATTTCAGGTATTAGTTTTAAAGAAAATTTAGTCCTACTATGCCAGAAATTTTGTTATAAAAATGGACTGATCAGATGTTGAAAAATACGGGTATACTTACATGTAAAACAGAGAAATTAAGATGGAAAAAGAAAAAGGAAGAAGAAAGTAATTCAGTTAATATATATAACAAACCCAATTCCTTTGCTGCCACCAGTGACCAAAGCTGTCGCTCCTTCGATGCTCCATCTCTCGTTAGTCATCATGTTCTCTCTTTTCTATAGTCCAAAGGGTGAGTTGTTGCAAATGTATCCGGAATGTGTTATATATAGAGCCATATCAATGGGCTGGTATTTCAACAAGAAAAGAAAGGGTCTTTGCTTTAATTTCTCTGTTGAAACAACCCTGAAACTTATGAAAATATAGTTTACTACCAATACTTTTTCAGAGAACGACGCTTGATGTAGAAAATAATGTTATTAGTTGTTAAACCTCTTGAAGGCTTCCATTTTACGCCTCTTGGTCTGGAATTTGTTGAAACTTATTCAAGAAACTCAAAATTTTCAGTAATTAATTTTGATTAACGTTATTCACTTGGAGTAATTAAATATTTGATGACCATTGAATCCTCTTTCCCATTATATATCTGTTATACATTCTAATTACTGCCATTGTATCGCAATGAATATTTTAACGTGTTGAACCATGCATATACTCTAATCCATTAACTAGTGAATAAATTGGGATGAAGAGACGTTTCTTGATGCCTTTTATAAACTCTTCATTTTCGGCAGTAGGACATGGAGGAAAAAAAAATATTGATCCAGAGATAAATTGTGTGAATAATATTCTATTATCCATTTGTTTTGAAATTCCTCGTATATATAGTATTCCCCAATTCATTTTGAAATATTCCTATACATTATGTTGGATATTGTGGATTTTTTCATTAGTTGCTTCCATGGTCATGCCCTTAGTAGTAACATCTCCGAATTATCTTGGTTGCGGTTCATGTCGCACGTTGAGCTAGATATAATACGTTTGAGGACAAGGCCTAGCGCGATCCAAGTAAAAATATTTTAATTACTTATTTTGTTTATTCCCATGCTACCCGAATTTGTTTATTTGATTTTGCACCAACGGAATTAACTATGAAATTTTTGTTCTAAAATGAAGCTTTAAATTATATATCCTAGCATGGAATTTATAGATGCACGTTTCGTTGCTTTAGTTTATCGCGTCATGTGGTATTATTACTAGGGGACTAATCTAAGACAAATAAATTTTCATTCATTTTCTTTACCAAATTTAGGTTTTTGTGCATAAGCCCTTTTATTCCACGGGGAATATTCAATGTCAAGTAATTACCTGTAATGCGGAAAAAACTAAAGGATTGAAGTATTGCGTCACTGCTTGCACGTGATAAGTAATTCTTCAAAGAATTCTTTCATTTGCGTCACTGATTACTCATGCCTTCTCACTTTTCAGTTAAGGGTTTGCCTTGAAAGATCAAAGGATGCTTCCAACCCTACTTTTATTGATTCTTTGTCACGACAGAAGTTAAAAGTGGTCAATATTAATATTAAGCCGGGAGAAAAGGATGTCCGAGGATATAAATGTCCGTAGGCGTAGGTTTCCGCTGTCACTTTACCAAATTTAGGTTTTTGTGCATAAGCCCTTTTATTCCACGGGGAATATTCAATGTCAAGTAATTACCTGTAATGCGGAAAAAACTAAAGGATTGAAGTATTGCGTCACTGCTTGCACGTGATAAGTAATTCTTCAAAGAATTCTTTCATTTGCGTCACTGATTACTCATGCCTTCTCACTTTTCAGTTAAGGGTTTGCCTTGAAAGATCAAAGGATGCTTCCAACCCTACTTTTATTGAACTTCTTTGTCACGACAGAAGTTAAAAGTGGTCAATATTGAGGAATATTAAGCCGGGAGAAAAGGATGTCCGAGGATATAAATGTCCGTAGGCGTAGGTTTCCGCTGTCACAGTGTCACCACTCATCTGCCTATTGTACACGAAGATTAAGTGATTGTGACTAGAGGTCTACTCAAAAAAAAAAATTTGTGACTAGAGGTGTCAAACGTGTTAAAAAAACACATAATACCATCAAATCGTTTCCGTTTCGTTTTGAAAAAGGTATAAAAAATCATTTCGTTAATCGTTCCAAATGGCACAAAATATCGTTTCGTTTACCGTTCCACTTCAATAATACACATATAACGGTTTGAAATGAGGCTGAAACAGTCGAAATGGTATAATTTGATATTTTGTTTACCGTTCCGTTTACCGGAACGCAACGAAATCGCCTATCGTTAATCGTTCCGTTTATTCTTAACATCACGGAAAAAGGATAAACGTTTTCCGTTGACAGGTCTAATTGTGACAAGATAAACAAAATTCCAGAAAAAGAATAGGAACAGTCAAGACAATTGTTCCCATTGATTCATCCCACAAGAAAGAAAAAATAAAAACGTCAATGGTTACGCTGTTCTTAATTAGAAAAATTTTCAATTATCTATTTATCTTTCGAGTTAGGCGGGGAACACAATGAGAGTATTATGATGACTTACGAATCATTTTCAAATCCTATACGGTAAATCCCAAAATGGGCAGCACCAACTATATCCGTGAAGATTTAATCAGACGGTTTAAATTCTTCAGTATGATCCACTACATGAGATAACCCAAAAAAAAATCGAATCTTAAGGATCAGTACTTGCACATCTTATCAATTTACCATCAGAATCACCTTGTTTTATATCAATACTGATGCTTGCATGAAAGCATTCCTTTTTAAAAAAAAAAAAATCAAGTGTTGTCAGTAAACAAGGTTGACTGCATTTTCTAAAGAACATAGTATTTGAAACCAGTATTATCCTATTCAAAAGTAATTTGTCAATGCGGATTCTGAGATATTTGATTGTTCAATATTACTTTTATGACTATAGTACCCCTGTCTAGTCTCTCTTGCTTTCATGCGCAGTTGTGGAACTGGACCTCAGTGAAACAGTGAGTTTGATCACTTTTGAATCTCATATTCATCTAAATATTCAAAAGTGAGCAAGCTCACTGTATGCCCATCCAATCCAGTCTGCTGGTCAGGTACATAGCTCAAGTTATGAACCAAGGGGGACGAAATATGGGTATAAGGGTCATTAAAGAAAAAAGAATGAGTTCATAGTCAGGTTTCACATTAACGTGCATATATATATTCTGAGTATCATTAGAGCATTTCAAGCTATTTTGTATTCATTTTAAGTCTTTTAAGCACAAAATCTATATTTAAGATATTTACATAATCTAGAATATAATTCAGATATCAGTTAATCAAAATGTTGCATTATACTTTGAAAATATGCATAAAATTGCTAATAAAGTTTATTATGTGTATCGTTATGGTATATTTCAAATTTTAATGTTTTGTGGTTTCATTTTGACAAGACAATCTTCAAATGTGGCTTAAAATGAAGAATCGACAGAGACAGAATTGAAGATCTTGATCTGAAATTGTTGTAATCTTAAAATGAACCATCGATTAATGAAATTAATTAACAGTTCAGGAAATCAAGGGATTAAAACTTAATGAAAATGGGTTTAGGGGTCAGGTTTCTAATTTTATTGATTCAGTTCCATATCTATATAGAATGGATATAGAACACTGATGTATATGGATTGCTTCCAAACACATGAGTCGTTTTTTAAGATACAAAATTCAAACGATCAATCCGAACCGTTCATATTGTACTCCATATTGAAAAACCTAGGTAGACCAATTTTTTTATATTTTTTCAAATTATTTTACTATTTATTATGATATTTTAAAAAAAAAAATACTATAATTAGAGTATTTCAGGCCCTCCAATTTGATAATATCATAATAATTAGCAAAAAAAATCGAAAAAATATAAAATTTGGTCTATCTGGATTTTTTAATATGGAAAGCAACTTGAATGGTTTGGATTGATCGTTTGAATTTTAAATCTTGAAAAACAACTGATATGTACGGAGACAATCCGTACTGATATATTTTATCCATAACAGATCCGTACACATCGTTCTGTTTTCGGGCCTAGCTGCAACTGGGCACTGGATTAAATGTGAATTGTTTTAGGTACATGGTATGAATTGTTTTATTAATTATTATGCAACGCAAACCCATCCAATTTAACCAATAAACAGATACACCATGCGTAGTACAAATTCTGCATCTGTTCATTGTGAGTTTTCACATCATTGAAAAAGTAGAGTTCCATCACACTACACATGACACTCAAATGACAGAAGGCATCCCATCTAAATGGTCTTTAGTTTCATTTCATTATTGTTATTATTTTGAGGAATTAAGGTACTTTGCTTTCTTAAATTAAGTTCATGGCATGGCCACCGTCGACATAAATCACATCACCGGTGATGAAAGAAGCAGCAGGCAAGCACAAGAACACCACAATTGATGCCACCTCCTCCGGCTCTCCGAAACGTTTGAGGGGGATGCGTGACTTCATTCGTTTGTAAAATTCTTCATTATCAATCACCTATTCAAAAAGGAAAGACATATAATGTAATCGTTTATCTGCATATATATAATGGCCAAGTGTAACAACTATCACATCCACACAAAAATTTTGACATTTAATGGAAACTATGATATATTAGGGTCCAGTGCTCTAAATTCTCTAGAGATCTGATATCAAAATTATTCATCTCCACCTTTGTGCAAGTCGCTTAATAATTAAAAGCGTTTTTCACATACTCACTATGGCCTCGTAAATACTATAGAAACTTTGAATTGGCCAATTACAATTAAATGCTTTCAGTTTTCACCTGAGTACAATTGACAAGATTAAGCACAAAAAACTCGTTACTTCTCTTTCCAGGTGGACCAATTGAACACACATTTTTTCATCAAATGACATACCTATTTCCTGTTTTTCTTTCTTAACTTCTCACCCAAGATCTTTGGTTTACTTTTTTTCCTTGTGTAAATAAATTGATATTTCATAGGAAGATAAAAAGTATGATCTTACTCTACAATCAATGTATTTTTTTTTTCTTTGTCTTGTCATCAAAACTGTTCTCTTACTAATGACTCATGACACACACCAAAAATGTTATGAATAGATCCTATTTCCGGAAGGTCCTTAATGGAAAAACAAGGGCGCCCAAAACAGAACTGACAGAGAAGAGAAGAAAAAGAGACGACTAAAGGACAGAGTATATCTCAGGATGTCTTTTATATATTGTATTTATTTGTTTAAATCTATCTTGGATAACTTCAATACTTACAAGAACAAAGTTTTATTCGGACCCCTTAGAATACTATATATATATAGAGTTTAGCTACGGTGAGTCGCGACTCACGGACCCTCCGGTGAGTCGCGCTCAAAACTCCTAGATCTAGTTCAGAATGACCGATCCAAACCGTCCAATGTAATCTCCCTATTGAAATCTCCATACAGACCAAATTTTTCATTTTTTTGAAATTTTTAAAAACTGCTATTTTTTAATGGTTTTGAACTAATTAGATTAACGATTTTCTAAAATTTCAAAAAAATACTTAAAAATTTCAAAAAAATGAAAAATTTGGTCCGCATGGATAGGAGTGTTCACAAGCCGAGTTACGGACGAGTTGGCCCTTGTTCGGACTCGTCTCGTAAATCTGGCGAGCCGAGCTGGCTCGTCTCGATTAGGGTCACGAGCTGAGCTGGCTTGTCTCGTTAATAAACGAGCTGACTCGTGGCAATTCAAGCTAGCTCGTTCTACCGGGAATAATGCTCAACAAAAGTTCTAATAGAGAGCCAATCAAGCTATAGCTCGGACAGAGTCCTCTTTTCATTACAAGTTTACAACTAAAATCATATAGATTAATCATTCATTCATAGTTCATACCATAACAAATGCATATTATATCATAAAATTCTAACATTAGCAGCATCAATATTCACTAATTTACTATAACAGATCCATCAACCATCCACTGATCCACATAACATAGCTCGTTAATCTACCGAGCTACTAACGAACGAGCTAGGTGCTGTTCGGGCTCGTGAATTTAGCTCGCGAGCTTGTTAGCTCGTCTCGTTAACAGCTCGAGCTACAGACGAACGGGCCGTTAGCGAGTTTTTTCAGAGTCGAACACGAGCGAGCTACGAGTTACGGGCTTTTTGTGCACCCCTACGCATGGAGATTTCAATAGAGAGATCACATTGGACGGTTTGGATCGGTCATTTTGAACTAGATCTAGGAGTTTTGAGCGCGACTCACCGGAGGGTCTGTGAGTCGCGACTCACCGTAGCTAAACTCTATATATATATATATATATTTGCTACGGTGAGTCGCAATCCAGACCGTCCGACATGCTTCAAAAATCGTGCAGATCGCTGAGCGCCGGATGAGTTAAGTTTTCGTTCCGTCTGCTTTTCTCTCCGTTTCCATCTCTCTCTCTATTTCCCCTCTCTTTGAAATCGAAACAAAGATTTGACACTGTTGCCTCCGCCTCAAACCTAGAAAAAAACTGAGAGTGGATTGAAGAGCATCGGCGATCGGAGAGCATCAGCGCCTCCTCTATCTTCTCTACCTTCGCCTCCTCTCGTCACTGTTACCACCCTAAGAAGTTCCGTCTCTCTCCTCCTTGCGATCTGACAGCGACGAGGTAGCTGCCTCCCTTTACCTCCTCTCAGAGCAGGTATATTGAGGGAAAGATATCCCTCAAGGACTCAAGGTATCACTGAGGGGTCTCTCTCGATTTGATAGCGACGATCTGTGCTTTTGGATTCGAAGGTATCGCTCACCTTGTTCAATTTCTGTCTTGTTAGTTCAATAATGGAGAAATTTTTGTTTTAAAATCAAACAATTTGAGGTGGGTCGTTCACAATTTGAGTTTTATATTATAAAGCCTCTCTCGATTTAGCTCAGGTTTTTCTCGATTTTACTCTTGTAAATTGCAATAGCTTATCCCTCATGACTAAAGTCTCCAAAATTAATCAAGGATGTGCCTATTGTATGTTTAAATACCAGTTAGTTACTGATTGATTATGGTAGACTAAGTGAAGTTTGTTACCCTTGGATTAAACAAAACCACTAAGAATCTCTTGCACAGTTGCATGTGATGAAATCATGAAATTTAAGCCAAATTATTATGCGTATGAAGCTCCTGGGCTGAATGCCTGGATCTCATTATTATCAAAAAAATATTAACTTTATTCCATTGTGTTTCTTTTCTATTATAAGGAAAACATGAGGATATGTATCATGATTCATGAATATCTTGACAATGATATTATTTGAAAACTTCAAAACTTTTTTTGCAGTAAGTACCATGCGATCAGTAACTTCTTTTGCAGTAAGTACCATGCGACCATTATTCAAAAATAGGAAAAATGCGCATGTAAAAGCCTAAATGCATTTAAAGCAATACAGTATGTTAATTTAAGGTTTGTTAATTTTTGTAGATGTGAAGCTTTACTGTACTGATGATGGTTTATTGTAGTTCTTGTAAACATAAGGATCAAAACCAGTATGTTAATTTAAGATTTGTTAATTCTTGTAGATGTTAAGAGGTTGTGGATTCTTTGCTTGGTATGATGCACGAGTCGAAGACCGATCAAGGGCAGTAATTAATGGGCTTCTTAATTTCAATACTGATTATCAATACAAAACAAACGCCATGGTACATTCTTTATTTCAATACTAAACAAACGCCATGGTACAGATTATCAATCTTTTGAAACGCATACATTGTACACAACATAGAATCACAATTAGAAACATTGAATTCAAATAACATGGTACAGACATTGTATAGATCCATTAAAATAGAAGTCTGAGCTTCTAACAAACAGAAATAGAACATAGATATTAACATAGAAATTTAACATGAAATAGAAGTCTGAGCTTCTCAAACATACAGAAATTATATGAAACAAAAATCAACATCAAATTAACATAAAACATGTCTCCATTGCTCCTCAAACATGAAATATGTCTCCAATGCTCTTCACTTATCTCCAAGGGCCTAATAAAACAAAAAAAAAATTATCTCCAATGGCCTAATTAAACAAAAAATTAATAAAACAGAAATCAAACTAACACCATTCCATTCCATGAGAGATATAAGCCAACTAAATAAAAAGTAATAAAACAACAATTAGAACAATTTATGGAACTTTCAGAATCTACCTAATTTATGGAACTTTCAGAATACAAAACTAACAAAAGATTATTGCTTTAGATAATTTGAACAATTTTATTTTGAACTAGTATATTAAATGAGTGAAATTGATGTCTGTTGAGGGCTGTCTGTTTGTCACTCTTGTTGTGGAACGACATTTTCTAAGGAAAAAAACAATGCAATTTGAAGTTGGGCTTTATTAGAGCATTCAGTAAAATTCAGTTTCTAGGTTGGAAGTATTCGTTTCTTACAGAGAACAGTTATACAAAGATCCAATTGATTCCAGCAATATGCACTTGACCAACAATCATTAAGAGTGAGTGGTTTGACCAGATACAAAATGTTTCGACAAAGCTTGATTGTACGTACCTTATTCAAATGAATTTGAGGCAACTCGTGCGGCAGGAGAAATGAAGCAATAGCGACGAGAGGAGACAACAATCGAGAGGAGAGATGAGGCAACAGTCGAGAGGAGAGAGGAGGCAACGGTCGCGAGGAGAAGCCCTTTGGCTCCGATCCACTCTCACTTTTTTCTAGGGTTTGAGGAGGCGCTTCTGGCTCAGATCTGAGGAGGAGACAAAATAAATGAGAAGAGAGACTAACGGAGAGAGAGAACGAGATATAACAGAAAATTTTAATCGATTCAGCGCTAATCCATCGCACACATCAGCACGATTTTTGAAACGGATCGGACGGTCTGGATTGCGACTCACCATAGCAAAACTCTATATATATATACTAGCAGCAGTGCCCACCCAAATGTGTGGGCAGATATCTGCGATATCATATGTGAAAGAAAAGTCTCACTTTCAATCTCTATGTTGTCTACTTTCAATATTCTTCGAGGAATGTTGTTTTGATCGACGCTGAATGTAGCAGTAATATTGAACAATTTAAATAAATAAACAATAAAGGCAGACATGTGAACAGTAAAAAATAATAATTCATTGAAAAAATATTATTTCTTAATAATATCTCCTGATCAAAAAATAAAATACAACATGACAATACGTTGAAGCGCTCCTGCTCCCCAATTGTAATGAACATTGATGACGGAAACCTGTTTTATAAAAATTAATAATTATTATTAACATTTAATAAATAAAATAATAAAATAAAATAATAAAAAAATTAAGATAGTTTTATACATTGAGTGCATGTGTGAGTGTGGTATGAGATAAATAATATTTTTTTAAATGAAATTTCGTCACCTTAACTCTTTCGTAGCACTTCCCGGTAGACAATATTTTTGGTGCATGTTCCATCATCTGGGTCGATATTGGCGGTTGGTTTTATAAGCAGCTTTGTATTTTGTCACGACACACCTCTCGATAGCGCGACATACAATAGTCCGTGAGAAAACACCGGCTCGGGCAAGTAAACTCCGACGTTAGGGATTGTCTGTCCCTGTGTCTTGTTGATTGTCATTGCAAAGCACAATCGCACGGGAAATTATTTCCTCTTAAACCTAAAAGGGAACATGTCATCATCCGGCAGACTTAGGGGAATCCTAGGAATAAAAATTCTTTTCCCAGCGTGTCCTCTAGTAGCAATCTCTGCATCAATTACATTCCTTTGGAAATTCCGGCACACCAGTCTCGTGCCGTTGCAAAGTCCGTTTGTAGGATCCAAATTACGTAACAGAATGATCAGACATCCCTTTTTAAGTTTGAGGATATGCGGCGGCAATCCATTGGGCGTCAGAGAGTTCAAAAATTCAGAAGGGTAGTTGCCATGCGCGTCATCCTCTGCTGTATCAATGCTGTGATATATCAATTCTTCTCCGGGATAAGTCTCAATCATATGTTCGTTGAGCTTGTCGACATACTCATTCTTGGTGAAGAGAAATTGCCCGAGAAGCAACGTAATCTGTTCGATGGCCATGTTCATTGAGAGAGGGGAATACAGTCTCAATTAGTTCATTTACAGATTTTTTCTCTGTAGTGTATGGGATTATCATCTCATCAGGGATACGTATGAAGTCATTCCCAATCGAGGGCTCGGTTCCATCGCCAACATTGAGTAGGAACTGAGCGAACCATGGATCACTCGAAGCTCTCATGTTTCGGGTCAGCTTTCTCTTCTTTATGTAGGACCACAGAGGGGACATTGGCAGTGTTGCGTCGACGATCTGAGCTTTGGTCCCACGTCTAACCACATGCAGAACTTGTCTGAAATCGCCACCAAATATGATAATTTTTCCGCCGAATGGTTGGCGGCAGTCCGTGACATCCTGTAATGTTATGTTGAGCGCTTCGACGGCTTGCCTTTTTGACATGGATGCCTCGTCCCATATGATAAGAGTCGCCCTTCGAAGAAGCTCTACAATCCCACTCTGCTTGTTCACCGTACACATAGAAGTGCATTCCAAGTTGATAGGGATCTTAAACCTGACAATTCATATATGTAAATGTGATGTATATCTTAAAAAAAATATTAAAATAATCCCAAATGATGAAGTGATGTGAATTTTTACCGTATAGTAAAACAAAATTTTATGATCTTTCATTACTCCTTGAAAAAGGTTTTTTTATTATTTTTTGGCTAAATTTATGTTTTTTTTTTCGAAAGACACCAGATAGAAAAAGACATATAGAGGCAATTGGGTTAAGGTTGTACTTAAAAATACAGTTTTCCTTACAAATGTCAATATTAATGCTTTTCTTTTTCTGTCATTGCCTTCCATCTAAATACAATTTCTTCAAATTAAAATTTTCACTTGTTCCTCTTAAATCTTGCTAACCTTCCTTTTTAGAAAAACTAATTTTTGCTAATTTGAGAAGTGCACGCCTCTTATTACTGGCATCTTTACAAATTTTAGAAAACCCTATCTAACCATTTATTAATATATTTAAGAAACTTTTCCTTTTAAGGGGAAAAATTGATACACAACCTGATAGTAGTAGTAAATTGCACATATGGAAAAGTATCTAAAATTAATATATGTTTTTAATTGTTTGAGTGTTTCTTTCTAATATTATTTTTGTGCTTGATTCCGTCCTATAGTTTCTTGAAACTTCAGTAATCCCTATATTATGTAGAGGTAACCTGTACCTGACAACAACAGTAAATTGCACAGAGGGCCACAGTCATTTTTTTTATAATAACCGTGCAGTTTTCTGTGCGGAGGATGAGAATAAACATTTCAGCCCCTGATGCCATTCCTTATTTTCTTCTTAATCTTATTTGTGAAATTTTATCAATTTTTTTTTATCTATTTATTTGACTTTGAATTGCCAGTGGTGATAAGTATATCACGTTGGAATTACCATCTGAATCCATTGATGGTATCATTCGGCTTACTGTCTGAGGCCCAAATTTGTTATTATTACTTCTGTATGAAATCTTTTCTTATAATATTTATTAAAGATGTTGATATGAGGATTTAAGACCTGACATTGATAGGACATGCCGTATGACACATACGCAGTTGTACATTCCTTTTTCTTGCTTCTCATTCTGCATTTTCATCCTCCTTTTCTCAGAAATTCCTTGGCATCTTTCTGTTGATCTGGTTGTTTGAACTTGCAAATGAGTTTGTTCAGAAATTGTCTGTGCACCGTGTGTGCGTGATTTTAACTGGGTCACTGAGACAAATTTTTAAAATGTAATTAGCTAATATTTCTTTTATTGTAAAGAGGCCTGAGCCACGTCACTGATAGCTAACAAGCTTTGACCAGTGATGCTATGATGGGGCCTAAACAAAGGATCTTCTGGATATTTCACTGTTGATAGGAACCTGTGCTTTTAATTGGTGTTTGCATGGACCAGTTTATGTGATTATATTTCCTTTCTATTTTGAGATAATATACGAACTGAATTTTAATTGTTTGTAATCTTATATTTATGTCAAGTAACAATTTGTATTTTTGGATTTTGCGAGGATGAGAAACAAAGTCAAGCACCACTCTTAGTGAGATCTCATCTGTGCTGATTCCAACTTATTACCCATTGCATCTATGAGCTTCCTTTCAAAATATGATTTGATAATTTTTTTTTTCAAATACGGTTTATTCAAGTTATACACATGTGCACTTTTATTAATTCTTTTTGTTTAAATCGGTGAATACCAATGCTACCTTCACCGTCGATCAATACTACATTGACCTAAATATTGAAAGCGGATAACACATCCATGTAAAACAATATTTTCATATTTTAAAGTCCGTCCGCACATTGAGCAGGCACTGCTGCTAGTTTAATAAAAAACACCCATATGCCATTAATCTAATATTGGTATTATATTTTAATTTTAAAACCTAAATTATTTATTGTTATACGCCTTGAATAATGGGATTATATTAATGATTTTTTGTAGATCATCTCTTAGCTACCATTAGTTGCCTCATTCGTGTAATGTTATCAGGTAACGTTCCAATTAATTAGTCTTAACATATAAATTCATTTGCCTTTCATATTTGCAATATTATGTTAATGAGATTTTAATATCTTCAATATTATGTTTCCTTTAATAGAAATCGAAATAGTTAAAAGTAATAAATTGTTTACTTTCCAAATTTAGGGATTTTGTTAAAGAAGAGACGTTATTGGCATAGTTGGCATGTTAAAATCATGCTATTCCAAATATACGGTGGAATTGGCGCCTGCCCCCAATATTACGATTTTATCATTTATATGTTTCCTGAAACTTAATTAAGGGATGGAAAAAAGGGTGCAAACAACTTAATTAGAAGGTAAATACATTTTTCAGTTGATTTTGCATTACCAAAAAAAAAATAGGTATCTTAAACAGGCAACACCAATATATTTGCATTTGCTAAAAAGCACACGAAATTAATACATACGGCAGTAGTAATACTAATTGGTCAACTTCTCATAAAGTTAAGGCTTTTGTGTTAGCTTATTTTTGTTTTATTAATGCTTATTTAATTTACGTCCAGAATAAGTGGACGACAACATATATGTAATATTATTCATTATTCAATCTCATAATAAGCAAAACTATTTTGTTTTATTTCCTTTTTTTCCTACATTTGTTTTCTATTACAATATTTTGTACAATTAATTTTTTTCATTAATTCTACTTAACAAGCAAAGGAACAGAAAGAAGAGTAATAATGGGATTATATAAACAAAAATATTTCGAAAAAATGAAGATCGCATGGAATGTCTGAAGTAACCCATCTTTTATTATATGATGACATGCAAAAGAGGCAATGAGTTAATAAAATTAGCACAGGTTACGGGCTAATTGATTTTGAACTTCGTAATTATCTCTCCTCAGTAAATTTAATAAACAGACATCTCGTCTCTAATTTTAAAACATATCACCAAAATGAAAAAGGAAACAAATGTGTAATTAATTGTTGCTAACAAATTTTAAACTACTCGAAAATTCCAAATTTCCAATAAACAAAAATGAAAATGGAAATAAAATGAGCAACGATTGCTAAGAAAATTTAAAATTATTAATTTCCTTTTAAAACTGAATATCCATCAAATGTAATACTTTACATGAGCTGTAATTATAGAAGAGAGGTGGAAATAAGTGCATGTATCTTTGATATACATCATTTCCAAAAAAAAAAATAATAATAAATTAGAGAGTATTAATAATCAATATTTCCAAATCATAAACGAATACTTGAAGCTTTCTCATGCACATTATCCTAGATTTCTCAAATATACATATATATATTTTTTTGAAACCAGTGGGATTCTCCCCGCCTCTTTTCATTTTCTTAACAAAACCAAAAGCCCAAACGTTTTACACATAAGAACACCTCAAACACAAATAATCTCACGAGCTAAGATACTGACATCAACACCTCGGTACCACCAGTGTACCAACAAGATCTACCAAACCCCTAACAACAAAATCTAATCTATAAGACTTACAAGCCGAACCAAATACTATCAGAACACAAAACATGAAGAATATAAGCACAAAAAACCATCTCAAAATAAGGCAGCATCAGCCTGACCTTGTTCATCTAAACTGAAACAGCAAACAAAAAGAAAAATGCAGCACAAGGTCAATTTATCATGATTACAGCAAATTAGCATTTTAGCAAGCAAGAATTAGGTGCAAAGACCATGAATTTTAGCTCTGTATTCTACTATATTCTCATTGGACACATTCCACTGAAGCTGCAAGGTTATATAGTATAGGATTGCACCTGGAAACTGTTCAATATGTGCTTCCACTTGGTGGTGCATACCAGTAGAGTTAGTAGAAGCTGGTTCGAACTTTAATTCTTACTGTTTTATTTTTTTAAATTTTTGGGCTAGAATTTATTATTTAATTACCAGAAATAATGAAATGAAGATCGGTAAAATGGAAATATTAGGTATTGGTGTGTGAATTTTCTCAAGAGAAAAAAAACTGAGAGAAAAGGCCTTGGACAAAGAGTAAAACAGAAATAACCTACTTAACCATTCCTTTACTGAGCTAATTGCTTGTTCTGAAGTAGATCCATGTGCTCGTAAACATAATAGTTTAGACCATGTTTTTAGTTTGAAAAATTATCAGTGAAATTCATGAAGTCTGTTCTATCCATGAGAAATTCATTTGTGATTAGCACTGCAAGCTAAGACTAAGGTTTCTGTAATGAGAGGTTCAAGGAAGAATCATTATTATGTTTTAGTACTTTTGATGTTCTGTTTGCGTTTGAAGATGATATTATGATGTTTACCAATAAGAATTTTGACTCAATTTTATTGCCTATGATTCCTCTTGATCATATAATTGAGGCACCAGTACATAATCCTTCCCATTTCTATCCAATATTTGAAGATATTTTTACAATTATGGTAGGATCTTTCTCATTAATTTTTCCCTTACCAAATGACTCAAACCTTCAAATTAGTATGTACAAATGACATTCCATTTATTTCAATCTAAAGGTGCTAAGATCTCCATTTAAAAAGGGAAAAAAAAAAGAGAGAGAGAAATGAAGTGATGCTCACTACCTGACACCACTCATTGTTGCCTGGCTGGTTGATGTTGCAGATATTACACTTTATACGCTTTGCCCAATTTATATTCCCACACTTGACATATTTTAGATATAGATAATATTAAATTCACCATTGCCAGCTAAAAAAAAGCACATCATGTATTTATAAATTTGTAACAGAAAATAGCATACTTTAATGCAGCAACATAACAACTCCCAAACCCAAAAAAAAAGGAAAATAAAATTCAGAAATGCTTACATTGGACATGGCTAATCATTGGGACCAGTAACGGTCACGACTGCCGGCACTGGTGCTGGCAATGCCATTTCCACACCATCTCCAACTGCCACCACCACCTCGACCAGCTCCAGTTAGCCGAGCAGCTCGACAACGATTGCGCATGCCATGAAAGGCAAAGGGTACATACATTACCGCAGCTGTGATAAAATACATTTCAAAACAAAATTAAAATATACTTTTAAATAATGATCATAAGATTTCACCAGGCAACAGTATTTCAATTGAAATTAATTTTGCTATCAGGGCACAATATTACTGGAAACCAAATTAAGAGAAAAGCATCTATACTTATTGGTATATATATTTATCAAGATCGTGCCAAACAATACTCGATGAACTTATGTTCTGTTGTTTCTCAACTTGAGAAAAATGCGGCAATAGTTTAAGGTTGAAGATGAAGTACATATTAAAATCATGTTACAGCATAATTAAATTGAAATTCACCTTCTATCTTGTTTCTTATCTCCCCTTAAATCCTATTGCCACTGATTTTGAGTATTGGATGGAAAGGTCTTAAAGTGGAAGATAATATACCAGTATAAACATTGGAAACTCAATTCCCACTACATTCTCAGTTAAACGTTAATTCATTTTATCTGCATGCGGATAATATAATTTATATAAAATTACAATTATGAATCTATTAGCCCATGAAATTCCTTGAAAAAGTAAACAAATATTGAAATTCATCTCAAGTATATGCGACAGAAGAGAAATCCAATGTATGAACGTTACCAATAGGTAGCATTTTCTTCTTCGACATCTCAGTTAGAAAAGACGGTAAACGGAAGGAGTTGAGATCCAATTGACAATAAAGGAGGGGCTTTTAGTTGCAGCCACCGATCTCCTTCTTTCCTTCCTTCTTGACAATGATACCATCTCTCTGCCCTACCATAGCAGCAGAAGTTAAGCTTGGGTGAGGATAGGATTTCTGACTCCATCAGCTCTTCCAAGAGGCAACGGGTGAATCATATTGTGGCGAGCCATTGATGATGAAGATTGAAAAGTTGCCTCCCATCGCCTCTACAGGGTTCCGCGTCTAGGGTTATGGATCGATGAAAGGAAGAGGCAAAAGCTAAAATCAGAGAGAGGAGAAGGGAGCGGCGCCAATTTGAGGACAAACCCTAGAGAAGATGGGGAAGCAGCGAAAGAGAAATCAGATCGTTCATTTGGCCTTGGCAATCCACGTTTTCCATTTTGCAAAACCTCACGACAGATTGGAAAAGGCACAAGGGCTGCAAAAGCAAATGAATTTGCAAAAACCTAAAATGAAGCAAGCGAATGGAGGAAGACTCGAAGGAGGGAGGGGAAGCGAAGGTGAGCCATCGTTTGTGCTAATTTTCTGATTTTGCGAGTGGGGGAGAATTGGGGAGCGATGCGCAGGAAAAAGAAATGGGTCGCAAAAGATAAAATAAAAACTGGGTTAATCGGAGAATCGAACTCACTTCTAATAGCTTCGTAAATTTGATACAAACCATCAGCGCCATGACTCTTTGATGTCAAAGAGTCTGACCCTTAGCTATAAATACAGATCTAAACCGTAGATTACACAGATCAATGGTTTATAATTGATGTTAACAATTGTTTGAACCCTTTTGGTGATTTTTGTTGCGACCTTTCTCTACGTGCATTTATAAGTAGTAGAGATATACTTGATGCAACAATGAAATTACTTCGCTGTGTTTCAAAACTAAAATCAGATTTTATGTATGTTGGCAAAGACTCACCGACTTTGACATATCAGTTGTGATGAATCCAGGTGCAACACAATTGACACGAATCATATCTCCTGCCCACTCGCATGCCAAGGATTTCGCAAGCTGATTCATTGCTCCTGACGAAAACAAACCATACAATACCAGCTCAGAACGTGTCTGCAATCAACTTTTTTTTTCATGTTTCACACAATTTTCAGCACATTCTTTTTGAATTACCTTTGGTGGAGGAATACACTACAATGCCTTCGGCGGCACCCCCTGCCAGCAATTGAAGAGATAAAAATGTAGCTGCCCCTTCCTGATGCCCTTAGGAGAGGATGTGCAAGTTGGGAAAGGTAAAAACAGGAAGCAAAATTTGTAGTCATCAAAGAAGAGTACTCTTCTGAGGTCATTTGTGTTGTTGGCTTCCAAGAAGATCCGTTGGTACCAGCATTATTAACCTGACATTTGGTAGCAAGATAGAATTTTTTAAAATCAACAATGCCCGTATATTATGCATGTGTTTGTTAACAGAGGTTAATTGGGTTTTGAATAGAATTGCTTGATTGATATTGTATTAATAAGGATGCCTATATATTGCCTTCAGTACATGATTAATAAGGAAACACAAATCAAAATTAAAACCTAAGTATTCTAGATATCAGAATAAATCTAATTGATTACAGAAATAATAAACTGCTATAAATGACTAAATCTTGATATTATGTAACAGTATTATGTGTTGGTATCTTATAGGAGCAAATTCTTTCGAAAATTTTTATAGTCCTGAAAATTAAATTTGAATTTTTGAAACTTCTTCTATAACAATATTGTACCAAAAATTCGTCGGTGTGGTACTTTGCCACCCGACCCTCAAAAAACAATATTGTACCAAAATCCATACCGTCCGTGATCGAAATCCAGTATTTTCTTATATTTTTCTTGCATTTTTCATCTTTTACATAGATGAAGAACTAAATAATATAAAATAATATGAAATCTGATAAAATATTAATCTATAAGATTAAAAAATATGTCTGCTTGTTTTTTTTTTTTGGAATTGATAAGAAAATGCGTCACCAAATTTGTCGAAAGATTCTACCTCTTGATGAGTATGGAATGAATTATAAATTTAGAAAAATTATGCGGTAATACATCGCCTATTGAATTGAAAGATCAACTGTTTGAATTTTGATTTTTTTTACAAATATTAATAGAAAATTTCAGTTACGGCGCCATTTGTGGAACCAAGAGTTGTAGCATAGGAACCTTCTCAATTTTCAATAGCTACAATATATTTATCTCAAACTTATTCACATAGATTGTGCCTTACAAATAATTTTAATAACTAGAGGTACTTATCGAGCTTCGCTCGATATAGACATTCATAGTAAAATTACATGTGTTAATATGTATATATTTATATGAAATGAGATGGTGCATATTCCTTTGAAATTATTCATGAAATATAACATTATTTTAATTATCTGAAATAAAAATATATACTTTGTAGAAGATGTGTTTTTTTTTTTTTTTTTTTTTTTTGCGTACATGTATAACAATATTAATAAATGATTATCTTTTGCAATTATTTTTATTGTATAGTCAGATCATATGGTTTTGTGTTGGGATATTTTTTATTTCTCATATTTCACTTCTCAGATTTTAATTTTTTTATTGGAATAATAAATATTTTAACCTTTAGTATTAGTTTGTAAATTGATATTCTTAACATTATACTATTGTTTAACAAATATTTAAAAACATACAACCCATTTAGTAAAAGGCAATAATTTATATGTTACTAAAGTCAATAAAATTATTTATTGCAAAGCAATTATTATTATGTCAGTAAAGTAATGATTTGTTACAAAGCAATTACTATTACGACTGAAGAGGCACAAATAAGCATTATACATGAGATGTAACAGCTATTCGATTTTCCATATACAATGAATTAAAAAATCTCTAATTATTGTCATGATTGAAGAGGCCCAATAAGCGGGAATTGCTTTTGACAAACGGATTTTTACTCCTCGCAACATAATATTTTTTTCAAATGACTAAAATACCCTTTTATCCGTCTAATCTTTGCAAAACAACTTCGACCTATAATTAGTCCCTCGACTGTATTTGAGTTATTTTAATTATTGAAATTCAGCCTGGAATAGATATTGAGGAGGACAGGAGGATTTATGAAGGTTTTAAAGTGTACGATATAAACAATTTTGCATTCTGACGAGGATTTTTTTATTTTATTTTTTTTCTTTTTGCATGTTAAGTCTTCCTTACAATTTAGGGACTATTTGTAAATTAGTAGTCACAGACAAAGATATGATGAAATCCATCAAATTTTGGCTTAGAAACAGCACTGCATAATTAACGAAACAATAGTATTGATTTAGAAATTGTCACCTCTGAAAGAAGTTGTTGATGAATAAATTTTATCTCCACAACTTAAAAGTAAAGATTAGTCGAAACTAAATTGTAAATTTCAATTTTCTTAGAAAAAAGAAAGGCTGACATGGTTATTGCAAATCCAAATTTCTTAAAACATTATTACTTTTTTTAATACTTATTAGAGGGAGACTACATGTGTCTCTTAGCAGGGAATCTAGAAGAAAAGGAAAGTATAATTAAGGAACTAAATTATGGTAAACTTAAAAGAATAAAAATCTTAATTGATACTAAGGGCTGTTTAGTCATTTGAAAAAATATTATGTTGCGAGCAGTCAAAAGCCGTTTGTTAAAAGCAATTCCCCAATAAGCAGATCACCTTGGCATCTTCGACCTCCGTACACATGAAAGTCAAAAAATTATTTATTGCAGAGCAATTACCGTCCAGATAACTATTAAACACGATATATAACTTTACTAATATAGAAATCACAATGACATTGACCCCAAAAATAAAATACAAAGACATGTGATGTTAATATAAATCAAATTGAATGCCCAAGAGAATTATTATTATGAAACCATCTCATGGCAATCAAAAGAACTATTGATTTTAAACCCAAAACAAAATAGAAACACAATTCACAACCTCTCTTCTCATAGCTCAATCTTCATCCTATTCTCATTGGGTGCATAATTAATTAAAAACACACATAAATCATAAACACATCCATAAGATGCGTTTGACGAGCAGGAGGGTGTAACTTTTATGCTGGCTTAATCCCTTATGGCAAGTCCTGCCATGTTAAGGACACATAATTTACAACTGATATCTCTTTTTTCAATCCATCCATCCATCTATCTAATAAAAAGTATGTATTAGGCTTTACAGATCATGGCCTCAAAATAATGTAATTCTCTTTTATACCATCTTAGACATTTATCAGTAACTTAAACAGTAAACATTGTAACATTAGAGGTGCACACTTAATTAGTAGGATTCTTGTATAAAAAGGGCACTCATAAAAAATACATTTAAATAATATAAGTGTGAGGATTCAAAGTCTCAAAGCATATCGTTTGATCAAAGCAAGTCTCTTCAATGCCAAGTCTGGCCAATGCTCTAGTGACATGCTTCCTGTCAAAATATACAAACCATATTTATTTGCTTTAAACGTTCTGCACTTTTAATTAATTTGAGAAGAGCTAATCTCGTAAAAAAAAAAAGAATTATCCCAGACGTATAGGAAACCAACCACATTCTTAGCTTCTTGCCAATTTTATAGAAAATGCCAAAAGTACCCTTTGTTGTTAGTTGTCACTCATTCTGGAAGAAAAATAAATGGAAGATTAGTATGTTGATGTTGACTAAGTATGAGACTTTCATTGTTATGGCTTATCAATCATCCAACACTATTCTGATATTTATCCAATTCTGATAACGCACTAATCATTTAATATTGCATGTGTGTGGACAACCGCTAATATTATCAAGGGATTTGAGACTTACGATTTTTTTTGTGGTATTGCTACTTAGTAGTTTTACCTGCCTCTTTTCTGATGCAACCCAATCATATAGCAACTGTTTATGCACATAACTGCATTCAGTAATTGTTTATTAAATATCAAGGAAAGTTAAAATAGCTAAACTAATTGCCTAATTGATGTTAGCTTCTATTAACCTGTGATACTCATTCAGAGTGCACGTCATAATCAAGTTTAGAAAAAAATCAGTCGACCAAAGAGCTAGCTCTCTCTACAACATACCGCATTTAGCTGCAAGGAATTCTAAAAATCAATTCAAAGAAAGGAAGTCAAATTATAGTTTAGAGAAAAAGAGAAGTATTCATGGTATATCTTTTTGAAATGCTAAAAACTTGTATTACTGTGAGCGACATGAACTAAAATAAGAAATAGTCGATAACACCAGGATGTATTTACTTTTTTACCAGTAATAGGATGTATTGTTATAGAAAGATTGTATCCGATCGAGAGAAGGTCCATTTTCTTTTTCTATACTTACATAAAATAATATAATACCATGATGTTTTTCCTTTTTCACCAGTTAAGATAGACTGTAACTGATTTTAGAAGGTTCGTTTTCTTTACTTAATTAATTGTTCGCCCAAATATTATTAATAGAGAGAGGATTCTCTGTAATAACATATGCACTCAACCCCAAATTTAATCCACCTAAATGCTCCTAAGCCATACTCAACTACTTCCATATTTTAGCTAACTGGACGAAAATGCCCTTTAAAGATTGCTAGGAAGTATGAAATAGAAAAACAATTTTAGAGAGATATATGAGACTGCAATCAGTAATTGCTCCTATATATTTATAACACAATGTTATAGTTTGTGCTTGTCAATAGAGATTGTGAATTCAATACCAGTTGTAATTGACCATTTTGTGCTATTGATCAGAACCATATTTTTTATTTACCATAAGCTCTGCATGAACATACTTTTAGCATTTTTAGAAAAGCAAATGTTTTAGTTTTCTTGCCAGTACAAATTAAAACAATACCTAACGTTATGTCTATTAAAAAAATTTTCTTTTTAAAATTGAGTCAATAAGCATGGATCTCTCATACACTAACTCAAACACTGATCTCTTCATACAATCATATTATTTATGATTTTTTGGAAGAAATTTTTTCTATTTGTTGGTAAAAAGAATACATTAAAATAAAATTATCTAATGTACCTAGAGCTAGCCATAATTTTCTACGCTGCACTTCCTCCCTCTCCCTCCTCCTGACCCCCACCGTCGCTTTCTCTGCCAAATCCACCCAACCCAACCCCTCCTTCCATCCATCTAACCATACATAGATTCTATGCCTCTCCTCTTGATGTTGCTCTCCATGGCCTCCCCTCTTGATACGGTCTCCATCTCCATGGCTTCCTATGGAAAATCAATATATTCAAATAAGATTATCTAATGTACCTAGAGCTAGTCATACCAGAACACTATTTCATAAATATGTTAGTGCAAGAACATGTTTTTTTTCCTCATCTTCATCATGCAAGAACCATAACTAACATCATCAAGACCATGCTTTTTTAAGAATGTAGCATATCCTCATTACTCACCCAAGATCCTGCCGTTTGAAAACCTGACTTCAAAGGACCATTACCATGGTAATGACTTAGAAATCTCTCAATCTCTCTAATAGTCTAACGTTGATCCTGTCAGTAGCAATATAATCCATATGCCATTACCCCTTCAAGACTGATGAACCATCTAGTCTCCAGCTAGAAGAATCATCTAAAATAGTAACAAAAGAAATATTGTTGTGATTGAAATTTCTATAAAAAGCAACAGAAATCAAGCATGGAATGAAGATTTTTTTAAGAACATATCTAGAATAGTATCATAATAAATATGATAAAGAATTTGATTTATCCAAACAAATATAATAAGTTTTTTCAACTAATGCCTTGCTCTATTTGGAAGTTTATATAGACACAAAGGCGTTTCAATTGACTGTGCTGGGCATTATATGGCATTAATGTGGAGGCCAGCAACAAAAATATTTAATGTCTAGCGTTTTTTCCACCAAAGGGGGCAAGGCATTATAACAGTCAGAAACGTTCCAAAATTTGCTCATTAATAACAGCTCATCAAATTTGATTTAATTGTGTTTTTCTATTAATGGTGTGTCCCATAATCTTTTTCAGACACTACCGATATTAATCTAACACTTAAATCCTGATATAGAAGTACAATAACAAACAAAAGATTGAGGGGAAAAAATTGAAAATCAGACAAAAAATAAAATATATGAAATAAAACACAATTCAACTTAAAATTCTAAGGCTACCTATAGCACAAATCAATTCATTCTACTATTTTAGTATTGACATTTGTGCGACTAACGGTTCTCAGAGAGGTAGCGACTGAGAAAAGGGTCAAGCGCTCAACTAGTACAAATGATATTCAGTAGCAAGGAATTTTAAGAATCAATTCAAAGAACGAAGTCAAATTAAAATTTAGAAAAATAGAGAAGTATTCATGGTATATCTTTTTGAAATATATCTTTTTTAAATGCTAAAATCTTGTATAATTGTGAACGACATGAACTAAATTTTAATGGTAAAAAAAGCTATTAAGTAAAGCTTAAAACATAAAAAAAAATGCACCAGAAAATATATGTAGATGCTAGCAACGTGAAAGCAATCTTGTCCAAAGGTCATTGCTTCTCTCTGTGTCCATGAGATTTGTTCATCTCACTATGAATTGTGAGAAAAGAGGTAGACGAGACCAAGTGGTCATTGATTCAGTTGTGTCTTTTTCTAGGGTTAAGTAGAGATCCAACGAAGGGAAAAGAACCATAAATCACATAAATCACCTTTGTAATACCTTCGTAATCCTCTTTGGCAGTCCCTTCATAAATCCACAAACGAACTTTCATAAACATAGCTAGGGTTTTGCGTTGGAAATCAATCGAAGAAGAGGGTGAACGACGGGAGGAGGTGCAGAATAACAGATAGGGGCGTCCGAACACCGAAGAACAGAGAGGTTGCGACAATTTTTTTCGTGCGGCTGATGTGGAAGTGTGTTGGGAATGGCGACGAAGAGGAGAGCAGAGAAACTTTGTTTTCTCCCTTTCTGTTGCGCTGGTAGTGAATTACAAATTGTGGCGTGTTTGGTGTGTTGACACGATACAGACCCGTGTTACCACGACACGACACGCCACACATACGGATTTAACACGACACGGGTGTGTTGGTGTGACGTGTTAAAACTGTGTCGTGTTGCAATTTTTAAAAAAGTGACAAGGTTTAACACGACACGGTTCAACACGGTACAATTTGACACGACACGGTTACGACATGACACAACACGGTTCCATATATTTTTTTAATTTTAAAATTCAAAATAAAAAAATAGTATAGAAATATTAATGC
This sequence comes from Rhynchospora tenuis, assembly GCA_027725995.1. NCBI lineage: Eukaryota > Viridiplantae > Streptophyta > Magnoliopsida > Poales > Cyperaceae > Rhynchospora > Rhynchospora tenuis. Next base: position 84,886,016 of record CM050889.1, read on the forward strand.
ATCATTAAAAATAAATTAAGGATGATTTGAAATTTTACATGATAACGCAAAAAATATCAATACATAAGAATTAATAGTGACAGATTATTTAAAATTTCAAGAAAAAATTATATAAAAAACATATAATTTTCAACCAAGATATTACGAGTTAACATCATATGATTCCTATTATTTTTTAGGCAAAATCGGATATAAACCCTCCTAATCTTTTGAAATCGGATATAAACCCCTATAATCTAGCAAATCGGATATAAACCCCTCTAATCGTTTCTTTTTCAGACATAAACCCTCCTCCTCATTTTCAATCATATTTTAAATTAAATAAACCATAATGTTTAAATTATGACCGAAATGTCCCTGAGCTCACGTGTTATGCCATGTCCGCTTCCTCTTTCCCCCCACCCTCTCCCCCTATTTTCCGGTTTACTCTCTTACCCCCCTTCTATCTCTAACATGTGTTTTGGTGTTCTATCCACCGATTGCCAATAAAGTTGTATTAAAAAGATAAAGTATGTGCATAAAAGGTTCAGTGCTAAGCACCAAAATAAAGAACAAAAAAAGAAAACCTATCTCACATTATTTCAAAATGCTACCGATCTAGCTTCCTAAACCTAATCGTATTTTTCAATATTTTGCATCAAAGTCGGTATAAACACCTAGACATTTGAGAAATTTTTTTGCATTCCTGCACTTCCACATATGCCAGAAAGTTGCAAAGCAAATCCAACCCAATTAAGATGTTGGTGAGCTTTTCTTTGTGCTGTTTTTATTCATATGTAATAAGCTTCTAAGGAGATTACTTTGGCTTCATCAGCTTTATACTATACTGGATGCTATTTTAATCATTAGAGGAGAACGATTTCCTCAACAATTTGGAAAGAATAGACAAAATTTTGAAAAAAAAATCTTTCAGTCTTGGAGGAGAGGCAAAAGGCAAAGGCAAGAATAAGTGGGGCATGTCTGAAAATGAAGAGAGAGGAGAGAAAAGAAGAGGAAGAGGGCAACGCTGTGCAAAGCACGTTCAGGGCATTTCGGTCATAACTTTAATTTGAAGATTTTTTTAAATTTAAAATATCATTAAAAATGAGGAAAAGGGTTTATACCAGAGAAAGACATAATTGGAGGGGTTTATATCCGATTTACAAGATTACAGGGGTTTATTTCCGATTTCCAAAGATTATAAGGGTTTATATCCGATTTTACCTTTTTTTGTAATTATACTTTTTCTCATGAAATATAAAAAAAGAATAATATTCTCAGGTAAATATTGAAACTCAAAATTTTATTTCATTTTTAAATAATTTTTAACATTTTTGGATAATTTCTATGAAAAAAAAATAATAAGCTACTAACACAGTTTGACACAGTTGACACAGTTGTGGCGTGGCGTGTTAACACGGTTTCCAACTGTGTCGTGTCAGTTTCCATATTGTGTTAGCATTTCTCTCCATTCAACACGACACGACACGACACAATTACAAATATAACCCTTGTCAACACGACACGACACGGTGCTAAACACACATGTGTTTGGCACGACACACCACAATACGCTAAGAATGTAATTCACTGTGCGCTGGGCTATGGAAAGGAACAGAACATTTTGGTAAAATAAATTTGTGATCCCAATTACGGTGAGACTTATGAAACGGGTCATACCTGCCTGGGTAAAATTCGGCACAAAATTTTTACAGAGTTACCGTAACAAATTTGGGAAAAAGTTTTTACCGCACGTATCAACCAATACTAAAATAGATTGCCGTGTCGTCTAGTGATTTTAAAATTTGGCTCAGATTCCCACACAAATTTATCTATACTAGAGGGACATATCGAGCTTCGCTCGATCCTAACTATCTCTATTTATTCAATCCAAAATAAATGACAAAAAATAGAATAGGAAAAAAAATATGATTAAGCAATTATCAATAAAGATGAAAATTATAATGAAAATTACATAATATATTGATGACAAAAGATAAAAGCATTGTTGATGTGCATCTTGTTCTGTAAATTAATAAAAAGAAATAAACTACTAATACAATTTTTTTTCATCCAAGAGTCATTAATTCTATCATTGGGTTTCTACATGGATATGCGGGGATGGACCTGCTTTTATTAAACTATCTAAGATACGATGCATGCGTGTGTAGTTATATATCTCAGATATGATTTTGTATTCTCTTTAGTTTCATAACGATTGTAATGTGCAATTCTACAAATAGTCAAATACATAATTATTGTAATTGCAAGCATAAAAACCAACAGAGATGGAAAAAACTTATCCATATCCAAATTTAAAAATATGCTACCTTAGAAAATTCGAGATGAAATAAACAAAAAGACAATATACAAAAGGGTTGCAGTGAATCTATTAAATACCTAAACGATTTCCTAGCAAGTATATGATCATGTGTCAAAGCTGATCCATTCATAACTCAACACACCCGTCTCCATCTGAAATTACAATCTATGTATCTCATACCTTGGAGTTCGTAAGAAAAAATATTAGGCAATTCAAAAGCAGATAAAGGGATGATACATAAGTCTTGGTAATTTTGTTCTCTCAACCATCTCATGCAATCTCCAATTCTAAAGATTTTCACAAATTTTTAAGTTCAACAAAAGAAATGTTAAAGAGAAAGATAGTATAAAACATCAAATATTTAAAATTTAATTAACAAAAGAATCCATTAAAAAAATGTTGAGGAAACTCTTTAACTCATATAAAATTTGCTACCTGTTGTGCAGTGTGGGTCAGCATAGATGCATCAATTTCTTTAATACAAAGCTTTTGGGATTACAACATGTCTATTAGCCCCTTGATTGACGACAATGACTCTAGATATTAGCAACTTATCATTAATTTCTCCTTCTCTATTAACTCAACTCCAAAAAAAATTCCTTTCAACATGTCCAATGTAAGTAACCATTTCACATGAACAATTTCATTATCTCCATATTTTGCACCCAATCCACTGCACACTACGTGAAATCAATTATTGTATGAATCAGTAATTATTCCATAAGCATATGATTCCTCTTAAAGCCATCATATGAAATTAGTCTATCAACTAACATGTTGCAAAGGACCTGTAGTTTGTTGTAGCGCCAGTTCAGACAGAGAGAAAAACTCCCATTATGAGATCTCTGATGTACCAATCTGGTACCTATCACTTGCAATCCATGTCAGAGAGAAAAACCTGCATGTAAATAAACCCTTCTTATTTCTTATCGTAGCCTTAGATTACATTTATTCCTTTAAAGAAAAGAAACATGTTTCGAGTATAAAATAAATATTGTTTGAGAAATTTACCATTTGTTCTCTAATGAGTGTTGGATCTTATTGGACGTGTGCTATTGGTAGTGCAGCGACGTGCCGCTCAAGTTTTAGTACCATATGTTGAAGATCTCAAATTTGCATTTCTTTTATGTCTTTATTCAGAACAAAGAAGGATGTAATGTAGTTAACAAATTGAAACACCAGAAAATAAGGCATTGTACGAATATGTTTGAGATATTAATTTTTCATACCAATTATCCAACTTCTGGTTCATTTAAAAAAAAAAAACCAACCTAATAAGATTACATTACAAAGCAAAATAATGAATAACAATATGTTAAATACCTTCATTTAACCATATCAATAATAAATTAATAATGCAATTCTTAGAATGTGTTGTGATGCGCATGCAATTCTTAGAATGTGTTGTGATGCGCTGAGAGATTACTTCTTCCTACCATATGGCCACTCTGCTACTTGTTAGGCATGGGGAGAAAGGTAAGATATTGTAATTAATTATCCTTTAACAAAGGCTTCAGAAGCATACACCGTTGGCTGGTATAATAAATGTCATAAATAAGAAACATAAGAACTCAATGGTGTTATAAATTTCAAACATCTGGAGTTCTTATGTTAAATTTGCTAACAACAAACTAAATATGATGATTACGTCAGTAAAATGGTTCTTGTAAGAATTGCATAGTGAAGATTCAATGTTATAACTGAAATTTGGACAGTTTAATAGACATGTCCACCAGCAAAAGGTCATTTTATGGCAGTTCACAAAAACAAGAAAATTTATCTCACAAATGGTTTTATGGACCTCATTGAAAATTTAACTGCAGTTACATCATGCATAGGACACCTTCTGTAAAATTTTCAGAATTTTTTGAATTAAAGATAAATTATAACGAATTTCTGAAACTAGACAAAAATCAAATGGCAACAATCTATACCAGTAAAATGTTTGAAAGTTCATGACCTCAGCACTAAAACATCAAATGCCAACAATCTATTATCTATACCAGCAAAATATTTCAAACACTAATCACAAATAGAAATCAAGTAAAAAAAATAAAAACGGAACCATCATGTCTTTCCTTAAAATTGTTTCCAGAAACTTGGAACAGCCTAAAATAATTTAAGAAAACCATTAACTGGCACAGAAAAATTGGCACCAGACACCAAAACTTTGTGCACCTAAGTTTTTAATTCTTGAAAAAATAGGTTATGATTATTGGAAATATATAAGAATATAAACTCTTTCTTCAAGCAAAAAAGGCTTCAATTTTTTAACAGATTGAGAAACAATTTTTGTTTTTTGTAGTTTTTGTATTTTAGTGCAAATATTTTAACTTGGTGAGTAAGATTATCTTTCTCTGAACAGTGAACATATGTGGTAAGAAGAAATTATGTTAATATACACATCTAGTAGCAGTTGCATCCTCGTTTATGTGAACTCCATACTAAATATGAACTTCTTTTCAATTTTAAAGAAAGAAACAAAAATAAAGGGAAAAAAAATATTAGATCAACACCAAATATGTGCTCTGGTCTCCCATTTTGATCTAATCACGGTTACACATTACAAATTTTACAAAACCAATCTCATTTGATATGACCAAATCCAGCTAATCATAATAAAAAATTAATTCATTAATATTACCATAAAGTCGCACCAATATTTCCACTTTGGATTCGCACCCTTTCTTTGGTCTTTGTACATGACAGCCAGTCATTGATTGCCTTGCCCTTCATACTCGGTTTGGTATTCTAGATCTACAGTTTTTCAAGATTTGTTTCTCTTTAATGGTGGTTGAGAGATGGAGAGGCGAAGCGGGTCGAACTTTTAACGGGTTGTGTTTGATGGTTCTAGGCGAGTCATTGATCGGAAAGGAGAATAGATGGGCTATTGGCGATAGGGTATGCTCTGGTGGTGAATGAGTGAAGAGGAAAAATATAGTAGGAGCAGGGCTATAACTTGGAGGAGAAGAAAGAGAAGTAGAATGTAAAGGATTTACGAGAGAAAAAAAAAAAAGGGTGTGTCGCCTTCTTTCTTCCCTTTCACCAAAATCCTAGATCCTTCTCACCTCAGATTTGCGATGCAATTCTACCAATCGAGCGTTTTTTAGCAGCATAGAATAGACGGGACCTCCAATTGACCAGTGGGGCCGAGAATCGGACTGCCGACATTCAGCCATGGCCGCAACCTTCGGAATCATCTCGAAACTGTACGGATCCGAAAATCCAAATATGTGCCGTTTTAGGGCTAGTCGTTTGAGTTGATCCCGGTGGAATAGGTTAAGGACGAATGGGGAAGAAGGTTGGGAAGGGTAAGGGAGACAAGTGGAAGTCAATGGTCATTGGTGAGGAAGGGCAGGCGGAAGGAAGGACATCTGTCGCCATTTTTTTTTGGGAGAGATTAGAAAAGGGAGAGGGGCTGGCTTTGTTTTTTTTCTCAGACCAAAACGAAAAGTAAAAAATGGACGGAAGAAATCTAATGTTGCCGAATTTCCGTGCACTTGCTGAAATGGATTATACAAATGGTCGTAAACTGCTGCATCACAATCGTATATAGAGTTTCTGTTATAAAATCAGTAAAATTTTAATTAACGCAGATTAACCAATACAGAAATAGTTAGCGTGTCCTTTACCGATTAAAAAATTTTAACCTGACACCCACACAAATTTATCTATATTTTAGATTTTAGATTTTTGATTTCTAATGGAATTGGTTATAGTACTTACAAGGATGTTAAGCTTGCCGTTAAAAATTGTCCGGACTTCATGCATGAGTTTCTCTCTTTGAGCATGGTTTGATACATCGCAAACAGATCCAGTTACACGGAGATTCATAATTTTCCATTGATTTAACACTGTATTGAGCTCTTCCTCATTTCTACAGCAAGTATGCACTGTAACTCCAAATCCAGTCAACCCTTCTACGATTGCTCGACTATATTTGCAAAGTTTTAACTCGTAAGTATTTTGTCATTCAAATTTAATTAACGCCCGTTCAGGTGCAAGTTTTTAAGAAAATCTAGTCTTACTATGCTGACAATTCTGTTAAAGAGGAATAGACTGATCAGATTTGTTTAAAAGGACGGTTTGATATTGACATGTAAAATAGAGGAATTAAGATAAGGAAAAAAACAAAAGAGTGCGTCAGTTCATTGGTACCAATTTCACAGAACACATAGCACTGCAACCAATATATGAAACTATGAAAGTGAGAGTAGGGGAACATATAATTGACAAACCCAATTCCTCTGCTGCCACCAGTGACCAAAGCTGTCCGCTCCTTCCATACTCCATCTCTCGTTATTCATCTCTCTCTCTCTATAACCCCAAGGATGAGTTGTTGCAAATGTATCCGGAAAGCCCTATATATAGGCCATATCAATGAGCTAAAATTTCAACAAAAATGAGAAAAAAGAAATTGTTGGGGTTTTTCCTTTAACTTGTACTCTAAGGAACTTTCCTTTTATTAACTATTTTTTTCTTATTGAAATTGCTGGCGTGGCTCTCACCATCTAGCCTTCAAACAAAAAAAACAAAAAACAAAAAAGAGAAAAAAAGTTTCTATTAATAATTAATTAGTCCTCTCGCTCTCTGCAGCCCACATGCTGAGTTGTTGCATATGTACGAAATATTATATATAGCCATGCGTGCTGATATTTGAACCAACAGTGAAAATAAAATTAAAGAAGTCCTCTTACATCTTTGTAAACTATTAGTGAGTACTTAAAAAAATCATATTAAATTGGCAGAGGAAGCATTTAGTTAAATGTGGTTCGACACTTCAAGTATTGTAAAATTATAATTTTTCTAATTTTTGTAACGTGATATTTTGTAATTATTTGTGTGTCGGATGTTATTGTTCATAAAACTAACATGCTTCATTGGCATTCAATAATTTGACAACATATTGTTTTGTTTTTTATTTTTGTGACCCTTTTCTATTTTCATTTTCATCTTATTTGTTCTCTCTTTTATGTTGCAAGCATAACATCCTATTCATAATCAACCATTACAATTTTGATATGTCAAATGTCAAGCGAAGCTCAATTGATTAGCTCCTAGTTCCAAATAAAGATGTGTGGGTGTCAGTCGTTGTTTTAGTTAATATTAGTTCGACTAGCGATTAGGACCTTTGATTTCTTTCATCCGACTTAATCTAGTATCAATTAAATTTAATAAACTTTGTTTGGTATTTAATAAACTTTTTTTATTATTTGCAGGTTGATGTCTTTTTTTTAATAGAAAAAACAGGAACTTTGTGTAGAATAAGACTTTGTACAATATAATTACGTACTTTATATAATTTTCCTAGTTGAAAAATATCTCGAAATGATACATATACGATTTGATTTGTAATATATAGTAATTTGGTGTCATTGTCTTAGATTATACAAGTATTATTCTATAAACAAGTAAATACAAAGAAACGAAAGATATAAGCATAGTCAGTATGCTAAATTTATAACATAATGTAACATAGCTTGAAATTGGAATGCTCAATCATCACCGTGTAAAAAAAAAAAAAAAAAAAAAAAAAAAGAAGAAGGAAATGTTATGAAATGAGGGTGAATTAATCAAATAGGTAGGGAGATCTAGCTCTTGTCAATTTGTCACAGCAATCTCGTCATAGAGAGAAATACTGAGATAGGTTTACCAGACCAACACAGTTGGGGTTTAGCTCAATTGCACCAATTTAGGAAAAACTGAAGTAAATTGATGAAAGAAACATGAAATTCAACTAAAAAAATGCTCATAATATAAGTCTCAGCTATTGAGCCTTTGCAAAACACAAATTACAAGGATTACAGAGAAAAACTGGATAATAAATGGAAATAAGGTTTTCAATCTGAGATTACGGCTAATCCTAATTCTCTCTCCTTAATTATATTTATACAACTCAGAAAGTTTAATTGTAAAAGATAAAACAGTAAAAATCAAGAATAGTTTGCGTTCTCTTCCGTAATTCCTCCTCTGGACCCCTCCTCACGAAGAACAGCTCAGAGTATCCTCTTCTCTCGTTAGTCGTTACGCATCATTGTTTCCTCTGTTGCTCTCTCTCTCCCTCTAGCCCAGTGTCCAAAGGCTGATTTGTCTCATATGTATAAAAAATTTCCTATAGAATCTTATCGGCTGATTTTTCAACATTGTGGAATTTGATTTGTCTCTCTCTAGCCTAATGTGGAAAATGAAATTTGGTGCATTGTGGAATTTGATTTGGAAGCTAGTTAGATTCAACACATACGATCGGAGTGTATGTCAAGTGGTCTGTTTGATCCTGTGTCTTTTGTAACAAAATTGGAATGATGCAATGAATTACAACCAGTGCTTCAAGCAATCTATATGATACATATCCCCAAAATCGGACTTGCGCGATGATTGCGAATAGTGTTTCAAGCGATCTATAATTGATGCCACTTCACTGACTTTTTTCTTAAGTAAAAAAAAAAAAAAAAAAAAAAAAAAAAAAACGCTACAGTATTTTCTTGTTTGATATCCAAGATTCTTACGATATGTTGAGCCTAAAAAGCAATCACAGGATCATCATATTTTCTCTTCTTATTGGTTACTACACAGAATCTCTTCACAAGACCGCTTACAATTAATGGTCCGAAAAATGAAATGCCACATACTGTCCAAAGCAAACTAGCGGATCACAAAAAAGTGGGGGGAAATATAGACTTCTCATTTTATAGTTGTCACTTAACATTACGATAGAGTATAGAAAGGAGTTTTTGTACCCCTTATTTAGAACCGGATTTTATAATCAGTGGCATAACTGATATGTTGTTCAACTAGTTTAGAACCGGTTATTGTAGGGTGTGTTTGGATGATAGAGGAATAGAGAATTGGAATAGGGATTGGTGTAATCCTTATTCCTTATTCTAATATCAAGATTTTGATGGTATAGGAATAAGGGCCCGAATAAGGCCAAATTCCTTATTCCTATGGTGTTTGTTTTCCACCGGAATAAGGAATAAGAGGCTTATTCCTTATTCCCGGCCTATCCAAACACACCCGTATATAATAACAGCTTCTCTAATTCTGTCAAGAAAAAAAATATATCGAAAAAACTTTAGGAACCGGTTCAAAAGATAAATATGTAATTTTTTTGTGACAATAGGGCACATTATGAACCGGGTTTTCTAAAGTATTGTTCAAATATGGCTTTGATCAAAATATTTTTAAGGCGGAATTTCATTTCATTTAATTGATTTATTAGGATTTCTTTGGATCTAATAACATGAGAATCCAACCAAATGACACTCAATCCTTTCGTTTTGATAAAAAAAAATTGCGAATGAAATGAAATCCATGGTAAAAAAAAAAATGATAAGGGCCTATATGTTTCGGCCTCTCTTCTCTTCGACCAATTTTTTTTTATTTTAATAAGTCTTTTTTTTATTAACAAAGTGGCCTGAAATAAGCCACCAAAAATAGAGTACTTAATAAGTGTTCTCGTTGCTTGAGTTTCACTCTCCTTCCTCTTCACACTCTCCTCTGCCGCCACCAAACTTCGCCAACTACAAGACCCACGATCTCATCTTCTTAGTTGGACCCTCCTCCTCCTTTTCTCTAACCGTCGCTCCTCCTCTCTTCATCGGCCACAAATATCCTCTAAATGTTAGAATTGTATTTTAAAAGTTATCTTATGATGATTACTTTTATATGTTATATTTATGAATTTGATGTTATTACATTTTGTTTCATGAGTTTATATTCATATTTAGAAGTGTTCAAGAAGATACTCTTGGTCTTGAACCGTAGAACTCTTAATAAAATGAATATATATATCTAAAATATTCACAGGTCTTGGATATTAGCAGGAACACTAATATGCCATGTAAGACTGTCGTGCTGATTAAAAGTACGTTGTAGTTCTGTAAACGTTGATAAAGAATTATCATTTAATAACACGAGTATATGAAAAATTTTATATATTGAACAGATCTAATTGATAAAAATATTATATAGATTGTGTTTGTGTCGTTAATTCTAAGATTGATATAATATATTTTTCACACAAGGGATATGCAACATAATTATTATTAAAAACCATTTGAAGCAAGTGGTGATAAAAGTAATAGTTCTTTGTATGTAACTTATGTAGGATGAAAATATATATGTCAATAGTTAATTGCCACTCATTAACTGAGGAATGATATTATAAAGGGCCCATTGGTAAAGTGAGATTATAAATGGATCCAATATCATTAAAGTGCAGTTATAATTATATAATCCTACTTGCTAGAGATCAAGAAAAGATTATAATACGAGGATAACACATCCCTACTTTGTATAATAATCATAATATCATATGGCAAGGAATAGACACAAGTAATGTTAATAACATTACTAGAAGGATCGTGTTTCATAAAAGGATTTGCTGAACATCTATATTATTTGGGTAGTTGTATTGTATGCTAGAGTACCGCTTACAGTTTGTGGAATAAATATATTATGGATCCTCAATATAGGTCACACCAACTGAATGGGAAACAAAAAATATATTTTCTATGTACAAAGTTTCATGTTACATGAAATAAAATACAAATAGAAAAATATATCACATAACGTGGTACCAGACAGAAGTTATATTAAACTTTAATCGTCACACGATAAGACGTATTTTTATATAACTAGTTAGGATGTATAGGAAATCATGACAAAAATATACATATATGCGTGACGATATAATAAATATTATATATGCCCGTAGAATGAGTAAATGATAGGTAATTCTTTGCCATCTATAATTTTTTTGTTAATCAACTAATGGATTTTATTTCCAATTCAATGCATATTGAGTTTTTTAAGTAACTGTGATCTCAAAATTTGTTTGTAGTGAGATTTAGTAACCAATTAGATATATTATGATTTATCAGTTAGTCGCATCTTATTATTTCTTAGAATGAAATATTTTTGTTTCAAATATCCCAAAAAAATACAAAATTCATAATATGATCAATCAATATCTATTTTTATTATAATTATACTAGTTTTGTAATTCGCATATAATAAATATTTTCTTATAATTAATCACATCCAGGTTTTAGTTCATTGTTTATAACTCATTATATATTTTAAAATATTTTCGGATGTGCACAATATATGCACATTTTAATTTAAATATAAACGGTATCGATCCATGTACTCCGCACGAGTGACCTAATGGACCCTGATCTCGTGTTGCGCTACACGCCGTGTAGCGCATTCACGAGCCGTTCGATTTTGATCGGGCGGTTCATTTTTTTCGGGCCTAAGAATCTGGTTACATGTACGGGGCTCCCTTATCCATCTGATCAAAATCGGACGACATGTGAGTGCGCTACACCGTGTGTAGCGCAACACAGGATTTGAATTCGTGACCTAATGGGAAAAATCAAAATAAATGATGGGTCGAGCTTTGGTGCGCATGGGTCCCACAATCTCTCATGTGGCCTGTAGGTGCTCACTGCTCAGGAGCCAGGATAATCATTTGCAAAAGAGAATTTTAGTTAACGGTGAATTTTGTGATACACTTAAATATAAAACTCGTCCTTAATTTTTTAAACAAACATAGATAAAAATACTAAATACATTAAAAATTATTTTTAATACTAATATGACAGGATCGACAAACATTATAATTGGGAGCAGTTGTGAAGTTGAAGAAGCCAAGTTTCATTACATAGCACGCGGCTCTTAAAAACAGTATACACACTTTTAAACAGAGGGCAATATACAGTGTTTTTAGGCTCTTCGTGTTTCAAAAGAATATTTATTGATGCTCCAAATATAATTTTTAAGAGAAATTTTCTCATACTGAAAATGTTCAAATTTACATCAATTAATAGTTTCAGAACAACAATTTTATATAATTTAAACTAACACTATAGTGTATAACCGTTGAACAGTAAAAACTACTTAAAGAAATTATTGACTACAACAAGAATAAAAGATAAGGACTAGATTCGATATTTTATGCACAATTTCCTTATAAAAAAAATTATGTAATAAATGATGAGGACGACTTAGAAATGTTCAACAAATAAAAACCCAAAAAGAGTACGTCACGCGAAGAATTTCAATATCTTTTCTGACATTATTGGCCTCGTGCAATGAATTGCGATAAGGGCTTGAAGAAATATATAAATTGTTGTCATTGTATTGGCATATGACAATTTTAAAAAAAAAAATGACGTCCTTCTACAGCTAACAGAGTTTTTTTTTTAATAATTTTGTATTACTAAATTTAAATTTATATCATTCATTTAAAATTATAAACAAAAATGAACGATCAAGATTGAAATCTTATTTAAAATTTCTCGTCACCATAGAATTACTCTATAAATAATAATGATTCGGCCACAGATTTCTCAAAAACAAAATTGTGCAGCCGGAACCATCCATGGTTTTGTTATGTTTGGATAAAATCAAAATTGGATTTTTAAGGAACCGATATTGGGTAAGTCCCACAATTGGGGTCTTCGCCCGCTTAACATCTGTCCATGCACAACAATTTCTGAAACAAACTATGGCTCGAGTACCGAAAGATGATTTGAAGGAACAAAACAACACTGGTGAAAACAAAGAAAAGAAAACATTAATTGAAGGTGAGTTGCTCAAACAACACTCTGTTATCGTAATAAATTGAAGCTGGGGCGGGTAGCTCAAATTAAGGTACAGAATTTTCAAATTTTTCTTCTTCTGTAAACTTCGTTGCAAATCTATCTTCATCATTAACTAGCATACTCTGTCGTCGCGGCTTCGCCGCGACCACCTTCATAATTTGTATTTTAATATTTCTATAGTTATGTCAAAATTTATGTGCTCGTCAATTAAAATTATAAGCATATACTATTGCTAAGTTCGAAGATAGCAAAATTGAAATTCTTGATATTTATATTTTATGAGTTACGACTGTTTATTTTATTTTAGCTGATAGATGGGAAGTATTTATAAACGATAGCTACTAAGGTAAATATAATTAACATTGCAGTAGTTGAAATTAATATTGAAATTTTTATTGTTTTTATTGTTGTTATTATTTATATTTTTTTTTTTGCATTGCTTAGCATGTTATTGTCTTTAGTAAATTGAACCTTTAGCTAGTTAGCATGTTATAACTCATCTATTTGCAAGCGAATGCATGTTTCTTATTTTTTTTTTAAAAAAAGGAAAACTTTTATCGGCCAGATTTTTTTCTTTAAGAAGCTAAAATAGTACCAAAAAAAATCAAAAGAATTAGAAATAATCGATCCAAAAAAAATAAGTTATTACAGAGTTCCAATGTACAATGCAATGCAAAAGTCAATTATTTCATCCTAATAATTGAAAGCTGATATTTGAAATAAATATTATCGGAAACAAAAACATATCAAAAGGGAGATCAGTCACATAACTTAACTGAAAGAAAAACTATATTGGTGCTGCTTGTTTCCATCCAATCTAAATTGATTCCGAGTCCAGCGTCCCTTCTTATACATTGTCCTTGCATTAGGATGAAAGCCCAACTTTCAGCCATGAGGAACCAAACGCATATTAATTGCTCTCCAGTATCATCTTCTTGAGTTTCACATAGTGTGCCAGAAAACAAAATTAATTGCCTAACAACCCAAATTCAAACAAACTAAAAAAGCATATTAACTTTCTTTAGAAATTCATATTAATTGTAACAGGTAAGAGTATTTTTTTTTTCCTTCGTGTCATTTTGAAGTTTGTTGAAGATGCTTTATCTCCTTGAGACCTTGACCAATTGGCACTGATGCCTGATGGACATAATTTTTGCTTCACTATAGCCATATGGCTATAGTATATCTACAGTTCTACACCTTTTAAATGCAGGTAAAAAACAATAGTGATTTTAAAGCTTCAAGCTTGGAGGTTCTCAATTGCTCTAAAAGATGAAAATAATAATATAAATGTCTAGCAGTAATCCAAAACCTAAGATCAATCTAAGCCTAATGCCAACAAAAGTAACTGCTAGTACTTTACTGTGCATTCTGCTGCCTAGACATTCCATTTATCTCTTTCTTCTTCACTCAACTCATACAACACAAAAAATGACTACATCATTCTTCACGATAAGTCACTAAATAGCTTCAAGTTAATTAAATTTTATTTATTTGACTAACGTTACCTTTCACTAATTCGACAAAGATTAGAGTATTTATTGTGGGATTGGCCACTGCTAGGTCCTCGTGCAATTGCTTTCACTACTAGAATTTCGCTTTTCTGGGTGGGTAGGCAGAGCCCTCTGCGTGCATAAATAAAACAACGACGCTGAAAAGAAAATTTAGACCAGACTATTTATCATTGTGTCGGTAGACGGACACACCTCATTAAGCACGCAAACATAATTCCTATATGGACGCTGAAATTTTTTTTATACCGACTCAGAATAACATAACTTATTTGGTATTTATTCCCTGCGTCGCTAGGCATACACACTTTAATAAGCACGGAAAACTCATTTCATACAAAGACGCTAAGTTTTTTTTATATTGACGCAGAATGAACGAATTATGAACCTGGTGAAAATTGTGTTGGTATACCGACGCATCTTGGAATTCATTTCCTTGTTATGTACAGCCCCTCCGCGTAACATCATCCTCTGTGTATTCATTTCATACAGCCCTCTACGTACCATCCTCAGTACCATTAAAAAGCCCAAACCCAAATCCACAACAAATGAAGCATGGCACAGAGTGAGATGATAATATTATAAAATTCTGCTTTCATTTAAATATACTAGCATAAGCGCCCACCCAATGTGTGGGAAAATTTAAAATGCAATTGTTATGGTATTTTTTTTCTGCACATTACACAAATTTTGTTTTATAAGTTTATACAAGTTAACATGTATACAATTCAAAAAAAATAGCCTCAACCAATATATGGATCATTTTTTTTTAAATCATAATAATGAAAAATAAACAACACTATTTCTCGCAACTCGCAAGTTATAAAATCGTTTCATTTGACAAACATGAGCTATTATCGATACCTCGCTCACGAATAGAGAGGAACTTATCATCAACAAAGGCATCAAAATATTCCTCAATGAATAAAATAGTCCCCAATGTTTGGTTCAGAAATCACTCCATCATGGAGGGGCTGCTGCTTGTTGCAGCTCAGAGAGAGAGAGAGGTTTACAAAGTTATTAAGAGCAACAAAACCACAACTATGATCTAAACCAATTAACCCCTGCTATGTATTAAAGCACCCACTAAAAGTTAATTAAACATATAAATATCTTGATCTTGTTGCTGCACACATAATTAAGATGAATACAACTAAATTCTTAGCACTATTGATGCGTGTTATGTGTATTGCTAGAATTTGCATTGTTTAGATGCGGTAGAACCCAAGAACAGAAGACTCCTTTTATCACCCTTTTAAGCCTTTGAGCAGAGGCGAAGCTACGTATTCTTTGGTGGGTCCAGAGACCCACCTGAAAAAAAAATTTTACTTGATATTCCACTTGTTTTTAAATAAAAAATTAATTACAAAAAGTCAGGGAAGCATCTCAAAAAATTGAAGGACCCAGGTGAACATATCGTGTCTGATTTAAATTACATAACGACTCCTAAAAAATCACATAGGGACCTGGTAGCATTTGTTTCAGATAAATCGCCTTCTTCCTTCATTCGCAATGAATCTTATTAAGACAAAATTTAGAATATAATAGAATTTTTTTTGATGAATGATTATTTGTAGCATGTATATATATGCTTGCGCGAATCTCGCGCATTGCGTGATTCGTCTATATAATGTTCTGGAAACTTAGGACATAATAAACAAAAACCATCACATAAGATTAAAAATACTATTCGAATATCATATAAAAATCGCCACTAAAAGTCCTAAATATTATTCTTGTAAAAAAAAATTCCGAGTGCCACAAAAGATTCAAAATACTGTGGTTTGGATAGTGGCCGAAGTTCTCCCTAATCCTCTCATTTTTATATATCTATAATATCAAAAAAGAAGTGTTTACTAAGATTTCTAATGAACCTATCATGCAAAATTATGAGAAATGAAAATTGTTGTATTTTTTTTTATGGTCTTGACTTTTGACTTATTATTTTATGTATTGGAAAATTCAATTATTATTTTGTATATTGGATATAATATTTTAGATTTTCTGTTGTTATTATAATATATATTTGATGTTTTATGAATTTTTTATTTTACATTATTTTATAGTTGCTTATTTAAAATTTATTGTTATATTATGTTTAGACGTTACATTAGACATATATTTTCAGAAAAAAAATTACGGACCCTGCTGACACGAAATCCTAGCTTCGCCACTGCCTTTGAGATGCATAATCAGTCAGCATCTGCCACAAATCACCAACTGTTCATTTGTGATTTAATATCCATTCCGTCACCTTTTGTACAACAAAAGAAAAATGAAAAAAAAAAAATTTGTTCAAATTATAGAAAGAATGCAATAAATGATTTGCCTTCTCAAAACAAAAATGCACCTGTTTGAGCTGCTCCAATGATGGCTCTTCAAATGTGTAGTGGATGAAAGCCCTGTATGGCTAGTGTAGAAAAATAGAGGTGGTCATAAAATACTATGTCTATAATAGTTGTATGTACTATATGTAGAAGAAATTTTTCAAGAAAACACCTGAAATTTACTGTATGTACTATATATATGTAGAAGAAAATTTTCAAGAAAACATCTGACAGCCCACCTCACATACTTTTGAGACAATCTACTCATCCTGACATTATACTTATCAAAGAAATGGGTCAATTGTTTTTGTAAACACTGATAATCTGTCCATTTTTTAAAATGATAGAAGTTCTGACAATAAAGTAACAGGTACAAAATATCATACCCGAACATCATCCCTATGAGGTGCAACATATCCAAAAGTCTTTTCTTTATCAAGATGGATGAGTTTCTTCTTTTTTTTCATATATGTTTGATGCAAGCCTGAAGAGAGAGAAAAAAGGGGCATTCCATTGGCATTATAAAGATGAAAAAAGGTTAATTTTGAACAATAAAAGTATGTAATTAACTTCAAAGTGGTTAACTTTTTTTTTGGCTAATATCACCATGATGTTTTTTCTCGTTCATAAAGATGAGCTTTGCATGTGGTAATGTTTAATCAAATTGCGATCCTTCATGTCATGGTTCTGTTTGAAATAAAAGTTTAGTAAAATGGAATAAAAAAGTTAGTCCCCATTTGAGTAAATCAACACTCAATTCTAATTTATTTTTCTCTTAAAACATAATTAAAATACAAATAAAAATATGGATGGATGTAAATGCTAAGTTCCATGCCACGTCAAAATAGGGATTTACAATAATGTCTTGCAAGCTATAATAGTAAGCAATAAAAATATATTTAAGAAAAAGTGATAGATGAAAATTTTGAGCCTCGAGTCAAATTAAACCTGGTCATCTGGTAATTGGAATTCTATAATAATTTTGAAATTGTTCAGCGTTTTTGGGATTTCCAGTCAATTACAAGAATTACCAATTCAGGTCTGATCAGTTCAGGTTAATTTCAGTTCTAAAGCTATTAAATTCAGATAGTGGGATCACGTTGTTATCTATCAGTCTTGTAGAATAAGGTCGACACCTCAACAGCATACTAATTGTAATGATAAAATACCAAAATACAAATAAAGATAACAGCTGAGATTCTTGTTTTTGTAAGAAAAATAGGGAAAATCAAATATGTTTAGCCATAGAAATTAAACAATAAATCCCTACCTCTTGTTTTGTGCAACTTCGGTTCATAGTCAGAGATAATGCGAGGGGGAATCAGCTCCTTCCTTCAAGCATAAATCCATTGTTGCTACCATTATTTCGCAACTTAATTCTATTTGCAACCCTTCGGATGACCTGATTATTGCACAATTTAAAACAATTCAGGCCAAAAGCGCAGCACAACACAACGTGACTTTCGAATAAGAAAAGGGGGTTGGAAACTGTACCAGTTACGACCAGCTCCTTCTTCCTCCCTCTGACACACCTTACGTTCGAGCTACACCAATTTGTTTATGGAATCTTCGAACATCGAGGTGATTAATTGACCACCAGAGCTCGGAGCAGAGAGGCTTACCAGTGAGCCCCACCATTTCCTGCTTGCTTCCATGGAGGCCTCTGGAGAAGAGGCGCACGATCCGATCAGAGATCGTGGAGGAGTGAGACGGTGTGGCAGAGGCGAAAGAGGTGGATCTGAAGATCTGGTGCTTGGAGAGAGCGAGATAGGAGCGCCGATCCAATGCAGAGAGGACAATACCATGGCTAAGGGATGTGAAAGAATTTGATAGAGACAGAAGATCCGGAGGTAAGAAAGAGAGAGGATGTGAGAGGGGCAGAGGAAGGCATGGAGGACGGCGGCTCCATCGTTAGGTTTTTTCTTTTCTCGTGCTCGTGCGTGCAGGCGAATAAGGAAAGAAGGGCACTGGAAGGAACTGCTCTCGACAAAAGTACGCCGCAAAGGGAAAGGGAGGAGTGAGCCTGAGGGAGCGATGGATTTCGTTTTCTATCGATAGAGGGAAGGGAGGAGGGAGAGGAGTTGAGCGATGGACAGCAGCGCTATACCCTAGTTTTTACATTTCGTCTGAACCCTTGCGCAAGGGAGAAAAAAAAAAAGAGAAAAATTGAGCGCAACGCAGAATCGACCTCCTGTTAGCAACTTACCATCCCACCGCCAAAACAGTTTCTATCACCACCGCCAAAACAGTTTATGCCAAAACAGTTTCTATCACCACCGCCAAAACAGTTTCTGATATAAAGTGGACCTTTTATCTGATATTTACATCTGGAGCGCAGATCATATTACAATAACAAAATCAATGATCCACATTTGACATTAGAGGTGTTAACTCCTTTTATCTGGAATGTTAAACAATTGTTTATGACCTTTGGATGAATGCATTTATAAGTAGTAGAGATACATTGAATATAACATCCAGAGTAAGAAAAATTGTAATTAATTAAAGTGAAACACAAATAAATTGTGGATTGATCATCATAATACATCCATAACATTACAGTATAGTGCAATTCACCCATGACCAAAGGGGGTCCTTGTCAGCTCCTAAAACAGAATAGAGCGATTCATCCATCGCAACACTATCAGAAATTTTGACCTGGGGCACATTTTCAAGCACAAAATAAAGAATATGATTTATTTCAAGAATCTCATACCTGAAATGCATTAAACTATAACCAATAAATAAGAACATTTCAAACACAGAGAATAAAATAAAAATAAAAAGAGAAGACCAGTAATATGCTTAACCCATATTGTTTGCCAAAATATGCTTAATCCATATTCCAAGCACAAGTATAAATATTTTGGTTACCTAGACTTAGCCTGACCAAAATGCAAACTATTCACCAGGCATTACACAAAATCAGTCACATCTTATCTTACACTGACCCTATCCAAAATATTACAACAACAGTTAACTATGCAGTAAAATTACAATAACAGTTAACATTTTCTGATCTGGTTCACAAGATATCACATGTAATGCATGTCAGTCGGGGGCACTCCCGTGAGAATGATCGATACCCAAATCCGAACAGCCTCCCTCCAGCATCTCCACCAGCTTCCCACCATAGTTCCATATCATCTTTACCCTTGGCCTTACGCTTAGACTTCTTCAGCAGTTTATACTTGTCCTATGCAAAAAAGAAAACATAGCCTTATAGTGAGTGAATATAAGAGCAATGATTAAATTAAGGTGCTAAGCTGAAACTTCAGTTAAGATGCTCGGTAAACCATTTAATTTCTAAAAATCCCACTTTTATTGTTGTTTCTCATTTCATATTCCCCTTGAGCTATATCTTCCAATTCTTGGACAAACTGCCTATTAACTTTTCTACATAATACTACTCCTGTCTTCGTTATCCCTATTATTGCTTTCCCTCCCCTTATTATTACTCTCCCTGCCATCTTTGTTCTCCCTCTGGCTGAGTTTTTGGCTGATGAATTTGCAATCTTCCGTTCATGTTGGCGGTGAACATTAGGTGGGTTCTTCCCAAAAAAGATTTTTGGATTAGTTGCAGAAGTAATTGGAGAAGTGGTTTCCTGTTCCGTTCTTCTCGTCATAGAACGAGTTTGTCCCCTTCTTTGCGCCGTTTAAATCTGTCATTGATTGACAAAAAATAAGATTAGTAATTGGAAAAGATGTAAGCCAGGTGGTCAATAAGAAAGGGGAAGGCTTTTAACTTTCATTTTATAAACAACATATATTTTTTGTTTCCTTTACACATAGCTTATAAGTTATCTGAGTGCAACTATTGCATGTATGAGTCCTCAATAATTACTTATAATGCATCCATATCATACTTCCGCTCATGATTTCCCTCTCTGCCTGAGTATATACGTAGGTATATTATTTCATATTTAGTAAAATTTTCATACAGCTAACACATTGTATAACATCACTTGTTAGTCTATAAAATTATGAAGACAGTTTCCAAGTAATATATGCATGTCAAACTATATACTTATGTTTATGGATATATGCAGTGTGCCAGTGTAGATGTACATATGCCTAATCGTCTTATAACCTCCCTAATTACACCTAATTGCCTTATATATAACAGTCATTTCATCCTAAAAATTAACCCACAGAGATTGTCATTCAACAACCAACTAGTAAATTAACCCACAAATATTGTGTATATGCCTACATTTAATCTCAAGGAACAAGGTTGATAAAATTAACCCACTCAATGAAAACATGGTTTACTTTACATTTTTTGTCACAATGGACTTATAGCATACATCGACCAATTTCAATACTTGCATTTCAATATTTACATTTCAGCTACGACTGATGATTCCAAAACTAAGCACTAATATGAGAAATAAACTATACTCTTAAAAAAAAGGTTTTCAGAGAAGGGAGAAGCAGATTTGACCTTTCAGGAGCGTAGCGAGAGTTGATCGCCTTCTCGGTGAAATCTTTGCCTCTTTGCCTTCTGAGAGAAATCGACAAGCTTTCCTCTTTGCCTTCAGAGAAAAATCGCCAAGCTTTCCTCTTTGCCTTCTGAGAGAAATCGCCAAGCTAGAGTTTGCGAGAGGGTTTCTGAGAGAAATCACCAAGCTTTCGTAGAGAAATCGATTTGCGAGAGGGTTTCCTCTTCCTCTTCGCCTTCTGAGAGAGGGGGGCTTGGAGATTTTTGAGAGAGAGAGAGAGCGATACTGTCGAAGAATAAAAGGGAGGATTTATTTCTATAAAGTATATCAATGTTTATTTCTATAAACTTAAAAAGTATACATATATCCATTATATATTATATATTATATATATCTCATGATATATCTATAATATGCGCACGTATGAATGATGGATGTACAAAGAAAATCAGAGTTTATTAAATGTAACAATTTGTTATGTTAAGATTAGAATGACATTTCATATATTAGTTATTTTTTTTATAAAAAAATCATGACTTATATATATAGTGTTACTTGGATATATTATAGTTTTGTTGCATATATTATTCATAAATTACTTAGATAGTTAGACGTAATGTAGAGTAAGTCTTTAATCTTCCGGTATGAAAGGTCAAGGGTTCCAAATCTATATATCTACTATTTTTTAGTGTGCTCAATTTTTATTTTGTACCTATGCAACAAAACTATAATTCCACACATATTTAATTGCTAAAAGTTATATATTCAAAAGAAATATGGGGTATCTTGAATTATATATCTCATAATTCCAAACAAGGTTACTGCTTTGCAATTGATAATTTGGGGACATCTTGAATTAAATATTTTTGAATGGTTTAAAAAGATATAAGATAATCAATAAAGTGTACCACATTTAAGCTAGATTCAATGAAATTCAATATTATCTACTTCAATGATATATGCATGATATAGGTCTAATTGACATCAATAATTATTTAGAATTCTTTGGTTCAATTGTAGTGGTTATCTAATTGACATCAATAATTATTTAGAATTCTTTGGTTCAATTGTAGTGGTTATGTCATATTATTTTTATATGTTTGTTGACAATTAATAATAATGTAATATTTTATTGTATAAATTTTATATTTGTTGCCAAAACATTCGCTCACTTAATTACATCAAAAGTATTATGAACCTGTCATATAAGTATAAGTGCAATTTCAATACTCCCATGCAATTCGATTATATTTTGTAAGGATACAAACTTGTTATAACTTATAATTAATTTGCAAGTCTCGCCATGTTTTGCATTATAAATTTAATAACTTATAATATGGCTTAACACGTTTAACATGTCGTGTCAACACGACACGACACGACTCGTTGAAAATATTAACTCGTGTCGACACGACACGAGTTCTAACACGCGCGTATTTGACATGACACGACACATTTCACCCTTCAAAACATTTCGCTATATATTATTTCCCAAATTCTTTCCCTCCGAAAATTTATTCCCCAAATTCTTTCGCCAATGGAAAAATTTCGCGATTCCCTCCAAAATTTCGCTACTCCAAAATTTGATGATCAACCTATCTTGTAATTTTTCTAATTTATTCTATTTACGAGATATTTTATTAGAAGATATAATGTGCGCTAACTTTATCTCTATCTCTATCTCTACTACTTATAAATGCACCCAGCAACAGGTTAAAATAATTTTTGTTAACAATTTTTATACCGTTGATCTGTAAATGTATGGTTCAGATCTATATTTCATAAAATAATCTGACTCCTTTCTATAAAGGGGTCAATTCGCTGTTAATAATTTATATTTTTGGAAAGATATCCATCTGTATTTGAAATATTTAACCAAATAATTTTATTTTCTTTATTTGTCCATATATTAAAATATTAAAATTTATCAAAAAGACAACATATTAGGAATGCATATTTAAAAGTATTAATCATTTTTTTGATTTATTTCCTATTTGTTATTTTGGAAGTTCGGATTTCATTTTGTATTAATTGTTATATTAATATAATTATTAAAAAGCAGAAGAAGGATAATCATTAAAAAGTGGAAAAAGTGAAATAAAAAGACAAATCAAGAAAGTCTTAACAAAATCAATTAAGATTTTTGATTGATATATCATAATATTTAAGTGTCTGATTTGTTATGTGTTTCGTAAATACTGTGAAAAAATTGGAACCAAATTTTTATTTTCTGAAGAAAAACAAGGGCCTAAGAAAATTTCAGTTGGTTAGTACGAAATAGAAATATATATTGTACAAATTATTATGATATATTTTGTACGTAAAATCTTATTTTTCTCTAGAAAAATAAAATTTCAGTTGGTTACTACGAAATAAAAATATATATTGTGGGGTTGATTAGAACACTAGGGTGGCAACTTATTTCTTGATTTCTACTATTATTTGATGTTGTTTCAAAGTCGTTTCAAATTTTCCCACACATTGGGTGGGCGCTTTTGCTAGTAGAATGAAAGAATACTTTGATGGTCGGATTTTATTTCGATTGGATTTATATAATATTAATATAATATCATATGAGACATATTATTATTGATCTAATATCATGCGACATATAAAATACGTTATTGCTTTTTCACGCTTCAAAATCATAGATATATTTCCTATACAATATTAAACCAAATTATTTGCGATCCTTGAATAATTTATTACAAAAATTAAAATATTAAATCAAATACAATATTATTTTATTTGAGCAAGCGCATTGACTCTGTAAAAGGATCTAAGATATTTTATACTGGAATTGGGTTCTAGTGCCCACAAATTTGGATACCCAAATGTCCCAAAACTCATTTTTTTTGTTACTTTTTAAAATATAAAATTCAAATCTCGAATCCAAATCATTGATATTATTCGATGTATCGAGCGATGCATTTTCATATTAGTTTTATAAATTTTAAAATTTATTTGGTACTTGATCAAGAGGCTAAAAATGAACATATTATAATTAATCTATCATATTTGACTAGATTACTTCAATATTTAATCTCTTGATCAGGTATCAAATAAACTTTAAATTTACTTCAATATTACTTCATATAAGACACCAATTCAACTATATTCATGAAATTGAAAATCACACAACTGAAAAAATTTCAATGAAAATTTTCGGCGGACTCTAACAAAGTATTCCCTCCAAGACATTATTTTCATTGTATCTAGAATAGAAACTCTTCATTGATAATTTATGACCATTGGATTTTAATCGAACCATTATTAATCAGCAATACCCTAAATCGGTAGAATTAGGTCGAATGGTGAAATTAGATCTCCACGGCGGCTGAAAATTTCGCTTCCCCCCAAATTTTATGTTGCATATTTTGCTTCCCCCCAAAATCGTATCTATCCCCAAATAATCTTTGAAGATGGCCTCCTGAGCCCTACTAATCCTCTCTCACAACCTATCCCCAAATAATCTTCCAATATTTTGCACCTACGCTGCCTATTTGTGCCGCCTCAAGATCGACGTCTCGCGCCAGTGCGCCTCTTCTCGAACTTGTCTTCGTCGCTTGCTGACCTGGCTTCGCATGTCGGATCTGACAAGGATTTGCTGCGCCCGATGGAGAAGCAGGCGAAAGATCAGGAGTCAAAGAAATCATGGTTGTGCGCAACTCCTACCCACCACTGCTGCCGTCGTCGTCGTCTTCCTTCATCTAATTTGTACGAATTTCTTCGATTTTTTTCTGATTTTGTGGAAATTGGTTCGTATTAGGTTGATTTTGGACTTAGTCCTACTATGGTCTGAAAATTATACTGTAGCTAATGTGGTTGTACAATGAAGTCAGAGAAAGTCTTATTATTTACTATTAAATTTGACAAAATAGGTGCAAAAGAGAATAATTTGTGATATAACCAACCTAGAAAAAGAACCTCAAGAATCAAATCTAGTGGGAAGTAATTGGTTTAGTAATGAAAATACTTTTTGACTGAAAGTGAAGTAGGAATTAGTCCAAACATTAGCTTTTTCTTAAGAGATAAGAACCAATTTTGGTAATAAGACAATAAGTAGGTGAACTCTCACCAAACTCCATGGCAATCTTAATTAGGTGTTTTTTGAATTTGTTTTAATTTTTTATTTATATTTCGTTTGTATTTTTATTTGTATGTTGAACTGGAGACAGGGGCTTTAGTGATACAGGTCCAGAAGTTACTGATGATGTGTCAATTTTATAGGCGCTTTTTGCAAATCTCAACCTTTGTTTGTTAATTCTTTTGCTGAAACAAGATATCAAACTTATGATAGCTAATGTTTTATTTCATTTTCTTTTTTTCTCTTTTAGTCAGAAGTTGACAATCTTACATTACATGAACAAAGCCTAGATGAAGGCATCAGGTTTGAATTTTATTAAATTACTTCATTCTGGTAAGCAATTTTGACAATCTACACTTCTCATGTTCAATATGTGTAGTGAAATACGTGAAAGGTCAAGGGAGTTCACTAAAGATGAGGATAACCAAAAATATTTCTCCATTTTCTTATTTCTTTTATGATTTTCTTTCTGTTATATTCATAGAGAAAACATACTCCCAAACTATATTAATATAAATTCTTCTGTAGGTGGCCTTATGTAGCTGAAGATGATATCAAGGGATGAAGGGATTATCATGTTTCAGGTATTAGCATTGCTCTCTAAAAAGTTTTTTTTTTTTTAAAAAAAAAATGAACATGAAAAGGCTTAATCTAACTGCTTGCTTTTTTCTCAAAATGAAACCCTCATTGCAATAAAAGAACCTCATGGTACAACCATGGATGTCCTTGACCCTAACAAGGTGACACATAATTTTTCGAACTTGTTTACTAGGGATAAAAACTTTGCTATGATTTTTATTGTATAACTGTCTTGTGTGTTTTTCTCAATCCTTATACAAATATAGGCTAGAGATTATCTACAGAGGAGAAACATAATCGTACTTCAAAGCACCTTGGGCTCCATTGATGTCTACCTTGTCGGGTAACTAATGGCACTAAAATTTGTGAAAACTTAAATTGCAAAATTTATGAGAAAAGTCAAGACAGGATCTGATTTTTCAAAACCATTAATACTTTCTCTGGTTGTGCAATTTGAATAAAGAGTGCACAACTTTCACCTAACTTAGTTTCAGCATATTGGTTCTTTTAAGCTGTGTATTTGAACTTGAACAATTCACATTATTTAAACACTAGTATAGTAGTTGTAGAAATATGTTAATAGATATATATCAAACTAAATTTTTACTTCCTCTCTCTTCTCTTTAGTTCAGAGGCTAGCTGCTCGATTTCATCTCTTTATGTCAGAGGTACTGCTTTGTTCTCTCTAACTTATTTTTTTAATATTGAAGCAATCTAAGAATTGAAAATATGATTATCTGAGGCCTCTATACTAGAATACATAAATTGTGTCTTGTATTTTGTTAAGTTATGCTAGTGGCATGATAATCAAAAGATCTGATCTTATTATCTGTCCTTTGCGATAACTAGGGTGAATGAATGATAACTTGACAAAGTTGGCTTGATATGAAGAAACGAACATATTGATGAATAGATAGTACATTATGATAGTGCCATGTTTCATAAGCAATTACAAGAAGAATAGATAGTAATATATTATTCAAACCATGTTTTCTTTGGATTTCTTTAATCTAACTTAATTTGTTTGTCTTGTTGAATAGGTTAGAGTTGGAAGACCTCACTGCTTGCTCCATGTTTTTTTTTATACTTTTGTTTCTCAATTAGTTTAGACTTTTGCTGAACATGAAATTTTCATTACTATGTTTTGGGATTGTGCTTTAGAATTATGTAGTGATTGATTGTATTAAATCCACATTATGGTTTTTTTTTATGAAATACAATTATGTTTTTTTTTTTATCAAATGCTTTAGAATTATGCTTTACAATTATGGTAGTGTCAAATGCAATGATGTAATTATGTTTGTTTGATTACGAAATTTCCAATGCAACTTGATAAATAATATTGAATGCAAATAGCAGTGAAATTGAATTGAAAATAGTGGTACCAAACTGGTGCGAGCGGAAAATAAAATAGCGTATAGCATGTACTAGTTTACTAAATTATATGCGTCGGTATTGGAACACAAAAATACGCATCCTAATATCACCATTTGTGGGCCCGGATTACGCTATGTTCAGTGGGCCCAGGTTGGTTCTGATCAGGGTCGGTAAACACGGATGATCAGAATTAGTCATATAAGGGAAGAATACTAGCATCGCTACAGGGATATTAATATACCCACGATTTAATACAACAGCGATGCGTGCACGCAGATAACAAAATTTAGCGGCGCAGTTATTAACGACCATAATTTGGGTCGGTAGTTGAACGCAAGTAGGTTTCTGGGTTGAATTATGGACACAGATAATCGTAGCAGATATTCAAAATTCTAGTAGTGTTTCTTTCTTCTTTGCCAAAAAAAAAACAACTAATAAGATATTAGTACACATGTAGTTATTTTAATATACCATCAAGTTAAACTATGTTGCCATAAAAGAATAATTTGGCCTTTTGAAACCAACGTAATGTCTAATCTTGCACTGTACTGTCCACTGAAATTGGAACAGCTTCAACAGAGGAAACATAATGTCTAATCATAGGAGTTCATCAAATCCAATATTCTTTAACAATCTTTCCCTACAAAAAACTTTTCAGAAAGGTAGTTAGCCTGCCGTGTACAGACTCTCGTGCTCACCCTAAGCTGGTGTGCAACCACCTAGACAAGATCGCCGACACAACTCCAGATGTTCTACAATGACCACCGAGCAGCTTTAAAATTTCCCCTTTAATTTATCAGGCAAAAAGCATATAAGTATATAAACAACAATGGTTCACATGGGTACCAATTCACAAAAACAAACAGATGGTGTTAAAAATTTACCAAAAAGGAGCAACTGATTTTGATGGTGTAAATTTTGTGTCAAATCTAAAATCGAAGTTCTTGTCAATTGTAAGGATTTTATGAATAACTTTGTTATTAAAATCTTTTGGTCCCTTAGTACTTCAGTCCCAATTTTGGATACATATGTAAAATTGTCAATGATATGTGCAAATTTGGTAGAGCATGTGTAAATTTGTTAATTAATGCCTAAGATAAAGTTGATTAGATCAAAAGAATGAAATTGAGATACCATATGCGGAAATCACCCAAAAAAGAACTTGGTAGGAAGCCACCATTACAATCATATTCTCTCTCGTGGGTGCGGAGGCCGACCAGACAGCACTGATGAAGGAATAAGATGTACTGAGGTGAAGCACAGCAGCAAAAGGAATATCAAATGGGGTCATAGGATAGAATGAATTTAACCGGACCTGTACATCAATTACTAACTTTAATAAAAATATATGCTTTATACTCACCTGCTTGTAACTGTTGCATAGGATACACGGCAAGTACAAATGTTCCTAAATCGAATTCTAACAAAACATCCATACAAGTTCATCCCATCGGAATGGAAAAAGTGAGAACAACAATATTGAAAAAATAATCATTCAACTACCGTAGTTAACACTCAAATTAATTTATCCCCCAAAAATAACGACCAAAGGAAGAAAACTGAACCAAAAGAAGCAAAAACCGCCCAGCATGGCCTTAACCTGACGACAAGAAAATAAGGAGCGGATAAGGGGGAAAAAATGCCGAGAAAAACCAAATTGGAACAGAATAAGGAATTGGAAGCAAAATTACAGCAAGGGGGTCTCAGCCGAAAAATTGGCATCAGTCGTCAACTCAAATTAAGAAGGCAGTATAAGAAACTTACAGTAATAACAGCTGATGGGTGCAATAGCCGTCAACAGAGGAGATAATTCCAATTTCCAACCCACCCAAAACTCCAGCAGCTCAATTGGAATTTTGGGTGGAGTTTTGGGTGGGTTGGAAATTGGAAAATCAAGCAGCACATGAAAAAATAGGAAATTTTCCATAGAATGTTACCACGAAACATAAACTGCCAACTTTTAGTTGATATTTATGTCCTGTTTTGCAACCAATTGCCCCTTGCAGCAGATCCAAACTCTATACTTTTAGAAAAAATAAAATTATTTCAGCTAAAGATCAATGATTGATTCCTCTTTTCTTTTGGTAAGAGTTCATAGGTAAAAAAAACAGAAAATAGAAAAATAAATAATATAAGAAAAGAAGATCTACCTGCCTCCCAAAATATGACTACCGGTCATTCAAACAAAAACTGAATTCTCTGTGCCAATAGATATATATATATGAATAGCAAAGACTCATCAATTTCACCATTTATTAAATGCAGTAGAATTTATTATGTATCAACTTAATGTAACAATTGAAAAGGATCAAATACCAAAATGCTACCTTATATCAACATAGTCAGTTTTTCATTGATGAGGTATAAATGAAGCGTACCAGTATTTTAGGGCAGATTCAGTACTGGCATGCATCAGTCCTCTGACTATGGCTTGAGTCCACGGTAAATTATCCATAAGCTTATTTCTCAATGATTGCGCCATCCGATACCAAATGGATCTGGTTCCCTTTTTCTGGCATAAATAAATGGGCAATGTTTGAAGTAATATGCCACTGGCATAACCCTCCAGTGAGCCATTATTATGATTTCCAATATCATGTAAACTGCACAAAATATATTTTTTTCTTGTCAGATAATTAGGCCACATAATATTCAATATTTTAACAAAGCAGACTAATACCTCCTGCCAGCAATAGTACCAATTATATGATACTGGCACATAAGTGATCAAAGTATAAGAGAAAAATAAATATAACACCACTGAGATGATACCGGCACAAAAAGTAATATGTGCATGAATTCTTTTATATAGCTTGACCCACCGTCTCCATAATTTTTTTTTTCATTATTGAGTAAAGTCTGTTAAAAATCTCTATTGTTACTTCATTGAAATATGGCAAATAACTAATTAATTTTGATTGCTTCAATTCATTTTTACTTTAATATTTTGAACTTTACCAAAATAAAATGCAAAAAAAGGCAAAAGGTCCGTTATTGGATAATAACCCTCACATTTTACACGCCTAACGATTTGAGTCAAAATTCTAAAATAAAAACATTGTTAGTTTTACGTATTACAAAACATTGACTAAATTTGCTATGCTAGAGAAAAATGAAATAATACCTTTGGCAAGCATACCAGTCTGGGCATCCCCAACATAGTTTTTGTATGTTCAAACATAGCCTCCCTCACTCTTCATGAGACCATGTCATCTATCAATCAGTGTCGATGATGAGGGCTGTAAGGATATAAAGAAGTTGAGTATTTTGCAACATCATTATAACATGGTCAAATTTAAGATAAATAAGGGTCATACAACTGTAGTGCATCATTATTTTATCAAAGTTTAAGTAAGACCGTCCTTAATGATTTGAGGTTGCAACAAAAAGAATTTGATCTAAAACAACTTACTTTATGTCCTAATTCATGAAGCACATCGTAGACATGTTGCTGCTGAGGTACCTTCTGTACATTGGAAATGAAAATTATTACACAGCGAAATCCATTAATTAGCCGAAAGAATTACAAAATAAAAATATATTGTCCTTGACAGTATATGAAACAGGCTAGTAGGAAGCACCAACAGTGCCATAAGGAAGAAACAAAAAAAATAAAGTGCAATGAAAGCAAAAAAGAGAAAAAAATAAAAAAAAATGACCAAAGGAAGAGTGATGCCAGATGCCAACAATCAACACCACAACACAGTACGTGACACCCCAGCAACCAACTGACACGAATTCCTCAGCTTTGAACCACATTATCTACAACTGACACAAAAACAAAGTCGATAAGCTTAAAATTGAAAGCAAATTGGTCACTAATTAATAAGGCCAACAGACATATCATTACCCAATTGAATAAAACAACCTTAAATTTCTATTAGTAATTTAAGAGATCTGAAATCCAACTAATTACTTGCAGTAATTCTTTTTGTCTAGATTGTTGCTTGATTGTTATTTTTTCCATTATGACCAGTGCCTCTCTAACCCAAAATGTAACATGGACACCCTTAAGTCTAGTGTAAATTAAAAAATAAAAATACTTAGGATGACAATAGTTATTGAGAGAATAAAATTTCGACTTTGATGACACTGTTACATAATTTGGTCTCTAAGCCTTAAATGAAATTCGCTACATTAGTTAATATTTAACTTTTTTACCATTGTTGCTTTTGCATATATATATGTATTCTAATTTCTAAATAATGTATTTCCAATGTAAGTAAAGAGCCAATGGAGCAAATAGAAGACTATTTTCTAGTTAGTCATATTCATAAACGTTTGACAAATTGAAATAAATATGTTTGAAGAACCTGTGTGAGCTTCCTTGTCATCCTAAGGGTGAAGGGTCATATTTTAGCCATAGTTCTTGTAGAACTTCCAAGATTTGTGCTCTCAGCTAGCCTCCTAGTTGATTGTCAAATACGTCGTGTCGACGACCTGGGGGCCACCACCTCAGAATGTGTCTCTCCGGACTTTGTCGAGCACAATGTGGTGGTGTTGTCTTTATCACCATATATTCGACAGTATCATATACAACCTCATCTTGCTTTCCTTTCCTGTCCTAGTACCAGCCGCACTGGTAACTGTACCAACAGTGGCAGCACTGGCTCTAACATGGGTTCTTGTGCTCATAGCACTTTGAAACCTAGGACTTCAACTTACTACTATTCTTGGGGCTTAGCTTCCCTTGATTAAGGTTTCTTTCTACATTTCGTCCTCTCTATCATTCATCTCTTCCATAAGAAACCTTCAACATCTAAATACAAAAAAAAAGTCAGAAACAAAAATACAAAGGAAAAAAATAAGAAAAATAAAATACTGTAAAAGAACTCAATCAAATAAATCAGTAAAACCTAACTAACATGTTGATGAAATATATAAAAATTTAACGCAAAACCTGAAGAAAAAACGTATATCAATAACCTTTATCAAATTCAGAATTATCTGATTTTTGTTTTCCAAAGTATAATACAATGCCAAATCAATACATTAAAAAACAAAACACACGCAATCCATCGCAACCAATAGGTAAAGATGGCATAGCTGAGTGTCCTCTTGAAATAAAAAAGTGGAAATAAAAATTAGTCTAGATAAAAAATTGATGTAAAACTTACATCCTATCTATGTTAATCAAATCACTGATAGTAGTATGGAATACCGTAAGTTTGAAAGCTTCATATCATAAAATGTTCCTGCTCTCCTCTCTTTTTCCATACTGTATTATGCACATCAGTAATTAAAAATAGGAAAGCACAAATAGTAATTGGGAAAAAAGTATACCAAAATTCAGGCTATTGCCAATTGGATATCTACTCGTCAGAAAGCAAATCAAATCAATTTCGTGACTATACATCTGATTAGTTGCTACAATAAAAGTTGACCCCAATTTTTTTAGCCTATTCTCTTTGTCTCTCTCTCAAAATGAAATCGTTGCATAAAAAAAAAATACCAAAGATATACTACAGCAGAGCAAGAGAAATTGAAACAGCTTTAAGGTTAAGAAAGAGAGAGAGTGTGAGAAATCGAAACAATCGTTAGATGGATTGGAGACGAAATTAAATGAAAATTAGTTACCTAGTGGAATTAGGGAGAAGAACGATTGGCGACAGTATGAGTTGATTTGACGGAGCAAAACTCAAAATTTCTTCAATTCTCATCTCTCTCAGCACAGTGAGGTTCTCTCTCGTGCTTGAGGGGCAACGCAAGGGGGAGGCAAGGCGAGGGGCGACGGTGGGTTTGAAGTCAAATTCAGGGAGGAGGCGGTCGGCAGCGAAGTTCTTGACGCAGCCGTAGTAGCTTGGGGTCTGGTTCACGGTTGGGATGGGTGGAATGAGGAGAGAGGAGGCTGGACTTGAGAGTACTGAAGAAGGGGAGTTAACGGGAGATAGTAGAAGAGGAGGAGGAGAAGATTCGGTGAGAGGGGCGGAGTCGGCGAACGATGGTGGTGGTGTGTGGTCCTCTCGGCGAGAGAGGGAAAGAGAGAGAGCAGAAGGAGAGAGAGCGGAGGAAGAGAGAAGAAGAAAAGAACGTATGCGGACGACTGGGATGAAAAAGGAAGGAGGCATTATGCGTGCACCACCTAGCAAACCCATCTAAACAAAACAAAAAAACAAACCGCCCCAATCAGTTGACCTGTAGTACAACCGACAAAAAATACGGAAAAAAAAATAAAGAGCTGACTATATCCGTTGACTCTTGCATTGAAATTCAGAGGAAATTCAAATCGTAAAAAAAAATGCTACTGTTCATAAGAAAAGTGAAGGGGTATCAAGGATTAATATGTTCAAATTAACAAGATATTTCATATGAAAGTAAATATATACATATGTAGTTTTTAATTAATATTAAATTTATTTTGGTTGTATTTGCCAACAGAGGTTTGTGTGAGATCACCAAGTCAAATAACGAACTGCAGCAATTTTAATCTGGGACACTAAATGAAATATTTGTAACAGTACGCTTTGTCAACGCTCGCGATCTTCTTTTTTTTTTTTTTTTTTGAAATAGAACGCTCGCGATCTACGGTACAAATTCACGGTGCATACATGTATAATTCCACATTTAGTGAACACACAATTTATTTATCATGCATATTCAGCCTTCAACAACAACAACAAAAAAAAAAAAAAAATAGGATGAAGATGACACTCCAATTCATACATTTGGCGTTCCGCATTCAACGTTTATGTAAAACTATTTAGAATGTTTAAAAAAATAAACTGGAACATATATTAGATTTAGAGGTTTGTCGAATCAATTGAATTTACTTTCCAAGTAGGTTAAATAGAGCACAAAGAGATAACTTCTACACTGAAACTATGAAGATATTAGAAGCAAGCTGAATACAAGAACCGTATTAATCACGCTTAATATAAATATATTCAATTAAGATAAAAGATTATGACTAATTTTTATAATGAATATAGAAAAACTTATTAGTATTTTCTAGAATAGTTAAGTTATTCATTATTTTCTAATCGGAAAGCAATCAAAGCATTATAAAAAATATGAATTAGGAATATATCGAAGTGTTGAAAAGAATAATCAGCAAACCGAGCCACAACATTTTTAAAGAAGAGACTAATTTAGGAGTTGAGAATTATGTTGTGAAATAATCATAGTGGGAAGATAGTTTTTAATTATGTGTACGTATCATATCGTTTTTAAACACTATATATAAAATGAGAAGGGTTTGTTGTACGATATCAATAATCAATAATAAAAAATATAGCTAAATTTGTGTGGGTGTCTGACTGTTATTTTTAATTACTCAGGACACGCTAAACTCTTTCTGTATTGGTTAATCACTGCTGATTAAGGTTAATTATCCGTTCCACGAAAATCACAGAAATTGTGTGCGCAAGTTTACCCCAACTTCCGTATTCATTTTTTTTTCCTTTTCTTTTGGTATCGAGAAAAAAAGGCACATATGGAGACAGAGCCAAAATCAGCCGTATACCCTCCAAATCTTCTCTAATTAGCCATATACCCTTCTATCCTTTAATATTTGTCATATACCCCTCAAATCATGATTACTATTGTTATTTACCCTTTTGGCTAATTTAAATAATATAATAATTCTGAAAATTAAATTTACAAAATTTTTTACTTGAAATGCCCCCGACATTTCTCCTCCTTTCTTTTCCTTCTGGTAGATCCCATCTTTCCGATTAAATTTCAAACCTGAGACACTTGACCTCTACATGGAAAATGTCTAAACAAATTTGGCATTGTGTATTGTCACGTGATAGAACCAAGGATGATATTTGTTGGTGAAAAAACTGAAATTCCATATAGTCTTTTACCCACGAGTAAAGTATTTAAAACTATTTTCATTGTGGCTGGTGGGTAAGATAGAAAAAGAGGGAAACAAGATAGTCTCTGGCAATTACACTGATTTGGTTGCATATGGTCGAATTTTTCTGGCAAATCTGGACTTGTCGAAATGGTTCAAATTGGATGCACCTTTGAACAAGTATGATAGGAGCATCTTTTATACTCAAGATCCGGTTATACCGATTATCCATTTTTTTCTTCGGACTGAGGAAACAGAATCAAAGTTGAGAATCATTGTTATTTGCAAATGTTCAATATAAATATATAATGATAATGATATAAATAAAAAGGGTAGATGGGAAGATGGGAACTAGCAGACGGGGAAGGGGAAGGGGAAGGGAAAGAAGGAAGGGAAAGGTCAAGGACATTTCAGTCTTAAATTTTGTAAATTAGATTTTCAGAATTATTATATTATTTAAATTAGTCAAAAGGATAAATGGCAATAGTAACCATGATTTGAGGGGTATATGACTAATATTAAAGATTAGAAGGGTATATGACTAATTAGAGAAGAATTGAAGGGTATACGGCTGATTTTGCCTTCTCATTTCTCCTCTCTTTTTTTCTCTGAAAAATGACGACTACCTCTGTCTCCGACCCTTCTCCCTTTGAGCTTATCAAATTCAATAAGGAAACACCTTTCTCATTTGTCCGGTCACTATCTAGGTCAGATATTTGACCTAGCCCTTGGACACCCACTGCCGTTTGCAAGAGATATAGATTTTCCGAAACTCTAGCCGGCAGCTGCTTGACCTGAGTTCGGCCCTCATCTTCTCCGTTAGCTTGCCTAATCGCCGCAGGGCCTCTATTTTTTGTGCTCGCATCCGTTGTCAATGCCGAGCAACAGGACTCAAGGCAACCTATGTCGCCCCCGACATCAGATCCAACCACTTATTGTGCTTCGTCTCTGGTGTAAATCACCCATCCGATCAAAACCCGCTTCTTGATTGGTTAAGGTATTGTTTCTCTAATAATAATAATTTGGTTAGCGGGATTTAAGTTTTGGGTATTGGTTCTGGTGTATTCTGGTGCACTCATGGCGGTCAAGCACAAGAAAGATTTTTTTTTTTTAATTTTGATTAATCGATGGTTTATCTTAGACTGCAGTAAGTTTTGACAAAATTTAAATCTTAAAGAAAAAAAGATCTAGAGGTCTCCTGGTGTAGCAGTGCTTTATGTAGGAAATCATGAACCTAATAACATATGAATTATTGCCTATAACCAGTTAAATGTGGATTTCTTGAAACCAGTAAGTGCCTCATTTTTCTTCCATTAGTTAGTTCTCTTTTTTTCGAGTGATTATTTTGTTATTTTTTGGACCAAAACTATTTTCAAGTCTTTTCAGTAGCTTCCATAAATTTTAATTGGCTTTTTGTCCTTAGGTTGATGTGGGAGGTTTTCTTCGGTTCACAAATCATGTGTATTGTACACGCAATTGGATAAAATCCAGATCAACCATTGATCAATGTAGAAGT
This sequence comes from Rhynchospora tenuis, assembly GCA_027725995.1. NCBI lineage: Eukaryota > Viridiplantae > Streptophyta > Magnoliopsida > Poales > Cyperaceae > Rhynchospora > Rhynchospora tenuis. The sequence goes on from CM050889.1 coordinate 84,922,565, forward strand.
TGTGGCCCACGTTACCAAGCCTGAGCTATGTACCAGTGAGGTACTAAATTATTTTTTAATATTACCATTACTTTTTGAATAAATAAAGAACTATTAAACAATATATAGGAAAAACGGAACAACAAATGAGATATGCATGAACTCAGAAAGAAGTTCATATTTTATTTCTGCAAATTTGTCAAATGTTGCATGATTCTGATTTGGAATTTATGAAAATGGGCAGGTATCAAACACATTTTATTTCACATTCACTGTCAAACAGGATGCGTTGAAAAATGGCCTGAGAATACGCAATGTTATCTGGTCTGTTGGGGTTCAGGTACCACTCCTTTCTCGTCAATTGGATCCCCACTCCTCCCTCCTTTTGTCCTCTTTTCTGAATGAAATGTCGAAGCAGAAAAGGCAAGCTATTGGTAAGCTCATTTGAAACATTAGATATTTGTTTACATGTACATAATAGAGCATAAATTACAATCTTTGACTAATTTTGCAAACAATTTCATGACCAGTTGAGAAATAAATTTGATGATTGCATTGTGTTTATCACATGTTCATACTATGCTTTCATGTGCTGATGCTGCTATTTACAAATATTTGGTCCCTTTTGACTTGCAAGAAAAAAAATACATACTTTATTTCAATTAAAATTTTGGCCGATTGTTCTGATCATTTTTTGTAGCGTTTATTTTTGGATAAAAATAACATAGGATACATAATGTTGAATTGCATATTAACTATATTAGTGTTTAGCATAATATAGAATTGTACATGATTAAGAGATTCTTTGTTTTTGTTTTAATTTGGGAAGTGTGAAAAATTAGAATGTAATGTGTGCATACTGATTGGAAGGTTTGAGTAAGGGAATGATATATACCGGGGCCTTAATTAAATGACTATGAGAAGTGAAAGTAAATGAAATTGAACCCAAATACTAATACAGGCATTTATAAATTAACGCTGAGGGAAATATGCATTCAAAATGATATCAGTAATTCATGATTGAAGGTTTATATGGCTGGCGCTAATCAATCACATATATAGGGACAATATCTGATTAGAGATTTTGCTTCATTTTCTTAATTTAATTTTTAATCAATAATTAAAAATTTGTTTCATTTTGAAAAGAAGACTTGGGTATTGTAGGTTGCAGCATTTATTAATCATAATTTGGTAATGATTATTATGATTTGGCAATTAGGACTATTGAGAAGGGCTGCTAACTGATGTACCAGTCTATGTAATTTATATCACTTCTAACAACAGTCCTACATCAGACATTTATTTGTTTGTATTTAATCTATATTATTTGTTTGCAGCATTTATTTGATGTTGCATATTCAAAACTTACTGTTATAATAAATTGTGGATTGGCTAATAAAATATAGCATAAACTACAATGATATAAACCAGTTATTTGTAGAGGGAGGTATTTTTGTATAACTAGGCTGCTATATTTGTCTATATATGTTATTTATTTATTTATTTATTTATATTTGTCTATATATGTTATCTATTTATATTTATATGGTGAGATGTGGCTTACAGTTTGTGCATGGCCTAAGTGAAGGATGAGTGTTTTGAAAGTTATCTTAGTTAATGATAATTTATGTATTGTTCATGATTTTGAATGTTATTGTTATACATTCTTGTTCCATGTGATCATTATGTTATGTCTTTAGAAGTGTTCAAGAAGATGCTCTTGGTCTTGAACCATAGAACTCTTAAGATGAAAATATATGATTCTAAATATGTTCACAATCGTGGTAATTAAGAGGAACAATAATTACCGAGAAAGATTGTCATGTCGATTGAAGTACATTGTAGTTCTATAAATGTTGATAAAGGATTATCATTCAATGACATGAGTACGTATAAAATGAGTATTCTTTATATATATTGAACATGACCTAACGGGATGAAATATTATATGGATTGTGTTTTGTGTCATTAATATTTCTATCGTGTCTTTGAATCCAAGATATGAGATGTATGAGTTTCTCACATGAGAAGCATGTAATGTGATTACTGATTAAGACCATCTCTTTACTGATCTTAGTTATCTGTTGATAGAGGGAATTAGTAGTTCGTTGTATGTGACTTGTGCGGGAGAGATTTATATATTGATTATCGTTCTCTCAGTTATCTGAGTTATGATATTACTGGGTCCCTTGGTAAAGCGGAATTATATAGCATGCAATATAACTGAGGTAGTTATAATTATAATTCGCTTGAGAGACCAAGAAACGAATATATGCAAGAATGACACGATCATATTTTGCATATTATTCATAATATCATGAGACAAGGATAGACACAAAACTAGTGGATCGGATACGTATCAATTATGTCGTTTGGACGGCTATAATGTAGTGATAGAACCTCTTATAGCTTGTTATATAAATGTTTATATTACTACCAAGATGACGTAGATCCTCTAAAAGGTCACACCAACTGAACGTGAAACAACAAGATTTTATATTTTATAGGATGTATGAAAATACATGAGATAAATGTCATGATAAATGGCATGCTTAGTCCGTAAATAATTTATGAAAGCAATGTGAATATTATTGGTATAATGTTTGAAAAACATTATAAGGAATAATATAGACATCACATAATGCAATAATATGTTTCATATTATTAGTTCATAAATTAATTTACTAAACAGATTGCAAATTGATTAGAAGAGAGTGTTTGGGGGCAAAAGTGTAATTTTCCAATTAACACATGAGTTGCCCTAATGCCCTCTTATAAAAAGGGACTTGGATGAGTGGATGGCAGCTAGTTTTTTCTCTCTCCCACGTTTTGGTGGCTGGTCACAACTTCTCTCTTGTGTAGAGAAGAAGAAACCCACTCGCAACACTCTCTTCTCATAGTTTAGCCACCTAAAGAAAGCTTGTTCTTTGAGGTCTAGGTGGTTGGATCTAAGCTCTAAACTCACCATTCATCTATCTAAGCGCTGGTTGAGTTTGTTGTTTAGGTTCAAGGTGAACCGAGAGGAAGATAAGGCGTTGCAACGGCGGTGCAGCGGCTGAAACGAAAACCGAAGGTTTCCAAGAGATCTAGAGAGAAGCCGAAGAGATGTGACAATCTCTTAAGGTATAACCTTCTCCCCTCCTCAAATGAAGTTGCTTGCTGTTGCATGTGTGCACATGAAGTGCTTGATGATATGTTTTGCTGAAATCTTACTTGCTATTGTCATAGAAACGTAGATCTTTTGTGTATTGAGCTTATTCGTGAAGAAAATTTTAAAAATTACACTTCCTTAGCATACACACGAAATCTCAACACTAAGGGCAATTAAATTATATATTTACTCCGTATTTAACGCAATAAATTTGGGTTCTGTTACTATTTCTTCTATATATATGATGGTATGGAATGAACTTTTTTTTTGTACCTTTCCAATTGAGCCTTCCTTATCTATATTCTTGCTAATTACAGGTTTATGTGCTGCTGCTTTTGTAATGAGGCGGCGGCAGTTTCCAGTAAAGCTTTGCTATGCAATGACCATCAACAAGAGTGAGGGTCAGTCCTTAGATACTATTGGTCTGTATCTACCTGAACCTGTCTTCAGCCACGGTCAGGTCTATGTTGCTCTCTCTAGAACAACCTCACCGGATGGCTTGAAAATTCTCATCACAAACGAGGACGATATGTACAGAAATTATACAAAGAACATTGTCTACAAAGAAATTTTTACTCTCTTAGGTGACCCCATTTTACTTGCATTTAATTTCAATTTTTAGAACTTTTAATTATATTTGATCTATATAAATTTTTAACTTTTTTTGCAGATGATTATTATGATGATACACCTGACGCTCAAACCCCATATACATATTAAGAAAAAAATTCCCATATACAAGGTAAGCGTATTACGTAAACTTCAGTTATGAGCTGCAACATACTTTCAGTTATATTATCTTTTTTTGATTAATTTTTTTTAGATAAAAAATATTACCGTTGTCATGTGGAATGGAACAATACGGAAACCAAAATAAATTTTTGGCGCAATATGTCAATCAGTCTTTCCTTCATTCTTCAACTTATATGCAACCGAATATCAATGCTTACTGATGGTACATTAAAATAATTTTCGAAGTATTTTGATTAACTCACTCCTATTATTTCATTTTTTGTATTTTTTTGTAGCAATCTACAAATTACACAAGCCTGGACATCATTAATGGCAATTTCTTTTTTTGGCAGCTGTATGTATTTTGGTGTTGAAAGAATTGTAGCACAAAACTATAGCAGTTTGTATTTGGTGTTCGAAGTATTCGGATACACCCATCATTTGGTATTTGCCACTAAACTATAGCACAAAACTACGGCTGAAAGAATTAAGTTGAAAGCAATCTAAGATTACAAATTATTTTTTTTGGGTTTATGTGCAATTTTTTTTCTTGCGGGTCGGATCTGATTGTTATATCGTCTGCCCGTTACATTGAAGGAGCTAACTGGAACAAAATGCAATAGTATTATTGATAATCTAAATATCTATTGCATGCCATTGCCTGTCTTACATCAAACATGCATTTTCTCTGTCCACTGGTATTAGATGCTGGGTTTTTTTGTTACGAGCAATGAAAGGATTGGCAATTGAGTGTTGTAAAAATATTAAAAATTGGTAATTTACTGTTTGTATTTGTGTTCACTAATTATATGTTGTTATTACATTTTGCGACCGTTATATCCTATTTACATTAATTCTTATGGACAATTGTAGAATTTTTCATGCGTCCTAATTTTTAGCTATTTTATGTACTACCAATTTATGACCTTTCTAATTTTTTTTCACCACATTCATAATTAAAAATAATACACATCTTACAAATCAAAACTGAAGCTGCACTTTAATTAGAAATTTAAAATAAATTTCAAAATTATCAATTTACAACGTATTCCTAATAATTGCCCTTCCGTTTCAAATTTTAATGATTATATCATTAAATTAGATTTAAATTTCAAATTTAAATATCCCCAATTCAAACCTAACCTCTCTTCTAAAATCTAAAATCAATATTATAAATAAAGATATGTGAGTATCGGGATCCTTTAGTTAAATATCATCGGACACTCCAAGCATTGTGAAATAGTTGTGCAATAATATTTTTTTTAATTTCTGTAATGTGGTACTTTGTAACTAATTATGTGTCAGGTATTATTGCCCATAAAACTGACTCGGTTCAACATCAGATAATAATTTGGCAACACATTGTTTTGTTTCAGATTTTTGTGACCCCTTCCTATTTTCATTTTCATCATGTCTCCATCTCTTTTGTGTTGCTTAGAGTCCCTCTCCACCTTAATTTCTCTTCATCTCCATTCTTAATTTCGGTTTACAAAATATAAATTAAATTCATTCAATTGAAAATAGAAAAAAAATATCAGATCTTTACTATATATATTTTTTATTTAAGTCATTTATAAACATATTACATTTTATGAATAATATCAATATAATATAAATCATATAAATCATATTATTTCATATAACTATAACTATATTTACACACATATAATTTTTTCTATAAATTGATCAAACTCTTTAACTTTAATCAAATCAAATTACCTACAATAACTAAACTATATTTCTAAAGATAAATATATCTTAACCATATATCCAAAATTGAACATAATTAAACTATAGAAACATAATAAAGATATTCTTATTATTGATATCTACATCGAGCGAAATATTCCATAAATAAATTTGCGTGGGTATCCGTGCCAGTATCAAAATTTTTTCACGCGACACGCGTCAATCTGCTTAGTTTATTTGTCTTATTTCTTAACTTTTTTGTTTCTTATGGCTGCCTCTTTATGTTACATACTGTGTTGCTTTCCACATGTAACATAAATCAGACCCGCTTCATTTTTCCTGTCTACTTTATGCTACAAACTGATATATATTTTTGTAAGGTTTCTTTTTTCTGATTCGCCCAACCTCTGGTCCCTCCCCCTCCTCCTCCATCCCTATCTCTCTCCTCCCTTGAGCAGTTGCTCAAGAAGCCACCACATTTCTTTCCTCCCTTCGTCTTCGTGCTCCTTACCGAACTGCTCCGCTTCCACCGTTTGCTCTCCTTTGCAACCAATCATGGGGACTGACTCTCGTGCCAATCCAAACGCTGAAAAAAAGCCGTCTCCTCATTTCCTCTCCAGGCCCTTCCCTTTCAGTCCACCTCCTTCCCTTTCCTCCTCTTTCTTTGGTTTTTTGTTTGTTAATCACTATAAGTTGCTGGTACGTTTCCTACTTCAATGGTTTTGGTTCAATGCCAATTTTACTTTGATTTGGTATTTTTCTGATTTTACTTCTACAATTTTACGGATGCAGAGCCCTTCTCGCAACCCATGGAAGATGCACAAATCGCAAGTTTGTGAAGTTTTTTTTTTTTGTTTAATTTTTTTCTGTTTTCTTCAAGTATATAGTTTAATTAAATTTTTGTGCCAAATTTTGGAAATTAGGCACTACAATTTCTTCCTGGTGATGGCTCGCAGGTAATTCTTCAACTTATTTTTTTTTTAATCTATTTTTGATATTATGGTCCACTTTTACTGATCGAAGTACATGCATCATAACTTTAAAAATGACAACTTTGTCCCTGTTTGTTGAATTTAAACATAATGTTGTTCCAAATGCTTATATAAGACTTAATTTATTACAACTTAGGCTCAGTTAAGCATCACCTAACATGGCCTTTTAGTGATGTCAATGATTTTTTTTTTATATAGTACGCTGGCAATTATAATATAATATGCTGGTAATTATGGTACAAGAGAATACTTTCTGTGAATACTGGCATCAATATTTATTAACTACCAAGAAAATTAAATTAAATTTAGAAATACTTTCTATGTATTGCTTTGTGCTTTTACACGGAATCAGTTTCTAAACAAAAGGCAAAATGAAGACTTCAGCTTGGTTGTCAGCCTGTAATAATAACTAGCTTTTTTATACGCGCTTCGCGCGTGAGGTTTAGATATCAGAACAAAACAGTACACGGTGGATAATTAAAAGGCAAATTTTAGTTTGTGATGGTAATTAGTAACTTAAACCCATAAAATATTTCCAAAAGAAGGCATACATAGATCCAATTATCCAGATGCACATTTATATGATATGTTGATAATATTTAAGAACTCGTACAATTTTTTAAAGTATAGTATTGCTTGCACGCATGAGGTTGAACTTTAAAAAAAAAGTTACAACTTGCATTTACATACCAATCCAGATTAATATTTATATTATAATCTCAGAAAACACTTCAGAGTAAAAAGTGATGTTGAAACACAAATAAGAGATAGAAAGGAGAGTGAAATTACGCCAGATCTGTATTTACTCCAGGGGCAGCAGCATCCGAGCCATTAATCAATGTATACATCTGGTTCTGAGGTAGATATGTTTTTTCTTGACTTGCTCCCTATATTATAAAAAAATTAAGAAAATTTGTCATAGAACTACATGGAAGGAACACTTGTAATTGGGACATTTCTGAGCTAAGTTTCGTGTAATGATCATGCCTGAAACCCTGCAACTTCAAATCACTGAATTGGTTAATAAAATGAACTTTCTGTTGTTCAAAAGGTAAAAAAAAAAAATGAAAACATTAAAAACATGGGAAGCTCTTTTTAATGCATGTTATATAATTACAGTAAAAAAAATTTCCCTTTAAAACTAACATTCATATTTCAATTTGATAAAAAGTAAAACAATGAAAAAACTCAGAGGAGAGCAATGAGGCATACCTTAATTAGCTTCTCGTTACTGAGTTTAAGGTAGCTTGGGAAATCTCGATCAATTGTGCTTGCCCCAACCGTAATCACCCATGGAGCCACGTTCCCAACTGTCATAGTATCTTGCCCATCATTTCCAGCAAAACAAACCACTGTGATTCCCATAGCAGCCGCATGCAGTGACCCAAGCGCTATTTCATTATTCAAAAAACTGGTCCCTCCTGAGTATGCTGGGCCTGTTGAAAGAGACACTGATATTACGTCAACGTTGTCATGTAATGCAGCATCAAAGCCTGCGAGGATATCAACACCACATCAACCTGTAATTGAGAAATTTGAAGAAAGAAGAGTTTTACTGTATTCAGTCAGTAGTCAATTTTACAGAAAATGTAAACGGGCAAGTTTTGTGATGAACTGATGATTATACTCCTTTCAAAGCCCTTTCCATAATAAAAATTACAATCTGAATACAATTTCCCTACCTCTAGACCAGCAAACCTTGTACGCAGCCACATGTGCACCAGGGGCCCCACCTCTAGCAGTGCCATTGGCATATCTAAAGCTGGTAGCCCCAGGCACAAATGCTCCAGCTGCTGTCGAGAGGGTATGTGTGCCATGCCCCTAAGTATCACGCGCTGAGTTGACGTCATCTTGTTCTGGGTTTGATGCAAGTAAGCCTTGGTTGAAGTATTGTGCACCGATTAACTTGCTGTCATGCACAAATACAGAAAGACATCGTGGTTTACACCATTTGTTATTAGTAAAATAGTAAAATTTAAAAAGCATATAGCTTAAATTTAAAATAGCTGACTTGAAATATTCGACATGATCTCCATACTAAGAATAGAATATTCCGACAACTATAATTTTTAACGGACTTTGTCCGACACCTTTTTTGGCTGATCCTTTCCATATAATCAAAGGCAACTATATTTTTTAACGGACAAATTATTGATCATCGATTATGCATCAAGGTAATCAAGCCATATGCCAAATATTAATGAGCTATTACCTGAACACAATATTCCATATGAACCATCTCATTGAGAACACTTTCCTATTGCTGCCCCCAGTCCATCACCAGCTGATCTCAACATCTTCTCTATCAACAGCGTGTGAAGGATCTTTGTAGGTTTTATGAACCCCACATCCGAGCTGCAATTAGATAGCACCATCAAACTAACTGTGCTAGGTTGTATACCCTGAAAGAAGTAGATAATTCGCATAAAAACTCTAAGGCAATTGTGATGCGGTAAATTTTTATAAGAAATAATATAGCAATTGAAATTTTCTCACTTGGTCTTACCCTTCTCAGCAGTCTCGTTGAACAGGAGACACAGATGAAAGGAAACAAAAAAGTAATTCCTAGAATAAAGGCAATAAATTAATCATCAACATCAAAAGCTCAAAAAAAATAGTAAATATTAACAGGGAGAAATAATGAGGAAGGGAAAAACGATGAACAAATCTGTAAAAAGCCCTAGGAATCCGTCTGTACAGCTGACCAGGAAGACCACGCTGACCAAAGCAAAAGAGACCAAATTAGTGAACATTAACAGCCCAAAACTTAGAAAAAACTGAAAAATTGAAGCTAATTAATTGCAATACAGCCAAAATCCCAAGTAGAATGCCATGCAAAAAGGAGGAAGAGTACATACCAGATCGATTCGGAGAAGTTCAGACCAGACCAAAGGGCAATCGAGGTTAAGAAGAAATTCTAGCGAAAACCCTAAGGTCTCCGTTGAAGAGGAGAAGGATGAACCGATGGAGGCCTCTCTCTCTCCTGCTTTCCTTCTTGACTTCGTGCATAAAAGCGATGGAAGAAAAATCGAGAAGCAGTTGCGCTGAGGAGGGAGCTCATCCATCCTTCTAACCGTTCCTTCTGTAGCTGTTTGTGCGCCTGAAAAAACCTAAAGAGAAAGCCACTAATTACCCTTTTTCACAAGGAAATCGTCAATCACCCCTTCCTCTGCTGTGTCTCCGTCATTGCCCTCTCCCAGTCACCCAGGCCTTCCTCTCTTTTCAATTGTTCTTCTTGCTGAGAAAGAGACACAACCACCTAAAAAAGTGAGACAAAAAAATAGTTCAAAGAGAAACATTTCTTAGTAAATATTGAAATAAAAAAAATAAATTGTCAGAGTGAATTTTGAATTTACCCATTCGAATTACCAAAAACAGATCCAAAATTTGCTTTCTTCAAATGTGGATTCTGTGTGGTTGATGAAAATTTATAAATAAACAGAAAAGTACCAAAGAGGAAATTAAAGATTTTGATCCTTTTCTTCTTTCTTTTTTTTTGGGTAAATTCATTGTAAATCTTTAACTTGAATTACCAAAATCATACCAGTAAATATTTGCAAGCAGAAAGAAATCAATGGCTTTTACATACCTCATCAACCAGAGGAGCAAAGCTTTCATCTTTTTCTACTTTGACCTGAGCCTTCTGCAATAGGGTCTGAACTTGGCGCCTTAGAAGCGACTCTCCAGAAAGAGGGGTCCGCTCGTCAGTAGCATCAGGGGCCTTACCATGTGTTGGTGTTTCTTTAGCGGTGAGACCAGTGATAGGAGAATCATTTGTTATGTCAAAAAGTGGCTGTCTTTTCTCTTCTCCTTTCTCTTGCATCTTGCTCTTCTCTGTTTGAATAATGAAGAAATAACGAAAAACAATTGAACTTTCAGATACTGTTGCATAGTTTTTTACTGGTAATTTGAGTAGAATTTCGCATCTTGTAATTCTTGGAAATATGAAAAATTACAAAATGGGTTCCCAACATTATCTTAAAAACTGCTAACTGCTACTTGTTTCAAGAGAAGGAGAAATAACAGTAAAGTTGAACTAATCGAAGTCTATAAGGGGTATAACGTAAAATTCAATTTCTGGGAAACTTACTCAACAGAGCAGCGGATTGAGATCTGGTAATCCTTCTCATCGATGCTGGTGTCTCCATTTCTGTTTTTTTTCGCACAAGAACAGCAAAACCCAGAATTAGAACTTTCAGATTATAAAATAGGAAGGAGATATTAATCTCTTAAATCCAAAAGAAAAAGAAAAAGCAAAGAACACAAAAGAAATTTATCCAATTCCGAAAGATCTATAGAAAAGAAAACCTGGGAATTCTGAATTTCTAAAGTTTGTGAATTGGAAAGATCTCTAATTGGGGTTGAATTGCGCACCTTTTTATTCGAGTTCTTGGTGTCTTGAATCCTCTCTCTTGGAGCACTGAAGAGGAGAGAGAGATTTCCTCGAGTTCTTGGAGTTGAATTCTTTCTCTTGGTGCACGGAGAGAGAGAGATCTGGAGAAGTGAAAGAAGAACAAAGACAAAGGAAGAGAGAAGCGACGGAAGGATCGATGTAGACGACGGACAGATCGAGAGTGATTTTTTCATCCGACGATCCAGATCGTTTCACCCAGAGCTGCGATGACGTCACCAGAAATACTGTAGAAAAGGCTCCCAAATTTGTAGTATTATTTGATAGTATATTACATACAAATTAATCTATTTCATAATAATCAAATACTTATGATCTAGATATAAATACAACCTTTATGCTACAATAAGTATAGCGCCTATGTTTGGATGGCGATGACATCGGCTGAGATGGTGCATATATACATGGCTACAGTGCCAAAATGTGCATATTTTTCTGACTGTATTAATTTGGTTTCAGCTATTAATATGCTCAAATTACAGATTTTCCCTCTTGGAGTGCACAACCGTTGATGCAATAGGTGCTTAACACTTTCAACAGTACCCAGATATTGGATGGAGGTGATTATCCGACTCTTTGCGAATAGAAGGGTGATCTCTTCAGCGCATCGTGCAGCATCATATGACAGAACATACAAAAAAACTTTTGCTGATTATCTGACTTGAAATTATGCATGGCCTCCACATTTAAACAAAAATTGAGTGAGAATTTTCATTGGATAGACGGGGATTAAAGTTGTATATAAAGGGGAATGTTATAGAAAAGCTCTTATGTTTAAATTTTTTTTCGTTTTTTTAGAAAAGGTCATAGGGCCGTTTCCATTATAGAAACATATTGTTACAGTCCTATGTTTAAATTGATTTGTACTAAATAAATGAGTCCAATCATCTATATGTTAGTTTGTTGTCGTAGCCAGTTAAATAAAATTTGTCAGACAATGCTTTTGTTTAATTTAATAAAAATAATTATGAAAATATAATAAAAATTAAATTTATAAATATTCATATATCGAGCGAAGCTCGATGTTCCCTTCTAGTTCTACTCTACATTAACCGCTGACAGTGCTTACGGATAAAAGAGGGATGTTGTTTGCAATAAACTATGTTGCCAAACAAACACACCACAAAATATCACACAAGATTTCTAATTGCCTGAAGCAACATGTCACCTGCCATATATAAAGCATTCGACTAAAGTTTGCTAACTCATGCGGGACAAAAGTGAGCCCTCTAATTTCCAAACCAGACACAATTTCAACCCCCGCTCCTATTTCTATTTTAGCCTTTCTTTGATAACAGTGGCGATCTGCATTTCAAAGATTTGTACAAGTTTAGTCTTCGTTTTAATTATTTGACTCTTTAAAAATTTATTACTCCATGAAATTTTATATACATGCCCAAAAAAAATATTCAATTTGGTGACATAAAAGTTTTCAATTATAGAGTTATTATAATAATTTTAAACATTTTTTAAACCTCAAGATATCGAATATCTATAATTTTAAAAGTATATATTAAGTTTTAAATTTTTATAGAGGGTCTTAAAATATATTTCTATATTAAATTTTACACATGGACTTACAAAATTATAAGAAATTTAATGGAATCAAATTATTCTATTTTGGACTTTCAAAAAATAATTTACATATATACTTATTTGCGTTTAATAGCTATCCATGATTTATCAAAATTTATCAAAACATAATTTACATAGTTATTTGCGTTTAACAGTGCTTAGAATTTAATGTTTAAGAGCTATCCATGATTTATTATTTCATCAAATTTTATGTGCATTATTAGAAATATATATAAATTCCAGTGGTATTAATTTTTTTTATTGTTTGTCTTTCAAATTATTAATGTTATTTTTTACTCATATAAATTTTTTTAATTTAATATTTTAAATACCTTCTGATTTTTTTTTTTACATGAAAAAATTATGTACATTCTTAGAAAATTATATAAAAAAAATCTTGTTAAACTTATCAACAAAAATTTGTTTTATAATTATATTTCATTTATTTTCTCTTTTAATATAAAAATAATTGTCGAGCTAGGCTAATAAGGACCATCTCCAAGATCTATCATCCTTATCTTTGGACGCTGGATAATTAATTAGGATGCATTTATGTTTTCTTTTCTATTTCTGGAATACTAGTGTAATTTATCTCATTCTTTCTGTTTTTGGTTCCCTCCATCCCATACTTTGTCTTTCTATTTTCCTACCTCCATCTCCCCAAATGTCATGCTTATTCCCTGCCCCACCCCTTCCTCCCCCCACATATTATTTTCCTAATTATTCTAGTTTATATAAGTAATTGTTCTATTTTTGAATACTAATTGTTATAGTTAATATAAGTAATTGTTCTAGTTTTGAATACTAATTGTTCTAGTTAATAAAAATAATTGTTCCAGTTAATATAGCTAATTGTTCTAGTCTTTATAACTAATTGTCCTAGTTCATATATTAACTATTCTGGAAAAAATGTTTCATCTAAAAAAAAGGAGTTCTGAAGAGGAAGGAAACCAAATGGAAGAAGGGAGCAAGGCAAACACAGTAAAGAAATGAGGGAAAATACATGGAATGAAAGACGGGATGTGGATGAGGGATGAGAAAAAACTCTTCATTAATGAGGACACTGAATTAATTGCATTTCGAAAATGGAAGGATAAACACTCGTCATTAATGAAGCGCTGGAGGGGATGAGGGATGCTAGAATCTGTGAGATGATGGTAAACAATTCCGATTGTCACGCAAAGCTAGCACTAGTCTATATAAGGAGGGGTCTTAATATAATAAATGAAATAATAAATGAAGTTAAGAGGTCAAGCTCCATTCGAGTCCAATATTGATTTTTTTTTTTTTTTTAGTTAGTTAGTCTTTGTAATACATTGTCATTTTTTAAATAAACAATAAAATATTTTGAGTGTTTTCTTTTTTCTAATACAAGGAGTTTTTTTCCTTTTTTGATAAAATGTCCTAATTTATGCATATAAAAAATTTATTTGTAATACAATACCTAGACCTCATTGTCTTAGATAATATAAGTTTATTTTAAAAAATAAATACAAAGAAGCGAATGATTCAATTTTTTTTATGGCATACTTCAGTCTTAAATTGCAATGATAAATTGACACTGCATAAAATTTTTGTTATGTGAATTGTTTGTCCATTCATAAATATCGACTATCGAGAGGCCCACTTATAGTCATGCTAGGCCAGTTTAAGCTGGGCTGGCACTGGGTACTGGAATAAATATGGATTTATGGGCCTTTGATCCAGTCATAAGTTGGGCTGGAACTGGGCACTGGGATAAATATGGATTTAACGCCGCCTCATCTAATTTAACCAATGGAAGGATACAGTTGCGCAATACCAATTCTGCATGTGTTACATTATGATGAAATAATAGTAACATTATTAGATGTAGGCACCATCTAAGTAGTTGCAATTTCGCATTGTCTGATCTTCAATCAAACGTGTTCACATTGAATAACAGCATCGACAAATATTATAATTGGCCGCAGATACCAAATTCAAAATACAATACATAGATACATACATTGAAGAAGCGAAGTTTTATAACAAAGCTCATGACATTCAAAACATTATCGTACACCTTTAAACAGCTAGCGGGGTTTATTTCATTTTTATTACTGGTATAGTTATAGTGGTATATGTTGCTTTCTTAAGATAGGTTTGTTGTCTGGCCCCCATCAACATGGATCACATCACCGGTTATGAAAGAAGCAGCAGGCAAGCACAGGAATGCCACAATAGATGCCACCTCTTCCGGCTTTCCGAATCGTCTGAGAGGAATGCGCGACTTTATTTGTTTGTAAAATTCATCATTATCGGCCACCTATTCAAGAAGGAAGGAGAACAAATTTAATCATTAGTTTTTTATATATAAATGACCAATGTAAAAATTAAGACATCCGTATCAGATATTGAACTTTAACCAAATTGAAAGCTATGGTATCGGTATCCACTTCTAAAATCAGTAGAGATACCGAAATTGGCAATACCACCATTTTGAAAAATAGTTAAAAACATTTGTCAGTATTATTATGACACAAATACATAAAACATATCTTAAGTGTTGTTGGTGGATTCTTGGAGCTCAATAACAGCCACAAATAATTTATTTAAATAAGGTTTGGGCTAAAGAAGCAATGTATCTATTTTGTTTTATCTAGAATAATCCATAAATGGATAGTTAGTTTAGCCGAGGAAAGAGGAGATTTTTAGAAACGAAAGAACTGACTTCAATCAGTCAAAACAGGTCTTCCCTTTTATAAGTATAAGTAGGCAATATCGTATCAATTTGTGAGTAAGCGAAAACAAAATTCTTTTATGTACAAACAAGAATATTAAGAGTACTACTTGTCCAACGAGATAATAGATCAGAACGACGAACTGTAAGTTTATAAGAATATATTGAGCGATTAAAAGTTAATTTATATAGTATATATCTTTAAACTAAATAAAAACACATATAAATAAGTATATAACAGTGAAGAGTTCGAAAAGAGCAAACTAGAACAGAGAATAGAATGACATTCTCTTATGTGCACAAATGGGACTTGAGAGCAATTGCAGCCGTTTTTATATATACTTGTGCAACAATGAAATTAATGACTTACATGTATTTAAAAACTAGAAGTGAATTTTTATATATACTTGCTTTTAAACTCACCTCTTTTGACAGAGCAGTTTCGATAAACCCAGGTGCGACGCAATTAACACGAATCATATCTCCTGCCCACTCACAAGCTAAGCCTTTCGCCAGCTGATTCATTGCTCCTAGAAACAGAAAACAAATATCCGACATAAATTACCAGCACAAAACATATCAGATACTAGCTTATTCTCATGTTTAAGTTTAATCATTTTCATGTATCAGTAAGAGACTGCAATATAATTGAATTCCATTATATTCCTTTTAGCTACCTTTGGTAGAGGAATACACTGCAAGACCTTCAATGAAGGCTCCCGTGCCAGCAATGGAAGAGATAAAAACAACACTGGCCCTTCCTGACGCCTTTAGGAGAGGGTGTGCCAGTTTGGAAAGATGAAAACAAGACTCAAAATTAGTTGCCATTAAAGAAGAGTACTCTTCTGAGGTCATGTGTGTTGCTGGCTTCCAAGGAGATCCCGTGATACCAGCATTATTTACCTGACATTTTGTAGTAAGTTAGAATTTTGTCCATTTCCACAACGCTCCATATATGATATAGTGCAAATAATTTTTGTTTGTATCCACTAAGATCAAATTATTTCGATAACTTTGACAGTCCTCAAAATTTTATTTTTAATTCAGAAGCTTAATGTTTACAATGGGAAACGAACACGTACATATACATACATAAGTACATAAAAATATATCAAATTATGAAGTCTAATACACATTTTATTGTTTAACAAAAGACTTTAATTTTATTACAATCCAAATTTTATAGTCTTTGGTGATGTGCTAAATAATATTTAAATTATATAAAATCTAATGAATTATTAATCTATAAGAATAAATATATATCTACAAATTTTTTTTTTTTGAATTGATAATAAAATGAACCATCAAATTGTCAATATATAGATCCCACCGTATAATTATAGGAACAATTTTGGCAATTTTTAATGAGGATGTTTTTATGCCAGAACTCTTGGACGACATATATGTCACAATTTCAAATTTTTATTAATAATTAAAAAATAAAAATCAAATGTCCAATTTGAAAGACCGATGCCTTGCTAAATAATTTTTTTGAAAGTCATTTGACACTCAATTAAAAGATAAAAAATTAACGAATCTTGTAAACTATAAATGACAAAGTTAGTTTAGTATGTTTATTATTTGACCTCTAGATAATATAAAATGCACTCTAAATTTAAAAATATATATGGTTATGCATTGTTCGTTAAGTCAAACAAGATCAACTGTTCGAAATTAATTGAATTACATTTTCAAATATTAAAAGAAATTGAAGTTGTGGCATTTAAACTCTTCTTAAAAAGCAAATAAATTTTATCTGAACTTTTAAAGATAGAATAGTGCTTAACAAATAATTTTAAATGGAATGATCATATATAGTACTTACCAGAATGTCAAGCTTGTCGTTAAAAATAGTCCGGACTTTATCCATGAGTTTCTCTCTTTCAGCATGCTTTGACACATCGCAAATAGACCCAGTTACACAGAGATTCATACTTTTCCACTGATTTAACACTACGTTAAGCTCTTCCTCATTTCTACAGCAGGTATGCACTGCAACTCCAAATCTAGCCAACTCTGCTACAATTGCCCGACTATATGTACAATGTTTTGTATGGTAAATATTTCGTCATTCAAATTTAATTAATACCCTTTCAGGTACAGTACTTGTGAAGAAAATTTAGTCTTAATATGCCGACAATTCTGTTAAAAAGGAATAGATAGACTGATATCAGATCTGTTTAAATTAACGGTTTGGTGACACATCAAACAGTGAAATTAAGATACGAAAAAAAAAAAAAAAAAAAAGAAAGTGCTTCACTTATTTGATAGCAATTTAACAGTACCGATCGATTATCGATCACTATATAAAAGCGACGTCAGTGGATAAATATATGACAAACCCAATTCCTTTGCTGCCACCAGTGACCAAAGCTGTGGATCCTTCCATGCTCCACCTCTCGTTACCCATCATCGTTGCCTCTCTCTCTCTCTCTCTCTCTGACCTTCTCGATTTCTTTTTCTCTCTCTAGCCCACTGTCCACAGTTTGAGTTGTCACTTGTCACATATGTATAGGAAATTTCCTATGGTGCCATATCGGCTGATTTTTCAACCAACAACGAAAACGAAACCAAAGAAGCCTGTGGAATTTGGAGCATTGTGGAATTTGATTTGGACGCTAGAGTGTATGCCAAGTGTATGCCAAGTGATCTGATCCAATGTCTTTTCTAACAAAATCGGACTCATGTAATCAATTGCAACCAGTGCTTCCAGCAATCTGTAATTAATACAAATCCCCAAAATCGGACTCGCGCAAAGCAATCTATAATTGTTCTCATTGCACAATTAAAAGTTTGACATCTATAATTGTTGTCATTGCATAGTTAAAAGTTTGACATCTATATATTCTTCACAATACGTTGCAACTTAAAAGCAATCATAGGATCATCATATTTTCCTCTTTTTTTTTTTTGGTTATTTCATAGGATCTTTCACAAAAGACCGGTTACAATTGTCCAAAAAATTTAATGCCACGTACTGTCCAATGCATACAAGCGGACAAGAAAGTGGGGTCAAAATATCAATGTTTTTAATTTCCTACCGGCACCTTTACCGGCCAGATGGCCGAAATCCAAAAATTTTTGGTATTTTTCGAAATTTTCCGGTATTTTGTCTCACAATACAAGATACCACCGTTTCGGTCACTGTTCCGGTACCCGGTATTACCGGAATTTTCTGGTAAGCAATAGGGTATTGAAAACACTGCAAAATATAGACTTCTGATTTTTTAGGTGTCACTTGAAGTTGATGATGATATGCCAATAATTAAAAATTGTAAGACTTCTGATTTTTTTTTTCTTTTTTTAGTATCAGTTAGTAACCAATTAGATGATCAGTTCGTTGCATCATATTATTTCTCCCAATAAATCTGTTACGATATCCCGAAAAGTATGAAATTAAAAATATGGTTAATGTATATCTTTTATTTAGTGCTGTAATTCACATATAATAAATAATTTTTTTATAATAATTACCTCAAAATTATAAGTCAATGTAATAATTCATTAACATATTCATAAATATTTCCTAATGTCAACAAATATTTTTGCTTGATCTGATGCCTATATCATTATTATAATATTATTATTTATAAGAAGCAGTACTTTCAAATTAATTTGATTTATCTGACGAATTGTCTCATCGAATATATGCATTTTTAATTTAAATATAACCATATTGCTTGTCGATCTATGTAATCCACATATAGGTGAAGCAATATCAGAGGGAGATAAGGTAAGTCTAGTCACAAAAATTACTTTTAATACGATAACTTACATTTTTTTTTCTATTATAGACCAAAAATATATTTTATTTTACAATTTGTTTTTATTAAAAACATATCATTTATCATTTTAGTCTATTTTAACATCTTTATCATTTTTTATTGGTCATCGATTAGGAAAAGAAACAATAATATTGATTCAAATAAAAAGTTTGCTCACACATTGGATGCAATTACAATTACTAGTAAAAAAGAAAAACAGCATAATAAGTCCAACACGTTTGTTTGGTATGTCGTCATACATCAAAACACTAAATATTATTCAATGATTATTGATTAATAATTATAAATTATCATACTAACCATCACATATATAAGAGAAAAATAAAAAAGATTGATTTCTATGTTATCATCGTATCATTTTATCAGTCCAACTAAAATATTATTGTAAGACAAGCTATCTAATAAATTATAAACTTAAAATTATTTTCTATATAAATACAGAAGTAATTATGTTGATCATATTGTATTACAGATTTGAATAGAGATAAAAAAAAAAACAAAAACAGGTAGGATAAAAATCATATTTAGATCGAATAATATTTTATTTTTGTCAGATACAAATATCGGATAGTAGTCAAATCATATGAGTAATCATATTCTTTTTTTTGTCAGATATGAATACAAATAAACATTTGTTCGGATATAATGCGGTTCGAATAATAAAAAATAATAATTAGATTATGAATCGCAGCATAGTTCAATAGTTTATTTGTTCCGTTTTCAATTTTTCATCCACTTATAAGGAAAAAGCACAAAAATGATGGAACGAGAACGAGCTTTTTGGTGCGCATGGAGCCCACCATCTCTCACATCACATGTCACATGTGTGCTCTGGAATAGTCATTGCGAGAAGCATCATTGATTCTTCGTGTACTTTTTTGGATTTGAATATCAATCGGGGCATAATTTTTAAATTCCGTTTTCATCCACTCGAAAAAAAAAAAAAAAAAAAAACCCAAAAAGAATGATGGGACGAGCTTTCTGACGGCTGATGCGCAATCAAACCTACACCAAGAGTGTTAAACGTGATTTGTGATCACGGAATAAGACATTTTATTTACCGTTCCGTTCCAGGCTTCCAGCAAGAGTACAAAACTGAAATTCCGTATACCGTTCTGTTTTTAAAAACGAAACAATTAAATTTTATTTCATTATTCGCTCCGTTTTCTATTTTTCTGTATAATCATCTATTTCTTTTTTCCAATTTCCATTTCGTTTCAGAAACGATACATTTTTTGTTCCGTTATTTGTTATGTTTCGACCAGAACGAAATGGCAAAACGAAAAAGTAATATAGCTGACAGGTCAAATAGTCCTCGACTGATTGACTCATTTGAACATATTAATGCTGCATACCCCTTCACTTCCTTATGAACAGTACCCTTTTTTTTTTTGGATTGAATTTTCCTTTGATTTATCGTGCATAGGTCAGCGCTTTAAGTTTTGTCTGTTAGCCATGTCTCATCTTTGATTTATGTGCCGTTCTATGCCACTGCCTTTTCATATTTTCTTCTCACCCTTCACCTCTTCCAAGAGACAGAAGACTCCTTTTCATTATAAAAAAAAAAAGCTTATGGACAAATTTGTTCTGATAGGTTTAGCAATGGTCTTATTTGATGTTGCCACGGTGCTCCTCTCATCATAAGGTCTCAAGACCAATGTTTCTTGTCTCTTCGCAAAGAAGGGCGGAGGGGGCTAGCAAAGGATTGGCCTCCCCTAAAATTTGAGTTGTGAGCAACTTCTGATTTTTTTTTAATAAAGTATATGAGCTCCTCTTTTTAAAAAGATACTCGATGTGTTTCTCAAACTCAAGATATTTAATATCAATTTAGCTGGACAAGTCCAAACTAGCTTGCTCCAGAGATTTATTCCCTCTCTCATCGCAACACATGAATTTGTGCTTTCATCAAAAAGTTTTTGGGAGCTTCCTTAGTATACTAAGGCAGTGCATGCATTCCTTGACTATTCTTTCTAATTAATTTTATTGTCAATTCACAATGGTTTACAAAATTAACAAATCAGAAATTCTCTTTATAAAAAGAAAATGAAGCTATGCTATGATAAAATGAAGTTGTTATTAAACGATGTTATATATAACACGACATCATTTTTCCCACATGATCCACTCAGAATTAATTTTGTATTGTTTTTTTAGTCATGTTAATTCATTATTTGATGCAAAATTTGATATGCTATATCTTAAATATATCTTAATCGATCTTTATAAATCTAGGTTTCAAATCATAAAGAGAAAAACCATTGAATGTTAATTGTGGTTATTTAATAGATTTCAAATTTAAATTTTAGGCAAAAGTCAATGTCTTTGATAAGCAATGAAAGAAACAATAATTACATCATTTGCTTCTCAAATCTGCTATTTATTTGATATATAAGCAACTGCGTATTAGTCTTCTCGCTCTCAAAAGTCTAAGGTTAACCAAAATTCCACAATTTATTCTTTAGGAATTCACGATCTTTATTAAAAATTCAGATTTGATAAGATTTATAATTTCTTTTGTAACTTCCAATTTAACTTGCAAAACCATGAATTATGATATTCTAATACTTCCCTAATATTACCATGTTGTTTAGAACTAAATTTCATATCGTTTTACTTTATTTTTCATGCCAAACTTCACTAATAATGAAATGTTTGCTTGCTGTCCAAATTTTTATTATAAAGTATTTATGCATGCAAGCAATTAAAAATTATAAATTTATTTCCTAAGCTATAACTATATGCATTTGATAAATATGAACTACTACGATGCAATATGTGCAAAATTTTCTGAAAAGTCAGTTATTTATTTTTTTAATTATTTTAGCACAATAACCATAAAAAATATATTTTCCTTTGATTTTAGTTTGCATGCATACTATATTTACTTTAAAAAATAACTAAAAACTCACAATAAAACTATGAAAAATAATTAAATTCATCCAAACTAATTTTTCATGCCTAAATATGATTTTAAATCACTATTTATACCCTAAGTAATTATGTTCATACAATAATAATTACATGCAAGCTTTTAAATTAGCAAACTTTTACATGCATCATTGAAGATCCATAAAAATCATAATTAGTGTTCAAACAATACATCCATAACCATTTTTCACCAAAAATCTAAGAAAATTCCGAAATATAAAGAATGTACCATGCATGCAATATTTATTCACACAAAATCTTATTTAACCCATTATTTACCATTATCATCTATTACATTTGCCAAAAAACGAAATAAATAAAGTAAAATGGAAAACTTACATGAAAATCACTCAAAAGCGAAAAAAATTAGGTTGCATGTCATCTCCTACTCCTCCACTATTCATTTATCATTTTTCCTGAATTTTCTCTAATTTTCTTTATTTTTCGTTGGTGGTCTCTTTGGGCTTGGTTTGGAGAAAGAAGAAAGAGTAAAAGAAGAGGGATGGATGGTGTTCTCCATGGTGAGAAAATAGGCAGCATGGGAGAAGGAGAGAGAAAAATTGATGTATTTGATTTGAAGTTGGAGAGAGAGTGTGTGAAGAGTGATATGCAAAATATACCCAAAATGAACTACACTAAGGTATAATGAAATAAGAAATACAAAACTTATTATATAACATGAAAATATAATTTATTTGATGCACTTTCAATTAAAATTTATCATATTACATAATAAAATTTTTATGGTAACTATGAACTTTCAAATTTATAATAAGGGATGAAATATAATATATATATATTTTGCTGAAACTTTTCTTAATAACCATGAGATTATTTATACATAAAATAAAATACAAATCTTATGTACAATGATATTTAAAAATATAAAAAATATTAACTCAAAATTAAGTATTGTCACATATCATTTGCAGCAAATTATCCTGCAAATGTGGAAAAAGCATTATTATTTATTGCTAATCCTTTCAATTTCATCTTGGAAGATTCATTTGAGCAGAGCTAGAGCAGACACATTTTTAGGTATATATTTACTACACAATAATATGAATCTAGACTTTCAAGCACAATTTAAGTCATCCTAAGGTAATTGATCGATATGATTAACACGTTATGAATCTTGATATGTGTCATTATTAATAAAAAAAAAAGTGTTATGGGGGTTGGTCGCGGCGAAGCCGCGACGACAAGCCCGCTAGTTCTGAGAAACGTATTGATTATTTGCGTACTAATTCTATGTCCTTAATTTCATGCTGCCCTCGAAAAACTATCGCGTGTAGTTTCCAGTTTAGAAAACAAAGCAACAAAGTTAGGTGTCCTGACTATTAATCAACGTTTCTGATTTCATTCTTTTTTTTCTTTGAAATAAAATCATTCATTTACAAAGACATAGTTCTCTGTGAAATAGAGTTTATTTTTCTTTCACACTAATAATAATTGAACTCAATACTTCTAAGTCACTAGTACTAGACTCTCACGTTTACCTTCGTGACTTTCTGGAATGTGTAAAAATAACTTGTTACGTGCAGTATTAAGTTGGGCTGCAGGTGGGCATTGGGTTAAATATGTACTTTTGGGAATTTGATCCAGTCATAAATAGTGATTCTTCACAAGCTTTGACTGTTTTATTTAACGCCGCCTCATCGAATTTAACCCATACACAGATTCACTTGTGTAATATAAATTTAGTATCTGTTCATTGTGAATTTGTGATGACATGATAGCAACATTATCGTTTTAACATTTTCATTATCTTATCAGTTGCAATTCTACAACGTCTGATATACTTTAATTAATGTGTACAGCAAATTCTACAATTTTAATGGGTGCTGATTCGGACAACGAAACATTTGATCCGAACAACAAAATATTTTACAAATGACCATATTACCCTTCTCTTATGCGGACAACTTCTCTGCTTTCTCCAATTCTCCGAACAATCTTTCCTTTTTGTTGCAAATTACATTCTTTTTTCAATATCAAGCACATAACTCATTAATCTCACTTGTATCTCTAATATTATCACTCTTTTACTCAACCCTCTTCGACGATGGGAATTTTAAAGTGTATTTAGAAGAAATCCTAGAAACAAGGACTCGATTCAGTTCGGCATCTCACACAAGTAATTTTTTTTCTTTTTATTTTTAATTGATTTTTTTTGGTCTCAAACAACGGATGCTTGAGATTTAGTACTTACATTAAGATGATTTTTTTTTTTAGGGTTGGCAATTGTTAACGATAATTGTATTATAAAAAGGTATCAAATTACAAAATGTTTGTGAAAGCACCCTCATAAAAAACCGACAACTAATCGAGCCAAAAATAAAATGCTTTGTTTTCAACATTCCTCCACAGCCTAATTATGTTAACGTACAAAATACAAAAAATATTTAGGAAAGCATAATTAAAGGAAGTTTTTGAGGTTTACAATTAAAGAAAATTATTAGAGTAATTTAGGTAACACTAACACAATATAACAAAATAATTAGGGATAATTTGGTCATAAATTTTAAAAGTGTTGCTCGGATTAAATATTTTGTTATTTTGTTGTCCGGATCAGCACCCGATTTTAATCGGACGTGTTCACATTCCATAATAGCATCGTCACACATTATAATTGGCAGCAGATGTGATGTTCCCAAATACAATGCTTACATACATTAAAAAAAATGAAGTTCCATAACATAGCACACACGACGCTCAATACATATATAGTTATATACAAACCTTTAAACATAGGGCTTTATTACATTTTATTACTACTTTTTATTTCTTAAGATAGGTTTTTTGTGTGACCACCATCAACATGAATCACTTCACCGGTTATGAAAGAAGCAGCAGGTAAGCACAGGAATGCCACGATAGATGCCACCTCCTCCGGCTGTCCGAATCGTTTGAGGGGAATTCGTGACGTTAGTTGTTTGAAAAAATCATCATTATCAGCAATCTATGCAAGAAGGAATGACAGAAAGATTCAATCATTTATTTGCATATATAATGACCGGACCAGTATCTTTTGTAGTTTTTTTTTTATTATTATATAATCAGCAGTGCAAATCTTTTGTCTATGACCGTTCGATTGAATCACGGGCTGCACGAATCTCAATGAATATGGTATTAATCACGGAGCATACATTATTGATCGGACGGCCACGGATAAAAGATTTGCAATGCAATTTTTTTAAAAAACCTGCGGAATAATTTCTTTCCTATATATGCAAAACTCCTACTTTCGACCTACGGGTACGAACTTGGTGAGAGAGATGGCGGCTTCTCAAAAGAAAAAGAAGGCGATTTTCAAACCCACCCAGGTGAAGGCTCCGATCACTGACAAATCTCCGACGGTGGTTGGATTAGCCTCCTCCTCCTCTTCCCCACCACCTCCTCCACTATTTCAAAACTATTTTCCTCATCTTAATGCTTCTACCCCAAACTATAATTCGATTTCTAACTCGTTATCCACAAGCAGCCGCCACCGTTACTCAGCCTCCCTTGCTTGACTCTTATTTAGACAAGCTTCACAACTCTTCCTCCTCTGCTCCGTTAGCAAATAATGCTGCTAAAAGCTTCAATCAGCGATTTGCTACTGCCGCAGCCACAACAAAGCCGAACACACATCGGATTCGAAATACTGTAAGTTCAAGACTTCAGCCTCTTTTACCATCTCCTTCTCTCTCTATTTTCTCTCTTAGGCTGGTTACTACTAAATCTTTTCAGAAGCGTTTTGCTTGCTTTGATCTACCCACTAGAACTTCCTCTACTTCTAATCGAGTCGATTCGGATCCAAAAGTTACTACTGACAAAAGTTGGACTAAAGTGCTTCCCAAACACTTTAAATCTGTTGGTTCTAATGTTAGTGGGAACTCTTCGACTTCTCTTCTTATTAAATCCAAGTTATCTTCTCTCAGGAAATCGAAGAAGTGCTTTAACTGTCTCTTCTCTGGTCATTCTAGATCCACTTGCAGTTTGCCTCAGAGATGCATTATCTGCCTTCAATTTGGTCATAATGCCAAATTATGTTCTCTTCTTTCTCAAGACACCTCTTCAACTTCCACCCATCCCTTGGAAACTGAATCGCCTGCAGTTAATTTGGTTCTTCCCCTTCTCAAGATATTCTTACTCCTCCTCAGCAGTCTCATTCTTCTTCCTCCACTATTTTAACCCCCTCTCCTAATCTGCAAATCATTCCTTACTCTCCTCATTTTTCTTCTTCTTTAGTTTCCTCTGATTCTATTCTCTCTGAAACTATTCCTAATATGGCTTTTCCTGTTAACTGGCAAACTATTAATCTCAATAGTGCACAAGAATTTGAAAATCAAAGGATTCCTCTTCTTAGTGTCTATTATGTTCCAAATCAACCCCTTGATCCTGAAAATGAGCCACTTCTCAGGACAATAGTGGTCAATTACCAGCATCAAGGCCCTCTCCCTAATGACTGAACGTCGTTTGGCTAATAGGCTTTCTGCACAGTTTGGGGGAGGAGCTCATCAATACAGATTGCAGCCTGTTCATCGTGCTACTGGAGATTTTATTTTAATCTGTCCTGATGCTTTGATCAGAAACAATATATGCAATGCTGGTGTTATTCATCTTCAGAATATCAGGTACAGTTTTAGGAGGTGGAACAGAACTAGGGGTATGGTTCGTGAGCCCCCTGTTTTTCGTGCCAGAATCAGACTTTCTGGTCAATCTCTGCACCTTTGGAATCTCAATGCTCTCCTCAAGCTTGTCTCAGGTTTTGGCTATCCTCTTGCCATAGCACCTCACTTTACTAATAATAGTTTTGTGTTCTTGCGTATGTTTGTTAAAGGTGCTCATCCCACTCGCATTCCACTCGAGATTGCTGTTTCTGATGATCCAGGGGTTGCCAGAGTTAGAGTCTATATTGAAGGCTATGAACAAGTTGATTTCTATCAGGGGCCACCTCACATTGGTCCAGGCATGCCTTATGTTCATCCACTCCACCAGCAGGACATGATGATGATAACAACTCTGGTGAACTTTCTAGTAATCTCTCTCTCTCCAATGACTCAATTAATCAGAATCAATCTAATGAACATGGTCAACTTCCTGTTCAACATGCTTCTGCAAGCTCTTTTCACTTGGTAGGCAATTTCACTTCTCCCCTGCCTCTGCCTATGCCCATTCTCAGTCAGATGGATTTTACTGGTTTGAATTTTAACTCTAGTCTTTTCTCCTCCAACTATGTTGATCCTTTTTTTCCTTCTTCTTCAAAGGATATTGCTGGTCACTCTTTTTCTCTCTCTTCTAGCAATTCTGCCTTAGAAATTATGCCAATGGATTCTATTGCCCCGGTCCCGCAATTTGACTCTGAAGACATTGTGTTTCTGTACCCCACGGGCACTGCACAAGATGCAACTTCAGTTCAAATCTCATTCTGCTCTTCTGCTCAAGTTGATAATGATGCTCTACCAGGATTTAATGCTTGCTCAGACTCCTTTTTCTCCTCTCAAGTTGACAGTCATGCTCCACCTCTTCTTCAGTTGGAGTCATCTCATCAAGTTTCTGCTACTTGACCTAGAAAAAGCCCAAGGCTTAAGAAAAAGCTTTCAGGCCCCTACACTTCTGCCATTGCTAAAGCTCAGTGTGTTCAATTTGCTGGTTGTGACATTTCTTCTTCTTCCAGAGTTAAGTCTTCACCGGCACAAACTTTAGCTGACTTTCTGAAAGGAGATGACCCACCTACTATGACTCAAGCTGAACTCATTATTTATGCTGCTGGTTTTGAACTCACTCCTCAAATCAAGAAGAATCTGGCTGATGCATGAATAGTCTAGTTTTACTAGGTGTTCTGTTGTTGTTTCAGATGTTATCTTTTTATGGTTTACTTATGAAGTTGCTTTCTTGTATCCAAAAAAGTTTAATGAATGGCTTTCCTTTCTGTCTCGTCTCTTTTCTCTGCTTCTCCTTCTTATTTACTCTTGTCTTACTTCTGTGCTACTACTTACTACTCTTCCAATGGATTCAAAAAATTAAAATCTTGTGTTGGAATGTAAGAGGACTCAATGAAAAAGACAAAAGGCTTGCAGTAAGACAAACTGTTTTAATTGAGAAGCCTCACTTTGTTTGTTTTCAAGAAACAAAATGGGAGTCTGTTACTGATGTTTTTGTAAAGAAAACTTGTGGCTCCAGGTTAAATTCTTTCCTTACTGTTGATGCTGATGGCACTAAGGGAGGTATTTTATTAGCTTGGGACTCCAGTTTTGCTACAGCTGTTTCTTCTCTGGCTACCAAGTATGTACTCTCTGTTGATTTCATTTTCAATAGAGATGACTCTCCTCTTAAAATATCTACAGTCTATGGCCCTTCCTGTGATACTGGTAGATCACAGTTCATCTCTTCTCTTGCATTTTTTGGCTCTGCAACTGATTCTCCTTGGGTTCTTAGTGGTGATTTTAACATAGTGCTTAATGCTGTTGAAACCAGAGGTCATGGACTTAACCAACAACATGTACAAGATTTTGTAAATGCTGTTTCTTCTCTCAATCTGATTGATCTTGACCTACCAGACATAAATTTTACTTGGTCAAACAATAGAGATATTGCTACTTTTTCTAGACTTGATAGATTCTTTATTAATCTGTCACTATCTTTTGTCTACCCTAATGTCACTCAGGAAGCACTTGCCAATACATCTTCTGATCACACTCCTCTACTTTGCTGTCTCAAATCAACTTTCAGACCCTCAAATCTCTTCAGGTTTAAAAACTTTTGTCTAAAATTCTCTGATTTTCAGGATTTAGTCTTGAATTTTTTATTTTCTACAGAACCAGCAAATACCCTTCAGCTTTTTAATGATAAGCTCTCATTGCTTACTAAAGAGATTAAACTTTGGGCAAAAGGCAGAATTGCCAAATTTAGAGAACAATCTTCTTTCATCAGGCTCTTCATTTTGAGATGTGATAGAGTCATGGAATTCAGGCCACTAACTCCTTTAGAAAAACTTCTTAAATGCCTGCTAAAGAGAAGGTTCTCAGAAATTGCTAGCACAAAAGAAGCAGTGTAAAAGCAAAGGTCTTCCTTCAAGTGGAGATTGGAGGGTGACCAAAATGCTGCTTTCTTTCATGCCAGAGTTTCTTCTAATAAAAGAAGGAACTTTATTCAAAAATTGATTGTGGATGGAGTTACTGTCTCAGATCAGAAGTCAAAAGGATTGGTTTTTTTCAATTTCTTTTGCTCTTTAATGGGTGCTCAATCCTCTGACACTTTAGACTTTGAAGTTGATTGTCTTTACTCTCAACTTCACAATTTAGACTTCTCTTCTCTGGACTCTCCAATTTTATTACAAGAGGTAATTGATGTTGTCTCTTCTTGGCCTTCAAACAAGTTTCCTGGCCCTGATGGTTTCACAGGTGACTTTTTCAAAGCTTTCAAAGAAGAATTGGCGCCAGAAATCACTGACACTCTCAACTCTGCTTGGCTTTCTAAATCTTTGCATCCTTTAAACTCTTCCATTATTGCACTCATCCCCAAGTCTGATATTGCTTTTTTCTACTGCTGACTTCAGACCAATCAGCATAATTCATTCCATCCAGAGAATTTTCTCCAAGGTTTTGACAAAAAGATTACATCCTTTTCTCTCTACACTGATCACAGCCAATCAAACTGGGTTCTTGCATGGAAGGTCAATTAGTGAAAATTTTCTCTATGCTCAGGAAGTAATTCATCACTGCTCCAAATCCAAAACTCCCTTGGCAATATTCAAGGCAGATATTCATAAAGCGTTTGACACACTTAGTTGGAGCTTCTTGGATAAAGTGTTGTTTGCCTTGGGAATTCCTCAACAATTCATTTCTGTTGTTTTGGGTTGTGTTCTTCAAGGTGCTTCCAGAGTTGTTCTCAATGGTGTAGCTGGTAAGCCAATCACTCTGAAGAGGGGAGTGAGGCAGGGAGACCCTCTATCCCCTTACCTTTTCATCATTGCTTTTGATTTTCTTTCAAGGTGGGTGGCTAAATTAAATCACTTAGGGGTTATTCTTGTGCCTCTGCAAAATATGTTTTCTTCTCTTTTTTATGCTGATGATGCAATAATTTTCTTCAAGCCTACCTTACATCAAGCTTTTTTCATTAAATTGATCTTGCAAGTCTTTGGAGATTGCTCTGGCCTGGTTTTAAATTCTGCAAAGTCAGATTTGTTAACTCTCTTTTGCCACGATGATATCTCTCTTTCAATTTCTTTGATGCTCAATTGCAGAATTGCACACTTCCCCTTGAAATATCTTGGTCTTCCTCTCTTTGACAAGCCTCTGGTAAGAGCTGACTACCAACCATTACTTGTAAAGTTTCAGACCAAGCTTCAAGGTTGGTCGACTTCTCTTCTCTCCATTGCTGGTAGAGTTATTCTTATCAATTCTTGTCTATCTTCTCTTCCTACTTACTTTATGTCTGTCTTCAAATTGCCTTCATGGGTTATTAAAAGAATAGACTCTCTCAGAAGGAACTTTCTCTGGCATGGAGCTGGGACTGATAAAAGGAAGCTAGTAATGATTTCTTGGAGCCTTGTAACAAGGCCAAAAAAGGTTGGGGGACTGGAAATTCTCAATTTATCAGTTTTTAATGAGGCTTTATTGGCAAAGTGCCTTTGGAAATGGGTTTCACCTGATTATTCATTGTGGAAACCTCTTGCAATCACTCTTCAGTCATCTTTTGTCTCTCTCTACCCTCTAAACAGTAAGCTCACCCCAATTTTGAAAAGTTTAACTCACTTCATAACTGTGGGTTTAACTTTTGAACCTGTTAATGGAAGAAATTTGTTGTTCTGGTACCATAAGGGGGCTTCTGGTATACTTCATCTCAACTTTCCTGATCTCTTTTCCTTTGCTTTAAACAAACTGATTACTGTTCATCAATTCTATTCTTGCATTCTTCATCCTGCTATTCTATTTTCTTCTTTACTTCCTACCTCTGATGCTCCAATGTTGCAACTCAATATTCTTTTACAACTGGTTACTCCTATACTTTCCAATCTCACAACCACTGGTGTTGATGGTGTCATTTGGAAGCTGAATGCAGGTTCAGGCATCTTCTCTACTGGTTCTCTTTGCAGCTTAATCACTTCTCATCCATGCCATGCTTCCAACTTGTCTCATATCTGGAGCTTCAAGGTACCTCCAAGGTTCAAAGTCTTTCTTTGGTTAATGTTTCAAAACAGAATTGCTACCTTGGATAATTTTCAAAAGAGAGGCTGGAGTTTAACAAATAAATGCATTCTCTGTTGCTCTGACAGTGAATCAGTTCAGCATCTATTTAACTCTTGTATTTTCTTTAGAGAACTTAGATCCTTGATGCTCAATTCTCAAGAAGTCTGCCAAATCATTGCTACTACTCTTACTGCTTTTCCTATTAAACACACAGCAATCCTGCTAAATCCTGTAATTTTGAAGACTTTCAAGGACCTTCCCTGTTAAACACACAGCAATCCTGCTAAATCCTGCAATTTTGAAGACTCAAGGACCTTTTTGCAATTGTCTTCTTTGTAATTTGGAGAGAGAGATGCTCCAGAATCTTCAAAAAATTGCAAAGCAGCCGTCTGATTTACTGCAAGAAGTACTTCTTGAGTGGAATTTTCATAGGAATTCTTTTTTCTTTTCACTGAGCTTCCCTGTAGTTGCTTTTTCTTTTTCTTTTTCCTTTATTTTTTCCTTACTGTTCATTTCTTAGGTTACCTTTAGTTTTTCTTTTTACTTTTGCTTATTGATTAGCTTCTTGCTAATATGTTGTAATCAAACCTTATTTTTATTAATTAAGATAGGGGCTTGACCTTATTTTTCTTCAAAAAAAAACTCCTACTTTCTTGACTTCACCCTAACTATGTCATGATTACCTGAGGAGTTCACCTTGTAAAATAGTACCTTTTATGATAATCGTATCATACTATTTTCTAAGAAAATTTCGCATATGATATTCAACGATTTGCATTCCAACATTTAACCAAATTAAAATCTTTGGGGTATATATCCAGTTCTAAAAGCAGTAGAGAGATACCAAAATTATTCATCTTCGCCATCTTTAAATTGGCAATACAACCTTTTCGAGAAATAGTTCAAAGTATTTGTCATAATGAATTAATGATTATGGTACAAATACTTTAATTATATCTCAAGTATATAACAGCTACAAATAAATATTGAATATGGTTTCGGCTAATTAAGAAAGAAAACAACCAATATAACTATTTGGTTTGATCTGGAAAAATACATAGTTGGCTAGTTATTTTAGCTGAGGGATAAAAGGTTTTTAGAAACGAAAAAACTGACTTCAATTAGCCAGTATTGATAGTCTAGCTACCCTTGTAAGAGTATGAGTTGGCAATATCTTTATAATTTGTAACTAAGCCAAAACAAAATTCTAATGTGTACAAATAAGAATATTAAGAGTGCTACCTGTCCAAAACTCTTAATTAGATAATAGATCAGATCAAGGAACCGTAAGTTTATAACAATATTTTGAGTGGTAAAAAGTTAGTTTTAATAGATATATACTTAATACAAACGCATATAACAGAGAAGAGTCCCAAAAGACCGAAATAAATAACAGAGTATAGAATAATGCTCTGTTGTGCGCACAAATGGGACTCGAGAGCAATTGCAGCTGTTTTTTTGTATATACTCGTGTAACAGAGAAATTAATGACTATCCATAATATATTTAAATGCTAGAAGCTTTATTTATGCTTGCTATTAGACTCACCTCTTTTGTCATAGGAGTTGCGATGAACCCAGGTGCGACGCAATTAACACGAATCATATCTCCTGCCCACTCACAAGCTAAGCCCTTCGCCAGCTGATTCATTGCTCCTAGGAAAAAAAAAAAAAATCGGACATCAATACTAGCACACAAATTAATCAGCTTATTCTCATTTAAAAGTTTAATATACTCATTTCAGTATATTCCTTTTAGCTACCTTTGGTAGACGAATACACTGCAAGGCCTTCGGTGAAGGCTCCCGTGCCAGCAATGGAAGACATAAAAACGACACTGCCTCTTCCTGACGTCTTTAGGAGAGGGTGTGCGAGTTTGGAAAGATGGAAACAGGAATCAAAATTTGTAGTCATCAAAGAAGAGTACCCTTCTGAGGTCATCTGTGTTGCTGGCTTCCAAGCAAATTTCGCGATACCAGCATTATTCACCTGACATTTGGTAGTAAGTTTGAATTTGTTTAGTACCACAATGCTCCATATAGTACATATAATTTTGGCAGGTATCCTCTAAGATCAAATTATTTCGATAATTTTTACAGTCCTCAACATTCAATTTTGAATTTAGAAACTTAATTACTGTTTAGAAGGGGATATACATAAATCCATAAAAATGCATCAAATTATGAAATTTAATACACATTTTATTGTTTAACAAAAGACTTGAACTTTATTAGAATTAATATTCAATAGTCTCTGATGAAGTGCTAAATAATTAAATTATACAAAATCTTAAGAATTTCTTATCTATAAGATTAAAGATATGTTTACAAGTGTTTTTTTTTCTTTTTTTTTTCTTTTGAATTGGTTATAAAATGCATCATCAAATTTTCAATAGATCCCTCCATATAAATATATAGGCAATATTTGGCAAATTTTAATGAGGATGGTTTTCATGCCAGAATTCTTGGAGGTCACTAAATGTTTCAACTTCAATTTTTTATTAATATTTGAAAATTGAAATTCAAACTTCAAATTTCAACTGTTGATCTTGTTAAGTTTAATGAGCGATGCATTGCTATACCATTTTTTATGTTCATTTGATACTCAATCAAAAAATAAAAGATAAATGAATCTTGTTAACTATGACAAATTGAATTTAGCATATTTATTTTTTGACCTCTTAAAAGTATCAAATGAACTACATATTAAAAAAATTTATATATGGTAACGAATCACTTCTTAAATTGAACAAGATCAATTATTCAAATTTAACATTTAAATTTAAAATTTTCAGATATCAATAAATAATTGAAGTTGTGGCATTGTGTCAAACAAATAATCATAATAATTTTAGATAAATTTATTATAATATATACTTACAAGGATGTCGAGCCTGCCGTTAAAAATAGTACGGACTTCATCCATGAGTACCTCTCTTTCAGCATGATTTGACACATCGCAAATGGAACCAGTTACACGGAGATTCATACTTTCCCACTGATTTAACACTACATTAAGCTCTTCCGCATGTCTACAGCAGGTATGCACTGCAACTCCAAATCTAGCCAATTCTTCTACAATTGCCCGACTATATTTACAAATTAAGTTTAGAATTTTTGCAGGGATATTATTTAGTCATCCGAATTTAATACGCGTCAAGGTATAAACTTTTAGAAATTTTGTTTTTCCAAAGACCAGCAGCAGCTGTCAAGTGAGTATCTTTAAGAAAATTAAGTCAAACTAGGTCGACTAGGTCGACAGTTTGTCAATTTTGTTAAGGAAGGTTTGGTGACATGTAAAACAGAATCAGAACAGATATATACATGAAGAATATAGTCATATAGAGAACATATATACCCAATTCCTTTGCTGCCACCAGTGACCAAAGCTGTCGCTCCTTCCATGCGTCACCTCTTGTTACCCATCATCGTTTCCCCCCTCTCTCAGTCTCTCTGCCTCTCTCTTTCTTCTTTATTTCTTTCTCTCTAAGCCACAGGATGAGTTGTTGGATATGTATAGGAATGTTTCCTATATACAGAGAAATATGGCTGAATTTTCAACCGACAACGAAAACGAAATCAAAATATCCCTCTTTAATTTTTTTTTTCTTTTTTTCTTTTAGTTTCTCCCAAAGTATTTTTCTGCTCGGTTCATTTTATTATTATTTCTTTTCGGTTGGGAACTTTTCTGTGAGTATGTGGTGGCTATGGGTAGAATAGGAAAAGATATAACGAGCAAAATATGAATATATAAGTAGTGCTAAGTTTCTATTATGTTAGTATGCATATAGTTTTGGAACGGTAAAAGTGAAATAGTCATTAATTAAGAATATTTTTATTAGACAAGTGGGGTTAGTGATATTTTCGTACTATTTCAAAGATTGAAACGTTTACGTACAATTGGATCTAGGTCTTTCTTTTTTTTGTCAATATGGTGCAATATCCAAAGATGCTGTTGTTTTAAAATAAATATTTTACTGTGGACAAAATTTAAATTGTTCATTTTAAATTATTACCAAATATGATAGAATTCAAATTCGATTTACAATTTGTACCCACGACCTCTGTTAGGTGCGTTGCATTTTACCGTGTTATTTCACAACTCTAGTTTGATCGAGGTTACAAAGCAACCCCTCAAAAGTAATATTCTGAATGTATCTCATGCACACAAAAAATAATTAAGTAATAC
Organism: Rhynchospora tenuis; assembly: GCA_027725995.1. NCBI lineage: Eukaryota > Viridiplantae > Streptophyta > Magnoliopsida > Poales > Cyperaceae > Rhynchospora > Rhynchospora tenuis. The sequence continues at coordinate 84,957,871 of CM050889.1, forward strand.
AATTTCTTTTGTGTTCTATGTAGGAAGTTTCAAATGATTAAATTGTTGTGTTATTTTTGTTTTTATGAACCTTATTATTCCAATAAAATAAAAATTATTTCTTCTTCAACTTTGTGGAATATAATATTGGCAAAATTGGATATAACCCCCTCAAATCTTCCTCATCTGGATATTACCCCTACAATCTTCAAAACTGGATATAATCCCTCCAATAATGTGTATTAGGGATATAACCCCTTTCTTTTTATTTTAACTATTTTTTAACTAAAAATAAATAAGAAGCATAAAATTTTGACCAAACTGCCCTCATCTCTCCAAGAACGTTTCACCTTCTCTTCTAAATATGTATGATGCAAAATTCATCATGCATAGTTTTAATCTGTTCTCTCTCTCCCTCATTTTGTTCGTCTTTTAATAATTTAAATATACAACTATACAATATGGTCACAGCCAAAATATAAAGTTTTAGCGCCTTTAATGATTCATCGACTTGTTATTTTGAACTTTTATTGGGTGTTGGGTGTGTAAAGTAAATTGGAACTATGCTATCCTTGATTCCTTGAATATGAGTAAATACTTTTAATGAAACCATGATGTGGTATTTTTAATAATAAAAATAATTCACTAAAAAATTTTAAAAAGAAAAACGATAATAATTTTTTTTTAATAAGGAAAAAGTCCTAACGCGGTTCAAAACCCAGTTAAATGCTAGGAAGCTAACGCGGTCAACGAACGCGTTAAAAAAGTTCTAACGCGGTCATGAACCGCGTAATTGATCTGAAATTTAACGTGATCATAAATTGCGATAAAGTACAATAGGGACAAAAAAGTGGGGGCACATCAAGTAAGTTTTTTACGGCATAGGTGTAAAAGGATGGTGTAGCACATCAATAACTTTTCTTTCTTTTGGTATAGCAATAACTATTCACGTAAGTTCTATGATATTTTCTTAGTGTGCAATTCATTTTTCTTGGTCGACAAAACATCTATCTTGGCTTTTATAAATTATACATCGAAGACTGCAATTCATTTTAGTCGGTCCCATTATTATAAAGTAAAATTTAGTGCATATTTTTTCATTATTGCAAAATAAATCATATATATAGGGTAAGATTTGGATTTTTTTTTTTTCCTGAAGGATATGGTGTGATTTTGATTTATTTCGGGTTGTGTTTGATTCAAAGAAATTTGTATTTCGTTTGGTATAATTTCAGCTTTTTAGGCTTGTTGGTGTATTTTATATTTTTTGGCTTGAAATTTTGCATAATTTTTAGAACTTTTTTATATTTTTGAGTAAAATTGGTGTAGTCTTAACTTGAATATTGAGAAAGGGATGAGAATAAAAGGAGGGGAAATTTTTCATTAAAAAAGAATGAGGAATGAAAAAGGTGAGAATATATAATATTGCGATCAGTTTCATATAAAAGATTTTACTTCAATATATAATATCTATGTTATGACAAATATAACAACAAACTAAAATTTCATTGAAAACATATTGATTTTCTTAACAGTATGCATGGAACAAATTAATTATGCTATTATAGTAAAAAAATATATAGAAAATCATGATAATTTAAATCGTATTGAAATTGCATACTCTTGCAATCGTATTGAAATTGCAGGTACTCTTCAATCTTTTTTTATTATTTTTTTAGTGGAGAGTTAAATGGGGGACAATTAAGGTGTGGTTGGGAAGTGTCATTCGGTCAAGGGGGCAGAATAAAAGACTGCAGAGATGCAGAGCAATTTCAGAATGGATATGAATAAATTAATGTTACACAATAGTATAAGAGGATATCAGCAGAGAGAAATGCGCAATCGCGTTAAAAGCCCTTTTACGCGGTTCATGACCGCGTTAGGATTTTTCTAACTCGTTCGTTGACCACGTTAACTTTCTAGCATTTAACTGAGTTTTGAACCGCGTTATAACTTTTTTCTTATTAAAAAAAATTATTATCGTTTTTCTTATTAAAATTTTTTAGCGAATTATTTTTATTATTAAAAATACCACAACCATGATGATTTCCATATTAAACTGGAGTAATTGGAATATATATAATAATTTTGAAAAGTTACGTGTTGAGTAATAAAAGATTAAAGAGGACCCTCATTCGATTATCACTTCATTCTTATTCTGGGCAGTGGATATACTCGCAATTCAGAAAAATGCAGCTTCAGAAAAATGTAGCATCGTTAATTTAAAAAAGAAGGAAATTGGAAGTTTCTGGCAAAGTGGTAATGAATGTAGAAGGATTCGTCTTTTAGTGCAGTTCTTTGTTGCCTCTTTGGACGGAAAGAAAAAAAAAATGTTAGAAGAAAGTGAAAATTGTTTGGAGAGGACGAGGACAGTTTGGTCACATAAAATTTGTTTTAATTTAAAATTAGTTAAAATCAAAAGAAAGGGTTATATCCTTAATACACATGATTGGAGGGGTTATATCAAGTTTTGAAGATTAAGGGGTTATATTCGGTTGGAGAAGATTGTAGGGGTTATATCTAATTTTTCCTATAATATTATATAGAAATTTTTCTATTAAAACTTCACATAGTTTCGTAATAATTGATATTCTTTTTTTCAGAACGAAATTTCATAAAGTAATTCAAAACTAGTTGTAAATACCTAGTGATATAAACCTATCTGGTGCATCCGGATCCTCTGGTCGTTTTTGGATCCGGACCGTCCGATTTAATCGCAACGGTTAATTTTTTCAGGCATATCAATTCTGGTATTATGCACGGGTATCCTTAACCATTGAGATTAAATCGGACGGTCTAGATCCAAAAATGACTAGCTGGTCGTCGACTAGAGGATCTTGTTCCCTTGTCTGGTGGTGTCAAGCCTATCTGGATTGACAGAAACGACTTTAGAAATTATGTACTACGAGTCAACGATAAATGATGAGGACTAGAATAGATTTTTTATAAAGTAAATGGTAAAAGATGATTCAATACATAAGATGATTAATTTTGAAAAAAAAAATTTAAAAATTTCGAAAAAAAAATAAAATTTGGTCTGCAAGGAGATTTCAATATGTAGATAATATTGAACGGTTTGGATCAATCATTTCGAATCAGATACAAGAGTTTGAATAGTAAATAAGGTGTATTCTAGAAAGATTTCATTGTCACTACAAGCCAGTACTGAAAGCACTTCATTTTCTACTTAAGCTACTTCAAAACAAAGTGAACTCCTTATAACAGCTTTTGTGATTTGGAGAGAAATATGTGCCAAAATATTCAGGGGTGTTTCTAAAACCTCTTCACTTGTCATTGATTAAGCAATTGAAGATCAGGAAATCACACACAAAACTCATTGAACTCTCTTGCTCCTCTGCAGTTTTACTTCTCCCTTGTTATAATATGGAGATAACATTTTTTTTCATTTTTTATGTTTTGAGTTTTTAAAACTTTTTCAAGTTTTTTCTCAAAACCAAAATTTATAATTTATAATTTCTTTACTTATTCAATTCGAAGTCATGGGGCTTCACCTTTAATTTTCTTTAAAAAGAAATGAGCGACAAAAATTTATATTTCTTACATTATCGCAAATCAGAATTATATTTGGTGCAAAATTTCCAAACATATAAGATTATGACTTCTGCATGATTAGTACATCATAATAAATTTCTGACGAAGGATAATCTGATTAAGAAAAAAAAATGGATAACCCGCGTTGGTTGTGTAGCCAATTAGCTAGAGTCCTTGAAGTATTATTTTTGAAATGCGCCTCCCTCAAAAATAATGGTATTTGATAGGATACAAAAAATTTAGAATTAGTGGGGTTTAGTTCATGATGTTACGAAATTTTCTATGACAGTAAAAAACAAAACATGTTAGAACAGATGTCCTGATTGTGCATTGTACAATTTGTTGGTGTATCTAACAACTAGAATTAATATTATTTTTAATGCTAGTAAAATCAAAACAAAGAGGACCATGCTATTGTCTACTGTAGGTACTATTTAATACCAGGCTGGCGCTTTTTTTTTTTTTAATCACTGCCTGTAGGCACCCACACCCCACGCACACTGACACACACTTATCAGCCCACACCCCCAACGGTGGGCCTCGAACCCAGCTCTTCCCGTTGGAAGAGATATGCCGTACCAGCTGGACTAACCAGCGGTTGGCAGGCTGGTGCTATTCGAGATTGTGTCTGCGCTAGGCGCAATGGAGCAGTGGATACGTACCAGTGCAAATGGAGGGGACCAAAAGGTGAATTATTGGCATTTGAGGAATTTAATTATACGAAATCGAAATATCAATAGAAAGGACGATACTTGTGTTATGTTATGTGAAGTGTTGATCAATCCATACGACCATACATGTGGAGACTGGGCTGCACACTCAGTACTGGGTTAAAAATGTATTTATGGGCCTTGGGTCCAGTCATAAATAGTGATTGGTCACTGGTCAGTGGTCAGCGGTCACAAGCTTTTTTTTTTTTTTGAAACATTGACAGTGGCTGTCAAAGTAAGCAAAAACTAAGCAAAAAGGAAAACAAAAACTAAGTCCACGCCATAATTAGCAGTACTGCAAGTAAAGCTTGGCCTCACTGAGAATCCACCTGCACACTGAATCCTCGTCTCTGCTGCATCCCCTGAAGATTCTGTTGTTCCTTTCTGTCCAAGTAGCCCAGAAGAAGGTCGTGAGGTGGGCATGGAAGGCTTTGTCCGTTCTTCTTTGTTGTAGGGTATGGAGCAAGTGTTGTAATTAATATTATTAATTATATTTAATGTGGCCTATATAATTAAATATAAACCGAGTTCATTTAGTATATTTAATTAAAGGGTGTATTAGATTTTGATGGAAAATCCAATGGACCAGATTCATTGAAATTATGATCTCTTTAATTGCCTTAGTCAATTTATACTCTCTTCTGTCATAATTTTGGCACCTTTTCCTCAAAATTCGCCCAATTAAGAAAATAGACAGAGAGGGTTAAAACGCCATTTTCTGCCATCACTTGGACTAAGGAGAAATTAAAGAAGATCTGAATTTCCGCATAACGATGTCTTCTCTCCAATCCTGTAAGTTCAAAACTCATGAATTTATTTATTTTATACGAAATACTTGATCTTAGGGCTATTAATTAAGATATTATTATGTTAAAATATTTTACGCCTAACATTTGGTATCAGAGCAGTAAGTATTTTTGTATAAAATACAGTATACAGTAATTTTCGTATTTATTGGAATTTTTCTGGATTTTACAGAATTAATTTAGTAATTTTCCTTATATATATTCCTATACTTAATTTTCTGTGTGTGATTCTTGGAGATGCTTAAATTTCATCTTCTTCATGCAATTTGGTCTATTTCCACCATTTGCGCACACAAAGAGAGGCCTCGTCACGTGTAAGAGGAAGATACAAATTCTGATGGGATTGAATACAACTCTGTAGTATATATCGTTCATCCAAACTCAATCTAAATCTTTACTTTTGGCAACTATGGCCGCACTTGCTAAATTTTTCAGAACTTTGTTTAAACGGTCCATAGTTGATGAGGACTAGAACTTATATTTCTTAATTGCACAGAATCTCAATGTTTTAAATCCTCTTCTTGTCCTTGTACGCATCTTGATATCAAGACCAAACGTATCTTTTCCATCTGGCCCACAACTTATCTTAGAAATTTTTTTTTAGTCACTCACGTGCCGAATCCCATTTAAGAAATTATGCAAATGAAGTATATCTTATTTTATTTTAAATGTATATACATGTATATACTTAAGTTATAAATGAGATTTTTCCGGGAATATCTAAGTGAAATTTATTAATTGCTATCCATAATAACGTATGTATATGGTTTACTTATAAATATTTTAATCATATATTTTGTATATGTTGTTGAGACCGTATATGATTATATTTTAAGTATATGGTTTTATATTATATATACTATGTAACCCAACGGAACTATGTTATATATAATCTATTACCATATAAATTTACTTTTAATATCTGGTTGTTATCAATTTTACCAACTTTAATTATGACTGCCATTTTATTAAAAGGAATTATGTTTTACATTATATCTATTGTATTACGATTATGTTTTACATTTAATAAATTATAAATGTCAATTTTACCAACTTTAATTGTCAAGTATAATTTATTAAGTGGAATTTCAACTTAGTTCAATTTATTTCTGCCCAACGGTGATATGAATTGATCTTTAATGGATCAACTATTAAACCTGAAATATTAATTGGCGTTTTATTATTTCAGATTAATTAATTATTAGTCCCCTGATTATAGTTGATCTAATTTAATTTTATTATATATTTGTGGATTAGTTAATAGTAAGCATTATATTTGTCATGAATTTTCAGCATTGAGCAATCTAAATAGTCAAATCAGTGGAATAGCAACATTGAATGGAACTAATTTTTCAACTTGGAAAGAGCAAATTGAGATTGGTCTTGGTGTTCTTGAAATAGACCAAGCATTACGTATGGATAAACCTGAAAAACCAAAGGATGATGCTGCAGATCAACTCAAAACTGCTTATGAAAATTGGGAGCGTTCTAATCGCATGTCTCTCATGATTATGAAAAGCACCATCTCTTTGGCAATTCGGGGAGGAGGCATTCCTGAAAAGAATGCTGCAGGTGAACTCTTTACTGCTAAGGAATATCTCACTTCTGTTGAGGAACAGTTTAAGAGTACATCTAAGGCTAATGCGAGTGCCCTCATAATGAAAATGCTCACTACCAAGTACAATGGGACTAGCGGTGTACGTGAACATATCATGATGATGAATGATATGGCCGCAAAATTGAATGGCATGGACATGGCAATTTCTGAAGGATTTCTGGTTCATTTCATTATGACTTCTCTTCCTGCTCAGTTTGGTCCTTTCAAGATCAATTGCAACACGCAGAAAGAGAAATGGAAGATGAGCGAATTGATTGCCATGTGTGTTCAAGAAGAAGAAAGGATTAAGACTGAAAAACCTGACTTTGCACATGCTGCCATTGAAAGTCCAAAACCGAAAAAGAACAATGGTAAAGGTAAAGATAAGGGTCAAACATCTGGTGTTAACAAGGCAAATGCGCCAAGTACAAAGCGTGGTCTTAAGTGTCGTCACTGCAAGAAACCTGGACACATGAGGAAGGAGTGTACCAAGTTTAGAGCATGGCTTGAAAAGAAGGGTAATGATTTAAAAGAAGGGTAATGATTTAAACTATATGATTTGTGAATCTCTTTTAATTGATGTTCCCTTAAATACGTGGTGGGTTGACACTGGTGCCTCTGTGCACATTACGAACTCATTGCAGGGATTCCATTCCGTGACGATGCTGGAAAAGGGAAAAAGGAAGCTTAAAGTAGCTAATGGCTTAGAGGCTGAAGTGGAGGCCGTTGGAACTCTTCGTCTGGTTTTGAAGAGTGGCTTTATTCTCTACTTATATGATGTAGTTTATATTCCTAGTGTGATTAGGAATTTAATTTCTGTTTCTAGACTTGATGCTTGTGGTTTTATGTTTCAGTTTGGAAATAATGAATTGAGACTATATCATAACTCTAAGTTTGTTGGTTCTGGATTGTTATGTGATAATCTATATAAATTATGTTTGGATTCTTCCTTTTCTGATTCTTTATTATCCCTGAATGTTAATTGTGTTGATCATAAACGTGGCACAAAGAGAAATCGCGATGTTGGATATTCTTCCAAGTTATGGCATCGCAGATTGGGTCATATTTCAAGAGATAGAATGCAACGTCTCATTAAAAATGAAATTCTCCCAACATTAGATTTTTCTGATTTTGATAATTGTGTTGAATGCGTTAAGGGAAAATTTGTTAAAGGAAATAAGAAAGGATCCACTCGAAGTGGGGGACTATTGGAATTAATTCACACCGATATATGTGGTCCTTTTCCCACTTCGAGTTTGAACGGACACAAATCATTCATTACTTTTATTGACGATTATTCTCGCTACGCTTATGTGTACTTAATTTCTGAAAAATCTGAAGCACTAGACAAATTTAAAATCTTTAAGGCTGAAGTTGAAAATCAGCATAATGTTAAAATTAAAGTAGTGCGATCAGATAGAGGCGGTGAGTATTATGGTAGGCACACCGACTTGGGTCAAAGTCCAGGCCCGTTTGCTTTGTTTCTTCAAGAATGTGGTATTGTTCATCAGTTCTCAATGCCGGGAGATCCTCGGCAAAACGGAGTGGCTGAAAGGCGTAATCGTACATTAATGGATATGGTACGAAGTATGATATGTAATACCACTTTACCAGAATTTTTGTGGTCGGAGGCTTTAAAAACAGCCACACATGTTCTCAATCGAGTTCCTAGTAAATCTGTTCCAGCAACACCTTACGAATTGTGGACTGGAAGGAAACCGCAACTAGGATACTTACGTGTGTGGGGCTGTCCTGCTGAAGCAAAAGTCTACAATCCACACATTAAAAAACTAGATCCAAAAACCGTTAGTTGTTCTTTCATAGGCTATCCAGAGAGGTCCAAAGGTTTTAGATTTTATTGTCCATCACATACCACTAGAATAGTTGAGACACGGCATGCAGTATTTTTTGAGAATGGCAACATTAGTGGGAGTAATGAAAAACGAACTATAAATCTCGATGAAGAAGATCGATTTTATGTCCCAACTTCGGTCATTTCGGAGGCTACAAGTTCTGTTTCTCCGTTATCACTAAATAAAGGTACTAATGTTACTAATGTTTCTAACAATGAAGAAGTACCTTTGCTGCCACAAGAGCCTTTGCGCAAGTCGCAAAGAGAACGAAAATCTGCAATACCTGATGATTATGTTGTATACCTTACTGAAGAAGATGGCGATATAGGTCATGGAGATGATCCTATTTCCTTTAAGGATGCCATGCAGAGTGCTAAGTCATCTCAGTGGCTGGAAGCCATGAACGATGAGATGAACTCAATGCAACAAAATGATGTTTGGGACCTTGTTGAGTTACCAAAAGATGTTAAACCCGTAGGATGTAAATGGGTTTACAAAACTAAAACTGATTCTCATGGTAACATTGAACGATACAAGGCCCGACTAGTTGCTAAAGGTTTTACGCAATAAGAAGGTATACATTATGACAATACTTTTTCTCCTGTCTCAAGGAAAGATTCATTAAGAATTGTTTTAGCTCTTGTAGCTCATTATGATCTAGAGTTGCATCAAATGGACGTTAAAATCGCATTCCTTAATGGTGACTTGCATGAAGAAATTTACATGAAACAACCTGAAGGTTTTGTTGTCAAAGGCAAGGAACATATGGGCTGCCGGTTAAAACGATCAATTTATGGGTTAAAACAAGCTTCAAGGCAGTGGTATCTCAAGTTTGATGAGGTCATAACAGAATTTGGATTTAAAGAAAACACTTTTGATCAATGCATATATCTCAAGGTTAGTGGGAGCAGATTTATTATTCTCGTTTTGTATGTGGATGACATTTTATTAGCGAGCAGTGATTTAGACATGTTGTACGAGACTAAACGTTTTCTTTCAAAGAAATTTGAAATGAAGGATCTTGGTGAAGCCTCTTATGTCATAGGCATTGAAATCCACCGTGATCGGTCTCGTGGGGTCTTAGGTTTATCACAAAAGACATACATTGAGAAAATGCTTAAGCGCTATAAAATGCAAAAATGTTCTCCAAGTGTTGCTCCCATTTTCAAAGGTGACAAATTCAGCAAGTCTCAATGTCCCAAAACTGAATTAGAACGTAAGCAGATGGAAGATAATGAGTATGCTTCGGTTGTTGGAAGCTTAATGTATGCTCAAGTCTGCACACGTCCTGATATTGCGTTTGTCGTTGGCATGCTAGGCCGATATCAATCCAATCCAGGTTTGGATCATTGGCGAGCTGCTAAGAAAGTTTTACGCTATTTGCAAGGGACTAAAGACTACATGCTTACTTACAGAAAGTCCGATAGCCTTGAGGTCATTGGTTATTCAGATTCGGACTTTGCTGGATGTGTAGACACAAGGAAATCCACATCATGATACATATTCATGCTTGCAGGGGGACCAATTTCATGGAAGAGTGCCAAGCAGTCCTTAGTTGCATCTTCCACTATGCAAGCAGAATTTGTAGCGTGTTTTGAAGCTACTGGTCAAGCAGTTTGGTTGAAGAATTTCATACCTGAACTTCAAGTGATTGAGAGTATTGCAAGACCAATCACGTTATTTTGTGATAACGAGGCTGCTGTTTTCTTTTCGAAAAACAACAAGTCCAGCGGTGCTACTAAGTGGATCGACATCAAGTATCTTGTTGTTAGAAAGAAAGTCAAGGATAATATTATTGTCATACAACACATCAATACAAGAGCTATGTTAGCTGATTCTCTAACAAAAGCACTACCACCTACTCTCTTCAGAGAGCACGTAGCTAGCATGGGTTTGGTTAGTGACTTATGATGTTGTAATGAACAATAGTGTATTTAATTATGTTATGTATTGAAGCTTCATTTATGTATTGACTTTCTATGTTATAATGTTTGCTTATTTTTATGTTGCGCATTTATTAATATAAGCAAATATACTTATGAGGATCGAATGAATTTAATTAACCATTTGTTGGAAAGAATGCCACATCTATAATTAATAGGGATCAAATAACAATAATAGTTATTTTGATGGGTTATTAGTTAAGTTTGGTATTTCTAACTGAACAAGGTTTAAGTTTTATTGGCCAATTCTGAATTTGTGTTTAATTATGATATTTTATAGGCCAAGTGGGAGAATGTTGTAATTAATATTATTAATTATATTTAATGTGGCCTATATAATTAAATATAAACCGAGTTCATTTAGTATATTTAATTAAAGGGTGTATTGGATTTTGATGGAAAATCCAATGGACCAGATTCATTGAAATTATGATCCCTTTAATTGCCTTAGTCAATTTATACTCTCTTCTGTCATAATTTTGGCACCTTTTCCTCAAAATTCGCCCAATTAAGAAAATAGACAGAGAGGGTTAAAACGCCATTTTCTGCCATCACTTGGACTAAGGAGAAATTAAAGAAGATCTGAATTTCCGCATAACGATGTCTTCTCTCCAATCCTGTAAGTTCAAAACTCATGAATTTATTTATTTTATACGAAATACTTGATCTTAGGGCTATTAATTAAGATATTATTATGTTAAAATATTTTACGCCTAACAGCAAGGAGTCCTTGATTGAATGAGACTCAATCAGCGTTGGCATTGTGAGAATAGTTCTCAGCTTGAGCCAGACCAAGGATGTGAACGGACAAGAGAAGAATAGGTGCAAACAGTCTTCGAGAACATTATGGTTACATAAGACACAATGGGGCTGCAAGAACAGAAGGTTTCTCCTTGCTAATTGATGCTGTGTCAAAAGTCTGTCATTGCTCACCAAATACATGAAGAATTTGAGAGATGGTGGAACCTTGAATGTCCATAGCAAATTGAAACTGTTTCTCAGCTTTCCTGCAGTAGAGAGTATATCATAGAGTGAAGAAACAGTGAAGGAACCGTTAGCTGTCCAACGCCACAGCAATTTGTCTCTGCCAGCAGTGAATGGCATGGCCTGGTACCCATCTAAAAGCAGTTGGAAGGACTGTTCCCAAGGCCTCGGTAATAAAGAGTGCAAAATAGCTGATCCTTCTCTGTGATTGATTTTTTGCCTCGGTGGTTTGTTTGCCGCTTTGAGTATTGGGATCAAAGGTTTTCCTGCCCAGTTGTCATACCAGAAAGAGGTATGCAATCCTGATTCAATAACAGACCGAGTTGAAAATTGGAACAAGTAGCTTAAAGAGCGAATATCCTTCCAGAAGAAGGATCCATTTCTATTCCAAATTAAAGGGGCTGCATCACCTCTGAGTGGAGAGTATAACCTGAAGGTGGTCTCAAACCAGAGAGACTTTTGATTGGTGTATAAAATCCACAGCCATCGCAAGAGAAAAGCCTTATTATGTAAGTGAATGTTTTTAAGGCCCAATCCCCCTACCGATTTAGGAAGGCAAAGTTTGTCCCATGCTATCAAGTGTATTTTCTGATTCCCTTCTTGATTGGTACCCCAAATGAATCGCTTTCTAGCTTTGTCAATAGCATCAATTAACCACCTTGGAAGCAGAAAGACTGACATAAAGTAAGCTGGTATCGCTGTTAAAACAGAGGAGGCTAGAGTGATCCGACCTTGTAATCGGGAATCAATTTTCTCCAAAAGAGGCATGAAGCATGACTTGTCAGGTTTGCCGAAAGTCAGAGGAAGACCTAGATAATCGAGAGGGAGTGAAGTGTTGACAAAGCCGAAAAGCTGTTCTACCCCAACGATCTCAGTCGGGGTTAAGTTGAGAGAAACAAAAGCTGATTTTTGCACATTTATAGACAGCCCTGATGCCTTTTGAAACATGTGCAGAGCTAGTTGCAGAACCTGTAGAGCATTTCCTTGAACAGTGGAGAAGATGAGGGTATCGTCGGCGTATTGAAGAATGAAGAAGGGAACATTGAAGCGAGGGGAAATAGAGTATTGTAAAGCAGTGGATGCAGCATGTAACATGTGGGATAGCACATCTGCCACCAAGATAAACAAAAAGGGCGATAAGGGATCGCCTTGGCGGAGTCCCCTTTCATGCTTGAATGGTACACCATTCAAGCCATTGATGAGCACAGAGGAGACAGCGGTAGTCAGCAGCAAGTTAATCCAAGCTATGAAAGTCGTTGGAAAGCCACGTATAGTCAAGATTCTATTGAGAAAGCCCCAGTCTACCGTGTCAAAAGCTTTGTAGAAGTCTAATTTCATCATGGCTGCTGGAAAGTTGCCAGCATTCAGGTGATTTATAAGTTCTCTCGCAACTAGGAAATTTTCAGAAATCATCCGGCCTTTAACAAACCCTGTTTGTGAAGAAGAGATAAGATCAGGTAGGAATGGTTGCAAACGCATGGCCAAGACTTTGGAGATCAACTTTGGCACATAATTAATGATGCTAATCGGTCGAAAATCAGTTAAACAGTCAGCTCCTTCTATCTTGGGCAGCAAAACTAAGTTTGCTTTGTTATAATCCTGAAGAGAAAGGGTTCCATTGTAGAGGTTATCAAAAATGGAAATCAGATCCGGTTTGACAGTTGACCAGTTTTGTTTGAAAAATTCATTGGGGAGGCCATCCGGTCCGCTTGCCTTATTATTTGCCATTTTGCTAACTGCTCTTGCTATTTCAATCTCCGAGAAAGGCCTGGCCAGGTCTGAGAGATCATGCGAGACATTGTACAGTGAAGTGCCTGAAAAAGGAATAGTACTTGAGGCTTTTCCAAACAGTTTAGTGTAGAAAGAAGTGAAAGCTTCAAGAATGTCTGCAGGGCTCGTTTTTGCCACACCATCAACCGATAAAGATGACACAAATTTCAGTCTCTGTTTTGTAGAAGCAACTGCGTGGAAAAATTTGGTGTTGCGGTCCCCACAACGCAGCCACTTGATTCTTGCTCTATGATGCCACTTTATCTCAAGTAGATTGGCTATTTCGAATGCCTTTTCTCTAAGTTTGATTCTGAGAGCAGATTCAAGGGGTGTCAAATGGCGCCATTCTTCAAGCATGTCAAACGTACCAATTAAGTTTTTTGCATTCAACAATGTTAAATTTGGTGTGTTGAACACCTGTTGACTCCAATTTTTCAATTCAGTGTGAAGAGTTTTGATCTTGGATCGAAAAGAGCTCAGTGGATCTGAGCCTGGACGACCCAGCGACCAAACCATGCTAGTCAAATTGCCAAAGTCACTGTGATTCAACCAGAACAATTCCATGCGCGGCGTTCTTTTTTGTGTAGGGAATTTTGTGCAAGAGCGGTCACAAGCTTTAACAGTTTATTTAACGCCGCTTCATCTAATTTGACCCGTACAGACGTACGGCGATACACGCGTAATACAAACTAGGTTAGAAAATCGAGCTTCGCTCGATTAGGAATTTGTCTTTTATGTCAATAACATATTTGAAGTAAATATATATATTTATTATAGTTTAAGATCTAATTTGAATTGACAATAATGTATATTTCATTTAAAAAAGAAAAACATAGCAAAAGATTTATAAATGTACAACATTTAGTTCAACTTTCACATCATATATATTGTTGAAAATAATAACAGACAACTATAGAATCTAAAAAATAAAATCATACTGTGCCCCGATTTAGTAGTCAAAATATGCGGGGTAAAATTAATTGAGGCCTTGAAGTTAAGAATTTATTGGTGCATTGATATTGAATTCAGAAACAAATATCATTAATTATTTCAAATAAAAACAGTGACATGGATTTGACCACTGAGCTGGCTGCCCTAATACCATACTATTTTGTTACCAAACAAAATTATATAATTATTGAAACATAATAAAATTAATGAATTAGAAAAAAAAAAGAATTATCTTTGTGGCACAATCAACATTTGCAACAGAAAAAAAAATGAATAAAAACAAAAAAATAGATGAAGCATTATTTTATTTATAATTAACTCCTTAAAACATCTAACAATGTTGATTTAGGAAAAAACTAAAGATGATGGTTCTAAAATAAATTGCAAATTTTAACACTTTGGAGAAAAATAATAATAATGTTAGACTGTACACCTCCAAAGATTGTATGTATCAGGTTATTTTACCAATAATAATGTTAAAAGCATTTCCAACCATAAGTATGACCCTCAAACAAATTACAGAAAATCACAAAAGATGTTTGGTTTTATATTTATCCAAAGCCTATTATTAATTTGATTTTGAAGGAAAATATAATTAAATAGAGAATACATAAAGATGAAACTACATTTAACTTGCAATTAGAACTTATGACATATGTTATATGTATCAAGTGGTCTCCTGTGACTGTGTTTTTAATTAAAAAGAATTTATAAGTAATAATTCTATATTTAAATAAGTAGAAAATTTGAATTACAATAATCATAGAAGAACTTGGCAATGCACATCTTGGTCAACAGCAAAGTAGCAGCTTGGTCACTGTTGTTGCTATAACTAATATTGAAACCATCCAAAGCTTAGATGCTTAAAAATCTTTCAAATTCTCCATATGATGCCGTCAACATGCAAAAGTAAATAAAGAAAACAATAGATTAGTTATATTTTTTTTACTTATTGACTTGAATACTGCTATATTTTGTACCAAACAAATATGACACACTAATTCTCATAGAATTTATTTTAAAGTGTATGCATCTGGTAATGTACTTAACCTGACATTTTTAGTCATTGAAAAGTAAAAGATTCATAATTCTTAATTACGAAGAAGAAAATTTAATTTTTGACGGTATAATCCTGGTTTTGAAAGGAACTCCTAATCAAATATAACAACAGCACAATATCAGAAACTATAGCAAAACAACAGCTAAGATTGGTATGAATAAAGTAGCATCTTGAAATAAACTGATGGCACCATAATTAGAAGCAATATAGACCGGTGCAAAACATAGGTTTGAAAAAATGCCGGCATAATGCATCTTAGATTGGTTTTTATTCTACCGATGTATTACTCACTCTTTTTATTAAAGATTGTGTGAGACAATATGCATTTCTTCCTCTCTTCAAATGTTTAACCTGCATTCCTATTATACGATGAAGAGGAAGATCAAATTTGCTTGCCTTAACATGTCCTTTCACACAATAAATTTTGAGATTATTCATAGAATGAATCAGTTATAACATATAGCTCTCTGATTAAGTAACAGAAAGGTCAAAAATCCTGTTATAAAATTACAGAACAATATATTACCACAATATTTGAATTGTTATTTTTAAACTCCTCATGAACAAAATCTAATGGTGTAGAGGCCATGCAGCAGGTCATTGGTGAAGCCAAGTTCTTGAATTCGTAGATCTTTTCTTTGTGCTTATGTTCCATAATTGCAAAGGTCTCTCTTGACTATCAATTAATACCTGTTTCGAAAAGCATGACAATAGTTTGAAAATGAAATTTTAAGTGTGTTAACCAGATTAAAACTAATCAGGTTAAGAATGTCGTAAGATGTATATTTAGGGAAAATTAAGACCAAGTCTTTTCTCAGTCTGTTGGCCAGACTTCAAATTAGGGAAAATCAAGACCAGGTTAGCTCAATTGATTGAGGAATCTGATATTTTCTTAGCCTACCTTTATATGAGTGAGTGATCTCTTGCCTGACTATTCTTAGAGAATCGATGGGGTCAAAAGCTTAAACAAATAGTATTTATTGATTCTAAAGATTTCATTGCCCAGATAGATGAGAAGAAGGCTGATGATTGAAGTGTGTTAGTAGCGTGGGAGAAAGAATATTGCTTGTTTAGGCACTAATTATCCTTTTTAAGTGCTTGAGCTAGTTGTTTTTTGTACATCATTGAAAAATTGAGAAGTTTCCTTCTGTTGAGGTAT
The DNA here is from genome assembly GCA_027725995.1 of Rhynchospora tenuis. Taxonomy (NCBI): domain Eukaryota; kingdom Viridiplantae; phylum Streptophyta; class Magnoliopsida; order Poales; family Cyperaceae; genus Rhynchospora; species Rhynchospora tenuis. The sequence goes on from CM050889.1 coordinate 84,974,235, forward strand.
TTTTTTAATGATAACATCCTTCCATAATGCACCTTAGTTGTACATGAGTGCTACTTCTGACGACATATTGGAACCTAGTTGCCAGGGTTGACAATTGATTAAAAAAACTTGGCTGTCCAGAACTTTTCTAAAACACTTTTCATAATTCATAATCCCTAAATTCCTTGTGCTGAATCACGCAACTTTGGAGATGATATAAGTAATGAAATAATCATCTCTATCAAAATTCAGGATCAATGAAACCAAAATCCCTTTTCCCCTCCATCATCCTTGTTATCCTTCAATAAAAAAAAATTCTAAATGAAAGTAGGGTGCTGAATCAAATACCAGTATCAAACCACATGTTGCCATCACTGCCACCAAGTAAGAAAATAACCTCTCCAAGCACAGCCACTGAAGTGTGCATCCTGGGCACATGACATCCTTTAGATAGGCATAAGCATATCCCTAGATGGCGAGAAGGAATCAAATGAAGACAATCAATCCAAGCTGTCAAATCCACCAATCAAATAAATGATCTTTTCAGACTATACTAAATACTCTAAATACTATCTAATTGCAATAGATTTTCAATTAAAAAATCAACTTTAATTGACGAGAATAGCTGGCTCAAAAATTAAGCCACAAAAAATCGAAATTAAAAAAATCATGGGAACAAATGGAATATTGAAGGGAAAAAATTCATCAACCTTGGACAGAGGGTTTAACAACTATACATGAATATGCGATCTCGCTGGTGCTTCTTCAGGATTGGTCTCGCTGACCTTAGCCTCGGGAGGGGTGCAGCGGAGGCGGAGAGGGGAAGAGGCGATGAAGAGGGAGAGAGGGTTGAGTGGAGGAGGGCCGGAGGGGAAACGACTGCATAGAGGAGTGCTAAGGGGAGACGGCCGATGAGGCGGAGAGACGGCAAGAGGGGCTGCGAAGGAGGGGCTGGCGTGGTCGGCGTAAGTGGAAGACGAAGAGGCAGAGAGAGAAAGTGGGGCGGGATTGGCAGATATGAAGCTATTTTAGCGTTTTATAGCGGGATTGGCAGAGGAAAGAGAGGCGGCAACCTATTTTAGCGTTTCTCTGTTGTTTACGTGAGAGAAGAGGAAAGAGTGGCGAAGGAAGAAGAGACGCGAAAGAAATTGATAAACGGATCAGATCGATCGCTCGATCGCGGAAAAAATAGAGGGCTCAGATTTTCGCATATCATAGCGGATCGATGCTTAATTATACTATAGATTATGCATATGCTGTTCATTGTGATGAAATGATAGCTGCACCATCTAATCAGTTGCAAATCTGCATTGTTTGATCTAATATACAGTGATATTTATGTTAAGAATTTGAGTTTTGGAGTTCGAGGAGGCACGATCCAAGTGCAACTGCACAAGAATCGTGCATTTTAGGGTTGCTCAGCACGAGGATCTCAGAATAAACAATCACACAAATTTAATACAAGTGACACGACAATTTAACGAGGTTCAGCACCAACTTGGTGCCTACGTCCTCCACACACACGCACACTATTTTATTTATTTTCTGAATAATTTCTGAGATACATTGTTTGAGAGAGAAGAGAAGAATAAATAGACATTAAGAAAATTACATAAGGCAACTAGCCTTTTTGGTAATAAAATTAATTCACACAATCTTGTCTTTATTCTTCTTATTTCCTTCTCTTCTGACACACATCAGATCCTCTTCAATAGGAAAACATCCCATAATTTGCATCCATCTTCTATGGAAAGATTTGACACAATATTGTAATTTTACTTGCCAAATATGCTAGGTCGGCATACCATTTCGGACCGAAATACATCCATTTCGAACCGAAATGAACCTGTGTCGATCTGTTTTCTTCATACGAACTTCACACTACACCATTCGGTCCATACACACACATGTAGACCTTATATATTTCAACACTCCCCCTCAAGTTGACATGTACACACCTGGAAATGCCAACTTGCCAAATTACTTGTTGGGTTTGGTATTCGCGATTGGTTATTTTTCCTTCATTTCTAACTTTGATCAACTTTGCTCCTTTTATTCAGTGCCACGCATTCGATCCAGAGCACGATCTTATGCAGCACTTTCTCACACTACCCCTCAAGTGGACATGTACTGACTTGTCATATCTCACTTGCGTGAAGTGCTGCACACGGTACACACCATCTTCTAAGGCACACACCTTTTGTTTTTATTGGCACACACATGCCACCAGGTTCTTGATTCAATCACTCCATGAGTCGCACACACGACAACGGCACACACCGTCACATGGACCAAATTCTCTTGGCACGAGCCACACATCTTGTGCTAGACCCTAGCTCCTTGCATCAAATTCATCTTGCCCGGTCCGTGCCTTCTTGGCACGCCCCGTGCACATAAGTCAAGTAATCCTTTACCTCAAGCCACCTTCACAATTCATACAATCACACATGAGAGATATTGTTTCAATTACTAACTTTACACCAAGTAGATTACTCATGATCTTCTTCTTTTGGATTAAGGTCTAAGTCTTGACTCGCCTTGACCATTTGACCCAACCTGGACCATATGACATGACTAGAGTCACTTGTCTCACATTGATTATATTCTCTCATCCTTATACTCTTGATATCCACATTGGACACCAAATATTTCTCTCACTTCAACACTCCTCCTGAGAGGGATATTTGGTGGCTTGCATACTCGGTTACAACTCTTGACTTCACATGCCCTCGACTTGAAGACATCTTGCTCCTCTACTCGAAGAACATCTCTTTTCTTGACCCATCATAGGCCACATCTTGATTGGTACCAAAGATCTCTCTCAATTTTGCTCTCCCCCTGAGAGAGATATTTGGTTACACATGAAACTCATCTTATTTGACCCGACCAGGGCCACATTCTTGGACACGACTTTGATCATTTCCTTAGACCCGACTTGGGCCTCCTTCATAACCCGACTTGGGCCATTTGAAGTTCATTGATTGTCGCATTTATCATACCCAAAACCACAATTTACCACATAATCAAAAAATTTCTAAACAAGTCACTACAACATTACACCATTAATTGTCTGCTATACTGCACTACACCTATCTGAATCACCATATTTTTTTTCTTTTATTTTAGCACAAAAAACAGTCTCCAAACATGATTTCGGACCGAACTCCCTTAATTTCGGACCGAAACATCCTCAGTTCGGACCGAATTACACTGATTTCAGACTGAATTCTTTTGATTTTTCACAAGATTTGATTTCCAGATGATGCTTGACCCGTATACTAACTTCACAGACAATTATTTTGATATTCTAGAAAGATCATGGTCACACAACCAACCAACATTACATCTTGTTGATTTTAATCTCCTAGAACATAGAATATGTACCTTATTTTGTTGTGGCTCGTCATCTCCTTCTTTATGGCTGTGGTTAGGCTCCAATCACCGCTCATGAGTCACACAACTCGAGCAACACCTCTGCGACAACTTCATATGACTTACTTGGACCCGACTAGGGCCACTCCAAAGTTTTTTTTTTTTTTCATACATGCATGATACACATCATGAATAACATGGAATTTTTTTTTTTTTTCCTTTCATGATAAACTTCCCAAAAATCATGCTCCAAATAATGATTAATTGGCCACAAATCCAATTATGGAAAAAAGGAACATTACCAAATTCACACCAAGTTTTGTTTTCAGCATTTTTTTCTTTCCAAATTTTTTCCTTTACGTGACAAAAAATACGTTTTTTTTTCTTTCCTTTTTTTTCACGGAAATTTTTTTTCTCTTTCCTTTTTTTTTCTTTCCATTTTTTTTTCGTTTTCACCATGAAAATTTTTTTTCTTCTCTTTTTTTTTTTCAAATACCTCTGATCATGCACTTGTCATCAATCGCTCGACTCAAACGATACCTTCGTGACAACTTCATGCAACATGGTAGCACCAACTTGATGTAGTCGATGCCCCTGCTCGTGCTCCAAAGTCGATGTAGAAAGCTACTCGAACGGTTGCCTATCTCCATACACCTTTTGGTTGAAGAAACACCCGCCTTGCACTTGCCTCGAGTAGTTGTTTGCCTTCCATCGCCTTCGTTTTGTCCTCCAATCTCTGAACCACGCTCTGATACCATGTTAAGAATTTGAGTTTTGGAGTTCGAGGAGGCACGATCCAAGTGCAACTGCACAAGAACCGTGCCCTTTAGGGTTGCTCAGCATGAGGATCTCAGAATAAACAATCACACAAATTTAATACAAGTGACACGAGAATTTAATGAGGTTCAGCACCAACTTGGTGCCTACGTCCTCCACACACACGCACACTCTTTTTATTTATTTTCTGAATAATTTCTGAGATACATTGTTTGAGGGAGAAGAGAAGAATAAATAGACATTAAGAAAATTACATAAGGCAACTAGCCTTTTTGGTAATAAAATTAATTCACACAATCTTATCTTTATTCTTCTTATTTCCTTCTCTTCTGACACACATCAGATCCTCTTCAATAGGAAAATATCCCATAATTTGCATCCATCTTCTATGGAAAGATTTGACACAATACTGTAATTTTACTTGCCAAATATGTTAGGTCGGCATACCATTTCGGACCGAAATACATCCATTTCGAACCGAAATGAACCTGTGTCGATCTGTTTTCTTCATACGAACTTCACGCTACACCATTCGGTCCATACACACACATGTAGACCTTATATATTTCAACAATTTCTATTCGAGCGAACTGTCCAATTTCAATCTGACGCGTTCACATGCAATAATAGAATTGACAAGCTGCGTTATAATTAGCAGCAGATGTGAAGTTGCAAATACTATCACAGGATACATAAGTTGAAGAAAGCCAAGTATCATTACATATATAGCACCAACACTCATACCAACAGAACATTGTACATCTTCCAAACAGCGGTCTTTATTTCATTACATTACTATTATTCTTTTTTTATAGAAATTTGGGTACATAAATACTTTGTTTTCTTAAGAGAGGTTTGCAGTGTGGCCGCCGTCAACATACATAACAGCACCAGTAATGAAAGAAGCAGCAGGCATGCAAAGGAACGCCACAATAGGTGCCACCTCCTCTGGCTCTCCGAATCGTCCAAGGGGAATGCGTGACTTCAGTTGTTTGAAATATTCTTCATCATCAATCAGCTGCTCCAGAAGGAAAAACATAACATATATAATTAATTATTTGTAGATAAAATGCCCAAATGGAAAATGTAACTTTTGTGACATCCATATAAGACGTTTAACCAAATTGGAAACTATGGTTAAAAGCATTTGTCATAAACTCATAATTACTATGGCCTACTAAATATTCCCACAACTTTTTGAGTTCACCAATTTTAGAAAGTGCTTGCCTGCTACAATCGAGAAGATTAAGTAAAAAGAACCATTAAGGCTTTGATCAAAACGATTTTCACTCATGAATTCATTTCATTTCAATTCATTGGAGTTGATTGTTTTGGGATTTCGTTGGTCTAATAACATAAAAATTCCCATCAAATGAAATAAAAGCCGTGTAGTTTGATCAAATAATTTATGTTTAAATGAAATAAAATGAAATCCCGAATTAAAAAAACGTGACTTTAATCAACGCCCACTTCTTTTGGGCTAAGTACAATTATCTTTCTATCTATTTGGGTAACAATAATAAATTACTATAAATATTTGATCCAACTCCTAATTATGTGCATGACCGGCACAATCAAAGAAAAATTTTTGCTAGTTATATACTTGCGCAACAATGACATGACTTGACTGTATTTTAAAACAAGAAGATTTTTATTTTATTTTATTATTTTTTATTTATTTATTTTTTATGTTTTTGACAAAGACTCACCGGCTTTGTCATGGAAGTCGTGACAAACCCTGGTGCAACACAATTGACACGAATCATATCTCCTGCCCACTCACATGCCAAGGCTTTAGCCAGCTGATTCATCGCTCCTAACAAATACCCAACATACAATATAAGCACAAAAAATGTCTACTATACTATCAGTTTATTTTCATGTTTCCACATAATTTTAATTCAATACATTCTTTTGAGTTACCTTTGGTAGTGGAATACGCAGCAAGGCCTTCGGCGAAGCCTCCCGTGCCAGCAATGGAAGAGATAAAGACAACACTGCCCCTTCCTGTCGCCTTTAGAAGAGGGTGGGCGAGTTTGGAAAGATGGAAGGAAGATTCGACATTTGTTGCCATCAAAGAAGAGTACTCTTCTGAGGTAACTTGCGTTGCTGGTTTCAAACCAGGCCCTCCAGTACCTGCGTTATTAATCTAACATTTAGTAGCAAGTTAGAATTCAACAAGATTGACAATGCAGTAATGCACCATGTGTATATAATTTTGGGCGGTATCATCTAAGAATGAATTATTTTGATAATTTTACAGTCTTCGGAAGTAACTTTTAATGTGATACGCACATGTACACATACATAAGCACATATAGAAATTAAATTAAATTTATAATAATATTTAATGTTCATCACAAGACTAGAATTTTGTTACAGCAATATATTTAATTTTATTTATTGAAATATCAAATAATATCTGTATTATATGAAATCTGATAAAACAACTAGCTAACTATAAGATTAAAATTATGTATACAATTTTTTTATTTGTTAAGAAAATGTGTTATGAAATTATCAATAGACCCCCCCTACAAATTTAATTGAATAGCTTAATAGAAATGTAACTAGCAATTATTTAACAAATTTAGATGCAATTAAATTGTACTTACAAGGATATCTAGTCTACCCTTAAAAATACTCTGGACTTCATCCATGAGTTTTTCTCTTTCCGCATGGTCTGACACATCGCAAATGGATCCAGTTACATGAAGATTCATACTTTTCCATTGATTCAGCATTGCACTGAGCTCTTCTTCATTTCTACTGCAGGTATGTACTGCAACTCCATATCGAGCCAATTCTTCTACAATTGCCCGACTATATTTGCAATGTTTAAAAGTTTTACTAGGTTATTAGTTTGTCATGCGAATTTATTCACCTTCAGGTACCAACTTTAACAAAATTTGGTCATTCTATTACCAAATTGTCAAAAAGAGGAATAGACCAAAATTGGTCATATATATATTGGAATGTCTAACTGAGAAATTAAGATAAGAAAATATTGCGCTAGTTAATTGGTACTAATTTTACTGTACACATACCAATACAACCAATCAATATATAAAAGTGAGAATAGGAAACATATAATTAACAAACCCAATTCCTTTGCTGCCACCAGTAACCAAAGCTGTCGCTCCTTCCATGCTCCATCTCTCGTTACTCATCATCGCTACCTCTCTTCCGCCGAAAGGTTGAGTAGTTTACATATCTATAGGAAATTTCCTTTTATAGGCATATCGGCCGAATTTTCAACCATCAACGAAAACGATATGAAAGAAGCACACTTTTTTTTAATAAAAAAACAGTGGTCAACTCAAGCCCCCATCTTCCATTAACAAAAAAGAAATTACAGAAGCCCTCTTTTTTTTTTAAGTTTCCGCCTCATAAGGTATATATTTTTCTCACCGGTTGATTTTTTATTAATAATGCGTTATTAAACATATTACCATATTAGATCATTGATATCATTGATTTGCACACCCCTAACATTGATAAAACACTCTTTTTAGACTGAAATACCCTCAAGGAATTGTAAATATTACAATAATGATGACAATACTCTCAATTGATTAGGGATATTTCAGTCTAAAAAGAGTGTTTTATCAATTTTAGGGGTGTGCAAATCAATTTCCATCAATCATTCCGTCACGCGCAATTAGAATAGCACAAATGTGACATTTTTGGAATAAAAAGTGAAAATACTCGTAGAATAATTTTATAGACAAGTGTGATACTGCTATTTTCTTACTACTCTAAGAACAACTGTTATTTTGTCATAAAAATCGTGCAATTGGATAAAGAACGAGGTCACATCACATCCAATTAATTTTTAAAAATTAAACTCATGTAAAAGTTGGAACTTTCGACAAAACCGCTGAATCGGAACGGCCAGTTTATTATTTTCAACAATTATTGGTGTTTTTTGACAGCCGGAGCCGGTTCAAATTCTCTTAACCTTTTTCGGTTAGAACACGTGGTGGGAGTGGGACTCTCTCTCATTTATAGAACACTAGAGGGCTAATCGAGCTTTGCTCGATATTTGAGTCAATAAAAAAAAATGTGTTAGTTTTTTTTTTTAGAATTTGTGAAGAATGATGTATAAAATTTGAGTTCTCGTGACAGGAACAATGTTATATGTTACGTGTTTACATCTAATGATCTAATAATTGATGTGTATTATTTTATGTTGAGTTCGTAATTAATATATAAAGCCAATAAAGAAAGGAAAAATATAATAACAGGTGTTACTTTTAATTGCTTGCAGCAAAATGCCTCTTTGCTTAGTGTGACAGCTTTCGTCCTTATTTACAGGATTACATTATTATACCAAATTCAAGAAAGACATAAAACAACATTAATCCCTGGTTTTTACATTATTATACCAAATTCAAGAATGACATTTAAAGAATAAAAAGAAAAAGGAAACAATGAACCTCCATAAAAAAAGCTGCAATGAATTGAACATGCAAGACAAAATCTATAGAAGACTCTGTATTCTTTCCTGAAGCCAGCAGCTTCTTACCTCCTCTTTATTGAGTCAAGGTCAGAATCTGAGCTGGTTTTTGATGGATCCGTTGATTCCTTTTTTCTTTCTGGCACAACACCAGTGCAGCAATGGCCGGAGCAGACTAATTTCATATTTTTCATCTTCAGACGAAAAAAGATCATACAAATGTCAAAAAAAAAATTCACCTTGATATAATAATTGTAGAACTAATTAAAACGAAACAGTTAATCGTAAAATAAAAACTTAATAAAAACTGTGACCTAAAGGCCTCATCATGAGAATCACTTTTGAAACTTCCATGGTAGATGCTGGAGCAACCATAGTTACTTGTTTATTCACTTCCATTTTCTGTTAACTTTGAGAACACCAATTGGTAGAACAAATTAAAATGCAAAATACAATACTACTATTTTGTTAGTTTACGTACCCTCCAATTTACCTTTTCATCCTTATCTCATATTCACTTCAGGGTTGCTTATTTCCAATGGATCAGTGGATAAAACCTGGCCTTGGGGCCCACTTACATGACATCAATAACCCAGGTTGCTCTGGCCTTAATACCAGATTAATAGCAAAAGAACACTAACTGAAAGTTAAAAGCCACTATTTAAAGAATGTCATGAGCTACTTATAGTATGCATCCCTTCACTGAATATTCAAAGCAGTTATCTAATATAATCACTCTCATAATTTTTCCTCTCTGTTACAAAAAATATTTAATGACGGTGGTCTTTTACAAATTCAAAAGTTTTTAAAAAAATGATAAATGAAAAGAATAGTTGTTCTCATAATTTTTCCTCTCTGTTACAAAACATATTTAATGACGGTGGTGTTTTACAAATTCAAAAGTTTTTAAAAAAATTATAAATGAAAAGAATAGTTGTTCTTTGTCTAAACAAATATTCATAGAAATCATCAAAATAAACATTTCTACTATGGAAGGGTAAAAATTAACAGAACCAATTGTACTTCTTTTGTGTACTTGGGTTGTAAAGGTGTGCTAAGTGGATCCAACATATGGGGTGTCATTGCCAGTGCACCATATTTTAAAAGCAACTGACAGCAGTCACAGAAGAATTTGTCACAGAACAAACTGAGATTTCTGGTATTATGACCATTATTTTTTCATTAAATTAGAAAACAGACTAATTAAAGTAATTCCAAGCATCACTAATTACTGGTAAAATAGCTCTATGTTAAATTTCAATTGGTAGTTGCTCAGCAGCTTGAAAAAAAGTAAAATCATTAACCAATTGTATGAAATAGGACTATTGTTATCTTTGAAGATTCCTAATTCCTATATTTACTAAATGAAGGACTACTCAAACTGAGTATTACAAATACCAAATAATAAAAAAATTTCATCTACAGAAAGTGCAAAACCTAATAAGAAATACAGACACAAAAGATAATAATTGCAGTAAAGTATTACTCTTGATTTTGAAGAAAATTTTCTGTCCTGGAGAGACGTAAAGGGGAAAGCAGAAAGATATTGAAGATTGGATATGCTATTTAATTAATATCTTTAGGGACTTTACCTTCCTTGGATCAACTACACAGATCGTTTTTGAAATCAGTCAACGCATAAGCTTTGGGTTACCCATGTCTATGTCTTTCTCAAGCAAGGAATTTTTTGTTAAATCCTTTAATAATTTCTAACCTTTAATTCTCATCCAAACAGAACTGATCAGAAATTATAACCACAAAAACTGTTTTGTGTGACAATATAAAAACTGTATAGTCTGACCTGAGATCAAATCAAGAGAGAAAAAAAGAGGAAAAAACTGACCTTAGTACAAATTGACATAAATCCTGAGAGGGCAGCAAGGTCTAAACAAAATTGGCTATGTCGAAATACTGCAAATTGCGTGCACTGGCACGTACTGGTATAGGATTTTGTCTCTTAGCAAATACTGATGCTGGTCTTTTCTAGATGTGACCTAAAAAATCAGATTGTTACGCAAAATTAGCTTCAGCATGATAGATGGACTTTCTTTTTATTTTTTACTATGGAAGGGTAAAAATTAAGAGATGTAAAACTGATGAAAATTCAGGTTTTATTTTTCATATTGCTATGTAAAAGACAAATTAAATTAAGAGATGTAAAACTGACCTTGGTAACAGTTAACTTGCTTGACAATATGGTACTCACAGATTTCCCATTCATGGTAAAAATTAGAAAGCGTCCTATTAAATTGGTCTCATTATACGTGTATACTTCCTTTCTAGATTGATAATACACTGGCCTAGTACCTTGAAGCTAGTTTTTGCAATGATATCCCCAGAAAGTTCTAATTACAGCTTAAAAAAATAATAATAAATTGGCACGGTGATGCATTAATTTATCAAAATCAAGGATTTCCATCTAGATCATTGTCGATATATGAATATATCAAAATCAACGATATGCATTAATTAGGTGGAGGAGCAGCCAGGTCAGTATAAAATGAAAAATATATTAACTGGGATGTGGCCATGAAAAATGACAACAATTAGTTGTATTGGGTTTAATTGTTTAGAGCATTTAAAATTACACATACACAACCAGACAACTCATACGGACACCCAAGATGCACGTGTAATCAAGAAAATAGATCTATTTTTGAGAACAAAATGACTTTTTTATATTTTTATACTTTACTGTCTTCTCAATTAACCAAGGAGTGGGATAAATCCAAGGGAAAAAATAGGCTTCAGATCAATACCTTCTAAAAACGAAGCAACGACAATCAATCTCCTTATTCATTGTAAGACCATCTCCATGCCTAACCACCTCATCAGATGTAGCAGAGTACCAGAGTAGCAGAGGTTAAGCGGCGGCCAAGCGGCTGCGGGAGCGGATTCGATTTACGAAGGGGGGATGAGAATTGGGAAGTATAAGGGAGATAGGTGGAGGATGACTGGAGAGGAAGGGGAGGTGGAAGGAAGGGCGGTTGTTGCCATTTTTGCGAAAAATTGGAGAAGGGAATAGCCGAGTAGGAGAGGATGTGGCAGCAAGCGGATCTAGGTTTTTTCCTGGCACAAATCAGCCCAAGAAGATGCGGAACGGAGGGAGGATGCAGGGCCATCTTGACGAGAAAGGAGAGGCATGAGGTCGGCGGAGTACTACCGGAAGAGCAGAAGAGGAGGAGAAAAGAAGCGCTGAAGAGGTTCTCCGATCATAAGAAAATAGGGAGGGGACGAAAATTAGAAAAAAAACAAAAGTTTTCCATATAACACATACACAGGTGAAATGAGTGATGGTTCGCGATATATATGACCCATCACACAAATGGTTATAGACTGTAACCACGGGCAGCGAAAAATCATTAGCGCTAAGCTAATCCAAGGCTTAGCGTGTCTGCCTATACTTAACGAATTAACCACCGATTCCCACACAATTTTATCTATATTATTGATTATTGATTATTGATGTGGTGGGACCTTCTCTTATAAATGCCTTATACAAATACAAGTATTATAGGCCAAAACAGTTTTCCAAAAAAAAAAAAAAAAAAAAAAAGGCCAGAAGCCCTAAACGCATGGTCATGGATCCGGATCCGGTGTCGTGACGCAGCGTGTAGCGCATCCACGAGCCGTCCGATCTGATTCGGACGATTCATTTTTTGCGGACATATAAATCTGATTACATGCACTAGATTTCCATCATCCATCCGATCTTGATCGGACGGTCGGTGACTGCGCTACAGATGTAGCGCAATATAGGATTTAGATTCCATAATCATGCATCTCCTTTCAATTTTTTGGAAATCCAAAGCGTGTATACGTTGTCCAGGATGTTTTTGGGGAAAAAAAAATAATGCTACTAGCTTAGTTGGTGCGTGCATACTAAATGCATACTAAAAATTTGATGACTAAAATAGATATTAAAATCATAGAATTTAGTATCTTAAGATACACGATACGTAACTCACGATACGATACGATTCAATGCCCGATCGATACGTATCTTGGCCATTGAATCTCAATTGCAGTGTATCTTAATGTATCTTAAGATACACGATACGTAACTTACGATACTAGGGTGTATCTTAAGATACAAACGATTCGGTAATAGTCAATAATAATCATTTCAATTATAATTTATATAGGTTATAATTAAATATTAGTAGAATAATGAGAACAACAGTAATAATAATATTAATTTATACAAATTATATAGTATAATGCTATACTATAATGATTAATAGTTTAATACTTTCTACATATATTATACAATATAATTTATACAGATTATAGTTTATTATACAATATAATATTTATAATTTATACAAATAAAAATATATTCAGATCATGCAATATAATATTATAAAAATACATTACACTCTTATAAAAAAATATAATAATTAATTTATGCATGCAAAAATAATTAATAATGAGTATAATTTATACAAATTTTATTGTTTAATATCATAAAATATAATTGTAAATGATTTATACATATTATGTATCATAATATTTAAGTAAAATCCAATGATTATAAAGATATAGTGTGATATGAGATTTCTTTTAATGAAAATAGTTCAATGCAAATTCTAATTATTTATTTTATATAATTTTAAGGATAGCTTAGCGTATCTTAAATGAATCGATACGATACTTAATGTTACGATACACGATACATTTTACGATTCAACTTCTATGATTAAAATCATAATAACTTTCCAGGAAAACTACTCAGATTTGACAGACCGGTTCGAGCTACCGGTTGAACCATAGGACCGATAGCTCCGCCGGATCAACATGCGATTTGATTTTCAAAATATTGCTTTTTAGAGATCAGTTAAACGCTTCTATCATTAAATTATTATTTTGCGATATGCAAAAACTTCATGTGAATTTCAAGTTATCCCGTTCACTATTCCAAAACTTCATTTGTTTATAGGGTAACATTCTAGCCGGAATACAAATATTATTTTCACCATTTCAGTTAGATTGAGGTTGCCAAATAATTCCTTAATTAATTAAAGGTGATTTTTTTATGTATCTAGGAACCCCCCTCCTTCCCCAAAAAAAAAAAAAAAAAAAAAAAAAAAAAAAAAAAAAACTATTTTTTGTGTTTTTTATGTAGGAAGGAAGCTTCATACGACTATCATGTTATTTTCTTTTTAGATTTAGTATTTCAAAAAAAAATTTGAAGATAAATTGGTGATCATCCCCAATATTCATCATCCCCTGAGAATAATAGTCATTGATGAGGATAATACTTCATTAATGACAGAAAACGTGTGAATCTCCATCCAGCGCTATTTACTCCCTAAATCCCTCTGTTTTCGTTTTTAGAAATCCAACGCTCAACCTATGTTCCTCTATTTCTGTTTCCCGCCCTTTTGTTCCGCTCCCTTCAAAGTTACAATATTAACTTCAATAGTTACAATACTAACTTCAACAGTTATATATTAACTTCAACATTTATATATATATCAACTTCAACATTTATACATATTAACTTCAACATTTATATATATTAACTTCAACAGTTATATATATTAACAGTAACTTCAAATTTTCTTTGAAAACGTGTGCAGGGATGTGGGATGATAGACAAAAATGAAAAACACGTTAATTGTGTTGGATTTCATCACTGAATTTTATCATCCCCTGGCTTCTATTAATGAGGACGCTAGATAATTAATGAAGATTCTAGGGGATGATGGGATGATAGGAATCATAGGATGATGGAAAGCAATTTCCTTTCACTTAAGATGCATTGCTCTTTGCGATTCTTGAAAAAAAAATGTTAATAATTGTGCTTCAATTTGTTAAAAATAAGATTTAAAAACTTTTCTCATATTGAAAATATATGTACTTTCGTAATTGGCAAAATTGGTTGTATAATCCTCAAATCTTCTCTATCTAGATATGTACACCCCTCAATTCTTTAAAAACGATGATAAACACTCTAGTTATGTACAACAGTTTTGCCTTTATAATAATAATTGTATTTTTCGGAACGAAATTTAATAAATTAATTCAAAACTAAAACTCCAATGATAAACAACTATTGAATGATATAAATGACTTCAAGATAAATGATAAGGACTATATGTCACACCCCGAGTCACTTTTACGCCACTCGAAGCGTACCTCGACAACCCGCCGCGTATAAAAACGCAAAGCGTACAACATCATATACATTACAAATAATTCACATAAGATAAAAGATGCCACTCATAATAATTTAATCCGTCAATATTCAACAATAAAGCAAAAGCAAGAGAAAGACAAAGACTATCAGGGTAAGTTTTAACACAAGACTTCCCTGATCGTTCATTGTACCAAATCCAAATTAGTTCACCCTAAAAATAAAAGAGAAAAAAAAAATACTACAAAGCAAATGTGGCATCTCAGATAACCCGCATCCTTGAACCTTATCTTCTAGAGAAATTCTAGTTACAGATCTTCAATACCTGGAACCCATGTAATATGGAAACGGATGAGAGACTGAAATAATCTCTCAGTACGGTATTCAGTTCCAGCCCGGAGATTCGTGAAATTTAATAACTCAGTAATATGTCAATAAAACAAAAATAAGAACAACTGGATGCAACATGAATCCTAACAAAACCACTTTACTATACCGATGATAAACTTTAATAGTTCAGAAACAAATTGAAATAACTTCACAAATCTTTACTCAAATTAATACTTTTAATTCCACTAGATAACACGCCCCACTTACCAAGCCCACTAGTTTGACCTTTATCCACTTCCCAAGAAACCCACTTATCCGTCGCGAACGGATATCCTCTGGGGAGCGCGCTAGTACTAGAGCACCCAAGCCAAACGCCTGGTACAACGGTTATCATCCACTTCCACTTAATATTTACCACTTCCACTTAACATTTACCACTTTAATATCCACTGTCTTTACTCATTAATGATATAATATACCTTACGTAAAATAACATCTATGGTCTTTTCTAATTAATACTAACCAATATGCAAATGCAATTATATACCCAAACCATGCTTACTAACTATATGACCTTGATGCATAATTATTCTCATGAAGTAAACTATGTAACCACTGTTAATAGGAATGTAACTATACACTATGTAAAACTAATAGCAATGAAACAAAACATATAATTATTATTATGACTATATAATAAATATAGAAAACAATTTCACATCAAACCAGGATCCGCACCTGTCAAGTAATGCGGCACGTCCAACTTCTACTCTTCTTGTTCTTCTTGCTCTTCTTGACTTGCACCTAAATCATGCGTAAATAACCCTAATTACTACAGATCCGAAAGAATGGGATCATAAATCTTAAATTTAATAGTCTTCAAACTAACAGAGGACACTGATACGAGGGTCTAACCGACTCAGAAAGCTCTACCCAAATCTTATGACTAAGTAAAATATAAGTATATACAAATATAATAATTGAAATAGTCAAAACAGAGACAAAACATTGTATAAAATATATACGTACACATACAAATAGTAGAACGATGTTCAAAGAAATCAAATAATAAAATACTAATAAAGTACCTCGGTGCTAATTGTCACCAGATCCAAACAAAAAAAATGTTTTGAATATTTTAATCAAATTCCTACTTTCCAAGGAGATACGAACATGAAGAAAAGTAAAAAAAAAACTAGTCAAATATTAGTTGATCAAATTCATTTGCTAAGTACTCAAAACCAAGCAAAATTTGACGGTAAATAAAAATCAGTTTGTGGAACCCATATAAAAGATTCATAAACTCGGAACAGAACAAGTCAGATATTCAAGAAAAAGACTACTCGTGATTGGGATAATATCAAAAGATTAAACAAGAACACTAACCCTTTGATCCCTCGTCAGAACAAACCATGCACGAAGGAAAATTTTGAAGATAGCGCTGGTTTCAAGAGAGAGAAAGTGGTTTGTGGATAAAAAAAAACGAACAGAAGGAAAAGGGTTTAAGTAAGGCACCTTTGATCTATTTTGCGCAATAACCACCTCTATTTTAAATAACTCCTCTATTATAATTAAACCCTCTGTTGAATAAAGGAAAACAAATAATAACAGCACCCATGTAACCGACCAAAAATAACTTTTGTTCTGGAAGGAAACAAGTAATATTTTTAGGGTAATTGTTTCTTGTCATCCATCCAAATGCCATCCATGTCATCCAAAATCTTATTTATCTTTTTTTCAACGTGATTTGTCCCTCCCTTCCGCGTCTCATCTCTTTCCCTCCCATCCCCTCCCTTTCATTAGCGCTCTCGCCTCCATCCCTCCCCTGCCTCCTTCCGTTTAGTCTTGTTCTTCTTTATCTCCATTTTTTCTGTGTGCTTCTTACTACCTAAATGTTCAGTTTGTTTTAATAAGTATGCATCTAATATGCGTAAGTGTTCAGTTAGTTATAACAAGTATCTAGTATATATTCAGTCAGTAATACTAAAACAGTATCCAATAAGTGCATTTGTTCAATTTGTTTATTATATATGTTCAATTTGTATGCGTATATGTTCACTTTATTTTTTTTGGATGGCGTGGATGATATTTTGTTGGATGACACTTATCATTCCTGTATTTTTAGCGCCACTAACAAAAAAATATACTGGTTAAACTTTCGGAAACAAGCATTATAAAGTCCAAGTACTTAAAATATATACTAAAAATATAAGTTTCTATTTTGAAATACCTTTAAATAAAATAAAATATACTAAACCTTTTAAATAAAAAATAAATAAATAAATAAATAAACATTAGATAGCAGAATGTTACACTATAATAGATCTTTTCTAAAAGAAATGATAAGGACTATAATAGATCTTTTCTAAAAGAAATGATAAGGACGATCGATTAAACCAACACACGTGGTCACCAAAGTCTATGCCGAGCGACAAAATCCAATTTCTCTTTCTAACAAAAAGTGGACTTTGCTGTGAATTGTAACCAGTGATTAATGGATGGATTGTACGGGTAGACATTTGATTTGATATCCACAAAATCGGATTTATGCAATGAGATACACAAGCGCTTCAAGCTTGAACCTTAAAAATAATCAGGGGGCTTTCATATTTCCTTTTTTTTAGGTCACTGCACAATCTTGGTTTAAACATTGCAAATGATCGTTAAAAAAAAAAACAAAAAAAAATCAAATAAAAAAAAGTTGTATAGAAACACCCACATACTAACTGTCCAATGAAAATGAGCGGACATTAAAATAGGTTAAAATAGATTTTTCAGATGTCATATATAGTAGCATTTACCACCGATAAAGATCTTCCAACAAATTGAATAAAGAGAGCTTTGGAAGTTAAATAAAAACATTTGTAACTTAAGAAAACTTTTAATTTATTAAGTGAAAAGGAAGGATTTCGAATTTCATTTTTAATTCATAAATTTATAATTGAAATTGATTTTGAAATTTCGTCTTGCATACAGAAATGAAATATTAAACCAATTGTACTTAGCGTACTTGTTATTTTTTCGAAGGCCTGTTGGCTAGCTGCCAACGGCAATGAAAATTAATTTAAAAGGTAGGTACAGTACGTACAAAGTCAAAACAGACATGAAAGAGAGAGAAGAGAGAGGAGAGAGAGAGACAAAAAAAAAAAAAAAAACGATCCTAAGCCTAAAGCCTTAGAAGTAGGGATGAAAAAGGTGCGGATAATTCCTGCTCCGAACCGTATCCGAATCCGGAAAATGAGCGTAATATCTATATCCGTATCCATATCCGACAAAAAAATATGGATACGGATATGGCTTTGACATTATCCGATCTGTATCCGTATCCGATAAAAAAATATAGATATTATCCGTATCCGATAGATATTAATCCGTTTATCCGTATTTTTAACGGCACAAGATGATAATATAATTACTTCTCTACATTAGAGATAAGATTTTAATTAAATATATTCTCTTACAATAATATTTTGATTTAGACTAGTAATATAAAATTAATTTTATTTTCTATTATCAAGATGAATATATATGATAACAACATTAAAAATTATTTTTTTTATTCTCTATTTTTTTAGTTAATTCCATACTAGTCATAAAAAAAGTAAACATTACACTCTCTTCCTATTGAATATTGTCTTTTGTTTAATAAAATAAATTGAGCAAAATATTATCTGTATCCAACAAAATATATTCGTATTTGTATCCATATCCGACAATATGCGAACCGTATTCGTATCCGTTTAACATCTGCACCGTATCCGTATCTGTATCCGAAAAAAATATGGATACGAATGTGGTATGACCACTATTTGCTCCGTATCCGCCCCGTTTTCACCCCGGAATCACATCCTATGCCCATCATGCAGAGTGCCCATCGGGCATCATAACCGTCCAATCTTAAATGGGTGTCCCGTGATTAAATTGATAGGCCCGAAAAAAATTAACCGTCAAAATTAGATCAGACGGCCGTGATGAGATGGGCAGAATGCCTATCTTAATAGAGATAGGTAGATGATACTGGTCCTTTTCACCCCTACTTAGAAGGCAACGGCATTAAAGCCAGTAGCGTTACCAGCTAATTACCCAATTCCTGACCTAATCTGAAGCTCCACTTCGAACAGAAGGTTGTTGGCCATTAAAGATGGTGTCACACCGTTGTGTGGATAGGACTTGTGATGGACCCGGGTGCGACGCAATTGACACGAATCATATCTCCTGCAGTCCTGCCCACTCACAAGCCAAGGCTCTCGCCAACTGATTCATTGCTCCTAACAAATACCCAACATACAGTTAATACCAGCACAAAGCATGTTTTACTATCAATTTATTTTCATACATCCACAGAATTTTAATTCAGTACATTCTTTCGAGTTACTTTGGTAGAGGAATACACTGCAATGCCTTTGGTGAAGCCCCCTGTGCCGACAATGGAAGAGATAAAAACGACACTGCCCCTTCCTGACGCCTTTTGAAGAGGGTCTGCTAGTTGGGAAAGATGGAAGGAAGAATCAAAATTTGTAGCCATCATGAAAGAGTACTCTTCTGTGGTAATTTGTGTTACTGGCCTCCAGGCCGGCCCTACAGAGCCTGCATTATTGACCTGTAATTTGGTAGTTAGAATCCAATTGAGATCCACAATGCTTCATCTTGATCGAATTATTTTGATATTTTTTATTTTACAAATAATTGCCATTTTCAAAACTTGAGTTTAATATTAATAATATTTGATGAAATTGCAAATAATACTTAAATTATATGAAATTTGATGAGCTTTAATTTAATCTAGAAGATAAAAAAAATACTCTACCAGTTCTTTTTTTCAATTTGGTTATATGCATAATTATCGGTAAAATTTCAATATCTAGATAATTTCTATCTAATTATAAAGATATAAATGTGATTAACTAATAATTATCTTGATGGAACTAATTATTATACTTACGAGGATGTCAAGCTTGCCGTTAAAAATAGTCCGGACATCATCCATGAGTTTCTCTCTTTCAGCATATCGATCCAGTTATGTGGAAATTCATACTTTTCCATTAATTCAACAATGCATTGAGCTCTTCTTCATTTCTAGAGCAGGTATGGACAGCAACTCCAAACCTAGCCAACTCTTCTACAATTGCTCGATTATATTTAAAAGTTCAGGCACAAATTTAAGTTTTGTAAGCTTATTATTTTGTCATTTTAATTTAATTAATATGCGTTTAGGTA
The DNA here is from genome assembly GCA_027725995.1 of Rhynchospora tenuis. Lineage (NCBI taxonomy): Eukaryota > Viridiplantae > Streptophyta > Magnoliopsida > Poales > Cyperaceae > Rhynchospora > Rhynchospora tenuis. The sequence continues at coordinate 84,994,508 of CM050889.1, forward strand.
CAAATTCAAGAAAATTTAGTCATATTATGCTGAATTGCTGATAATTTTGTTAAGACCGATATCAAACTCGATCTGTTTATAATTAAGAAGTTGGTGACATGTTAAACGAAGAAATTAGTACATTTCACTATACAGATCGATACCACTACAACCAAGAGTGGGAAACATGTAATTAACAAACCCAATTCCTTGCTGCCACCAGTGACCAACGCTGTTGCTCCTTCCATTATCCATCTCTCGTTACTGATCATCATTGTTTCCTCTCTCTCACTCTCTCTCTCCGCGTTGCTAGCTATTCGAAGTATCCCATTTTTGTTCTATGGAATAGCAAGAGTATGCCTACGGGCTATATATGCGAAAAAAAAAATAGTACTATTTGTTAGTGACTTAGTGTGGCGATCGCCACCTGGCCTTCAAAAAGAATAGTAAAATAGTACTAGAATTGAAATGTTGATTGGCACTATTCGGAAAAACTGAAATGTTACCCGAAATACAATGATATTCGGCTATCCGGGCTCGATATGAGGTTACCAAAGGCCCAACTCTTATGCAAGATGGGCCTCCTTTACAAAATTTATAAAAATCTCCCTAATATGAGGAGACCCACAAACACGACGACTAGCCCATCGATATGGGGCTATGGCGAGTGTACTTCTAGTTTAAAGAGTTAAAGTTGTATAAATACACCGTCTAACATTTAAATATGGTTTGTCAAATTTGATGCCATTCATATTTTAATTGGTACACATAAGAGAACCGATAAAACTTGAACCGATCAAAATTACAATTCATCTCGTGACAGATATTTAAAAAATTTGAAGACTATACCTGTATACCATATGTCGTTGTCTGCTACTTTAATTCTTAGTTTAGAAAAGAATTTTCACAAAACCATATGCATGTAACAGAATTAGATGTACCATATATCTTTCCTGCTATTATATCATAAAGACTTATAGTTTGAAATAATTCTAGTGGGAGTTTTTGCATCCAAAATGAAGTACAAACAAAATACTTTAGCTTTCCCAACTTGCAACGCATTAGCGGTGGCGATACTAATTGATTCCCAGCTTTCTCTGTATCCATGATATTAATGAAAGAAAGAAAGAAAGGAATAAAGTTATACAAAAAGAAAGAGAGAAGGAAAGTATAACAACACTGGAAGCAACTTCAGACAGCTAACTTGTACAGTTTAATTTATAATTAAATTGAGTAGCAATTATTTCTTCCCCTTTATATTTGCACATGAATTGAAACAAAGCACAAGCCTCCCAATTACATTGGTCCAAATTTTGCCAAGTTAGGAGTCTTTCTTAAAATATTTTCTTTCGCCCTTAAATTTGAAACAATACAAGAAAAATAATGGCAAGAGTAATGGGAGGAGGTGGGGCGATTTTTATATGCATTCTTATTGTGATCATGGATGTAATTGCTGGTATTCTCGGAATTGAGGCCGAGGTAGCTCAGAGCAAGGTATAGAAATTTCCATTACATATAAATTTCCTTCCAAAATTACGTTTTTATTTAACTAGACCGTTCATATGTTTTGAAGACTTGTATCTATCTATATGATTTTATGATTTAGTTGAAGCATCACTCTTATTGAAGAATGTGAGTCTAGTTATATATGTAATTTTTTCCGAAAGAATTTTAAAATTCATAGGTTGAATTACAAAAATAAATTAAACTCATACAAGGACAAATGAATTCTCAAGCAAAATATGATATATATACAATACCTAGTTTTCCGCTTTGCTAATCAAGCAAATGTCCATACCATTAACACATTTCTTTTTCTTTTACTTTTCTTTATTACTCTCATCTCGTTTGTAGGCGGCCAACATGAAAGTGTTTATATTTGAATGCAAAGAACCAGTATATGAGGCATACAAACTTGGTGTTGCGGCAGCGGCACTTCTGGCAGTGGCACATGCATTGGCTAACTTGCTCGGAGGATGCATTTGCATTACCTCACAAGAGGAGTACTTTAGATCATCTATTAATAGGCGATTGGCCGCATGGACTCTTGTGCTTTCATGGTATAATTAAACACTCTTCCACAATCCTATTATAAATTATTTTTATTGGTAATTCATTCTATTTTATGTTGAGTCTATTAACCACTATTATTCATGAGCGGCCGGAAATCGGAATCGTGCAATCCAGGATAGGGAGAAATATGTATTACATGGATGGTTTCTAAAAGCAACAGAAATTCAAAATTAAACAACAAAATGATTTTTTTAACAAAAGAATAATTTAATATTCTATAAGGAAACATATATAGAAGGTTTCTCAATTGCGGACATAGTTACTGCCTTTGTATATATCTTGTTAAACATAAAAATTAATCTAACAGTCTTCACAAACTGTCAATTTTCATTTTATTTTGTATGAACTTGAAAAAACACCCAGAAAAATCAGGCTTTAAAGTCGAACCAGTTGGAACTTCTAAAAACAAACATGAACACACATGGTTGATGTCGGCCCAAATTGAGTAGGACTCATTCAGCCCAATTCTCAGTTGATCTGGTATGATTGGTGTCTCTTGACAATTATTAGTCTGTACTCTGTACAATCATCAATTCGGCACCTCTTTTTTAACAAAGAAATAAATTTAGTAACAAAAAAAAGGTAGAAACTCTAATAAGTTTTTGTAATACAACTAGGATTGCACTTGTGGTTGGATTCACTCTGTTGCTTGCTGGTGCCTTGGCCAATGCCAAAACAAAAGCTACATGCGGGTTTGCCCACCGCCATTTCCTATCCGTCGGGGGAATCCTCTGTTTCGTGCATGGCATTGTTACTGTTGCTTATTACGTAAATGCCAGTGCCTCTGTATGGGAAGGAGGGTATCCAACGGGGTATCCAACAGTGCGTAGAGAGGTTACTAGTACAGCAGGAGCGACAACTCAGGTTGTATAGAAATATTTGCCGATTTCCGAAATGATTGATTCAATATCGTTTGATTTTATTATAATTTTGTTGCATCACTTTGGGCTGTGTACTTTCCGCAATGTGAAATCTTTTTATTTATTATTTTTATTTTAGGGATCTGATGTTTTATGTTATCATATATTATCTAAATTCATGAATGATCAGAGTTTCAAATACGTTAGTTTATTTAATTCTTAATTCTTACCACTTACCAGCTGATTATTTATAGTAGTTCAATAAAGCATGTAGGTGCCAGCCTGATATGTTGAAATCCTTATTGCCCGCAACCTTTTCTACTTATAATTTTTGAAATGATATTTCCAATTGGATTATGTTCCATTAATAAAAACATTTTCCAACTTTCATGTTAAACTAAACCAACAGATATAGTTTTATAAGAACCCAAAAATATTATGCCGTTCCTAAAAACTGAAACATCATAAACCAACAACATAAAAAGAAGTACAGAAAACTATTCATCTTCATTCTTCAAAATAGCTTTTCTTTCATTACACTATACAGCACGATGACAAAAAATTGGAAGTTAAAACTATGGCTACAAACAATGAACAAAAAAAAAAAAAAAAAAACAATACTCTCTACATCTGAGAAGCAGCATAATTACAGAAAAGCCCTCTTTTCTAAAAATAAGATAATTTACCAAACCTATAACAAAATGAAAGAATTTTGACAAGAATTCAGTGAAAAAGAAAATCATACTTCTGGCAAATCAGAGACACTATCAACTGACTCCGACCTTTGGTGGTTAGGATTCTCTGAGACTGAGGACCGTGCTTCTGACCGTGCATCTAAGTCAGCCGAGCCTTCTTCTGCAGAGAATTTCTTGCTATGACGCTTTCTACTACGGCTCATCTTGACTATGCGAGACAAAAATTGTACAACATCTCTCATAGCAGGCCGTTTACGGGAGACTTTATTTACACACTTGTATGCAATTGTTGCCATGTCATTTAGTTCCTCAATGTCAAAGGAGCCTTCAAGCCGTGAGTCAGCTATCTCCTCCCACCCCGATCTGCCCTCCGTGTTTATTGCCGCCTGTATTTTTCGATAAGTAATGTATATTAAAATAAGAAAGTGTGATACAGAAGCATTCCAAACAAGGCTGCCACTTTTTGTAAAGGTGCTTTCAAATAACCCTTCCTCCAGTGCAGAGATGTAAATACCCTACCAGAGGGGCTAATTGTAAAACTGAACCAAAAAGATGTATCATGAGTTCATTACAAACTTACAAGTTCAACATATTCCATGAGGCCTTGTTGTGGGTTTCGGCCAGCAATCAACTCAAAAAGCAATACACCATAACTATATACATCACTTTTCTTGGTGAAATTTCGTGATGAGACGTATTCTGGGTCAAGATATCCAAATGTACCCCTCAAGCTAGTAGAAGTGCGGCTGACCCTCTCTTCTCTTGACAAACCAAAATCTGCCACCTAGGATAAACCATTTTTACTTGTTATCTCAAAATTTCTCCAACTGCAGCCAACCAAGAACAAGCTTAAAAGAGTCCAAAATAATCCTATTTGTAGAATGGCCTTGTACAACTATGCAAACAATTTTGACAATTTGTCTCAAGGTTCAATGCAACAATGTAAGAATTTAATAAAATATATCCAAAATTCTTATAATATAATAAAATATATGCAAAATAATAATTAACAAAAAAGTTGACGTACTCTAGCCCTCATTGAGCGGTCTAACAAAATGTTTGCTGTTTTAATGTCACGGTGGACAACAGGTGGAACAGCCTGTAATAAAGAATGTATGTGAAAAAGTAATTTATATGTGATAATCTAAAATCTTTTTATTAAATTATTGTTTTTCTTTTCTCATAAGATGACTTACACCATCATGGAGGTACTCCAATCCTCTAGCAACATCTATTGCTATGTCAACCCTTTGATCCCATTTCAATGCCTCATGATTTTCGCCTTTGATTAGAATTTTTTTTTTAAAAAAAAGAAGAATAAATAAAATGAGAGTGACAAAAACTAAATAAGCGAGGCATTTACAATCAAATCGTATAATGCTACATTATTTGAGAACAAAATGAAAGAAAGATTATCTTATGAACCATAAAGTTATAGAGGTGCAAAGAGAAATACCATATAAGTGAGAAGCCAAGCTCCCATTAGGCATGAACACATAAATGAGCATATGTTGGCCCTTCTCAGCACAATATCCTACCAAATTCACAAGGTTTCTGTGGTGTAGCCTTCCAAGTAGCAAAACCTACCAATAAAATAAAAGAAAAATTAAAGTATAACAACGAGCATGATCATAATGGTAAAGTGCCAACTCGATTTTATGCAGCAGAACGAAACCAATTTCTCCGAGCACACAAAAAAAAAAAAAAAAACCTACTTATTGTGCTTATTTGCCGCTTTCAGGGTTTTCTTCATGAAAACATGGAATTAATAGAATAGAGCATGCCAAGTTTCTGAAAGGAAAATAATCTCAAAAAATATATCAATAATTTATTATATGAACACCTCATTTTGGAACTCTTTCTCCCCTTGCTTCGAATCGTTCGCTAGTACTTTGACCGCAACTATTTCTCCAGTAGACATTTGGGCCTTGTAGACTGGTCCAAAAGCACCTTGTCCTATCAGTGCCGTGAAATTGGCTGTCGCCTTCTGCACTTCCCTAATTGTATATGAGTAAAAACAAAAATAAATATAAATAAGGCACAATTGTAATATTTCAAATCCATACTAATTAATCAAGCAGCACTAATTGAGGCTTTAGACTACTTGTACTGACCAACCAGACAAATGAAAGATACTATGGACTTTAAAATCATAACCAGGATATTAGGATATTAATTTAGAAAGAGAGAAAGAAAGCCATGTGCTAATAAAGATGCAGCAAACATACTTGTAAGAATACTTGGGTATGCCAGAAACAGAGATGACGTTTTTACGCTTTTTTCCCTCTGGCCAGAGAGCTGGCATATTCACATCCTTCTCTGACAGCTTTGATGAGTCTGGGCCCACTGTTGAGTCTGACAGTTCGGTGCAAGTGTTGGTACCGCTTGCACGAAACGGTACAGTGGAACTTCTTCTAGAACTGCTATTTCCAATCTGTGACCTCGACTTACGAAATTTGATGCAGAATAAAGCACCAATTGCTATAAATATTCCTATGATTACACCTACTGTTACACCAATGATGAGACCACGTGACTCACCTCCTTTCATCTTCGAATTTTTAACAAAACATCATGTAGAGGGATTTGAATATTTCAAATTTGAAATTTTGCACCAGTCTAAATACCTAAAATGACAATGATAATAAATAAGACAGATGTTTTGCATATGTTAACCTGATTCAACATCAACCAAGGAAAAACTTTATAACAAAAGAATCCAAATTTCAGATATCTATTACCACATAAGGAAACGAAAAAGCCAAGATAAAATATATTAGTCATAGTATGTAGTTAAAATATACTATACAGAAATAATACTTTAATCAGAGGAAAGGATATCAAACAAAATAAAATAAACAGGAAGTTTCAGTTTGGATCTCTGATGTCAAATGCAAGGTGTTAGTACACCACAAGAAGTCAACAGCCCAAGATAAAAAATATCAGGATATTAGATTTGCTTACAGAAAAAGGTTTAAAAAGAGGTGCCAAGTTGCAGTTGCCAATTGTTTTGAGTCCTTCAAATCAAACCTTCACCACCAAAAGATCCTAAAATGTAACTATTTTATAAGATTGCAAAATGTAAAACAATTCAGAAACTTACCATAGAAGTATTATATTTGGTTGGTCAATCAAATACAAATCTCTCTAATCTCAACCAATTTTTTTTAATTTATTGGAACCATGGTTTTTAATGCCCTACTATTTTTGTAGAAGCTTAAGAAGAAGTGGGATATGTTTGGATGGGTTAATAATACAGTTGGGTCAGCATCACAAGTATAAATTATTATACAGGATTTGAAGAGTGGAAGTAATTTAACATTATTAGAATAAAAGAAAAACCAAGTTCAAACCAAATTCTTAATATCCCATCCAAAACTCAAATTTTGGCCCTGATATTTAGTGGAAAATCAGGTAAATGAAAAGTTACCTACTGAATTGAAGAGGCCCTTGGCAAGATATATTCAATTAAAATGAAATGTTCTTGAGATTATAATTTCATAAAGTCGGGAAATTGAAAAATTAGGATATTTAGCGATTCTGACCCACAGCATGATCAAAATTACTATTTTAACTTTTTAAGTCTTATCACAAAAGCCAAAAAACTGGAAGGAAACAAAACATGGAAAAGCCAAAAATGATAGAGGGTAAATTTCATGTTGAAAAGTATCATGGCACCAAATCATCAAACTTCTTATGAAGAAATTGATATCATGAGACTTAGACATCAGATAAATACCAATGATTAAGAGAATTTGGTGCTCTGGATTCTTATTTCAATAAAAACTATGCCATGATTCCAGTGGAAATGATGTAAAAAACGAACAAAAAGCAATTCGACGACAGCTTAGCTCCCCCATTTTCTCCAGTAACGCCAAATATAAAGAAGCAAAATAACGAGACTCCATGAAATGGAAACAAAATCGTAAAGGTGACTAATTAACAAAGTTAATGACCAACAACCAACTATTTTTAAAAAAGACAACACTAATAACAACGACATGATAACCACTAAAGTACAACTTTAACCCCACCCCATTATAACTTAAGTCCCAAATAAAGATAATAAGTTTAGAAAAGAAATAAATCACGAACTATCAATTCCATGACTTTCAAAAGTTTAAAAGAAAGCAATTAACAAATCAATGTGCACATTGTAGAGGTTCAGGTTCAGATAATTTCATATGAAAGGCGCATTGTACAAAAGAAAGAAATTGGTTAAAAAATAAATAAAAATCTCACCTTTCAGTTACATGTCAGATCGAAAATGGAGATTTGAGTTGTGAAACCGTCAAGGTTTCAAAGTAGAATATCAATGGGCTTTGATCGAGGTGTTAAGAGAGAAGGCAAGGAAGTAGACACGGCGACTAGTGCCTTCGGAAATTAAAGGAAACTTGAGGGGGGAAGATGTAAGATCAAAAGGAAAAGGAAAGAGAAGATCAATAGAGATCGACGAGAGTAAAAACCTGACGGTGTGGGGTCACTTTAGATTAGATTAAATTAATGGTTATCCTCTCCAATTATAAGGTACTGGATATTACCATTCCTAGTCTATGTGCACAAATGGTGCTTCGTATAATTATATCCTTGACTAACTTTATTCCGGAAAATACGGGAGACTGGAAATTTTCTGAAGAAAAAGTACGTGAAAGTAAAAGTGAGAGGATTTTTAAAAAATATAAAAGAAGAATATAGAACATATGCTCGTTATCTCATGAAAGTACAACCCAACAAAGTTGTACCATTTCTTCCCTAATTATAGTGTGCTCCAAAGAACTGTCAGAACCAGTTCAAAAATAAAAAGGAGCAAAGATGATTTGAGCATACCCCTCAAATCGTTTGGCAACTTACAAAAAGTACGCCAACAACCGTTCAGATTGGTTGCGGTTATGAAATCAAGTTATGAAATCTTTTTGTGAATTATTTAAATAAAAAAAAGTTGGAGACTCATCCCAATTTTCAATTTTTTTCTAAAAAAAAAAGGCTCCAAATTAGCGAGAACTAAATAAATGCCTTTGTGAACTATAAGTGTCGAATAAATTTTAAAATTTCTCTCAGCTTTAAATTCAATTATAGATGATCAGTTGTTTTCATTGATGACAATACAAAAAAAAAAAGAAAAAAAATGAGGAGACCCACTCCACCCTCTTACCTTAAGATAATATATTAATTATAATCTAATTATGCTTCATATGTATAGTAAACCAATAAAAGAACTACTTTAAAGGGAGCCTTTAGTTTTTCAAATTGACTAAGCTAACAGTCGATTAAAAATTTATATTTTCAAAAAGATTATACAGTAAACAATCCCTTGATGTACTACTTCCAGAGACTCATTGTTCTGAGCACCAATATTCTCACACTGCTTATCCAATAATTTTGTATTGATCTTAGCCAAAAATCCCCGACAATATTGTATTCATCTTAGCCAAAAAAAAATCCCCGTTCTTTATTAAGGCATGAATATCTCATTTCATCAACCTATTTTTCTAGGTTCTTTATCATGAACATCCCATTAAAAAAAAGCCTCATATTTTGTATGGTCCAAGATTGATAAAAAGTATTCTCCTTACCACAAAAAGAAAATTTTCTTCCACTCAGTTTTATTGCGATAATAAAAATTTGATAGTCCAAAATATTTGTTTTTCTCTATTGCAATTTGTAAGTGTCAGATCTAACTACTCAATTTATTGGTTCTTTCCGTCTCAAACATCTCGTAAAATTGTAAAATTAAAAAAACAAAATGTTACAATATCTCTCATCTACTATATCCCCTGAGAAATGTTTGAATCAAATCAAACTTGCTGAAATTCATGAATGTTTAGGGGGCCAATTGACAAATAATAAGTTGAAACTTTACCAAAAATAAAAACTATGATCAAATTTATTGGAAAATCGACCTACCAAAAAATTGTTTTTTTATAAAGAATTGTAAAAGCGCACAACGCACCAATGACCAATATATCATGCTTGCATGTCTTTTGATCACGTCAAAAAGTCCATAGTTTATTTAAGAAGTTCAAATATGCATTTGTTAAATGCAACGTTCGAACGAGTTGCATGATTTTGTTGCATTTAAATACATCTCCTCTTGTGTTTTTTTTTTTTCACTTAATTAACAAAAGTAAACTGCAACGCAGCATTCTTTAGCCTCCTTCCAATATAAGAACCAAATATACATAAAAAAAATATCATACTTTACCAACTATCTTGAAACGTCGAGAAAAGCGTCAAATCACGGTTTTGGAGAAACTTAAGCTATTTTTGGCGAAGACAGAGCTATGTGGGGTTAGATAAAGACACTCGTCCAAGTCTAGTCACAGAATTTTTTTTTAAAAAAGTATTTTATTTTTCTCTGACTATTTACAACATAGTAAAAAATATGTATGTTTGCAAAATTGTCTCCATTCAAATGATTTTTTTTTGAATAATATTAAATAACGATAAAACTGATCAAACTCTTTTTCGACCTTTTATAAAGTTAAAAGCCCCTAAAAAAGGACATAAATAAATAAAAATTTAATTAAGAAGATAAAGCGTCAAAAAGGCAGATTTTTTTAGTGCCAAAAGAATATAATTAACATACTATGTTTATTTACAATTTTGAATATTAAATTTACTTTGCTTTGAATTCTCGTAGCATTGAACAATTTGAGTACTATTGTCTTTGAATATTGAGATATTGTAGAATTTAAATACTAGACATGGCAATCGCAGCTTCGCTGCGTTACGTAAAGTATAAAAATTTCTAATATATAATATAAAAAAAAATTGTCATAAAAAACTTGTCAAAATTTATAGACAAAAATTTGCAAGTTCAAATTTAGAAAGTCGCTCAATAAACTTGACATAATTTTTTTTCAGAAAAAATCTTATTATTATTAATGATTGGTACGACTATTTTTAATCGGTACAACTATTTTGTAAGTTAAAAATTAGAAAGTCGCTAAATAAACTTGACATAATTTTTTTTTTCAAAAAAATCTTGCTATTATTAATGATTGATACGACTATTTTTAATTGGTAGGACTATTTTTAATTTATTTCCAAAAAGGAAAAACGCTGAAATATTTTAAGCAATCATATCTGATCGGACGGTTCAAATTCCGCAAAAAGTAGCAGCACCAAGCTTAATTAATACTATAGATTAGTTTGCTCTTACATTATAAGAATGTATAAATTTAGAAACCTAAAATTGATGCTTTATATCATTATTAAGTATAGGGATGTGTTATTTATAATTTGGACATTGAAAAATTAGAATAATAAATTTTATAAAATGGTCAGTAGCATGATTGTGGTCGGCTGTGTTTTATTTTGCTTAATAGTTAAAATTATTAAACGACCAATTAGACCTTGAATATTTCCTGCGTAAGTAAATTCTAGTATAGGCAATTAAGTAAGATTCCTTTTTTTTCCCTTTTTTTTTTTTGGATCCCATTCTAACATAGCCTTGATCTTTGGCTTAAAAAAATTGAATTAGGCAAAAATTAACGGCACAAAACGATTAATAAAGTAGTTGACCGCGTCAAAAAGAACTTAGAAAACAAGTGTCCCGACACGATAAGCATGATAAAATGGGCCAATATTATATTGACACGACAAATTATTTATACTTGTGTTAAGAACAGACATATTGCAGTCAATTATAAGACATTATAAATGCCAAAAAAAAAATTATAAGACATTACTATTTAGTGTCACCTCTCTAAGGATAATGCACTCTTTTTTATATTGTATATATGGTGCACAGTGCACTATCATGCGTTAACATAACAATTTTCGTAAGTATCATTTTTAACCTAATAACGAGATTTTCCAAATCAAAGTAGTGAATGAGCTTTCTTTCTCTCTCATCTAACAGCTTTGTCATAGATAAACCACTTTGTAAGTTTATGGGAATAGCTTATTTATTAGATAATCAAAGTTAATTAACTATTTTGCTTGTAAACATCTGCTCTATTAATATTTTTTATAACTTTACATAAAGATGGAACTATTTTTAAAGTTTAATTAATCACAACATTAAAAAAAATCATTTGTTTTTTTATTACTATTTATGACGTGGATATAACAAAAAAGTGACTTAGTGGTGCTACCACTTGTGAGTATAAGTTGTGAGTTGTGAATTGTGATCCACTTGCACGTTTCTTTTGGCGCGGTCATTAGCAGCCCCATATTTTACAATTTTAGATACCCACATCACATTGCCACGGAGCAGGGAGACAAACGGCTAATCCACTTTTATTGACAATAGCAACAATCGGATGAGATCCTGTTAAAGTGCCTCCGGACTTTTCCTAAAAAATCAATTAATGAACTTCTTTTGTTGATTACCTATTCATCACTAATTTGAACACAAGCGCACAATTCCACTAATCAGATAACGTAATTATTTTCATTAGATTAAATTAATTGAGATAGCTAAATAAACTAAATTGGTCCAATGAAGTGTTTTTAAAATTCTAATGATGCATTCATTGCTCCGATTATTTTTGGGTAAGGATATTTTTGTCCTCCAATATATTGCTCACCATTCAGATCCCATTACGAACCAATTAATCTAATTTTGTCACGCACAAATTCAAGTGTCAATTCTATATAACATCTTTATCAAACCTAAAGAAACTTTATGATTATTTTTTTCTCTTGCAACATTGCTCTAATTGATGGACAACCAAAAAGTGCAAAATTGTATCCGAGAACTGCTAGCATTTCACTCTAATTTTTTTTTTTTAAAAAAAAAGAAAAATTAGAAACCCAACTCATTATCATTTAAATAGTGAAGTTATTGTGGTCATTAGTTTAACAAGGAATGCTTTGTTGTATAATTCATGCTTTTAATTTTGGTGCTTGAAATTTCACATGTCAGATTTGATGCGGTCCCACATGATTAAGACTTAAATCTGCTTGCTACTCGACTACTCGTGATACAAAGTACAAAGAAACATTCAATAGTAGCAATTTGCGCAGCAGTTGGATTAGTTGAGCACACCGCTAACTACACAAGAAAAATAAGGCAATAGCAAAGTCCACATAGTAATTGAAGTATTACATCAGCAAATTACTCTGTGAATCATATACAAGAAAGATAAAAGAGTCAATGAATCAATGATATAATAATCAATCTTGTAAATATTGGAAAGGGTTCCGGTCGCTAAATTGCTACATCAATAGAGCATTATGTATAATGATACATTACAAGACAAATTATGCGGTGCACTAACGTTTTTTTATATGAGTTGTGCAGCACTTGTGCTAGAAAGCCACTACATAGATTTGTCTTAAAAAAAATGTATATGAGTTTTTGACAAAAAAAATCCATCAAAACATAGCTAAAACTAGATTGAATAAACTTATTCATAACAAAAACGTTCTAATTAATAATATGGAATCCGGGAAAGAAAAATTTCCGTGCCTTTATTTTATAGTACTCTTTTCCAAAATAAAAAATTCAATATTAGTTTAAAGCTTAACATGTGCTATCAGCCTATCACTAGAGGTCCAGGACTATCCATTTATCCGTAAAACTGGATAGGAGCCGAGTATGTTATTAAGCTATCCCCAAAATGGGTCAGAGAACATGCCTCATGGAGTAGTTGTCTTATTTGAGCCGACCATGGCAACCTCCGAAGATGAATTGACACATGGTAATGAATCTAAAATGAGCATCTTCTAAAGTAAGAGCGAGTTATGATCTCGGTAGAAAAATCTAAAGATAGGGTCCAATTAAGCTCCTTTTTATTAATCACACAGGCTTCTGATACATCTTTTAATTTTCTTTTGATTATCAGTGGAGCTTTGCACATGCTCTGAGATTTTGGGGGAGTGAGCCGGGCACCCTTTTAATTGATGGAACACCCTCAAAATGTTTTTAGTGGCCAAAATACCCTCGGTCACACCCAAGGTATTTTTTTTTTTTTTTTTTATTTAAACCCAAGGTGTTTCTTCTCCGAATTAAATACACGAGTTAAATTAAAGTGGTGAAGACTGGAGAGAGACGGCCGAGTATAACGGAGGGTATTTTGGTCACAACATCTTTTTGATGGTGTACAATCAATTAAGGAAGTGTCAATTACAAAAATTAACTAGGGAAGTGATAATTACACTATATTTAGAACTTAATAAGTTTAGGAAAAAGAAATAATTGTGCAAAGCTCAAACGCAAATTTAATTGTACTATCCAACAGAGCTTCTATCTGCTTCTTCACTACGAAGTTTAGAAAATTTAAGTTTTAATTTATTAAGTTTTAATTGGTAAAGCAAATAATCTTTAAATCGCATTACATCAGTGGATTATTAATTTTTTCTCATAAATTTCTTTATCAGATTATTTAGATGTTGACGATATGATGTACATTTGACAATATTTCATATTTGTTGATTGTTGCCTAAGCATCTTAAAAGCGTTATCATCTGGGTCCAAGTCCAACCATTTTCCGAGAGTGCTCAAACTCAAAGGTACACTGTTTTCAGAATTTCACAAAACAAACAAAGGTGGACCAAGGCCCAGACAATTGCAATTACTGAACAAAATTTGAACCAAACAGCCCACATCAATTAAGTGGCCTCTTTAAGAGTAAAGGAAACATACCCTCGGACTATTGATTTGGGCTGTTGGAATTATATTCGCCGAAAATTTTGCAATTGAACATTTTTGCCATCAAATTATCCCCATCCAAATTAAGAAAAAAAAAGAACCTCATTATTGTTCATTTTTTTTTAATTATATCGATAGTTCTTAAAATAAGTAACACATATAAAGTCGTTGAATTGATTTTAAAAGAACTATTCTGAACTCTGTTTTTCGAGGGCACATATTTTCTATATTGACTGGTGTGCATCAAAGCATTATTTTGCTGCTGACATTCCCATAAAATATCATAGCTCAAGTGAGTCAACCTTACTTTCTTGAGGCAAAACGTAAAATAAAAACTAAATTTCCAGGGGCATGTTCCAAAATTGACTTCTGAGAAATGACATGAAGAGCTTGATGCAGAGGATAGCCACAAATGTGCATGGTGAACAAGAAAATTAAATAGTTAAAAAAGTGTCAATTTTCATCTGTATTGTTCGAGCTAGTATGGTCACAAAAAACTATATATTTTGCTTGCTTTTATATCTGATTTAATTGAAAATTTGAAAATTAAAGATGCAGTTATGTAAATTTATGGGAAACCTGGCTTATGGATTCACAGCTTACAAATGATTTATTCGCTAAATGTCACCAAAGCATTCATAACTGTGAATATGTATAAAATAAACTATAAATCATTATAAACAGGATATACAAACAACTGTCAGATCAACCATCAATAGGAATTGATCAACTTCTGTTTACAATCCTTGTGCCTTTATATATGTAGTCCCCTTCTAAATTTTAGACAATATAGAAAAATATATACATGTCGTCTAATGAATATATACAAAATGAAAGTACGATAACTATAGCCAACACCATCTGATCGCTCATTCAATGCATTTAGAACAGGAAAGCAGTAGGTGCATATGCAGGCATAGTTGTAGGAACATCCATTTGCCTGCATGTGTAATTGCAGATCAATAAAAGCCATTGTCATCAAAGAAATTGTTTTCGTTTTGAAGAAAAGGAAACACTTTTGATATGTTGTTATCAAATGCTAGTTTATTATTATTATTATTATTAAATAAAAAAGAAGTATGATTTTGCCACAATGCTATTAATTGCAAATTTTGATTTTCCCTAAACACTAATCAGATGGAACCAATATCTGGATTACTTTATGGTTCAAGAAAAAATAGAAAAGGAGCTAAATGTGGTTGCTGGTAAGACTTGACGTTGATGACATGAAACAACCCTTAGAGAAACCGTATAATTAATATAGATCATGTAAAATTTAATGAAATTAATAAGAAATCACTTACGCTTGGATACAAAAGAGAATTTATTTTCATCAAACCTCTCTCTAACTTAACGAAGGTCAGGATATCTCTCCATATATATGAACGGTGAGAAATATTGCTTCACGAATTCGCAATATGTCGTGTTATCAAGTAAATTGTAAAATCTATTCTACAATCTACAATATTCTAAATGAACACAAACCAAACAAGCAACAGAAATATCTTGAACAAAATCTAATTTAAATGGCATTTCTAGATTTTTTTTACCTATAATCTTCCTTCCTTGATTGCGGAACCCCTCGACCTGTCATCTTAGCAGAGTTGGCAGCTGCTGAACCACACTTTCTGCCTTGATCAGCATCCTCTAAAATATTTCCAAGCGAAGGCCGCCACTGGCCAGAAGACATCTTCCCAGGCCCCACTCGTCGGTGCACCTTCCTCCTCGTGCCACCTGATGGAACCTCCTGTACCGGTAACATCACATCCTCGGGCTGAGCAGCGCGGCAACCGCATTGCACCATCTCAAGAATTCTCATAAGTCTAGAAGTCACTAAATTCAAATAATGTTTTAGTTTTTTGCTTTGGTTTTGGTTTAGGTTAAGGTTTCCTATAGCTAATGAAGTATGTTTGAAAAAAAATGGTTTTGTATGTTATTCTCTGATTCTCTTTTAATTTGTTCTTTTGTGAGAGTGCACGGTCTCGAGTGCTGGCGTGAGGATTTTATAGCAGTTGAGGACTCATGAAAATTACCATAATGCCCCGGAGTGAATGGCATCAGCAGGGGTATTTTAGTACAATAATTTTATATGTGGCAGAGTATATGTGATGCCACGTTTGTCAATGACACTTCTGTGGGTATAAGTTGTATCTAGTGCCACGCTGGCATGCATGCTGTTACTTCAATATAAGGGCATTTAGATTTGATGTTGATTGAAATTGTCCCTTTTTAATTCTTAGATTTCTTCACAAAGTGGATTAAATAATTCTAATTTTTTTGTTCCCTGTGACAAGTAGGTTACACATGGCAAAACACTAACTTGTCAAATGATTATTTTATCCAAACTGAGATCATTACAATATGGGAATGAGCATATTAAATACAAATATCATATAGTAAATTGATTGGGGAAACTTTTTAGGCGGCGGCTAGAAAGATTGAAATATCTAAACAATTTTTTTTTCTGAGGAATCTTTTACTCAATTTTTTTTTCCCCTCAGGAATCTGATTTTAGTGGTGGTTGGAATCCATGAAAAAGCACTTTCTAGCTTCCCCCAAATGAGAGTCCAGAAACAGCAGCTTTCTTCAAGAGGTGCAATTTGCATGCAACTCGTGGCCCCAGATGTCATTGTCAGAACCATAGCTGATCCAAAGACCTATAATGCTGAATCACTCATGATGATTATATTCTTTCACATATTTATGAAAGCATAAGTGATGACGCGTCAAAATATATATATTTATTTATTTTCTGTGCACATATAGAAAATTGCAGTATTTTTTGGGTTTTCTTGGATAATTATTGTGTAAAAAAATTTATAGATAAGATCTCCAAATCAATTAAATTATACAATTATCTAATCTCCTGGCCTGTGGATGAGTGCCTTTTATTTAGTCATTTCCTTCCAGGGTATAACTTATAATTCCACTCAAGTTCATTTGATAGGGGAGACCTATAGGGGAAACCTGGCATTTCCATGGTTCTTATTAAAATAAACAGTTGATCATCAATTTCATCCTAGTTACTTTAATTTTAGGTAATGAGTATGAATTTTTTACTGGGCAGGTGCTAAAATATATTTACACAAAATAACCATTCTTTTGAGAAAACAAAAAAAAATAACTAAATAAATAAATGCCGTCTAAGGCTGCTGATTCATCACATAAGAACAGATGTCCATCTATCGGAGTGATTTAGATTCTCATCTCACTTCCAAAATATCAATCCTACAAGATCAAAAATGTGGTTGTAATCAATCATTACCAGAAGGAACCAGAGCTATATCTTGCTACGCAGCATTTAATGCTCTCTGTAAATGCTTGGTATTCCCTCAAAATATGGGCATTCTTTCTCATCTCTAGTTTTTCTCCTGTGAGGCCTCTCTCATGCATCAAATCTCATTATGAGGTTGTTAATATTTCTACAGTACAACGTTTATGAGGGGTTTAAATCCCATGAAAGGTATCTGTTTGGCAGAATTTGAGACACTAGTCATCCAAATGTTGTGCCAAATTAGTCATGGTAGTACTGTCACTCTCATTCTCTTCACTGAAACAGTGTTGTTGTGCTTCATGGCTCATGCCGCCGGTGATCGGGTTTGGGTATCTCTGAGAGGTTTCGATCAATCGACGTGGATTTGCCGTGCTTATTTGTGTATGTATTTTAAATGCTTAACTAGTACTTAGTAGAACATCAAGATCAGCGAGATAATTAATATCCTACTTGGTTGGGAGAACCAACTAGAATGTTGCAGTTTTATGTGTGAATTATTGTTATGACAAACAAAAATGAAGAACATTTGGCATCCAAAGTAACAAAATCAGCTGTTACATATGATTACTTTCTAATATGCTATCTACTTTCTTATCCTCATTAATTTATTTAACCAATTATAAATCCTACCTTAAAATTTTTTATTGAAAATTTTACCCTCTCTTTAAGATGGAGAAATTCGTTATTTTCTAAGAGCAAAAAGACAATACTAACAGATTATTATTCTCCTGCCCTTCATCTCTCTTTTACGTTCCCTTTCTCTTTCATATCTCCCTCACAATTACAAAAAAAAAAAAAAATCTTTCTAATTTCAAACAAGCTCCGGCCGGTGATTATATAACTAATTTTAATTTTTGCATCATTCGAAAAATATCAAACAATAAATATAAACCTTTTACATCCTTTGGGAAATTTATAAATATGAAAATTATATTCAAAATTGTTGTTTCTATTTATTATTATTTTTTTTTATGTACGTACTGTAATCAACATCAAATACTAATGTAACAATTAGACTACATGTACTTTTTTTCTTGATAAAAGAAAACTTAAATTGCATGATCATATATCCTTTTGGGACCGCCTGATAAAAAACAAGATGATCGAGGGAAGTATCAATACATAAAAAGAATTACATTTGGGCGCCCCGAAATCAATACCAAATTGCGAAATTATTGATTTCCATATAATTCGGTCAAGATAACAATAAAACAATAAGAGCATGCACTAACGCAATCGTAAAACATACTATTAACAAACACATTCTGCTTGAAACAAAACAAAATTACACAAATTTCCTCAAAAGTAAACGCGGTTGATCACTTTATCATTATTCATAATATTCATACAAAAAAGATGATGTTTCTCTAGAATAATAAAAGTACTTTTCTGTTGATGAATATTTCGACATACAAAAAGGAGGGGCCGGCTCCGTACGAAAAAATGATCCTTCTCTCATCGAGCC
The DNA here is from genome assembly GCA_027725995.1 of Rhynchospora tenuis. Taxonomy (NCBI): domain Eukaryota; kingdom Viridiplantae; phylum Streptophyta; class Magnoliopsida; order Poales; family Cyperaceae; genus Rhynchospora; species Rhynchospora tenuis. Next base: position 85,013,454 of record CM050889.1, read on the forward strand.
GGATCTAATCACATGACACATGTTGTATGCACTCTACGAAAAATTTCGGACTATCTGTAATCTGTTTACATCCAAGGGCAGTAATGGAAACAAAGCAAGCGTGCATGTCTAAAGAGTTGGAGAGGATTTTTCAAGCCTAGTCCTAGCATTAATTTTTTGTTTTCTATCCCCAGTATGCCCGTAGGTTAGCACTTAGCATTAAACTTGACATGAGGACGTAATTTGTTTCCTATGTAGCCAGTGCTGTCGCAAACGGTTAGATAGTTGTTTTCTCATTTGACCCGCCACACGCTTGACTGTTGGGAAGTGTTACCAGAAAAGGCTCATGTAGTACTTTGGAAGCTATAAATTTGGAAAAACAAATATATACTGTTTTATTCAAGCTTTTAAAGACCATATTCCAAACTTCTACCACTAGTTTAAAGTGCATTAAACTGATGATATTTAATAGATTTTGTTAATATAGTAATGTTTAGCCGATGATCGATTCCTATGATGAATTGATAATAGCCTAATACAGTGAATTTTCATGATTACTAGTTTTTCTTTGGGATTTTGATTAAGACATTTAGATAATGATATATTTCTTCTTTCATATTGTTATTAATTGATAAAGATATATTATTCACGATTGAGCTGTAAAAAAGAATTTATAATATTGACTGTTATACTACAACAACAACAACTAAGCTTTTTTGTCCCAAACAAGTTGGGTAGGCTAGAAAATAAACCTAACAAAAGTCACCAAGTCACCGGAAAATAAGAAGCATATGTCAAAAGTAGGGCTAATAATGCTAAAAAAATAGTATAGAAAAAAATAAAGTAATAGTAGTAGTAGTAGTAATAATAATAATAATAATAATAATAATAATAATAATAATAATAATAATAATAATAATAATAATAATAATAATAAATACTACTACTACTAGTAGTAGTGAGGCCTACACCTAAGCCGTGAGCTAATACTATAATCTATAAATCTAAGACAACACTTGACCCCTAAATTCGCATCTCATGGCTCTGGCACGTGAATTGCTAGCTTTCATGTGGTCCTATCCAACGCCAACTCCTTGGAGATGTTCCATTCTTTAAAGTCTCTTTTTACTGCTTCTTCCCATGTCAATCTTGATCTACCTCTGGCTCTCCTTGTGTTTTCAAAGAGGTTGAGGATTCCGCTACGCACGGGGGTCTGCGTTGTACATGCCCAAACCATCTCAAACGATGTTGGACCAAGTTCTTCTCTATCGGTGCAACCCCACCATATCCTGTATGTCATCATTTCTAATCCGGTCCCTCCTCGTATGCCCACACATCCACCGCAACATGCGCATCTATGCTACACTCATCTTTTGGACGTGTCGTCCTTTAGTAGCCCAACATTCAGCGCCATACAATATCGCAGGTCTAATTGTCGTCCTATAGAACTTTTCTTTTAGCTTCTGTAGGACTTTCTTGTCACATAACACTCCTGATGCTTGTCGCCATTTCACCCACTCTGCTCTTATCCTATGACTAACATCTTCATCTATATCGCCATCACTCTGCAACATGGACCCCAGATATTGAAAAATGTCTTTCATAAGCACTACCTGCCCATCTAAATTACCACAAAATTATTTGGAAAATTCAACACTAGGTAAGGAGAGAGATATATAGTTACATACACAAAGGAAAAATAAACAGCATCGTTTTAAGATATAATATTTCTAGGAGTAAAAAAACAAGATGTGGCTTATTCCAATAATCTATTCAACCCCAAACACTATTTATCCAGACAAGAAAGGCTCTGAATTTCACATTACCATTTCGGAGTTCTATAGAAAACAATATAGAAATTCTGGTAGCAAACAGACAGAACGCTAAGGGAAAGTACCAGATAGATTGATCCAGATGCAAATAATACACCCCTTAAGTGAAATTCAGGGTTTATAGTTCACATAGAGGAATCGAAAATTTAGAATGCATAGCATTATCCCTCTGTTTAGCTACTAGCTGTGTCGGAGATAAATAAATAAACAAAAGTGACATACATAAGAAAATAAATTACAGCAACATGACTCTAAAGCTTTCAAAAAATCAAAAGAAACAACTAACTCATGCATTTGAAATTAAATCAATTGGCAGTGAAAGTGTTGCACACTACCAAACGAGATATGAACTTCCCAAACTTAATTCACCTTAGCAGTGCGGCTTCTTGGTTCTACAGAAAAGATTGATGACGCCAAAAAAAAAATCTAAAAAAATTCAAAAGGAATAAGAGAAATAGTGAAGAAGGTTCTGGAATCAGCTTTCCATCAGGCGAAGCCATGCTCTTATCTCTAATTTAGTGGAATTTTATTTGGATTATGTAGTATAATTTTTTTTTTTGAAAGAAATTATGTAGTATAATAACTCTTGATGACTAATGGATTTAATTCATATGTAGACTTCCTGCTCAGATAATACCATACTGACAGCAACAGTTACCAGTACCATCCATCAGTGCAATTTGCAAATTGTAAATTGATTGGGATTAATTACTGAAATGGACACATTAAAGATGCACGTTTCAATCCCACAAACGATCAGCTTGTATACGAAAATGAACAAAAAGATGCATGCATGTATATGAGCTTTAAAGTACTAGTAAGTTCTTCAATCTCCATGAATTTGTAAGCAAGTGGAACCAGAAAACAGTGCAACATATGAAGATTACCCACTTGGAATTAAAAGTAAAGTGCCCAATTAAAGAAAGCGCAACTCGTGTTTCCAATTAGTATATATATAAGAGGAAAACATAATTCATTAAAAACATGGTAAGGAAGCGTACAAATATAGTTATCTTAATTGGGAAAGCAGTAACAAGAATCAAATTCACTGTAATCTGTTACCCTGAAAAAACATTAATTAAGTTATAACTGAAAATAGGAATTTACTTTTCAGAGTTTCAATGTCATTAATTAAAAATTCTCATTTTGCTCCTAACATCTTCCAATGAATAGCACTCTTTATTTTACAATATATTTATAAAATAAAAAACACACGAATATAGTTAAACAAGTTAAAAAGACATTATTAAATTAAAAAAACATTGATTTTACGAGGCAGTTTTAGCAGACCAGAACAAGAGGATAAATATAATTCTGCAAGCTAAACACAAACTTATCATGTTAAGATGTCATTCTCATTACAAAACAAAAAGTTTCTCAAACCCAGTCTTACAAGTATCCTTTTCAAATCAAATCCTCTAATAAAGATAATAGTAGACACCATTTTGCAGTAGTTGCTATAGCCAATTGGATGATCTTTGCAATACCATGATATTTGCACAAATCAGTTTACAGAATAACAAACTGCATGCAAACATTTATCTTGTGATCTTGTCACAAAAGAAGCATCTTTAACAAAACAATTTAGTAGAACACTTTAAATAGACACTAAGAGTAGAACTACCAACTTGACTAAATTTCCTAGTAATACAAAGAAATTTTGGGACGGAGAAGGGAGGGAGAACAAAGAAAAATATTCTATTTATGAAGGTGGTGCTGTAGACCCGCTTTGTGTTTGAGGAGCTGCAGCACGGCGCTGAGGTGGTGGGCCTGATCTACGCCTCTCATACCTTCGACTCTCATACTTCGGCGGTCTTTTCTCCCTGGGCTGGTATGTAGGATAAGTACAAGGAATGATTTCACCATTTATGTACTTGTCCCCTATTAAAAAGGGAAAAGAAATTATGAATATTAGTAAGACCTTCATAATGTCACCATTTCTGTAAAAGAACATGGTCTTAGCCAGCAACTGTCCCATGTGAACAGATACAGTACACCTAGTGGAAACTCTGCTTTAATTTTGTACAGGGTTCATGCTTAAGGCAAGCAGGGTTGATACTTGCAAGCAATGAAGCATCCACCCATTGGTGAGCAAGCTGCGGGGAATTCCTCAATGCAGTAAAAGAAATAAGAATGCAACTCTCGTAGTTTTATTAAGACCAACAATAATAAATAGTTTTTAAACAAAATGATGATAGATAGCTAACCTCCGTAATCTTTGTTCTTTACATCAATATAGGAATCAGGTAGCACCCAGAGGACACCTGGCAACCCTACAGAGAAAGAGAGGGAGATGGAATTAACTTCATGCTGAAATTTTATCAAACATTTCAATTTTTTTTAACCTATTGTTTCTTGTCATATAAATCATTTTAAGATCTAATTTTATTTTTAACCACAGGATTGTCAAACACCATCACACCAGCTTATAGTACCAGTAAACACTCAAACTGATCTAACTCTAGAATTTCCCAGTTCCAAATAACTAAATCCTTCAAATTTTGAAATAATAAAGCAGAACCTAAGAAAAAATAAAGCACATACCCTTGAATTTTTCAGATGTTTCTTCAGAAACAGTACATTGAAAACCAGTATAGGTGGTGGTGCTAAATGCATACATATTCTTCTTGGCTTCTTCCATACTTCACAAAAAAATTGATCAGTGCAATACACAAATTAGAATGAAAATTAAATGACTAATCTATACATAACAAGAAAACAATGCGCCAACATATAAAATTGCACAAGAAAGCAGTCATGTGCACCCGAGGAAAATTATAGTACCAGGACAATGACCCAGTAAAATTGAGCTTCTAAGCCCCATGTATCCCTACAGAAGTTTTAACTTGTGCTAATTTGCTCGAATTTGACTCAATGTTTCCTTTAATTAACTTCCATTTGTTTAGTTATACCAACATTTATACCCAATTTGACATCATCATACCCAGCTATCCTTAACGCATTCAAATTTGCAATCAGTTGTCCACAAGCTGATCCCAAATTCCCCTTGAAAAAAAAAGGTACTCGTTACATAATATATCTGTACAGGAGGAGTAAACTCAATTCTTTTACTAATAACTATCATAGTACATACAGTGGAAAGGTGCTCAGAAGTCTCATAAAATGAGTTTGCTTGTACCTATTTAAAATGCAAAAGATACAATACTTATAGAAGCTAAATTGCACTCTACCTGCCAAGAACAGTAGCTAGTGTTTGAAGATAGGTCTCTATCATTTCTTCTCTAGTCGGAGCAGGATCTTTGGGAAACTCCATAACAATCAACCAGTGGTTATAATCACACCCTGGTAAGAGAATGGTCTCTTTATCATCGGAACTTCCACCAGAGCTGCTCCCCAACGCTCTGACAAGAGAAGAGGTATGGCGCGCGTCATGGCGCGGGAGTGCGAGGGAGAGGAGAGGAAAGGAGATTGGAGAAGAGGTCGAGAGAGGAAGGATAGAGAGATGAGGTTTTGCATTGGAGTGTGTTAGGGTTAGGGTTTTAAGGTGGGGGAGAGAAGAGAGAGAGGTTAGAGAAGCCATTGGAGCGAATGAGAGTGAGGTTTGAGATAAGGTGAGAGAGATTTTTATTGTTTAAAGAGGGAATAGCGAGATTTTTTTTTTTTTTTTTTTTTTTTTGTTGTCGGGGTTTAGGGTTTCTTTCTGGTTAGAAATTTGATTATTTGTTTCGGATAGGTAAAAGTGGGTATCTCTGCAAAATCTCAAAACATATATACTATGTGATGTGAGGAATTATTTATAATGTCTGGGTACCTCTGCAAAAAGTTTCTTTATCTTATTTAGTTTCGGGTTTTCAACACAAATCTGTCCATCTAATATAAATGTTTACTCCATCGAATCCAGTTCTCACCAAAGTACCTCATTTTTGTTACTTCAAATGTTAATCCATTCACAAGTACAAATTACAATATTAAGCTGTTTGCTGATCTATTAATCAGTGCATAATAGGTTAGTAATAACTTTCAAATTACCTTGCAACTATATTTATCAAACTAAATGCTTGAATTGTTTGATAGTAAGAGCATCTTTGTCTTTTAATATCAAACATATAGTAACATGAATGATCTTACCGGCATATAGAAATCGATAGTACATTACACATTTTGTTTTACTTCAGGTAAAACTTTTGAAGTTTTTTAAAGATCTAAGCGCTTTATTAGCAGCTAAATATATTACTTCAATTCCTGACACAAAACAATTGTTTAATTCCTGATAAAAAGTTTCATTACCATCTATTTTAAGAGAGATTTATTTTTTCTACTCTCCCATTAGCTATCTCATGAAAATAGTAAGTGTTAGCATCTTCAAAATAAATCATTAGTCTGCTAAAACGCTATTAATTTCAATAGCATCAGTTACATTTTCCTATACCAATAATAATTATCACCAAAAGAAACAGTTACGGAATCAGTGCAAAGCTAGGCAAGGGAGCCCCTCTAGGTAAAGAAAAAAATAAAGCCATTAAGGTTCATGGCATCAATCTATCAAACATCCAACATGAAGGTCAGTTTCTTTCTGGGAAGGGGGAGTAATCCTCACATCTTCCAAAGTAATTTGGATCTCAATATAAAGGAAAAAGAATATTCAAAACTTGCATCGCATCCTTTAAAAGGAAATACAATGAAAAATGTCCTACCACTATCCCTTATTAAAAATATACAGGCATACTAACTCTAATTAACAAAACAAACTGCATTACAAATCACCCTCCTTGCAAACCTTGCCCGTCACAGGGGGTAGAGAAAAAACCCCAAAACATGTCAACAGATGGGTAAAAATGGCAAAAAGTTAGTTTTGAGAGGTTCTTTCATCTAGCTCTACCCCAGACCTTAGCAGAATAATTATTACTAAATTTCCTTACAATGATGAAAATTATGTCCTTACAAAAATTTCAATTGGGTTGTGATTGATCCCCAGAATAAGCTCAGGGATTATCTTTCCAACCCTCCTAATTTTTTCTCACTATTGTTGTTTTTTTTTTTCCTACTTTATTGATCAGTCTCTTCTTTTCCAGGAACAGGTCTGTCAGGGGTGACTAGTAAAAGCTGCTCAGGAGAGGTAGAGAGTGCAGCACTATCTGATTCTGGTTCAAGTAAGGAGGCAATTCCATCTCCATCATCTCCTTGGGTTTGTTTCTTGCGCTTGATCACCTTTTTTGAGACTAGCCGCTTCATTCCTTGGTTCTCAGCCTCAGCACTGTCACTGCTTATTGGTTTGAAAAGCACCTTGCCCACCTTTCTCTCATTAGCTTCTATGATCTGAATTTTAATTTGATTCATTGACAAAGAAATGATTGCAAAGGACATGCTTAAAGCTGAAGAAATAAGCATTTGTCTTCACATATTTTCATATTTCGCATTAGGATTTCGATAATTGTCAAGTTAAATGTTGGTCTAATAGTAAAAAGTAAGATTTGATTGCCTGAGTCAGGGCTCAGATCTATTTCTTAAGCTATACTAAAAACTTGGAAAACAAAAAAAATAAAAAAATAATATACTCAAACTGATAACAATACAGCGTGCATTGCATGCCCACATGTGTGTGTGTGTGTGTTCTAGTGAGAGAGAGAGACCTCAATTTCAAAAGCCTGGTGCCTCTCATGATTATTGTGGTTGTCATCAGAGTTGTGGTTATTGTCAGCCTTGTCTTGGTAGTCATTCTCTTCGTCATCATTGGCATTCTCTAATATAACCACCATTCTCGCTCCTTCCTCTGGTATGTACCCAAATATCTCACATACAAACCCAGACACCGTCTCATATTGATGACCCTTTTCACCATTTCAATTAAATCGTACATCAGTGTAGCAATATAAATATAGTATTGCTGATTATTGGACATAATTAACATTTACACTGCAAACGACAAACATAAATTGATAAGTAACGTATAATTTAGGTGCAGCTACACATAGTTATACCTCTGGGTAACAGATAAACCTTGAACACCTTATTTGTCATTGCATATAGAATAGAAAATTGTACCTCAGGAATTTTGATATTGAGGTCATCAGAAAGCTGGTCAATAGATGTATTTGCATCCACATCAAATGTACCATCTTCTCTCATCACTATATATCCTGTTTTCTTCTGTATTTCCTCCTACAAATATAAACAAGGTTATCACAGAAAATAGCATTGAAAATTGATCAACAATATTTTTATCACCAACCTTAGAGTCATTTTCATCGAAAATTTCACCAACAATTTCTTCAACAACATCTTCTAGTGTCACAATCTGAAAAAAATTCACAACTTTGACAGATAAATTGGAATCCAACCTAAAAAATTTAACAAAAAAAGAAAAATGAAATAAATAAAAGGGCATAAGAGAACATACACCAACAGTGCCACCATATTCATTGAGAACAACAGCCATGTGCACTTGCCTTATCCGAAACTCCCTCAGCAGATTCCATACAGACATTGAATCTGTGTTGTTCAATTTTATGAGTTGCACAAACACACACTTAGAGAGAGAGAGAGAGAGAGAGAGAGAGAGAGAGAGAGTTGGTACTCTACCTGGAACAAAGTAAGTAGGCTTATGAGCAATCTCTTTGACAGTAATTTCCTTCAGCTTCTCAACCTTCATAGTTAAAAATGGAATAATTACACAAATTACATAAAATGATACAAACTCTGGAGAGAGAGAGAGAGAGAGAGAGAGAGTACAAAACCTGTTCAACATGTTCAAGCATGTCCATTGCATAAGCAATGCCAACAATGTTATCAATTCGCTCCTCAAACACAGGAACTCTAGCAGTACAGAAATTAGAAAAGCATCCAAAAACCAATAAATATGGTTAATCTGTGCTCATAACTATCATTCTTATTCCAAGAAGCAATTAACAAAGTACCTAGAGTATTGGTGTGTCTCCCACAGGTTCCTAAAATCAATGAGAGTTGCAGTGCCATCAATGGCAACAACATCAACCAAGGGTGTCATTACTTCTCTCACATGTGTATCTTTGATCTCTAGCACATTCTCTATCATATCCTATTGTTAACAAGCAACAAATTGTTATGGTCATAGGCAGGTTTCAATTTGTTTAGGCCAGCTCATGATGGAGCTTAGAACAACGAAAAGGCAAAAAAAATTCTTTAATGCCCCACCCTAAATAAATAGTACTGCCAAAAGAATAAGAACACTAAGTAAATAAATAGATGAATAGAAAAAAATAAAAAAAATGAGTACTTGTTCTTCTTCTTCTATAGCTCCACTTAATTCAGCTCCACGAAGCATCAACTTTAGTTCATCCTCAGTAACGTATGGTTCACTACACAAAGATAACAAATGAGAAGGAACTACATAAAACAATAAACAAGAATGCTTGAATATTTCCTTTCTAGCATACTTGAAACCTCATGTATCTGAATGTTGGAACAGAAAATGCAATTGAAGTGCAGAAACTTAAGAAGGTATTGGGGTGTTAGAATTTGTGCAGATATAAAAGGGAAAAGGAAAAATGCTTTACACCATTATTAATATTTAGAATGTTGACAGAAATTAGGAGGTATCAAATAATACAAATAATGTTGATGCCAATAATTCATAGAGGGAAACAAAATGGAAATGACATCTCCTTCTTTCATTGGTAAGGGGAGGGGGGTTTGGAGGGGGAGGTTAATATTTATATCACACTGTTCCATACAGTGCTTGCAATGCAAACAGTAAAAACATGATTTTGAAGTTGGTTATTGATGGTTGCATTGCTTTATGGTGCAGACACATCACCCTTTATGGTAAGGAGGACCCTTTGAGGAATAAGATGAGCCAGTCAATCTCCTATTTTTTGGCAAGGTCAGGAATAATTGACAATTGAGGTAAAGGTGGCTTAAATGCGAATTTTATGAAGAATATCAGAGTGTTTTTCTCCGAGTATGAATCAATAAGGCTTCTAAATTAGGTGGTTTCTATTTTGCCTTCTATCAGAAGTATTGCCCTGTGATTAAGGGGCGTTTGATCAACCTCTCAATATATCTTTTGCTGATAAACTCAATGCACCAAAGCTTCATCATGCTATGGTGTGCTTTCCCAAAATCATGTGATGCAGCAAATATAAACAGGCCCATTATTAAGTAAGGTAACATGAAATGAAAACCATAAATATTATCTTTTTGTTGGTTGCAATTATGTTAGGCAGATATGGAATTGGATTGCTGATTTAACTCTTTTTTTTTTAATTTTCACTATCAGGATTTACGGATATTTGGGAATTTAGGAACTACATGAGGGGCTATATGGAAATTGCTTTCAAGATAAAGATTTGTGCTTTCATCCAGACATTTTCGATAATGGAAAAATAAAATCCCTCAGGTCAGTTGCAGAACCAATTGTCTCTTTGACCCGTTGGACTGGCGTAAATGAAGATAACTCATTTATTTGGATAGGCATTTACCCAGGGTTGTGGAGGGATTAATACTTGACCCAGAGGTTGAGAAGATTGCTTATGAATGGGCTTTGTAAGACTGTTTATTGATAGTGTGGTAGTTCTTTTTTCTTCAAGTGAAATGTAGCATGCAGCTACTATTTTCCAAAAGGTAAGATATTTGGAAACCATGCTAAAACATTCGAGACATTCAATCACAAAACCTTGGAGTAGTTTCAAAAGAAAAGAGTAACTTAAAAGTGCAGTAACTTACGTGAAGTTTATATTATATATTCTTCAATTAAACCTCAATAATAATAAAAAAATAAGAAAAAAAAATTTGAAAGGGGTTGAAGATGAATAGCAATACCTTCGGCCTTTCAACCCTAACATCTTGAGCATGCCCATGGAGAGAAATGTTACCACCCTTCCCACTGGGTATAGTATCAGCGAAAGCCATGCAACCGGCCTAACCTAATTGCAACCCCACCACCCCAGAAGATAAATAAAATTCATTTAAATATGACAAAATTGAAAGATGAAAATGCATGTGAACTCTTTCCTTAACATAGTTATCTCACCTTACAACAAATCTGGCCACCTCGGTGGCATTGTGGACAGCTAGGCTTTTTGGAGTGATTTCAGTTAGGAGTAACACTGCTACCTGAAATAAATAAACTTCAGTTTCAGTCAGAGTAGAATTGGACTTCTTTCTTCAGTCTTTTTTTCCATTTCAATTTCTTCAATGGTATGGTGTTTAGTTCATAGTGAGCCTGAACCCATAACTGTTTTAAGCTTTACCAATAATTCAGCCAACACTGTTTTTGCCAGGTCTGTACTAAGGTTGCAAATAAGGCGAAATCGATTGAGCTACTTTTGGTTTGTGTTTGCTTCGTTAGAAATTTGAATTGAGCCAACTTTGTCATAGAAGTTATTTTAGAATTTAACTCAATTAGATGAAGTGCGAGTTAGCATGGCCACCTATGTTGCAGTAGTTTTTTTTTTTTTTTTTTGACACTAAGAATGTCTCTACAGGACTTACTTAGAATTTAATCCAAATAATTTGAGCCATGTATACATATTTTTTTGTTGCTTTGTTGCTTAATATTTTTCAGGAGGGATGAATGAGAGGGCTTACAGTCATGACACCGGTCGCTGCACTAACACCTGCCTCACCAAAAATAGCAGTGGCTGCCTCTGTAACAAGAGCTGTAGCTCCAATATTGACCACACTGATTACAAATTGAAAATAAAAGCCTAAAATAAGGTCCCAACTTATTTGGCAAAGGAGCCATATGAAGGGCTTCTATAGTACTAGGATACTAGCTGCTTCTAGCACCAGTTATGAAGGAAAACCAAGTCTAGATGAACTTTTATGTTCAACTGTTCTTGCACATGTTGTGATAAAGTGGGATCAGGCCTGGTAAGACACATAGCATAAGCTATTGAAATTTTTATTCATTGTCTGGCAGGTTCATCACTGCACCACCCAAACTGAAGAAACTTTTCTGAGTAAAAATTGATTCCTCGAGCCAGCTGGGGCTTAAATCAGAATGTGTGCAAATCAAACAGTGATTATTGCATAATTTACACTTATTTTAATTATGGAGTGCTATAAAATTGACTAGTAGAAGTAAAAGAGTTACGTAGTGCCAATGAGAATAGTGGTCAGGAAGCGAGTGATATCACCACGAAGCATTCTGAAGACACCGTTCTCTGGCTCTTTCTCTGCTAATTCTCTCACCTGTTATAAAAGACAACCAAAAAAGTTAACTAATAGATTATTCATATACAGAGAAATTTATAGCTATAATAACCCATATACATATTATAAAACATCAGAGAAGGTAAACTTCAAAGGAAATTTGGAGCAATTTGGTTTTCTTTGATCGAAACAGGACTGACTAACAATCAAATTACCGGTGTCCATCCATCAAAGCCTGATTAACCAAACTGTTCAATTCAGTGAAACTAGCTCAGTACTGTGCTGAATGCATGTACTCAAGACTCCAGTACTCCACTCTAATCTCAGTACCAACTAATGCACAAGGCACAGTCTTTCCTTCCTACTGTAACCACTATACTAAATGATACTGAGAGCTTTATAATTTACTGATATAGTAAAGAAGACAAACCTTCCAAGGCCAGAGAGTAGTAATTGAAGTCTCAGCCATAGAGAAGAAAGCAGAGAGCCCGAGGAGAGCCGCCAATATTAAACCCTGCTCTCTGAAAACCTGTAAAACTTGCACAATCTTTGGCCATGACCCGGCAAAGGCCGACCGACCCGAGATGAGAACGGCACCTTCTGCTGCAATTCCTCTCTGACACCTGGCGACAGCTAGCCCACAAACAGCAGCAACGGCCAGAAGTCGCACTAATCTTCTCTTAACAATGTCGAATTGCAATGGGTCGGGTTCAGATCCAGAATTGGAGGCAACGAGAGGAGAGGAAGTGGCGGAGCAGAGGAGGAGGTGGGGATGGCGAGGTGGGTAGGCGAGGAGAGGGAAATGGAGAGAACGGTGGGAAAGGGAATGGAGAGGTCGGATGGAAGGGCGATGGAGAGGGAAAGAAAGGACGGGTTGATGATGGAGAGAGAAAGGAAACGGAGACATCGGTGGTTGGATGGACTGGAGGTGGTCAGGATTCCATCCGATGACACGGCGGGGGTTGGTGGTCGTGGTGGTGCTTACGAATGCCGAGAGAGCGAAGCGATTGCTTCGCCCAAGTTGCCAACTTGGGGAATGATTAATTACCCAACTCACCTTGCACTTCGCTGCTATTAGATGTTGCTCCTTTGAGCTTTGCCAATTCTTTTCACTTGGCTGTTTGCTCTCTTTTGTTTTGTAGGGTATTGCTTTGGTTGGTAGGAAGGTAAGTAGAGGACAATGAAACTAAATAGTTTTTATATTATTATCTGATCATGTTTGATAATGAAATAACTTAAAGGAATAATAATAGAATTATAGGATAATAATACAATTCAACTCACCTTGCACTTTGCTGTTATTATTTATTGGTGTTACTCGTGTGGGCTTGGCAATTCTTTTCACTTGGCTGTTTGTTTCTCTTCTTTTGTTGGGTGTTGCTTTGATTGGTAGAAAGTAATAAGTAGAGAACATGGAAATAGCTTTTATCTTGTTATATGATTATGTTTGATAATGAAATAAATTAAAGGGGTAATATCATGATGTTTATCTTATCAGATGTTGGTTATTTCTTTTTTCTTTTTTTCTTTTAGAAGTATATCTAATAGAAGGATAGAAAGAGAATTCATATCTTATAATTTTATTAGGTAGAGGAATAAAATGAACTGATTAACAATAACTTTCATATCATGCGAATTATTATCTAGTCAAGCATACCTATGAAATATCTATAATGGAGAAGAATAGCTTAACGACACTAATATTAACCATTTTTTTTAATAAAAAAGATGCTAATATGGGTATATAATTAGATTTAATAACATGCAAATCTTAACAATTGAATATCAATTGACGATGTATAACGGTTATCAATTTATGTTGTCAAAAATACTAATCATGAATAGTATAATCCGCATTAAATGTCATCATTTTTTTAGGTATTATATAAAAAATACCTAAAAAAATTTAGAGTTTATATGTAAACCATTATCAAGATTATATAAACTTATGATAAATGATTGTCAAATTCAATAATTTAATCATTATTCCCATTTGAATTCTTATATCATCATAGTTCCGCTGATATTTAACAGACTATACGCTCCATGTCAAATTCCATCATTTAATCAACTCACTAATACGCTCCAATGTTCATCCCATACCAGTAAAGACTACATTTAGTTGCTGTGATGCAATAATGGATATTGGTAGGCAAAAGCCAACTACTTCAAAAATATCAATCTATATTAAAAGTTAAAACTAGAACGAATAGATATCTTAGTTTTTTTTTTGTCTGAAGTGATGAAACAACCCATTACGCACCTTAGTACTGCACTCTTTGCATGCTCTTTTGATACAAGAGACATGCACCTTACTGTTACAAAATTTACACCAAAACTTCCTGTCATTACAGAAATCAGCATGATTTCATGCAAAATACACGAAGTGAACTAGTACAATTCAATTTCACAATGGCAATACAATAAAATATGCTTAAATTATTTTGTATTTGTTTCTGTGTGGCGCTCCCACCTTTTTTTTTTTTGGAAAAACAAGGCTCATATTGCCTTCTATTTAACCAAAGCCTCATACATACTCCATGACAAAGATACGAGCAAAAAGAACAAAAAATTTAATATAAATCCTATATGTACATATAGCTACATGCCTACTTGTACAGTTATACAAAATTTCTATATATGACTTCCACCAATCTCCTAACTACAAAACTGTTCTTTTTCATTGAGAAAATTCTCCATAATTTCATCCAAACTGTAGGTAATAAAATTTACCAATAATTATTGCAAGAACACTTTCCCTCACTAAAGTGGTGGAACCGGCTTGCATCTCTAACCACTATATCTCGCTGGGTAAGCAACCCGACAACTTGAATAAAAGCATGACAATGCTCGCAAATCCTGTGTGGTTGCATAAGTTGTAAAGATGTAAATTCTGGTGTACCAATTAACCCAAAAGCAACTGCCAGTTTCTCACTATGGTGTGAATGATTAGTCAATTCCCTTTCCATCACATCTGGTAAAACAAACTTCACTTTCTCACCAACAGGAACAGCTTTCTGAAGCTCTCGCATCAATTCACCAATCTTTTTATAAATATAGGCACTTTGCGGGTGCGACTTGTCCCCAACCAAAAACCGGTATGGTCTTTTCTTCACCTCAATCCAGGTATAAGGAACGCTTAGCTCAAGACCCTGCTCTGTAAGTGTGTTCATAACTTTCTTTGCACTTTGCATTCTACCATCCCTAAGGTACAAATTGAGCAGTACAATGTAATTAGAGAGTTTTTTGGGGTCCATGCTGCAAAGCCTCTCAGCCGCATATAACCCTAGCTCCATGTTTTCATGGGCACGGCAAGCCCGGAGAAATGCAGCCAACATGTTTCTTGTGGGACCACATGGTGAGTCTTGTATCAAATTTAATGCGTCTTGTAAAAGCCCTTCCCTTCCTAACAAATCAACCATGCATGCGTAGTGCATGGCACGTGGCTTCACATTATAATCCTTTTGCATATTTTCAAAGATGCTCCTCCCTTCTCCCAACATCCCTGTATAGACACATGCAACTAACACAGCTAGAAATGTTACATGATTTGGTATAAACCCTTCTTTAACCATCCGATTGAACATTTCAACGGCCTTACAACCCATTCCATGGTATGCATACCCACCAATCAGAGCATTCCATGCAATCACATTTTTACGAGGCATTTGGTCGAACACACTGCATGCATCTTCCATACTACCCCATTTGCCATAGAGGTCTACCAAAGCTGTGCCCACAACAAGATCCAACCCAAACCCACTTTGCAGTAAACACGCATGAGCCTCTTTACCCTGCTCGATGGAGCCTATCCTAGCACAAACCCTAATTACAATTGAGTAGGTGAACTTATCCATTCCAACTTCAGTGTTTTTCATTTCATTATACAAATCCAAAGCCTCCTCACTAAGCCCGTTAAAGGCAAGACCTGCTATCATTGTGTTCCAACCTGTGAGGGTTTTCTCAGGCATCAAATCGAACAGCTTCTGAGCATCTTTTATACAGGCACATTTTGCATACATGTCCATCAAAGCACAGAATACAAAGGAGTTATTATCAAAATAACCTTTCTTGGCCACAATCGCGTGTAATTGACGGCCAAGACGTTCTATTGATAAGCCAGCACATGTGCTTAGTGCACTAACAAATATATGGGGTGTCCAGTCAGGTCTCCTGTTCCATACTGACAGAAACAAGTTTATGGCCTCTAAATACTTACCAAAGGAATTAAAACCTGATAACATCATGGTAAAGGAAGTAGCATTTCTCTTGGGTATTGCCTCAAACAGTCGATGGGCTCTGTGTATGAGCCCACATTTGACAAACAGAAAGATAAGGCGATTGTACAGATAAATGTCAAACTCAGAATTAGCAGCAAAATTAGAATCTGAATCTATATCAACATATTCCGACAGATACCGGCTTACCAACATCTTGGCATATCGGCGTGAACTCACTGTAATACACGCATTGATCAAAGCATCATAGGTGCTTGCACGGATCTTAACACAGCTAGGCACCTGTTCAAAAAATTCAAGGGCCTCTTTACAATCATTTAACATGACCAAATACTCCAATTGGTCGCAAAGCTGAGCGACATCAAATTGAATTGAAGGTGGTGCCACCATTTCTTGCACCAATTTTGAATCTACCAACGATGGACTGCGAACTGGTGTGGGTTTTGGCTTGAGGAGACAATGAAGAGGCCAAAACTCTTTCCTTTTCGCAATTAAAATCGGATTAAAACCTAAAAGGGGCCTTGTATTTCTGAAACCTTTGGTACTTGAGAATTGGAAGGGGTATGAATTGGAGAAATTTTGGGTTTTGGTGTTGGTTTCATGGTTGCAAGTACAGTTAGAGATGCTGGAGAAGTAGAGTTCCATTTAATTATCTCTGATATATATAATAATTATCATATAAGAAGAGAGAAGACAGCCGAAATACGAGATAATATTCGGGAATTCAAATATGTAGAAATTGGATGGAGGTTTAAGTAGCGGAGATGTTTGGTTTAGATATTGTTGCCTTTTGTAGGGTTTATTGTAGTGGAGATTTTAGTCCAAGAGGTGAAGTGAAGTGAAACAGCATTCAAACATTCACTTATCCACATTTTGCATATATACCTCCAAAGAATAATTCATTTACCTTATAATTGAAGTGCAATCTTTTTCTCTCAACACTTTTATGGGCCTACTTCTGTGAAAGTTGGGCCTTCCGAAGAGTTATCTGGTCGTCTGCATGGATTATGTTTATTTTAAATCTAGATCCTGGAAGGGCTCAGCTCTTTATATTAGGAATCAGATCCTCTGGACGCTTTTTCCGTGGACGTTTGGTGGACGGCTCGAAATCTGGACCGTCTGATTTAATCTCAATGGCTAAAGGGAGCCCCGTGCATTCCACCACACCCGAAAAAAATATTGGCCCGAAAAAATGAACCGTCTGATTTAATTTCAACGGCTCCGATCGAAACATCCATTGGACGTTTTTAAAAAAACGTCCAGAGGATCCGACTCCCTTTATATTAGGCTCTTTATCATAAGCCAAGATAGTTATTAATTTGGGCCGGGTTTTACTAAAGGGGCTTTGTTAAAATGATAATTCAAGTGCTTATCTTCAAGCCCGTTCAATTTCATTTTACACAATTTTATTGACAACGACAGTAACTAAATTTATCTCATTTATACAAATTTTATCGACAACGACAGTAACTAAATTCACTCTCATTTAGGTCCTGATCAAAATTCCTTTTCTTTAACCTGGGATTTGATTTCATTTCATTTCATTAGAAATTTTTTTTATCAAATTGAACGGATTTGAGGTCATTTGATTAGAATATCCTTGTAATAAGATCTAACGAAATTCTGAAAAATCAATTCAAATTAAATAAAATCTCGTGTAAATAAAATTTTGATCAGGGCCTTAAACAATTTTATTGACAACAACAGTAACCGAATTTCTGAAATGACAGGTTCAACTTTTGATTTCTTTCACATGACTTGGCATTTTCAAAGTCGAAGTTAGATCGTGGGATAATATGGACAAATTCAAGATCATACAAAATTTGACTAATCGTCTAGGAAAAATATATTCTGCACATGTATATTGTAATTTCCAAATTTTATTGATCATAGAACAAAGCATGAGAACAATTTTCCGAAATTAAATGAAATTGGCATGTAAACAATTTTGAAATTCCCATATCATATAGTTGAACGGAACATATTTTCATGCGAATTTGTGCAGTAGCAAACCATTTAAGGTAGTAGTTTTATAGTCGATGCGGCATGACAAAGAATGATATGTAATTTCCATCATGCGAATTTGTGCAGTAGGAAACCATTTAAGGTAATATTTTATAGTCGATGCTTCATGACAAAAATGATACGTAATTGATCCATCTCATGCAATATGCAACAGCAAAAATACAAAGTAGCTCTCTCACAGTCTCACGGGTATATTGAAAAAAAAAAAGTTATTAGAAGTATAATATTTAGACGAGTATATAGATCTTTCTGCCTGTGCCATAGGATTTTTTTTTTTTTTTTTTTTTTCTATTTCATCTTTGTCCGAGCAAGGGAAAAAGAAGGAATTTCGGTTGTTTTTTTTCTGATTTTAAATTAAAATTTGTAATATTTCTTTTTTAATTTTTGTTGGTTAATATAAATTTCTAGCTAGTTTAGAAATTTTAAAATAGCATTAAAGAGAAAATAATATATTTCGAAGACTATTAGATGTAATGTATAAATTATTTGTTAGCAATCAAATACGGACAATACCATATAATTACTTTTACCATCAATTTTTCAAATTGATTAATAATGAATCATAAAGCATACCAATACAATTGTTTTTTTTTTTTTTTTTTGATAAATCGTCATAAGTTGATTACAGTTCGTTTTCCAATAAATATCTTATTAGTCATTAATTCAACTTATCCCTAACTGTTTTGTCAAATAAACTTATCCCTAATTGTGATGTTTCTAACGCGTAATACTTGGGTCAAATTTTGTATTTTTTCCCCCCTTGTTTGTCAATTCTATCACTTGATCAGTTTTTTGGACCAGTAATTTAATAGCGCGACAAATTGGCATGAGACTGTTCGAAAATGACCTGGTCCAAAGTATTCAACTATCAACTTTTTCTAACAGATACAGAACAAAATTTGATGTATTCTACCATTCAACAAGATGACAATTTGTGGTACCATACTAGTACAACTACTTAATAGACTTTTTTAACACCGACTGTTTTAATTAGTTTCAAATTACATTTTCCTGTTCAAAGTTCAAACAGAGGGAAGGCACAAAAGACAAGCTGTTGAAGTCATCACATACATCAAGTTACAGAAATATAGTAATGAATATAATCAAGCCAGTTTTATTCCAAATACATCAAATAAATCATGTATATATCATCCAATCAATACAGTAAGAAAAAATAAGAAGAAGAAGAAGAAGAAGATCAATCTATCCTATAACTAATAACTCAAATAGAGATAGGTGAAAAAAAATCATGAATTAATAAATATCTAATTTTAAAATGCCAAAAGGGCAGCCAACCCAACTAGAAGCCCGGCACCAGCCGTGACACTGGTGGCGCCTGAGTTAGGAGGAGGGTTGCCAGCAGGTGGAGAGGCGACCGGAGATGTTGAAGCAGGTGTGGATGGGACAGTGGATGGTGGTGTGGGCCCACCAGAACTCGGGGCTGGTGCGGTGGAGGATCCAGCGACCACGTTGATTTGTACTTTCTGGCCGATGGAGCAGTGACCGCTGAACCCGCAAATGAAATATCTGGTCCCGACTGCAGAGAGAGTGATGACAGTGTTGCCGTCAGTATGTGTGGCAATCGGGCTGCTGGTGCCGCATGAAGCGAAGTTGGCTTGTGTCACCTCAAGCACGTCGTGTTGGGATGGACTGTAGGTGAAGGCTGAAGAAAAATTTATGTAACAGTTAGTTCATGAAGCTTTGTTTTGATTATAACTATAAGTTAGCTTAATGACTGCGCTTTTTGTTTGATCACTGTGTGGTATGTGTATTGTATATCTTTTAGTTAATTACTTCTAGTATAGTTTTACACATGGTTATAATAAAATTTGGTAAGTTATTCTGTGCTAAAGATTTTAGCGAAATTGTGGGTAATTTAGGAATTATGGGTATATTAAAAATAAAAATTCAAAAGTTCATATGTCGCACATTTTTACAAATTGAATGTCGAATTTCATTTTCAAAAATTGTTGAGGAAAATAAAACTTACTAATAGTATCGCCAGGGTGGAATGTGTTAGACTCAGCCCATTGTGACAAGTTCGTTTGAAGGTCCCACGCGCCATTTGGTGCACCAACAGTGTAGGTCGCGGCCATCGCTACCTCGGCAATCGCCACCACTGCCGCAAAAGCTAACAAAATTTTCACCATTTTCGCCATCTCAATTAAATGGAAGGAGCAAGCAGAGGAGGAAGTACTTTGTTGGCAAAGAAGTGATGCTTAGACTAAGAAACTAGCTGTGTGCTTTGAACAAAGTTTGATGTTGTATTTATAGTGCATTGCATTTGATAATAGTCTAGGCGGTGCTTAGAACAGGTCATATGGTAAATGGAAATGGACTTGTGTGGGGTGGGTAGTTGGATTAGGATATGACTTGTGAGAAATCCAACAAGGCGGCTTTGGAATTGACCCTTTCTTCTTTTATAAAACGAAACAGCATGGTCGTCTGCATGGGACATGGGGCATGTTTATGACCAGTCACGTGGAATTATATGGTTCATTACACTAATATAATGGCACATGAAGGATCAAGAATGTGAATAGATTGGATTAGTTAGTTTCATTATTATTTTAGTGTTCATATAATTAAGATGGAAGAAGTTTCGTTTCACAACCAGTCAATTGTGGAATGGATCTGATTTTCTTCAAATTATAAAAGGGAGAGAAACCTGTACTGTGGTACTTTTATTTAGAAAAAAAAAGGTTGAGAATTTTACGGGAAGACCCTATATTCTCCGGAATTTATAGTAAAGCTCCTTGTTAGTATTTAGCTATTATTTTGCCTGTATGAATGAAAAGTTACAGCATTAAGTAGTCAATTTGACATATTAAATACCTATTTCACTCCAATAATTACTAAGATTAAATAAATCTAAAATTATTATTAGTTTTAGGTGCTCTTTGGAGTTAAAGTAGTTCAAGTTATTGTAAAGAATTGGAAAATAGTCATTAACTGGAACTTTCTTCACATGTTTGGGGGCTTGAATTAAAATATATGGCTAGTTATATTGAAATAATTAAAAGAGGCTAACTATGCTCGAAGTGGAGGGATTGACATTTGCAACAAGGTAACATCTCCAAACTACCACGTGTCAAGCTTCTGTTGTTTAACGTCCAAGAAATATTCAAACCTCTGTATTTAGTCAGTTACAGAGGCCCAAACATGCCCTTAATATTATAGTAATTGAGTTTTACCAAAAATTAAAACCCTTTTTATGTACTATGCGACTGTTTAGTATTTCTTTTATTCCATCTGAAAAAAATATAAGCATTCTTGATTTTTTTATTTATTATTATTTTTTTTGGGGGGGAGGCGATTGAAAAGGCCGAGGGTTTGAATTTTTTTTTTAAAAAAAATTAGATTAATTTCACTATTTTGAATCGTCACATGTAACTTTTAAATATGAGATTAATTTTGGACTTACTGCATGCATGCATATTATACACTAAAAACAAAATGAAAAAAAAAACACTTAATTATGATTTTAAGTTTGGAAAATTAATGTTTTCTTATTGTTAGTGATATATATATACTAAAATTTTGTATCAAATATAATATGCAATTAAGAATAAATGCAGGCAAAATTTTTTTTTATTGAGTTGCTTTGCAATTGGTTGTACCTTGAAGACTTTAAGTAGAGTCAACTAATTTGCTAGTTTCTGTATAAGCATTTCCAATTTAAATTAGACTACCGAGCTAGTATGCTAATGTCGCGTCAATAGAATTTTCAATGGAGGTAATACGATTATTTATTTATTTCTTTTCCTATACTTTCATGTTTTATACTTAATAACTATTTTCATGAACTCATTTCTAAAATATTCCTTGAGAAACTTTCACCCTCCTTAATATGCACACTATAGATCGTATTGATACGTATTTATCTATTATATTAATACATCTGTTGTACGATACACGCTTGAGCGCTACACGTTTGAGTATTTAAGTATCGTGTGTACACAAATTGAATATTTTGTTAGTACAGACGTTTATTCAAGTTTTTATTCTTTTTTTTTTGTTCAAAACATTCTCGGAGTCGGGGCAATAATTAAAATGCAGGGTTGAAAATTAAATATAATATATTTTTATACTATCAACTATAGTATTCTGCAAAAGAAATTATGGTTTATGTAAATCATATTTTCTCAAACGAATTGAATGGATATATCAGAGTAGAAAGGGAGAGCTCAAAACTTTTCTTTTATATATATATATATATAGGGTCGGAATTTTCTGTCCCTTTTATGTTTAATCTGAAGCAAGGGATGACATAATAACCTCCACAAAATTTTGAAACAATAGCTTTAAATAAATTGACTTATCTCGAGCATGAGACGATCGTGATCGTGATGTGAATTGGAAAATCCAACACACGACTACACGAGCAACTAACCAACCATTCAAAAAGAAAGCAACAATCACGATCGTGATCCCAACACGGCAGCTTCTATTTTGGAAATAGTGTACCTTTTTCTTATTGTCAGTCAACTCAATGTGAAAGGCTGGAATTGTAAGTTTCTTTCAATCACGCGCCGAATGGGTATGTTGACAAAAATTGTGTTTTCGGATGATTTGATCATTATTGTTTTGCAAAATTTCAATCATGCCTCTGTTTTTAGAAGGGGACAACTTTGATATCATATAATTTATTGTACTTGGTTGCATTGAATTTATGAAATTTTCATATAATTTATTTCCTTAGTATTACAGTTATTATGGCAGCCTTGATTGAAACAAGTTTTTGATTCTATATCTTAACTCATTTTTCAAAGTTAAAGTTAATTATTAAGTAGCACTTTACTGTTTCAGTGTTTTGCCTCGACATTTCCAGATGATGAAGTGATAATGAAACGATGTCATGCTTATATGGCACTCAATCGGGGGTATGACATGGCACTGCTGCTTTTTTTTTTTTTTTTTTTTCTTATGACTGATCCTGAGATAATTGATCATGAGTCTGATTCCCAACTGCTAATTGAATACCAATCTACCAATTTATAGTTGAACTGTTGAAGATAGTAACTCTTATGACTTTCATTTTTGTCTCCCATTTTATCACTTAATCGAGTGTAGGGATCACTGCTATTCCGAGCCCCTAGCACATAATGGCGGATGAAATGATATGACAAAATATGAGATGCCACATACTACATAGAGAGGAGGGATAGTTCCGTCATAATTTTATAAAAAATATAGCCCGCAAGCAGCGTAAGAAGTTTTTTTTTTTTTTTTTCTAGCTAAAATTTGCACAAACAAAATTAAGCGAGAATCTTGAAAGGCAATTTGGATTAAACATATTTGCAATTGTTTAAAGTATCGACAATTTCGGATCCAAGTATCTTCATCCCGTATTTATATTTAAAACACAAACTAAATGCATATGCATGCATAATTTGACCCCTGTTTGTTTTTTTTTTTTTCTCCCCTAATTCTGGCTCCGCACCGGATGCATCGAAGTGCGTTTGACTCGTGATGAATCGGATCCGCGCAGCTTCAAGTAGATGTATTTCTCCAGTTAAATATTTTATTTTCAATGTTGAGGCACGCACCATGATAAAGAACACTTTCTCATTGTGCAGGATCCGACAATTGATATTCATACGCATGACATCATCAAATTGTACCGTCTAGAGAGAGACAAGTCAACTAAATTTAGTGTTTAGAAACTTCTAATGACTTTGGTACCGTTTAGCGTGTGACGACTCGTGTCCCGTAAAATATGGAACACCCATTAGTAAATTGATATAAACACAACTTTAGTCTTCCATTGCGGCTTATTTGTGGTAGTCTTTGTAGCGGGTCGTATGGTCACAATTTATTAATATCACGCTCCTATACTACCATTAGGCCGACCGATTAGAGGCAATACGAATATCAACATAAACAGACCCCAAAATAAGTCCTTTTCTTTTCTTTTTCCCATCTTTTTCTCTGTAATTTTTTTTTGACTATCTTTTCCATAATACGTTCTTTCCCATAAGTCTCGCAATCTAGTCTACTATACTTTATTAAATAGATACAAATTGAAATGTTATCGGCCCATATTAAATTGTAAACCTAAGAACATCAAATTGACAAAATTGTTCGGCCCAAGAAAATGGAAAACCCTTAACTTTTTGTGATTACATATTTTACACATGATACCCTTGTTGACCATGTAAACTCTGTTAAGTGGTAGTGTTTTATAAGCTAAGAACAAAATGTGTGACCAAAAAGTAAATTTTGGTGTTGTGTTAAAATGAATGTTTACAAGCATGAAATATTCTAAGAAAAAAAAAAAGGAACAAGGAAAAAAAATGGAGAGTGCCTTTGTTCTCCTGGAAAGAATTAACAAATGACCAACAACAAAATAAATTACAATTGAATCTGTACCTTTTTGTGTCTCTCTTTAACTTTAGTCTACAAAAAAGTATAATTTTTCTATAACAAAAATACATTAAAAGGGACGTCTTGGTATTGTACAAAGAAGCAAAGAATAAATAGTGTACTTTGCTTTTTTCTCTTTGATTGTGTGACAAAATTTTAGCACTATCAATTTGGTTGTTGGTTGTTCCGATTATGGAAATCAGGTTTATGGTAAGAAAAGAAAATCCTGCATGTAAGATGAGATAGTTACATATATTATAAATCATAGGCTCCCAAAATGAAATCACGAAAACCAGTGATGTGCAATACCAGAATCAGACCCACTTATCAGCACATTAAAAGGCTGGTATAATAAACTGACAATTCTATTGCTTAAGTTATATATCATTGCAGAACTTGACCTTGAAGCCTAGTATAGTTAACCATTTCTATAGCGAGTCTAGTGGCCAGACACTATACTGGTCTAGAAAATAAAATTTTGAGTCAC
Organism: Rhynchospora tenuis; assembly: GCA_027725995.1. Taxonomy (NCBI): domain Eukaryota; kingdom Viridiplantae; phylum Streptophyta; class Magnoliopsida; order Poales; family Cyperaceae; genus Rhynchospora; species Rhynchospora tenuis. Next base: position 85,038,473 of record CM050889.1, read on the forward strand.
AAAAACGATTGTAGTAAGAAGGAGACTGACAGATAGCCAGCCTCCCGGTATATAGTACTGCCAGTTGAAATGAGAATATCATTGGCACTCCAGGGTTTATTAGAAAGAAAACTTGAAAAGTGGGGGAGAGATAAAAATAGACGCTTCAGAAATAGCATACCTAAGTGTGCATGGCGACCAATTCGCCTTCCTTGCATTCCCTAATGTCTACCTTCATCTTATATTCGGTTGAGGATGGTAATACATCACAACAATGCCGCCTTAGGGGCTATAATTTTTAAACATAAAAATCAGTAAGTTATCAATTATCTCTTTTGCATTGTTGATAGAAGTTTGACATATAATTCACTAGTATTAACATAAAAACGTTCGACAAAACATCAAATAGCCCAATATATTAGTCGATACCAACCTTGTCCTTGAACCGTTCCAGCCGCTGCGACCTAACACTAATTAACCTCAGGTTCTTCACTGAGGCAGTCCACAAGCACCATCCCGGCATATACCGACTATACCTGCTCTCAATTCTTGTTCTATTCCCACTCCCACTGGAAACAATGTTTTTCAAGTAAAAAATTGCTGGGTCCTTACACTTATCCCTTCTTCTAGAACCTCGTGTATTAAACATGTAAATCTCTTCCCCGTTTGCGCCCCTTACCCAGGGCCAAAATGTCTTGTCTACCGCCAAAATATCAAGCAGCAACTTGTTTCCTTCAAAGACTGAGATGGAATAGCCCCATGCGATGGAAACAGTGCGGTTACGCGGCCTGTCATAGCAGACAGTCTTTTGCAGGGCCCGGCGTGGGTCCCGCCTAACAGAAGTCATGAGGTGAGCCACAGAAGCACTGCGGTTGAGGAACGGGAAGATAGGGTCCACCTGGTCAAAGTGGTGCAGCGAGACCAATGGGTTGAGAGGGTGGGACGAGAGTAGACCTGATATATCACCGTGCATATCTATCTGGAAATTATTATGATTTCAGAGGACAATTATTGGTGAAAATTTAAGGGATGGTGTAACCAGTTCTTTCATAATGGTTTGTGGTGAAGTACAAGTTTGGTTCTGGGCTGTGGTAGAATGAAAGATTGATATTGGACAAGTAGGTCATTTTTAGGCAAGAGGCCATTTTGGTCACTGACTGGTACATCTATGATGGTGCTGTTAATTTGGTACCAAAGTGGCACATCATATTACCTTTTATTGACCAGGTTGTTTATATACTGGGGATACCATGGAACCTATGGGCTATGGTGTCATCTTGGCCATTCGCTTGTAAATATCAGCGCAAAGTTGGATGGTACAGATTAGTTACAGTACCTGATGGAAACCGGGTTCATTAGTTAGCTGCACACCAAGTTCAGCCAGGCAGGCTGAGATCCTCCCATCACTGCCAAACAAATAGTGGTACCTCTCTATACAAGAATCAATATTTCTGGCCAGAACCTTGGCAAGGGGTAGACTGATTGCAATGCCACCTCCGCCATAGGCCATTTCGAAACCATGATCGTTGTTTTGCGCCCACATTTCAGACCGGCTGCCAATGTAGTGCCACTGGCGCCAGTCATACTTATCCAGGGTTTCCAGAAGATTGGTTAGGATGAATACCGTGTCGTCATCTCCTAGCACGATCCATCGCACCTGATAATGGAACAGTATCGAATAAGGAATGAAATTGGAAATGCGGAGCCAATTTGAGAACATGAATTGTGAAGTGTAGAAAGAACGGATTCAAGTTGGGCATTTTATAATAGAGCTTTACATAAATACCCCTAAGAACTCTGTATTCGTTCATATAGTCAAAAATTAAGGTAGGTAGAATTAGAGGCTCGATCATGATAGCTTAGGGGATAATAGAGCTTTACATATATACCCCTAAGAACTCTGTATTCGTTCATATAGTCAAAAATTAAGGTAGGTAGAATTAGAGGCTCGATCATGATAGCTTAGGCATTATCCCCAGATGCATAAGCAAATAATCATATCTCTGCTGAGTACTTGTACAAATTAGTCATACTTTTTAATGTGTTGTTAGAATTATCCTAGATGGGCATAGTTTGTTTGATTTGACCTTGATTGTATTAATGATCCCACTTACAAAGAAAAGGAGAAGGCAAACACAATAACAATTAAAAATAAAAATGTAAAAACAAACGAAAAATAGATGACCAAATACAAGACAAAGAAGAGGATGACTTGTAAGAACTTAAAATAGACTATGAAAGTTCCAAGATTTATCACGTCCAAAAAGGAAGAGTTTCAATATGGTAATTACACTTATATGACACTTTAAGGGGGAAAAAAATGTATATTGTACAACGCAACATTGCTCATAGCTTAGAAACCAAAATAGAAATACTACCTCCTTCTTGGAAATGTCAGGTCTCTCTATAAGTTCCTTCACTATACGAGCGACACGAATTCCCGATCGTAGACCTCTTTTGAAAGTGTATGGAAAATGAGAAGCATTGGCTGATACCAGAACTGGGAAGGGGAATTGGTTTTCCTCGATCCGGCGCTTGGAACGGGTGCGCAGAGGAGAATCGACGAAGACAAAGAGTCTAACAGAGGGGTCCCACCAGTGGGAGATAAGCGGGATGCGGTGGATGATGGAGCGAGAACTGGAGGCGACCCCGAAGAGGATATGGCGCACGGACAGAGAAGGAGAGGAAGGGAGGAGGAGAGGAGAAGTTGAGGAGGTGGAGAGGTCTCGAGAGGTGTCGGAGGAACGGTGGATAGGAGAGGTGAGAGGAGGTGGATGGAAGTTGTTATAGAGAAGGAAGAAGGAAATGAAGGAGAGCATGAACAGGAAGAGAGGAAGGCGGGAAATGTGGGACCCAGCTGCCATTGAAGGAATGGAAGGAGGAGAAGAGGAGGGAAAGGTTGAATGTGGGGTCGGATTTAATGGAGGGGATTCCAAGGGGTTTTGGAGTTTGATTTTTGAGGAGGGTGGTGATAATGGAGGTGATGTTACCTCCATTATTTTGGAGGGGTTTATTCAATGTTTTGTTGAAATTTTTAGGGAGACCTCTCTGTTCATGCTAAATTTTCATATTTTGGAGTTTTGAGTAGCAGTCTAGCACCTACTCTTTTATAATTTAGGTTGATACTGTTGAAAATAATTAGCATAATAGCAAGTTGAAGTAAGAAAATAAAAATAATTGGTTTCTCTTCATGCAATTTTAGATGAACCAATTATTTTTTTACAAGATTTTTATAATAAAAAAAATGCGCGGATTTAACCAATTTTTAAATCAAATTCGTTGACTAAATTATTCAGAAAATTCTTGGAGTTAGAAGGGAGCATGGATGGCCACCATTGAATGTGCTAGGAAATGACTACCATGTTAGATGAATTTATATATATAATCATTAATTAATACGGTATAAGTGTATGCAAGATCGTTGGTTTATTTGAGACAGGTGATCTAAAGAAATACCCGTTGAGCAAAGAAACTCAACGTGCCGCGCATAACCAGAAGCATAACATAAAGTACATTCCTACTTCGAGGTACTGATCCTCTCCATTTCTCAACAACCGAAGATGTCCAATTAATAAAATGATGTTTTGTTCAAAAGGCTGACCGGAGTATTTAGCTCTTTCCTTTGCTACACAAAAAAGTGGATTTAGCAAAAATATAATAATAATAATTACTATTATAATAATAATAAATAAGTGAAACAAATAAAATCTATTAAAATCTATGATATGATGTAGTGTAGTAAATCCACAAGCACCTGTGCACGATACTTCTACAGTTTGCAGAAGAAAAATTCGTGATGACGCACTATTAATGTGAACTAACTAATTTGATATATTATGTCACAAAAGTACAAAACCATGTAATAAGGTTCAGCAAAACCTCGCAAAAAAGAACTCCTCTATTGACCAATTTAAAACAGAGCTCCTCTATCGATGCACATTTCGCAAGAAAAAAGAATGTCATTCCAACGAAAATACTCCATTTATGAATCCAAGTTATTAAAAAAAAAATTCAGAAGATCAATTTTATTTTCGGGGGTCTAAAGCTTGGTTCGTATCTTTTGTGATGAAAAAATAACTATGACTTGCAATTTTACCAAGTTATTTATTTAAATTTATTTATTTGAGACTTCTTTTGAAATTTTTGCAAAATTTCAAACGTAATGTTCATGTTGTCTATTATCTGTCATAATATCATCAAACGAGAAACACAATATGACATGATTCGTTGTCATAATTGTGACTACATCATAACTATGGCATTACGTCCGACGTAAATTAAGGGTTCATGATTGATGTAAATGTTTAGAAGGGCAAAGTACAATACAATACAATACACTGGCGGTGGGGGTCCGTCTAATCGTTCATTTTTTTTTTTTTTTTTTGAATCTCAAACGATATATACAAACTGAATTTCATATTTTTTCTGAATTTTAGAAAATCATTATTTTTAAACGGTATATAATTAAATTGATGATTTTATAAAAAATCTGAAAAAAAATAATAGTTAGAAAATTATGAAATTTGGTTCCATAATATGAAGTTCATATTGAATGATTAGGATCGATCGCTTGACTTAAAAATTAGAGAATGAGAGTGTTGAATGGATCTCATTTGTCCAATACATTCAATTGAGATTCAAAATCAATTGGTGTAACTATTTTGATTTTTTTTTTTTTTAAGATTCGTATAGATTAAAATTGAATAGTTTAGATCGTGTGTTATAATTAGGATGCTATTTCTCATGTATGCTAAACCGGAAAATAAGGAAGAAAAAGGGTGGGGCAGACCGCGGACAAAGGTATAATTAATTTCTGTACTGATTACTGAGTGAATGAAAGAAACACATTTTAAATATTTTTTTTTCCTTTTTATTTTAAAAAAATTGACATATTCATTCACCCGCTTTCATTTTCTCAGAAGCGCATAAACATTATATATACAGTCAGCATATGGAAGAAAGAGGTTACGGGCTTATTAAAAAAAATTACAGAAAACAGAATAAAAAAAGAAAAAGAAAAAGTAAAGGCTACTGAAATCTACTATATTACAAACAGCCACAGTAGTCAAACAAAAGAAAAACTAGGCTGATGTACCCTGGAACCAGATCCTCTAGTCGGGAGACCACCTGGTCCGCATTGATCCGAACCGTCTAATTTAATCTCAACAGTTAAAGATGCCCTGTGCATAATAGACATGATTGGTAGGTCCGAAAAAATGAACCGTTGAGATTAAATGGGACGACTCAGATCACGTGCCGACCAGGTGGTCCGCACTGGCCTACCGACCAGAGGATCCGAGTCCGATGTACCCTAGCCGACAGTATGGCATTATACATCCACTAATTAGAAACAACAATAACAACAACCAAAAAGGAAAAAAAAAAGAAGTAAAACAAGCTCAAGTTGTATCACAACCTGCTGGTACATATGTTCCAGAGTCGCTTCTAACCCCCGTCCCATGAAATAAGGGGTCGTTTGGATCGTGTGGGAATAGGCCTATTCCCCGAACAGCCTATTCCGGGAAAATTTTTCATCCAAACGCAATTACCAATTTCAAAAATAGCCAATTCCAGGAATAGCACTATTTCCAACAACACTATTCCCAACAACACTTTTCTCTCTACTTTTCACACTTCCTAACGCTATTCCTAAACTCACCATCCAAACAACATTCTTAGTCCCGGAATAGCATTCTTCCCACGCTTCCCGAAATTTCACTTTTTCCTTAAATTTAGTCCCGAAATTATTATTCCTACCTATTCCCCACCCATCCAAACGACCCTTAAAAGAGAGGAGAATTTAGAACAGATGGCTTTGATCAAAATGATTTATACATGGGATTTCATTTGATTTCTATTGATAGAATTTTGATTTCTTAGGATTTCGTTGGGTCCAATAACATAGAAATTCCGATCAAATGAACCAAATCCATAAATTGATCAAAGAATTTCAATAAGTATGGGAATCCATGGAATTTTTCCCACGAAAAAGAAATCATATTAATCAGGGGCTCTGGGCCATAGTCGGTACGAAATTACATTACTTCCAGAAATTATAGGTGTCATCACTAAAAAAACCATCGCGCGTCATTATTGTGACTAGCAAGTGTATGTTACAAATGTTCAGTTTAATAATCAAATGTGTTCAGTTTAATAATCAAAAGTGTTCAGTTAAATGCGTCAACTAATAACTTTATTATATAGAGTCGCGCGTCAGTCGCATCAGTATTGGAGAGAGACGCGTTAGGGGCAGAGTTGAAAAAAAATTAATTTGAACCGGACCGGTTCATGATCCCTTCTAATTTTTTCATGTATTTTTTATCCAATTCGTGACCCCTTCACTTAATATTGCACCTATTAAAAAACCTGAAAGTAATAACTAAACATTTATATGTTAAAACCTGAACATTTGTACTTACGAAACTGGACATTTATTCTTATTAAACTAAACACTTATACTTATCCAAATGAACATTTTTGTTAATAGCATTTATATTTTTTTTATTACAACTAACTGAACATTTATGCAAAAATTAACAGAACATTTGTACTTATCCAACTGAACATTTTTTGTTTATAACATTTATACTTAATAAAATGAACATTTTTTGTTTATAACATTTATACTTAATAAAATGAACATTTTTTGTTTATAACATTTATACTTAATAAAATGAACATTTTTTGTTTATAACATTTATACTTAATAAAATGAACATTTTTTGTTTATAACATTTATACTTTTTATTGCAACTAACTGAACATTTATACTCAAATAACATAACATTTGTACTTATACAACTGAACATTTATGTAAAAAAAAAGTGCACTTGATGAGGAAAGGATGCGCTGGTTGCTCAAGAGCGATGGCACACGATGGTTTTTTGAAGGATGGCGTTAATCAATTTCCAATTTTTTTTTCTCTCCACACAGACACTAAAAATATATATGCTCATCCCCACCATGCACGGAAACTCATAATACATATCCGGCATTCGATTTCAAACATAATTTTTGAAATAAATAGATAAAAAAGAAAGGAAGGGTACATTCTTAATATGTGATTGCACGTCGCTGTTTACTGTTCAATTCAAAGACGAAGGGAACATTCTTAATCTTATATCCAACATTTAACATTTATATATCTTAAAATAGATAATATAAAATCTTCTATTGCTGCCATAAGTTCCACAATCAACCCAAGAGACCTTCAAAAACCTGCTAACAGGTAAGCTTTCATCACCAGTTATTGGTTATTGCCTGGCATCTCATCACATACCATACAAAAAGAAAACAAGCAAGTTAGAATTAGTATAAAAATACAGTAATTTGCAATCTTACAATCTAACAGTTGTCGGAACACGTGAACTGCAAACTGTTCTCATTAAACCAAACTGCAAAAAATTCGCATGATACATCCCATTGATCCTGTCTTCACTGAAATCTAATATCTGACGATCCCATGATCATTCTAGAAGCTATGCTTGTCCAGATATAATCATATAAGGAGCAGATTTGATTCATTTTAGTCTGGTACAGACAAAGACCTCAAAGATGCTGCAAACCTGTACAAAAATAAGTAAATCTGTTCTCAGTATGAAATAACTTTCAGTCATCATTTTTCTTTTATATTCTGAACTGTAATCTGTGAGAGATACAAAAGATAACTTTAATGAAAGTCATGCAGAGGTAATAAGGAAATATGCCCAATAAACAGAAACGCAAATCTTGCAAAGTTTTACCTTGGTTAATAGGCACAAAATAGTATACATTGCACTCAACCTATGAAATTGAATCCCAACGCCAGATGGATCCATCCTCACAGCAACTAAGTATTGTGCTGGAACAACAATATATTCACAAAGTTATGCAAAACAATCATATTACACAATTCCACCCCATTAATTTATTCTTTCTCAATTTAAAGCATTAAGGAATTCCTAGTTTACCCCAATTTTACTTTTCTTGATAGATTCCTTTTTCTTTTTGCTGTCAAAGGGTTAAGAAAGGGTACAAATAAGGTACTGATAAAATCAAATATTTTACTGGGCTAACAGCACACTTTCTGATGCAAAACAATCTACTGGCATGTATTATCAGCAATACCTTCCGTCAAAAGACATGGCTGTTTGCCGTACCGCACCCTTGCATTGTGCATGAGTCAATCTGAAATATATAAAAAAAATGCCTTTTTAAGAATGGTCATGACCGTGAATCTAACCGAAAATGATCTTGTCTACAACACCTCAAATTAATGTTTTTCTGCTTTTACAGATTTTATCCATCTTAAACCTTGGTATTGTTGGTATTAGATGCACTGATCATGTACCATGCTAGTGACAGTTTCAAAGAGTAATTTGATCAATATTTATACTGTTGTTTATTTATTGTCTTATCTTGTTCATTCTAAATTTGCATTATTGGCAAACTTGCGGCCTAAATAAAAATCGAGGGTTCAAATCAAGATTGTTAAAAGTAAGCTGTGTGTGCAACTGGAATTTAAGCAAGGAGCAAGTCTAGTTTGGAGGTGAAAAGAACCAGAAGAATCTATTATCGTTGCATACCAGTGAGTGAACCATGGTTCAAACCAACGAAAAATGAAAAAGAAAAGAAACAAAGGTACAAGTTGATATGTTTTAGGTATATATTGCAATTTAAATGAAGGGATAAAATAAACCATAGAAATATTTTACCTAGCAATGAGAACAGGTGGACTGGACTGAAGATCCCATACAAAAACTTTCCCATCACGATTCCCTGGTCAAAATAAATATCTCTATATTACTTACTGTTAACAATGATAAAATTGATCACCTAAAATAATAAGTCGCTAAAACAAATTTGCCATATTTAGTAACAGGATTGTAGGCAACTTAAAATGAACGACTTGCAACTAGGGATAGTATCAGCAAGACTATTTAATAGCCAACTAATTGCACTGGTCAAAAAATGTGCATTTGTCAAAAGGTACAAGAACATAGGATGAAAATTTGTCCAATAACTAAATATTTACCAGAGAAACAAGGTATAAAGCACTGCCTAATAAATTATAGCATTTACTTGATCACAACCATGCATAGTAAGAAAAAAAAATTAACAAACAAAAATAAAATAATATCTACCTATAGCTATTGAATTATAATGAAAATCACAAGAAAACTTGATGAACCAAATGTCACAATCTGGTACAGGATACTTCTGAAGAATATCCCAAGAACCCTGCATAAACTTATATATATTATGAGAAAAAGACAAAAAGAAAAAAAGAAAAACTGTAAGGCAAAGTAGCAGAAATTGATCTCACCTCACCAGGGCTTTGTTCTTTGGTTTTGGGCTCCCACAATACTGTCTCGTTATCCACACTCTACAATTGTAAAATTATTTAACATTAGTAGCTGCAAACTTAAAAATAAACATAAACAGCACATAAATTCCTTGAATGCAAATAGAAAAGGACAAATGTGACCTTGGATAACACAAAGTCGCCCAGCCATCTAGTGCAATCGACATAATTAGAATGAACTGAGGCAATCAATACCTAAGTCAAAGGAATTATAGCTTATCCATTAGCACAATATATTGGCCATCACAAACTAAGGGTCTAAACAGTAACGGTAAGAGGGAGGTTAAAGTTGATTATTACAGGAAATTGCACATATTTGGTGGGGAATTTGGAAGGGAGATCAGTCCATGTAAATGATTTATCCACATATGTCCAAAACTCTGCATATACAAGGAACAATAAAAACTTTCAACATAATAATTTATAATTATAGCAGATGAAAATGTGACAATGACAATGACTAATTATCAGATCAGATAATAATACTGTCTGTCTGTCTTCATTTGCTAGATATATGTATTGAATTAAATGAAAAGGTACTACAGTTTTCTACATGAATATAGGTAGTGTAATATCATGAATGACATGGTTTGATGCATGACAATGCCATGAATATGCAAATGAACATTTTGACCTCCATCAGGTAAATTTAAATTATGGGACCGACTGGTATCCAGCTCATACTGGTACTGCCTGGCGTCTACCAGTCGTGTGTTTGACTGCACAGCTTTAAATGTTTACCTTTCATAGACCATATTTTAACAGTGCCATCCATACCACAACTTGCAATTCGGTAGATATCAGAAGGATGGAAATCCTACATCATTAGGTATTTTTTACTTTATTAAAAAAATAAATTGAAGATAGGTATGAGGATTAATATAACTAAAGCAAACTTACAACACTTAACACTTCATTTCTATGGCCACCAGCTCCTGCAAAAACTAAAATGCAGATTCCAGTGTGCACATTCCATAACCTAACTGACTCATCCTACACCAAAATTGCACGAGAGGATAATGAATACAAAAAATCACAACAGGACGTTGCTTTCTCAAAAAGTACTCAATGCACACTGTCCTGATGATTGCTTCTCTCTACAGAGAAGAAGGGGCAGTGCGGATTCCTTTTTTGAGGAAAGCAGAAGGGGTTTTGATGATATTTAAACATGCTAAATGAGGTGTATATAACTATTCTTTTTTACAATGGCACACATGATATCACAATGTAAAGGCATAATAGGGAGTTGTTAAGCACCTTGCTTGCTGATACAACAAGGGAAGGATTTAATGCCTGGGTTCTGATCTCATTTATTGAATCACCGTGGCCAACAAAGCTCTGAAAAAAATTGAATGTTGTTCCAAGTTACCACCAACACATGTATCTTATTGTATAAAAATAAAAAAAAGGTTGGTATGAGGTATCTCTATCCTTTTCTTTTTTTCATTCTTTTTTCTTTTTCTTTAGGTCTTATAAGTAGTTGGTGCAGCCATGCAGACAAAAATGTCAGGATATGACTGGCACAAAAACCTTCTTTTGGGTCTTTTTGGATTGGAAAGAAAACAAAGATTGAAAAGCACTGAGCTAAGCTCATATATAGTTACATTCTTACTACCAACTACTACAAGATTCTTCTTATCAAAGATGGGCGAGTAAGGTGTGGTACAGTGGTATAAATGGAATGGGCATGAATCAGCAAAAGGCCCTTGTTTCCTTCCAGCACTTTCTCATTTCAGTATACTCCCATAGAAGGCCCAGTAAGCATGCAATACTACCTCCCAGCACCAGTTGCTGGGACTCGAACTAGCTCCCTCTAGTAACATTCCCATCCCCTCAAGGTGGCACAAGCAAAATCTGAACACTGAGCATGACTCTTAAAGCTGCCCAACCCCTCTAAACATTTTCCCAAGTGCTGGGTTTGTATATTGCAACTTGACCGGCTCACATTTGGGTACCTAAGAGGATTCTGAGTCCCCTCCACACTGGGGAGCATCACCACTGCCAACTGCAACATGTGCAGCAGTGGCCTTTCTCACAGTTAAATTATTCCTATATCAAATTTGTAGCAACAGTAGGACCAAAATGAAATGTTTACAAACCTTGTGTATCTTCTCAGTGCCACAGTTGATGACGCGTATGATGCCATTACTACCCCCAGCCACTAACAAGGGGGTCGTATCTAGTTCACATGCCCAACTTAATGTATAGTATGATTCTTCTTTCTGTGAACAAAAAAATAATAATAATAATAAATTAAACAGCTGATAGCTCAGAAGCAATTAATCTAAAGCCTTTTCGTCAGTAGCTATCAGGCTAAGACTCAAATTCTTTCGCTTTCAAAACACCTTTGATGTAATTAGCTTAAATCTTGAAAACACAGTACTAGATATAATGTCAGTTTAGAGCTTAGCTGTCATTTCCTCTACTAAAATATATCATCTGGAAATCGAAATTCATAACTAAACCTTCCTGACCATTTCTTATTCTTTTATCATTTAACTATAATTATAGAAAACCAACAAAAAAAAAAAAATACTACGCAGCAATTTACTCTTTAATTATGTTTAAAGCCAATTCTAAGAACTCAGATGTTATGATAGAGCAAACGAAATTTCCCTCAGAAGAACATAAAAAACCTTACATCTTCATCTGCATATGCTTGCAATGCAGCAACCAGACCTCCTTCAAGGCATCGATAAACAGTAATCTGTACATTATTCCAAAATCCCCATTAAATAACACACAAATTAGAGACACATTTCACACCAATTAGTCCAACTAACTAAATACAAATGCACACCCGATTTCCTCCAGCGGAGGCGAAAACATCGTAGTAGCGCGCGTCAAGGAAATTGAAGGAGATGGCGTAGAGAGGCCTTTTCCCTTCGTGCAACTTGTTAGTGACGCGATATTCGCGCTTCTTAGTCGCCGTGAGTAAACCAACAGCAGCTTCGGAACCGAGTACACCCCCCACCTTGCTGCTGGTGTGGTTGCTTGTAGAACCACCCGCCATCGCTGGTCTCATAAGAGAATTAGAGAAGCCTCTCTCTCTCTCTCTCTCTCTCTCTCTCTCTCTCGGTTTTGAGGTTTCAATGTATAAATAAACCCTAGAAAATTGGTAAGGCGCGGGAGAGAGCGAATGAACGATTCGGTTCGGTTCGTCTCTTCTCGCTGTTTAATGATTTCTTCGATGGTGATTGGTGAGTCGATCTCTATTAGTGGATCCGTCTACCGAGCAACTGAATCGGACTGTGGTGGTAGCGGTACACTGGTACAGTACAAATGTACAATGCGGACTGGTGATCGGCTGATTTAATTGAATTAAATTAAATGCAATTATAAAATAACGGTTTCCCGGTTAAATATACTCAACCTGTGTTATTCAGGAAGCATTGATAATTATACTAATAACTAGATGCATAGTCATGACCTAGATCTAAGATCTAGTTTATGTGAGATATTAATTAGTTGATGTAAATGCCATTTGGAGATCATGAAGGCTTTAGGTATTTAGTAATAAAAAACGGTATTGGTAAAGAGATATTTGGTGTGTGAAATGTCATATTTTTATAAAGAGTGGTGAGCATTTAATTTATGATGAATTTGAACTTTTTTAATTAGGCTATGTAATATATGCATTATAGAAATAACTTTAAAGATTTTGGAAAACATATATTTAAGGGGACATGTTAATTATGTGAGATTTTGGTTGCTTGTTGGACGACGCATTTTATAAAGGAGAGACAATTTGTTTCCTATTTCATTTTCAATATCATACATGTTTAACTGCACAAAAGAGGTTGTTTTCCAGGCACGGAAAAATATGAACCTATGTTATGAGAAACCTATCCTGAAATTTTGAAAATATACGGCGCAGTACCATCATTAAAACTCTCATGAATATTGCACACAAAAGAAGTGAAAAACAAACATTGAATTATATACACGAATTAGGTTGTGAAAATGCTTAGAATATGATGAATCGATCTCTGTGCGAAAGTAAATGGTGTAGTTGTTGGAGAGGAGGTTTCAATTTGGGAAGTGAAATTCTTCCTTCCCTACAAGAGAGTGTATCTTACATTTCCACCCATTGAACTTCTTCGGCACCTTTATTCATACCAGAAATACGCTCACAAAAGTCGCATGTGTAGCTAGCTTCTCCGAAATTCAATATTGCAGGACGATGAACATTATCTGTTGAAGAAAACAGGAAAGAAGCAAGTGAACTTAATGATCTAGACTACTGATCATTTTTACATTGAAACAACCAAGGAAAAAAAAAATCAAATTCAATTCATTGTTTGATCGCATGTATTCATTTAGTGTTATAATTTAAAACATAGTCAAATTGTATACTTTCCCTTGCGCGTTCCCTTGGTTTTTCAAACGTATCAACATTAATCTTTTTATCTAAATATTATTTCCACCCAATTAGTTTGTCAATTAAATCGTTTATTTTTAAAATTTTTATTTACACCAACATAAGTGAAAAAAATATATTATGTCAAGTCAGAATTTCTGGATTTTTTTTTTTTAACAGATGGACATGAAGCTTATTTTTTTTACTAACACTTGGTTTTGCAAACCAAGTGTTAGTCGAATTATAAAACTCAAAGCATATAAATATGTATATATATACCTAGCTCATACTTACCTATTAATTGAAGATCAAATGATATGTTCTTTCTTTACTTAAAATTTTTTTTCTTTTCTGATGTCAGACGAAGTAAACACGGTAATAAGAACACACGAAAAGTCGAGATTGAGCTAATATGCCGACCAGGCGACCAATAAAAAAAATGTCCGTATTTACGTAATAATTAAGAAATAAAGTCGGTGGAATAATTTTATTTTTTTAAAAAGTCCGTATAACAATCTTGCTTTTTTTTTTCCCACCTAAATTGTGCTAACCTATTAGATGAAAATTTAAAAGGACCATCTTTTTTTTTTTATATATATATTCCACTACATTATGAATGGCAAGAAAAGAAACATTGTTTCATAATTTTTAAAAATAACCAAAAAAAAAAAAAGAAACGCAAAAGGGAATCTCCAATTTTATACAGATGGAAAATATTTATATATGATTTTACAGCTATAATATTCCTTGAAATTAATAAATTAATAAGAAGGGAATGGTATTTGATTTGAGAAAAAATAAATTATACTTCTACTTACATATTAATCAGAGTTTTGAGACGATTCGTTTTCCTTTTTTTTGTCGGGTGAAATTTAAATGCAAGAGCATGGAACCAAATTTTGAATAAACATACAATATTATTATTATGTAATCAAAGATTAATAAAAAATAACAATTATACCGGAATGAATGTTAAAAATGAAATAAGGTTTAAACAATAAAATTACTGAATTTAGTAAGTTTTATGAAAAAAAAGAATTCAACTATGGAATGGAGTAGAATTTAAATTATTTATATATTACCTTAATTATGCCAAACTTTTGATTAAAGATTTGAGAAGACCGTTTCCATTTTTTTTTTCTTACTATAATATGCACGGAACAAAGGTAAGATACTTAGGTTGTTTTACAATTTAAAAAATAAAAAGAAAAAGAAACAATACGGTATGGTTCCAATTACAAGGAGTAAAAAATTTTCCACTTGCAAAAGTAGGCGAAAATTGTAAATGATAAACTCATTGAAATTAGTAAGTTTTATTTATACAAAAAAAAAAGAGGCTGAACTACGCAACAAAGCAGGATTTTTTTTTTTTAAAAAAAAAAACTTACCTTAATTGTTCTATCCTTTTAATTGAAGATTTGAAAGGACCATACTTTTTTATTATTCCCCTACAATATGAATGGCAAGAAAAGCAAGATTGTTTTATAATTTTTAAAAATAAGAAGGGAACGTTATTTGATTGGAGAAAATAGAAATTATACTTGTATTTACATATTAATCATAGTTTTGAGACAATTCTTTTTCCTTTTTTTTTTTTTTTGTCAAGTGAAATTTAAATGCAAGGACTATGGAAAAAAAATTCAATAAACATACAATATTATTATTATTTAATAAAAAATGATTAAAAAGTAACAATTATGCTTACCTTTTTACTTTTTTCTTTTTTTTTTCCCTTTCGCGTTATATGGATGATTAAACAATGAAGAAGTCTTTTTATAGAGCCAGTAAGTCGGCAACCAATCATATATTAGACTAGAAGAGATAATCGAGCTTCGCTCGATATTTGAGTTACAAATAAATATTAAATGTGTTATTATTGTTGAGTCTGTGAAGATTAACATATGTAATATTTTTTTTTAGTGATGATGGGAATAATTATATATGATATTTATA
Organism: Rhynchospora tenuis; assembly: GCA_027725995.1. Classification (NCBI taxonomy): domain Eukaryota; kingdom Viridiplantae; phylum Streptophyta; class Magnoliopsida; order Poales; family Cyperaceae; genus Rhynchospora; species Rhynchospora tenuis. Next base: position 85,054,108 of record CM050889.1, read on the forward strand.
TTTTTACTTTGTAGGTACATGATATTTTTTTTAGTATCGATTTAGTATTAAAATTAAAGTTGCGTGATATTTTTTTTTTGTATATATATCTATATCAATATCTTCTTACATAATTAATGAATATTTTTTTGTGAGTCAAGTAATTTCACACTAAGAGAGAAAAGAGAGTAAAAAAATATTTGAAATTGAAAAATTTAATCGCAACTTAAATGATAAATATTGAAATGTACATTGGTTATAGCTCTGTAATTACAAATTAAATTTCTATAGTTAATATTCAACATCATATATGTTTGCAACGGGGTCTTTCTCGTCGTCGGCATAGTATCAATCATCTTCAAATATGGATTCATAAAAATCAAATGTATTGTCATAATGGATAAATGGAGGAAGCAAGTCCATATAAATTAATTGTAGAATAACAAATACATCTATAAAAGTTTTAGTATTAACTAAAGTTTTATATTTAATTAAATAATTATATTAAATATTAAATCAGTGAAACAATATAAGGTCTATTTAATAAATTTTTAAAAAATATATTATAATTATAATTATATAATATGAGTTTAGCTACGGTGAGTCGCGACTCACGGACCCTCCGATGAGTCGCAATCAAAACTCTTAGATCTAGTTCAAAATGACCGATCCAAACCGTCCAATATGATCTCCCTATTAAAATCTCCATGCAGACCAAATTTTTCATTATTTCGAATTTTTTAAGTATTTTTTTCGGATTTTAAAATACTGCTGTTTTTGAAGGGTTCAGAACTAATTAGATTAACGATTTTCTAAAATTTCAAAAAAATACTTACAAATTTCGAAAAAATGAAAAAATTGGTCTGTATGGAGATTTCATTAGGGAGATCATGTTAGACGGTTTGGATCGGTCATTTTGAATTAGATCTAGGAGTTTTGATCGCGACTCACCGGAGGGTCCGTGAGTCGCGACTCACCGTAGCTAAACTCTATATAATATATTAAATCTTCATGAAGATTTTAATTACTTTGAAAATAACTAACAAAATAAATTAATTTAACTTAAAATATATCAATTATAAAAATTAGTGAAACTACTAATTGCATTTTACATCAATGGATATAATGGAAATCATGAATTAAATAAAACCATACTAACAAAATGAAATTATAAAACTATCATGATGATAAATCAATTTTAAAACTAATAATTATAATATGTTAATTATAAAATTAATAAGATGAAATAATTAAAATGACTTAAGTTGTATGTTAAAACATTTTATTAATAGACACACGAAATAAAAATACTTTGGCACAAAAAAAATATAGTAATATAACTTTCGTTTCAATTTAATACTAATATATGCTAATATGGTTGTACTATAATTTAAATTATAAAATGTTAAATGTATAAATGTAAAATTAAAATTGACTAAATAACTAAATGTGAAAATTTTACTTTCAAATTTCAGGACTTAGTCCCCGAAGCATGAGTGCATTACCATCCCTTTGGCATTTCTCATCCATCTCTTTATTTCTTCCTCGTTCTATCCGCCTACCCTTCCCCTACTGCTTTGACTAAATAACTAAATGTGGCTCATCTCTCTCGCGACCAAACTACCACCACACCACCCGAGCTCAAAACCCTTCATCTCTACTCAACTGGACCCACATTTCTCCTTTCTTCCCTCCTTCTCAGCTGGGCCACCCCTTTCTCCTCCACTGGACCCGCCCCAGTCAGCTACTCCAGCCCTAATGCGGCCATGTCATGTATCTATTCCTCAAAACAGAGCTCCACCTCCATCATTCACCCGTGTGCAATCCGACCCACCGTACCCTCTTGCAAGCCCGTCGTGAGTTTCGCGACAACATATCTGAGCTCGACGGTGCCTCGAATCAACCCCCTCAAGTCAATTCCTCATCTTTCACTGCTAATTTCCAAAAAACTTTAACTCAAGCCATTATCCCTCTTGTCAAAACCAAGTCGCTCACCGAAAACCGTCACCGAGCTTCTCCTATTTCCATTTTTGTACATCCACTCCTCTCCTCTGTGACAATAGATTCGAGCTCGTTGGGATTGGAACTTGGAGGCTGAGAAGGTATAATATTTGCCGGACAACATGGAAATGGAGATGGAATTTGTGAGGAGGGAACAGTGAGATAAAAAGAAGAGGTGGAGTTTGGAGACGGCCAAGGAGGAGGCAGAGGAGGCCAGATACAGGGATAACTCTTGGGGAAGAGGAGTGTACAGAGGATTGGGCGGAAGATTTGGTGAAGGAGAGAGAGGTAGGTTTAGATGTGGGGCACGGAGGAGCCCACAGAGAATTGAGCGGAAGAAATGAAATGAAAAAATAAGAAAAGGTAAATGAACCGAACGGATCAGAAAGATCAAACCAACGGCGTAGATGCCGTGTCGCGCGAAATTAAACCAAAATTCTAGTCGACACCCACGCAAATTTAAGTATAACTAGAGGGGTTAATCGAGCTTCGCTCGATATTTAAGTTACAAATAAATATTAAATAAGTTATAATAGTTGATTTTGTAAATATACAAACATATAATATTTTTTAGTGATGATGGGAATAATTATATATGATTTTTATATTTAAAATTTTTGGTACTAATTTTAATCAATTTAGCGGTAAAAATAAAGTTTACTATGTTATATGTGTGTGTTATATATATATATATATATATATATATATATATATATATATATATGTCAATATCTTCTTACATGATGAATAATTTTTCGTGAAGTAATTTCACACCAAGAGAGAAAAGAGAGCAAAACATATTTGAAATTGAAAAATTTAATCCCAAGTAAATTGATAAAATATTGGAACGTACATTGTGACATCATAATAGAAGTTAAATTTCTATAATTAATATTCCTTATCATATATGTCTGCAACAAAGTCTACCTCGTCGTTAGTATAGTATCAATCATCTTCAATTATGGAGTCATCAAAATCAAATATATTGTTGTAATGGATAAATTGAGGAACCGAATACCTAAGAACTAATCGTAGAATAACAAATATATATATAAATATTAATATTAACTAAACCTTTAGTGAATTAATAAAAATGTTAGTTTTATGATTCTTTTAGCTCATAGTTATTATACTTGATTGAATAATTATATTAAATTAGTGAAATAATATAAGGGCCAATTAATAAAAACATTATAATTTTTTAATTATAATTATATGATATATTAAATCTTCATGAATATTTTAATTAATTGTGAAAATAATCAACAAAATAAATAAATAAACTTAAAATAGATCAATTATGAAAATTTATGGAACTTCTAATTGAATTATAACATCAATCGATATAATAGAAACCATTTACAAAATTAAAACAATACTAACAAAATGATATTACGAAATTGTAATTGATGATAAATAAATTTTAAAACTAATGATTATATTAAGTTAATTATAAAAATAATAAGCTAAAATAATAAAAATGACTTAAGTTTGTATGTTAAAACATTATGTCAATAGGCATACAAAATAAAAACATTTTGTTGCGAAAAATTTAGTAATATGACCTTAATTTTAATTTAATAGTAATATGGAAATATTAAAATTAGAATTATAAATATTAAATGTATAAATATAAAATTGAAATTGACTAAATTGTGAAAAAAATTATTTTGAGATGAAAATATCGGACTTAATGACTTAATCCCTGTAGGCTGTACGCATGACCACCCCATCTTCCATTTCTCATCAGATGATTCTGATCCCCATTCTTCCTTGTTTTGACAATCAGATCCACCACAGTGGAGCGTGGTCTCCGTTCATTCTTTACCCAGCTGCCACCACACCACCTGACCTCACCCCCTCTTCTCCATCCCAAGATCGGCCCCACCTTTCTCCTCTCTTCCCTCCCTCTCGGCTAGGTCGGCCCCCTCTCCTCCATCGGACCCGCTCAGTCGGCCACCCCCACCCTCGTGTCGCATCTCTATTTCTCAAAACTAAGCTCCACCTCCATCATTCACCTTTGTACAATCCGACTCGTCATACCCTCTCGCAACCCCGTCGTGACTCTCGCGGCAACATATCCAAGCTCGACGGTGCCTCACCAACCCCCTCAAGTCAATTACTCTCCTTCACTATTTTTATTTTCAGAAAACTCTTAACTTGAGCCACTACCCCTCTTGACAAAACCAAGTCACCCGCCGGAAACTGTCACCAAGTTTCTTCTATTCCTATTCCTGTACCTCCAGTTCTCTCCTTGGCAGCAACAGATCCGAGCTCATTGGGATTGGGACTTGGAAGCTGAGAATGTAGAAGATTGGCCGGACAACATGGAGATGGAGATCAATGGTATCATGGTGATCTGTAAGGAGCGAGCAGTGGGACAAAAAGAAGCAGAATTTGGAGACGAAGAAGAGGGAGGCGGAGGAGGGCAGGTACATGAACAACGCCTGGTAGATGACCCACGTTGGCTTCGCGAAGGAGAGGAGCGGAGGTGGGATTGGTTGTGGGGCATGGAGGAGGAGCATACGGAGATGGAGCGGAAGAAAGGAAAAAAAAAAAAAAAAAGAAGTGGTAAATGGACCGAAGAGATTAGGAATAACAAATCAACGGCTTAGATGCCGTGTCGCACGAAAATAAACCAAAAAGTTAATGGACACCCACGCAAATTTATGTATAATTTTGATTTTGATGACAATGTTTTGATTTTCTTCTTTCTTTAGGATAAATTAGTTGGACAGCAATGTGAAATGGATTTGAACTTAATTGATTCTTATATAAACCCATTTCAGTATTACTTATTGTAAACCATTCAATAAAATTTGAAACAACAATATAAAACTACATTAATTATCAAAAACCAATTCTATGGGAAGGAATTGTTGCTTGGAAGCATTTCACACTTAACATTTACAAAAAGAATTAGACCATGGGAATTAGCATAAACCATTGAAATAAATTTAGATGTTCCGTGCTTATCTACAACACATATATCTACAAATAATTATACACCATGTCTATTTATTTTTCATTGAAATATTGGATTGTTTAGATCATCTCAATCCAACGGTTGAAAAAATTTAAGAAGAGTATTCAAGCACGATCCTTTTGTCACCAAAAGTGGAATCCAAGAAAATTCTAATGGCATATTAAAAAAAATACCATGGTTTGTTATGAATATTATACATACCTGCGAATGATATCGAATGAAAAACGCAGTGTGATGAATTATGTACGGGTAGCAGTTAAATTAGTCGTGCTTATTTATTTTATATTCCCCACCCGAAAATGTTTGTGCAAATAATCGGATGCAGAAATGACCTATTTATAAAATACTAAGTCGGTTTAATGAGAAAAAGTGAAAATAGATTTGACCGGTGGCTTATCTAGATTTGGTCGGCCAAGAATTCTAAAAGCAACAAATTATACTTTCAAATATTTGGTCGGTGGATTAATTGAAACCTCTCCAGTTTAAACATGAGTTTTAATTCATATAAATATGTTGGTGCACATATCTCATATATGTAAATTGAACACCAACTGTGTAAGTACTAAGAGAAATTTGTCAAATTTCTGTTGTCTACGTGAACCACCCCCATTAAAAAATAGAAGTAATATCAACGAATTCACATTGATTATTTGACAAAGATTGGTGCCATAGACCTTTTCATACAAATAAAACATGTTACATGATACATATGAAAAAAATCTAAAAACCATGTCTATCTAATAATTGCATAATTTTACACGGTCCAGATTTGAAAAGATCTAATGGTCTAAATTTTTCATGAGGAACATTTTTAGAAGCAACCTTGATTACCTCAAGTTGAAACAAACATATAAATATAAAAATAAGTCGAATATACACAACAATTTAGAACGTATAAAAAATGAATAAATACAACAAATAAATCGAACAAAATAATAAACAAATTGAACAAATAAGAAAATAATTTGAACAAAATAAAACAAACAAATTAAACAAAAATAATAAATAAATTCGATAAAATAAAACAAATCTAAATAAAACAGACATATACAATGAATAAGTGAACAAATAAAACAAACAAAGTAAAACTAATATAACAAATAAATTAAACTAAAACACCATATAAGATAAACAAGTTATACATATACAGCAAATATGTTGAACCAAATATACATTAAACATATGCAACAAAAAAAGTTGTTCAAATAAACAAATGAAGTGAACAAATATATTTGTTATACACTGATAGTAAATGAGTACTTCGTTTTATAATTAATTGAACATATAAAATTTCTAATATACTACTTATTAAAACAACTTGAGAAATAAAACATATGATCTACATGCACATTTAGAAAAAAGAAACAAGAAAAAAAAAAAAAGAAGAGAGCAAAAAGAGGGTGAGGAAAAAAAATATATATATGGAAGAGTCAGTGAAAAGGGAAGAAGAGAAATAAAGAGTGAAAAAGAATAAAAAAAAATAAAGAGGAGTGAGGAGCAAGAAATGGAATGACAGAGAAGAAGGCGACGGATGACAGAGAGTGCACGTAAAGAAGGGAAGAAAAAGACCGTGTGAAAAGGAAGGAGGGGAGCGAAATTGATGGCTAATAAGTTGATTATATAATATACATTATCTAGTGATTTTCTATCCAATCCATCCAATTTATTTTTCCGTGTCTCTCCCTTACTCTGCGTCCTCCATCTCTTTGAGCCTTTTTTTTTTCCTACCTTTGAATGCTTCCCCCTCCCCTCTTTACCCCTTCTCTATCTCTGGTGTCTTTCCTCTCCCTCCTTTCCTCTCTCTTGCCTTCGGTTCTCTTCTCTTTTTTTTTTTTTTTTTTTTTTGGCTTTCCATGTACCTCTTATCTCTTTCGATTTTCTTTGTACTCCACTTTCTCCCCCCTATCTCAGTTAGAGAATCTTATTAAGATGATCTTTTATTACAACTAACAAAACAGTCACAATTACAAGATAATTCTTTATTATATTTAATAAATACACTAATAAGATAATCTATTGCTGCAACTACACAAACAAATATTTATACATATGAGATGATAATTTATCATATCTAATATACTTATAAGATGATCACTTATTATAACGAACTGATCATTTATACTTACAAAATAATCCATTGTTGTATCTAATAAATACGCTTATAAAATGCATCCTTAGTATAACTAATTAAACATTTCTATTAGATACTCACTTAGTAATACTAACTGAGTAAACGTTACATACTCCTTTGTTATAACAAACAAAATATTTATGTATATTTATATTAATAAGAGCAGAGAATGAAGGAGGAGGAGGAGGAGGAGGTAGGCATGTTGAAGGAGGAGAAAGGAAGGGGTGGCAAAATAAATGAGAGAGGGAAGAAGAAAAGAAGGAGATAGGAGTGAGAGGGGAGGCGCTGAAAGGATATGAGAGGCACGCTTTAGAAGAAGGGAGGGCAATCTGGAGCACTTAGACGGCGTGGATGGATCAGTATTACCATTTCCATAATTATATAGACCATTGGGCCTGACCATATAGTGGACTGGATTAATCCAAAGAATGGTTCATATTAAATCCTTATCATCTAACCAATTGTCACATTACTAACTAACAGGACCGTAGAATCCAATCAGGATACCGCAGACGGGTCCGATCTAGTCTGTGTTTTCAAGTGTGAAGATCCGAAGTTTAATCCAATTTTATGCTACAGTTTTCTAGTTAGCTACACCTATTTTGCTTTTCCGAAATTAACGGTCGTACGTGAAGGAGTTTCCAGGGCCTTACAGAAAGTGAAAGGAGGTGAAAAATGGGATTTTATAGTTTATTCACCAGTACAATCTTGCTCGAGTCTCAATCTATATGCACGTACAATTAGACTATTCTAAAAAAGTTTATATTTAAATTGAAATATATAAACAATTTAATTTACTTTTTTTATATCTGAACTATCGGGTTAACTGTCCAATATATTTCATATATTAACACTTTATGTGAAACTAATACTGAAATACTAAATAGTTTAATAACTTTTTATATCTGGACAATCGATAACTGTCCATTATATTTCAAAAATCAACAATTTATGTGAAACTAAAATGTATCAATTTATAGGTTTTTAAGTAGTTTACGGAATTTTTAAAAGATGACATATTTGATATGCACACATTTGTACTCTTTTTACTATTTTAAGTTCGTTTTAGAAAAATTATGAAACTAAATTTTTTTTATCTTATAATATTTTAAAAGAAGGACATATTAGATATCTTAACAACTTTTTAATATGAAAATAATATAAATTTTTTATAACATGTTAAGATTGTTGTTTCTCTATATCTATGTGCATAATCTTAAGATTTTCTACATTGTAAAGAACTATAACATGTTCTTCTTATTATGTTAAAAACAAAATAAAATGATAAAATAATTAGATGTAAATTTATTTTTTGGGGAAGAAGGTGGCTATTAGTAAATATAAAGTCTGCTCAATCAACTTTAACTATACACAAAAAATTTTCAATTGAATTGTGGATTCACAGTCTTCACACACACATAGCATTATCCTTGATCAATAGACTTATAATTAATTATGAGCCTCATAATATTAAAATTAAAATTCCCTTAGATCTAGCACAACATATAATGAAAATCTCATAAAATTAAAATCGGTAATAAATAGAAATTTGTTGCCCCTATACCATGCACTACTGAAATGCTAGTCTCCTCTGTCTTCTATGAAATGCACAAAATAAATTTGCAACTAAGAAACATCGGATTTACAATGTAATTGCAAACTTTACATTAATGGGATAAAATCTATATTGTTTTTGAATATACATAAATATATAACGCCCCAATGAAAATTATATTCTATATTTAAAGTGCTTAAACATAGATTAGAAACATACTTTAGAATATATAAAGTGCTTAAATATATATTATTGAGCTCGAATTAATTAAAATGAATGTAAAATCGCTTGAAATGGTAAAATGATGCTTAGAATAAACATTATTTTCACATTATATGTGTATTTACTATGCATAATCCAATTATTTGAATACATAAGATCAGAAATATATTCTAGGCAATATAAATAAGCTTAAATATAAAAATTATTGCGATCAAATGACATAAAATGAATGCAAAATTACTCGAAAATAAAGGATGCAAAGAATTTGCATTATTTTCACATTATAAGCGTATTTACTATGTATAAACAATTATTTGAATAAGTAAGAATATAAACATATTCTAGATAAATAAGAGCTTAAATATAGATTATTGCGAACAAATGACTTAAAATTAATGCAAAATCTCTAGAAATGCGCAAACTATGCTCAGAATTTGCATTATTTGCACATTATATGTATACTTTGTATAATCTAATTATTTAAATAAATGAGATCAGAAATATATTCTAGATAATATAAATAGCTTAAATATATATTATTGCGATCAAATGACATAGAATGACTGCGAATTGCTTGAAATACTCAAATGATGCTCAGAATTTTCATTATATGTACAATATATATACGTATTTACTATGTATAATCCAATTATTTGAATAAAGAAGAACAGAATCATAATCTAGACAAATAAAGAGATTAAATATAGATTATTGCGAAAAAATGACAAAAATAAATGCAAAATCTCTTGACATACTCAAATGATGCTCAGGATTTGCATTATTTGCAAATTATCTGTGTGTTTACTACGTATAATCCAATTATGTGAATAAATAGGATCAGAAACATATTCTATAAAAAATAAAGAGCTTATATATAGATTTTAGCGATCAAATGACATAAAATGAATACAAAATCGCTGGAAATGCTCAAATGATGCTTAGAATTCGCATTATTTGCATATTATATGTGTATTATTACTATGCATAATCTAATTGTTTGAATAAATAAGATGAGAAACATATTCTAGACAATATAAAGAGCTTAAAATATAAATTACTGCGATCAAATGAAATAAAACGAATGCAAAATCGCTCGAAATGCAAAAATGATGCTCAGAATTTGCATTATTTTGCAAATTATATGCAAATTTACTATATATATTCGAATTTTTTTGAATAAATAAGAACAGAAACATATTCTAGATAAAATAATAGGCTTAAATATAGATTCTTGAGAATAAATGACTTAAAATGATTGCAAAATCTCTTGAAATGCTGCAATAATGCAGAGAATTTGCATTATTTGCACATTATATGTGTATTTACTTTGTACAATCCAATTATTTGAATAAAAAAGATCACAAACATATCATAGACAATACAAAGAGCTTAAATATATATTATTGTGATCAAATGACATAAAATGAATGCAAATCGCTCGAAATGCACAAATGATGCTCATAATTTGCAATATTTGTACAATATATGCGTATTTTACTATGTATAGTCCAGTTATTTGAATAAATAAGAACAAAACCATAATCAAGACAAAATAAAGAGCTTAAATATAGATTATTGTAAAATATGACTAAAAAAAATGCAAAATCGCTTATTTGCAAATTATATGCGTATTTACTTTGTATAATCCGATTATTTGTATAACTAAGATCATAAACATATTATAGTCATTATAAAGAGTCTAAATATTAGATTATTGCGATCAAATAACTTAAAATGAATGCAAAATATCTAGAAATGCTCAAATGATGATCAGAATTTGCATTATTTTCACATGACAAGTTTATTTACTATGTATAATACAAATATTTGAATAAATAAATTTAGAAACATATTCCAGGCATAACAAAGAGCTTAAATATAGATTATTGCTAACAAATGACTTAAAATTAATGGAAAATCTCTTGAAATGCTCAAATGGTATTCAGAATTTGCATTATCTGCGCATTATATTCGTATTTACTATGTATAATCCAATTATTTGAATAAATTGTAGTATTTTGTCAGTTAGAACGGACAAGTTCAAAATGAAACGTATCGTTTCAGTCAATACGGTGCACTTAGATAGAATGCTGTGAACATCGCACCCTTTCATTAAACATTGCAATTTGCATCTTCTGAGTGTTTTTGAACCCTCTATTAATATATCTCTATGATGGAGAGAGTATGGTAGAGGACTTCTTTCAGTTCTAACCTTAGTTTAGACAAGAAAGAGAGAAGATTTAGGAATTTCTTGAGAGAAGGAGTCAAGGTCGACCAACCCCTGTTAAACACCATCAATTGGGGAGATTATATAGGCTTTGTAGTGATTCTCTCACTGCAGGTTATGGAGAAGATCAGAGACGAAAGAGACACGCTAGGCTTGTGGGTTTCAAGTTCATCCACTCAACACTCGATTTCAATTAGCGATAGCACGAGGTATTTTATGATTCTGGATTATTTTCGCATTCTAGAATTGTTATAGCACTTACATAAATAAGATAAGAAACTTATTCTAGACAATATAAAGAGCTTAAATAAAAATTAATGCGGTGAAATGACGTAAAATAAATGCAAAATCGCTAGAAACTCTCAAATGATGCTCAGAATTTGCATTATTTGCACAATATATGCAAATTTACTATGCATAATCGAATTATTCGAATAAAGAAGAACATAAACATATTCAAGATAAAATAAAGAGCTTCAATATAGATTATTGTTAACAAATGACTTCTTGAAATGCTGAAATGATGCTCAGAATTTGCATTATTTGTACATTATGAGTGTATTTAATTTGTACAGTCATAATTATTTGAATAAATAAGATTAGAACATATTCTGGATAATATAAAGAGCTGAAATTTTTATTATTACGATCAATGACTTAAAATGAATGCAAAATCGCTTGAAATGCTAAAATGATGCTCTGAATTTGTATTATTTGCACATTATATGCATATTTAGTATGAATAATCTAATTATTTAAATAAATAAGATCATAAACATATTCCAGAAATAATAAAGATCTTAAATATAGATTATTGCGAACAAATGACTTAAAATGAAAACAACATCTCTTGAAATGCTCAAATTATGCTCAGAATTTGCATTATTTGCACAATTATATGCGTATTTACTATGTATAATCCAATTATTTGAATTAATATGATCAGAAACATTATCTAGACAATATAAAGAGCTTATATATAGATTATGGCGATACAATGACTTAAAATGAATGCAAAATCGCTTGAAATGCTCAAATGATGCTCAGAATTGAATTATTTACACATTATTTGCATATTTACTTTGTTTATTACATTTATTTTAATATATAAGATCTGAGAAATATTCTAGACAATATTAAGAGCTTAAATATAAATTATTGCAGTTAAATGACTTAAAATGGATGCAAAATCGCTTGAAAGCTGAAATGATGCTCAGTTTGCATTATTTTCACATCATGAGTGTATTTACAAAGTATAGTCAAAATTATTTGAATAAATAAGATTATAACATATTTTGGACAATATAAAGAGCTGAGATATTGATTATTACGATCAAATGACTTAAAATTAATGAAAAATCGGTTGAAATGCTTAAATGATGCTCTGAATTTGTATTATTTGCACATTATATGTGTATTTAATATGTGTAATCCAATGATTTAAATAAATAAGATCAGTAACATATTCCAGGCAAAATAAAAAGCTTAATTATAGATTATAGCGATCAAATGACATAAAATGAATGCAAAATCGCTGAAAATGCACAAATGATGCTCAGAATTTGCATTATTTGCGCATTATATGCGTATTTACTATGTATGATTCAAATATTTGAATAACAAAGAACATAAACATATTATAAATAAAAAAAGGAGCTTAAATGTAGATTATTGGGAACAAATTACTTAAAATGAATGTAAACTCGCTTGAAACATGAAATGATGCTCAGAATAGTCATTATTTGCATATCATCTGCGTATTTACTAGGTATAGTCAAAATTATTTCAATAAATAAGATCAGAAACATATTATTGACAATATATTGAGCTCAAATATTGATTATTACGATCAAATGACTTAAAATGTATGGAAAAATCGTTTGAGTACTCAAATGATGCTCAAAATTTGCATTATTTGCACATTATATGTGTATTTACTATGTATGATCATATTACACGAATAAATATGATCAGAAACATATTGTAAATAAAATAATGATCTTGAATATTGATTATTGTGAACAAATGACTTAGAATAAATGCAAAATCGCTAGAAATGCTCAAATGATGCTCACAATTTTCATTATTTGCAAATTAAATGCGTATTTACCATGTATAATGAAATTATTTGCATAAGTAGGATCAGAAACAAGTTCTAGACAATATAAAGAGCTTAAATATGGATTATTGTGATCAAATGACTTAAAATGGTTGAAAAATCGCTTGAAATGCTCAAATGATGCTCAAAATTTGTATTATTTGCATATATGCATATTTACTATGTATAATCCAGGTTATTTCAATAAATAAGATCAGAAACATATTCTAGAAAAAATAAAGAGTTTAAATATAAATTATTGTGAACAAATGTCTTAAATTGAATTCAAAATCGCCTGAAATGCTCAAATGATGCTTGGATCTTGCATTATTTGCATATTATATGCGTATTTAATTTGCATAATCCAATTATTTGAATAAATAAGAGCAGAAAATTATCTAGACAATATAAAGAGCTTATATATAGATTATTGTGATCAAAAGAGTTAAAATGAATGCAAAATCGCTTGAAATCCTTAAATGATGCTCCGAATTTGCAATATTTGTACATTTTATTCGTATTTACTATGTATAATCCAATTATTTGAAAAAAATAAGATCAGAAACATATTCTAGACAAAATAATGAGCTTAAATATAGATTATTGCGAACATATAAATTAGAATGAAGGCATAATCTCTTGAAATGTTCGAATGATCCTCAGAATTTGCATTATTTGCGCATTATATGTGTATCTACTATTTATAATCCAATTATTTCAATAATAAAGATCAGAAATGTATTCTAGACAATATAAAGACCTAAAATAAAAATTATTGCAATCAAATGACATAAAATGAATGCAAAATCACTCAAAATGCACAAATGATGCTCAGAATCTGCATTATTTGAGTATTTACTATGTATGATCCAATTGTTTGAATAACTAAGAACAGAAACACATTATAGATAAAATAATAAACTTGTGTGGACTTTTTCGTCATTTTCTCGAAGAATGATTGGATTTCCTCAAGAATGGGAATAAGCCTTAGATTCACCCCTCACGAGCTTAAATTCAAGTGTTAAACGCTTCTTAACAACAAGAAGACATTAACGAGAATCTATTTTCATGAGGGTTTATTAATTTGGTGGATCCTTTCCTTCCAATAGGCGCAAGCCCCTATTGTTAATTACCCCGTGACGAATCACGAGAACCTCTGATTAAGGGATTCGAGGAATTATATGTCGTAGGCTAGAAAAGTTGTTATCTCAATTTATTCTTGATTTGAACTACACTCAATTGATGTTACCAAACGTAGTTGACGGGTACAGTTGAGAATACAAATGATTTATTTCTCTTGGCTTGAAGTCAGACTCAATTAACGATACCAAACTTAATTAACGGGATCTAATTGGGGACATCAAAATGTTTTATTAATGACTTTGTTAAAGTTGTTTTATCGGGTAATGACTTTTCCTCAACTGAAGAGGTTTTGACTTTGACTTGGGTATCGTGTTTGGACTTTTTTAGTGATTTTTACTAATTTTCCTTTATTTTGATTTTAGAAATCTTAAAGATTTGAAATTCATTTTTAAACTTTTTGAAAATGCTTATTTGAAAGTACTTAGTTGAAAATAGTCCCTTGAAGATTACTTAAATTTTGTTTGAAAATTTTATAGAAGATTTATCTAAGTTTTATTGTGTTTATTATTTTTATAAAATTCGATTTTCATAACGAAAATACTTCAAAAATATAAAAGGCTAATATTTTGGAAGATTTTAATATCAAATTATCAGTAAATTTGGTTTTTACGTATTTTTGGGATTTTAAGGATATTTTATTTGAATTTTTCTGAGCTTCCTACTATTTTTGGTGATTTTTCTAAGTTTCTGCTGACATGGAAATATTTGATCGGGCCGCGTGTATAAAGGGCCTGAGGTGGCAGCTGACTAGATTTCGATGGTTTATCTACCGAGTTTATTTCACAAAATATTGCATTGGGCTTATTATACATAGCGTTGGACTCTAACTGCTTTGGGCTTGGATCTCTTTTATTTACACTTTAATTCTTTACCAATTATACTAGATGGACTTCATGCAGCGGGTAACAAACAAAACACAAGGCTTTTTGTCACAGAAAATCAAAGGGGGCATGGCGCTGAATATTAATCGAAGAAGACGGGTTCTATTCTTTTCTTAACGGGCTCGACAGTTGACGGGTTTGGCTCCGCTAGCGACTCCGGCCGCCGCAAGGTCAAGGAGAAGGTTCTTCGGCATCGCGAGGTGACGAGGAAGCCAATGGTGTGCTTGTCTTTTGTTGCGTCTTTCTCTACTGGTGGGGGAACCGAGTGCTGACATGGCACCACAGTGATTGATCTCGACCGGGAAGTGTTGGCATTAATCGTACCAGAAAGAGATTCCTTATCACTTCGAGAATGAGGAGAAGGGATTTGTAACCTCAATTTACTTTTCGCTTACCTAATTTGATAACAAAGTGTCAGGAATTGAATTGCAATCTCAAATCAAAGGAGATAAAATTGATATGAAGATAGTTGCTGAGAGAATAGTTGACCAGGTCAATGTGAAGGGGTCAGTCATATTAAACGGAAGTTTCAATCAGAGCGTTAAATCACAGCCCATTGCTCAAGGGCCCAATTCTGATGGAAGTAACGGCGTTATTGAAAAGACTGGTGAGCTGGCTACTAGGAATTAGCCGTTGGGACCACCTGTTTAGCTAATTGCCAAAAAGGAGGATTTACTGCGTTATTTCATTATTTGGTTAATTGTAATTCCTTGTTTTACCTTAAGATATTTGTAGTGAGATATATAAGCAGTGGATGGGAATAGTTAGGGTTTTTATGCGTTATCTGAGATCTGAAAAACACTATTTCATTTCTTATTCTCTATTTCTGTCTTTTCATTCTCGTTCTGTAATTTGTTAACATTTCCTTGTTTTGTAAGGATTAATATCCGACTTTTGGCTCAATAGCAATTATTAAAACCCAATTATCTTTTCCCAGTTTCAATTTACTTCAATATTTCTTCTATTTCTTCAATTGGGAGTTCATTCTGAATCTAGTCTGGTAAGCTACAGCTCAGTGCAGCTATTTCGTCCCGAAATCTCATATTTTCGGTCCGAAATGCAGTTTAACTGAATCAGGTTTGTGACAACTTGGTATCAGAGCACCGGTCATTAAGGGCCTGAGGTGCGTGCAATTGTGTATGGGCAAAGGTGCACAACCAACAAGAAACAAAGAGATGGAAGAGTTGAAGGAAAAAAGTTCTCAAATGGAAGCTGAACTGAGTAAATTAGCTGAAGAGATGAGAGAGGCATCCAAACGACAAGATGAAAGCAATAGAAGGATGGAGGAAAGGGTGGCTGCGCTATTAACCAATCAAAACAAGTCTGCTAGCAAGGCTGCTGATGATAGAATGCTCAAACTGGAGCTGATGTTGGAACAAACCATGAAGTTGGTGTCAGGAAAGGGAAATACGGGGGAGGGAGCTGAAACAAGTGGTACAAGCACATAAGCACATGCTAATAGTACCCCCAATCTTACTCTAACTGCTGAAGAAGAAAGAGATAAGAATAATCGAAGGGAAAATGTGAATGGTGACCATTACCTAGAGTATGATTCTGAATATGATGTTGACAGTGAGGATCTGAGAAGAGGGGAGGAGTTTGTAAGGAGATATGAAAGGAGAAATGAAAGGAGAGAACATGGCAGGGGAGTAGTAAAGATAAATTTGCCTAAGTTGGATTTTCCCAAATTTGATGGTACTGACCCAATAATATGGAGAAACAATTGTGAGTTTTATTTTGATATGTATGCTATACCAGAAGAGTACAAAACCAAAATGGCAGTAATGAATTTCAGTGAAGACTTGCATGAGTGGTATATGGGTATGGCACAAGGACCACAACCTATGCCATGGCCTTTGTTAGTGAATGAAATGTTAAACAGATTCAAACTCACTGCAGTCAAACATCCAGTAGATGAGTTCAAAAGAGTGCATCAAATTGGCAAAGTTGAAGATTACATTAAAAAGTTTGATAAAGCTAGACTTAAACTCTTGAGGCATAACCCCCTGTTAAATGAGGAGTTTTTTATTGCTGGCTTTGTGAGTGGGTTGAAGGAGGAATTAAGAGGGACTATGGAGTTATTTGAGCTGAGGAGGCTCAATAATGCATTCACTCAGGCACTAAAGGTAGAAGCAAACTATGAACTGCAAAATAAGAAACCTAAAGTGCAACCTAAACCTACTCAATATCTGACCAACAAAGGAAAGGAGGCTATGGTAGCTGGTCAAGGTTCTAGACAGTGGCAACCCAATTCAAACTACAGAAGTGCAGAATTTCAAAGAAGAAGGGCATTAGGTCTGTGTGATAAATGTGATGAAAAATACTACCCAGGCCATCAATGTGCCAAGAGGTTATTGAATGCTATTCAAGGGGAGTCAGAAGTAGAATTTTGTGAGGAAAAAGAGGAGTATAGAGTGGAGGAAGTTAGTGATGAGGAAATTGAACAAGCAACTATCACCATGTTTAACAGCAAGGAGCAACAGAAGGTGAATATGATGAAATTTAAGGGGGAAATTGGCAAAACTCCCATATGTGCATTATTAGACAGTGGAAGCACACACTCCTTTGTGCATCCTACTGTCTTACAGGAGATTCAACCAAAATTATTGCATACTGTGCCAATGGTGGTGACAGTGGCCAATGGAGCTAAAATGGTGACAGATTTGCAGTGTGAGGCTCTCCAATTTAGTATACAAGGGTACCCCTTTCAGAAGGACATGAGAGTATTGGATGTGCAGGGATATGACATGATTTTGGGGATGGATTGGCTAAGAGGCTTAGGGCCTATGAATGTGGATTGGGGTGCTGGAAAAATAGAATTCAATCAAGGAGAAAAGACAATCAAATTGCAAGTGAAGGAAGAGAATGCCAAAATTAAGATGTATCAAGGTACAGTGGATGTAGATAAGGAGTCAAAGAAAGGAGGAGAAGTATTGTTGGCTCATATCATGTGTGTAGAGGAGTCAGACACTTTCAGTTTGACACCAGAAGCAGCAGCAAGAGCAATAAGCATACCTGATGAACTGAATGAAGTACTGGATACTTTTTCAGGTATCTTTGAAGATCCTAAAGGACTGCCTCCCACTAGAAACATTGAGCATGCTATTTCTTTGAACCCAGACAGCAAAGCCATCAACCAAAGGCCATACAGGTATAGCTACTTTCAAAAACTGGAAATTGAGAAAATTATAACTGAATTACTCAACAATCAATTAATACAGCCATCCCAAAGCCCCTATGCATCTCCTGTATTATTGGTTAAAAAGAAAGATGGATCTTGGAGAATGTGTGTGGACTACAGACAGCTTAATTCCAGTACAATAAAAAATAAATACCCTATACCTGTCATAGATGATCTGCTGGATGAACTACATGGTGCCAGTGTTTTCTCAAAAATTGATCTAAGATCAGGATACCATCAGATAAGGGTGAAGGATGAAGATAAATGCAAAACAGCATTTAGAACACATGATGGTCATTATGAATTTAATGTCATGCCATTTGGGCTGACCAATGCCCCAGCAACATTTCAAGCTTTAATGAACAATGTCTTCAAGCCTTACCTGAGAAGGTTTGTGCTAGTATTTTTTGATGATATACTAGTATATAGCAGCAACATGGAGGAACACAAAGAACATTTGGGGTTGACTTTGGAATTATTATCACAAAATCAACTATATGCTAAGAAGAGCAAGTGTGAGTTTGGCATGGATAGAATTGAATATTTGGGTCACATAATATCCAGAGAAGGGGTAGCTACAGACCCTAAAAAGATTCAGGCTATGTGTGATTGGCCAGTCCCTAAAACAGTAAAGGAATTGAGAGGGTTTCTAGGATTAACTGGGTATTACAGAAAGTTCATTAAGCACTATGGTACAATTGCAAGACCTCTCACTGAGCAGCTCAAGAAAAATGCTTTCAAATGGGCCCAGAAGCAAATAGTGCCTTTAATCAGCTTAAGGAAGCAATGCATACAGCTCCAGTGTTGGCCATGCCAGATTTCTCCAAAGAATTCATTCTGGAAACTGATGCGAGTGAGAAGGGAATAGGTGCTGTATTGATGCAAAACAAGCAACCAATTGCATTCTTGAGCAAGAGTTTAGGGCCAAAGAGTGTTGGGTTATCTGTGTATGAAAAAGAATTTTTAGCTCTACTAACTGCTGTACAGAAATGGAAGCATTACTTGATGGGAGGGCCATTCATCATAAGAACTGACCAGATTGCTCTCAAACACCTTTTAGAGCAAAGGGTCAATCATGCAATGCAGCACAAGGGGTTATGTAAATTAATGGGGTTAAACTACAAGATTGAGTACAAGAGAGGAGTTGAAAACAAGGTGGCAGATGCACTTTCAAGAAGGGATAGTGAAAACCAGCATGATGTTAGTGAGACAGTGGGTCTAAATGCTGTCACTGAACTCATTCCTCAGTGGGTGGAGGAAATTAAGAGCAGCTATCCAAATGATGCCTGGATTCAGGGTTTGTTAAACAAAATGACAAGAAAAGAGTTGGATGAGGCAAAATATACACTGTATCAGGGTATCCTGAGGTATAAGAATAGGATATGTGTGGGTGAAGAAAGGGAATGGAGGCAAAAGCTAGTAAAAGAAATTCATGCATCAAGCGTTGGAGGACATTCAGGTGTATACCCCACTTATCAGAGGCTAAAGAAATTGTTTTACTGGCCTGGTATGAAGGAAGCAGTGAAAGAAGAAGTGAGAAACTGTGAGGTGTGCCAAATAAACAAAAGTGAGCATGTGGCTAGCCCTGGGTTGTTGCAACCTATTTCATTACCAGATGGTGCATGGCAAGGCATTAGTATGGATTTTATAGTAGGTTTACCTAAATCAGAGGGTAAAAATGTCATTCTGGTGGTGGTGGATCGATTTACTAAATATGCTCACTTCATACCCATGTCCAACCCTTACACTGCCAAGGAGGTGGCTCAACTGTTCTTGAAAAACATATACAAGCTCCATGGACTACCACTCAATATAATAACTGACAGAGATCCCTTGTTTACAAGTAAGTTCTGGAAGGCACTCATGGAGCATTTGGGAGTCAAGCTTAATTACAGTACTTCTTACCATCCACAAAGTGATGGGCAAACTGAGAGAGTGAATCAGTGTCTGGAGAACTATTTGAGGTGCATGGCATTTGACAAACAGAAGAAATGGATGCAATGGTTGTATTTGGCAGAGCACTGGTACAATACCAGTTATCATACTTCACTCAAATGCAGTCCTTTTGAGGCTCTATATGGATATGAACCCAGAAATTTGCCCATGCTCAGCAGCAGCAGTGAACCAATGCCCTTGTCAGAATGGGAAGGAAGGAAGAGAGAACAAACTTCTCAATTGTTGAAGGCACAGTTGGAAAGAGCCCAGGAGAGAATGAAAAAGTATGATGATAGGGACAGAAGTGAGAGGAGTTTTAAAGAAGGTGATTGGGTTTATTTAAAGTTGCAGCCGTATAGACAAATATCAATTTCTGGCCAACATGAGTCAAAGTTGAACCCCAAATACTATGGCCCCTATGAAATTGTGGAGAAGATAGGAGCAGTGGCATACAGACTAAACTTACCTCCTGGATCATCCATACATCCAGTGATACATGTGTCTCAACTTAAACTGAAACATGGAGCAGGAGTTCAGGTAAGTTCTCAACTACCTACAGTGGGACCAGATGGTGAGCTGAGAGCTGAACCACAGTTAGTGCTAGACAGGAGGGTAGTGAAAAGAGGAAACTTGCCAATTATTCAGTGGTTAATTCAATGGTTTAACAAACCAACTGAGTCAGCAACCTGGGAGGATTTTGATAAGTTGGTCCAGCAATATCCAAAATTTATTCTTGAGGACAAGAATATTGCTGAGAGAGGGGTATTGTCAGGAATTGAATTGCAATCTCAAATCAAAGGAGATAAAATTGATATGAAGATAGTTGCTGAGAGAATAGTTGACCAGGTCAATGTGAAGGGGTCAGTCATATTAAACGGAAGTTTCAATCAGAGCGTTAAATCACAGCCCATTGCTCAAGGGCCCAATTCTGATGGAAGTAACGGCGTTATTGAAAAGACTGGTGAGCTGGCTACTGGGAATTAGCCGTTGGGACCACCTGTTTAGCTAATTGCCAAAAAGGAGGATTTACTGCGTTATTTCATTATTTGGTTAATTGTAATTCCTTGTTTTACCTTAAGATATTTGTAGTGAGATATATAAGCAGTGGATGGGAGTAGTTAGGGTTTTTATGCGTTATCTGAGATCTGAAAAACACTATTTCATTTCTTATTCTCTATTTCTGTCTTTTCATTCTCGTTCTGTAATTTGTTAGCATTTCCTTGTTTTGTAAGGATTAATATCCGACTTTTGGCTCAATAGCAATTATTAAAACCCAATTATCTTTTCCCAGTTTCAATTTACTTCAATATTTCTTCTATTTCTTCAATTGGGAGTTCATTCTGAATCTGGTCTGGTAAGCTACAGCTCAGTGCAGCTATTTCGTCCCGAAATCTCATATTTTCGGTTCGAAATGCAGTTTAACTGAATCAGGTTTGTGACACAAAGCCATGGGTGATACCGTATTGGAAGGAGGAGAGTGGTACTGAGAGGAACTAGCGATTTTGGATTTGGTTTAACTTAAGTGGGGGACGTTGTTTAATTTATTCCTTGTAAATTTAATATGTATAGGTATTAATTAACCATCACTACCTCCTAATTGGCAACTTTCTTATAAGATTGGCTTATGACAATCCTAGACAGCGCATGGCTCTTCAAGGTGCTTCATTTTGCATTACATATAATCAGGTACAAGGGTATCATGGTACCACCTGTGTTTGATTCAAATATCGATATATGGCACTGGTTTGGTTGTTTTACATTGCTAACTTCCATTGGCCATGATACTACAAGTGCTCCTAGTAAACGACAGTGGGGAACATGTTTTGCAACTAGAACATTTTTGCATGATTGTTCGTTGTTATTGAAGTAAGAAAGAAAGCTCAATTGCTCAATTTTGTCTAAAGTAGCATCAACAGAGAAAAGTAAGAATAAGAGTCAAATATAAAGAGATAATTGAACAAGGAGAGTGCATCTTATACGAAGGCAACATACCACAGTTCCTTATATGCAAATCTTTGTCTTATGCTCTTAATCACAGTAACACAACTATACACTGTCAATTGCAATTCAGTTATTGAAATAGTTTATGGAAATGAAATCTTATCACATTTCACACAAGAACCTGCAGCTTTGTCTAAGCACTTATTAATCGAGATCAGCAAATAGAAATTTGGTAAAAGAACAGTTATTAAACAGCTAATATACGTCACACATATGTAGTCTTAATGCTTAAAAGAAATTCACTATAGTGTTTATCTAAGGTCTGACAAGTGCTTTTTATTCATAAGTCCATTGCTAACTTCTACTACACGTGTGAAACAAGGTGCAACCTAAATTCTCAGAAATCAAATTATTGAGACAAATCAGGAAAGAGGAACAGTACCTAATAAACTTTATGAATCATACCTTATGATCTTTATTATTTTTCTAAAAGTCATAAACAAAGCTATAGAACCCCTCTTTTTTTTACGCTACTGAATTTGAGGGAAACAAGATCGCAGTTTAACATCACTTTAGATGAAAGTTCAGGTCTAAGAAACAAATTCACTATGGTCCAGTAAAAAATTCAGATATGGTGATTCACCACTGTTATCCAAAGCTTAACCATCTAAACTAATTATCCTATTAATTTAGGATCCAGGAACAGTTTGACTAAAGGAATTTCATACAAAAGTCTTTATAAACACCACATCTATGCATTTCTGTCCAGGACTCGGTGTGATTATAAAAGATGTCAATCCTGACAGAAATTCGGCAGCACCTCCCTTCTCCTTTGTTTAATTAACAAAACCCCTTTCTCCATGGCTGAAGCCAACAGAGAAAGAAGATGCTACCTATGTCAGGAGAAGCTCCAGCCATGGTAAAATGCTAAAGACCGAAGAAACTTCAGCCAAAGCAATAGAACAGCCGATATCCGAAGATACTTCAGACAAGGCTTGAATCGGACCAGAGATTGGGGAAAAAGGAAAGGAGAGAAGAAACAAATGTTGTTGGATCGAATTGGAGACAAACAATTTCACGAAGCAAAGCAACAAGAATCAAACACTTTCAAATCAAGAACATCAGAACTCAAACAAATTTCTCAAAAGATCACAAATTTCTCAATTAACAGGAAATTCAACTTGCAAATTCGTTCTTTACCTTTTATCTTACCTTTTCCTTTGATTACAAGCAGCTATCAAGCTTTGATTTCACCTAATTTCACTATTCTATACTTGCACTTCAACCATTCGTTGAAATGCTTCACTCACGACCTCAACCTAAGCTTTTACAATGGAGTTGTGCGTGTGTGAATCAAGCTCCGAAGTCTCTAGAGAATATCTCTAGAGGTTCAGAGAGAGTGTGAGATGTTCTCAGTAAATGAGAGTGGCTAATTTTCGGACCAGGGACCCTTGCTTCTTCAAACCGTGGGATATTTATAGCCACTGGATGTCAGGTGGCTTCTCTTGGAAGGAGCTCACTTCAATTCAATCTCGACCCTTGATTGGAGGGCACATGGATCACCAATTAATCTGACGGCTAAGAGATAAGGAATTTGTGTTTTCTCCTATGGTCAAACGAAGGAGGAATGGGGAGGTTTGGTTTCATTCTGTTAGAGGATTTGCTACAACCCAATTGATCTCGTCCTTCGATTGTTTGACCTTCGTGTTGACTTCTCATCCGACGGCTGAAGTCGCGTGACATCGTTGGAGCTTCTAGACAGTCAGAGAAGTCGCTAGCAGATTTGACCAAGCAGTTAGGGGTTTGTTTTACCACCATCATTGCTCACGCAACAAACTCTTCCGCTGTCGGCCTTGGCTGAACGGATTCTGTTGGGAGTAGTCACCGGTGGTTACGGTGGTCAAAGCGCAACTTCTCCTTTTCTCTTTCGTATTTCTCTCTTCTTTTCTGTTGGAGAAGAAGGTCTCTTCATCTACGGGCCCCACATGTCGGATTTAGTGAGAGAGAAAGCCAGCGACATCATCCTCCTCTTTTCTGTGCGCGCGGTTTACAGTGAGCCGAAGTCTCCTGAATTTCCCTCTGTACATGGTGTATGAGGAACGAGCTCACTCATATTCGTAACAGGGAGATGGAATTCAAATTTCGTTCAGCCCCTCATCTCCATTCCTTTTTCCACTGGTTTCCTCCATTTATATGTTTTATTCAATTTCCATAGCTTACTGAAACCAAATAAATCGTTTAGGGCACTTCCCAATCGAGTTTTCTCATGAAATTTTAGGAGTAGTCTCAAAAAAATATGTAGTATCTGATGGTATCAAGAATTTTCTGAAAAATCTCTCCCAATTATTTTATTTATTTTCTTCAAATGTAGGGGCTTCTTTGCATAACATGGGACTTCTGTGAGGCTTCTGACCATTTTGAAGATACCATAAATTTCCTCATGCTTCATTGGATTTTTGGGTAATTTTTCATGATTTTTGGAGCCCATTTGATATTTTTCCATGATTTTTCTCAAATTTCCTGTATTTATTATTCATGAAATTATCCAATTATTTTCATGAATTTGGCCTCATTAAATTGGGTCAAACAAAACTTAAGATGTAGATTATTGGGAACAAATAACTTAAAATGAACGCAAACTCGCTTGAAACATGAAATGATGCTCAGAATTGTCATTATTTGCATATCATCAGCGTATTTACTATGTATAGTCAAAATTATTTCAATAAATAAGATTAGAAACATATTATGGACAATATATAGAGTTGAAATATTGATTATTACGATCAAATGACTAAGAATGTATAGAAAATCATTTGAGATACTCAAATGATGATCAGAATTTGTATTATTTGCACATTATATGCAAATTTACTCTGTATAATCGAATTATAGATAATATAAAGAACTTAAATATAGATTATTGCAAACTAATGACTTAAAATGAATGCAAAATCTCGTGAAATGCTCAAATGATGCTGAGAATTTGCATTATTTGCTAATTATATGTGTATTTACTATGTATAAACCAATTATTTGAATAAATGATATCAGAAAAATATTCTAGGCAATATAAAGAGGTGAAATATAAATTATTGCGATCAAATTACATAAAATGAATATCTCAAAATGCTCAAATGATGCTCAGAATTTGCATTATTTATACATTATATGCGTATTTACTATGTATAATCCAATTATATGAAAAAATAAGAACATAATCATAATCAAGATAAAATAAAGAGCTTAAGTATAGATAATTCCGAACAAATGACACAAAATGAATGCAAAATCTCTTGAAATGCTCAAATGATGCTCCGAATTTGAATTATTTGCACATTATATGTGTATTTACTCTGTATAATCCAATTATTTGAATAAATAAGATCAGAAACATATTCTACACAAAATAAAGATCTTAAATATAGATCATAGAGATTAAATAACTTAAAATGAATGCGAAATCGGTTGAAATGCTCAAAGGGTGCTCAGAATTTACTTTATTTGCACATTGAATGCGTATTTAGTATGTAAAATCCACATATTTGAACAAATAAGATCATAAATATATTCTACACAAAATAATGAGCTTAAATATAGATTATGGCGATCAAATGACTTAAAATGAATGCAAAATCCCTTGAAATGCTCAAATAATGCTCAGAATTTATATTATTAGCATATTATATGCTTATTTACTATGTATAATCCAATTATTTGAATAAATATGATCTGAAACATATTCTAGACAAAATATGGAACTTAAATGTAGATTATTGCAAATAAATGACTTCAAATGAATAAAAAATCTATTCAGCATCAAATGATGCTCAGAATTTGCATTATTTGCACATCATCAGCATATTTATTATGTATACTCAAAATTATTTGAATAAATAAGATCAGAAATATATTCTGGACAATATATAGAGCTGAAATATTGATTATTACAATCAAATGACTTAATATGAATGCAAAATCTGTTTAAATTCTTAACTGATGCTTAGAATTTGTATTATTTCCACATTATATGTGTATTTATTATGTATAATCTAATTATACGATAAATAAGATCAGAAATATATTCTAAATAAAATAATGATCTTAAATATTGATTACTGCGAACAAATGACTTAAAATAATTGCAAAATCGCAAAAAATGCTCAAATGATGCTCAGAATTTGCATTATTTGCACATTATATGCGTATTTACTATATATAATCCAATTATTTAAATAAATAAGATCAGAAACAATATCTAGACAATATAAAGAGCTTATATATAGATTATTGCGATCAATTGACTTAAAATGAATGCAAAATAATTTGAAATGCTAAAAAGATGCTCAGAATTTGCATATTATATGCGTATTTACTATGTATAATCCAATTATTTGAATAAATAAGATCAGAAACATATTCTAGACAAAATAAAGAGCTTAAATATAGTTTTTTGCAAATAAATAACTTAAAATGAATGCAAAATCTCTTGAAATGCTCAAATGATCCTCATAAATGCATTATTTGCACATTATATGCATATTTACTATGTATAATCCAGTTATTTGAATAAATATGATCAGAAACATTTTCTAGACCATATAACGAGCTTATATATAGATTTATTGAGACCAAATGACTTAAAATGAATGCAAAATCGCTTGAAATGCTCAAATGATGCTCAGAATTTGTATTATTTGCACATTATTTGTGTATTTACTTTGTATATTACAATTATTTTAATAAATAAAATCAGAGGAATATATTATAGACAATATAAAGAGCTTAAATATAAATTATTGCAGTTAAAATGACTTACAATGAATGAAAACTCGCTTGAAACATCAAATGATGCTCAGAATTTGCATTATTTGCATATCATCAGCGTATTTATTATGTATAGTCAAAATTATTTGAATAAATAAGATCAGAAACATATTATGGACAATATATAGAGCTGAAATATTGATTATTACTATCGAATGATTTAAAATGAATGGAAAGTCGCTTGAGATGCTCAAATGAAGTACCTGAATTTGCATTATTTGCACATTTTATGCGTATTTACTACATATAATCCGATTATTTGAATAAATAAGATCAAAAACATATTCCAGTCAATATAAAGAGCTTAAATATTAGATAATTGCGATCAGATAACTTAAAATAAATCCAAAATCTCTTGAAATGCTCAAACGATCCTCAAAATTTGCATTATTTGCAAATTATAGGCGTATTTAATACTTATAATCCAATTATTTGAATAATAAAATCAGAAACATATTCTAGACAATATAAAGAGCTTAAATATAAAATTAATGCATAATCTCTTGAAATGCACAAATGATGCTCAGAATATGTATTATGGGCGCATTGTATATTCCAATTATTTTAATAATAATTAAGATCTGAAAAATATTCTAGACAAAATAAAGAGCTTAAATATAAATTATTACGATCATATGACTTAAAATGAATGCAAAATCGCTTAAAAGGTCAAATGATGCGTCGAAGTTGCATTATTTGCACATCATGAGTGTCTTTACAATGTATAGTCAAAATTATTTGAATAAATAAGATCAGAACATATTTTGGACAATATAAAGAGCTGAAATATTGATTATTAAATGACTTAAAATGAATGCAAAATCGATTGAAATGCTCAAATGATGCCATGAATTTGCATTATTTGCACATTATATGCATATTTACTATGAATAAATATTATCAGAAACATTATCTAGAAATTATAAAGAGTTTATATATAGATTATTGCGATCAAATTACTTAAAATGAATGCAAAAATGTTTGAAATGCTCAAATGATACTCAGAATTTGCATTATTTGCACATTATATGTGTACTACTATGTATAATCCAATAATTTGAGTAAATAAGATGAGAAACATATTCTAGCCAAAATAAAGAGCTTAAATATATATTATTGCGATCAAATAACTTAAAATGAATGAAAAATCTCTTTAAATGCTCAAATGATCCTCAGAATTTGCATTATTTGCATATTATATGTGTAAATATATTTATAATCTAATTATTTGAATAATAAAGATCAGAAACATATTCTAGAGAGTACAGAGAGCTTAAATATAAATTATTGCTATCAAATGACATATAATGAATGAAAAATCATTGGAAATGCACAAATGATGCTCAGAATTTGCATTATTTGTGTATTTACTATGTTAATCTAATTATTTGAATAAATAAGAACAGAAACAAATTCTAGATAAAATAAAGTGCTTAAATATAGATTATTGCAAATAAATAACTTAAAATGAATGAAAAACTCATGAAATGCTCAAATGATCCTCAGAATTTGCATTATTTCACGTTATGTGCATATTTTCTCTGTGTAATCCAATTATTTGAATAAATAAGATGAGTAACATATTCTAGACAGAATAAAGAGCTTAAATATAGATTATTGTGATCAACTGACTTAAAATGACTGCAAAATCGCTTGAAATGCTCAAATGACACTCAGAATTTGCATTATTTCCACATTTTAGCGTATTTACTATGTATAATCCAATTATTTGAATACATAAGATTAGAAACATATTCTTGATAAAATAAAGAGCTTAAATAAAGAATATTGCGAAAAAATATCCTAAAATGAATGCAAAATCTCTAGAAATGCTCAAATGATCCTCCAAATTTGCATTATTTGCACATTATATGTGTATTTACTGTTTATAATCCAATTATTTGACTAATAAAGATCAGAAACTTATTCTAGACAGTGTAAGGAGCTTAAATATAAATTATTGCGTTCAAATGACATAAAATGAATGCAAAATCACTGGAAATGCACAAATAATGCACTGAATTTGCATTATTTACGCATTATTTGCATATTTACTATGTATAATCAAATTATTTGAGTAAATAAGAACAAAAAATATTCTAGATGAAATAAAGTACTTAAATATAGATTATTGCGAATAAATACTTAAAATGAATGCAATATATCTTGAAATTCTCAAAAGATTCTCAGAATTTGCATTATTTGCACGTTATATGCTTATTTGCTCTGTGTAATCCAATTATCTGATTAAACAAGATCAGTAACATATTCTAGACAAAATAAGATCTTAAATATAGATTATTGCTATCAAATGACTTAAAATGAATGCAAAATCGATTGGAATGCTTAAATGATGCTTACAATTTTCACTATATGCACATTATATACGTATTTAATTTATATAATACAATTATTTGAATAAATAAGATCAGAAACCTATTATAGCCAAAATAAAGAGCTAAAATATAGATTATTTCAAACAAATGACTTCAAATGATAGCAAAATCGCTTGAAATGCTCAACTGATGCTCAGAATTTATATTATTTGCTCATTATATGCGTATTTACTATGTATAATATAATTATTTATATAAATAAGATCAGAAATATATTTTAGACAAAACAAAGAGCTTAATTGCTTAAATAGATTATTGCGATCAAATGAATTAAACTAAATGCTGAATCACTAGAATTGCTCAAATGATGCTCAGAATTTGCAGTATTTGCACAATATATGTGTATTTACTATGTATAATCCAATTATTTGCATAAATAAGATCTGAAACATCTTCTAGACAAAAAAAGAGCTTCAATTTATATTATTGAAAACAAATCACTTAAAATGAATGCAAAATCTCTTGAAATGCTTAAATGATGGTCATAATTTGCATTATTTGCACATTATATGTGTTTTTACTACTGGAGGGGCTAATCGAGTTTCGCTCGATATTTGACTTACAAATAAATACAAAAATATGTTATAATTTTTAAATTTGTAAAAATAAATGTATATATATATATAGAGTTTTGCTATGGTGAGTTGCAACTCACGGAGCCTTCCGTGAGTTGCGATCAAAACAGTTAGATCTGATTCGAAATGACAGATCCAAACCGTCCAATATGATCTCCATATTGAAATCTATTTGCAGACCAAATTTTATATTTTTTTCAAAATTTTTAAGTATTTTTTGGAAATTTAGAAAATCGCTAATCTAATTTAATTATGTACCGTTCAAAAATAGCAGTTTTTAAAAATCCAAAAAAAAAATACTTTAAAATTTTGAAAAAAATATAAAATTTGGTTTGCAAGGATATTTTAATATGGAGATCATATTGGACGGTTTGGATCGGTCATTTCGAATCAGATCTAACCGTTTTGATCGCAACTCACGGAAGGCTCCGTGGGTTGCAACTCACCATAGCAAAACTCATATATATATATATATATATATATATATATATATATATAATTTTTGATGGGAATAAACTATGTGTTGTTTAAAATTTATCAATTATGTTTAGAAGCTATTTCAATTATTCGACTTTTTATTAATTTATATCTTCATAATTAAGCCTTTGATTAGCCTATCACTAACTTATAACTAAGTTTTATCAATGGGTACCCATTGGTACCAATGATCGACATAAAATTATACTCTTTAACATTTTAATTTTGCAGAACATAAAATCAACAAATTAAGGACATTTTTATCCTTACGATCAAAATTTCTTTTATAACCTTCAAAATAATTTTCTATTATTGATTCAAAAATATAATACTAAGAAAATTCCAAAACAATGGTTTTAAACAATTTAAAAAGAAAAACAGTAAAAAATAAAAATAAAAATAAAAAAATGCATATAACATTTGGATTGCTATGGATTTAATATGTAAATTAAATTGATTAAATTAGATTTGTTGATTTAAAAAAATGCCTAAAAACGTGACAATGATGCACAAAAGAGCCAACGCGCGTACATATCATCATGCACCATAAGCTATCCGTATACTAAACAGAAGTAAAATTAAACATATCAAATATTATTTGTTCATATCCAAAAAATTGACAGCTAGAAATAGTAAATTATATTAGAATTTGGACGAATTACACTGTAGAAACACATAAAAAATGTATTAACGATGCGTTTGGATGTACATGAATAAGATGTTATTCCAAATTTACTGATCTTAATTTAGAATGATCCAAACAATCTAGAATTAAAAATTTATTTCAAATTTATTCTTAATTTACAATGATCCAAACAACACTTTTGATCAATAACTAGTCATAGTATTATTCTCAAACAACACCATAAAAACACGAACACTGTAATTTTCAATCTAGATGCTACGAATACAAATATTAATAGATATCATAAAGATATTCCGGATACTTTTCAAATTAATCGATACGTCCAATTAGTCTGGGCCTTAAAGATTTTTTATCATCCAATTTCTTAAATCCAATTTTATGTATTCTGAACGGGAATACATTTTTTTTATTATCATTTTAACTTTGACCTTCTTGTGCATAGTGTGTTGGGGATATGACCACAAAAGATCATGCCAAGTTGCAGAGATTTGATAACGTCAGTTTGATTGGGTGAGGTTCACGCATTCATTGGAATTAATGTAATTAAAGTAAAAATTTTGACTAAGCCGGACCGGTTCAGAATTCCAGATTCATGCATTATAATGCAATTTTTTTTTTTTTTTTTGAAATTTATTATAATGCAATTACATTGACGTATGGGAGCTGATACGGTGATACCTCTCTTTCTCTCTCTGTGTCATGTCTGAGTATCAAATCCTATCTATATAGCTATTCCATGCGTACGTTGTAAGATGAGGTAACCCGTAACCCACTTCAAATTTTGGGCTAACTTTATTTCTTAGAAAGGCTAGAATGTCCAATTTGGGAAGGTTAACTTTTCATTTGCTTGCCACATTGTCTTCCCAAATTTGATTATAATCTTTGAAAAAAAAATATAGAAAACATGCTCCGATCCCCTATATGTCTATAACGTACCAAGGTACTATAATATATAGTTGGTAAATTTGGTTGATCACAAACCAACAACACCACATGTTCGTGTTTGATCAAATGAATGAATAGGCGCCATGCATATATGTTGAAAAAATGCTGCTCTTTTATTTATTCACCATATCGGATAATTTGAGCAATGACTAGTCGAGAAATACAAAACAGAATCAGTCAGCATTATATAGGCTGATATATCCTTGTTGAACTTTAAAGTCTAGGTATAAATATTTTGGAGTTTCTTTTGAATTGAAACATCATTAGGAAGAACTATAAAAAATCTATAAAACATAACTTATTTTAGAGAAGTGACAACTGTTTTAAAATATATTTAGCCGCCGTCCAATTTAAGCCATAAATTTGAAACAAATAATTTATCATATATTATCTAATAAATTATTAAACAATTTTTTATATATTCGCATCAAATTTTATTTTGAACCAATTTAAAAGACATAAAAAGAGTACCTAAAAGTATATTTTTTATTTTTTAATAAATTTATAATAAAAAAGTGCACGTTGCTACATAAACTCGAATATTTATCCATGGTGTAAATTAGGTAAATATAGTGTATGGTTTTAGAGATATTCCACATCTCATCAACTTTTAGTTTGTTTAGCGGACTGTCAATTATTGATGATACGTGAACCGTCTCGAAATGGGACGGTGTGGATAATTATTTATTTTTTTTAAGAATCTGACAAACTACTCACCCATGTTGGATATCGGCTGGCACACATCAAATCGGATTGAATCTCATGGTTGGGAATCAAGAATAGTAGGGTATGATTCAAAACAGATGGGGATAGACAAGTTCTAAGTTGGTTAACTTTTGGGTCGATTTGGGAATTCAAAGGTTTAGATCATGAGATAATTGTTGTCCTTAAAATATATCCGAATCTACAGTTGCAGATTTAAAAGATCCGACGAGCATATGCCCACAATTAAAAATGTTTTTTTATTAAGCATTTAACGTTATTGTAACTATTCGATTTTAAATAAAACACAATATATTACAATTAAGATGGGCATGGACCAGTCCTTGACCTAAGTCCGCCCCTGTGAACCCAGCATATATATATATTGCCAAAAGATTGGTTACCTCACCCGAACCCATTCAAGTCATTAAATAAGCACTACGTAAAAATAAAAGAAGTCATTAAATAAGTAGGTATAGTTGGAGTACCCTATTTAATGTAAATGAAATATGATATCATTTTTATATTTTAAAAGCACACTTCAATAATTCAATATATATGCAACTCCTGTCTCAGTTACTTGTTTACTGTTGACCAAAATAACACATTTTTCGATTAATTTCATCGATATAGCGTGTTCAATCTCTTTCTCTCTCTCTATTTTTTTTTCTTTTTTGATCAACATGGAAATGAGCATAGCTAGAAAAAGTATAATAGAATTGTAAATATTTTATTTACAATAATATAGGTTGTATGTTATAACAATATTTATAACTTCATTTGACGAAATTAATAATTTTATTCATTGGCATAATTTTAAATTAATTGATTGTCAAATAATCTTTGGACCTCTCTTTCAAGCGAAGAAGTACTATTTCATTTCGGACAAGTGAACATGAACCTGTATAAAAATTTACATAATTAATTTTAAATAAACGTTCTGTTTTTCCACCAATATATATTAAAAAAATTAGTTGATTCAAAATCATCTGTATAAAAGTAATATTTTTTATTTCGTCGTTTTCCATTCCCTGTACAAACTAAACCGCTAACGCAATAATTAAAGATTCCAGTGATTTAAATAATGATATGACATTGACATTTAATCAGATATTTATTATGTGCAAGCGAAGAAAAAAGCTAGAAACATAATGGTACTCCTTTTGGTTGGGTCTACATCCTTTCCCGTGCTGTACACTGTGCAGTATAATCTCAGCCGTCCGAATTTGCTGATAATTCACTCTAAAAGAATTACAATGTAAATCTAATGGCTGAAATTCCTTAGGAGACCAATTTATTGCATTTAATTAATTTGATATATCTTTGTTTACATACCTCCCTTGCAAAGATATGGCGAAGTAACATTAATTGTTATTAATAAAGTTGGTCATATCATATGCAATGTTCCAAAAATAATTAATACTCGACAGAACAAAATACGATATGGTGCATTTATCAATATTGAAGAATTCTTCTTTTCCTCAATGATATGGTGCTTATTAGCTTATTTAATGTGTTGAATCAGGAAATCGATATACAGAAGCAGCTTGAACTTACTTTTTAAATTTCTTTCCTTAATTATATTCGGGCACTAAAAACATTATTCTGGTCCTATATATACGTAACAACTCGATACAATATTATTAAAGTCAAAATTAGAGATTTACTCGTTACATCACATTTTAGCAAATATAATTTCAAAATTTGTTGGTATGAAAAATCTGTAGGAATTTTTTTTTTTTTGAAATTGATTTGGTTCGTAGTTAATTATACTTTAAAAGATTACTATATAATTAAACAATAAGGTCCGTTAGGATACAAGAATAATATCTTATATCGGATTAATTCTTACTTCTATAATTCACTTTAAAAATAGAAATCGAAATACTTGGATTAAAAATTTATTTTAAATTGAGATTTAAAAAAAAAACATTCTTAATTCAAATTAACTTATTTAGAAATATATACTCTCAGTCTTAAATAACTAATTCGTAGTTATATTCTGAAACCAACCAATTTCTCCCTTGTATTTTATATGCTTTGTTTGCTTTGACTTAAATATCATTAACTAATAAATATCAGGAGTTGAAAAGCTACACCATTTGACCTATGATGACATTTTTCTCCTCCTGATTAAAAATGGCATCCAACTTTAAGCACATACTTTGAATAAGTTTGAAAACCTTTGCGTTTCATATTTACACCGTTTGACCTCTTCATGAACTTTTAACCACGAAACACAACAGAGCATCATCTCTCTCTCTCTCTAAAAGAAACAAGAGCAATAAATCGGTATGCCCTATCAATAAATGCAGTTGCACCCTCTCAATGCTCTCCGCAATAACTCCTATTCAATACCCTCCTCTCCTCTCACTCACTATTCACCTTCTTCTCTCCCAATCTCTCTTTCACTCTCTTTTATCTTTTTTAATTTCTCCTTCCAACCAAACCGCCATTTATTGGCTTCTCTCCTACACACTTGAGTGAGAACTGCTTCCTCCTTCCCTTCCTCCACCTTCTTTCTCTCTTCCTCTACCTCTCTTGCTGTCACTTTTTCAATTCCCCATTTTTGTCCTTTCCTTTTGTTCATCTTACATAAACAGTACTTTTCTAGATCTATCCGAAGTTCTCTGAAATGTCTCTCTTTCCTTCTCTATAACTCTCTATGCATTCCTTTCTTCTGTTGCAAATCTAACATAACTGCCAATTTGCTCTGATCCTTTATAGAATTAAGAGTCAGGCTTTCTTACAACAAATAACCAGCTGGAATATCATGAACGAAGTGAGCAAGAAGAAAGTGCATTTGGAAGTGAGAGTGTACAGAAATTTTTAGGGTTAGTTTCAAGATATGACCGCTGGAATGATGCTTCCATCTCGCAACATGCAATCGATGATCGGTAGAACCAATGGTACCGTAGCATATGGCTCTTCTTCTCCTCTTTCTATTGGACAGGTTCGTTATACATTGAAATTGGTTATTGTTTCTTCTGTTTAATGATCCAATATTAAAAGTTCATTTTGTACTCATTATTATCTTTTTTTTTTTTTCTGCATTACATATTCCCAAGTATAATGGTGGTGATAGAAACGTGTGATCGTTTTCAGCTGTAATCTTTTCGATTTGTGTGATATTAACTTTGCATACACTTGTATATATTGTAAAAAAATTATTTGAGGGTAAGATGTATATCGTAACCGTCCTTTTTTTCCCTTTTTTTTTTGTCTATAGGCGTGTGCGCTGTGTGTGGACAGTATATTTTTATGTGAGCTAGAGAGATATTCTTTTAATTAGTCCATAGAATGCAATACAAAAAGTATATAGAAAGTGGATTCTATCTTTTAATAATACATATTAAGTTGTTAACATATGTGATATATCATGTGATGTTATGAAACGGTCAACAAGTTTTGTGTATATAACTATATATTCTCTAATAATAAGTCAAGCCTTTAGTAAAAAAGTCGAGATGTGTTAATATTAATTAATATTTTTTTTTTTAAAACAGACCGCTAATATTTTTTTTACCTGCTACAAGTATGTAGTCACTACTGTATTTCTTAATTCTTCCAGTTTCAACCCAGCTATTGTTGAAATTAGAAACCAAAGTATATATCTACTATATATATGTATATATATTGAACACACTGCATTAGAATCAGTCCATAAGCTCGTAGGGTCAGTGGTAAGTGATAACATAGACTAGCTCTTTAATATGTACTTCATGTACATTCATTATATATATCAACTAGGACTTTAATTCCCAAGGTTGGTAGTTATCTCATAATTAATTATTATTAAATTGTTCAATGGAATGTACAATTTAAAACCCTGGATCTTATCACAAAATCCAAAAATTTAAAAGTACGTTGACCAATGTCATATAAAAGTCAAATAGGATATATAGAAAAATATACAAAAAACTGGATTGAAACTATAGCTTCATATATAAGCATATGAATTAAGCCTCTAGATAGGACTGTTCCTTCTGTATCCAACTTAATTAATTTACCTGAAATTCAAATACTTGTTATGCTCTTTATTTTTGTCAGGCAAACATGTTAGATGCTCAACAAATTCCTCTGCAGTTCCATGATAATCATGACCACCAACATCTCCATACAGCAGATATTACTGAGCCTCTGCCACTAGGTCCCACCTGTGAGGGCCCACATGGAACAATACGGTCAAGGGAGGATGACTTCGAGAGCAAATCCATGAATAGTGAGAATAATGGTGAAGGAACTGGGTCAGGTGATGACATTCAGGACCCAAACCAGAGGCCAAAGAAGAAGCGTTACCACCGTCACACACAACACCAAATCCGAGAATTGGAGGCGTAAGTAACAAATTAATGATAATGGAAAAACCAATTTTGACTAGTGCTCATTACAAAATTTTTGCATACTGTAGAAAATCAACATGCACACACATATCTGTGTGTGTGTGTGTGGACACGTGTGTGTGCATTCTTGATTTGTTCGTTTAGTTTTCAGCCACAAAAATTAGCTATTGGAACTGGAGCCCATTAGCTAAATTCAACTTACAACAAAGACAATTTGAATTAGAGCACAAAATTATATATTACGCCATTTGAAGTCTTTAATTTGTTTGTCTGTCTTGTTTATCTGTAGTTTCTTTAAGGAATGCCCACACCCAGATGACAAGCAACGAAAGGCACTAAGTCAAGAGTTGGGATTAGAGCCTCTGCAAATCAAATTTTGGTTTCAGAATAAGCGCACACAAATGAAGGTGTTTCTCCTTTCCTGTTGCAGATACGATTTAATTGTACTTTTAACACCTTTCTTTTGGCCAATGGCTTGTTAGCCTAGTGGTTTGGCTCTATAACAAAATCGTTGGTTTAATGGTTTCAAAAAACCAACCTTCAAAAAAAAAAAAAAAAAAAAAAAAAACACCTGTTCTTTTGAGAAATTATAGGTTAATCCCAAATAATTTTATCTTGATGACCTTATTTAGAATTAATGTGAAAAGTATCTTTTATGAATTGTGTATAATCATGCTTTAGTTCCTGTGGCTACGACAGTATTAGACAAATTAATAATAGATTGAAGACATAGAATTAGAAACACCTGATAGGTCCAATACCTGATTGAGCATATGATGCATTCCTCCTAATTTATTTTATGACTCACATCACATAAAATGCTAACTCCTGTTTCTTTTTTATTCTTTTAAACTACTTCAGACTCAGCATGAAAGGAGTGAAAATAGTCAGCTCCGGACTGAGAACGAGAAACTTCGGGCTGAGAACATGCGGTACAAAGAGGCTCTGACAAATGCCTCCTGCCCTAATTGTGGTGGTCCTGCATCGCTTGGTGAGATGTCATTTGATGAACACCATCTTCGGATTGAGAACGCACGCCTTCGTGAAGAGGTACTTGTTTAAGATATCATATGGTATAGTCCATTGGAGGCATTGGCTAGAAAAGATTAATATCAGTACAATTCATTGATCTATGCCATTGTAGCTTTAGTTTTGTTTAGGCTGTGTTTAGATTGACAAGGAATAGCATTAACCTAGGGTTGGCGACTATTTTGAAATACTATTCAGTGTTTGGCTGAGTGGGTAGATGTTTGGGATAGTAGCTACCTGCCTAACTCCACTATTCCAACTACAAGATGTGTTAGCTATTTTGAAAATTTGAGTTCATGGATAACCTTGCTAATCCAACTCATAAACAAAATATATATTAATTGTTTTCATTATATACCTGTAACGACGATTCATTCATGAACATATAAGTCTAAAATATGAAGCCAATAAATGCCGACTGATCAATTTGAAAAAAAAAACTTTTAAGATACACTGGATTATTCATATATGATTAGTTACCTCAAATTATAATTCGTTGATTTGACCTTACTATAGGTTTCCTTAACAATCTTTTTTCATTATTAAAAGATTGATAGGATATCTGGAATAGCCGCAAAATACGTAGGCAAGCCATTGGTCTCATACCAACCACACTCTAGCCCAATGTCCAACCGTTCTTCTCTAGATCTCGGAGTTGGGTCCTTTGGTGGTCATTCACCGATAGGAACTGACATATTTGGCCCTGGTGAATTACTTCGGAGCGTGACCGGCCAATCTGAAGCTGACAAGCCGCTGATTATTGAGCTGGCAGTGACAGCTATGGAAGAGCTGGTCAGGATGGCGCAGCTTAATGAGCCACTATGGGTTCATGGCCTGAGTGGTTCAACGGAGATGTTAAATGAAGAGGAGTATTTGAGGTTGTTCCCCAGAGGTATTGGTCCAAAGCCGCTGGGCATGAGGTCAGAGGCTTCTCGGGAAACAGCTGTGGTTATTATGAATCATGCCAATCTTGTTGAGATTCTCATGGATGTGGTAGGTGGATATGTTTTTACAAAATTTTAAAAAATTGTTAGCATCATTTCAATATACAGAGTATAAAATATTGAGGTTAACATGAAAGTCCCTCGAAATGCAATGATTACCAGTGATTACAAGTTTAATATATGGAAAATTTATGGAAGTTTCTCCTATGGTTTCCAATTAATTGGTCAAAGACTCAAAGCTAATCTCAATTTTTTTTTCCTTAATTTGTAGAACCAATGGTGTACAATTTTCTCAAGCATTGTTTCAAGAGCAGTAACACTGGAAGTCCTGTCAACTGGAGTTGCTGGCAATTACAATGGAGCTTTCCAAGTGGTGTGTAAAAACATCTTTTATCTGTTGAAATACTTGAATTAAAACCTAGTTGGCATTCTTTTTGGTATCAAACTAATGTCTATTGTCTGGGTCTCTGAAGCATAAAATGGTCATTTGATCTCATTCAAAATTAAGCTGTCCCGATAAATTGATCATAACATTATAATAGATTTAAATCAAAATGTTATTTTGACACGATATGTAAATATTTTTTTAAGACAGTGTACTACAACATGTTGTAATGTAAAAATCTAATTCAAACGATCTGAAAAAGTCTATATAATTTTTGCATTCGAATGCATACAGGTGAAGCTATATATATATTTTTTTTAAAAAAAACTGCTATCCAGCAGTAAGAAATATGATTAACTCAATATTTGAACTTCCTTACATATATAGATGTCAGCAGAATTTCAAGTGCCTTCACCACTAGTACCAACAAGAGAGAGTTTGTTTGTGAGGTACTGCAAGCAGCACCAGGATGGAATGTGGGCTGTTGTTGATGTTTCATTGGATGGCCTACGTCCAGGACCCACTGTGCGATGCCGAAGAAGGCCTTCAGGCTGTTTGATACAGGAGATGCCCAATGGTTACTCCAAGGTAAATATGTTTAACAAAATGTAAGAAATTATAAGGTGTTCATTTTAGTTGTAAGTTGTAACCCTGACAATGCTATGTGATTAACTAGGTAGCCTCTATCTAGTCTGTCCAAAAAAAATGACAATGCTATGTGATCACAAGAGAAATTTAAAATTAGTTTATTCATTCACGAGGAAACCAAGGCTTCTAAAAACTCCAAAGTAAATGAAGTGTATATGAGCACGTCCTATTTATAAGATCAATATTTGTTGCAATTATATATACAACTTGAAGCATAATGTTTGGCTCAGATCTAAAAACTCCAAAGTAAATGAAGAGTGTATATGAGCATGTCCTATTTATAAGATCAAAATTTCAGCTATATATTTTACTAATTTACTTGCACAAACATTGCTGTTCCAAAGTTTAATTTGCATGTGCAAAAGTTACTGTGACCTTGATCAGGTTTTCCAGTTAAGTATGCATTGCAAAGCATAAACTAAGACAGTATGTTCCTTTTTATATTTGTAATGGTTATCCTTAATTCTGACAAGAAAAATATAATAGATGCATTTGCAAAGACAATCAAACCCATGTTTCATTCTTAAAATATTCCAGTTTTTATTATATATAGAGAGATTTGTCTGTTGCTTATAATAATCATTTTCTTTTAATATATTCATGCATATTATTTACATTTTGAGTTGTAAATTTGAATAATTGAATTTCGTGTTCTGTACTAAATATAGGTGACATGGGTGGAGCACGTTGAAGCAGATGACAGAGCTGTTCACAATCTCTACAAGCCATTGGTGAATTCTGGCCTTGCCTTCGGTGCCAAGAGATGGGTCGGTACGCTTGAACGACAATGCGAGAGGCTCGCTAGTGTGATGGCAAGCAATATCCCCAATGGAGATATCGGGGGTAAGTTAATATCTCTGAAATTGTTCCTATTTTTTTAATAATATACTCTGTTAAAATACAACAATATAGGATTTATTACTTTATGTTTATTGCCCATTATTTAATATGAAATTTCAGTGTTGATATAAGCGCAATTAATTTAAATCTTTGAGCTGACAGTTGGTTGACATTTTTCTATGCATTTTGTTATATAAATATTTTGCAGTAATTACCACACCTGAGGGGAAGAAGAGCATGCTTAAGCTAGCAGAAAGGATGGTGGGGAGCTTCTGTGGTGGAGTGACAGCCTCCACGACCCACCAATGGACCACTTTGTCAGGAAGTGGGGCCGAGGACGTTCGTGTCATGACCCGCAAAAGTGTTGATGACCCTGGCCGTCCCCCTGGCATTATCCTTAATGCAGCCACCTCATTTTGGCTTCCGGTGCCACCGAAAAGAGTGTTTGATTTCCTTCGTGATGAATCCACCCGTAGTGAGGTATTGTATGCTAATTAAATTAGTCACCAAATTGACTTTTGATATGTGTGTAACTGTGGTTGGTGCGAAATGGAAGTGCTGGAATTTGTAAATTGTAGCCACATTTTGTTTTCAAATTCTACGGGGAAAATAGAATGGCTTCAGCCACTATAAATATTTACAAAATTTAAGAAAAGTACAGAACTAAAAATAAACGATCATATGATTTAACCATATATTTTGGGTAATACTTGGACCTGATTGTTATAGCTCTCTTCGTGGCATGCATCAGATCAAATAACTTATTGCCTTTAATTAACTCTTATAATGATGCAGTGGGATATACTGTCAAATGGTGGCGTCGTCCAAGAAATGGCGCACATTGCAAACGGTCGGGATCATGGCAACTGTGTCTCACTATTACGGGTCAATGTAAGTAATTCATAGAGAGATAATATAATTTTCAATTTTCCTCGTCAATTAAAGATCTTATGATATATGATATGCACATTTTGGTTATATTGTTTTAGATGAGTCTTAATACAGGAAACATATTTTATGAAACTATAATGAGCTCCTTTTTGGAACAAAATTTTAATTAAAAAAACAAAATTTACTTTAGACAATACCTAAATTTGTTCGGTTGTTGAACACCATCAATCCTATTATATGTAGAGCACTAATGCAAATCAAAGCAACATGCTCATACTCCAAGAGAGCTGCACCGATCCAAC
This sequence comes from Rhynchospora tenuis, assembly GCA_027725995.1. Taxonomy (NCBI): domain Eukaryota; kingdom Viridiplantae; phylum Streptophyta; class Magnoliopsida; order Poales; family Cyperaceae; genus Rhynchospora; species Rhynchospora tenuis. The sequence continues at coordinate 85,096,338 of CM050889.1, forward strand.
TGGATCTTATGTGATATATGCACCCGTTGATGTTGTTGCCATGAACGTTGTACTAAATGGAGGTGATCCCGACTATGTGGCACTACTACCATCAGGTTTTGCCATCCTGCCTGATGGTCCCCAGTCCAGATCCCAAGCAATGGGTCCACATGATGAAGCCACACCAAATGATGTTCACGCACTTACTGTCGGGGAAAGTGGCACGAATGGGTCACTTCTGACTGTGGCATTTCAGATACTGGTGGATTCAGTGCCAACTGCCAAGCTGTCCCTCGGCTCAGTTGCGACAGTTAATAGTTTGATTGCATGCACTGTCGAGAGGATCAAGGCGGCAGTTTCAGGTGAAAATGCAGCTCAGTAATCGAAAATAAGGTTAGTAATAATCCTGTTTACAATATTGTGTATGTTTTTACTTAGAAAGATAAAAGATTAATTCGGACATATTAACTCAGTTTAGGATATGCAAAGTATTTTTCATGTATATATATTGAGAGGAAGACTTGTACTGTTTATTGATATGCTGTTCTCTGAAATTTTGGACAGGAAAGAGGAGTTTACTGCTTCTAAAAAAGTTAAAATCTCATGGGTAAGTCAAGAACGCACCTCTGACTCTCCTTGCCATGTGGTGTTTATCGGCCTATTTTTGGGGGCAATTCACCCAAAATTCAATCATCATGCCTTAATCACCACCAAGCAAGGGTAGTTGGTTCGGGTATTGACTTTCTCTAAGTAGTGTATTGAACCTCATTCCATATTTAGGAATATTTTGTTGGAGTTTTGGAATTAAACAAATTTAAACTTTTTATTTTGTGTTTTGGTACTCTGTTGTTGTAATTTTCTCAGTAGTAGCTTAAATGTATTTCTTTTTCGAAGGCGTGTTGGCTAGCTGCTATGTAGAACATGTGAAATTGGCTATGGAATGAGTTAGTTTTCTTACCATTTTATATCCTATAATTAGGTATGAGCCTATGACATGGATTGTGATGAGCTGATGCAAGCATGGAGTTGGGACTGAATTTTTATTTTTACTCATTACTCAATATTAACTCAAATACCATATGTAATGACTGATCGATTACATACCTAAACTAATTGGATAATTACTTCAAATACTACTGTCGACCAATTAATGGAGCTATTTTGCTAAATATATCACGAGATGACAGGCTTTATCTTTCTTTCTTAATAAAAAAGGCTTATGTTATATCATTAGAGCATTCGAGACACGTTGAAGTTACATAACAACGCAGACAAAATTGGTTACACACGGTAGGTTTAAAGTGCGAATTAAAGCTAGGGTGTTTTTTAGAGTACGCCATAGTTTAGTTCCGGACCAAGGAAGTATTTATTTTCCACTTTTCCCTTTACAAAAGGCATTTCTAGTTTAAAATAGATTTGCTATTTAAGCCCTCTGAAAGGACCAACACAATAATCTTTCAAATGTAGTCCCTGACTTTCAAATAAATTGAGTATCATTACTCATTTAAGCCTCTGAATTTGTCAGCAAGACCTGTAACTCTACCATATCACATGTATCAATATTAATGTTACAGTTTTGATTTTTCAAACCTAAGAATTAACCCTAAATGATTCACTTCAAAGCTAGTCCATACATTGGTAGCCACTCAGTGGCGAATTTAGACTTTATTTAGGCCTGTCCACAATATACACTTTACAACATTTAATACATAAAAAAAAATATTTTTTACTGTGGATTTTTTTTTTTTAAACCTAATCACTAATACTATTTGGTCGGCGCTGGCGTTTTCTGTTTTATGGTTTGAACGGTCAGGATTCTTCATTATACCTTTACTAATACAATCTCGAGCGCACCCCGTTTATATATAGAACCTTTACGAACTTAAAGAGACGCAAGTCTGGAACGATGGAGAAAAAGAAACCTTTTAATTTTTTAACTGGAAGCATGCCTTAATAGAGTGAAATATTGCATGCGTGCTGTTTAGTCCGTTTTCTTTTGTTGGTCGATTGAATTGATGCTCTGAATATGAAAAAGGCCCACTTGAAACCCATACAATTAAGCCTGATCTATTAACTATTGGCAATTGCAAGAAGAGGCAAATGGTATAATTAGCCAACGATTATACATTTTATTTATCTTTATTTAATTATTCCGTAGTTGTATTATTTTTATATTTTAGTCGAGTTTATGCTGCCAATATTCGATATTTTTAACAATTTTTTTGAAGAAAATTTTATTCCTATTTTTTTTCAGAAAATTTTCGATTGTAAAGGCATAAATTTATGAAAAATTTAGCTTACAATCTGATTTATTCGATTTTTCAGATTAGTCTAATGATCTAATCTAATTCCGCACATGGACCAACTGTCCAAGTTTGAGTCCGATTCTTATCCTCAAAAGTCATGATTTCGTCTTTCTTTTAGAGATGGTGAAAGTAAATCCTCATCTCATGAAGAGAGAGGAAGCAGGAGGTATTATGAGTTTGTTTTGCAGAAAACTAAGGAATGTGTTTGTCTGTAAAACAGAGACAATATCTCTAAAAAAAATAATAATACAGAGCATTACTTCCAATTTATTCTGAACATAAAATATTCATGTGATAAAATCTTTCAAATATCTATTATATACGCTAAACAGAATCTTCAAATTTAGTCACTATAATGCAAATGCAATAAACGGATGGTCTTCTGAGGAAATCATCCTCTTTTTCAACCAAAGCTAGTTTTCATGAAGTTTTACTGCTTTCAGAGGGACACTAAGATAAAGTAATTTATATTGTCTTCCATAAATAGTTCATCTGTTTTATATTTTCTCCAGTAAATAGGTATCACTTAAATTGAAGCTCAAAAGGAAAGTGGAATTTCAAATCAATGAGAAAAATGTGTTAAGGACAGAAATATTACAGAGGGCATCTGCTCGTACTAGTAAAATTGTGAAGGCCAGACAATATATTTCATTTGGACAGAAAGCTGCTCCTAGAATATGCCCGAGTTCAAGGAATATTAGTCAAATGTGGGCTAGACCTTCTGATCTGAAACTAGAGGCCAAGATTTTCCCAGCATGATCCACCATCTGTACTGATGGAGAGGAGCCAAAACCAAAAGGATCTCCTGTTTTAGTTTTTCCAGTGGAAGTGTTTGATAAAAAAATTGAAAGGCCATCAAATACTATTAAGTTTTGCAATACATCTCACTCTGCTGACACTTAATTGGCTATTTCAGTTTGGTTATATGATTTTCTGAGCCTTTCTATTTAGCTTAGAAAAAGTTTTAACTTTTTTTATCTGGCTTGGAATGGGGTCCTTGAATAGTCAATTTTATTAGGGCTTTGTTCATACAAAACAGGCCTTCTGCGACACTGGTCAAGTCTTTGTCAGTCGGATCAGACTAAGTGTAATTTTACAATTGGGGCCCGGAATCTGAAGGAGTCGATTTTGAATAAATTTGTCAATGTTAGTCGGGGATTAAGGTTCCTAATTTAACTTTTTCTTCTGAAATTTAAAGATTAGGATTTTCTCTACCTCTAAAGATATAGTCTAAAACCATTCATGTTTGCATACGTCCAAAAAATATAAGGTAATAAATGCTGATAATACAATTCGAAGCACATAATTAAGTCATAATCCTGATTAATGATATTACCACAAATTACAATTTTGTTTATCTGACCTTATTTTTTTCCTTACATAACAATCTGGTCCTTGAAGCCCTCCTTTTTAAAGACTGATAGGTTTCGCGCCAAATACGTAAGAAAGCCGTTAGAATCCCTAATAGCCGTCAAATCTATAAGAAACCCGTTGGCCTCATACCAACTGCATTCTATCAAAATTTCCAATTGCACTTCCCTAGACCTTAAAGTTGAATCCTTTGGTGGTCTTTCACCAGTCGGCATCAATATGTTTGGCCGTGGTGCGACAGTTCTGAATGTAACCAGTCGGTCTGAAGCAGACAAACAACTTATCCTTGATTTTGCAGTGACTGCTATGGAGGAGCTGATCCCGATGGCCCAGCTTAATGAACCTCTCTGGATTCATGACTTTGATAGTTCAACAGAGATCTTGAATGAAATGGAGTATTTGAGGCTGTTCCCCAGAGGTGTTGGACCAAAGCCACCAGGTTTGACGACTGAGGCTTCTCGGCAGACAGCAGTGGTAGTCTTGAATCAAGCAAAGCTGATTGAGATCCTCATGGATGTGGTACACGAATTTTCCCTTTATTATTTTTTTTTTTAAATTTTTTTAGTGGTTGAACGTTGATCTATGGGGCAAAATTATTCCAGGTGGAAAGTCCTCTAAATTGACATTAAAATATGATCAGATCTGTTTGCTAATTTACAATCCAATTACGCAAGATTTACCTAGGTCTTTTATGTGATTAATATTTTTTTAAATTTAATTTTCTCTCAATTTGTAGAATCAATGGTGTAATATTTTCTCAAGCATTGTTTCCAGAGCAGTTACAGTGGAAGCCCATTCAACTGGAGTTTCTGGAAATTACGATGGGGCTTTCCAAGTGGTACATATATTAAACTTGTGTTTTCTCTGTTCGAATTGAATGAATTCATATACGTGTTAGTAGTTACCACCTTTTCTTTTTTGTTCTGATCAAGGCTGGGTAAAGAAAAAAATTGTGCCTATCAGGCTATCACTCTAGCTCTCTGAAGGACCGAAATATTATGTGCACTCATGAAAAATAAGCTTTTGTACTGACAAATTGTCATAAAATTATGAATAGCATTCTCGTTTTAATTGCACTGCCATTTCCTCTTCCTCTGCGTGCTGTGACAGAATACTGGAGTCCTTTTGGTGAACACCATAAATCTAGATAAGCTGTAGGTTATGTACATTGGAACACATAGGTGCAGGTCACTAAACAATGGCAATTACTAAGATTAGTAAACTTAATAATTAAAATTTTGCTTATATATAGATGTCAGCAGAGTTCCAAATGCCTACACCATTAGTACCGACAAGGGAGAGCTTGTTCGTGAGGTACTGCAAGCAGCACCAGGATGGAATGTGGGCTTTGGTTGATGTTCCATTGGATGACTTACGTCCAAGCCTCACTGTGCGATGCCGAAGAAGGCCCTCTGGTTGCCTGATACAAGGCATGCCCAATGGTTGCTCTAAGGTTCTAGTTATGTTATTACATACTTTTTTGAAATTAAGTTATTTATATACAAGGAAAAATAATTTCACGTATTGTTTTTCAAAGTAAATTAACTAAGCACGTATGTATACTTACACATGCTCATTTATAAGTTCTACCATTCCATCCCAGTTTCACAACTTGTAATTAAAATAAAGGTTCTGCTATAAATCTCACTTAAACATACATCTTCATTCCAAGAAATTTTATAGTGAATTTCCATAAAAGACATAGCTTTCTGTGAACTCACTTCCATCTAAGTATGCACTGTAGTGCGAACGATATCTATATTTGCAAGTGGTTGCTCTTCTGCCAAGGGTTATATATTATCAATTACCTCATTTCTGTGAATTAATAGATGTTTCCATAAAGTTGATTCAAAATCCCTGCGTGTTTCTCTTACACCTCTTCTTTTATTTAACAATTTGGATCTTGTTCAAAATATGTTTTATCATCCTCTTCTCATAGTAAGTGGATTATATGTCATGCATGCTGGTCATATAGTATTAATATTAGCATGGTGCAAGTTTACATGCTCAACGTGTAAATTTTATAAATGTAAATCGATTTTATTCAATTGTAGGTGACATGGGTGGAGCATGTAGAAGCAGATCATTGGGATGTGCATGACCTTTACAAACCATTGGTAAATCCTGGCCTTGCCTTCAGTGCCAAGAGATGGGTCAGTACACTTGAACGTCAATGTGAGAGGCTTGCTAGTGTCATGGCAAGCAATTTCCACAGTGCGGGTACTGGTAGTAAGTTAAATTTATGTACCTTCTTTTTATCTTTCTTTATATTATTCTTTGATAAAAATTCTCTGCAAACATACAACGGTAACATATAATTTTCTCATTCATGCCCATTCAATGTTAAATGCATAAAATCACAACTACTAAAGCTTGTTATTGACAATCCTCTATCCATACTTTAACACAAAAGTTTTGGCAGTTATCACCCCTGAGGGTAAGAAAAACTTGCTCAAGCTGGCTGATAGGATGGTGGTGAACTTCTGCGGTAATGTGACAGCCTCCCCGACCCACCAGTGGACCACTCTGTCAAGCAGAGGGGCTGACATATGTGTCATGGTCCGCCAGATTGTTGGCAATGCTGGCGGTATCCTTATTGTAGCCGCCTCTCTTTTGCTCCCCGTACAGCCTAAAAGAGTGTTTGATTACCTTTGTGATGGATCCACCCGCAGTGAGGTAGCATATGCCTATTAAATTGTTTTTCCCTTTCATGGGTATCTAGTACATCGAAGCTTAATTGCAGCCTATTATCACATAATTTTTATAGAATTATGATTTGTGGTGTGTGTCAAACCAAAAACTTGTTAATAAATGAGTCAAGGGGCATTTTTGAGCATTAATACTGAAAAGTTAAGGGGAGGAAGAATAAAAAACAGACCGCAAGAATGGGCAACGATTGAACCAGACAATTATCTAGAGGCTTTACTAGGTGTCTTACAGTCCTAACAATAAGTAATCTAATTCATGCCTTCTAACTCGAGATTTGTTCATCTTGTGTGTACACAGTGGGATGCATTGTCACGTGGTGCTTGGGTTCCAGTGATGACACACATAACTAATACTGGACATAATAGAAACAGTATTTCGCTATTACGTGACAATGTAAGTAACAGATACAGATAAGTTAATTTTTCATTTTTATTGTATTGATATATTCATACAACACTGGTACATGTGTCAATTAACCCGTATTATATCAGTATTCAAAGTAAAAAGTGCAACAATAGTTTAAATTTCATTTTTTAATATTTCATATGCCCAGATTTGTTTTGGAAATAAGTATATAGTACCTTACTTATAATGGCCGAATAAAAAAAAATGAACAAATAACCATTTTAGATATGTCAATTTAGTAACTTTCTAATATGGGATACAAATTCTATGAAACAGGGATGTCCTTTTTTTAGATAAATATTTAACCAAAATAGACATAATTCATCCAAACATCCAGCATTTTTTTTTTTAATTCTTTCATTAAATGCGATAATTTCCATTAGACTCTGGATGCTATTGGGAACCAAAACAACAATCTCTTACTCCAAGAGAGCTGGACTGATCCCACCGGATCTTATGTGATCTATGCGCCAGTCAATATTGTTGCCATGAACCTCATACTCACTGGAGGTGACCCCAATAATGTGGTGATACTACCATCAGGTTTTGCCATCCTTCCTGGTGGGCCTCAGTTCCATTCCGAAGAACCAAACCCACAAAATGAAGCCATACCAAACCATGAGCCAGGTCGTGTAGGTGAGAGTGGACTAAACCCACAACATGAAGGCATACCAAACGAAGAGCAGGGGCGTGTAGGTGAGAGTGGCAATAATGGGTCACTGATGACAGCGGCCTTTCAGATACATGTACCATCAATGCCAAATTCACCACTCTCTCTTATACCAACTGAAACAATCAATAATCTCATTGCATTGACTGTGGAAAAAATCAAAGCCGCACTTTCCAGTGAAAACAGAGAACCGTAACCTGACAATAAGGTTAGTAATAAAAGCCTTCCTTCTGCAGTAAAACTTTTTATAATATATCATGCAAACAAGTTACTTCTATGCATTAAGTGTGATGCAAACATGTTTTAATTAAAGTTCTGTTGTGATATATATGTAGTTTTATTACAAATTATAAAAACTAATATAAACAAATTATTGTGATGCATAATTAGTGGAATGTTCCATTGTATTTAGGTATAAAAAATATTGACTAGTTTATAATGCTCTTCTTTTTTATGATTTGTTGGCAGGACAAAAAGGATTTAGCTACTAAGTAGATAATCTCATGGGCGCAAGTCATGAGCACACCTTAGCCTGTCCTTTCCATGTAGTGTTCTATTTTTATAGAAAAAAAAAAATACTGTTTTGGTAATAGAAAAGGAAGTTGGTTGCGAATATTGACTTTCTCAAATAAGGATTGAATCTTATTCCAAATTTAAATTTAGCTTTGTATTTCTACTCTGTTTCTGTGGTTTTATGTACTTTGTTGTCTTAAATTGCTTTGAAATGAGTTTCTCTTGTCAGCAGACCTAAACTGATTGGAAAATGATATCTTTTTGTAAGTTCCTGTAATGTATATCTCATTGATCGAGTGATGCTCTTGAAAGGTAAATTACAATAGTTTTTATAGTCAGAGATCAATAGATGACCGTTATAACCTTTCTTATTTTTCCTATATACTCTCAAAATGTTTACAAAGGCTAGTTTTCCAAAAGAAGGAAGTCGATTATTCTGATGATCTTTGTCCTTGATTGGAGGTACGGTCTTTAATAGAAACTTATTATAAATACTATGGCCCAATTGGGATATTTCGCCAAAATTAATACCCAAGAACCAGAGCATGTCACATACTTAGAGCTTGAAAGAAGTGAAATATCCAACTAGTTTATAGTCATTGCATACGAACAAAAATGGTGATAAGGAAGCAGGTTCAGCTTTTCTCCCAAATAGTACAGAGAGCATCTGAATATCTGATATATCAGGGAGACTGAAACGCCAGATCACACCAGGCCAGAAAGCTGCAGTTGCAACGGCCAGTTCAAAGCATATTAGTAAGATGTGAGCTGGACCTCAATCTGAAATGGATGGCTAAGATCGTTCTGGCGTATTCCACCATCTGTATGAATGAAACAGAGCCGAAAACAGAAAGGCCAACAAAATGGTTCCAAATACTTATTTCTCATATCAGAATTGATTGTATACTTCAGTTTGGTTGTACAATTTTCTGAGCCTTTTGATTTAGATGAGATCAAATACATATGTTGACACCAAGTTTATTTGACATCTGTGGCATACAATCAGTTGGGTTGTCAAAATAGACAAACGAAAATTAATTCTCATATATATATTTTCTAATAATTTAGATAGATTGTGTATCTAATTTGGAGAATTTGAAAATTGATTAATCATTCATAGTTTCATACACAAATTTGAAAAATTAACTGTCCAGGGAATGCCTAATAGGGCTTAATTTTCTTTGCAGAGACTGGCCTTTTTTGCAGTTGATTAGGTCTTGTTAATTGGATGAAATTAAGTCTCATTTTACAATTTGGCCCTAAAAATTTAAGGAGTCAATTCTATGTATTTGTTTGCCGAATTCAGGGGGGATTAATTTTGCTAGTTCAGTTTCCTTTGGTCTCTTAAGTATCTTTTAACGATTAGGGTTCTTTTTTTTCTTACACCTAAGAGTAGAATCTGTATCCTCTGCCGCCGCTAAAATGGCTGCAGAGTGTAGCCATTAAATCCGATCGTCAGATTGCAATCGAACGGTCCAAACTGTACAAAGGAAAAATAAAGAAAAATAAGAGCTGCCCGCTCGATTTGTATCTTTCCGTAATGTTTAAAACCATCCTGCGTGTGTACTGCTGTACCGCAGCAGTACCCCTCTCTCTCTCCCTTGCATAAAATTTTATTGAAATAAATTTATTAAATAGTTCAGTTAGTGATATATAAGTATGAAACACAATGTTGTGATACTAATTATCACCTCCATTGCACTATCATTCAGCATATAGTTTATTGGATGGCATAACCTAATTAATGGAACAATTTTATTTGCAAGCAAAACATAACAAAATTCAGTTCCGAGGTAATGTTCAAAATTTTATTGAAATAAATTTATTAAATAGTTCAGTTAGTGATATATAAGTATGAAACACAATGTTGTGATACTAATTATCACCTCCACTGCACTATCATTCAGCATATAGTTTATTGGATGGCATAACCTAATTAATGGAACAATTTTATTTGCAAGCAAAACATAACAAAATTCAGTTCCGAGGTAATGTTCAAAATTCATTGTTTTATTTTTTTCCCTTTCAAACCATAATATTTATCGTTAATTACTTAATTTATAGATAATTCTGTTCTCTTTAATGTTATGCTTACAGGAAAAAAAAAAGTTCTGCTCCCTTCTCCGACTTTCCTTGCGGTCTGGTGCTCAACTTATATTTCGAGTAATTTTCACAAAAAAAAATGAGACCTCTCCAGCACTTAATCACCCCAAAGCAGATGGTTGATTTGAGTTTGACTTTTCCCTAAGTAGGGTATAGAATCCTATTCATAATCAGGTCTATTTTTTATTTTAATTTAATTTGAAACAAAAACCAAATTAAAGTTTGTGCATGTTTCAGTACTCCTTTGTAGTAATTTTCTATGTTTGGCAGCTTGATTGTACTTTGTTATCTTGAATTTAAACATTGAGTTGGCTGTGCAACGAGATTGTTATTTCTTTTATTTTGTTGATTGTTGCGGCCTGATGCATGAAATAAAGCTGGCATTTAATTTCTAGATTGTTATGGTCTGACGCAGGCCTGGAGCTAAAATCATTTCCAGGACTGAAAGATATGGGTGCAGTCGGAATTGATTGAGCTTTTTCTCTACTCAGTACTCACTATTAAATTTAACCCACCACAACACTGATTTGATATCCATTAGAAATGAAATAGCTCTGTGGAGATTGTGCCAGAATAACACAGCAAAACCAGTCTTGTTTTTTAATTTTATTATTTTGAAATCAAAATCCTGAGTGACTGACGGCATAATGTCGAGAAAATAGGTTACCAATGGTAGCGTGTTGTGAATCAAGCCGATTTGTTAAACAGGGGGTAAGAGCATAAATCACAATTTTGAATTAGTAAAATGTTGAACCATGATAAATTGGTGGGATACGAGGTAGTCCCTGTGTTTGGAAATTTTACGTCTGAACGACATGGTTTAGAAGTTTGGGTCTGACTGTGCCTACAAATACGAGTTCAATACTAACAGCCCTGCTTATCACCCCCAACCTGCCTATCATAATAGTGTGTGTGTGTGTGTGTGTGTGGCTTATGAAATATAAATGCATGTTAAGAATTCTTCTAACACTAATCTCGATTAAATTTATTATTATTCAACAAAAACTTATTGACCAACAACAAAACAAAGATTCAGTCCAAACCACACACAACGCTGCTTCTTGTAGCTAATATATCATTTGTCAGCAAATTCCTTTCGGTCCCTAAAGTTGAAGGTATTTAATAGCGGTTTGAACATCCTTATCACCTCGGCCACTGCAGTTGAGAACCACCTTGGTACCATCAGGCAGAGTTGGGCAGAGCTTCTCCAGGTGCGCCAATGCGTGAGATGTCTCCAAGGCTGGTATTATACCCTCCAACCTCGATAACCGCTTAAATGCTGCATAGGTACATAACATATTAGAGTACTTTTTACTTGAACCCTTTCAGTATCCGTTTTGCTATCATTGGATAGGAGAAAATAGGGTTCTTATTGGTTTTGCACAGTTAGAAAGATTATATAGTCTCAATAAATACGAATATAAGTAGAAAGCTGACCTTCCAATGCTTCCTCATCAGTGACACTGTAATACTCGGCACGACCGAGATCTTTCAAGTAACTATGTTCTGGCCCCACCCCTGGGTAATCCAACCTGATAAATAATTATTTTTGTTTGTCAACATCATATGTTTTGCAGATCGAAGCAAACATCACATGAAACTGAATTTAACACTCAATAAAATTTATTCGTACAAAAACACACAACCCACACACACAAAGTAGGATTTAACCCTTTCAAAAGTAAATTTGCCGAATAGAAAGTAAATAAAGAAAATGTCCGTAGTACTATACTAACCCAGCACTGATGGAATGGGGCTCAATTATCTGGCCATCATCATCCTGGAGTAAATAACTCATAGCTCCATGTAGAACTCCCACCTCTCCTTTTGTCAATGTGGCAGCATGCTTACCACTATCTACACCATGTCCTGCTGCTTCCACACCAATCAATCTGACCTCTTTATCATCAACAAATTCACTGAACAGTCCCATTGCATTTGAGCCACCTCCAACACATGCAACCAGCACGTCAGGTACCCGACCCCACTTCTCAGCAGCCTGTCTACGAGTTTCCTTGCCAATAATTGTGTGAAATTCTCGCACCATCATTGGATAAGGATGCGGACCCGCCACTGACCCTAGTATATAGTGGGTGGTTTCAACATTTGTCACCCAGTCACGTATGGCTTCTGATGTGGCATCTTTTAGAGTTTTGGTACCGGAGTGCACTGCTCGTACCTGATATTAGAAAAAAATAAATAACACAGCATGAGTTCATTACTTCTCTATTATCTGTGGTTAAATTCTTCTCATTTATTTTTCTCTTTTTTTCTTTTTGTGGGTTCTTTAGAAGGCCCTGAATTTAGGTAGGAAAAACCAAATTCACCAGAGCCAGACTTATTTATTACAAGAAATTTTTTCTTATTTCGGTTTTCCTGAAGTACCTTTCGCATTCCTAAATTCAACTTTTTTGCTGGAATTCTTTACTTAAATTAAGACAATTACCTCAGCACCAAGTAGCCTCATGCGGAACACATTGAGAGCCTGTCTCTCCATATCCTGGGCACCCATGTAAATTATGCACTCAAGCCCGAAACGGGCGCAAACAGTTGCAGTGGCAACACCATGCTGACCTGCGCCTGTTTCAGCTATGATCCGCTTCTTTCCCAGCCGTTTTGCCAGGAGAGCCTGACCCACTGCATTGTTAATCTTGTGGGCCCCAGTGTGGTTCAGGTCCTCCCTCTTGAGGTATACATGCGGTCCAGTGCCATCAGCACGGCGGTAGTGCTCAGTCAACCGCTCAGCAAAGTATAGAGGGCTCTCACGACCCACATAGTCTCGCAGTATGCCATCTAGTTCTTTCTGAAGTAATGACAAATTAAATTTTAATTAAAACCATTGGAATTAGTATGATGTCGGTCGGTAATGTTTAAAACAAAGAAAGGATATGACAGAGAGTCTTTGCTTCTTTGTCCAGCTCAGGAAATTCTTTATTACCACAAAGACAGCTCATGTTTTTGGTTGCTCGGAGGTCTAATGATTCTAGGTAAGGAAACATATATTCTTAATACAGTTGTAAAATGAATTTTCTCTGGAATTTGCATTGGCAATAAAGCAAGATAAAATGACATTTCTGAAAAAACTAACTGGTAAGCACCACACCTTAACAGTGTATTGTATTGAACATAAGTCCTGACAAAAGACTAAACTAATCTGGAAAATTTCTAGAATTGATGCGTGATAATAACATTAATATCTAGGAATAAGACTGAACCTACATTTACCAGAAAACAAGAGTAAGTCTCAGAAATAGCAATCATAACAAGGCATCAAATTCATACCCTCAGAATCACCACTCAATACTTCCAACATCCGATAACAATTCAAAATCACAAATATTCACCTGAAACTCCGAATCCTTGGAAAGCGCTTCAAACGCAGTCTCAAGCTCGCTAAGAGCATGCATTAGCGTCTCGGGTACATACTTCCCTCCGAAACGACCAAAGCGTCCGAACCGGTCGGGCCTCTCCCCAACCTGTACGGACTCCACGGAGGCGACGGGGGCGGCGGTGGCGAGAGGAGGCGAAGTCGCCATTGACTCGCGCGCCATGCGTACAGTGGAGGTGGCGCTCCGAAGAGGTGTCGATCGAGAGAGAGGGAGACTAGTGGTGCTCAGGCTAGCGTTAGGGTTTCTCAGAGAAATGGAGGTGGCCATGACAGATGGGTTTCTCAGACCTTTCGGAAATGGCGTCTCCTGTTTGGCTTTATAATGGACTATTGGACTTCATCATCTCCATTTAATTGTTTACATTTTGGTATGGTTTGGTTTGGTTTGGTTTTATTTATTTATTGTATTATTAATTCTGACCGGATCGTTATCTCGTTATCTTTGGGAGGTTTTAGTTTGTGGATGGATCGATTTATTGTGCAAACTAGTTGCATTGATGCATTCACACCGCTTTTTATTTTTTTTAATCTTTTTTTTTTTTGAAAGAAACCCGCCTTTTTAGTGCTCTTCGGAGAATAGTTGAGTGTATTTTTCTTTTTGATAGATTATAATACTTTTAAAATTATTTAATCTGTGATATGTAATTAAATAATTATTAAAAATAAAATAAAATGCAGTTGTATCATGATTGTGCATTAGAATAAAATTTTGTGATGTAATTTGAGATTAAATTGATTATTCATTGAGTGAAAGAATGGAGCAAGTACATGCATTAATCACTTATTGTTAATACTATTCAATCACCAAATCTTTTAAAAGATTCGTTAATTAAAAAGGCCATTGCATTGCAAACGAAAAGAAAATTAATAAATTAAGTTTCTAAGTTTCCAAGATTATTGAACTTTTTGTTTTTATTTTCAGTTTGAATTGTGGAAAATATTATATAGAAATTTTAAATAACCTTCAATTAAAAGGTTAATAATATTTTCACTTTTATCGTGCGAGTATTTATTTTGTGTTGTTTTGACTACTATAAAGTTATTCAAGTATTTGATATGGAAGATTGTTGCAAATACATTTTTTTCAAGCTCTTGGTATCTCATAAAATAAAACTGAAATGTCGTAATTTTTTTTTTCTTATGTTTGTAATGAAAATGTTGTTTGTATATCTAATGCTTAGATTGTTGCCTGAATTTTACATCTTTATCTTTCTTTTTTTTAATAAATATATTATGGAGGGCGGAAAAAAGGTTAACGGTATTCCATTCATTCTTATCTTATATTTAGTCTGTCAACTCCCCAATTAATTTTCATAGATTTGTTAAAAAAAAACACACACACACACACGTTGTACTGTATGATTTTCACTTGGATTCAGCTCCCCTATTAAAATGCAAATATTGGATGATCGTGAACAGATCTAGGCTGTCAACTTCAAATCAAAATTGCAAAAAAATGATTAATGTTCGCAATCTGTTTGAAGGATTTACTTAGACCCCATGACGCACTTCTTTTTCTTTAGCAGTGCCAATAACTGCAAATTAAGGCGATTCAGGTTGGAAAATAATAATAATAATGATGATAAATAAATAAAATACTAGATAGCCTCGGTCTAGTTCTTCTAAACAATAAATAAAAGTAAGAAACTTCTGTAAGGGTGTTTGTGTCAACTTTAAAGTAAACATTATTCATGGTTAATGCGGATGCATAATAATGCTTATTTCTATCGATTGTAAATTTAAAACTTTTTTGGGGATCTATTAATGGCGCTTTGTTACAGTTTGTCAACTTAAGAGGTCAACAAACATACACGTCACTTGATTCAAGTGGCGCTTATTAATGTGGCCTCTTCGAAGAATTATAAGCATATTATATTGTAAAAACTCTTCAATTGGAATCGATGAGTGACATGCAAATTTATAAGCAGCTCAAGCACGCGAGCAGAAATATGAAGTAAAAAAAAAAACAAAACAACAACAACATAGCATAAAGTTAGATAGAGACTATCCAAATACTCGATTTTAATTTCTTTTTCTCTATTCAATTATATCAAAACTACCACATTTCATCATATACGAGAATTCAGTAATACCAACACCTCAAAACAACATTGACTATATGTTCAATCTATGTACAAAGGCTGAGCTATATCAGCGAAACAAAACACCCTTCAATGGCATATAAAAAAAATGACAGTAAGAAGAAAAACAAAATTTTATGTGCTTATAACCATGAAAAGAAGGATCAGCAATCAAGAAAATTCTAAAGACGTGCTTTTGCATAATCACCAGGTTAGTTGTTATATTTCGGAAGGTACATCCACATATCTGGATAAAACGGCAACCAATTTTGAGATCCCCATCTTAAGCAGGCATCAATATTATCAAGCTCCTTGATACTCCCATCTCTCATTGAATAAACTCCCCTGTCTGTAAATCTCAAAGAACTTCTCCGATCAAAATGAATAGCAAAGTATATACAATCATCTTCTATGTACTCCAAATCACTAGTAGGGAAAAACTGTACGCCTCCTGAACCCAAAAACATGGCAAATTTACCCAGACTCTCCACATGGACCCACATGTAAGGGCTTTTGGTGTCATCCAATTCAAATACCCTAAAATAGGTGGTTTTCAAATCAATTTCTGACCGAAATCTTTCATCAGTCTCCCCATATCTCAAGACCATCAGTAGCTTGCCGCAATGCTCAGCTAGATAAAAACCGGGCCTCTGTAACATCGGGTCATCAATGTCAACGTTATGCACAGTACTGTATTCGAAGATGTCAGTGACATGAGGCAAACCTTCCAGGGTTTCCTCCACCTTGAAAGCAACAATTTGCTCCCCTTTGTCTATACCAAAAATCATTTGCTGGTAAAAGATGATGTCTTTGAGTGACTCTGTTTTGTTGTTTAGTTCGGTTTTCCAAGATTTTGTCAAAGGCTTGCACAGAGAAAGAGAGCCGAAATCTCCCATGGCTGCTATCAGACAGTCATCTGATGTGGGGGAAGATCGAACTATCATTTTGTGAATGAAACATGGTCCCTTTAGACAGCCAAGAAAATCAAAAGGCCACTTGAACTCTGGTGGCAAGGGGTTATCCCCTACATTTGCCGGCAAACTAGGAACAGAAATTTTCTCATTCGAGAAAACATTGAACAGATATGTTTCATGCGGAGCTCCATTTTCCATGAGTAACCAGCCATCTAATGAGGAGCCATGTCGCGTGGCACAGTAGGCTTGTGTTGGAAAACGAAGCCAGTATACCTTTTTGGAGTAGATTGAATAACACGGCACCTTCGAAGGCCAGATGTAATCAGTTGAAGCTATCAGCAATGGGAGTTGCTGATCTGGCGATGGGTGCTCTTTCTCAGCAAAAAGCCAGAATTTACACACAGCTCTGAAACGGCAACGATCAATACAATCTGGTAAGTGGGTGAGGATGAGGCCTAAGGACTCATGTGGCGGTTCTTGTTTTGTCGGAAGCAAATTCTTTTCTATATATAAGAGAAGGTGAAAGATAACTCTGCAAAGTAGGCTAAGAATGATGCGAAAAGAAGCCCCAAGAAAGTAAGAGAACACTTTCAGTAAGAATTTCATCATCTTCATTTTTTTTCTGTAATATGCCGGCTTACTCGTGTCTGAGATGGCCCAACTGTTAAGACATAAAAAATGTACTATTAGACTAAGTTATGAGACTTAGTTTAAACTTCAAATTTGAGAAGGCACCAGATATGTCAATCAATTAACTGCTTGTAGAGTATTATTGAGGGAAGATTAAGTTGTTACAATTTGAACTAATTCGTAATGCAACATTTTGAGAAATAAAAACTTGCAAGCAAGATCTAGAAATCGCTGTTTCATTAGATTAATAGATAGCAGTTAGTTCAACCTTAGACTCAATAAAATTGAGATTCAGTTTCTGACCAGAAGCAACAGACCAAAAAGCAAACTGATTCATAAAATCCAAAGATATAGAAGTAGAGAGAATACAATAATTTAGAGAAAAATATTTAGCAAGAATTGGTATAGGAGAGAAAATGGAATAGCTTCTAACACTTCAGTATATAAAGAAACTATATATTTACTGCTAATTGCTCAGAATGTGATATTAGTACTTCCCCTATTGACAGTTTGACACAATTGATACCAATAGTATCTGAACGTTAAATATGAAAGGAGGAAGAAAAAAGAAAAGAAAGAAAGAAAGCAATAAGCTTATCTAGATCAGTACCAAATATTATCAGAAATTTGAACAAAAACACTCAAATATTAAATGAGGAAGAGTAAAGTAAAGCTGTAACCCAACAGATTTCCGTAATAATGCAAATGGCAGGGAAAATCAATTAAACGATCTAAAGAAAGTTTAGAAGAAAATCAATTAATACAAGACTCAAGATTGATTGGTCATGTACATAATAATGGCTCCAATTCTAGCATAAACAAGAAATTAACATCTCCGTATCTTACAGATATGAAATCATTAATGAATAGCATTTTCTTGAGAAAGTAGCTAAAATCTTTCGTTACAATTAAGAAAAAAATGCAATTAATTGAAAAAATTCAAAGAAAAGAGAAATTCATACTCTGGTAAATGTAAGGGGAGAGAATTGCTCTCTAGAAAGAGCGAGAGACAGGAGGCGAAGTGGCAATGATGTTGGCGACCAAGATAGAGGAGCTACGTCAGATCAATGCCATAAATCCTAAACCACCAGGGAAGTAAAATTGGAACTGGAGAAGACAGAGTGAGGCAGCAAAGAGAGGGAAGTAAAATTGGATTTTTCTTATTTTTTTTTTTTTTTTCTGTTTGGTGTGACGGAGAGCGGGAGCACCCCGGAAATATGGAGGCAAGTTAACGGGTATTATTTGTTCCAAAATAGGATCCGACCCAGTTTTCATAAGTCCGGCCCAGTGTCGGCCTATCTATTCCTTTCGTCCTTCGTTACATCAAGTTTGCGGTCTTTTACAATGCTTATAATAAGAGAATTTTCAATTTAAAAGATATTTGCAGTGCCAAGATAAAGAAAAAATAATACTAAGTTTATATATAATTTTCCAAGTTTATTAAAATTTTCTCTTTTTTTTATTCTTTTACTGCAATTTGAATTGTGGGTAAATAGATTGTCCATATAAATTTTAAATTACCTTAATTCAATGATAGGCTAACTAATAAATGGCTCCGGCACTACTTCTACAGAAATATGCATAAAATGAAACGCACATTATAGACTTCGAGAGTACCCAACAATTGATTTTATTTTCTTTTCTCTATTCGATGATATCAAAACAATCCCACTTAATCATACCCAGAGAGAGTCTAATATACCTCACAAAAACATTAATTGAATGTTTAATCTTTGTACAAGTAAGCTATATCAATTAGGGGAAAACAACTACATGGCATATTAAAACACAAATGAATCAAGGAACAAGTTTTTTATGTGCTCATTACCATGCAAAGAAGGATCAATCATTTCAGAAAATGCTAAATTAAAACAGACTTTAATTTTGCATAATCATCAGTCTAGCTTTTATATTTTTGGAGGGAACAGCCAGACATCTGGATAGTTTGGCAACCGATTTCTAGACGCCGAGCTTAAGTATGCACTAATGTTATTAAGCTGCTTAATACTCCCATCTCTCATTGAATAAACTCCCCTATCTGCATATTTCAAACGATATTTCCGATCAAAATGAACAGCAAAGTAGATGCAATCATCTTCCAAAGACCCCAAAATGCTAGTGGGGATAAAATGTATACCTTGTGAACCCAAAAACATGGCAAATTTACCCAGGCTGTTCACATGGACCCACTCGAAAGGGCTTTTGGTTTGATCCAATTCAAAAACCCGAAAATGGGTGGTTTTGAAATAAATTAGATTCGTATTTCTATCATCGAACTCCCCAAATCTCAGGACCATTAGTAGCTTGCCACAATGTTCAGCTAGATAAATACTGGGCCTTGTTAATGTGTGCTCATCAGCGTGTACATTACGCACCGTATTGTATTTGAAGATGTTAATGACATGAGGCAAACCTTCTAGTTCTAGGTTTTCCCCCACCTCGAATGCAACAATCTGCTCCTCTTGGTCTATGCCAAATATCATCTTTCGGTAAAAGATGAAATCTTCAAGAGAGGCTGTATTTCTGTCTTTCTTAATTGTCCATGATTTTGTCAGGGGCTTGCACAGAGAAAGAGTGCCAAAAAATCCTATGGTTGCTATCAGACAGTCATTTGACGTAGGGGAAGATCGAACTCTCATTTTTTGAATGAAATGCGTGCCTATTTTCCAGCCAATTAAATTATAAAGCTGCTCGAACGCAAGTTGCAGAGTACTATCAACCTCCGTTATTTCGAACAAATTAGGAACTGGAATTATCATGCTTGAAAATACATTAAACATAAATGTTGCAGGTGGATCAGCTCCATTTTCAATGAGTAACCATCCATCTGATGAGGTTCCATGATGCCTTGCACTACAGGGCTCCACGGGAAAATTAAGCCAGTGTATTTTTTTGGAGGTGAAAGAGAAACATGGCACCTTGAAAGGCCTAGAGTTCTCAGTTGAAGTTATCAGCCATGGGAGTTGTTGATCTGGCAACTGGTGCTCTTTCTCAGCCAGAAGCCATGATTTGCACACGGCTCTGAAATGGCAACGGTCAATACAATCTGGTAAGTGGCTGAGGATGAGGCCTAAGGACTCATATGGCGGTTCTTGTTTTTTCGGAAGCAAATTCTTTTCTATGTATAAAAGAAGGTGAAAGATAACTCTGCAAAGTAGACTAAGAAGAATGTGAAAAGAAGCCCCAAGAAAGTAAGAGAACACTTTCAGTAAGAATTTCATCATCTTCATTTTTTTTTTCTGTAATATGCCAGCTTACTCGTGTCTGAGATGGCCTAACTGTTAAGAAATAAAAATTGTACTATTAGACTAAGTTATGAGACTTAGTTTTTAAACTTTTAAATTTGAGAAGGCTCCAGAGATATCAATCAATTAACTGCTATTGAGAAGATTAAGTTGTTACAATTTGAACCAGTGGCGGAGCCACATGGGGTGCAGAAGGGGGCAATTGTCCCCCTATGCTCCAAAAAATACTTAATTTTTATGTGTATTTTCTTTTATTTTTTGAAAGATTATATAATTTGTCCCCCTAATTAAATATAAATAAATAATTTGTCCCCCTAATGAATAATTCCTGGCTCCGCCACTGATTTGAACTTCGTAATGCAACATTTTGAGAAATAAATATTTGCAAGATCTAGAAATTTCTGTTTTATTAGATTAATATTTTAGTAGATAGCAGTTAGTGCAACCTTAGACTCAATAAAATTGAATGAGACTCAGTTTTTGGCCACAAGCTACAGACCAAAAAGCAAACTGATTCATAAAATCCAAAGACATATTAGTAGAGAGAATAAAATAATATTTAACAAGAATTGGCATAGGTGAGAAAATGGAATAGCTTATAACATTTCAGTATATTGATATATACTATATATTTAGTGCTAATTGCTCAGAATGTGATATATATTAGTACTTCCCCTATTGACAGTTTGACACAATTGAATTGCCAATAGTATCTGATATATATATTACTTCTATAGAACAGTCACAATTTGCAAATATGATCAGATATATCTTTCAAATGGTAGCAAATTGAACAAGAACGTTTAAAATAAAAGGAGGAAGCAAATAGAAAAAGAAAGAAAATAACCAATAACCTGATCATAATTCATCCAACATGCATGTAACCTTAAAATACAAGAATTGAACTAGAAAGAATTTCGAATATTTATATCACTTCTACCTACATTACTCGCAATCATTATCAGGAATATCTTTAATCTTAGCAATTTGAACAAGAACATTAAATATTAAAGGCTATATTAAAACAAGACAAGCTATATTAAAAGCCTAGCATGCATGAACCACAAAATGTTAACATCTCCGTATCTATAACCCTACAGATAAGAAATCAGTACCGAACGAATAGCATTTTGTATAAAAACAGCTAACTTTTTGTCAAAATTGCAATAGAAAAGAGAGATTCTGACCGTGATAGATGTAAGGGGAGAGAATATATCGTTCTAGAAAGAACGAGACAAAGGAGGCGAGTAACGATCGTGATGGCCCTATATATATATTAATATATAGGAGCTACATCGGACTAGAACTTGCGCCTAAAAACCCTAAAACCCACCAGCGGGAGATCGAAGAGTTAGGGCGCAAAGAGACTCGACTAAAATTAGAAAGTCCTTTTTATATATTTTACTTTTTTTATTTTTTCCTTTCTATTTTCTGGCCCTGGGTATGTAAGTTTAAGCGATTTTGAATTCATTCTAAGTCATTTAATCACATTAATCATTGTTTGAGCTATTTATTCGTCTAGAATATAATTCAGATTTCTGTTATTAAAAAAATAGATTTAACACAGAAAATAAGCTTCTAATGTGAAAATAATTATTATTCTTAGCGCCATTTGAGAATTACTAGTGATTTTGAATTAAATCTAAGTCATTTAGTCACAATAATCAATGTTTAAGCTATTTATAAGGTCTAGAAGATAATTCAGATTTATTTTATTCTTAATAATTGTATTATACACTGAAAATATGAATCTAATCTGCAAATATTGATTATTCTGATCTTTATTTGAGCAATTTAAGCGATTCTTGAATTAGATCTAAGTCATTTGATGACATAAATCTTTGTTTATGCTATAATATAATGAAAATTACTGTTAATAAGAAATATTGGATTGTACACAGAAAATATGCATCTAATTGGCAAATAATGATTATTCTGAGCATCATTTGAGCATTATGAGCAATTTTAAATTAATTTTAAGTCATGTTAACACAATAATCTATTTTTAAGCCTCTTATACGGTAAAGAATATAATTCGGATCTCTATTATTCAGAATTATTTGATTGTACACAGAAAATATGCTTCAAACGTGCAAATAATTATTATTCTGAGCGTTATTTGAGCAATTATTGATTCATGAATTTAGTCTAAGTCATTTGTCGCTGTAATATTTGTTTAAGCTCTTTATATGGTAACAATATTATTCAGGTCTTTGTTATTAAACAATATTGGATTCTACACAGAAAATATACATCTAATGTGCAAATAATTATTATTCTTAGCTTTATTTGAGCAATTTTAGCGATTTTGAATTCATTATAAGTTATTTGATCACAATAATGTTTGTTTTAGATATTTATTGGTCTAAAATACAATTCAGATCTCTGTTATTAAGATATATTGGATTGTACAAAGAAAATATGCATCTAATTTGCCAATAATGATTATTCTGAGCATTATTGGAGCATTGTAAGCGATTTTGAATTAATTCTAAGTCATTTTTTCACAATAATCTATGTTTAAGATCATTATATGGTCTAGAGTACAATTCAGATTATGGCTTTTAGAAATATTGGGTTGTACACAGAAAATATGAATGTAAAGTGCAAAAAATTATTATTATGAGCGTTATTTGAGCAATTTAAGTGATTCTTGAAGTAATTATAAGTCATTTAATCACATTAAGTTTTATTTAAGCTCTTTATATTGTCTACAATATAATTCAGATCTTTTTTATTAAGCAATATTGAATTCTACAAAGTAAGTATACGTCCAAATTAATTCTAAGGAATATTTTAGCATTATAAGCGATTTTGAATTCATTCTAAGTTATTTGATCAAATAATCTTTGTTTCAGCTCCTTATTGCTCTAAAATATAATTCAGATATCTGATATTAAGAAATATTGAATTGTACATAAGAAATATGCATCTAATGTTGAAACAATGATTTTCCTGTGCATCATTTAATTATTATACGCGTTTTTTAATTAATTTTAAGTCATTCTATCACAATAATCTGAATTTAAGCTCTTTCTATGGTCTAGAACATAATACAGATATGTTATTCATAAATATTGGATTGGAGACACAGATTATATGAATCTAATGTGCAAAAAATTATTATTATGAGCGTTATTTGAGCAATTTAATTGATTATTGAATTAATTCTAAGTCATTTAATCACAGTAATTATTGGTTAAGCTCTTTATGTGGTCTAT
Organism: Rhynchospora tenuis; assembly: GCA_027725995.1. NCBI lineage: Eukaryota > Viridiplantae > Streptophyta > Magnoliopsida > Poales > Cyperaceae > Rhynchospora > Rhynchospora tenuis. Next base: position 85,119,873 of record CM050889.1, read on the forward strand.
AGTATAATTCAGATATTTGTTATTAAGAAATATTGGATTCTACAAAGTAAATATATGTCTTATGCGTAAATAATGATTATTAGGAGCAATATTTGAGCATTATAAGCGATATTAAATTCATTCTAAGTTATTTGATCACATAATCTTTGTTTCAGCTCCTTATTGGTCTAAAATAAAATCCAGGTCTCTGATATTAAGAAATATTGGATTGTACACAAAGAATATGCATCTAATGTTGTAATAATGATTATCCTGAGTATCATTTAATTATTATAAGCGTTTTTTATTTAATTCTAAGTCAGTTTATCACAATAATCTAGATTTAATCTATTTCTATGGTCTATAATATAATACAGATCTACGTTATTCAGAAATATTTGATTGGAGACAGAATATGCATTTAATTTGCAAATAATGATTATTCTCAGCGTTATTTGAGCTGTTTAAGCGATTTTGAATTCATTCTAAGTATCACAATAATCTTTGTTTAAACTCTTTCTTGGTTGAGAATATAAATCAGATCTCTGTTATTAAATATATTGGATTGTAGACTGAAAGTATGCACCTAATTTGCAAATAATGATTATTCTGAGCATCAATTGAGAATTATGAGCAATTTTGAATTAATTCTAAGTAATTTTATCACAATATTCTATTTTTAAGCCCCTTATATGGTAAGGAATATAATTCGGATCTCTGTAATTCAGAATTATTGGATTGTACACAGAAAATATACATCAAACGTGAAAATAATTATTATTCTGAGCGTTATTTGACCAATCTAAGCGATTCTTGAATTGAGTCTAAGTCATTTTATCACAGTAATCTATGTTTAATCTCTTTATAAGGTCTAGAGTATGATTCAGAACTCTGTTTATTCAGAAATATTGAATTTTACAAAGTAAATATGCATCTAATGTACAAATATTTATTATTCTGAACATTATTTGAGCATTTTAAGTGATTCTTGAATTAATTATAAGTCTTTTGTTCACATAAATCTTTTTTTAAGCTATTTATATGGTCTATAATATAATGCAGATCTCTGTTAATAAGAAATAAATCTTACACAGAAAATATGCATTTAATTTCCAAATATTGATTATTCTTAGCACTATTTGAGCATTATGAGCAATTTTGAATTAATTCTAAGTCATATCATAATAATTTACTTTTAACCCACTTATATGGTCAAGAATATAATTCGCATCTCTCTTATTCTGAATTATTGGATTGTACACAGAAAATATGCAACAAATGTGCAAATAATTATTATTCTGAGCGTTATTTGAGCAATTTAAGCGATTCTTGAATTGAGTCTAAGTAATTTTTATTAGAGTAATCTTTGTTTAAACTCTTTATATGGTACAGTATAATTCAGATCTTTGTTATTTAGCAATATTGGATTCTACACAGAAAATATACATCTAATATGAATATAAATCTAGATTAAAGCTCTTTATATGGTCTAGAATATAATAAAGATTTTTTTTTATTCGGAAATATTGGATTCGAGACAAAAAATATGCATCTAATTTGCAAATAATTATTTTTATGAGCGTTATTTGAGAAGTTCAAGCGATTTTGAACTCATTCTAAGTCATTTGATCATAATAATCTTTGTTTAAACTCTTTCTTGGTTTAGAATATAAATCAGATCTCTGTTATTAAAAAACTATTGGAATGTAGACAGAAAATATGCATCTAATTTGCAAATAATGATTATTCTGTGCATCATTTGATCTCTGTTATTCAGATTGATTGGATTGTACACAGAAAATATACATCAAAGGTTCAAATAATTATTATTATGACCGTTATTTGACCAATTTAAGTGATTCTTGAATTGAGTCTAAGTCATTTTATCACAGTAATCTATGTTTAAGTTCTTTATATGGTCTAGAGTATGATTCAGATCTCTGTTATTGAGAAATATTGGATTGTACACAGTAAATATGCATCTAATGTACAAAAAATTACTATTCTGAGCATTATTTTAGCAATTTAAGCGATTCTTGAATTGATTCTAAGTCATTTTTTCACAGTAATCCATGTTTAAGTTCTTTATATGGTCTAGAGTATGATTCAGATCTTTGTTATTCAGAAATATTGGATTATACACAGTCAATATGCATCTAATGTACAAATAATTACTGTTCTGAGCATTATTTGATCAATTTAAGCGATTCTTGAATTCATTCTAAGTCATTTGCTCACAGAAATCTTTGTTTAAGCTATTTATATGGTCTATAATAGAATGCAGATCTCTGTTAATAAGAAATATTGGATTGTACACAAAAAATATATATCTTTATTGTTCTAAACTATAACTCAGATATCTGATATTAAAAAATATTGGATTTTACATAAAGAATATGCATCTAATGTGCAAATAATGATTATTCTGAGCAACATTTAATTATTATAAGCGTTTCTGAATTAATTCTAAGTCATTTTATCACAATAGTCTATATTTGAGCTCTTTGTATGGTCTAGAATATAATACAGATCCTTGTTATTCAGAAATATAGGATTGGAGAAAGATAATATGCATCTAATGTGCAAATAATAATTTTTCTGAGCGTTATTTGGGCAGTTTAAGCGATTTTGAATTCATTCTAAGTCAGTTGATGACACTAATCTTTGTTTAAGCTCTTTATTCGTATAGAATATAATTCAGATCTCTGTTATTAAAATAGTTAGATTTAAATAAGAAAATTTGCTTGTAATGTGCAAATAACGATTATTTGTTAGCGTCATTTAAGTATTACAAGCGATTTTGAATTAATTCTAAGTCATTTAGTGACAATAATCATTGTCTATTTATATGGTCTAGAAGATAATTCAGATTTATTTGTTTTTTCTGAAAAATTGTATTATACAGTAAAAATATGAATCTAATCTGCAAATATTGATTATTCTGATCTTTATTTGAGCAATTTTAGCGATTTGAGTTCATTCGAAGTCATTTTATCACAATAATCATTTTTTAACCTCTTTATTGGTCTAGACTCTAGAATACAATTCAGATCTCTGGTATTAAGAAATTTTGGATTGTAAAAAGAAAGTACGCATCTAATTTGCAAATAATGATTATTCTTAGCATTATTCGAGCATTCTAAGCGATTTTGAATTAATTATAAGTCATTTTATCACAATAATAAATATGGTAAATGCAAGGGATGATACAGTAATCTTATCTTTCAGGTTCCACTTGACAATGTTGATCTTCTGGCTTATTTGACTGCCTGGTTCGTTTGACCTATTCTATTGATTTTGTTTAAGGTCTTTATATGGTCTAGAGTATAAATCAGATTCTGTATTTCAAAAATATTGGGTTTTACACAGAAAATATGAATCTAATGTGCAAAAAAATTATCATTATGAGCGTTATTTGAGCAATTTAAGTGGTTGTTGAATTAATTCTAAGTCATTTAATCACAGTAATCTTTGTTTAAGCTCTTTATATGGTCTAGAATATAATTCAGATCTTTCTTATTAAGCAATATTGGATTCTACAAAGTAAATATACGTCTAATGCTCAAAAAATGATTAAAAATTTGACCATTATAAGCGATTTTAAATTCATTCTAAGTTATTTGATCAAATAATCTTTGTTTCAGCTCCTTATTGGTTCAAAATATATTTCAGATCTCTGATATTAAGAAATATTGGATTCTACACAAAAAATATGCATCTAATGTTGAAATAATAATTATTCTTAGCATCATTTAATTATTATAAGCGTTTTTGAATTAATTCTAAGTCATTTTATTACAATAATCTACATTTAACCTCTTAATATGGTCTAGAATATAATATATAGATCTATGTTATTCAGAAATATTGGATTGGAGATGCAGAATATGCATCTAATTTGCAAATAATGATTATTATCAGCGTTATCGGAGCAGTTTAAGTGATTTTGGATTCATTCTAAGTCATTTGATCACAATAATCTTTGTTTTTAAACTCTTTCTTGGTTTAGAATATAAATCAGTTTTCTGTAATTAAAAAATATTGGATTGTAGACTGAAAATATGCATCTAATTTGCAAAATAATGATTATTATGAGCATCATTTGAGAATTGTGAGCAATTTTGAATTAATTCTATGTAATTTTATCACAATATTCTACTTTAAAGCCCCTTATATGGTAAAGAATATAATTCGGATCTCTGTTATTCAGAATTAAATGATTGTACACAGAAAATATGCATCAAACGTGCAAATAATTATTATTCTGTGTGTTATTTGAGCAATTTAAGCGATTCATGAATTGAGTCTAAGTCATTTGATGACTGTAATCTTTGTTTAACCTCTTTATATGGTCTACAATATAATCCAGATCTTTGTTATTAAACAATATTGGATTCTACACAGAAAATATACATCTAATGTGGAAATCATGATTATTCTGAGCTTTATTTGAACAATTTAGCGATTTTGAATTCATTCCAAGCTATTTGATCACAATAATCATTGTTTCAGATCTTTATTGGTGTAAAATATAATTCAGATCTTTGTTAATAAGATATATTGGATTGTACACAGAAAATATGCATCTAATTTTCAAATAATGATTATTCTAAGCATCATTTGATCATTATGAGCAATTTTAAATTAATTCTAAGTCATTTTATCACAGTAATCTAGTTTTAAGCCCTTTGGATGGTCTAGAACATAAGAAATATCTTGGTTATTCAGAAATTTTGGATTGGAGAAAGAGAATATGCATCTAATGTACAAATAATGATTTCTATGAGCATCATTTGGGCAGTTTGAGCGATTTTAAATTCATTCTGAGTTATTTGATCACATTAATGTTTATTTAAGCTTTTATTCGTCAAGAATATAATTAAGATCTCTGTTATTAAAAAAATTAGATTTAACGCTGAAAATTTGCTTCTAATGTGCAAATAAGGATTATTTTAGTGTCATTTGAGTATTAAAAGCGATTTTGAATTAATTCTAAGTCATTTAGTCACAATAATCAATGTTTAAACTATTTATATGGTCTAGAAGATAATTCAGATTTATTTTATTCTGAAAAATTTTATTATACACTACAAATATGAATCTAAACTGCAAATATTGATTATTCTGATCTTTATTTGAGAAATTTTAGCGATTGTGAGTTCATTCTAAGTCATGTTATCATAATAATAATTTTTAAGCTCATTATTGGTCCAGAATACAATTCAGATCTCTTTTATTAAGGAATATTGGATTGTACAAAGAAAATATGCATCTAATTTGCAAATAATGATTATTCTTAGCATTATTTGAGCTTTGTAAGCGAATTTGAACTAATTATAAGTCATTTTATCACAATAATCTATGTTTAATGTCTTTATACGGTCTAGAGTATAATTCAGATTCTGTTTTTCAGACATATTGGGTTCTACACGTAAAGTATGAATCTAATGTGCAAATAATTATTATTATGAGCGTTATTTGAGCAACTAAAGTGATTCTTGAATTAATTCTAAGTCATTTAATCACAGAAATCTTTGTTTAAGCACTTTATATGGTCTATAATATAATTCAGATCTTTGTTATTAAGCAATATTGGATTCTACATAGTAAATATACGTCTAATGCGCAAATAATGATTGATCTGAGCAATATTTGAGCATTATAAGCGATTTTGAATTCATTCTATGTTATTTGATCAAATAATCTTTGTTTCAGCTCCTTATTGGTCTAAAATATTATTCCGATCTCTGATATTAAGAAATATTGGATTTTACACAAAGAATATGCATCTAATGTTGAAATAATGATTATCCTGAGCACCATTTAATTATTATAAGCGTTTTTGAATTAATTCTAAGTCATTTTATCATAATAATCTAGTTTTAAGCTCTTCATATGGTCTAGAATATAATACAGATCTATGTTATTCAGAAATAATTGATTGGAGACAGAATATGCATCTAATTTGTAAATAATGATTATTCTCAGCGTTGTTTGAGCAGTTTAAGCTATTTTGAATTCATTCTAAGTCATTTGATCACAATAATCTTTGTTTAAACTCTTTTTTGGTTTAGAATATAAATCAGATATCTGTTATTACAAAATAATGGATTGTAGACTGAAAATATGCATTTAATTTGCACATAATGATTATTCTGGGCATCATTTGAGTAATATGAGAAATTTTTAATTAATTCTATGTAATTTTATCACAATATTCTATTTTTAAGCCCCATATATGGTAAAGAATACAATTCGGATCTCTGTTATTTAGAATTATTGGATTGTACTCAGAAAATATACATCAAACGTGCAAATCATTATTCTTCTGAGTGTTATTTGGGCAATTTAAGATATTCTTGAATAGAGTCTAATTCATTTTAGCACAGTAATCTATATTTAAGCTCTTTATATAATGTAGAGTATAATTAAGCTCTCTGTTATTCAGAAATATCGGATTGTACACAGTAAATAAACATCTCATGTGCAAATAATTATTATTCTGGGCATTATTTGTGCAATTTAAGCGATTCTTGAATTAATTCTAAGTCATTTGATCACAGAAATCTTTGTTTAAGCTATTTATATGGTCTATAATATAATACAGATCTTTTTTAATAAAGAAATATTGGATTGTACGCACAAAATATGCATTTAATTTGCAAATAATCATTATTCTGAGCATCATTTGAGCATTATGAGCAATTTTAAATTAATTCTAAGTCATTTTATCACAATAATATAGTTTTAAGCCCCTTATATGGTCAAGAATATAATTCGGATCTCTATGATTCAGAATTATTGGATTGTAGTATTGTACACAGAAAATATGCATCAAATGTGCAAATAATTATTATTCTGAGCGTTATTTGGGCAATTTAAGCGATACTTGAATTTAGTCTAAGTCATTTTGATCAGAGTAATCTTTGTTTAAGCTCTTTATATGGTCTAGAATATAATTCAGATCTTTGTTATTAAGCAGTATTGGATTCTACACAGAAAATATACGTCTAATGCGCAAATAATGAATATTCTAAGCATTATAAGCGATTTTGAATTCATTCTAAGTTATTTGATAGCAATTGTTTACGCTTTTTATTGGTCTAGAATATAATTTAGGTCTCTGTTATTAAGAAATATTGAATTGTACACAGAAAATATGCATCAGATGTGCAAAGAATGATTATTCTGAGCATCATTTGAGCATTATAAGCTATTTTGAATTAATTCTACGGCATTTGATCACAATAATTTGTGTTTATGCTCTTTATATTGTCTAGATAATAATTCATATCTTTCTTATGAAGAAATATTGGCTTGCACAGAGAAAATATGCATCAAATATTCAAATGTCAAATAATGATCATTCGGAGCATTATTTGACCAGTTAAAGCAATTTTTTATTCATTCAAGTCATTTGATCACAATAATCTCTTTTTAGTTTCTTTTTTGGTCTAGAATATAATTCTGAGCTTTGTTATTAAAAAAATGTTGGATTGTACAGAAATAACATGCTTCTAATGTGCAAATAATGATTGTTCAGAGCATCATTTGAGCATTATAACCTATTTTGAATGAATTCTACGTCATTTGATAGCAATAATCTATGTTTAAGCTCTTTATATTGTCTAGAATATAATTCAGATCTTTGTTATTCAGAAGTATTGTATTATACACAAAAACTATGCATCTAATGTACAAATAATTATTATTCTGAGCTTCATTTGAGCAACTTAAGCGATTTTGAATTCATTATTTATCATTTCATCATTATAACCTTTGTTTAAGCTCTTTATTTGTCTAGAATATAATTCAGATCTTTTTTATTAAGAAATATTGGATTGTACACAAAGAATATGCATCTAATGTGCAAATAATGATTATTCAGAGCATCATTTGAGCATTATAAGTGATTTTTATTTAATTCAATGTCATTTGATCACAATAATCTAAATTTAAGCTCTTTATATGGTCTAGAATATAATACCGATCTCTGTTATTCAGAAATATTGTATTATACACATAAAATATGCATCTAATGCTTTAATATTGATTATTTTGAGCTTTATTTGAAAATTTGTGCTATTTTGAGTTCATTCTAAGCCATTTGATCACAAAAATCTTTGTTTAAGCTCTTTATTGGTCTAGAATACAATTCAGATCTCTTATTTAGAAATATTGGATTGTACACTGAAAAAAATGCATCTAATGTGCAAATAATTATTATTTCGAGGATCATTTGAGCATTATAAGCGACTTTGAAATAATTCTAAGTAATTTGATCACAATAATCTATGTTTAAGCTCTTAATATGGTCTAGAAGATAATTCAGATCTTTGTTATTCAGAAATATAGTATTATACACAGAAAATATGCTTCAAAATTGCAAATATAACTATTCTGAGCTTCATTTCAGCAATTTAAGAGATTTTGAATTCATTCTGGTTAATTTGTTAACAATAATCATTGTTTAAGCTCTTTATTAGTCTAGAATATAATTTAGATCTCAGTTATATAATATTGGATTGTACACAGAAAATATGCATCTATGTGAAAAATAATGATTATTCTGAGCATTAGTTGAGCATTATAAGCTATTTTGAATTAATTCTAAAGCATTTGATCACAATAATCTATGTTTAAGCATATAATTCAGATTTTTGTATTAAAAAATATCGTATTATACACAGAAAATATGCATCTAATGTGCAAATAATTATTTTGAGCGTTATTTGAGCAATTTAAGCGATTTTGAATTCATTATAAGTCATTTGATCACAGTAATCATTGTTTAATAATTTTATATTATGTAGAATATTACTCAGACCTTGATTATTCAGAAATATTGTATTATAGACAGAAAATATGCATTTAATGTGCAAACAATGATTTTTTTGAGTTTTATTTGAGCAATATTAGCCATTTTGAATTCATTCTAAGTCATTTGATCATAATAATCTTTGTTTAAACTCTTTATTGATCTAGAATATAATTCAGATCTTTGTTATTAAAAAATTGGATGTACACAAAGAATATGCATCTAATGTAGAAATAATGATAATCTGAGTATCATTTGAGAATTATAAGCGTTTTTGAATTAATTCGAAGTCATTTGATCACAATAATTTACTTTTAACCTTATTAGATGGTCTAGAATATAGTTCAGATCTTTGTTATTCAGAAATATTGCATCATACAGAGAAAATATGCATCCATTGTGCAAATAATGATTATTCTTAGCGTTATTTGAGAAATTTAAGCGATTTTGAATTCATTCTAAATCACTTGATCACAATAATCTTTGTTTGATCTAGAATATAATTCAGATCTTACTTATTAAAAAATATTGTATTATACATTGAAAATATGCTTCTAATGTGTAAATGTATTTATTCTGAGCGTTATTTGAGCAATTTAAGCGATTTTGAATTCATTCAAAGTCATTTTATCACTTAAATCTCTGTTTAAGCTCTTTATTGGTCTATAATGTAATTCAGATTTCTGTTATTCTGAAATATTGTAGTAGACACAAATTACATGCATCTAATGTGAAAAAATGATTATTCTGAGCTTTATTTGTGCAATTTTAGCGATTTTGAATTCATTCTAAGTCATATGATCACAATAATATTTCTCTAAGCTCTTTGTTGGTCTAGAATACAATTCAGGACTCTGTTATTAAGAGATTGTATACAGAAAAAATGCATCTAATGTGCAAATAATTATTATTTTGAGCATCATGTGACTTTTATAAGAGAATTTAAATTAATTCTAAGTCATTTGATCACACTAATCCTTGTTTAAGCTCTTTATTCGTTAGAATATAATTGAGATCTCTGTTATTAAAAAATATTAGATTGTACACAGAAAATATGCTTGTAATGTGCAAATAATGATTATTTTTAGCATCATTTGAGCATTATAAGCTATTTTTAATTAATTCTAAGTCATTTGATTACAATAATATTTTTTAAGCAATTTGTATGGTGTAGAGTATAAATCAGATATTTGTTATTCAGAAATATTTTATTATACACAAAAAATATGCATCTAATGCACAAATAATGATTATTCTGAGCGTTGTTAGGGAAATTTAAGCGATTTTGAATTCATTCTAACTTTCTAAGTCATTTGATCATATTAATCTTTGTTTAAGCTCTTTATTGGTCTAGAATATAATTCAAATGTTCGTCATTAAAAAATATTATATTATACATAGAAAATATGTATCTAATGTGCAAATTAATGATAATTCTGAGCGTTATTTCAGCCATTTAAGCAATTTTGAATTCATTTTAAGTCATTTATTTCAAGTATTTTAGGTTTTATAACTGGAACCCATAAAGCCCATTTATTTCAAGTTTATTCGGGCTATATACCCAATCTTCACGTTCAATCAGGCCCAATTCAGAACCTAAAGTTCCAAATTTCTCATTTCTATTTCTAATATCAAAATATAATTCTACTGGGCACCCAAAGTCCAAACACATCTGGAACTTTCTTCTCTAATCCTTCCATTCCCTTCCTGCTCTTTCCCAAGCGATTCGACCTAAATCCTCAGCTTTCACTACCAATGAAACCCTCGTCGTCGGCCTCTGCTCCGGTCGGCCCCGATGTAAAGCCCAAGTTCATTTCCAAGGCCGAGCGTGAGCGACTAGCTCTCGAGCGGCGCCAGGCTCAGGTCGCTGAGCAACGCCGCTCTCTCTCTTCCCTCCCTCCCAGACCCGTTAACCCGTCTGCGCCAGAACCCGAACCGCAACCCGATTCCGATACTGAGAAGGAGGTGTCCAGAGATCGTGAAAGAGACCGAGATAGAGAAAGAGACAGAGATCGAGAGAGAGATAGAGAGAGGGATCGTGAAAGAGATAGAGAGAGAGATAGAGAGAGGGATAGGGATAGAGATAGAGATAGAGATAGAGAAAGAGATAGAGATCGAGAGAGGGATAGAGAGAGGGATAGGGATAGGGATAGGGACAGGGACAGGGATAGAGACAGAGATAGGGATGCGGATAGAGATCGCGAGAGGGATCGGGATCGTGATAGGAGAAGGGATAGGGAGCGGGACAGAGATAGGGAAGAGGGGGACCGAGAGAAGGATCGGGAGAAAGCCCGGTTGGAGAAATTGGCTGAAAGGGAGAAAGAAAAGGAGATAGAAGCTATTAAAGAACAGTACTTGGGTTCGAAGAAGCCGAAGAAACGGGTCATAAAGCCGAGCGAGAAGTTTCGTTTCTCTTTTGATTGGGAAAACACTGAAGACACTTCCCGAGATATGAATGCTTTGTACCAATCGCCTCATGAGGCGAGGCTTTTGTTCGGGCGAGGTTTTCTGGCTGGGATTGACCGTAGGGAGCAAAAGAAACAAGCAGCACAGCATGAAAAGGAGACGCGCTTGGAGCTGCGTAAGAAAGATGGCCTCCCTGTTAAGGAAACACCAGAAGAGGTTGCTTTGCAAAAGAAGAGAGAGGCTGCTGCTGATATGTATGATGCCTTTGACATGCGGGTCGACCGGCACTGGTCAGAGAAGGCGCTCGAGGAAATGACAGAGAGAGATTGGCGCATATTTAGAGAAGATTTCAACATCTCTTACAAGGGGTCAAGGATACCAAGGCCAATGCGAAGCTGGGCTGAGAGTAAGCTTTCAGGTGAGTTGCTCCGAGCAGTTGAAAAGGCAGGTTATAAATCTCCTTCGCCTATTCAAATGGCAGCTATTCCACTAGGATTACAGCAGAGGGATGTTATTGGTGTTGCTGAAACCGGGTCAGGTAAGACTGCAGCCTTTGTCCTACCCATGCTCTCTTACATAACCCGTTTACCTCCAATAAGTGAAGAGAATGAGGCTGAAGGGCCATATGCGGTGGTAATGGCGCCTACCCGTGAATTGGCGCAACAAATTGAGGATGAAACTGTAAAATTTGCTCATTATTTGGGCATCAAGGTTGTGTCTATTGTAGGTGGTCAATCAATTGAAGAGCAGGGGTTCAGAATTAGGCAAGGTTGTGAGGTGGTAATTGCAACACCAGGTCGATTGTTGGATTGTTTAGAGAGGCGGTATGCAGTACTGAACCAATGTAACTATGTGGTACTAGATGAAGCCGATCGAATGATTGACATGGGTTTCGAGCCACAAGTTGTTGGGGTACTCGATGCGATGCCTTCTAGCAATTTAAAGCCTGAAAATGAAGATGAAGAATTAGATGCAAAGAAGATTTACCGTACCACATACATGTTTAGTGCCACCATGCCTCCTGCTGTGGAAAGGTTGGCACGCAAATATTTGCGAAACCCAGTTGTGGTTACAATTGGTACGGCTGGTAAGGCAACTGATTTGATTTCACAACATGTGATTATGCTGAAGGAGTCCGAGAAAATGCCACGGCTAGAAAAGATCTTGCATGAGCTTGGCGACAAAACTGCTATTGTTTTTTGCAATACGAAGAAATCGGCAGATGTGAGGGCAAAAGAGTTGGATAAATTAGGGTTTAAGGTTACAACTTTGCATGGAGGGAAGTCTCAAGAGCAGAGAGAGATTAGCTTGGAGGGGTTCCGCAACAAGAGATTTAATGTGCTTGTGGCCACTGACGTGGCAGGTCGTGGTATCGATATACCCGATGTGGCACATGTTATTAATTATGAGATGCCTTCTTCAATTGACATGTACACACACAGGATTGGTCGTACTGGCCGTGCTGGAAAGACTGGTATAGCCACCACTTTTCTTACCTTGCACGATACTGATGTATTTTATGATTTGAAGCAGATGCTCATACAAAGTAATAGTCCCATTCCCCCTGAGCTGGCACGGCATGAGGCTTCCAAGTTTAAACCTGGTACAATACCTGATCGGCCACCTAGGAGGAATGACACTGTTTTTGCACATTAAGTGAGAATATTGGAGGTATGTTTGTCTAGAATCTAGTTCATGATTGGTTGACTTTCATTTATCTAGACCTTTGAAATTTGAACTGATATAAGATAATGTGATGGTTGTTGTGTCATTTTGATGTACTTTGATTTTACTTCATATTTTGCCATCTGTTCTCAATGCAGTGGATGTTATATTTTTTTTTTTTTTTTTTGAAGTTTAAACTGCCCGTAGGCTGGATGTTATATTTACTTTTTGTTATGTTCTAATATAATTTTCCTGTTTGATATAATTGTTAGTGTAGCTTTGTTGCACACTGATAGGTTAACATGAATATGAAATGACCGGAATAGCTATTTGTAGAAGTTCAGCACAAGTTTACTGACACATTTTTAATTACTACCAAATCTAAGAACAAAAAGAATTCAAAGCAATAATACAAAGCGGAAACGAGGAAGGATTTCTACCTTGTGCTCGAAAATTCATATAAACGACCAGTGCATGAGAAAAGAGGCCAACCTCGGCATCACATAAGATCGAGAGTTCGCGGGCTTTTTTGAGTAAACCGGTGCGCCTTTTTGAAAAAGTCACTTGCCGGCTTGTTGTGTTGTCAATCCTTTTAATCGATATTTTACCTCTCCCCATCAGATATTTTATTACCTACCCATTGCAAACTTTTATATCAAATGAAATAAAATCATATGTTTAAGCAAAATTTTGCTCATTAAGAATGTGAGAATTTTTACAAAGTAATAAGAAAAAGCCTGACTAAACAAAAGAATTTTCCGTTGAGGAAAAATAAGAATTAATGGAGTTAATTATGGTGCCTTGCCAAAAAGGAAATAAATACAATTAGTGCAGTCTATAAGAAATTAGCCTACATAAGATTCAGTATTTCTGTGTACTCGTGAAATGACCGGAATAGCTAACTAATTGAAGTTATCAAATTGAAAAAAAAAAGGGGAAAGGGAAGGAACACGGAAAGTAGGATAGCAAAGGTTAAAGTAGATATTATTGGTCAACACCTAAGCGAATCATTTATCCAGCGGGCTCTTGAATCGATATTACATTTGACAATTAAGTAGATCCTTTTCTGTAACAACCAATTAAGCGCCTCTTGGAAGGAAAACCCTATAAAGATTAAAGAAATTTTATTCTCAAAAATATATTTCCTCAAGTATATATCAAGAAATGCCCCAAAGGACAAGGCATCGAAAGCAACCACAAAAGAAGAGAAAAATGGAAATTAAAGATCACATACCAACTGAATGGCCTGAAATGGTTTGCGCAGCCTTGCCTCTTTTCCCTTCTTTCTGAAAGAAGCAACACCAGTATATGATAATATATAACACCTATATAGTTTATATAGGTAGGTTGGTATATCTCTCTCTCTTATTGGTCAATGCTGCAAGCATTGATCTCCATCTCTCTTGCTCTCTCTCTTTCTCTCTCTCTACCAGTGCAATCAATCCCCATAGAAAGCAGTTTGATCTTCTTGGCCTAACTGATTCCCTGGCCATTCCATTGGCCTTCTAAGATGTTACCACATCAGTAGTCGAGTCTATCAGATGGCTCGCAATGCTTTCTTTGACTTGACGACAAATTGCGAGATTTGTACGTTATCTCCAGCAAGAGTGCTCACTGGAGACGAGCTGAATCGACGAGTCGTCCAATGCTTTGTTTAGTAAGAGAGAAAAAAATATAAAAAAATTATGTATGATTAAGTAATATGAAGATAATGCTGGCTCTTTATTGGGCATATTTTGCTTGTTGCAAGCAGGATCTTCTGCACAGTTTCTGTAAGCAGCTTTATGCAAAATCATAAATATAATAACAATTGCTCTTTGCATGTTTTATTGCTATCGTTTGTGCATTTATATTGATGCTTGTTTGCCCGAGAAAAAAGACCTGTCAGAATGATAATCTAGAAGTTCAAGCTGTTGCCCATAGGTGATTAAGTTTTTAACTTCTAAAAACCCCAATTTAAAACGTACAATTATTGAGCAGTAGACCAATTTGTTATAATGGTAAAAACAGTTCTAGAATTTCAAGATTATTTAAATAACATTCTATATATGAATTGGTATCATCTTAACTTCTCATTTGAATCATTTTTTTATTGTTAATTGGGTCACTTTCTTAATATTTCCACAACACAAACGATAAAGCATGTAAAATCCGCCTTTAATTAATCTTTAATCTTGAATTAATACAGAAAGTATAAGAAAGCAGATATCTTCTTTTATCTATTCGACGTTATCGCTACTTAATCCAATTCTCCACATGAATGGTTGATAGGCTTAATATTCGTTTCTAACAATTATTTTGTTTTTTTTTTTATTATTTCTAGTTTGTACAATTTAATAGATCACTAGAAGGGTTAATCGAGCTTCGCTCGATATTTGAATTACAAATAAATATAAAAGATCTATGCGTCTTTGCTCAATCTGGGAATTTTTCCAAAAGAACATTCAAGTAAACAAAATATTCCGATCATGCCAGCATATTTATGAAAATGACATGATATTTTACAGGCGCGCATATAAAAATAAAATAAAAGCTTCACCTCTCAGTGCCTAGTCAGTGCCAATAAGTAATCAGTTCATAAAATCATGCTCAAATAAACAAATGCCGAGATAAACATATTATTTTTTATTTTACTTTTTTGTCTCATTAAGAAAGGAAAAATGTTGTTGGGCTTTATAAGCAATTTGATAAGCAAACAAATGATATTTGCACAAAGAAAAAGGAAAACAACTAAATTTGCTGGATCAACTCGGCAGCTTTATTTCATTTGAATTTAATATGCCTGAACTCATACAGAAACAAATATATTATTTGCAAGTAACCTAAAGACCAATATATCAGGTTGTCTTCCATAAGAATATCCAATAGGTACATGTACATGTAAACTTGGTGTGCGTCCATACCAATCAACTGAAAAAGTCAAAATTAATAAAAGAAGATCATATTTAAAGCATTGAAATGATTATAGAAAGGGATTTTGCAAATTATATCCATCATGAAATAAGTTTTGAACCAAACAATACAGCTTTTGGTACCAAATTATACTGTACAGTAAATAAGTGGGTGTCATATTAATTAATAAGATGCAGGGTAATGCTGGCTATTATCGAAATATTTGTAGTTATTGATCTGACAATGATACATGGTCATTTTGAAAAGCCATGATATGGAGATATTTATTTCCATTACTAAGCATAGTTACCAATTTTTCTGCCAAATTCACTTAAGTTTGCTAATAAGTTTAGGAAAATGTAAGAGCACCTAAATTGTTACTTATCTACATCTCTCATGATAATAGATCACAGCGACAATTACATATAAGAAAACTGTGGCTTAACATTCTTAATTCAAAGGTTGATACCGACAGATGTTTGTACCTACACCAAATATTCTTAAAAATGAAAGAAAAAAAAAAAAGATGCACACTAATTTGATATCAGGATGTTCCCTCACGCCTTCATCCATATTCTGAGCTATTGCTTGACCTGTAAAATAAAATCTTCATGAACATGTTTAACTATATTATTGCTCTATTAACATAACTTTTTTAGCTGTCAATTAACTCAGAAAAAACATATTGTATAGCATAAGGTTTGATGCAAATACATATTTTTTTTTCACCGACTTGTCTCCCTGCAACTTGAAGAGTGCCACAAACCTCTACCTTCTAGGTGATTGGATTTGTTGCCGAAACAGTGAGAATCCCACATGCAAAGACATAACAGCATTCAAATTGTAATCTAGAGAATATATAGAGAAAGCAGTATGTTACAGGTCTTTCTCAAGAAATATTTATACACGCTTAATTAACATATCACTCTACACTTCTTTAATACATGATATTTTATCGCATTTTGACTCAAAACCTTTTTGATACCAGTTGACGGCAGTCCTCCCATTTATACTGGTACCTTATTGTAAAACACAGATCAATGACTCCTCTCAACTGATACTTGAATCTTATCCTTCTCAGCAGTTGCAATACCTACACTTTATTAAGAATAGATTTTACTGATAAATTGCTAGTAATCTTCGAAAAACAAAAAAAAAGACCTCAGTTTTAGTGATCAATAAATCAAACTTGATAGTTCAATGTCTAGGTACAGCCAAAAGTAGATTGATACATAATATTGCAGAATAAAGGTAGATTGATTTTCTTTTTTTTTAGTCAGTATGTTTAGAAATTTATTAATTGAACTCAAAAGCATGCAATTAAATTTTTTAAGAGAGCATGTGCGAAGGATACTTTGTCCAAAATGAAATAAGTCCCATGCTTTAAATTCCAGAGCCATGTACCTAGACAAATGCTGAGGTCTTTGTGCATCTGATACTTTGTCCAAAATGAAATAAGTCCCATGCTTTAAATTCCAGAGCCATGAAATTTCACCTCTAGAAAAGATCATCTTTTTTAGATTATGATTTGAAAATAGTATCCCATTCCAGAGCCATGTACTAAGAGACTTGATGATAGGGTATAATGGTAATTTAACCTATTTTTTTTCCCAATTCCAAATGGTAATACAACCTATCTTCTTTCAAATCCAAATCTAGCAGCAGGCCTAATACATGATTATTTATACATAATCTAATTTTGCTGACAACACCTGACTTTGACATCGATTAATTCTATTTGTTTGATTATCGGTCCAATCAAGCAAGGTTGTCATGTATTTTATTATTTTATAAAAAATATAATTAGCGAGGCATATTTTTCAAAAATGTTGATAACTTGATATGCTGAAGAAATACAATTTCAAGTATTTGTTGATCAATACCTGAGGCATGATGAAAGAAAAGCAAATGTTCACTTAAAATCAGAGAGGACAACCACCTGTATTTCGAATAACAATAAGTAGAAAAGGAATGGTACCCAGCTATTTTTGCCATTTGTAGAAAAGAGGGGAACAAACTGTATTTATTTAAAATAAAAGTAATAAGAAAAGAAATTTCTAATATCTATAAGAAAAAAAAAGTGCTTGGATCAAATAAGTGATCTCCTCATGTACTTTCATAGGTCCTTTTTCTTTACTTTTCCTGCCCCCATTATCCTGACAATCCATTTCACATGGCATAAGAGGAATATCAGGAAACAAAATTATAAAATTTGCATCGATAGAAAAAAGAATATCTTTTAAAATGCCAGTTTGTTGGATTGGACAGAATTGATACATAATTAATTTTTGCTAAACAATAATTAGATATCCTATAACTATTCTACAATTAAAAAGAAACACCATAATAATCATTTTGTATGAAAATAACATATTTTCAAAAGGAACTGAAATATTGTAAATGGCTTATGTCCAGCACAAAGTTTGTATCAAGAAATGACATACCTCTTTGTCTACCAGCACAAAGTTTTCAAAGGCTATCTAATTTATACCTCTTCAGTTGCCAAATATTACCCCTTTTTGAGATCAATGGCTTCCCAAATTTTCAAAATTCTGACATGAATAACTTCTTGAATCTTGTTACTGAATTGCGAGATTGACCGGAAAGTAGACATGTGTCACATCCTGACACAAATGATGTAACAATCCCGCCGCGAATACACAATCTCTGTATATCCGCAAGGCGTTTTCTTATTATTTATAAGGTATAGGTTCTAGCTTACCATGATTTACCACGCTAGATTCTATAACTCAATGAATCATCATGGCAAGATATTTGGCTTAATCTTCGCTTGACTTGATCGAGTCTGTCTCTTCAACCTGGAACCCACATCCATTGTGGAAACATACAAAAGAACGGAATGAGAAATAAATTCTCAGTGCGGGTTTTAGTTCCAGACGTGGACTTCTAATCGAAATCTTAGTCCGAAAATAACACCCGTAATAGTTAACATGAATAAGTAACTTATTAATCAATTAAATAACTATATTCAATTAAATCATTCAGACAATGCAAATGCAAATTTATAGCCAGTTTCATGACGAGCAACAAGCCAAGAACGATTCCATCTTAACCATTTTGCAATGAATATGCACACAAACAAATCAAGAGCAAAATATTTCTTTTCCTCGCTCAGGGCAGGCAAAAGAGACGTATCTCTCGCCCTGGCAGGCAAAAGGGAATTTTTATATCACAAAAACATATTATCAAAACTCACTCAGGTTCCCTCACCCAACCGGTTGGGCAGGCAAAAGGGAGACCTTTCCCTCGCTCAGGGCAGGCAAAAGAGACATATCTCTCACCCTGGCAGGCAAAAAGGAATTTCCATATCCGCATAGCGCTACCGAATTGGCCGAAGCCGGTGGCCGACCGACTTCGGAGAGTGACTTTAACTTTCAAATCCAATCATCTCCCAATACCATCCAAGCACATTCAAAATTCCAAATTATCAGGCAAGATTAAGTTGAGCTGGCACAACTCAGCTCATCCATAACAATGAATATGCAAATTTGCCTGGCTGCCATAACAATTTTAACAAGGGAGATTGTTTCAACATGAAACTTTGAGTTGTAATATCTGTTCCTAAATCTACATGATTATTGTGTAATGCATCCAAAGAGTTCAGCAAAATGTCATGCACAATTTAAAATTACCAGGACCAAATTTCTATAAAAATCCACGTATCCACACCTGAATAGCGAGTTTGATCGTAGTTTATCGGTATCCTATGATGCCCCGAGTGCTTGACAACCACCATATTCGGAGTTTTCCTGCTTGACGATCCTTAGGCTTGATAATCTCGTATTAACGATCCTAGATTGTTTTCCTAATAAAAAAAAAGTGACTGCCTTAATAACCATTTAACGGTTATATAGAATACCTAAGAAACCTAATATCCCATTCTAAGGTTGTTCCTAGGTTACCATACTAACATATTTGGTTAACCAGACTGGTTTGGGTTTGAATGATAAAATCCAGATTCTTAATTGAAGGGATTATATTTTGAAATATATTGTTAAATATCTTGTCTAGTTATTCAATAATTGGTTTTGACTTTTCAGTTACTAATAAATTATGATGATTTTTTTTTTGTCTTAAAATATATTATTAGTTAATTTAAATGTAGTTTATAAGCAACTGATTTTGTTGTAGATGAATAAGTCGTGACTAAAATCTATCTTAACCAAATTGCTTAAGACATTTCTAGTATAATAGCTTATTAAAGAAAATGACAGTTTGCATATTATTTCATATGTACTTGATAATTATTAGTCAAAAGGGAAATCTTAGAGATATACAATTCATACATAGACATCGTGATTATGCTTATATACTTTCATTCTACAAAGCTAATTGAATTTCACTAGATTATAATTCATATTTTCAAATATAAAGAATAGTTAACTATTAGTTACATTAAACTATAACGTAAAATGATTCATGATTCATATGTATCTCTAGTACAAGGTCAATTTTCCCCATTGGTTTCCATACTCAATTATTTAACCAACTCATTACTAGTTTTATGTGTTAGTTTGACATCCACGCTGTCCATTAGATTTTAAGTTTATACAAACCATAAGTTAGCTAAACTTATTTCTTTACTATTCAAATGTCAGGACTTATTCTGACAAGTTTAGACACCAACGAAAATCCCAAGAAATGAGTTCGATTAAAATAAAATTGCCCGATTACATTTTTCATATTTAATTTATTAATCTAAATTATATCTATTACCAGGATAACTCCGATCAATGATTACAAATAAGAATAATGGCGGCTCTAGTCCAGAGATACCAGCAAACTTGGAAACACACGCATAAAGACTTGAGATATGTACTTAGGAATATATTTGGACATATTGAAGATGTGTAGTCGTTAGGATATGTTGACTATATATACCCATTACCCTTGTATACACATATAATTGAACACAATTCATTCTTTCAGAAACAAATTGTCCCTCTCATTTCCATCTCTCTTTCTAATCCTCTTATTCCATTACTCCAATTACATCAATTGGTGGAAATCTATTAATAACCCAACATAATTCAATCCGATAACCCAAAGATTTCATAATTAGTTATACTTTTATTAATAATATTAGCTTGTCAAACTTTCAGGACATGATTTCTGGTTCTAAGATTTAATTTACCAGTGATCCAAATTTGAGTTGTACCGAACTGGTACAGAGGCGGTACCAAGGTCGTAACAACACTGCATAATGAAAACCAGGTAGAAAACATATACATAATTGATTCAAAGGCCAGTATTAACCTAGACGTAGAGGTGTTATTGGATTTAAGAGATGGAAAACTTGGAAATAATTGAAGAAATATAACTCAAGTAACAAGAACAGCTACATCCAACCATTTTCAGTCCCTTGTCTCTCTATACTACCCCTTCCTTCCTTGCTCCCTTATTCTCACGTTCTTGCCATCAGAACAAAAGAGAGGGACAGAACTAAGGTTGCAAACCGAAAATATAATAAAAAGTGATGAAATTGGTGTATACCTCCCAACAATTTTGGTTTCATTTCTTTTCTCACTTCCTCGCCACCCCCAAATCCTAAACCGAAATCAAAAGAGAGAAAATAATGCAGTGTATACCCAAAATCGGAGAAAACATGGAAAGAAAGACTATTTATAGGATACGAAGGGATTACGTGGCTCTAACCCAGCATGCCACGAAGTTGAGTCGGCTCAATGTGTATAAGAGCGAAGAGGTTCGACAGAGAGAGAGCGCACATGATTTTGATCTAACGGAGGGAATGCTGCTCCTCTGCTCAAGCCAATCGAAAGAGAAGGAAGAAGATAAGAACGAAGGGGTCTGGGGTGTGGTGTCAGGTCCGAATAGGAGGAAGGGAAAATGAATAAAATTTGATAAAAACTTTGGAATCTAATCTCACATCAGACGGTTGAGGGAATTTTAAAGTTCAATTGGATGATCGAACGATCCAGATCATTAGAATTTGATTCCAATAGATTTTGACATTATAAAATTTCAAATTTTTTTCTTATGCCATATGATTATAAATTAATTCATATTGTTTAGATCATTTCTTTACCGTTTTACTATATGTTAGGTTTTGAGTTTATTTATCATATCTTACTTTAATTTCTTTTCCTGATCATATCGCGTTCTCAAGATTTATTTCATTTCTATTTTGCCAAGTTTTTAGAGATTATATACTACAATGTTGGCATGACAATTTTTTTTTATTTTATAGAATTGGTTATTTGTTGTTGTTTTTTTTTTCTGATTTTATAATTTGCAACTTTGGTGGTTACTTTATTATTTATCATACTTTGGTCGTACTTATAATTAAAATGACAAAATTTTCATTGCTAAATTTTTTTACTAAAAATAAAAATTCATATTATTATTTATTTTATCTTTAGTGAGAGGTCATGGTGTTACAACATGGCTCCCTACATATAAAATACAAATAGGTAATTTTAGAAGAATTCCATTATAATAGAAATAAATTGATAATGAAAAAATAGATAAAAAAATAAAATAAAGGATGATAGAGCTACCTTTGAAGTTGTACCTGAAGGTTAATCAAAGGTAAACTACACAGTTTCTAGGGAAGACTATATATAGACGAAATGAAATTGTAACTGCAATAATTATGGCCATTCTTACCATTATATTATATATTTATTGATTCCAGCAATGATAAGAGAGGTTACAATGAATACCATAAATGGACTGTCATAAGAGTTTTCATTGTTGTTCTTAATTTCAATAAACCATATAAAAAATTTGAAATATAATATCAGCCTTTTTATTGTAATAAATAAAAAACCAGAATTATATCAACCTGAATAAAAAACCAGATCGGAAGACCAAGCAGGAAAATATAACAATTTTTTTTTTAAAAAAAATACGAATTGTAAGAAATTTCCATTACAATGGATACTATTCCTTTTGCTTCATTGTACAGCTCGTCATGGATTGTGAGCCTCGAATAGGAGGTGATAAATTCAGCAATTGAGTGTTGTTCTAGCAAGAGAAAGATGAAATAAATCAATGATTTAGAAATATATAGTTAATGACGTTTTTTAGAGGGGAAAAACAGAAATTACAAATGAAAAATTCTATAAATTCACAAATGAAAGCCCACATCCAAAATAGTACCAACACCAGAAACTCTCAATCATTTTTTGACTCTCTCTATAAATTCAGCGATTCAAATAATTATAAACTTGCTTTAATTTAATGTTTCAAAACTCAACAACATCAGCCACTTTGGCTATCGTATTTATCACCTTTGTAATAGTTTCATAATCATCTTTGCCACCCCTCTATAAATTCATAAACAGATCTAGGGGTTTGTGCTGGGCCCCATTAGTCGGAGTGGACGATGAACGGAGGGAGGAGTTGCGGAATAACGGATAGGTGCTGCTAAACAACGAAGAAGAGGAGAGGCGACGAGATTTTTTTTTTTCTTGCGCGGCAAAGGTGTTGCTCGGTAGAGAGGAGAAGAGGAACTGAGGAAGAGGCTATGGCAATTTTATTTTATTTTTTTAATTGCAAGTGGAGATAAATGGAAAGGGAGCGTGACAATTAGGGAAAAAATATTTGAACATCCAATTACACATATGTTGATGGGACGGGTTTATTTTTTTCATAGATCCTACTCGGCACACCAAAATTTACACAAACCACGTTCCACAACCATAAGAAATCCCCATCCCATATATTTTTGGACGCTTCCCGTGTCCAACCCAAATTAACCACGTAAGGCTGACACCCACACAATTTTATCTATATTTTTGATTTTTGATGTGAATTATATATGATCGATACATCTGCTGTTGCTTATTTTTGACCTTTTATTGTATACATGTATATATTGCATATTTTAGGTTCCTACATATATATACTGGTAGGTTGAATATATTTAAGGTTCCTATATATGTGTAGTCCAGCTGGTCTCTATATATAGGATGCGGATTTATGGAATTAATTATGTGTTCTTACTCACAGGTACACAATTCATATACATGTAGAACTGCAGGCCAATTTTGGAAGTCTTGGTTGATTCTCTGATAGACTGTAGCACATTGTAGATTCAAAAGCTCTTGAAAATAGGCATTTATTATATTATGTATAGTTGTCAGTTTTTTGTTGTATACTCTCAGTTCTTACTTCTCTGGCATTCTTTGCCCACAGAAAAATGCCACACTTTTCTGCGTAGAGAATCCGGATTCCATTTATATAAGTCTCGTATCAAGTGGAAGTCATGGGGTACGTTCCAAAGGGCCAAAATGAAAAAGTAAGACAAAGTGATAAGCAATTATGCTTTATTTTAATGAAAAGGTTTCTAATTTCCTTGCGTTACCAAATGCGGTACGAGGAGGTGCCAAATCAATATAAACTTGACAATAACGCCTACCTTATGGATTGCTAACACGTGTTTATGGATTTGCACGCTCAAAGGCATCTTTCGGATTTTCTAAAGAGAAAAGAAGAGCCTATATCGAATAGAGTATTTTATAATCATAAATTACCACCAAATCCTCACCCCCTAAATATCCCCAGCTACTTTTAACCAATTTTCTTTAACAAAGAATGAATTCTTAATACTTAATTGAATGCAAATTACAATATGTACATTTTATAATGGTAGAGTTTGTCATTCTGTCTGTGAAAGTTTAAAACAATGAGGGCGTATTCGTGGTGGGGATATTATTGCATGGGACGTCACAAAACATTTTTTGCCATTTCATGGGTACGAGAACCAATTAATAGGTCAGACTTACAAATTAACAATTTTGGAACTTTGGATGCATGCAAATTCCGACAGGAATATGTTTATTTAAAATATATATACAAATTTAAATTTATGTATAACACAATTATTTTAATCTTCAAAAAAGTTATTGAGCGATTGATGCTTAATTAAAATCTAATTTGTAGAAATAAATGACCGTAAAAGGGTCCAACTAGTCAATCTTACATCATGTAGACATATCACATAGATTTAAATTAGCAGCATAATAATATTTTAAATTGTTGGAGTTAAAGCATAATATTATATTATATATATTTCTATAAAAGGATATATATACGAATTTCTGGATTTTTATGGTAGAAAATAAATAGACGAAAACTTTATAAAATATTAGGTATAAATACAATTATTCTAGTCTCTTTTCGATGTCGATCAAAAGTCCTTCGTGCTATGTGAAAGAATTATCTTTGTTGTTTGAATTTGTTGTGATTTTTGGATAAATTAAACTCGCAAGCTCTCTCAAAGAGATTTTTTGAAAGTTAGTTGCCGAGAGCCAACCATCACATTTTATTAAGAATTTAAAAGATAATACTAGCTAGTTACAACAACTGAGAAATAGAAATCACAATGAGGATGTCTAAAAGACATCTCAAAGAAAAAATTGCAAGAAAATAATCAGCAGATAATAAACCACTCTCTTAAAGCGGTTAAAATCATACTAGTTTTAGTCTTAATAATTTTATGTATGACAAACTAAATATTACAGACAATATATAAATTATTTGTATCGATAATATTCTGGTATATATAAAGTAGCGTCTTTTTTTTCCATTCTAAGCTAAAGTACCATGTTGGAATTGATATATTAAACCTGAGTTGTTGTCTGCAAATAGAATCTCAATTTAATGAAGATCACAATGTACAATTTGTCCGTCGTTAATTTGAACTAACCCTGGATGGCCAGCTCAGTTGTACTATTTTGATTTTATTATATTTCTATCCAAGATTTGGTGGATCTCCCAGTTTTATTATACAGTAGGGACTAATATGTGCCTCCAACCTAGTCGCCAAAAGACACTTAGGCCCTGATCAGAATCCTTTTTTTTTTAAAAACCTGAGATTTCAATTCATTGCATTGGAAAAATTTTATCAAAATGAGCGAATTTGGTGTCATTTGGTTAGAATTTTTATATAATTAGATCCAACGAAATTCTACGAAATCAATTCAAATGAAATAAAATTCTGAGTAAAAATCATTTTGATCAAGGGCATTAGTTAGCATGTATATATTCGATTATATATATATAGTATTTTTTTTGACGAAATATATATATAGTATTTTGAAATGAGGAAAGAAAAGCATACTGAATATATATTTCTATCGAATTATGCAACTAACCATGAATGTATCTTTAATTCTTCGTAGCTAGCAAAGAAACAATCACGTTTATATCATAATTATTATGTCCATAATCTCTTGCAATAAGTTGAGCGAAATCATATTTTATTTTTGGAAACGAATCCTCTCTATCTTGTGTGTCGATACCTATATCATTGAACATTAAACTGAGAAAAACATCAATTATAAAGTAAACGAAATAACTCATTTTATAAACTTCCCTCTCTTGGCTCACAAAAAAAAATAATAATAAATAAAATAAAAAATAATCCCACTCTAACGCCGGGCATTAATCAATGGCTTAGCTCAAACATAGATACTATTTCTATAATGACCTATTAAATAGTTTAATAATAATAACTAGTTTGACGAGAACAGATAAAGACTTCCAGGAGAGAGCAGCTCCATGATGCTTCCCGCATATACCTAAATAACGCTTGTTGTTAATAAGACTAGTGCTATGAGGGCATGACCCTTGATTTTTTTCTTAAAAAAAAAAAAAAAAAAAAAAACAAAAACACTAGTGCTTAACTGCTAATGTTTGTATTTCCTCTATCATCAGAAAATAAACTCTTTTAAGTTTCGGAATAAATTCCGGGTAAAAAATTACACAAGCAAATGAGGCCGAAGGATCTATAGTGAACTGATTGATCAAACTGGTTGGATTTCATGGAAGGTACAGAAAGCGTTCTGAACCCGCACAACAAGATGCGGGGGAGAAGTGTTAACCGGGTTGCGACCGGCGAGCAAGCCCCAAGGCCAGCTCGTGAACCTGGCACAATAACTGATGCACCGCCTCTATCGTCTAAACTGACAGATGAGTCTGGAAGGGTTGTCGAGCTGAAAACTGCACCGGCCGATCAACGTTTTCCTTTTGGCAATCAGACTCGTCACTGCTACATACGATATCTCGAATATCACTGGTATGATTAGTTGTTAGGTGTTTAGTGGAAATTCTGTATTGACCATCAACTATTACTGTTTGGTTGCATACATTTAATTACATAATTTACCCAATCTGTGAATGTTTGAACTTTGAATTACTGTTTTGTTAAATAATTTCAATTGTTCAGGTGTATCAAGGCAACAGGTGGAGAGTCTGCAGAATGTGAGAAATTCGCCCGGTATTACCGTTCTCTTTGTCCCACAGATTGGGTAAGTGTTCCATTGTACAATTGATGTCACGTATTTATATATGGTTTTAGGCCGGACTTTAACCCAAATCATAACTCAAAGCCCTTGATTTTATTTACTTTTACTTGTTTTATGTTTATATTTGTAGAAATTTGGTACTGCTTGGGTTTCATTTCTATTTGTAGGAACATGGAGCAATTCACAATGAAAACGGCATGATTCGGCACGAATCGGTGCATGAAGCGTGGCTCAGAAGACCCTGTGCGACCGCACAGGGATTGTGTGCGACCGCACAGGCCCATATTGGGCTTGGATGGTGGGCACATGACTCAATTATGGGCCGACGACTTTGGTGCGACCGCACCGGCCTTTTGTGCGACCGCACGGAGCTCCAAACCCTACCCCGACCCCTATATAAGGCGCCCAAAGTGCCGAATTAGGGCATCATTCATTCCACCTTCTTCCTTGGCGGCGCCGCACCCCGAAACCAACCCGATCCACCTCCAGCGGCCCCTGTGCGACCGCACAGGGGTCCCGTGCGACCGCACCACCTCCATACCGCCTTGGAAAGCTCCCGTTTCGACCTCCTTCACCTCATCCTTCCACCCAAGCTTCCTCCTTGTAGATCCAGAAGTCAGAAGAGGCTTGAATAGGGGCTCTGGCCTTCCTCTTCCCATTTTGGTTTCCATGGAATTTGTATCAAATTGCTTTCTTTCTTTTACTTGTTTTTGCATCATGTTAGGTTAGATTAGTTATGTTCTAGGGCTAGTTGAAACTGAGGTTAGGTTTGTTGATATGGCTTGATTCTTGGTTTTTATTGTGTACTACTTGCTTGGTTTCTTAATGTTTATGCTTGTTTGTGTTGAATTACTTGATTGAACCTCCTATTAGGTGAACGGCCGCATCTAATCTAGGCAAGGGTGTAGATTGTTTAATTGAACCAAATAAGTACTCAAGGTAGGTTAGGAGCCGAGAGGTGACCAACTTAAGCCCGAGAGGGACAAGTTTCTGCTTAGGCGAGAGTCTAGTAGATGCCTTAGAGAACCAACAAGTGGACTTAGGTATTTAAGCCAACATTACGAAAGTTGAGGGTTAATTACCTAATGGGGGCTTTAGACTAGGTTCCATACCAGGTTCTGTGACCAAAATTACGAGAGTTGAGGTTCAGGAGATTAGGTATGGCTAGATCTGTCCCACACAAGCCAGAAACCATGTTATTGTGTCGATTCGGCATTAACCAAGGGCCGTGCGGTCGCATGGGATCCCTGTGCGGTCGCACAGGATCTCCAGGCACGCACGAGTCGACGGTGTGGCGCGAGAGCGACGCCCGTTGACAGCCCGAAGCCTAACCGAGGTGGAAACTGAACCCCTAGGACATTTTTATACCTTATTTTACCTCCAAAAACACCAAATCTTGCTGCTGTTTTGTTTATCTTTGGTTTATTGTTTTTGTTACTTGTTGATTAAGCCCGAAACTCTTCCTTTTACCGTCTAGATTTTGTGAATAAGTAAGGTTTAGTACTCATCTTACCGTCCCTGTGGATACGACCCCGACTGTACACCAACGAATTACCGTGCGCTTGCGGTTATTTTTAGGTTACTTTTGGGTATATAAGCTCGCACGATCAACAATATAATTCAATTTGAACTGCCCATTGTATCATATGTATGTGTCATGTAATTCGTGTTTGTCTTTTGTACTGTGTAATTTTTGGCAAATATCTAATCTCACCCGTATTGTACTATTGTACTATTATTTGTATGTCCGGTGACTTCAATTCAAGGTATTTGGTTATTGACAGAATTTATTTTGTTTGTAACTTTGGATTTGGATTGACTGGAGGGTCCTCTTTGGATAAAGTAACATATGGAGTAAACTTTTTTGTTTGCCTCTTTTCGTGTAAAATATTTCTGATTTTCAGTTCAATGGGATGTTGCCGTAGTTTGTACCATTTAAAATACTTGAAGAACATTCAGTCATGAAAGTTTCTGAAAAATTACTTGAATTAAAAAATGGGGACTAATTAGGTTTATGGTGGTTAATATGAAGTCCCATTTGAACTTTTATCATTTTTTTCTTTTTTGTTTAGAATCAATGAATTTTGATTAGATTTCATAGTTGGGCTAGACATAAAGCTGGTGATGTTCATTTATTGTAGTTTTAGTCTCAAATGTATTGATTTTGGTAGGTAGGGATTGACACTCATTTATTTGATATCCCTGCATCAGATATGTTCTTTATAGTTTAAATAGGTTTCATATAAATTTTGATGCATTTGGAGAATGATCAAGCACTATTGGAGTGGAAATGTTAATATTTAAAACCGTTTAAATTGCACCAAAGTCAATAAATAATCTAGCTGAACTTTAAAGAAGTTATTTAGTTTTACTTTTTTAGTTGTGGCAATTGTTTGTCTGATGTGAAATAATTTTGGTGTCAAGTTAATCAGATTAATAATAGCATACCCGGGAAAGATTTGAAATCACACTACAAAATGAAATCCTGGGTTTCTTTCAGGAAAATTCTCTGTGATTGTGCTGTTGTTTTGGTGTCAAATTAATTAATAATGGGAAATAATTATTAGTTTATATAGGAATTGTGTCAAGACTCAAGAGCTCTGCAGCACCGATAGTAGCCAATGTTGGAGTTATGTCCTAGAAGTCAATATTTAATGACTTATTTTCTTAGTTTATGTTAATGATGATATTTGATCATTTGTTCCTAGAGTTTATTATTGACAGATCATTCAGGTTGAGGATCTGAATTGTAGATCTCTGTGGATCATTCATTAGAATGACAATAATAAATCTAAATCGTCCATAATCTTGATAATTAACAAGGAACATTAATTATCATAAAAGATTAGTATGCAAGTTAAGTGATGATTAAGTTCTACAAATCATAAGTAAGGAGTTACGAACTTAATTGCATATGTGTATGTTATTGGAACATAGTACAGGACTTGACCAAATGAAATAAACATATGGATTGTGTTATGTGTCATTGTTTATTTCATATGTTGTTGGTTCTAAGTTTGAGATGCTCAGCTTTTCCACATGAGGATAGGTTCTATAAATATCGTCTAACGCTGATTCCTGATAAAGGCTGCTATACGGACTTTATTTATGTTCTTTTGAATTGTGCGGGGAAAAGTTGTTCATCAAGAAAACCGTATGTCCCTCATTAATATACTTAATGAGTGATGATATCTGTTTGGGCCCCTTGATGGAGTTGGATTGGTTGGCCAACATGTACAATCAACTCTAGATCAAGAAATGTATAATCTGCAAGAATGACACATTCCTATCTTGGATTATACAATGATATCATGTGACATAAGAATTAGACAAAGGAAATACTTATATTTCTTATGCAGGATTGAAATATTGTAACGGTACACTATTTATGCGAATTGGGAATCATAACGTGTTGCTAGATACCGCTTATGATTATTGGAAATAAATAGTGATTTATTCTCCATGGCCAACATAGCATAAATCCTCAAAGGGTCACACAAATAGGACTTTGACCACACAGTGCATTATCTATTTATTCGCAACAGTGAGTATTGCGAAAATATGATGAGTTGATTAATTAATTATATACCGTTATGAACCGTTATAATTAATTAAGTCAAAGAGATCATATAGAAATAAATTAATGCATTATCTAATCCCAAAATAATTATTAATGAGTTAATAATTAATTTTAGATCAACACATTTCAATATAAATGGTTATATTGATTAATTGGGCCGTTATTTAATAGGAAAATATATAGCCCAATTATAGAGCAACCTAATGGGACTTTAATTAGGTGAATTAAAGACCCAAATGAGATTGTGAGGTGGCCCATATAGGCCCAATTCGTGGCCAGCCATAGGGTGGCAAGAGGTGTAATTTTGGGGAAGTTTTCCCTAGGGTTTGAGCTCTATAAAAGGACCCCTTTGGAGGCTCCAAGAGCTTTGCTTTTCTCTCTCCTCTCTTCCTCCCCTTTGTGGCTGCCACAAATCTCCTCTTTTCTCCCTCTTTTGCTCATGTGTTGAGCTCTCTTCACCATTTAAATGAAAGATTTAATTGCTAGAAGAGAGAAAGCTAATGGGATTAGGCTTGTTCTTGGGTGTGCTAGCACATACCTTGAGAACGTGGTTAATCTCCTTGGTGGACTCGAGGCCGGCGGCACAACCATGGTGGTGGTGGTGGAGAAGGCACGCCATCGATTTCCATGCCATGGATTCGAGCCTCATGAATGCGATTTCATGAGAGGTACAATTTCTCCTACCTTCTCTCTTGATTGGATGTGTGATTGCTTTAGCACTAGATCTATTGATTTGCTTATTGTTAATGGTGATTAATTAGTTGTAATTAATCTAAAATTAAAATATGAGCATTTCCTAACAGCCAATGCTCACGTGGTTAATTTTGCAAGCAAACCATAAATTAGAAACTGTTGTTTGAGATTTAATTAATAAATTGTAAATCAAATGTTGGTCTCCCTAGCGATTGGTGCCAGAGGGTAATGTGACATAGCAATATAGCATGCACCCGTCTTCTTTTCACCATAATCTCTTTTATTGATTTATAGCTCTAAAATCAAACGGTTTCCTTTGCCAAGGCATACGAGCACTCTATGAATTATTATTGTCTCCACCAAATAAGTAATTTTAAGCCCAATTTAAAGGTCAGTAGCAGGTTGCCTTTGAAGACCAAGTAGCATGTATTAAACCCACAACATCAAAATCAAGATTGGGTCGAATCCTTCATTTTGAGGCCTAAACATTTGATAAACTCTCCCGAGCTGACTAATTTTTTTTGAAGGTAGGTGACGATAGTCCTACAATTTTCATTGAACTATTAAAGATTGGTACAAGTAAAATAAAAAAGTGAAAATAAAATTAAAAAGAAGAAATAAAAAAGAGTGTACGAATTACTGTTCTATAATGCCTATGTACAACCCGACTATAAATCGTACTTTCGTGCCCACGGCGCAAAATCAATATTTGACAGAACCAGCCGTAACTCGCTTCATTACGTATCCACGTCATAGAGCACCTGTCACTCGAACAAAGAGAGCACCGAATTTCAAATCCATGCTCGGTGCAAGATACAACAAGCATACAGCGAACCACAGAAAACTGTAGAGCATTTCAATACACAGCTACATTCTTATACCTGTCTGCTAAAATTTACAAACTGGTAAGGATCTCTATAGTGAACTGATTGATCAAACTGGTTGGATTTCATGGAAGGTACAGAAAGCGTTCTGAACCCGCACAACAAGATGCGGGGGAGAAGTGTTAACCGGGTTGCGACCGGCGAGCAAGCCCCAAGGCCAGCTCGTGAACCTGGCACAATAACTGATGCACCGCCTCTATCGTCTAAACTGACAGATGAGTCGGGAAGGGTTGTCGAGCTGAAAACTGCACCGGCCGATCAACGTTTTCCTTTTGGCAATCAGACTCGTCACTGCTACATACGATATCTCGAATATCACTGGTATGATTAGTTGTTAGGTGTTTAGTGGAAATTCTGTATTGACCATCAACTATTACTGTTTGGTTGCATACATTTAATTACATAATTTACCCAATCTGTGAATGTTTGAACTTTGAATTACTATTTTGTTAAATAATTTCAATTGTTCAGGTGTATCAAGGCAACAGGTGGAGAGTCTGCAGAATGCGAGAAATTCACCCGGTATTACCGTTCTCTTTGTCCCACAGATTGGGTAAGTGTTCCATTGTATAATATAATTCTATTTGAACTGCCCATTGTATCATATGTATGTGTCATGTAATTCGTGTTTGTCTTTTGTACTGTGTAATTTTTGGCAAATATCTAATCTCACCCGTATTGTACTATTGTACTATTATTTGTATGTCCGGTGACTTCAATTCAAGGTATTTGGTTATTGACAGAATTTATTTTGTTTGTAACTTTGGATTTGGATTGACTGGAGGGTCTTCTTTGGATAAAGTAACATATGGAGTAAACTTTTTTGTTTGCCTCTTTTCGTGAAAAATATTTCTGATTTTCAGTTCAATGGGATGTTGCCGTAGTTTGTACCATTTAAAATACTTGAAGAACATTCAGTCATGAAAGTTTCTGAAAAATTACTCATATACAGATAACATTCAGTCACTTTACCAGGCCTATATCCCAATATTTATGATATACAAATAATATTAACACTTTGTTGAGAATAATAAAACCAAATTTACTTTTATTAGTATATAAGAGAATAATAAAACTAGAAAGGTATTAATTTTATTTTTTAAAATTATTATATAAGTTAAATAATCGGCGATAAAAAC
Source organism: Rhynchospora tenuis (assembly GCA_027725995.1). Lineage (NCBI taxonomy): Eukaryota > Viridiplantae > Streptophyta > Magnoliopsida > Poales > Cyperaceae > Rhynchospora > Rhynchospora tenuis. The sequence goes on from CM050889.1 coordinate 85,153,223, forward strand.
CTTAATCGAGATGGAAAAGGAAACAGATATTCAGGGAGCCAAGAAAAAAAAATCAATGAAATATACATGTATCTTTTATATTTCATTGTAGAAATTTCATATTTTATCAATTGCAACAATGTATTTTCATGGTATTTCATAGAAATACATATATGATGACTTTTTGTGCAATTTTTTGGGGGAACCTATGCGCCAAAGTTTCTCCAAATTTTACTTAACAAATACTTAATGCTTTTCAGTATATTGGTAATTTTTGATGCATTAAAAATTAAATTTATCTTGACAAAATAGGTGTCCTATCGATATGAATTACTAGTATTTCTCCCCCCCTCAAATAATTGCACGTTGCATAATTTCTTCTTATAGTTTAATTAATTAATGATTAAAATTTCATGAAGTATGTAGCATTAGCATACAAGGCTCCCAATAATACTCCAGGGTTTACTACCAAAATTTGTTACAATAATATACTCCTTACGATGCGCTATCCAATAATTTACTCCAGAATTTACTACCAAAATATACCACTCAGACCTATTTTTGAATTATAGATACACTTAGAATAATAAAACTATTTTTAATTTAATAAAACTAATTTTAATTTTACTAGTAAGCGAATAATATAACTAGAAAGGTATTAATTTAGATTTTAATCTAGAATCTAAAGTATTTAGCGATCATGCATATTTATTACTAAGAAAAATAAATGGTACCAAAGATATATGCATGTATGTTTTTGAAATTGTAATTTATAAAAAAATAGAGTAATGCTAGAATCAAAATGTTTGACGTCAAATACGATTTGAACGTCAACCAATAAAATTTCAAATGGTCGATCTGAACCATTCAATATGATTATTATATAAAAATATATTTTTAAATTAAATTTTACAAATATTTGAATTTTCTAACTGTTTTCTAAAATTAAATATCTAGATCATTCAATATGATCATGTCGACACGACACTACATGATATGAGTGATGAAGATTAACTCATAATAATACGAAAAGATACAATGTCGAACATGTAAGTATTTAACATGACCCGACAAAGCACGACACATTTGCAATTCGCTTAATCGATCTCAACCGATTTAAGTCGTGAACTTTTTTGCCAGCTTTGATACAACATTTTATGACTAAACAAAAAATATATCATTATTTATGAAAAATGCAAAAATATAAGAAGACGTACGTCATTATTTATTTTTTTTCAAACTGTTTAAAGATTAATATAAAACAGAATCATTTTAAAATATTAATAAAATTAAAGAGAGTAAATTTAATTTTAAAACATATTGGAAATGCGTATCGCATTTTATTTGACTGTACTAATATTAAAAGAATAAATGTCGAATTGTTCTTGAGTGCATCTCGAGACATGAATTTTCCTGCTAGCCCTAGATTCGACATTTCACAGCTTTAGAAAAAAAATGCATTCTTATTTATGAATTATTATAATTCTTAGTTTCTACATTAAAAAACTTAATATAACATGACAAATAATATTTTTCGTTCCAGTTCCATCGTTGCATTTTTTATTTAGAAATTATTATATATTTCATAGAAAATGAAAACTAAATTTATAAAAGAGAGTGTTATGGACCATAAGATAGTGGGAAAGGATTAGAGTTGAAGAAAACTTGCAAATTGACAAGCGACATATTTGCAAAAGCTGAGAAATATGTGGTTTATCACAAAATTGATTGAAATATATAAATTATTAAAAAAATATAAGAGAAAGTATTAAAAATAATTTTTTTGCCAATAAAAAGATTTGCTTTCTTTCATCGATTTTCTATCTGTCAAATTTTTGTACATACATATATATCAAATCTATATATAAATAAAAAGGTATTAGTTTAAATTTCAAACATGTAATCTAAAATGTAAATAATAATCAATAATGTCAGCCTCTATTCTCATAACAACTGATGATTTAAAAATGGAGTCTAAAAAGTTATTGATTTGGAATTCGACATAATTTATAAAATTGGAGTGCACAATTTATTAAGAAGAGAGCAAACAAAAAAAAAAATACAAGGAAAAAAATGTAAGAAAAAATAAGAATTGACTAAGACAACCCACGTTATGGAAAACATGTCTGATATGACGTGTCAACACGACACTATATATTAAATGTGTCTAGTCATATTTATTATATTTAAATTTTTTTGCTAAAAAAAATTATTAAAAATAATAAAAAAATTCACATGGAAATAATCCACAAATTATAGTAAATAAATTACGCAAAAATTTATTAAGTATATAAACTCATTTTAATTTAATGAATTATTAATAATATATTAAAAGATATTATTATTAGTTATGTCACCTAACTTTCATGGTATGTCGTGTCACGTGTTGGCTCGTGTCATTTGAGAACGTTTCAAACACCACAAGTCTAAAATGGCTCCTTTGTGTTTTATTTATTTTTCATTAAAAAATACATGATGGTTCCAAAAAGTAATGTATATTGTTTCTTAATTTTATATGTATACGTACTTAATCTTTCAGAATGTTCATTAAGATTTAGTTTTTTTTTGGCACACAGATTTATTTAATTTCTTCCCAAAATGTTGTAGAAAAAATTATCATATAATTGGCAATTTTATTAAACTTCGAGACACAATATAATCCACTGTTGAAACTTATATAAAATATATAATATTTCATACTCTGAAATATAATTTCGGTTTAGCATTTCAGTACAATACTTATGTATATATTTTAATATTTAAAATATGGATATTAAAACTGGTTTACTAAAACAAAAATTTGTATTCTGGCGCTATCTATTTTGCAATTTCATTCCTATGACACGTAAGTTATTTCTATTTTTTATATTTGTAATTAAGCCTGTGGGATGTATTTCCAATTTTGTTGCCTAATTTCCGTATCAAATTAGCCTTTCTCTCTTAATGATTAATAGGCTGATTGAATGGTGCTTGAGCTGGACCAATCACCTTGATTATTTTTATGAATTGTTGCCTTCTATATGTTTCCCCTTTCCATACACACACTCTCTATATTTAAATTTGACTGACAAAAGAAGAAAGAACAATAATGACATGGCAATACAATTATTATATTACGTAGTGTAACTTATTAAGTAATATAAAATAGGAAAGTACAATTATGTGTCGTTACTCATTTGCTATCATGTATATTATCATCCCTTCTAGTCTCTCTCTACCCGATCATTCTTCCTGGTACCAATACATTTCTTCCCTCCACTTCGGTATTTCGGATTTTACTTCCTCATTTTTTTAATATTATTTATTTATTATTATTATTTGTTTGTTTCATTTTTCTATGTGCTTCTCAGTTTTTCTGGACTGAAGTTGACGCCGAGTGAAAAGTAAATTGGAATATGACATAGGTAACTATTTTTTTTTATTATTCTTTCAATTTAAATATGTCATTGGTATTAGTTATTTTCTATTAGTGTTAGTTTTTGAGTATTAATTAAATTTACTTTTGCAAATATGTAATTTTGTGCTACTATCAATCTCCCAATTTTACAAATATTATCAATATGTTTATTCTGATTTTTACTTTCTCAAATTCCCATATATGTAATCCATAATATTATCTTTTTTTAATTCTTTTTTCTAATTTTTCGTTTGTTAAATTTAAAAGTGCAGAATAAAGTGGCTAGGGAAAGCTTTATATTGGTATTCACAATGGAGACAACCATGACGACTATGTGGGGGTGTCGCAATAATACATCTAGTTTTGAAAGGAATACATTTTATGCACCTGAGTACAATGAATCTGGTTTGAATTTAAAACTGCATCAGCCCTGATAATGAGTTTTTTTATAGCTTTAGAATATGTTAGTGCACGTAGGTAATTATTTTGTACTATTGTTTGGATTGTGCGATTGTTAGTATTTGTGAATTTTTGTATTATTTTGATTTTTGTAGTGGTACATTGTTGTAGATTGATTTTGCGTGTGGTATATTTTTGGATATATATTATGTAATAATTGTTATGAAATATTCTTTTACTGAGTGTTAATTGAATTATATTTAATGCTATTAATGTGATTGTCGTTAATTTGAGATCACATATATATATTACGCTGGCAATCTTTTTATGCTAAATATAGCTTATTTTGTTGATCAACTGCATCCACAAAACAAATGTAAATGCACTTAGTTATCTTAACAAAGTTCGTGCTAAATAAGTTAATTTCATCGCAAGAATGGATGCAAAAGATGTCAATTGCTCTATTATTGTCCATGCAAATGAAGTCAATTACATCGGTAGATCGAATACTAAAGATGTCAGTTGCATGGACTTATTTCATGCTAAAAAAGTCAATTGCATTGGCAAAACTAATGTAGAAGACGTCAATCGCATCAGTCCAATACTCCAGTCCATGCTAAACATATCAAGTGCATCGGCAAGACTGATGCAACATATGTCAGTTGCATCGCCTAATCTCATGGTAAAGAAATCAAGTGCATCAGTCCAACCCATGCAAAACAAGTCAACTTAATAAGCAAAGTAGATGCAAATAAAGTTAATTGTCTGGGCAAAATGGATGCAAAAGAAGTTGAGTGCATCAGTTTAACCAGTACTAAATATTTCAAGTGTATCGACCGAACGGATGCAACAGATGTCAGTTGCATCGTCTAATCTCATGGCAAAGAAGTCAATTGTCTGAGCAAAACGGATGCAAAAGAATTCGAGTGCATCAGTCTAACCCATGCTAAACAAGTCAAGTGCATCGATATAGCATATGCAAATAAAGTCAATTGCATCCGACAAAGCCCATGCAAAACACATCGGTTGCATCTGTTATGCCCATGCAACCTTGCCCATGCAAATAAACACACTCATGCAATTGAAATGCCCATGCAACCGAGCGTTAGCAAGGAAACCGATTGCATCGGCCCTATTGCATCAATGTAGCGGATGCAGAACGCATGTTGCATCAGTATTGCTGATGCAGCGAGCCCATGCAACTGCTGCAGTTTCCTGTAGTGATAAGATATATTGGATTGTACACAGAAAATATGCATCTAATTTTCAAATAATGATTATTCTAAGCATCATTTGATCATTATGAGCAATTTTAAATTAATTCTAAGTCATTTTATCACAGTAATCTAGTTTTAAGCCCTTTGGATGGTCTAGAACATAAGAAATATCTTGGTTATTCAGAAATTTTGGATTGGAGAAAGAGAATATGCATCTAATGTACAAATAATGATTTCTATGAGCATCATTTGGGCAGTTTGAGCGATTTTAAATTCATTCTGAGTTATTTGATCACATTAATGTTTATTTAAGCTTTTATTCGTCAAGAATTTAATTCAGATCTCTGTTATTAAAAAATTAGATTTAACGCTGAAAATTTGCTTCTAATGTGCAAATAAGGATTATTTTAGTGTCATTTGAGTATTAAAAGCGATTTTGAATTAATTCTAAGTCATTTAGTCACAATAATCAATGTTTAAACTATTTATATGGTCTAGAAGATAATTCAGATTTATTTTATTCTGAAAAATTTTATTATACACTACAAATATGAATCTAAACTGCAAATATTGATTATTCTGATCTTTATTTGAGAAATTTTAGCGATTGTGAGTTCATTCTAAGTCATGTTATCATAATAATAATTTTTAAGCTCATTATTGGTCTAGAATACAATTCAGATCTCTTTTATTAAGGAATATTGGATTGTACAAAGAAAATATGCATCTAATTTGCAAATAATGATTATTCTTAGCATTATTTGAGCTTTGTAAGCGAATTTGAACTAATTATAAGTCATTTTATCACAATAATCTATGTTTAATGTCTTTATATGGTCTAGAGTATAATTCAGATTCTGTTTTTCAGACATATTGGGTTCTACACATAAAGTATGAATCTAATGTGCAAATAATTATTATTCTGAGCGTTATTTGAGCAACTAAAGTGATTCTTGAATTAATTCTAAGTCATTTAATCACAGAAATCTTTGTTTAAGCACTTTATATGGTCTATAATATAATTCAGATCTTTGTTATTAAGCAATATTGGATTCTACATAGTAAATATACATCTAATGCGCAAACAATGATTGATCTGAGCAATATTTGAGCAATATAAGCGATTTTGAATTCATTCTATGTTATTTGATCAAATAATCTTTGTTTCAGCTCCTTATTGGTCTAAAATATTATTCCGATCTCTGATATTAAGAAATATTGGATTTTACACAAAGAATATGCATCTAATGTTGAAATAATGATTATCCTGAGCACCATTTAATTATTATAAGTGCTTTTGAATTAATTCTAAGTCATTGTATCATAATAATCTAGTTTTAAGCTCTTCATATGGTCTAGAATATAATACAGATCTATGTTATTCAGAAATAATTGATTGGAGACAAAATATGCATCTAATTTGTAAATAATGATTATTCTCAGCGTTATTTGAGCAGTTTAAGCTATTTTGAATTCATTCTAAGTCATTTGATCACAATAATCTTTATTTAAACTCTTTTTTGGTTTAGAATATAAATCAGATATCTGTTATTACAAAATAATGGATTGTAGACTGAAAATATGCATTTAATTTGCACATAATGATTATCCTGGGCATCATTTGAGTAATATGAGAAATTTTTAATTAATTCTATGTAATTTTATCACAATATTCTATTTTTAAGCCCCATATATGGTAAAGAATACAATTCGGATCTCTGTTATTTAGAATTATTGGATTGTACTCAGAAAATATACATCAAACGTGCAAATCATTATTCTTCTGAGTGTTATTTGGGCAATTTAAGATATTCTTGAATAGAGTCTAATTCATTTTAGCATATTAATCTATATTTAAGCTCTTTATATAATGTAGAGTATAATTAAGCTCTCTGTTATTCAGAAATATCGGATTGTACACAGTAAATAAACATCTCATGTGCAAATAATTATTATTCTGGGCATTATTTGTGCAATTTAAGCGATTCTTGAATTAATTCTAAGTCATTTGATCACAGAAATCTTTGTTTAAGCTATTTATATGGTCTATAATATAATACAGATCTTTTTTAATAAAGAAATATTGGATTGTACACACAAAATATGCATTTAATTTGCAAATAATCATTATTCTGAGCATCATTTGAGCATTATGAGCAATTTTAAATTAATTCTAAGTCATTTTATCACAATAATATAGTTTTAAGCCCCTTATATGGTCAAGAATATAATTCGGATCTCTATGATTCAGAATTATTGGATTGTAGTATTGTACACAGAAAATATGCATCAAATGTGCAAATAATTATTATTCTGAGCGTTATTTGGGCAATTTAAGCGATACTTGAATTTAGTCTAAGTCATTTTGATCAGAGTAATCTTTGTTTAAGCTCTTTATATGGTCTAGAATATAATTCAGATCTTTGTTATTAAGCAGTATTGGATTCTACACAGAAAATATACGTCTAATGCGCAAATAATGAATATTCTGAGCATTATAAGCGATTTTGAATTCATTCTAAGTTATTTGATAGCAATTGTTTACGCTTTTTATTGGTCTAGAATATAATTTAGGTCTCTGTTATTAAGAAATATTGAATTGTACACAGAAAATATGCATCAGATGTGCAAAGAATGATTATTCTGAGCATCATTTGAGCATTATAAGCTATTTTGAATTAATTCTACGGCATTTGATCACAATAATTTGTGTTTATGCTCTTTATATTGTCTAGAATATAATTCATATCTTTCTTATGAAGAAATATTGGCTTGCACAAAGAAAATATGCATCAAATATTCAAATGTCAAATAATGATCATTCGGAGCATTATTTGACCAGTTAAAACAATTTTTTATTCATTCAAGTCATTTGATCACAATAATCTCTTTTTAGTTTCTTTTTTGGTCTAGAATATAATTCTGAGCTTTGTTATTAAAAAAATGTTGGATTGTACAGAAATAACATGCTTCTAATGTGCAAATAATGATTGTTCAGAGCATCATTTGAGCATTATAACCTATTTTGAATGAATTCTATGTCATTTGATAGCAATAATCTATGTTTAAGCTCTTTATATTGTCTAGAATATAATTCAGATCTTTGTTATTCAGAAGTATTGTATTATACACAAAAACTATGCATCTAATGTGCAAGTAATTATTATTCTGAGCTTCATTTGAGCAACTTAAGCGATTTTGAATTCATTATTTATCATTTCATCACAATAACCTTTGTTTAAGCTCTTTATTTGTCTAGAATATAATTCAAATCTCTTTTATTAAGAAATATTGGATTGTACACAAAGAATATGCATCTAATGTGCAAATAATGATTATTCAGAGCATCATTTGAGCATTATAAGTGATTTTTATTTAATTCAATGTCATTTGATCACAATAATCTAAATTTAAGCTCTTTATATGGTCTCAAAGTCGCTTATAATGCTCAAATGATCCTCGAAATAATAATTATTTGCACATTAGATGCATTTTTTTCAGTGTACAATCCAATATTTCTAAATAAGAGATCTGAATTGTATTCTAGATCAATAAAGAGCTTAAACAAAGATTTTTGTGATCAAATGACTTAGAATGAACTCAAAATAGCACAAATTTTCAAATAAAGCTCAAAATAATCAATATTAAAGCATTAGATGCATATTTTATGTGTATAATACAATATTTCTGAATAACAGAGATCGGTATTATTTTGTCTTTCGTTAAGAAATGCCTGTATTAGGTTTAGATCTCTAGATCAAAAAACTTTCCTTCCGTCTTAAATTAGGATCTTTCACTTAAATAGAAAAACTGCACAATTGGAGTTTAACATTCACATTTATGATATATCGAGCTTTGTAACTGTATTTATTATTTAATCTAAAATTTAAAATTTGTCACAATTGTTCATCAAACTAAACATGCTATTACATGTTGCCAGGACCACTGGGAAACAATATCACATGGCGTCATAACTGCAAATACCTAATAAACGAAGCAACACTTTAATGTAGAATTTATGTGCTTGACATCCAATATGCTTAAATACCCCCAATGAATCTAACAGTAACATCTATACATCTTCAAAACCAAAGAGAGGAGAAATAAGAGATGGAAACCGGGCTGGCTCAGATCGGGACATGCGGCACAATACAGTTGCTTATCAGCCGGGAGTTTGATTTCTTCAGTAAATTTGATTCCTCAAACAACGCACTGAACAATGGTGGAAACAGCATTGCTTCTACAAGTGGGGAACACTCTAGTGACAATCTAAATAGGCTTAAAATGGTTAACAAAAAGGGTTTAAACAACAAAAGGAGCAGTGTTGGTGTGAGGATCCTTCCAAGAATTTGCTCTTCGGTGGATGTAATAGCTGCCAATGCAACAGTTCAAATCAGGAGACCAATGCAAAACAAAATCTGAGAGGTTTCATTTATACTTGTGATTTTGAATGTGCCTTAGTTGTAACGAGGCTGTGTGATGCAACTTGACCTTCCCAATTATTCTTAATTGTTCCCCTTGTATTTGTTAGAATTTAATGAGCATCGTCAATTTGCATTTTCTATAATATAACTGATTGAAAGCTCAATGCACATAACTTTTTAGCTGTAAGCCTATAACCAATAGGTTCTGAACCAGACAAATTTTTACAATGACAAATTCTTCTGTGGATATAAATTTTAAATCGGAGACCATTTTTTAAAATTATGAAAAGAGATGAATGATCAGAATTCAAACCCGATTTTAAATTTCTGTCCACCACAGAATTACCCAAAAATTTACAGGCTTCGTGTAAAAATTGTTTCCTACTAGTCAAAGTGTACAGTATCTCTATTGTTTTCTTGACACCCAAAACAATTGTTCATTTGAAATTGTAAAGATGCAGAAAAGTAGCCAGGACGATCACAAAAAGGATTTAAGTACTACTGACTCCTATCCCACACCATCACCGAGTTAGAACATTCAATCATTTATAACTTCACATAATAAAGTCACAATAATCGTACCTATTTACAACTTTTCCCTGAAAACATTGTACAATGTATTCATCAGGACCTTTCCTCAACACACAGACAACTGCTATAGCAATCAATTTAAAATTAAAATGCTCGATTCATCCAAAATAAAGAAAAGGAAAAGCTTTAATCTTTTGCTTTTTCATTTTTTTCCCTTTTTCTTTATGTTTCTTATGTTATATTGCAAAAGGACATAGCTGCGTTTCAAATGTCTCCCCTGGATGACAATGTCCTCTACTTGTTGAATGAATCTTTCTCTGCAAACAGCCAGCAGGTAGGAGTAGCAAAGCCCAATTGCAATACGAAGAAAACATTCTAATAACTAACATATCCCCATTATCTCTCTCTCTCTTTCTCCACATCACTCTGATCCGAAGAAGAAGAAGATGCTTCATCTTCAACCTCCTCACCACCATTTGATCTCGATTCATGATGTGAAGGTTCCTGTTCCTCTTGCTGTGTATTTTCGCTCGACTGTCCGGCATTAGAGATTGCGAGGTACTCAAGTGCTGTGACTACATCGCTTATTACAGGACGTGTGGTTGCTTCCTCTTGCAAGCACATAGCTGCGATTGCAAGTGCCTGATATAGGCCCTTAGTTGGATATTCACCATCTAGTGAAGGATCTGCCATCTCAACAAATCTCTTTTTGTCCCTGAATCGTGGTTCAGCCTATGGTAAAAACAGTTCTGCGTCATTTATACATGCTTTTGTAAAATAGGCAGGAGTTTTAACTTTAAAGTTCTACAGAGAAACTTGCACTCAAATAAAATCTAAAGTACAACTAAGTATAATTTTGACAACATTTTAATGTCACCAATAGATGAACTTTTTCTGTTTTAGCTAAGCTATTTCAGTACTCCATTCCGAGGATCTTAATAATGCACTGTGCGTGCTTCCACCTAAGTATGTTTAGGACAGTATAGCCAAAAAAATTAACCAGAAATTACAGTGTATTGTATAATGGTATTTGACATACCCACTGAATTAGATTTTGCTCACTTTCTGGCCTGGTCATGTCAATGGCTCGCCTCCCTGTAATTATCTCCAGAAAAACAACTCCATAGCTATAAACATCAGACATAGTGGTAAGCTTTCCAGTCAATGCATACTCTGGTGCACAATAGCCGTATGTACCCATCACACGAGTTGATACATGGCTCTTATCCCCTACTGGTCCCACCTATATATGTTCATGTACAATAACAAAAGAATCTATCATATTAGTAGCTTGTCAATATTTCAAGATCAAATTGCATGATGGTTAACAATATGTTCTTCTAATTCATCCAAAATGTGCATTCAGCAGACCAGATACCTTACAAAACTTGCAAATGACAGCCAAACAGTTCATACAATGTGTTTGGAAACAACATAATTGGGGGGGTGAAGGGGGATTGGGGGGATGAAATAAGAGTTTTTCCTTCTTTTTTTTATTTCGAACTCTGTTCAGCGAAGTGGAAGGGATTTAATTTTAAACCATTAATATAGCTCCAATTCCACATCCTTCATTTCAATCAAATAGCCCAATTTCATTCCCAGCCCAGATAGAATTAGATATTCCAACCAGCTGGGAAAAGAGGGGCCTACGTACAAAATGGGATGGTTTGATTGCAAAAGTGTTCACTCTATCCTATCGTTTTCTATTCCATAATCAATACAATCTAATTTGTTATAATCCAAGTATGTTTTGCAGCTATTCCACCATTTTTCCACCCAACTTATTCCAACATGCCAAAAGGCATCATCAGACAGCAGGACATAAAACATTTTCTTCAACAACAAACAACAACAAGAAAGTCTTTAGTCCCGAACAAGTTGGGGTAGAACATTTTCTTCAATTTAAAACAAATCTTAAATTCAATAAAACAATAGAGAAAATATCTTGAGTACTTATTGTAACTCATCCTAGTTGTTTCATACCCAGTTTACCCTAATGTGATATAAATTGCCTAAGTGAAATGCACAGAAGTTCTCCTGACTTGGTTTTGGGGGCTAGGCTCATTGCACCACAATACACAAGCAAAATATAAAACGTATCTCCTTTTGAAAACCGAAATTAGGATTGCTGGCAGTCAGTTGCAGGTACATTACAAAAATATACATCTGACATTATATAGATACAAATTTTGGTTTATTGTGCAAGAGGAAAAGGGGGAGGAGGGGTTGGTGGGAAGCAAGTTTGTACCTTAGCAAGACCAAAATCTGATAATTTGGGGTTGAAATCTTCATCGAGCAGAATGTTAGAAGCCTTAAAATCCCTATAAATAACTGGAGGGTTAGCAGTCTCATGCAAATACTCAAGCCCTTTTGCTGCCCCTAATGCTATCTTCATTCTTGTGTTCCAATCTAGCGGTTTCTTCTCTGGTGGCAAATCTGCATAAATTTTTTTTTTTAAAAAAAAGGAAGTGGAACAAATTGTTTCCAAAAGTTTTCTGTACATTACGTGTTCAAATGGACATGAATTCTTATCTTTATTCAGTTCACATCATAATCTCTATTGTGATGGCGTGTTACTCACTTTTTGGACAATATTACAAGTTCAAGTGTCAATCCAAGAAATTATATCACATAAGAAAGTGAACAAAACAAAAATCCTGCATGCATGCTTTAAATAAAATAAAATATGGAAGTGGAGGGTTCCTTTTACAATTTGAAATCTAATGAGGTTTGCCACTAAACTTTTATTGTCCAAGAAAACATTCTAGATGAAGTATGCATTACATGAAAGGGATGCATCAAACTAAAAGGCACATATACATGAATAAATGGATAAACCTGTTATCCTGAAAATCAAATGTGAGAAAAATGAATATGCTTTTACCAAGAAGATGATCTTCCAAGGAACCACATGCCATGTACTCATACACCAACATTCTCTGATCATTGTCGGCACAATATCCAATCAAATTCACAAGATTACTGTGGTGTAAGAGGCTAAGCATCAATACCTCAACCAAGAATTCTCTATTCCCTTGCATCCCACTTCTGTCTAGTTGCTTTACTGCTACTGTCTGAAATAAGAAATGTAAATGCATTATAATTATTCATTTGATTTTTATTTCCTCAGGATGATAGAAGGTTGGAGCCTAGAAGAGAATAATAATGTTTCTTTATTCTTCTCATAAACTGTGAGCATCTGTGGTGATGACTCTAATAATGATACCAAGTCTATGTCTACATATTCAAATATCTGAGTCTTTCAGAAAAAATGAGGAATATAAAGTTTTACCCATGAAAAATCCCCAAAAAAAAATGTTCAAAAAAATACTATAATTGAAGATAACTCAAATAACTTTGAATTTCAGCTTTGTGAACTCAGGAAACTTTCCTTAAATAAATCTTTAAGGTCATCTGGCTAGTATCCATTTTTTCATTGCCCTTGCGACTCTAGGATTGCTAAGGGGAGTGAAACACTCTTTGTATAATTTAATTTATTAAAGACTATTATTTTGGCAAAAGAAACAATCATACATTTCTCCCTTCTAGAAATGAATTAGCATCCAGCCTTACAGCAAACTATAAAATACATTATGACCCTCCTTTTTCTCCTTCCCAAAAGATTATTTATCCACACCACTTTTCTTTGATCACTTGTCCCCGAGCAGATAAACAGTGAGGAGTAGTCTTTGTCATAAGTGACAAAATGGATTTGCTGTGCTGTTAGAAGTGTAAAATACAATGATAATTTTATATATCCTAGTGTAAACAAGAAATTTTCCTTACAAAAAGTAGGGAGGAAAAAAAAGAGAGAAAAATATGTATTTTTACTTGTGATTTTCCTTCCAGTTCCATATAGCCCTTATAGACCCTCCCAAATCCACCTTCGCCAACAAGAGATTCTGAATTGAAGCCATTTGTTGCTTTAGCGACCTCTGCAAATGTGAATACCCTAGCATTGCATTTTCCATCCCCAAGTCTTAGTATTTCTTCTGCCACATCCCTATGCTTGAAATTCTCTGAATTTTAAAGATATTTCAAAAAAGAAATGATTAATAATTTTAACAAACTAATCATAAAAAGGAATTTATTTTATATTAGCCTTTTTTACAGGTAATTTCATCATATATTTAGACAAAATTATTTTGCTAAAAAAACTAAAACCCATTAAAGAATTCAGATTTTATAAACACCACTTTGGTACACACATAAAGTAAATATAGAACAAATTACCTATATAAGATGTGTCCGAAAATGAAAAAAAAAAAAAAAAATCCTAGTTGCTTCTGGAAAATTTCTTTCTATCATCCTCAATTAATAAAGGCCCCATATTACTAACGCAGAGCAACAGAAAGAACAAAGCTATTACACAAATGTAAAATATCTTTCCATTTCTCTTATTCCATTCCTCTTCCAATAAGGTAATTATTTGTTTTCTAAGTAGCCAAATTACACAAAAAATAAATAAATAAAATAAGATAGAAAAGTACTTGATTGCACCGTAAGATCATTGACAAGATGCATAAGAGGACTGTTTCCATGTAGGCGCGACCTTGGCGACTCTCGCTGTTTTGATTTAGATTTAAAACAACAAAGTCCCATAACTTCTTACTTCTATAATTTCTTTTCTTTTCTAAGTCCCTTTAATTCCTTCTTCCACAAAAACCACAAAACCAAAAGAGCTTTAAAGTAAAAATCTTCTTTTCACAAAAGAAAAGAAGATTTCTTCGCAGAACTAAGCCACAATTCAGGACATTTTGTGTTAGTTATTTTGGGTTTTGTTTTTATTTTTTGTATTTTTTAGTTTTTTTGCTCGCTTGACATGTTACCAATGGATGGAAACAGAATACGCTGTTTTGTTAACTCATTGTCAAACACAGATCTATTTTTAGACTGGTAGTTATTATTTATTATTTCTCTGACCATTTACTATTCCCCCCTAATTATTGTTTTCCTGATATTTTTGCACATTGGTAAAATTTGATAATTGATGTATGACCTGTGCTGTGAGGAAAGGACAGATCATACATTCATTTGCAGAAAGTAGTGTTATCCATACGTTCTCTTAAAATGACTTACAATAGAAGCAACAACATACTATGGTAGTTATTTCATTTTCTGTTATAAATGTACGTGCAAATAGACATCACTATTTAAAATGGGGCCTTCTCAAAATAGACTTTATTAAAAGAATTAAAAAATATATATTATTCTGAAAGAATTTTTGGAAGTTAAAATTGATTTATTGTGACAAGTTCTAAACATCATTGATTCATTTCCTGTACTCTTCTCGTAGAATATTAAATAAAAAAGATGGAGAGGTACAATCCAACCCCCCGCCCCCTCTTTTGTACAACATTTTAAACAGAAATAAAATGGAGCATGTAAAACGCAACATTATGAACAGCTAACTCATTACATATATCATGTAATGTTGCTTTATATGAAGGGCCAAATAAAAGTATAAAACCACCAACATCGGCTCTCACACATTTCATCAAACACGTTCTGTGCATATTTTCATAAAATACTCAGGGCATTATTAAAGAAAGCTATATGAAGAACACACCTCATTTGTTTAGCCAGCGAGGAAATTACACCGGGCAAACATAGAAGGATAACACCTAATCATCTATAAACAGACGAGACCTTGCCATCCCCGCCTCCCCGGTCAGGTAAAGCTCTTTCCATTTCTGCCTACAACAGAGATACGGTTCATGATGAAACCATCTTAGCACCCACAAAGCATCTCACGTGTACAATGACATCACCATACCAGTGGATTCCACGAGATACGTGACAGGAAGAACAGGGGAATTGCTTCATACACTCCCAAAAATTGGAGATGCCTCCTCTTGGACAAAAATGTCCTTCTCATTCTTTCAATTTACATCTTTCAATTCATCCTAGTTTGAAATAAGTTGGAAATACGAAGGACATTTTTGTCCAAAAGGAGTGCATCTCTAATTTTTAAGAGTGTAGGAAGCAATTCCCGAAGAACAGACGGAGATGCACTGACCGCACCAGTTATCGGACGAGAGACAGAGAGAGAGAGCGCACTGGTCCGAACCAAACGGGTTGGCCCTGAAGGGTTAGAGGGTTAGAATCCACTTAGAACACATCCGACCAAGGTTTTTAAAACCCTACCGGATACCGGATTTTTCCGGTAAAACCGGGTACCGGATTCAGATCCGGTAGGAAAAGACATATATTTCCGCCCTTTTGTGAACCGGGAAAAACCGGTAGAAACCGGATAAACCGGAATATATCAATATCAAACCGGCCGGTTTGAAACAGTGAGTGCGCGAAATAGTTTAAAATTATTATGCCGAATGGGGGAATCGAACCTCAGTCACGCGACACAGCAGCCAATTGCGCTACCACTGGGCCAAGAGGCCCTATTAGTCACTACTCTCTTGTTATATATATAATATAAATGAGACTACCATAACCGGTATCATATATCACAAACCGGTAAATACCGGTAAAACCGGATACCGCCACCCTCGCCGGTATGATGGCCGGTAGGGTATTAAAAACATTGCATCCGACCGAAATGCACGAACGAGAGGCTGGGATTGATAGAAACAAAAGTGAAGGGTCAGGATGGATCTAATTTCCAGTTCACGAGCACTAGGATCCGCAGTTCCGTACATGCACAACATGAAATGAAAGTTGCGTTGCCTCCAATCTGTTTAATATTTTTGTCAACCTTTATCTATCTTCATTAATTGTTATCTTCATTAACTTTTGACAGGCAAATGAAGAAAGACCTCTTTTCTCATTTTCTTTTTCTTTTTTTTTAATGCAAAATAGGTTAATGTTACTGAAAAAAAAAATGGTTAATTTGGAATTGTGGACCAACACGAGCGTTCGACTGTTAAATTCAACCTTCGAATTGGTAAATTAATATTTCTCACCAGCTCGGTAAAACGCAGGATTTCTAAATATGCTCAAGTGAAAAATAAAAAAAAAAAGGAAAAAGAAAAGAACAGTCCGGTCATCGTTGACCAGCGGGTGGAGAACTGAAAATTAACTAGACCCGGTCCATAGTAAACCTCAGACCATCTACCCACTCGGCCACTCTCCTCCATCCACCGTGTACATACACCAGGTTCAGGTATATTCAAGCTTGGCCGTTAGGTTTGTTGAAGGTTGAATTGTTTCACTTCCGTGTAGTCAACAACGCTTCATCTTTTGTCAATTCCTCACACAGTAGAGTAGTGAGTAGAGAGAAAGGTGTGTGTGTGAGAGGAAGAGAAAGATGGGATTGGAAATGGAGAGATGGTTAGGTCTTGGTGCAAATTTTGCATTGGGTGGGTTAATAAGAGTAACCACTTCGGGAGAACTACTGGAGGATGCGGTGTATTACTTCCTCTGCGCTGCATATGCCTTGGTCTCTATTGTCGCCTTGGTATTCTTTTCTCAATTTCTCATGAAATTAATTAATTTCTGATGTAATAAGGTTTTGAAATCTATTATTGATGAAATTAAATAAAAATTGTAAAATATAAAAGAATACTTATCAACATTGTAATATAGACATTTCATACAAACCGAGTGTTGTTTGATATTCGATCAAAGGCAGTTGAATATGGACCATTTCACCTTTAAAGTTAGTTAAAACAGTCAAATGTGAATCAAATTTAATCATATTTTATATGAATGATGTGCATATTCTATAGTTCACATTTCCAATGTTAATTTTAAGAAGTAAATTATTTTTGAAGATTGTTAAATTAATTAATTCTCAATTGATGTCCCACCAAAATAAGGAATCGATGATGTTTTACATGAAATTAGTTTATATATGCTAAATAAGCAAGTTGTTTTTCCTTTGCAATTAGATTCAACTAATTAGAATCCAAGTACGAGTTCCGGAATATGGATGGACAACACAAAAGGTTTTTCATCTCATGAATTTTATTGTAAATGGAGGTATAACCAGCTCGTACTCATTAATTGTTTTTTTTTTTAGAAAATCTTGGCAGTGGCTGCCAAGTATTCATTAGCAGTTATTCGGAAACAATTTAACCCGCTTGCAACATTTTTTCTTGAATGTAGTACGAGCTGTTGTGTTTGGATTTCATGATGAGGTTTTTCTGTTGCGGCCGAAAGTAAGCATTAACTTATTTTTTTCCACACTAGAAAACAATTCATTTTCTATATATCTTTGTGTAAATCATCAACTTTAAAATTAAGCAAGAACAGCTGTTTTTTAAGAAAATATTAAATACATACAATTATATATTTATTCACTTCTTAATTTTCTTTTTTTTTTTACTAATGATAAAACCTCTTGAAAGGTCATTGCTCTAATCCTATTAGACCTCCCAAGTTTGCTGTTTTTCACCACTTTCACACTCCTAGTACTTTTCTGGGCCGAAATATATCACCAGGTAAATACTTAATTACTGTCCGCCTTTTTTATATTTATTATTAAGAATGCAACTGTGTATCTAATTTGTTTGTTCCTGATGTTTCACAACGTGCTCTTGAATAATCATTTTTTAGGCAAGGAATCTGCCAACAGATAAGCTGAGGATTACATATATTATTGTCAATTCTGTTATATACGTAATTCAGGTAACCATTGTTCGAGATTATTATCCATTTTATAACGGTACAGAAAAATGAGAATTCAAAGGAAAGTCATTCAACATTCGAAAGCTCTTTAATGCAAACCTGAAGGACATGGAGTTAATTAGTTTACCATATTGCCCAACAAAAATATACTTGAGGATTCTATTTATTTATAGCAAAACTGAGCAAAATTATTAAATAGAATGGAAAATTTTGAAACAGATAGGCATATGGATATACCTTGTAATAGACGACAGCGACATTATAGCAACAGTCGGTAAAATTTTCATGTCAGGTAAATATGAACTAGTGTAGTGCTGCTATTAACTTTCTAACCAATTTAGCTTTTCTCCATGAACTTGACTTTACATTGCTTACCTTTTTTTTTTGTGATTTTTATTCTATTCACAGTTATATCTTTTCTTGCTGCACTTGGCTTTCTAATATATGGAGGGAGGTACAAAGATATCGTTTCGTTAGTTTATTGCAATGAAATATAAAGATCAAAACTGTCCTTAATGTTAATTTTAGAATTGCATTATGTTGTTAGGATATTTGTCATGCTTTGGAAATTTCCGATCGAATCAAGGGGACGAAGGAAGAAAGTTCAAGAGGTGCATTGTTCTTTTCTTAATTTCACATACTATTGTCATTTTTATTAGAGAAACATCATGGAAATTAAAGAAGGGGAGTCTCAGAGAAGATAAAGGTACCATTTATTTTGTTCATTTGATTTATGTGCTATTAAATGTGGGTTTCATCGAAAAATTATAGCTAGCCTACCTGGTATCCAATGACACACCTAAAGTACTGTTGCCGTTCCAGTTCAGGTACTGAATTATATCCAGAATGCCAGACATGACTCGAGTAGAGTTAGACACTTAGACCACAAGGATTATGACACTTCTTTTAACACTACACCAGCTTTTTCTTTATTATTATTTATTGGATATTGCTCTAGTTGATCAGTAATCTGATTGCCTGTTTGATTTAATGCTTTTGTTTTTTTGGTTTTCCTTAACTTTTTTGCGTTAGACCAGGTTGTTATTTTGTGGTCTAGTCCAATACAAATAAAATATAAAAAGAAAGAAAAAAGATTCCTCGGTAATCTTAAAAAAATCAGGAAATTAGCATGCTGATGAAAAAATTGGCTAGTTTGTTAATGTATTTAGTGGATGGCCCGGTTCTTTACGTGAATGAGAAGTTCCTGAGAATATTTAAGTTGGGAGGCTTTATACATCTTTTATTATAAAAATCTTATCATACTTTGCACATATAAATTGTTTATTATCTGGAAATTAACAAGTGCAGGTAGGCTCAGTTACAGCGATTTGCTTCACATGCTTCCTTATAAGATGTGTCGTGGTGAGCACTTACGTCTTATTTTTCCTGTTACTATGAGATGTTGTTGGGTTTTTTTTACACATAAAATGAAAATTGGATGTAATTTCATCGAAACTTATTTTTATAGAGTAAAATATTTGTTGTGTTTAATTGTAGATTGGGGTGTCTGCCTTCAAGTCAAGTTTATGCTTAGATGTTCTGAATCACCTAATTCTAGATCTCTTCTTTTATCTGGTAGAGTTTTCTATTTACAACCCGCCATTCTCAATTATTATTCAAAATGGCAATAAAAAAACCAAATTTTAATTACCTAGAATTCATCACTTCTCTATTAGAATAAAATGAATAGGAGGCTATAAGCTTCTGAATAGTTCTGCATTCAAGCTGTTTTTGAGTGCCAACATTTTGAGGTTTGCATGATACCAAAATAAAATTTCTTAAATAACATCTCTGAAATTTGCAGGTGACAGAAATACTTCCATCAGCCCTGGTTCTCTATATATTGCGAAAGCTTCCAACAAAGAGAATCTCCGGACAATATCACCCAATTAGCTAAAATAGAAATCAATAGCACCATTTTCAAGCATCACCAAATTTTGTAGGACTCATAAATACATATCTCAACCAACATATATTCTGCTTTTTGTTTGCTGCTTCTATAACTTCTTTGTGTATTTTAAGAAAGTATTCGAGGGGTATACTCTTCCCAACTAGTCTGGTCATCGAATCTGTGCTAGCTGTCGACGATGTGCAAAGATAGATGTGCTTTTGCTTTACAATAATATTGTTTTCTTTTGTCGGTTTTAATTATGTAAGATTGACATCTTTTTGGTCCAAATTCTTCAAATACTACTGACAATGGTTTAAGGAGAGCGAATTCCCAGCACAAACTCTCTCAGATTGGATGACATAACCCTGCCTATAAGATGCTTTAGTTTTAATAAGTATACTCCGTTAATCCGACAAAGTTGAACGGACTGCATTGTAATCAATTGCAAAAGGCTATGGATGGAAGAGAGAGAAAGAGGGAGAGGGAGAGGGAGGGAGGAAGGGAGGGGGCGAGAGATGATAAATTAAACAAAGCTCCACTTGTCGGTAATACTCACATAATGCTGCACTACTCATTCAAAAATAAATAAGGCACTAATACATTAAACTAAATCCTATGCATCTAATGGTAGTATACATTAATAACAGAGCACCGAGCACCACAAACTAGAAGTGCCCTTCTAATGCAAGAGAAGAGACATGGAAGCTTCAAAGGGCACCATTTTATATTTGCCATAACTTCGCTAGTTGCCCACAGGCTTAACATATTTCTCCACATAAGCCTATCATAGATGAAACAAATTAGAGTTACCATTTTATCCAAAATAAAGATTTCAACTCAAAATAGCTTATAATATGTTTTAAAAAGTGATCTAATAACATATACCACACAACAAAACGACTGCGCATATTTTTGTATGGTTATTGCTGGAATAAGTATAATCTGCAGAGAAATGAACCAACCTGGACAAGCTTAGTGAGCTTGCTCTTGGAATGGGTCATGTAACTATCGATCTTTTCCTGAGTTTGTGGTATGGTACCACCTTCCATTGTACTAGTGACCTTGTCCACCACTTTCTTCACGATTGTTTTGTGAGCTTCTCTACTCAGCTGCCCCTCTTTCCAGCTAGGTTTCAACAGATCCTTCACAACCTCAACTAGCGCACACTTGAACTGCTTGACTCCCTTTGCCTCCTTGCTGGGTTTCGCGTTAGGGTTTGGTTTGGTGTTTGGTTTCTGACTCAAACCAACCTCAGCTTTCAGTTCTTGGGGTTTTATCTCAACTGGTGGAGTAACAGGGCTCTCATGTGGTAATGGGTTGTTGCCAGGTTGCACTGGGGCTGGTATGGAAGGTATGGAGGTTGATCCCCCAGGATTATTTGCAAGAATTTGTGACAAGTATGCCTTGATGTCAGTTATGTTAGCTGCTTGCTCACTTGTCACAATGTTGCTAGGGTTAGGGTTCGGTTGATTGACGTGAGCCGGAAGCGGCGGCGGCGGTGGTAATGACTGGTTTGATTGATTGACTAGAGGCGGTGGTGCTGGTGGGAATGACTGATCAGCAGTTAGGCCCAGCATACTATGTGTGATATTGGCAGGTGCCACCATTGTCTGTCCTTGCAAGTTATAACCCGGAATGTTATTGTTAGGGTTAGAGTTTACACTTGTATACGAGTTGACAGTAGGCTGACCCAGTCCTGAACCCAAAACAGCAGCAGTACCACCAGTAACAGGATTTGGATTTACCAGATTTTGATTCATTGGATTGGGATTTACAGGGTTCTGATTCATTGGATTGGGATTTACAGGGTTTTGATTTACAGGGTAAAAGCTTTGCACTGGTTGCTGAGGCACTTGCACCTGACTAGTAAAAGGCATATTAGGTGTCTGTGGCTGTGCTGCATAAGCATTATGGCCACCGCTTCCATTATGCATCTCATCCCTCATTTTGTTGGACCAGCTCTGCTCATTGACATCCTCATCATGGACCTCGTTCCCCACCTCATGAGAAAACCGGCAGCCCTGACCACGGCCACACCTCCCTTCCAAGAAAAATTTGCATGTTTCTTTTCCTTTAGCTCTTTTGTCCTTCTCACTCTCCAGAGGCATGTCATTTTCTCGGTCATCAAAATTAGCAACCCTGTTCCTAGAAAACCCATCTCTTTCTCTCTCATCCCAACCTCTCTCTTGCTCCTCATCTCTCATACCCCATCCACCATGACCTGATGACACCTCCTGGTGTACAAATCTACAGCTAGCACCCCTGGTGCACCGGCCTATAGAAAAATCAAAGCATTTCTGACTAGACCGGCTACTGTTACTATTATAAGGAGGTTCATCATAATTACTTCTATATCCCTGAGACGACTGTCTGTCACGTGGATATTCAATTTGGCCCCTTGCATCATATAAACTGTCTCTATCTTCTCTGGTAGGGTACCTTTCTCTGTCCCTTTCGATTTCTCTTTCTCGAACCCGGTCCCTTTCTCTTTCTCTAAATCTGTCCCTTTCTCTGTCTCTCTCTCTAGGGTAATCCGAAGGTGAGCTGTACCGATTGTTACTGGTACTGTCTTGGTGAGAGAACCTGCATTGCAGGCCCCGTCGGCAGCGGCCAGCCATGAAGTCTCGGCAAACCTGCCCAGCTGGAGGCCTCCTATCACCACGTCGAGAGCTGTACGGGCTACGGCTACGACTTCTGCTTCTACTTTGGCTTCTGCTTCTATTCCTATTCATAGTTTAGTAAAAGTTTAGTTAATTGTATCTTGATTAAAGGTGATAACATGTACCAAATTTGTCAGGTTATGAGTCGGCCAAATCCTCAATTTTATTAAATAAAGTTTAAAATTCCAACATGTCCACCTATTCAGAATTTCAGTCTAGAAATAAGCCATGCATTAGCACTGGAAATTTTATAATCCAAACATAGAAAGGAAGAAGCAATAAAAATACAAAAGCTCTTCACTTATCCCAGACTGAATATGAACTGGGAAGTACACCACCAGACCAACTAAAATTTGCCACTTAAAATTAATGTTTTACCTGCGTAACCTGCCATGGCCACCCCTAGGAGATACACTACGGCTGTTTCGGTGCCTCCTGTCATCCATACCAGGAGGTGGTGGGGAGTTGCTCAGCCGTCCAGGCAGCGGTTCCCGCATTTCAGCACCTGCGCCCCACATCTCACGTCTCCCTCTAGATTCTGCATCTCTACTCAGACCAGGTTCTCTGGAGGCAACTTGATTGCTGGTGGTAGTAGTCTCTTTAGGTGATCGATGTCTTCGAGGGGATGGTACCTCTTCATATCGTCTGAATTAATAATTCAAAGGAATATATTTAATGATTGCCAAATAGTTGCTCAATACTTGCATTAGACTAAGACGAATCTTTTTAATCTCAGTCGTCCAAATTAACATTAAAGAAATTCCCTCTGAGTTATCCTTATTTCTTACAACTTGGGAGTCGGGAGTTATCTTTTTAAAACAGTTAGAGACAGATGTGTTACGTACCCACGAGATGATGGCCTGCTCCGACCACCCCTAGGAGAAATGCAATCTCTTTCCCTCCTTTCTTCATTCATACCAGACGATGAACCCCACCTGCTAGAACTTCCTCTCCTCCTGTCAAAATCATCTCTGCCCCTGCCCATATTCTCATCTTCTTTTCTTACCTCATGATCCAACTTAGAGCTCTCCTTTTCAGGAGATCCAGACCTCCGTGGGGATAATTTTTTGGCTTGATTTCCACGATCATCGGGTTCTTGATTGACTGGGTGGGATGAATGTGGTGCCTCATTTTGTTGATCTTCAGCTGTATCATTTGCCTCTGAGAAATCCTGGCTTTCTGAGGACTCCAAGTCGATAATAGTAGGTGGGATGTCGACCCTCTCCAAGTCAGGCTGAAAACCAGAGCCTGCTTCCAAGTCCCAGTTCTCGTCTGACATGTTTTAGTGATATCAGCCTTCTTTGGTAACTGATATTTATGACAGTAACTGCAGATTATTGAAAACAAGATGTAAGCAAGCAAAGCTAAATAGTAAAGAATTAGTGAAAGTATAACTGCCAATCCAGTGGCAACTTAAATATGCAATTGCAAAAAGCATTAGACATGCAAACAGAATCACAACTGATAACTGTGGAGTAAGAACTACAGTAGAAACAAGTAAGATTGGCCTCCATAATAATTAAAAACTTAATTCCCTATTATAGCCTTTAAAGTTTTAGAAATGCCCCTATCAAAACTTTGCAGTTGCGAACTGGATATGCATCCCATTTCAAGTGCAAGATAGAATAAGTCATTTTTACTGATAGTTATATGACCACAACGGTACAACTTTTCAATGTTCCATCCCATCAAGAATAAAAATCAACAGATTAAAGAATCATAATGTAAGCCATGATACAAACTCGAATTTGGGGAAGGAAAAAGGGAAATGGCTTCTTTCATTGACCGGTTAATTTTCATAATTCCCGATACTTCTTCCAATAGGTTAAAACCATTTTTGTCCTTTGGGAATGCTGGTATAATAATCTTCACTAGTTTTCTTAGGATTTACATTTCATTCTTATCAAATCAACATGAACTCACAATCTGCAGTTATCAATCAATAACAACTCCCTAGCGTATTTACTATTCTCGACTTGAGGCACCAACATATTTGGTATGTACATGATATTATACCTGCATAATTCATTTCAGCACCAATCCATTACTCCCAAGTTATACAATTCAGCATACAACCTTTGGCAAGAAAGACGTTCAGCAGAATATATGACACAGCTCCTAGGTTCTATAAATTCTGTAGGCGTAGCTACAGAATGCAGTCAATTATCTCTCCTAGAAGTTGGTTAGTGACTTCTTATTTTGTTCTAGGGTTCTTTTTTGTATGACATTTGTGGCATGCGGGAAGGGCCTATGCAGCTAGAGCAGACCCCCCACCATTCGAGGGGTAACCATAGAAACGATCGAACCCACTATTTCGTTCTTGAATATAGAATTCTTTATCTTTATTTACAGGTCAAATAATGGAAAAGAAGAGTCTTGTGAAGGTTATAGTAGCAAAAGCCATTGGACTCGATATCTGATATATTGGAGTAATCCTTTTATTATTAATTCATTAATTGACTCTAGACAGAGAACAAATATAGAAAAACAAAAGCCACGTTTACGTCATGAATTCCGGAGTTTATTGATTAGTATGCAGACATTCACTCTTAAGATATGCAGCTTAGAACTAAAAAATTGAATATCTTGTTAGAAGTAACCAACATATACGATACTCCATCATTTTATATTGTCAAACCATTACTGTTATGCCGTCAGTATTTTGTAAAATTAGTTCATTTACTCAAAAAAAAAAATATCCTAAGATATCATTTCATCAGTTTCAAACTTTAAAATTGGTAAATGGGAGCATTGATTAGTATCAGTGGTACAATGTGGGGTAAAATCAAATAGATATGCTAGAGAATATATACAATTTACACATATTGCATCAAACAGAAAGAGAAAGCAGATCAGAGAAATTAAAAATGGAAGACCGAAAAAGGTCAAAAATCAAGGGATCGACATATTACAAGATCAAAAGAAATTTGGTGCAACTCAGCATGCACCAAAACCAAAAGAAAACACCAAAGTTCAATAGATTAGCGATTTCTTTTTTCTGTTTAATTTGCACTTATTTGTTTGGCCTTTTGGAGATCCCGCCATGTGGCTGTAGCAACTAAGGATTCTTGCTTTATGTTTCTTTTTATTTGTTTCTAGAGCAATAGCTTAGCTAGCAAAGTAGATTTTGTTTCTTCTCTCTAAAAGCAACAACACTAGCACAAATTGTGACTCTATGATAAAATCCACGCAATCCTGCATGCGAGAGAAACACAACTCCATCAGGGTATTTTTCTTGTTTTCTTTACAACCCTGTATTATTTATTTACTTAAAAGATTTGGTTCTTCCAGTTCATCAACTTCAAGGGTGTTCCTTGATTTTTTAGGCAAACTTACAAAAAAGATGCACTTCTTCAACCATTAAGAAATCAAGATATTGATCATGAAAAGAAGCAATCTCTAAAGTCCAAATGACAAAAATGTGGACAAGCAGAGGAAAATAATGAACTATAGTTGCGGCATTGGAAGGGAAGTAGAAGACAACCTAACAAAGCCTATTCAACTTAATGAAATTCATTAATATAGCTTAAATATGGAACCTGATGCTAAAAATAAACAATACCATAACTGGACTTTAAAGACATCATTGTGAGTTAACTAAGCATAACCTCTATAAATTTACAAGAATGAAACTACTAGGTTCCTGCAATGACAAAAGCACAAAAGAATTCTAAAAACCACAAGATTCTAACATTTACTGCATATGGACAATCAACTCTTTTAAAAAAGAAACTGACAAAAACCATATATTTGATTAACAGGATAATGTTTTGTTCAGAAATCGAGTCAACAAAAAGAACATGCTGAATTATGTGGGCAAAAATAATACTAGATATGCATAAATTCCATATGACTTCATGTATTGCTCTTTCTTATTTTCATTTCAAATTATACTTTGAGATTAATTAAATTTTATTATGTAAATCGCTTAGAACTGTCTATCCTAAAAATTAGACTTAACCATAGAAGAAAAAAAATTGTATTCCAAGCTCCAACAGAAACATTAAAACAAAATGATCTTCCTCAATCAATACTACCAATTTCTATATTATCCAATTCCTGTTAGTGTCCATCTCTACCCCTTGGCTATAAGGAATATGTCATCTAATTAATGGCTCTGAGAAGGTTAATTTATCTCAGTTAAAAGATAAAAGAAAAGAGGATTTGAACTTTCAAGACTCCCAGAAAAAAATTTAAGCTAGAGAATCTAAACTTATATCAGCAAAGAATTCTTCACAAGAATGAGGAAAATGAACTCACCTTAAATAATGTTGAGGAGTATGGAAGATATTGAATGAAGCCTTTAATTTTTTGTGGACTTTTGCACCTGATTGATATAGAAAAAACATAAGAAATTTGAGAAATAATTAGCAGATGTAGAGAGTAACTTCATAATATATAGACAAAGATCAGAAATGAAGCGAGAGGTCCCCTCCCCTCCCTCCACGACCAATTCTATTGTTCGTGATGTACCTGACCTCAAAACTAGGACCTAATTTTAACATACCAATAGTTGACCATGGTTTGGAAAAATCAAATGTAGCAACAACCCATGATCGGATCTCATCATTGGTTCAATTTTCCAAACCAACCAGCAGTGTAAACAAACCAAACTTGAGTGAGCTAACTCACCTCCAATTTAACTCAAAATACTATCAAATCGAGCTAGCTCGAAATGGCACAGTACTTTCAAGCTTAAAGCTGCCTTGAGTTTAATTAGTTAACAAATCTAGCAAGCTCGTTCAATTCATAATAGCTCATATAATGTAAATTAGCCAATTGTTTCAAAATTATTTGTGTCGCTAGCTTATTTCTGGCTCATGGACCAGCAATGTTTCAGCTCGAGCTTGGCAGCAGCTCGTGACAATGCTTAACCACAACACTAATTAAAAGGAGAAACATATCAAAGCCCAAAAGATATAGAGGAGGGGATAATTAAAAAAATCAAGCATCAAATAACCACATACCAATCCAATAGTTCGCACTTTCAAATATTAAGTCAGACAACGGTAATAAGAAGCCAACATGGGCGTCATACTGCCATGCAATTCAACTAGTTCCTGCATTGAGTATAGACAAAACAAAAGGTAGGTATTAGTAGATATTCTATATTTCAAGGTGCTGCTATGTAAACATGCAAACATGACAGAGGTGTTTCATGTTAAAAATGAAGACAAACACATTTTACTTATTTTAATTATTTAACTATCTACTTCAGAAAATTAAAACAAAAGGTTTCAATTTGCTTTTCCATTTTATTCACTTGAAAAGTAATTTAAAAAAAAAACAGACAATATAATATAATATGGCTCCAATGGTTTAAACCAGTCTGGGTTTAACTTTGAAACTCATCCCCAACCTGAGTCGTTCTCTTTAGAAATTCATTAACCAAACCTGATCAACTCACAGTTAACTCATTTTAATACATGTTAGTCCAAACTACACCTAAACATCTGGGACCAGCATGGGACGCATCTTCCATAAAATTTTTATTTAGAAACATAAACAAGATTTATTCAAATCTGAAAACTGAAACAAAATAGGAACTAATACTCTCATTTAGCATCTTTTTCATGTTTGTGAAATCTCGTTTCACTTGATGATGAAACAGTAACCCTTGAAGTTATTTATTTTCCTAAAAAGAAGTATTTCAGCCCCCTGAATAGAATGTCATTGAGCTAAAAATTTAAATGGAACGTGGATACATTCAAATGGAGAATAGAATAAGGAAGAGCCCTTAATCTCTCTTCCAATGAAATGACGTAATAAGGAAGAAGCTTTATTCAGTCCATCTTTACACTCAATATAGCATCCAAACAACATTTGGACAAAAAGAAATAAGCTCAGTTCCTTATTACTGTGCAACCAAAGAAAAAGTCGGATCTGAAAAGGAAAAAAGAAAGCTGGTGTCTGGAGTCTGACATGAGAGAGACACCAAATACCTCAATCTGGTGTGACAAGAGGACAGGACCGTACAAATCTACTTGCTAATGAAAATTTTCACTCTAACATACAAATTTGTTCAGGCTTCTAATCAGAAAAAGAAAAACAAACTGAGACTAGGGTTTGGTAGAACAAAGTCTTACCTGAGACAACCGACACGGAGTCGCAAGAGAGGGGCTGGAGGCGGCGTCTGAACTGGAGACGAAGAAGTAGACTGGAGAGAGGCGAGGTGACTTTGCGAGAGGATTTGGTCTCGGAGAAAGAAAAGAATCGGAGAAAAGGTGAGAGGGAGTGAGAGAGAAAGGGGCGGTGTCGGAATTAGAATTAGGGTATATGGCCTTAATTGTTATCAACGGTGAAGACCCAAGGGAAGAGTCAAGGATGGCTCGGATTAATTTTGTTGGGTTTATTATTAGTTGTTATCAACGGTGAAGATTATTTATTTGAGACGTCATATTTTTATGCATTTATATACAAGGTAGCGAACTATCATTTATGTTAAACAAAATTTATATTTTTCAAAATTTATCAACATTTGCATTATGTGTAGTATTGTATTTGTTTATTTATCTACAATACAGGTAACCGGCAAAAACTGGGGAGTGAAATTTTATGCTGATCCTGCATGAGTGCATGTTATATCAACCTATTTAATTTAAGCGACAAAGTTAATGTCATCTCACAATTTCATTAAAAATACTAAATATGCAAATTTGCTAAACTAAAAATTATTCTATATCCCTACAATTAATATTGCAATTATAACGTTATACTTATAACTAGACATGACAGTCGCAGATTCGCAGCGTTATGTAAAAATATAAAAACTTCTAATGTTAAATATAAAAAATATGTCGTAAAAAATTTGTCAAACTTGATAGACAAAAAATTTGTAAGTTAAAAAATAGTAATTTCTTCTATAAAAATTGCTATATAAACTTGCTTAATAGTAATAATTGTTACAACTATTTTTAATTTATTTAAAAAAATATATATAAACAAATTATTTTTGGTCTTTATCCATAGCACCACGACTTTTAATATATATCTTAGATTAGAATGCACGTGCTAAATGTTGATGAAAATTGGAATCGAAATGTGTAAATTTTGTAAAATTAAAGAAATAATCAAGTGAGGTAAAGAGACGAAGCTGAATTGACTGAATAGAAAAATGTTGAAGGAAAATGACATTTAAAAAATGTTGAAGGAAAGTGACATTCATTATTTCTTTATTATTACTAGAGGGGAATATCGAGCTTCGCTCGATGTAGATATATATAATAAGAATATTTTAATTATGTTTCTATAGTTTAATTATGTTTATTTTTTAATATATGGTTAAGATATATTTATTTTTAGAAATATAGTTTAGTTATTGTAGGTAATTTGATTTGATTAAAGTTAAAGAGTTTGATCAATTTAAAGAAAAAATTATATGTGTGTTTATCTAAAATAATATGATTTATATTATTCATGAAATGTAATATGTTTATAAATGACTTAAATAAAAAAATATATATCGTAAAAGATCTGATGTTTTTTTCTATTTTCAATTGAATGAATTTAATTTATATTTTCTAAACCGAAATTAAGAATGATGATGAAGAGAAATTAAGGTGGAGAGGACTCTAAGCAGCACAAAAAAGATGGAGACATGATGAAAATGAAAATAGGAAGGGGTCACAAAAATAAAAAAACAAGCACAATGTGTTGCCAAATTATTATCTGATGTTGAACCGAGTCAGTTTTATGAGCAATAACACACTAGTTACAAAGTATCGCATTACAAAAATAAGAAAAAAATGCTACTGCACAACTATTTCACAATGCTTGGAGTGTCGGATGATATTTAACAGAAAGATCCTGACACCCACACATCTTTATTTATAAGAATATTGATTATTGATTATTGATGTAAACACTTTATATAGTCTACAATATAATTCAGAGCATATATATTGTAAATTATTTAATTAAACATAGAAAATATGTATAAAATGAGCAATAAAGCATATTCTGGGAATTATTTGAGCATTTTAAGCGATTCTGCACTCATTCTAACTCATCTGATCACTATAATCTATATGTAAACACTTTATATTGACTACAATATAATTCAGAGCATATTTATTGTTAATTACTTAATTATACATAGAAAATATGCAAACAATAAACAAATAAAGCATATTCTGAGCAATATTTGAGTAGTCTAAGCGATTCTGCACTCATTATATGTCATGTGATTACAATAACCTATACTTCATTCTATTTATGTTATTTAGAATATAATTGCTTACTCATAATAAAATATTTAGTTATACATATAAAATATACATAAAATAAGCAAATAAAACTTATTCTGAGCAAATTTGAGCATTTTAAGCGATTTTGCAATCATTCTAAATCAAATAATCACAATAATCTATATTTAAATCATTTATATAGTATACAATTAATTCAGAGCATATATATTCTTAAATATTTAATTATACATTGAAATATGCATAAAATGAGCAAATAAAGCATCTTTGGGCAATATTCGAGAATTTTAAGCGATTCTGCACTCATTCTAAGTCATCAGATCATTATAATCTATATTGAATACTTTATATTGTCTACAATATAATTCTGAGCTTACTCATTAGAAAATATTAAGTTATACATATAAAACATACATAATATAAGCAAATAAGGCTTATTCTGAGCAATATTTGAGCTTTTTAAGCGATTCTGCACTCATTCTAAGTCATCTGATCACTATAATCAATACTTGAACACTTTATATTGTCTACAATATATTTCAGAAAATATTTATTGTAAATTATTTAATTATACTTGGAAAATATGCATAAAATCATCAAATAAAGCATATTCAGAGCAATATTGAGTAGTTTAAGCGATTCTGCACTCATTATATGTCATTTGATTACAATAATCTATATTTCATCTATTTATGTTATCCAAAATATAATTCAGAGCTTACTTATTAGAAAATATTTAGTTATAAATATAAAACATACATAATATAAGTACATAAAGCTTATTCTGAGCAATATTTTGAGGGTTTTAAGCGATTATGCACTCATTCTAAATCATCTGATCACCATAATCAATATTTGAACACTTTATATTGTCTTCAATATATTTCAGAACATATTTGTTGTAAATTATTTAATTATAATTAGAAAATATGCCTAATATCAACAAATAAAGCATATTCTGAGCAATATTGAGTAGCTCAAGCGATTCTGCAGTCATTATATGTCATTCGATTACAATAATCTATATTTTATCTATTCATGTTGTCTTGAATGTAATTCAGAGCATACCCATTAGAAAATATTTAGTTATACATATAAGACATGCATAATATAAGCAAATAAAGCTAATTCTGAGCAATATTTGAGCGTTTTAAGCGATTCTGCACTCATTCTAAGCCATCTGATCACTGTAATCAATATTTGAACACTTTATATTGTCTACAATATATTTCAGAACATATTTATTGTAAATTATTTAATTACAATTGGAAAATATCCATAAAAATCATCAAATAAAGCATATTCTGAGCAATATTGAGTAGTTTAAGCGATCCTGCACTCATTATATGTCATTCGATTACAATAATCTATATTTCATCTATTTATGTTGTCTACGATATAATTCAGAGCTTAGTCATTAGAAAATATTTAGTTATACATATAAAATATACATAATATAAGTAAATAAAGCTTATTCTGAGCAATATTTGAGTGTTTTAAGCGATTCTGCACTCATTCTAAATCATCTGATCACTATAATCAATATTTGAACACTTTATATTGTCTACAATATATTTCGGAACATATTTATTGTAAATTATTTAATTATAACTAGAAAATATGCTTAATATCAACAAATAAAGCATATTCTGAGCAATATTGAGTACCTTAAGCGATTCTGCAGTCATTATATGTCATTCGATTACAATAATCTATATTTTTTCTATTTATGTTGTCTTGAATATAATTCAGAGCCTACCCATTAGAAAATATTTAGTTATACATATAAGACATACATAATATAAGCAAATAAAGCTTATTCTGAGCAATATTTGAGCGTTTTAAGCGATTCTGCCCTCATTCTCTGTCATCTGATTACTGTAATCAAGATTTGAACACTTTATATTGTCTACAATATAATTCAGAACATCTTTATTGTAAATTATTTAATTACAATTGGAAATATGCATAAAAATCATCAAATAAAGCATATTCAGAGCAATATTGAGTAGTTTAAGCGATCCTGCACTCATTATATGTCATTCGATTACAATAATCTATATTTCATCTATTTATGTTGTCTACGATATAATTCAGAGCTTAGTCATTAGAAAATATTTAGTTATACATATAAAATATACATAATATAAGGAAATAAAGCTTATTCTGAGCAATATTTGAGCGTTTTAAGCGATTCTGCACTCATTCTAAATCATCTGATCACTATAATCAATATTTGAACAGTTTATATTGTCTACAATATATTTCAGAACATATTTATTGTAAATTATTTAATTATAATTAGAAAATATGCTTAATATCCACAAATAAAGCATATTCTGAGCAATATTGAGTAGCTTAAGCTATTCTGCAGTCATTATATGTCATTCGATTACATAATCAAAATTTTTTCTATTTATGTTGTCTTGAATATAATTCAGAGCATACCCATTAGAAAATATTTAGTTATACATATAAGACATACATAATATAAGCAAATAAAGCACTTTCTGAGCAATATTTGAGCGTTTTAAGCGATTCTGCACTCATTCTCCTTCATCTGATTACTGTAATGAAGATTTGAACACTTTATATTGTCTACAATATAATTCAGAACATATTTATTGTAAATTATTTAATTACAATTGGAAAATATGCATAAAAATCATAAAATAAAGCATATTCTGAGCAATATTGAGTAGTTTAAGCGATCCTGCACTCATTATATGTCATTCGATTACAATAATCTATATTTCATCTATTTATGTTGTCTACAATATAATTCAGAGCTTACTCATTAGAAAATATTTAGTTATACGTTTAAAATATACATAATATAAGTAAATAAAGCTTATTCTGAGCAATATCTGAGCGTTTTAAGCGATTCTGCACTCATTCTAAATCATCTGATCACTATAATCAATATTTGAACACTTTATATTGTCTACAATATATTTCAGAACATATTTATTGTAAATTATTTAATTACAATTAGAAAATATGCTTAATATCAACAAATAAAGCATATTCTGAGCAATATTGAGTAGCTTAAGAGATTCTGCAGTCATTATATGTCAATCGATTACAATAATCTATATTTATCTATTTATGTTGTCTTCAATATAATTCAGAGCCTACCCATTAGAAAATATTTAGTTATACATATAAGACATACATAATATAAGCAAATAAAGCTTATTCTGAGCAATATTTGAGCGTTTTAAGCGATTCTGCACTCATTCTCTGTCATCTGATTACTGTAATCAAGATTTGAACACTTTATATTGTCTACAATATAATTCAGAACATATTTATTGTAAAGTATTTAATTACAATTGGAAAATATGCATAAAAATCATCAAATAAAGCATATTCTGAGCAATATTGAGTAGTTTAAGCGATCCTGCACTAATTATATGTCATTCGATTACAATAAACTATATTTCATCTATTTATGTTGTCTACAATATAATTCAGTGCTTACTCATTAGAAAATATTTAGTTATACATATAAAATATACATAATATAAGTAAATAAAGCTTATTCTGAGCAATATTTGAGCGTTTTAAGCGATTCTGCCCTCATTCTAAATCATCTGATAACTATAATCAATAGTTGAACACTTTATATTGTCTACAATATATTTCAGAATATATTTATTGTAAATTATTGAGTTATAATTAGAAAATATGCTTAATATCAACAAATAAAGCATATTGTGAGCAATATTGAGTAGCTTAAGCGATTCTGCAGTCATTATATGTCATTGGATTACAATAATCTATATTTTTTCTATTTATGTTGTCTTGAATATAATTTCAGAGCCTACCCATTAGAAAATATTTAGTTATACATATAAGACATACATAATATAAGCAAATAAAGCTTATTCTGAGCAATATTTGAGCGTTTTAAGCGATTCTGCACTCATTCTCAGTCATCTGATTTCTGTAATGAAGATTTGAACACTTTATATTTTCTACAATATAATTCGGAACATATTTATTGTAAATTATTTAATTACATTTGGAAAATATTCATAAAAATCATCAAATAAAGCATATTCTGAGCAATATTGAGTAGTTTAAGCGATCCTGCACTCATTATATGTCATTTGATTACAATAAACTATATTTCATCTATTTATGTTGTCTACAATATAATTATGACCTTACTCTTTAGAAAATATTTATTTATACATATAAAACATACATAATATAAGCAAATAAAGCATATTATGAGCAATATTTGATCATTTTAAGCGATTCTACACTCATTCTAAGTCATCTGATTACTATAATCAATATTTGAACACTTTATATTGTCTACAATATAATTCAGACCATATTTCATGTAAATTATTTAATTATACTTAGAAAATATGTATAAAATGTTAAAAGCATAATCTGAGCAATATTTGAGCAGTTTAAGCGATTCTGCAGTCATTATATGCCATTTGACAACAATAATCTATATTTCATCTATTTATGTTGTCCACAATATAATACATAGCTTACTCATTGGAAAATATTTAGTTATACATATAAAACATCATAATATAAGCAAATAAAGCTTATTCTGAAGAATATTTGAGCGTTTTAAGCGATTCTGCACTCATTCTAAGTCATCTGATCACTATAATCAAGATTTGAACACTTTATATTGTCTACAATATAATTCAGATCATATTTAATGTAAATTATTTAATTATACTTAGAAAATATGTATAAAATGAACTAATAAAGCATATTCTGAGCAATATTTGAGTAGTTTAAGCGATTCTGCAGTCATTATATTTCATTTGACAACAATAATCTATATTTCATCTATTTATGTTGTCCACAATATAATTCAGAGCTTACTCATTAGAAAATATTTAGTTATACATATAAAACATACATAATATTAGCAAATAAAGCTTATTCTGAGCAATATTGGAGCGTTTTAAGCGATTCTGCACTCATTCTAAGTCATCTGATCACTATAATCTATATTTGAACAATTTATATTGTCTACAATATAATTCAGATCATATTTATTGTGAAGTATTTAATTATACTTAGAAAATATGCATAATATCAACAAATAAAGCATATGCGGAGCAATATTTGATTAGTTTAAGCGATTCTGCACTCATTATATGTCATTCGATTACAATAATCAATATTTCATCTATTTATGTTGTCCACAATATAATTCAGAGCTTACTCATTAGAAAATATTTAGTTATACATATAAAACAAACATAATATAAGCAAATAAAGCTTATTCTGAGCAATATTTGAGCGTTTTAAGCGATTCTGCACTTATTCTAAGACATCTGATCACTATAATCAATATTTGAACACTTTATGTTGTGTACAATATATTCAGAACATATTTATTGTAAATTATTTAATTATAATTTGAAAATATGCATAAAATCATCAAATAAAGCATATTGTGAGCAATATTGAGTAGTTTAAGCGATTCTGCACTCATTATTTGTCATTCGATTACAATAGCCTATATTTCATCTATTTATGTTGTCTACAATATAATTCAGAGCTTACTCATTAGAAAATATTTAGGTATACAAATAAAATATACCTAATATAAGCAAATAAAGCTTATTCTGAGCTATATTTGAGCGTTTTAAGCGATTCTGCACTTATTCTAAGTCATCTGATCACAATAATACACTTTCTATTGTCTACAATATAATTAAGAGCATATTTATTGTAAATTATTTATTTATAAATAGAAAATATGCACAAAATGAGCAAATTATTTATCTATTGTCTACACTCATTCTAAATCATCTGATCATTCTATTATATATTCGAGCACTTTTATGTTGTCTGCAATATAATTCAGAGTATATTTATAGTAAATTATTTATTTATGCGTGGAAAATATGCATTCAAGCAAACAAAGCATATTCTGGTTAAGATTTGAGTATTTTAAGCGATTCTCAACTCATTATAAATCATCTGATCACAATAATCTATATTTAAACACTTTATATTGTCTACAATATAATTCAGAGCATATTTATTACAAATTATTTAATTATACATAGAAAGTATGCATAAAATTAGCAAATAAAGCATATTCTGGGCAAAATTTGATCATTTTAAACGATTCTGCACTCATTCTGTGTCATCTGATCA
The DNA here is from genome assembly GCA_027725995.1 of Rhynchospora tenuis. NCBI lineage: Eukaryota > Viridiplantae > Streptophyta > Magnoliopsida > Poales > Cyperaceae > Rhynchospora > Rhynchospora tenuis. The sequence goes on from CM050889.1 coordinate 85,190,664, forward strand.
CTATTATCTATATTGGAATACTTTATATTGTCTACAATTTAATTCAGAGCATATTTATTATAAATTATTTATATATACATAGAAAATATGCATAAAATGAGCAAATAAATCATATTCTGGGAAATATTTGAGCATTTTAAGCGATTCTGCACTCATTCTAAGTCATCTGATCATTATAATCAATATTTGAACACTTTATATAATCCACAATATAATTCAGAGCATATTTATTGTAAATTATTTAATTGTATAGAAAATATGGATAACATTATCAAATAAAGCATATTCTGAGCAATATTTGAGTAGTTTAAGCGTTCTGCACTCATTATATGTCATTTTATTACAATAATCTATATTTCATCTATGTACGTTGTCTAGAATATAATTCAGAGTTTACTCATTAGAAAATATTTAGTTATACAAACAAAACAGACATAAAATAAGCGAATAAAGCTTATTCTGAGCAATATTTCAGCATTTAAAGCGATTCTGCACTCATTCTAAATCAAATGATCACAATAATCTATATTTGAACAATTTATATTGTCTAGAATATAATTCGGAGCATTTATTATAAAATATTTAATTATACATTCGAAATATGCATAAAATGCGCAAATAAAGCATATGTTGGGCAGAATTTGAGCATTTTAAGCTATTCTGCACTCATTATAAGTCATCTGATCGTTATAATCTATATTCGAGCACTTTTTATTTCTGCAATATAATTCACGGCATATTTATTGTAAATTATTTATTTATACGTGGAAAATATGCATAAAATGAGAATATAAAGCATATTCTTGTTAATATTTGAGGATTTTAAGCGATTCTAAGCTCATTCTAAATCATTTGATCAGAATAATCTATATTTAAACACTTTATATTGTCTACAATATAATTCAGAGCATAATTATTACAAAATATTTAATTCTACATTGAAAATATGCACAAAATGAGCAAATAAATAAATTATGGGCAATATTTAATCATCTTAAGCAATTCTGCACTCATTTTAACTCATCTGATCACAATAATCTATATTGGAACAGTTTATCATGTCTAGAATATAATTCAGAACATATTTATTGTAAATTATTTATTTATGCGAGGAAAATATGCATAAAATGGGCAAATATATAATATTCTGGTTAATATTTGACCGTTTTAAGCGATTCTACACTCATTCTAAATCATCTGATCATAATAATATATATTTAAACACTTTCTATTGTCTAATATAATTGAGAGCATATTTATTATAAAATAATTAATTATACATAAAAATATGCATAAAATGAGCAAATAAAGCATATTCTGGGCAATACTTGAGCATTTTAAGTGATTCTGCACTCATTCTAAGTCATCTCTCACTATAGTCTATATTGGAACACGTTATGATACCTACAATATAATACAGAGTATATTTATTGTAAATTATATATTTATGCCTGGAAAATATGCATAAAATGAGCAAATAAAGCATATTCTTGTTAATATTTTAGCATTTTAAGCAATTCTACACTCATTCTAAATCTTCTGATCAAAATAATCTACATTTAAACACTTTCTATTCTCTACAATAAAATTCAGTGCATATTTATTGTGTATTATTTATTTATACATAGAAAATATACATAAAATGAGCAAAAAAAAGCATACTCCAGGCAATATTTGAGCATTTTAGGAATTATGCACTCATTCTAAGTCATCTGATCAGTAAAATCTATATTGGAACATTTTATATTGTTTACAATATAATCAGAGCATATTTATAGTAAATTATTTAATTATGCGTGGAAAATATGCATAAATGCAAACAGAGCATATTCTGGTTAATATTTGTGTATTTTAAGCGATTCTACACTCAATCTAAATCATCTGATCACAATAATCTATATTTAAACACTTTATATTGTCTACAATTCACAGCATATTTATTACAAAAATATTTAATTATACATAGAAAATATGCATAAAATAAGCAAATAAAGCATATTCTGGGCAATATTTGATAATTTTAATGCGATTCTGCACTCATTCTATGTCATCTGATCACAATAATCTATACTGGAACACTTTCTATTGTCTATAATATAATTCAGAGCATCTTTATTGTAAATTATTTATTTATACAAAGAACAAATGCATAAAATGAGCAAATAAAGCATATTCTGGGCAATATTTGAGTATTTTAATCGATTCTGCACTCATTCTAAATCATCTGATCACAATAATCTATATTTAAACACTTTCTTTTTTTTTTGAAACGAATATTTATACAATTTCTATTGTCTACAATAAAATTCAAAGCATATTTATTATATATTATTTATTTATACATTGAAAATATGCATAAAAATGAGCAAATAAAGCATATTCTGGGCAATATTTGAGCATTTTAAGCGATTCTGCACTCATTCTAAGTCATCTGATCATTATAATCTATATTTGAACACTTTATATTGTCTACAATATAATTCAGAGCATATTTATTGTAAATTATTTAATTGTACATAGAAAATATGGATAAAATGAGCAAATAAAGCATATTCTGAGCAATATTTGAGTAGTTTAAGCATTCTGCACTCATTATATTTCATATTATTACAATAATCTATATTTCATCTATTTACGTTGTCAAGAATATAATTCAGTTCTTACGCATTAGAAAATATTTAGTTATACAAATAAAACAGACATAAAATAAGCAAATAAAGCTTATTCTGAGCAATATTTGAGCATTTAAAGCGATTCTGCACTCATTCTAAATCAAATAATCACAATAATATATATTTAAACAATTTATATTGTCTACAATATAATTCGGAGCATTTATTATAAAATATTTAGTTATACATTTGAAATATGCATAAAATGCGCAAATAAAGCATATTTTGGGCAAAATTTGAGCATTTTAAGCGATTCTGCACTCATTATAAGTCATCTGATCGTTATAATCTATGTTCGAGCACTTTATATTTCTACAATATAATGAGAATATCTATTGTGAACCATGATGCATAGAAGGTCCCGTGCACCATGACCGTTTGATCGGTGGATTCGCGAATCGACAAATCTAAATTAACCAACCCAATCTATATATTGAAATCTCATAGAAAACAAAATTTTACAATTTTTGAAAATTTTTTACTATTTTTTCTGAATTTTTTAAAGCTTGCCATTTTTGGACCATAATTAGTGAATTATCATCCAAAAATGGCAAGCTTTAAAAAATTCGGAAAAAATAGTAAAAAAATTTCAAAAATTGTAAAATTTTGTTTTCTATGAGATTTCAATATATAGATTGGGTTGGTTAATTTAGATTTATCGATTTGCAAAATCACCGATCAAACGGTCGTGGTGCACGGGAGCCTCTGTGCATCATGGTTCACAATAGATAATCTCCAATATAATTCACAGCATATTTATTGTAAATTATTTATTTATACGTGGAAAATATGCATAAAATGAGAATATAAATCATATTCTGGTTAATATTTGAGGATTTTAAGCGATTCTAAACTCATTCTAAATCATCTGATCAGAATAATCTATATTTAAACAATTTCTATTGTCCACACTAAAATTCAGAGCATATTTATTATAAAATATTTAATTAACACAGAAAATAGGCATAAAATGAACAAATAAATCATATTATGGTCAATATTTGAGCATTTTAAGCGATTATGCACTCATTCTGAGTCATCTGATCACTATAATCAATATTCGAGAACTTTATCATATCTACAATATAATTCAGCGCATATTTATTGTAAATTATTTATGTATACATAGAAAATATGCATAAAATGAGCAAATAATGCATATTCTAGGTAGTATTTGACTATTTTAAGCGATTCTACACTCATTCTAAATCATCTGATCACAGTAATCTATATTTAAACACTTTCTATTGTCAAAAATATAATTCAGAGCATATTTATTATAAAATATTTAATAATACGTAGAAAATAGGCATAAAATGAGCAAATAAAGCATATTCTGAGCAATATTTGGGCATTTTAAGCGATTCGGCACTTATTCTAAGTCATCTGATCACAATAATCTATATTTAAACACTTTCTATTATCTACAATATAATTCAGAGCAATTTTATTCTAAATTATTTATTTATACATAGAAAATATGCATAAATGGAGCAAATAAAGCATATTATCCTTAATATTTTAGCATTTCAAACGATTCTACACTCATTCTAAATCATCTGATCAAAATAATCTATATTTAAACCATTCATATTGTCTCCAATAAAATTCAGAGCAGATTTATTATAAAGTATTTCATTATACATAGAAAATGTGCATAAAATGACCAAATAAATCATATTCTGGGCAATATTTGAGCATTTTAAGCGATTCTGCACTCTTTATATTTCATTTGATTACAATAACCTATATTTTATTTAAACACTTAATATTGTCTACAATTTATAGCATATTTATCATAAATCATTAAATTATGCATCGAAAACATGCATAAAATGAGCACATAAAGCATATTCTGGGCAATATTTGAGCATTTTAAGCGATTATGCACTTATTCTAAGTCATCTGATCACAATAATCTATATTCAAGCATTCTATATTTTCTACAATATAATTCAGAGCATATTTATTGTAAATTATGTTTTATGCGTGGAAAATATGAATCAAAGCAAATAAAGCATATTCTGGTTAACATTTGAGCATTTTAAATGATTCTACACTCATTCTAAATCATCTGATCAAAACAATCAATATTTAAACACTTTATATTGTATACAATATAATTCAGAGCATATTTATTATAAAATATTTAATTATACATAGAAAATATGCACAAAATGAGCAAATAAATAAATTCTGGGCAATATTTGACTATCTTAAGCGATTCTGCACTCATTTTAAGTCCACTGATCACTATAATCTATATTGGAACACTTTATCATGTCTAGAATATAATTCAAAGCATATTTATGGTAAATTTTTTATTTATACGTGGAAAATATGCATAAAATGAGCAAATAAATAATATTCTGGTTAATATTTGACCAGTTTAAGCGATTCTACACTCATTCTAAATCATTTGATCACAATAATCTATATTTAAACACTTTCTATTGTCTAAAATATAATTGAGAGCATATTTATTATAAAATATTTAATTATACATAAAAAATATGCATAAAATGAGCAAATAAAGCATATTCTGGGCAATATTTGAGCATTTTAAGCGATTCTGCACTCATTCTAAGTCATCTGTCACTATAGTCTATATTGGAACACGTTATGATATCTACAATATAATACAGAGCATATTTATTGTAAATTATATATTTATGCCTGGAAAATATGCATAAAATGAGCAAATAAAGCATATTCTTGCTAATATTTGAGCATTTTAAGCAATTCAACACTCATTCTAAATCTTCTGATCACAATAATCTATATTTAAACACTTTCTATTCTCTACAATAAAATTCAGTGCATATTTAATATATATTATTTATTTATACAAAGAAAATATGCATAAAATGAGCAAAAAAAGCATACTCCGGGCAATATTTGAGCATTTTAGGCGATTATGCACTCATTCTAAGTCATCTGATCAGTAAATCTATATTGGAACATTTTATATTGTTTACAATATAATTCAGAGCATATTTATAGTAAATTAGTTAATTATGCGTGGAAAATATGCATAAAAGCAAACAGAGCATATTCTGGTTAATATTTGTGTATTTTAAGCGATTCTACACTCAATCTAAATCATCTGATCACAATAATCTATATTTAAACACTTTATATTGTCTACAATTCACATCATATTTATTACAAAATATTTAATAATACATAGAAAATATGCATAAAATGAGCAAATAAAGGATATTCTGGGCAATATTTGATCATTTTAAAGCGATTCTGCACTCATTCTATGTCATCTGATCACTATAATCTATATTGGAACATTTTATATTGTTTAAAATACAATTCAGAGCATATTTATGGTAAATTATTTTATAATACATAGAAAATATGCATAAAATGATCAAATAAAGCATATTCTGAGCAATATGTGAGTAATTTAAGCGATTCTGCACTCATTATATGTCATTTGATTACAATAATCTATATTTCATCTATTTATGTTGTCTAGAATATAATTCAGAGCTTACTCATTATAAAATATTTAGTTATACATATAAAACAGACATAAAATAAGCAAATAAAACTTATTCTGAGCAATATTTGAGCATTTTAAAGGATTCTGCACTCATTCTAAATCAAATGATCACAATAATCTATATTGAAACAATTTATATTGTCTAGAATATAATTCGGAGCATATTTATTATAAAATATTTAATTATACATTGAAAATATGCATAAAATACACAAAGAAAGCATATTTTGGGCAATATTTGAACATTTTAAGCGATTCTGCACTCATTAAAAGTCATCTGATCATTATAATCTATATTCGAGCACTTTATATTTCTACAATATAATTCACAGCATATTTATTGTCAATTATTTATTTATGCGTGGAAAATATGCATAAAAGCAAACAGAGCATATTCTGGTTAATATTTGAGTATTTTAAGCGATTCTACAATCATTCTAAATCATCTGATCACAATAATATTTATTACAAAATCATTCTATATTTAAACACTTTATATTGTCTACAATTCAGAGCATATTTATTACAAAATATTTAATTATAAATAGAAAATATGCATAAAATGAGCAAATAAAGCATATTCTGGCAATATTTGAGCATTTTAAGCGATTCTGCACTCATTCTAAGTCATCTGTCACTATAGTCTATATTGGAACACGTTATGATATCTACAATATAATTCAGAGCATATTTATTGTAAATTATATATTTATGCCTGGAAAATATGCATAAAATGAGCAAATAAAGCATATTCTTGGCAATATTTGTGCATTTTAATCGATTATGCACTCATTCTAAATCATCTGATCACAATAATCTATATTTAAACACTTTCTATTGTCTACAATAAAATTCAGAGCATATTTATTATATATTATTTATTTATACATAGAAAATATGCATAAAAATGAGCAAATAAAGCATACTCTAGGCAATATTTGAGCATTTTAAGCGATTCTGCACTCATTCTAAGTCATCTGATCATTATAATCTATATTTGAAAACTTTATATTGTGTACAATAAAATTTCAGAGCATTTTTATTATATATTATTTATTTATACATAGAAAATATGCATAAAAATGATCACATAACATATTCTGGGCAATATTTGAGCATTTTAAGCGATTCTGCACTCATTCTAAGTTATCTGTTCATTATAATCTATATTTGAACACTTTATATTGTCTACAATATAATTCAGAGCATATTTATTGTAAATTATTTAATTGTACATAGAAAATATGGATAAATTAGCAAATAAAGCATATTCTGAGCAATATTTGAGTAGTTTAAGTGATTCTGCACTCATTATATGTCATTTGATTATAATAATCTATATTTCATCTATTTATGTTGTCTAGATATAATTGAGAGCTTACTCATTAGAAAATATTTAGTTATACATATAAAACAGACATAAAATAAGCAAATAAAGCTTATCCTTAGCAATATTTGAGCATTTTAAGCGATTCTACACTTATTCTACATAAAATTATCACAATAATCTATATTTAAACAATTTATATTGTCTACAATATAATTCGGAGCATATTTATTGTAAACTATTTAATTATACATTGAAAATATGCATAAAATGAGCAAATAAAGAATATTTTGGGCAATATTTGAGCATTTTAAGCGATTCTGCACTCATTCTAAGTCATCTGATCATTATAATATATATTCGAGCATTTTATATTGTCTGCAATATAATTCAGAGCATATTTAATGTAAATTATTTATTTATGCGTGGAAAATATGCATAAAATCAAACAAAGCATATTCTGGTTAATATTTGAGTATTTTAAGCGATTCTACACTCATTCTAAATCATCTGATAACAATAATCTATATTTAAACACTTTATATTGTCTACAATATAATTCAGAGCATATTTATTACAAAATATTTAATTATACATAGAAAGTATGCATAAAATGAGCAAATAAATCATATTCTGGGCAATATTTGATCATTTTAAGCGATTGTGCACTCATTCTATGTCATCTATATTGGAACACTTTATATTGTCTACAATATAATTCAGAGCATATTTATGGTAAATTTTATATTTATGCCTGGAAAATATGCATAAAATGAGCAAATAAAGCATATTCTTGCTAATATTTGAGCATTTTAAGCAATTCTACACTCATTCTAAATCTTCTGATCACTATAATCTATCTTAGATGGGCTATCGAGATTCGCTCGATATTTGACATAGTAATAAAAATTAAATATGTTATCATTAAATAAATGTTGACTGTAATTAGGTTTTTATGTTTATATTTAATTTAAAGTGTAATAACCCGGTAGGTAGAAATAATAAATTATATCTCCATACGTTGAAATGTTTTATCCTCACGATATAATTTTTGTGAAGTAATTCGACAATAAGAGAGGAATGCGATTGAAAAATATTAGAACATAAAAATTAAATTCGAGCTAAAATGAAGAACTATTGAAATGTACATTGGTGATACCATAAAAATTTAAAATGTAAATATAAATTTCTACATAAAATATTAATCGTCAAACATGTCAGCAACTGGATCACATTCATTATTAGGATAATAACTTTCGCCATCAATATGAAATTCAGCAAATATATACTGTCATCATGGATGAATGGAGGAATTTGGTACCTAAAAAAAATTGATGAGAAATAATTGTTAAGATATCTAAAATTGCAAAAAACACAGTAGTAAAAATAGCAAGATCTATATCGTTATGAAAATTAACAATTAGTAGTTTGCTTAGGCATTTGAATTACTTTTCTTGACTTAAGTTTCTAAACTATCAAAAATAAAAAATGTTGTTACATCATTTCTCATAGAAGCAAGTAAGAGAGACATGTTGAAATAAATTATATGATAAAAATGACGTAGTATAATCAAAATGGATATTAATAATGCAACATAAAGGGAACATAATTCTAAGCAACACATATTACAACACAATAAGTAACACGTAAAAAATTAACATACATCTGAAGGAGCGGACCAGATTAAGTCGGAGCAGAAAAATCAAAGGTCTTGATGGAGTGTCGCACTAATACTAACTAAAACATGGACCGACACCACACATCTTTATTTATATTATTGATTATTGATTATTATTTTTTGTTAATGTTCATTTCTTATAGTTATCTTGTCTTTTCTTCTTATAGGTTCTTCTTACACAGATTATTGGAAATAAAGAAAAAGAATTGTTCCAGCCCATATAGGCCCATCTCCATGAAATGCGAACTCTCTCTCTTACAACCGGAGCCCACAACTCAGCTCTCCATTTCCAGTTCTTTGTCAGAATCTCACAGAACCTATAGTAATTCAGATCTCAACTCATCCTCAACTCCTCCGCCTCGTTACTTCACAGAGAAACCCCCGACTCGACATCCACCTTGGGTTTAACTCCTGGTTACTACTGGTACGAGTGCGCCTTCTTATAAGTTTAATATTACGCTTAATAAAGACTCCACAACTGCTGGTTCGTTCTCTTACACTCTCTCTTTTTTTGATTGAACCAATTGACAGGTGAAATGGACATTATATCACAATTGCAAGAGCAAGTGAATACAATCGCACTACTAGCAGTGAATACTTTTGGTACGCTTCAGAGAGATGCGCCTCCAGTGCGGCTTTCGACAGATTATCCCGAGCCGGCTGCTAATTCGAACCCCAGTAACCCTAACCCTACTAATGGTGATGGTAATCCGAACCCGAACCCTAACGCCAACCCTAGTGCGAACCCTAGTGAAGAGGCCAATAATGTTGCTGAGCAACCAAAGGCTATGAGTGCTGCTTTGGTTCAAGCGGCCAAGAAGGTTAGATGCAAAATCGCTTTATAACTAGTGTAATCTGTTTGTCTAAGGTTAAGTACAGTTTGGCAGTACTAGATAGTCCAGTAGTCTGCTGGGTTGGTACCTTGATTTCTTTGCTGTTATCTTAAATTATACTTTGTTTATTGAAATAGTATGGAAGAGCTTAAAAGGTTGATTATTCCTACGCATTTCAAGTTTTTTACCTGTTTGCTGTTTTTCTTTAGGAAAAATATACAAATTCAAATGTACTCTTGCAGAATTCTTATATAAGCTTCTGAAAAAAAATTATACATTGGTGCAAAATTACCTTTAGAAAGATTAAGAAATATAGCACAGTTTCCTATGACATGAGAACATAGCATCTTATACTCTCACTACCCATTTTTGGTTGGAAGACGACCAATCCCCATTTTGCTGGATTTGTTTGACCAACACTCTCAAGGTATATTTGTGAAAAAAAAAAAAAATTGAAAAATGGTGATCTTCCCTCCTGTTTTAACTTTAGTTATAAGATTTTTTTTTTTTCAGCAGTTTTTGTTGGATTCAGAATATGCTCAAAGTAACTTTGGCGTTCTTTTTTACTTGATGAGTTTTGAAATTTCTTATTTGGTTAATTCTGATCTGTAATGCAGTTTGACGCCCTTGTTGCGGCTTTACCATTGTCTGGAGAAGAGGCGCAGTTGCAACGAATTGCCGAGCTTCAAGTAATGCCTTGATTTCTCATTTTAAAGCATTTCTTTAATGGATGATATTTCAAATTTAGTTGAATATTAGTATTTCTGGTATTTTTTTATTTTCATGATTTGTATTTAATTACACAATTAAGGGTGTACTGCTGCCTAATTTAGGTGTTGCGGCTAAATAGTGAGATTTGTTTCCACTGTTGAGACTTAGTGCAGTTGAATTGTATACCGGTCTTTTATGTGCTAATCTCTACAAAATCTCAAACTATATAAAACCATCCTGCAGTTGTCTTGATGCTAATCCTACCTCATCAACACTGCATGAAGTGTGCACACCCACAAGCAGTAATTTAACTAAAAAATTTGAATGAATGCAAAACAGAAGAGGCGATTTCACCTGATGTAACAGGGTGATAGTATGCAACAGTAAATACTTGCATGTTACTGGCAATATAACCATAAAATGTATAGAATTTACTTATTCATTGTTGGTTGCATTTTAGAAGTATCTACTAATGTTAGAAGTTTTAAATTCCAGGCTGAGAATGAGGCAATAGGACTCGAACTCCAGAAGCAACTAGAAGCTGCAGGTAATGCGGTCACCACTGTTTTGTTTAATTGATGTGCCCTTTTATCTTGTCCGGATAAGATGATACCTGTTTTAAGCGCACATTCCTATAGTATTAACTGACAGTTTTGATTTGTGTTGAAAAGCTCTTTACATTTTCCACTTGTAAGAAAAAGTTTCACAACTCCAATTATGCATGCAGGTACATCGGTACCCAGCACTGACATTAATTGGACCTAATAATGGACTAAAACATTATGTTTGAGTTTATACCATGTAAAGTTATAATTAGATCCATATATCAGTCGGTACCTGTAGATAATCCTTTTCTTCTCATTTGGCTGATATTTTATTCAATTGACCTTAAATTCCAAAGAAAAAGACAAAGCAATCCTTTGGTATTTGCAGTTGACTTCGCATTGTGTGAGATCAACATATTGCTTAGTAGCTTATGCTATTATACTCTTCTGCTATAACAAAGTTCTCCTCAATTTTGTTTTGTTTACAGATCTTGAGATGAAGCAAGTTCAAGAGTTATTCAATCACGCAACAGACAATTGTTTGAATTTGAAAAAGCCTGACTGAATAGATTAACTTGATTACTTTTATAGCTTTTTGGCTTGATAGTCTTTATTTCCCTGTATATATTTTGGGATTCTCTGTGGTAGTAGAGAGGCATTGGTAGAGAATGTCTTGGAGGTGGTACAGTATGAACCTAGCAGTATTTTTATTAAAGCTCAAAGGCTTTTTTATTTTTTTTTAAAATTTTTATGTTGTGGGAATACTAAACAATTTTATTCCACCTTTTGCTCCAAGGGCAGGGATCTAATGACAGCAGTCTGACAGATTATGATTGACTTGACAACTGGTAAAATAACATATGATTCAATATTTAGATATTTGGAATATAATTATATTTAATGAATATTATACACGCGAGAAATGATAGAATTTAATGCAAGTTTCGCTGTTCATAAAATGAGGTGAAATTTCCAATGTTTTATATTTCATGATGTTTGATGTAGAAATAAAATGATGTTTAGTAGCGTTCTTCCTAATTTTCATACAATTTTTCGGTAAAAGTACTTTTATTATCTTATGTATAAGACCAGGAGTATGATATCTTGAAATTTAATTAAGCGAATAACCAAATTGTTGTTATCACAATTCAATCCAGTTCTTGAGAGTAACTCTCCTTTCCATAAGATGAAAACATTCCCACAATGATGGGCGATATAAATACAAGAAGTTATATGCTGTTCAAACTCGATGAATTGCCGCACTGGCGCCATATTATTTTTATTTTTTCTTTCCAAATATTCTTTGTATTTACTTTATGCGGATGTCATGTGATGTCCAAAGAAAAGTTGTGACCTGATCAGCGAAATCAGAGTCGAAATCAGTCTCAGAAGTACAACAATATAAAACAAACAAGAAGGCAAAAGAAAAGGAACAAAATAAGATGAAACAAAGAATAGGACCAATAAAGGTAAACTCAGAATATAAAAGAACCGTTTAATCGACAGACTACTTGCAGGTAAACAGAAATTGAAAATCTTCAAGGGATCCCTTAATTAAGAACCAAATATTCAATCTTATGGAAGATTACTCAGAAACCCTCGATCTCCTTGTTCATAAAATTTACAGTCTTGATATAAAGAAAGATTGCGCTAATTACTGTGCACCTCTAACACAACAACCAAATCACAGCCTCTTACCTCTCTTAGCAAGACAAATCTACAAACAAACACATGAAAAACTGTCTATTACCTGAATGTCCCTTAACAATATTTTACTGAAATCATAAGAAACAACTTTTATTTGGGACGTTACTAATTACCAGCTGGTGAAGCCTTATCCTCAATATCAAAAGGAAGGACAACATATGCACACTATATAATTACTCCAAGAACACCACCAAAGCATATTTATCCAGAGTATAACCTGAGGCGAGACCGCACTACTGCTCGACAAATGGGACATCTTTGTAAATTCTCTCCACATTCCCTACAACACTGTTTAGGGTTTTTAGTTTAGCACAAATTTACCCAAAAATATATTGCATATTCGTACCATCTGGTGTCATCTGGTACAAGTAACTGGATTCCATGTACCAAAAGCTTTCTTTAAATCAGTGACTCATATCCAATCCGGTGCCATCTGGTACCAGTGACTGGATTTCCATGTACAAAAAACTTTCTTTAAACCACGGCATGACTGAGGAATCTCAATGGATTCCTCAAAATTAATTATTACAGCTGACATGAAGTACTAAGAAGTGGCGATTTTCTACTGTAATTCTTGACCCAAATTAGAAACTAATAATTGAATGGAACAGTAAAATTATAATGTAGTTTACCATATGGCCGCAACCAAATGCCAGATCCTTGGTATTCGTGAGACAAATTGGGCAAACCTGCACGTTGAAAATATCAATTTATTCTATAATCATTGCACAAGGTTGATGTACAACTGGTATTTATTTGTGCACATTGGACATTAGTATAATTCAATAAGTTGATCAAATTTACTAAATAATTTCAAAATTGATTTTTGTAGTATGTTGTCTGTTGATGTGTGATTCTGGCAATGTGGCATCGATACAATGCTTATTTACCTTTTCTGCTACTTGTTCATTTATGTGTACTACTTTAGCCATTAAGAAAAGCTCATTTATGTGTACACATCATAAAAGCTAGTATTGGGCCTCACAAAGAAGAAAATATATGAAAGAGGAATTGTACTTGGTTTTGGTCATCTCCGGTGGCAGTAGATTGCAAAGAACTAGGCTGCCTCATTGATGTTTGTCTCAGTGAAGAAGGAATAGGAGGAGGTAGTGGGATTACTCTTTTTGCTCTTCCGGTCACCCGCCTTTTTGCCAATGGTACAAAAGAAATTGTAATATACTACTAAGAATTTTTTAATAAAAAAATATTATATTGTTGATTTTGTATTTTGTAACTAATAATTAGGTTTAAAAAGTTTCTAACCCGAGAAGGCCAAGTTCTATGGTTGCTTTGTATTGAAGTGGCACCTCCATTAGAGCAGCTAGTGCAAAAGCTGTTTCCTTCTGTTGTGAGCTCACATTTTTCTCCATGATTGAAGTAAAGTTAACAAACTATTATAGTTCAAAAAAATCAGAAAATCAGAATTATAGTTGCGTTGAATTTTTCTACTTAAAGAAACATTGGTGCTTTATTTGTTATGGTTTTGTTTGACGAGCACAGCACAATCGACATAGCGTTTAAATTAGAATTCTATATTTTTATTAACTAAAACAGTATTTTGGAAACTTTATTTGAAAAAATACAATTAACTACATTTTCTTTTTCAAAAGGGAATAACCTTTGAACTCAAAAGGGCCAATATTCATGGAAAAAAATTCATTCCCATATTGTAAATAATGTGGTAAATAGTACCTGAAAATTGTCAAAATCACGTGCTGGGATTTTGTCGTCGAATTTTTTCATATCATCCCATGGACCATCTCCTACTCCGACTAAAATGATTGATAGTGGGTAATTACTGTGATAACAAGAGAATGTGATTAATAAATATAATTCATATACTTTCAAAAAGAAAATATTAATCCTTGGTAAAATTTGTACAATAATTGAAAAAATTATTGAAATTCTCTAAGAGATGTTGATCTTAAATCATATAAGACAGTGTGGAGACCGCACCTTGCCATGACTATGGAATCAATGGTTTTCTTCTCCTGTGGGCTTAGTTCTCCTGCACTTGTATCAACACTTCTCGTGACCTTGAAGTAATAATAATTGCTATTATATTCAATAAGAGTAGCATTACCAGTTCTAATTTAAGCACCATACACATGTCTCAAGCTCTTTGTATGAATCAACTTTCTATGTTACATACCAGATAATTAACTCCTTGCATTAGAAATAAGAAAGAAGTTACAAAATAATAGAAGTATTTATATTCCACCTGGCCATCAGCAATGATAACAAGTACATGGTATTGGCCGCCACTTCTCTCTACTATATCCACTGCTGCCTCCACGACAGGTGCAAAAGAAGTCGGACCTGTTTATTAAATCACAATGAAAATTATAAAACAGCATATATGAAGTCCACTAAAATTTCTAACAAAGGATTAAAAACCAAACTAAAAGGCATGTTGGCAGCAATACAAATTAAATTATCAGGACATAATTTGTGTACTTATTATATACTGAAGAGCCCTCCTAAACTAGTTAATGAAATAATACCTGATAACTTCAAATGGGGTACAATCTTCCTATAACATGCCAAAACCTCCTCAAAACCATGACAAGGTGAATTATCCGCATGGAAACTGAAAACCCCATAATCATGAGTAGTGGCTGTTTAAGAAAAGAAAAGGAGTAGACGAAATGAAATACAAGAACATAATAAGTTGCTTCAATTTATTATTAAAGTAAAGTGGTAACAAGAAATAAGCCAGTCTGAACAATTAATTTAAGATCCATAAGAAAAAAAATAGAACTTCCCTTGGCAGCCACTGCCAAGTTAAAACTAAAATAAAATAGAAGTCATTAATTGGAAATTGGGCTTGTATATATAGGATCCTACTTATCCATATATATCACTAATTAAAATAAATACAAAGTTTGATTTACCATCTCCAAAGCCAAAGCAAGGGATTAGATTGTCTTCATCAAAAGGCGCCAAAGCCTTGCCAACTATTGTAATAGCTTGCTCATATGGATTTGGTCTGTCCCCAATCTTGTGCAGACTTTGATTATTGAAAGATTTTATCCCTAGTATCATACGCAAAAGTGCTATCATTATAATGAAGATATATTGTGATTAAAATCGATGAATTTTTTGTACAGTTAAAGAAACATCTTTTAATTCGTGTGTAATGTACCAGTCCATTCGTTGCTTTTGGTGAAGTCAATTCCAACTATGAGATTTGATGATTCAAGGCCTAATGCTGATAATTCAGCTGTAACCTATCAAAAACAGCATCTGATTAATTCTTCAAGCAGGAAGAACAAAAAATTTTTCATTTTTGATAAGTCAAGAAAAAGCATCGTTTCTAAAAAAAAAAATGTTGTCTTCCTTTACTTCCTTTCCTCTATGTAAATGACACACAACAATCTGAACAACCTAAAGATAAAAAATTCTTACAAAGAACTCTCGAATTAGAACTCATGTTGTCAAATTCTTTTTATAAAAGAAAATTGAAGTTCTAATTAATGTAATCTGTGTTTGCTTATTGTTCCTTAAAACAAGTATCAATATATAAATTTCACATCATTTTTTCAAAAATAAAAAAATGACAGAAGCCGCCGATTTAAACTGGAAAAGAAACTTGCAAAGAATACTAAATTACGTAAATCAAAGAAAGAAGAAACATGTTTCTGTGTTAAAACCAAATACTTTGCTTAGCAATCACAATGAAAAAGTGGAACTTTACTTGATCTAAAGAGGTATAATTGTCGGGTATGAGAGCATATTTCTTTGACAGTATTCTCTTTCTAGAATCCTCATTCAAACGTGCCATTGATTGCTGACGTGGGAGCTCTCTTCTCATGCTCCCACTGCGTTGTCTCCGGTGATTCCCAAAGAGTGTGCTAATTGCACCTCCCATGAATGAATTCAGAAGAAAAAAATCAGGATTGGATTTGGAGCTTATAGTGAGAGGTCGTTTCTCTCTCAAGTTTTGGAAGAATTGATGCATAGAGTCTCAATCAAGAAACGTAGCAATAAGTTAGTTAGTTTCCTTTCTAAGTATGGTTTTTGATTTCTGTATCCTTTCCGTAAAGGAACTAGGTTCTCTCAACTAGCCCCACAATCTTAATATAATAACATATAATATTTTCTTTTTAAAATCGCAAATTTGTTTTGTCCCAATAGTGAACACTTAAATTTGTTTAAAGTGTCTCAGTTTATTCTACAATTAAATGTTTGATAAAGGTTAAATCCATCTAATGTGGTATGTAACGTATGTTTGTTCTAGAAATTTTCGGCAGTATCTCCGTACTGATATTGTAGCTGATTGCAAATCTTTAAACTTAGAATGCCAAGTGAAAACTTGAAAAGAAAGAGAACAAGCTTTTGTATTGTATCTTGTCTGAATATTACACAGGAGCAATGTCCTTTAAATAAGAATCGTACAACATAGAATAATACAAATCTAAACGTTCTATCTGAGACATAAATTAATTAATGTAATATAGAAAATAATTCTAAAACATATCAAATAGTTATGTGTAACTTATTTTCTTTGCTGTATTGCTTGTAGAATCATCAGGATCTGCATTTCCTCTTCATTTCCACCTTTTGCATTGCTTTCCATGATCTCTGTAGATTCAGGGACATAATTCGATGAGATGTTATCACTTAGGGTTAATACTACATGCATAGCCATGCTCTTTTTGTCTTGAAAACTTTTAATGCGAGCGGTTGGGTTACAGATCACATTAATTGTATTATCTCAACGAATACAAATCCTACAAAATTGGCTGACTTAATTAAATAAATCAGGACAAGGTTTATAAGGATCCAGGATAAGAACTTGTTTGTTTGGAGTCCATTAAAGCGTGCTCCAATAGTTGACTTCATGCCTTTAACAAATGATGATGAAATTCTCTTTAATAGTTTTGATTTTTTTTTTTTTATTGTTACAGTATTCTTGTTCATTTCAGGCCATTTTCAAGCGAAGTAGATATCCATAATGTTTTTAGAAAGATACTTTGTTGAAGTATTGAATGCACAATACATAATTTGGACGTCTAAATTTCTTAATTTATGTGAGTTATTTTGTTTCATGATTAGTTTCAAAACCAAAAAGCCTTCTCCTTTGAAATATTTACGGGATATTCTATTCAAATTGGAGCCTATATATAGTTCTACTTGAGGAATGTTATCTTTAATTAGCCTATTGTTGGTTCTCTCATGTGGTTCATATTTTATTTAATCTATAAAGCAAACAGTTTCTAGTAAGTGTTCTTCAATTTAAAATGATTAATGAAAATAATTACATGTCGTAATACTGTTGTTGGTTTTAGACCCTGTTAGGAAACTAGAAAATTCGAGGAAGTTACTATCAAACATCGGAAGGTATTGTCACAATTCAAACTTCACAAGGTTGTGGTGACCATACTTGTTAGATGATGTTAATTTTGTAGAGGTACACCAAGAAATCGTCATCAATTCATCATTCTTAAATTACTTTTTGCTTTTTTAAATGTAGCAATCATCATTCTTAAATTGTGAGAATAAGTACAGTATCAGAATAAAGGAAACCAGAGGAAAGTGTCGAGGAAAATGGCTAAGAGTCTAAGCGATGCTCTGGAGAGTTCAGAGTACCTCTTTTTGTTCTTGAAGGTTAAATGCTTATGACTCAGATTCTCTGTAGCAGGTTATGAACTGTCATTGGTGCATTTGTACTTCTGACTTAAATATTCTATACTACTTAAAAATGAGAGCTCTAGAAATTATATTTGTGTGCGGTTTCTTTTGTAGCAGCTAATGTCAACTCGCTGCAAATAACCAATTTCTCGTTCTGGGATCAAAAATTGGGAATATAGGAAGCTTCTTGTCTCCTTCCTAACATGATATCTATCCATTTAGAATTTTCTTTACTAAAGCTTCGGAAAAGATAAATCCCTTTATTCCCTTGTCTAAGTTGTCGTGCCTTGATGAACTTTTTTATGCAATATTTCATTTCATAATTAAATTCATGAAAAAGTGACTTTTTTTATTATCGCCCGAGAAATTTTATCCTTAATCGTAATGTTCTTTTTTTTTTTTAAGAAAATTAGGGTCAAACCCCATAATTTTGAATCCTTAACCGTAATGTTGTATGAATCATGTCCAAAATATCTCCACAACCGCAAGTTGTAATTCTGTAGAACATGGATTGAAATAGGTTCAGATAATTCTCTACCGAGTTCACACACGTGGCATGCTGTCATTGGTGCCAAATCTGTTTCTTTTTTTCTAGAGATAATATGAATAGGATATATTTTTTTTTAGTGAAAGCACGTAGGCAATATAAATAGGATACAGAGCGCCCTCATTGCGTGGCTAATTGAATTTTGTAAAGTTGGAGGCCTGTTTTTAAAAATTTGCTTATTTATGAAACTTCGGCTCTGTTTTTTGTTGTGGTGCAGCAGTGGGGACTGGGGACTAATTTGCTTTTTTTTTTTTTTTTTTCTCTCTCAAGTTAACACGGCTAAGTTTGGTATCTAATAAAAGACTAAAATAGGGGTCCATACATGAAATTCAGATTAATTTGTTCTATGTTTGTTAGGAGTTTTGAATGGACGTGTTAGTTTCAAGTTACAGGATTTTTGGGTTTAAATGTAGAACTTTATTTGAAATACTGTAAGATTTTGAGGTTATTTAATAAAAAAATTAATACAGGTGGCATCTTCTGCTAGTTCTTTTTTCCGTTAAAAAAAATAATGAGAAATTCTTCCTCCTCTCTTTTTCTCTGATAATAAAAAAATGATTTTGGCCTTGATCAAAATGTTTTTTTTTTTGCGATATTTCATCTCAAATTCAATTGATTTCACAAGATTTTCGTTGGATCTATTGCATGGAAATTCCAACCAAATGATACGAAATCCGTTCATTTTGATCAATAATTTTCCAACTAAATGAAAGGAAATGAAACAGAAATGATATACACCATCCAACAAAAAACCATCCAATACCATCCAATTAAACCAGCGCCATCCAACAGGCCAAAATAGTTTTTTTTCCGCGTGCTGACGTCAACAAATTTTTTTGACCAATTTCCGAAATTTTTTTGGTGCTGACGTCATCAAATATGCTGATTTAAGGTTCAGTTAAATGATTTAAGAGTTCATTTAAATGTTTTAAGGGTTGAATTAAAGTGTATAAGTGTTCAGTTAGATGCACCAATAATTTGAAATTTTGGCGTTGTGTGTTCAGTTAAATACGTTAAGGGATTATTTAAAAGTATGTATGTGTTCAGTTAGATGCAGCAATAATTTAGAATTTTAGTGTTTTGTGTTCAGTTAAATACGTTAAGGGATGAACTTAAAGTTCTATGTGTTCAGTTAGTTGCAGCAGAAATTTGATTTCGTAGTTTTTGTGTTCAATTAAACTAGTTAAATAAAAAAAAAAATAAACAGATACAACAAACATAGCAAACATTTACAATAACAATATGAACATTTAAAACAATAAACTGAACATATATACAAATTTCGTAAGTAAGAAATAAATGATCATATTCAACATACAAAGTGAAATAAATTATTGTTGCATCTAACTGAACACTTACACACTTTAATTCAACCCTTAAAACATTTAACTGAACCCTTGAATCAGCATATTTGATGACGTCAGCACAAAATTTTTTTCGAAAATTGGTCAAAATTTTTTTGCTAACGTCAGCACGTGGAAAATCTGAGTTTGGATGGCGCTGGATGGTAATTCGGTGGATAGTGTTCTCCAAAATGACACGACACGATCGTGTTGGCACGACACGGTGTGCGTGTTGACACGACACGAATACAAAATTGACACGACACGTTCGTGTTATCGTGTCGTGTCGTAATCGTGTCGTGTTGGGATATTAGAAAGTTTAACACGAACCAACACGACACGATTTGACACGCAACACGACACGAACACGACACGAACACGAATTAACACGACACATTAACACAAATTTAATTATTAATGTTAATTAATTAAAAAAAATTAATAATTTAAATTCAATTTATAATACTATATCATATTATTTATCATCATTTGACTCATATTGTTCTAATTTAATTATTATTTAGTAATTTTTTTTCTTTACTTTATTTTTTAATATTTTTTAATTTTAAAAATAATAAATAATATGACACGATGTGACACGACTAACACGACGTGTCAACACGACACGACACGATCGTGTTAGTCGTGTCGTGTCAGAATGCGTGTCCTGTTGCCTATCCTCACCATTTAACACGAGACGACACGACACGATTAAAAAAGTAGTTCGTGTCAATACGACACGACACGAGACTTTAACACGATCGTGTTTGACACGACACGACACGACACGCACTATTGGAGAACTCTAGGTGGATGGTAGATAGTAATTACCGAAATGAAATCCCATGTTAAAAAAAAAAAATGGAATTCTGATCTGGGGCTTAAATAAAATAACCAACAAAGTAAGGTCCAATAAATACTTTGTTTAGTGATGCGAAACTCGTATTCTGGGTCAAAGCTCTTGGCCTCTTGGGCCTTGGACGATACTGTCCAATCTAAGAGCTTGGATTAGGAAAGAAGAATTCATTTCTCGATACTTCGATCGGAAATCCCATCTACTTTTAAGAGATTGTAATTGTAATTTGTATTATACTCTCCTCTCTGTAGATGTTTCATAGAATAAAATGAATGTTGTTGGATTTCATATATTTTTCAAATTTCAAGAATTATAGTTATTATATAAAATAAACTTAAATAGAAAACTCAATTAGACTTTTTTTGACCTAGCTTATGCAGACGTACCGATTTGAAATTATTTATTTATAATGTTAACATTGAATTAAACATGAGATTATGTTTTACTTTATGGCAAACAAAAGTGAATTTTCTTAAATTATTTTATTAAACCCTTGTGCCCCCCCCCCCCCCCCTCCCCCCCCCGAAAAAAAGAAGAAGCAAAGATTCAATCATTTTTGACGATTTGCCTAATTAATTGAAAACTGGCATTAATTTAAATTCGATGCGGCAGTTGATGTTAGAATTTGATGTTGAGCCACGTGGTCAGTTATTCTTAGAGCTAAGTTACCATCGGACAGATATCTAATCCGTTTTTATTATTTTATTTTTGTTACCTACCAAGTTACCATTCAATAAAAATCCTCTTTTACCTACGAGTATTAACTTTTCAATAAAATAAAAATAAGAATCTTCTTTTGACAAATTGATGACGGTCCTTTCAACAGCCAACTGTCTCATCTTTATTGCATTACCTATTTTATTGATCGAACTGTTCAAAAATTGCATAGACAATCATATTATTTACACGTGGCCGTACTACTATTTTTGGACAATCAAATTGTTTACACTGGAAAGGAAAATTAACAGTTAATTTAAAGTGTATGGTGACCTAACAGTCTGAACTTAGTCACCCAATAGTCAATTAAAAATTATCTTCAAAATTAAAAAATAAAATACAGTCAATTTACAATTTGCGATCCATAAACTCTTCTTAGCCTAGAAACTGATAAAAACAGACACTGATATTTCTTGTATTCTTATTTTTTTCATTATTTTTGCGTCATCCAGACAGTGATATTTTGCTTTTACAAAGACAAACATGATAGAAACAAATCATAACTTTGGATTTAAGACAAAGCAAGATAAAATTTGTACATGGTGGAAGCACTAAGCCCCCAAACAACAATTATACCTGTGTAGACTCTACTAATAAAGGAAGGTCCCAGTAATCCCACGTCTCCATTCCTACACTATTGGCGCGCCTCCGTGTCCTCCAACTACTCTTAAAATGGACACATCCATTTTATAATAAATGGAGATAATACGATTCAGTAAATCTCACATTTCTCACTTACTCCGCTCTCGTCTCCTTCTCCGATAAACCTTTTTTAAATTTATTTTATTTTGTTTGTTGGCATGCCACGAACTAGGAACTAGCCATGGCTTTCTAATTCCGAACCCTCTGAAGTCGATTGCTCGCAATGTATGAGATCCAGATCGCGAATTGAACCTTACTACTCCGATCTAATCCAGGTGAGAATACGTAATTTTATGCCATTTCCTTTCCTTATTTTCCCTAACATTCCAAATCTATAAAGGTTTCTTTTGCTAGCATTTGAATTTACTATTTGAAGACATACCGAATAGAAATTTCGTACTTACGCAATTTGGTCATTGGCTTTACTTTTTCGTCCCAGCCATTTCATAGCTCAGTACTAAAAATACTAATTTTACAAAAAAAATGCGAAATTGTTGTAGTTTCCTTACTGAAATATAAAGCAACTTTTCTTAATTTCTAGGTTTAAACCATGTCAAAAGTTGAGACCTAGAGAGTTGTACTCCTAATAAGGTTTACCTCCTGAATCCATGAAGTACAAAGAATCAGAAAGCATGTCTCGTTGGTCTGAATACTTAAATACGGAGGAAATCACTTCCCCTTCAACTTCAACTTCCTGGAAAAACAATGCCGGCTCGGATTCTGGAGCGGGCGGGGGTCAGAAGACCCTCCAGCTGGAGTCGGTTATTCAACTGTCTAGAGTAGCAGAAGGCCTATTGACCAAGATGTATAGGCTGTTCAGCATACTTGATTACCCAGATTCGAGTTCCCACACCTTTTCTGAGAATTTCTGGAAAGCGGGGATCATCCCCAATTTCCCGAAACTCTGCGTGCTTGTTTCCAAGAAGTTTCCTGAGCATCCGAGCAAACTCCAACTTGAGAGAGTAAGATTGCATTTGGTCTAAAGTGTAATTATGTCTCGAGATGTTTGGTATGAGTTTAAATCAGACACATTGTATTGTAGGTTGATAAGACGGGTCTCGATGCATTGCACGAGAATGCCGAAGGTTATTTTCAGAATTTAGAGCCTTGGGTCATGGTTAGTATGCTCCTTATTTCAAGTATCTGTTTATTTTAGTGGTACTGGAATCTTTGTGGTACATGAAACTGATGTTATTGTAGTTTTTCCATTTTTAGTTGCTTCTTGATTTGATAGCTTTTCGTGAACAAGCCCTTCGTCTTATTTTGGATCTGAGCAGTACTGTTATCACGTTACTGGTGAGACATTTTAAATTTTTACTTTACTATGAAACTGATATCGGTTCTTTAGTAATGTTATTATCTTTTTCTTTATTTTTCCAGCCACATCAAAATTCTTTGATCCTACATGCTTTTATGGATCTCTTTTGTTCATTTGTTCGAGTGAATCTTTTTTCTGAAAAGGTATATCTCATTTTCATCCTTTTTAAGTTTAAGATTTGAATGTTTGTACGTACTATATATTTTCTGATCTAAGCCACAGTAGTATTTGGAACTGGACTAATACAATACCAAATTTAGTTCACTGACCTACAACTTTGGGATTGTTTGTACAATTGCCGCTAGCACACTATCAAATTCAATTTGTCTTAGTATTTGACCTGTGCATCTTTAAGTTCTGTATGTACTTGTTTCTTTCAGATACCTAGAAAGATGATGCTCCAAGTTTATAATATCTTGCACAACATGCTTAAAGGGGGACGCGATTGTGACTTTTATCATCGGTATGTTTGCAGTAGTTAGTCTTACAGCTCTGAAGTTGCTTCTTTCTTTCAATTTTGTAAAATTGTTTTTATTGAAATATAGGTTGGTGCAGTTTATAGACTCATATGACCCACCTGTGCAAGGGTTGCAAGAGGACCTTAATTTTGTCAGCCCACGTATTGGAGAGGTTTTATTAAGATTTTCATTTCATCTGCTATAATTCTGGAAATTAAGATCTTCACATCTGCTTGCTGATTTTGTGGGTTCTGTTTTAATTTCCTTTTCAGGTGTTGGAGGCTGTGGGTCCCATTATCTTTCTCTCAACAGATACCAAAAAATTAAGAAATGAGGGTTTTCTCAGTCCATTCCACCCGCGATATCCTGACATACTCACCAACTCTGCACATCCCATGGTATGCTGACTGACCACATGAGGGAAGCGGTTTCAGTTATAGTTGGCTAGGAAATTTTTGTCCATTGTTATTGGTTGCAAACCTTGTCCGCAGGGTGCCATAGAAGCATAACTTATGCAGTACCATAAAAAGATACCTTACTCACATGGCACCATAGGAGCATACATCACAGATGATTAGAGGGTGATCATCTAGAACAACATATGATTCTGATGTATAATAGTTACCACAAGAACTAATATAAACTTATTGTAAAATTTTGGGCCTTATCTAATTCCATTCCCTTTTGGCATAATATATAATGTCATGCAGAAGTCTTTTCTTTTCAATAACTGTCTTGTGTTTTTAATGTTCAGAGAGCTCAAGACCTGGCAAATGTTACATCGTACCGAGAGTGGGTCCTCCTTGGATATCTTGTTTGCCCTGATGAACTGCTTCGAGTTACTAGTATCGATATTGCTATGGTACATAATGTGCTATCTCCTTAGACGGATATGTATAATCAGTTTATGCATCCCTACTTGTGTATCATTATCACCTTATAAAATTTGCATCTTATCCCATCAATACTTTTTTTTATGAAATTTATTTGAGAGGCAATTTTCTTCCCCCCTTTTTTTTTTTTTTTTTTTTTTACCTTTTTTAATTTTTTCAGGTTGTGTTGAAGGAGCACTTAATTCTTCCATTGTTCAGGGATGAGGTAATTAATTTATTTTTACTGTCTTATGGGCTCTTGGGTGCTTTAACTAACTGATGCATTTCTTCAAATGCAGTATGTACTTCTTCATGAAAATTACCAGTACTACGTTCTGCCAAAAATTATAGAATCGAAGAGAATGGCAAAATCTGGACGTGCCAAGCAAAAAGAAGCAGATCTTGAGTACAATGTTGCCAAGCAGGTTGAGAAAATGTTAAGGTAGATTTTTTAAAACATCATGTCTTATATATTTGTTCAATGTAATTGTTTTAACATGGGCCACAACATTGTCAATTTTTTGTTTTTTTCATGTTGCCTCTTTTTTCCAACCTTAAATGATCAAGTTGATGCATATCACCTTCCTTGCTTATAATTTCTTGTTCTGGATCTTAAAGTCTAGAATGGCCTGCATGGATGACAAAAAAATCAGAAAAGCAAAAACTTGTGAAAAGAAAAACGAAAAAAAATGATCATAAATAAGCTTTGGGAAGTGCAAAACCAGTCTTGGCTTGAATGAGCCCAAGTTTTCTAAGCTAACTCAATTTAATGTAACTGGTATACATCTGGAGCTTTGTAAGGATACCTGATATGGTATGTCATCCTGATTATCATTTTGCTTGTAACCTGATGAGTTTTGACAATATTGTATGTTAGCGAGGTGCATGAGCAAGCTTTGTTATCTAGTGATGCCATTCATCATGAAAGGAGGATTCTATTAAAACAAGAGATTGGAAGGATGGTTTTGTTTTTCACTGACCAACCTAGTTTACTGGCACCTAATATCCAGGTATAAATAATTTTAGATTACAGGAAATTATACTATATATTAAATGGTCTATGTGTGGCATAACTTTCACTTTATACATTGTGTGAAGATGGTATTTTCTGCACTAGCTTTAGCTCAGAGTGAGATAGTTTGGTACTTCCAACACATTGGAGTTGCTTCTTCAAATTCGAAACCTTCTCGGGTAAAACCTACTGACATTGTAAGTGTACTATAGCATGCTATAATTTGTTTTACATAGTTTTTCTTCATAATTTTTCCTAATTTGAAATGATGATTGTAAATTTCCAGGATGCAGCAGATCCAACAATTGGTTTTCTTTTAGATGGGATGGACAAACTATCTTGCCTTGTTAGGAAGTATGTGGCAGGTTAGTTACTGTACCTGCCATGATTCGCATTTTGCAAAGTGTATGGATATGCAGTTGACTGTTCTAATACAGACCCGATATTATTTTCTTTGCCCTTTACCAGTTACATAGATTTGATCATATCCAATGTACCCATATTATTTTTCACATTTTTTACCATAATGTTGGATAACCATTCATTGCACAATGCAGCTATAAAAGGCTACGCACTTTCCTACCTCTTGGCTTCTGCTGGTCGGATCCGATTTTTACTGGGTACACCTGGTATGGTAGCTCTGGACCTAGATGCTACATTGAAGGGTCTCTTTCAGCAAGTTCTCCATTGTCTTGAGAATGTGCCAAAGCTCCACGGAGAGAATATTCCTGCTGTCACTTACAATTTATCTGTAATAAATTTGTTTTTGATTATTATTTGTATTTCACAAAGTACAACAAAGGATCGGAGCACTTTCAAACACTGGTTGTATCGTGAAATCCTGAAAGAAAGCCAATTTAAATAAGTCGTGAGCAAAATAAAATTCTAATTGCCACTGCAACTTGACTATGATTTCTGAATTTTTAGTTTTACATCCTTTAACAGGATTTGCGTAAGCATTGGTTGTCAATTTTGATGATTGTGACGTCATCACGATCTTCAATAAATATTAGACATCTTGAGAAAGCTACTGTTTCTACTGGCAAGGAAGGCTTGGTTTCAGAGGGAAATGCTGCATATAATTGGTCAAGGTAATTCATCACGGATGTTGCTGCATAATTTTTCTTTATCTAAAAAGTGATTACATAACTTTAATTCTCAATTTACTGAATTTGCCAGATGTGTGGATGAACTTGAGATTCAATTGTCGAAGCATGGAAGCCTGAAAAAGCTCTATTTCTACCACCAGCATCTTACAGCTGTAAGTTTTAATTTCATAATTAAATTATGCCTAACAACCTAATTCAAAGAAACATAGAGGTAGAAGAAGAATATGCATGTTCAATTACAAGCTTATATCTTTGACGGCCCAAAAGCCTCATATCCACACAAAGTACATGAGCATCTTGGAATTTTGAATCAAAGGGATGGATGAAAATGGCACTGGATTAAGGATATGAACATTGGCAGTATCAAAATGGTATGTAGTACTTAGTGTTTATCTATTTAATTATATTTCTAAATTGTTTGTTAGGTGTTTCGAAACACAATGTTTGGTCCAGAAGGAAGGCCACAACATTGCTGTGCTTGGCTGGGAGTGGCTAGTAGTTTTCCTGAATGTGCATCTACTATTGTCCCAGAAGAGGTAATGTGCATAATTGTAAAATTATAAAAGAGTATATTAAGTTTCAGTTGATAAATAGTCTTGAAATGCATATACAGATTAATAAAATAGGCCGTGATGCCATAATGTACGTTGAGTCCCTGATCGAATCCATCATGGGTGGATTGGAAGGCTTGATTAACATTCTCGATTCTGAAGGAGGAATTGGCTCATTAGAGATGCAGGTACGATTATTACATTAATTTGTTGTTTAATGTGAAATCTGTTCCTTAGTAATGAGTGCTTATATTGCATGTTCAGCTTCTTCCAGAACAAGCAGCTAGCCGTTTGAATAATACCATGAAAATGAAGGTTACTTCCGGTTTATTAGCACCAGGTCATGAAAGCTACCCAGAAAATAGCAACTCTATTAAAATGTAAGTTGCTGTACCATTGCAATCATCTTTTCTCAATTTTCCAATTTTGTGAGGTGTATCTGTGTATGCTTTATAATTATTAATAGTTTATTACCATTATTTTTACTATTACTATTACTATTGTTTGGCAACTTTGATCTAGTTGGGTTTCATTTCTAGCCTACTCCGTCTTGTTTGGGATTAAAAGCTTCGTTGTTATTGTTGTTATTTATGCCATGGATTTTTCAAAACATTCCTGTGAATCCTGTCAATAAACAGGTTGGAGGCAGCAATTCAGAGGTTGACGAGTCTTTGTTCAGTGCTAAATGACATGGAACCTATTTGTGTTCTTAATCACGTCTTTGTTTTAAGGGAGGTTAGTTTTCTGTATGGTTCAATCTACTCCTAGTCCTTGATCTAAAATAGATGATTGGCCACTAGAGTAACTGTCCCATTTTTATTTTCTCTACAGTACATGAGAGATTGTATCATAGGAAATTTCAAGAGAAGGTTACATGCTGTGCTGAGGGCTGATACTTGTCTCCAGCGGCCATCCATCATTGAATCACTCCTGAGGAGACACCTAAGCATTGTACATTTAGCAGAACAGCACATAAGCATGGATCTAACTGAAGGAGTTAGAGAAGTTTTACTCGCTGAGAGCTTTACGGGACCCATTTCTAATCTCCACTTCCTTGATAAGCCTGTGGAGGTACTCTGTCAATCTTTTAAATGCTTCAGTATTAGATGCTAGATCTGTGCCAATCATGTACCTATCATCTCTCTCTCTCTCTCTGAAGATAATGCAGAGGCTGCCTTATGCATTCATAAAAAAGCATCCTGTCTTGTACGTTTTTCTAGTTGTATGACAGTTTTCTCCACTTATCGTTTTCTCAATTTTGCCTTTTGTGCTCGGAATGTGAACCACCTTGACCCGGACTTGTGTTAGTGTGACGTTGCACCTGACAATTGACTGTCAGAGTATCTGAACCAAAACCTTGTAGGGCTCACTTTGTGTTCTGGCAGGTACAACCAGGATCAGCTATAGAAGTCATAAGCAACTGGTACATTGATCACATTGTCAAGGATGTAACTGGTGCTGGCGTCAATTTTGATTCAACCATCAATTGCTTCAAGAGCTCCCAAACTATTGGGGGGCTCCACCCTGCTGAATCATTCACAAATCCAACCGAGCTCAAGTCCCTGATCCGCCTTTTTGGTGGGTATGGATTTGACAAGTTTGACTGCATGCTGAGAGAACTCACTGCAGCTCTTCTCAACTGCATTGACACCGCCCTTCGATCAAACCGAGAATCTCTTGAGGCAGTCGCAGTCAGCGTCAGCTCTGGTGACCGGATTGAAAGAGAGGCAAATCTTAGACAAATTTTGGATATAGAGCCCTTGGTCGGGTTTTGCATCCAGGCAGGTCAGGCTATCGCTTTTCGGAAGCTCCTGGCTGAGGCTGCCGGTGCAGTTCTCGAGGAAAAGGCACCACTTATTCATTCTTTGTTAGATGGGGTTATGAAACATCTGCCGAATGAGATTCCTGATAGAGAGGAAGTAATCAGATTGAGGAGGGTAGCAAGTGGGGTCAATGTGGGGAAAGAGGATGACATTCAGTGGGTGCACTCAATTCTGTCAGAGGCCGGAGGTATAAATGACAATTCAAGGGTTTTGCTCCCTTATCTTTGTGCAGGGTTTATGATGTCAGGTACATGGAACTCAGTTGTTTATGATGTGAAGTCTGGCGGATTTAATAATAACTTGCATTGCCTGGCAAGGTATGCTATGATGATTTTCTGGTTTTGGAATTGACCAATCCTTATTTGCTGTGTATAAAAGCAAAGTTTGGACAAAGATGTGAAATTATTTCATTTTTTGCTACAGGTGCATAAATGCAGTGATTGGAGGTAGTGAGTATGTTAGGATGGAGAGAGAAATGAAAAGACAGTCTATTTCTAATGGGCATCTTGGGGAGATGCAACAGTCTGAGCCTCTTAACCGCGCCTCAATCGAGGCAAACATCAAGTCAGCTATGCAACTTTTTGTCAAGTGTGCTTCGCTTATTGTTCTCGACTCATGGACTGAGAACAGCAGGTATTTACTACTAAGGTCACCATACAGTTAATATCATTAAGCTTAAAACATGCATAAACTTCACTTTTTTGACAAAATGACCATTCATAATATGCATAAAGGTAAAAGATCTTTACAAATAATTTTGTCTATGTTTATACATTTTTAAATTTGAAAATTGTCTTGCGCTGAAATAGTCTTTTTCCTTTTTAGCTTTTGAATTTACCCAATGCCCTCTTAATCTCTGCAAGAATCAGAAGATAATATTGTCAGTAAAAATAAAAATATACATATTTGGAATCTGAGATAAAATTTGACAAGGTTTTGTGGAAAACATTGAAATGCCGTCGGGCTGGGCTCAAGTGCATTGATTTGATATGCAAGAATTGGTCAATGACAACATGGACAGAGTAATTTCTGTTTTTAAACTATAATTGTCATGAGTCATGACAAATTCAAAGGTGAGAAACCCAAAATGGTCTTTGCATCATCTTATTTTCTTTCCTCTTATCTCTCTGGTTTTTTTTCCCCTTCCTTTCCTTTAAAACTAGGGGCTTCATCTTCCCCAAGCTGATATTTCTTGATCAGCTATGTGAGCTGTCACCATATCTCCCTCGAAGCACTCTAGAGTCCCACATACCATACACTATCATCCGATCCATATACCATCAATGCTACAGTGGCACTTTTACAGGCCCTGATTTAACCCTAACTGGCCCATCTCCCAAGCAATCACCTCACATCTCACTCTCTCATGCCTCGCCAGCTGTCAGACCAGGCTGGGTGGATAATGCACCAAGATCCAATAATGTGTATGAATCAGGTCAATACGTGTCTCCTGCACATGAAGAGACTTATGAGATAGATGTCGGTGGCAAGGCCAAGGGAGGAGAGAAATTTATGCGTAGTATGAGGCGATCTGGGCCATTGGATTACAGTACAAGTCGCAAGGTTAAGTTTGCTGAGGGTTCAAGTTCTAGTGCTGTATCAGGCCCCAGTCCAATGCAACGATTTGCAATTTCGAGATCTGGCCCCTTGTTGTACAAGTAACAGGTAGTGCTCTTACTTGATTGTGTAACTATTGAAATTTTTATTGTACTTAGTGTTTATTGTAATAGTGAGCTAATCTGTGTAATTTTTCTTGGTGTTTTTCTGAGAAGTTGGTTTTTAACTATTTTTTTTTTTTCACACTCTGTTGATTTTTTCATCTTAGATTATGTAGTGTTGTTTAGATTATGTTTCTCACAATTAAGTTGAAATCGTACTGGTTTATTGGTTCAATATTACAAATGAAATTACATAATGATTGTGTACCATTGTTCCGGGAGGCTGCTTTTTGAAATTTCATAAATTTAAACTTGCCATTGTGAATCGTTAAAGTGGTAACTGTGTTGAAGCTGGTGGAATTTGTTATTTGGTTTTACTAAATGGTAAACGGCTTCAGTTTCACCAACTATAATATTATGACTCGTCAAAATGAAGATTTGTCCTCAGTTTTCACTCCGAAAAAATAGAAACGAAAAGGGGGAACATAGTATGTCTTTCTCAGATGGAAGTGATTAAAAGGATAGATTTGGATGTCATTTCCAGTATTCACCTATATTATGCATTAAGGCTCTTATTTTTTGTTAGAAGTGCATAAGGCTTGGTGCAAAAGACCAACGAAATTGTGCTAAAGAGTAACGTTTAGATTGATTAATATAATCATGCTCATAAAGGCATAACTAGAAATTAGATTTAAATCTACATTTGCAATTATATCATAATTAATGTTCACGGTATGTTCAACGTAAATATTGTTTTTAATTAGCTTATAATGACACGACGCAGATGCAAGTCTTTATTTAAGCTTTTCATGGTTGTTGCGCGTATTTATGTGTAGGACTTGCACGACTGTTTTCATATTGTTTAAATTCTGTGGTAAATATTAGTGTTACGCATAATTTGGGGGAAAAAAATTGGAAAACATGAGGAATAATGATAATTTTAAATATTAAAAAATTAAGGAACCATTGGGTAGTTCACTCTATAATAATTTAAAGTATAGCAACCTTACAGAAAAGAATATGTACAAATCAGATCTTAGTGTTCTTAATATTTATATTAAAATTCAAATCCAAACAATATTTTATCAAAGATTTATATGTAACTATTAACTAATCGAATAAATTATAAAATCCACAAATAATTTGTATAAATCAATCAAATTTGGTCGGCTTAATCTGGCTTCAAACTAGTGACTACAATTTTTTACTAGGCTTCCAACATGTACCCTTCAAGGCTTCAATTGGAACGAACTTACCAAGATATATTTTTCTCCGAACATCTCCATTTGCGTTAGAACGGAGATATTCCTCACCGGCACCGCAAAGTGAACTCTAAAGTCAAAAGTCAAAACTGAGAGGAAGGCCGAAATCCAGTGACTTATATCACAACATGTTTCTACGAAACGTTCACTCCAACAGTCCAACTCCTTCTTGCACTGATTAATGGGCTAAAACTTCGTTTCCGTGAATAGTCGTAGAAAATACCTTGTGCGTCTATAATTATGCATAAAATTATCAGAGATCTTCGGAGCGATGGACTCCGATTTCTCCTCCCGTTATTTAAATACCAAAAAGTAGAAGGAGAGAAGCATGAAAGATTTCTCTCTCAGTCACAACAGTTGGTGTAAAATTGAAGAAAGCATCGATGGAGGAACGAAAGAAGTCGAAAGAGTGGATGGAAGGGGCAATTACGTACTTCTACCTCCTCTTCTACATTGCCATCTCCAGTGGCCAGATCTTTTTCAATAAGGTCCCTCCTCTTTCACTCTCTTATTAGTTCTTCTTTCATCCTTCTTAGCTCTTAATTATTTTTTGAATTAGTCCCTGGTGTGGAATTTTGACGGCTGAGTCTGTGACTGATACTGTAATTGTGAGAAAAGAGCAGCAAAATTCGGACTGAGACGAAATTGTCTCTACTTTTATGTTTGATTTTGTGTCATGTATGATTGTGTATCCAATAGTGGTAAAAACTGCTCCTCATTTACAATCTTTTCCATTTGAGGAAATCAGCATAAATTTGGGATTATTTGCAATTTGCATTTGTTAAAAGACAGTAAATTTCGAGACCGGTTCAGAATTTATAGTTTTTATTTCTACTTTCAGTGCTTAATGAAACAATAAGTTCCTTTTGTTTAATTTTGTATCTGCTTTTTACCCCTTACACAGAATTTTCTTTTGTAGTGGGTACTGTCATCAAAGGATATCAATTTCCCATATCCAGTGGCTCTTACATTATTGCATATGGTTTTCTCTTCTATTGTTTGCTTCCTGATTACAAAAGTATTCAAGGTATTTTTTTTTTCTTTTCTAAGTTAATTTTATGATATTTACTATCCTTTTTAACCAAGGAACCTTATGGGAAACTTACGTATTATCAAAATCGAGTTTGGTACCCATCATTGGTATTATACCAGTAAAATATGGTGTGTGCTTGTCCTGGCTATCACTGGTGCAACACTGGTACAGAACACTTTGGATGAGAAACTTTTCATTATTGAGGAACTTTAGCGTGTATGTAATCTCAGGTCATGAAGGTCGAAGAGGGAATGACATCAGAAATGTGAGTAGTTTTATTTGAATAATATGTCATCAGCTATACTATTTTCATAAATTATGAATCAGAGGTCGAAAAGCCACCTAATAAAGGTGTGGTTAAGGTCTCTTGATGTTTAATAAGTATTGTCCTTGTATTGGCCCTCCTTTCTGCTGTTATTCCAGACTAGGGATCACAGAACATGCATTTTTCTTTCAGACTGTCTGAGCTAAGATAAACATAAGGTCATGGGATTAATAAGGCACATTTGTTTTAGCTTGGACAGTTTGGAATATAATGGTAGGTTGTGCAAATCTTAGTCCAGAACAACAGCAGAGTAAGAATCCTGGTAGTGACTTATATGGAACTCCACCGAAAGACATCATCATTTTCTCTACTTGCTATTCCGGATGAGTTTTTTTGTGATGGATTAAACTGCCAAACGCCATATAGGCTTTGCATTTTCTGATATCATCTGGGTGAGTTTTTGGTACTGGATGGTGTTTCCAAATGCCACATGGGCTTGTAATTCCATTTCAACAGTCAATTGTTCAAAGTAATAATTTGTGGCATCAGATTAGTTTTAATTACACTTATGTCCCTTCAATTAGAATGTACCTCTCTGGTTAATAATTGTGATATCCACGGAAAAAGAAGGGCCATCTGTTAAGGAAAACTCCCTCTATGGTCATTCACCAGTGGCTTTCGGTGCTTTCTAAACTTAATACCCTTGAATTTACTTCCTATCTTATTTCTAACTTTTGATCTGATTTACTTTCAGATATTTAACATCGGTCGTGCCAATAGGGGCCATGTTTGCTATGACGCTATGGCTTGGGAACAGTGCATACCTCTACATATCTGTTGCATTTGCACAGATGTTGAAAGCTATAAGTATGTTTCTCAGTTTCCTTATTTCTTGGAAATTCTATACCATGTATCACCTTTATGCATCTTTTGTCTGGTTTCGAGGTGTAAATTATGATTACAGTATTTGGAGAAGGGTAGTTTAGTTTCAGAAAGGTATTTAAGAGAAAAAACTAGCCGAGCAAAATGTTTAAATCATTTCTGCAGGGAAGCACAATTTTTTATTTTCTACAGATTTCAATTTATATAATTTAATTTTGTTGTGTTTGTGCATTCCAGTGCCGGTGGCAGTATTTCTACTAGGTGCGGCAGCTGGGCTAGAGGAGCTGAGTGGTAGAATGTTTGTAATAATGTCAATTATAAGCATTGGGGTTGTTGTGGCCTCTATTGGGGAAGTTACTATCATCTGGGTTGGTGTGGTATATCAAATGGGGGGTGTTATTGCTGAGGCCTTGAGGCTTATTTTCATTGAGATTTTTCTGAAGAAAAAGGGTGTCAGATTGAATCTCATATCTATGATGTACTATGTTAGCCCATGCAGGTACTTCCTCTCTGTTTGATTGGATTAGCTTCATATTTCATAATTAGCCCCAATTAAGCATCAATTAATAGTTAATTACAACAAATTGGACCATCAATGCTGAAATTAGTCCTGGTATCTCAATTGTATAAACAGGTTTCAGTTTGGTCCCTTATAGTTCCATTTAGACTATTCCGTGTTGAATTGTGCAAAGTGACAAAAGGAAAAAAAAATACAAATGATTGAATTAAAAAGGTCTCAAAATTGGTAAAAAATGCACTCTTTCGTTCTAGTCGGTATAAACTGGGCTATTTACTTTTTCTATGTTCTTATTTCTAATTTGATTTTTTCCCCCTTTTCTTCCAATGCAGCGCACTGTGTCTGTTTGTACCATGGATATTCCTAGAAAAACCAAAAATGGACTCAAGCGGCTCTTGGAATTTCCCGCCTCTAACACTCTTCTTGAACTGCATGTGCACCTTCATTCTAAATCTCTCTGTTTTCCTTGTTATTTCTCGTACCAGTGCTCTGACTGCACGCGTGACTGGTGTTGTAAGGGACTGGGTTGTTGTTCTCCTATCAGCTGCCATTTTTGCTGACACAAAATTGACTTTTGTAAATATCATTGGATATGGAATAGGTATGATGTTATTAAAATATTATACTGATCTTTATATTGGGTACCAAGAGTACTGTTATAGAGTAATAGACTATACTTGATCAAAAAGTAAGGATTACAGTACCACCTGGTATACTGGCCAATTATAGGCTGGTGTGCACCAGAATCAGATTGAATTGATGCCCAAAATAAACATTAAGATGGAAGAAAAGAAGAGAAAGGTGGATAGTTATAGCAAAAACAGCACCCAATGTGGTAAATATGACACTGAGTCAGTAGCCAGTACATGCTAATACTGGCATCTGATCTGAACAGCCTGCAAGCTTATTGTACAGAATGTAAGATCATGTTTGCATAACTATTTTTTTTTTCCCCTAATTTTCAGCAATTGCGGGAGTCGTTGCATACAACAATCACAAACTGAAACCTGTGTCGCATTCAGTGAACTCACAAGCTGGAGGCACCCATAGCCATAGTCATGAAAAGGATCCTGGAGCGCAGATACCCTTGTCTACAAAGGCAGATTCATAGTATAGAGTCTATTTTCTATATTCTTAATTATTCTTTGGTCAAGTGTTATTGTTAAGTTTGAGGAAATACACTGTTTTGGTCATATTTTAGCACCGAAATACTAGGGTTTCTCCCACAAGTAACGGGAGAATATGTCATACTTTTTGTTGTACTTTGAAAATGTGTAATGAGGGGCAAAGAGAAGTCATGAATTTTGATCAGAATCGCTGTTTGATATGTAGCTTTTAAATTATTTGTTGTCGATTGATGTAATAATGATTTTAGAATTGGAATTGTAATGATTGAAGGAAAGCATTGTCACAGAGATACACGTTGTCTCTATTGTAATCTACTATCTTTTAATTGTAAATATTTGCAACGAGTTCACAAACGTTCCTGTATATTCAGCCGACTAAAAACTCAGGAGCTGTCGAGCTGAATCCAGGAGTTGTAGGGAGGGACTTGTCACTTGTAGGACAGTAGGACATGATATGATGTTTGAATTTTTAAGGCTCTGATCGGAAGCAACCAAACTGGGCGAGAATCGGAAATGGAATTGATGAGATTTGATTTCAATTGAATTTCGGTGATCGGAATAGATACAAAGGAAATGGATTTGTCTGTTGAACTTTTACCATTTTGTCCCTACCAGTCAACCACTATCTCCCTCTGTTTCTCTAGTCTGAACAAGCTTTCTCTAATGGAGATTGAAACAGAGAAGAGACTCTGTAGACCCAAGTCGCAAGGTTTCAAGAGAGGGTGAGGAGAAAGAACTTTCTGGGGTTTGAGAGAGAAATAGAGGAATCAAGAGAGGTGGCCATGGCTGCCTATCGGAGGAGATGAAGTTGAATATAGATCCATTTATGAGAACGAAAGGGCAATTTAGTCCGGCGCTCAAGCAAAAAACCAAATCCCACGAAATTTCGTCGATTGTCGTGGGATTTCAAAGGGTAAATTTTTCTGTCCAACTCTCGTCGAATGAAATCAACTCTCGCATTTTTTAAGTTTCCGATCAGGAGAATCGATAGAGTCGGAATTCCATTTCCGATTCTCGTCCAGTTTGGTTGCTTCCGATCATAGCCTAAGTGATTTGCAGAGACTGGGCCAGTGGGCCCCCAATTAATTTAATCTGCTTTATTTGATCGATATTTTATTGTTTAAAAATTTCTAGGCCCGTTACCTTTGTTAAGTCGGCCTGCTATTAACTTCCTGACCCTTCGTCTTCTCTATTTCACACTTCCACGGAACTGGGCGCCGCGCAGCGCACCATCTCCCAGTATCTCTCTGTTCTTTGTCTGAACCATTTCTCCTGAGTCCTGTCAGGAGCTCAGCTTCATCTTTGACTTTCGCTTAATACTCCCGTATTTATCCAGAAAAGCTTCGGTGCACCTCGATAGTTGTTTTCGTATTTCCAAGTGCAAGGTACTGACACCCGCTTTTAAGCTTTCCAACTGTTTGGATTACTTCAAACAGTGATTAGTGAATGTCTGATTCGGTTTGTTACTTAGAGATATCCTTATTTTAAATAAGAATTTTGAGTGCTGTTAGTTGGTTCTTCTGTTTTCAAGTGGGCTTAGATATTTATGGTTATTTCACATTGAATTTAGGACTTGGGTCATATCTAACTTTGTTGGTTATCTCCCCAATCTCTGTCAAATGGTTTTGTGATTTACCCACTGGTATGTCACTCCCTCAGTCCCTCTATTAGATGATACTATGATAATACTCTTTTGAATTCCATTGACAGCCACTGTCAATGATTCAAAAAAAGATAATACTCTTTTGAATTACTGCTTAGTGAATACTAATTACTACAAGGCTTTGATTAACATGTTTTTTACTCGAGATTTCATTTCATTTGAATTGGTTTATCAGGATTTCGCAGGATCTAATAGCATGGAAATTCCAACCAAATGACATCAAATTCGATCATTTTGATCAAAATTTTTCCAATGAAATGAAATCCCGTGTTAAAAAAAGGGATTTTGATCAGGGCCTAAGTGTACCAATTGTTGCTTTATTAGGTTGCCAATTGGACCAATGATATGGTATCATTAACAATTGTCAATTGTATTGAAGATTACTACTTGAAGTCTTGAACTTTATCTTGCTTTTTGTTATGAACTGGATTTAAACATGCATTTGGTTATGAACCAGCTTTTATTTATTTTGACATCATTTTAACAATCTCAGTAAAGTAACCAATGGCCCATTTTCTTCCCAACAAAACTCTTTGAAGTTTGATCCAATGCCTGATCCCG
Organism: Rhynchospora tenuis; assembly: GCA_027725995.1. Taxonomy (NCBI): domain Eukaryota; kingdom Viridiplantae; phylum Streptophyta; class Magnoliopsida; order Poales; family Cyperaceae; genus Rhynchospora; species Rhynchospora tenuis. The sequence continues at coordinate 85,229,504 of CM050889.1, forward strand.
GCTGGGTCTTTATTAAATTATGTAGAATTTGAATTTCAGATGAGCCCCTGAGAGAACAAATCAAGGCTTTGTAATTATATGTTTATAAACCAAAAGCCCCCACCATCTGCTATGTTAATTACATCATTTCAGCTCCACTCTGTTATTTCTACGGCTTACTCCCAGGCTGCCCGAAAGTTCCTTGCTGTACCTAGCGAGAAGTGGGAGAAGAAGGCCATCCTCCGCTCTTCAGCCTCTTCAAACTGCTTCTCTGGGGTAATATGATGGTTTCATGATTTTATAATGCATCTTTGATTATTTTCACAGCATTTGCATCTCTTCATGTGGGTACCTGTATGCATTTGTTCATGCAGGCAAATTCTTCTTTAAAATCATCAAGTAATGTAAAATCATTAGATAATAAAAAAAGAAAATAATGCTCCAATCATTAAATATAAGTGTAATGTTCATTTAATTATGTGCTGCACGGTACACCTTTACTTACTGTAATTTAAATGCCATTTAATATTTTCAGGGTATATTAAAGATGGAAGTGAAAATTTGTTCCTCCAATGAAGGGTGTTGTACATCACAAGTTAACAACGGTGATTTACCATTGCCCGTTGCATTTCTTGAGTTTCTGGAAGAAAATGGCTTGGACCCTTCCATTTACTCCTTGGCTGAGTCCATACCACGATACATTAGGTAACTAAAGGAAAATCTGACATCATTTTTTCTTGATATTTTGGTACACAATATTTCTTTATTACGCCAAAGTGTTAATTCTGAATTTCCAATTTTTGTACAATAGAAATCTTTTGTTAGATAAAAAGGTTGGAGGTCTTGCTCTTATTGCTGATGTGTACTTAATTACCATTGCAACTGTCAATTTTTGTGTACCTGTGGAAGGCATTATCAATACATTAGTAGGATGCTTTAGTTACCAATCAAATTGGCATTTATCTATACCTTCTCTTGGCCAGAAATTAATATTCAAGTCTAAGCTAAGTCCCAGTTGGTGTTGACCTAGACATACAGGTTATGGACTTGATTATGCCAATCTTGATTCTTTTGATGAAAACATTGTCAGATATTATTTCTCATCGATTCTTCTTCATCTTCTTCGTTATATTATTATAGTAATCTTCATTTTGTATTTTTTTTCCCCTACAACTCAAGGGTGAAACCAGAATTTGAATCTGACATTGGTGGGATTGAATTTGAGTTGAATTGCAAGCTTGAAAAGGTCATTTGGCTTCCTAGTTTCTACTCGATCCCTCCACACATTCAGATTGCTAGTTCTCAATCATACCAACTTGGTAAGGTGAGTAGCCATTTATATTTATATCATAAATATTTCTAGTTTTCGACACGTCATCGTTCTAGACAGATTTTACCTGTATCGTTTGAGCCATGCTAGGTAACTGATATTATCATTGATCAAAACCTGATTTGTTGACCTGACCTCAGAAATATTGATATGTTGTGTGGTTTTCTAATGCTGTTTCTTGCAACTCATGCACTTAAGGTTTATTATGCTCATTTTTTGTAAAATAATGCACAGATATATGGCATGGATGCAGCCTCTGGTGCGGCTGTGTTGGCCTTAAATGTCCTTCCGGGAGATCATGTTCTCGACCTTTGTGCTGCTCCGGGTATTTATTTTTTGATATAGGATAACTTGCTGATCTTTACCAGCCTGTTTGTCTTGTGCTGCACTCTATTTATGTGGATGTGCCCCTTTATTATTTGTGGTCTTTTTTTTTTTCTTTTTTTTTTTTTCTTTTTTTTTTTTTTTCTTTTGGTGGGGGGTGGGGGTTGGGGGGGGGGGGGGGGGGGGGTGGGGTGTGGATTAGAGAGCTTTGGTAAATTCAAAAGTAGAATGAAAACCTACAAACACGCACAATTGCTAGATCAAACCAGATTTTCATGATAATGTTTGTGATCTGTAACTAACTGATTATTTCTCTTCACTAACACAGGTGCAAAACTATGTATGCTTTGTGACATGCTCAGTGGGACTGGGTCTCTGACAGGTGTAGATGTTGCAAGGCACAGATTGGCTGCATGTCGTACCATGCTGCAGAAGTATTCTATTGGAGATGTATGTCGCCTCTTTGTGTGTGATGGGACGTCCTTCTCTGTTTTGCCTTTCAGATCTAAATATGAAACAGGTTGGTTTGCACCAATAATACTGAGGATTTACTTTTGACAGCTAAATTAATACATAACTGGCTTCTGAGAGTTCTGGCCACATGTTTATTATTACTATTTTTTGTTTGTATCTCCAAATACAAAAAGAAGCTAATAACATTCATAGAGAAATATTAAATTTTGCAAGCATACCAGTGCACAAATATGGTAACCAGTTCAACTGGCAGGTAACAAATATTATATATCAGAAATTCAGAACTGATTTGGTATTTTACTTTACTGAATAGCTGGGACAGATCCTGAGGTGAGCGAAGTTAAATTTGCTGAGTGGACCGATAGGAAATCCAGGAAAGAAAAGAGAAGAGAGAGAAGAGCAAGAGAGAGGAATTACTCGAAGCCTAATCCAGAGCCAGAATTGCTATTCTATGGTAGAAATTCTGGAGTAGCAGGGCTAAGTAAGAGTGAGCTATTCCGTCCCATCAAGGATGACGAACCCTGTTCCTCTGGCTATGATAAGGTATGTAAGACGTGTATTTGAATTTGGGATTTGGTATTGAGATTAGTGAGGACTGGTGTAGGTGTTGGTATTGTCTTTTTACTTTTCTTTCCTAGATTTACCAGTGGAGGTTATATTGAGGATTAATCGGCTTAATACATCAAGGGTTATAGTCTTTTACAAAATTGTTAATGGTTAACTAAAGCTTGCCTTCTTTTTAGATTTAAATTCAGCATGTGGTGAAAATTGTATCTTAGGTATTAGTGGATGCTGAGTGTACCCATGATGGTTCAATTAAACACATTCAAAAGTTCGAATCATGGGGCTGGAAGACTTTGCAAAGGCGCGTACTTGATGCAGAAAGAACCGATGATCTGTTTAATCTTCAGGTTATCTTTCTCTCTTCAAAATAAATTTTAAATGCTATGTTGTTCTTTTCTTCTTGGTTTGCTGAATTCTAAATGAAAGTTTTCCATAAATAAGCCCCTTATAACACTGTCAAAACATTCCATCTGTGTGCCATCCTCTGATTTTACTTAACAGTCCCTACTGTGGACTAAATTTTGTAACCAAACTTAAATCTATATCGTTCATTTAAAAATATGAATACAGATAAAAGGATCAGGATTGAAGTCTGGTTTAAAATTTTTGTCCACCATAGAATTACCCTTATTTATATATCTACTGGACGAGTGAAAAAGAAAAGTTCTTCGAGTAGATTTTTCTGGTAATTTTATGTTGTCACTCAATCTACTTAACAAGTAGATTGATAAACAGAATAAACTTATATTTTTTTTTCTTTTTCTTTTATTTTCAGTCGAGGCTACTCACCAATGGTTTCAAATTATTGAAAACTGGTGGTACTCTTGTGTATAGCACATGCAGGTGAGATGTGTTGTCTAACAATGGATTAGCTGTAGCAGCTGTTCGTACATATTGGACATAGTTTTGAATTACGACGACACAAAAAATAACATGCTTGGTATTACTACAGTGTCAACTGTCAACATTGAGGCTATAATTATACACTTGGTGGATCAGAACATTTTGTTCCTGTATAGACCTGGAATATTTGTCTTCTCATTTTAATTTGACCAAAACTTGATTTTAAACCTTCAATTTTCCCTGAGACCTCATTTAATTCAAGAAAAAAGAAGAAAATGAATACCATGATGAAACCAAGTTTAGTTGATAGCAACTAGTGTCAATCATCAACCCTCTCATATATCCAAAAGTGGAAACATTGCCACAATCGGAGATTTCAGAAAATGTAACAGTACATGGTAAAACTAAAAAGTAGTAACTGCTCATAGTTTTTTTGTTTTTGTTTTTGTTTTTGTTTGTTTGTTTATTGAATTAAATAAATGCCTTTCAACAGCTTAACAATTGCCCAAAATGAAGATGTCATAGAACGCTTTCTCTGTCTTAATCCTTCAGCTGGTAATTCGTTATTTATATATATGATCATCATGAGAATTTTACATATCAGGCCGGATGTTTCAGGAAAAATGCACCTTGGACGTAACATGACAGCCAACCCCAAGGCAACAATATCAATCGGCTCCTATTTTCTTATTAACTGGGTTTTAAATCCATAATAGAGTAAAAAACTCTGTGGGCAGGAAATACCAACTGAAATTAGCCATGTCCTTCATTTTAGTCAATTTGGTCTCAATGAGAGGAATCAAGACAAGCTAAATGTTCAATTTAAGGAAATAAATTTGGTGCAGCAAATAAACTGAACTGTTGGATGTTATGGAAAATTATCTTTTATATTGTGGGTATGCAACTACTGGTAATTATGATCTTCTTATTGCATTTTTTTTTTTTTTTTTTTTTTGGGATTCCTAAAGTGATACTTTCATTTGCAATTTCTAGAACTACAGGAGGTTGATGTTGCTGATAAATGGCCCTGTAAGCCTGGAAGAATCCCCAAGACCCTTCGTTTTGACCCCACCACTTCACAAACTAGTGGACTTTTTATTGCCAAAATTTCTAAATTACCTTAGAATCATATTTTTGCAATACATATCTTATCCTATCTTATATGTTTTCATTTTTTAGTTTGAACATTTCACTGAATGGTAACGTTGTCATATTGAATTTTCTTTTTCTCTTTCTTTGAGTTTGAACTTTCTTTACCCAAAATGAGCAGCTTTCTTTCCTCCTTTTTTTTGGAGTAGTTAATTCAATTATATAACTATGAAACGGCTCCATATATTTACAAGTACGCTTCTATGTTCCTCTAGTAAGACATATCCATGAAACATCATACAATATGTGAAAATGGCATACTGAAAGTTTGGGATTTGCACTGTTCTAGTATGTTTGTTCCGTCTGTTCGTGTAACTTCTATTAGCACAGTTAAGCTTTTAATTGTCATTGTACCCAATCATTCCGATCAAACCTCATTCATTACCTATCATTAAATCCGGTCAGTTGAAGTACAATTGTGACTTGCAACCAGTTCCTATCCAAGATGAAGTATCTAATTGCAAACAGATTTTCCATTAAAGCCCATCTAACTTATAGCTTCCCCAACCAAATGATGTGAAGATCACCATTTGCAACCATGCATTTAGTGACGAATAAATTCTTCATGTGCCTAAATGCCTAAATGGCTTGGATCGACAACTGCCCAGCCATGCGTCTTATCCAATTGCCATACATCATATGGAATTGTAAATGCTATAGTTGGAATTCATCCCTTTTTTTTTCATTAAAATGTTATTTGATGACATTTTTTAAGATAAATTTGGGGTCAAATTTTCTAACTTATTTTAAATTAAATATCTATAAAAAATCGTCCAACTAGATTTCAAACGTACGATCTTTCACTTAAGTTGTATTATTTTTTGCTACTAGATCAAGAGAGTTGTTTCTCTTTGATGAAATTATCAAACAAGAATGCATTGCATAGAGTGTAGAGTATTTTTCCTTTTCATACAAATTCTACAGTTCCTGTACATTGTATTTCTTTAACACCCAAAAAAGCATTTAGTAAATAGCTTGCAGTTATAATAACCCTATTTCATTTTCTCATAAGATATCTGCTGTTTGTTGTTTTCATTATCAAAATTTATGGCTGATAACACTTTAGCCCGTCAATAACAGTAGAGATAACTACAGAGAGAACCCATCTAAACAAACTAAAATTAGAAAAAGAAAACGATATGGAGGACACGTGCAGGTCCGTGGGCAATTATTCAGGAAAAATTTCTTATTTTATTTGTGTGGGTAGATAATTAATATCTGCTACGACGTAGGACAGGCATTCAATTATGGGCAGAACCGCTGTTTTGTCTAATGCAGTACAGTATTAGTTCGAGCGTTAAATTCTGTACAATAATTTTACTATGGTCATTTAACACTGAACAGTCGTGTTGCTTATGGTTTGTGTCATATATAAGGCTTTCGGATTTATTGAAAGTACCTTGCTTTAGGCAATGCATTACTTTTTTGTTTTTTGTTTTTAAATCTTTTTAGGCATCATACTCCTGATATATATATATATATATATATATATATATATATATATATTTTAAAAAAAAAGTGACATAAATTTTTAATTGCTTTACAAATTAAATATATATTACACAATTAATTTTATCTTTCAAAATAAGCATTCATGTCCTCATTCATGTCCGAAGTAGTTTATAGCAGTAGGCATGTACTTTCCATAGTGCACCTTGCAATGCTAATTAATCATATAATCATGGAAAACACAATTCATGACTATGCAGTACGGACCACTATTCAGGACACAACTAAATTGATCAAAAGCAGCGGTCTGATTCACTAGATTGGAACATGAAACAGAGCATCCAAATTAAGTTTTGCAACCACATGACCAAATCTGTATATGCATTTGTTTTTGTAAGAAAATAAAATATCCTTGTAAGCACTGTAATAAAAGAAAATCAAATATGTACTTTCGTGACAAGAGAGCATTGGTTAAACAACGCCATTTGGACTTGGAAGAAACAAAACAGAACACGTATATTACTTCTCCACAGACAAATTTTCAGTAATTATAAATGCTGGAAAATTTTGGATTATCAGAGAACGATTCATCTAGATTCCAGACTTGTTTTCCTTTGTAGGCTGCTCTGTCACTAAGCTTAAACCTTTACATGTTTATTACTTGTTTTAAATCAATTTTTGATTTGTTGAAGCTTGAATTTATACATAAATGTGCATTAATAAGTGGAGAATGGTTAAAATACAATACGTACGTTGCGTTGCACTGAAACCAAAATGTGATAAAATTCAAAATTGTGTTGCACATACAACTTAACCTGTATTTAAATATGTCCGAAAATGTGATAAAATTCAAATCTAGATGTTTCGATATAGTTATTTGAATCTAAAAATGGACCGATCTGACATAGACTATATACCGAAATTGATATTTATTTATCTGAAACCAAAATTAATTCAAATCTTAATTAATCATATTCAATGACAACTCAACTTCTCCGATGTGCCATTTCCAAATTGGCCTCAAGTGCATTAGAAGTGCGTAACTGCACCATCTGCATGTCATAACTTCACACTAATTCATTAAATGCGTATTTCTTAATGTCAACTGCATAGAAAGTGAGAGAATTCTTTTGGGTTGCATGCTGGCGTGTGTGATGTAGCAAACGAACAATTATTGAAAGGGAAAAGAAGTAGAGTACTAAAATTTCATACTCTTTTTAATTTTAACAAAAGTTTGAACGTCAAAAAGTAGCAATTAGAATTTGTTTTGGCAAACGCAATTAATGAAGAAGTGAAAATTTGATTTAAGTTGACCGAAATATATAAATTTATTATATATCGTCAACATTTTTAATTAGTAATTCTTATAGCAATCTGAATTTGATTAACCAGATCATCTACAAGTTTCTACTGTGAATCTGTTATTTAAGTTGCACATGAAGCGCTAAGATTCGAATATAATATATATGTTAAAGATTATTTTGAAACACTATATATATGACAGTTTTTTTTCCCGCTGAACAAATAGCGGTCCTGGTCTCCTGGATATCTTTAAACGAACAACATCAAAACAATTTAACATTTTTTTAATATTATGCATGCTTTTATGATGTGTTGTACAATTTTTACGAGTACGAGAGGGTTGAGTAAGCCTAAACGTACGTATGATCCAAGACTGCATGTGTTCAAGCTAAATTTCTGTACACATCCACCTAGTGATATGTGAGGACAGTACTAAAGCATATTTATTTTTTTTTGTCTAATTCATTCCTCTTGTACGTAGAATTTTTTTCTCGCCAAATTGAATGCATTTAATTAGATGCAACATCGTCCAATTTTATAATATAAAGTATCGGTTGTATTATTATTTTAAATGATGTTCGACAAGCACGCATATAATAATAATAATAATAATAATAATAATAATTATTATTATTATTATTATTATTATTATTATTATTATAACAATAAAGTATTTTCTATAGAGAGTACTAGACATGCTTTCTTTAATTATCTAGTCTTCCTAACAAATCAATCGGTCGTACATTGCCTAAATATATTAATTATGAGCTTCAAGGAAATGTTAGAAAGCTAAGAAGGGAAATTCTGACACCCCAATGATTTTTCAAGCATTCTTCGAGTGAGGTATTTCTTCTTTTTTTTTTGAAGAAATGCAAATTCGAATTTGAGAAAATAGTTTCAGCACGATATGAAAGGCCAAGAGATCAGCCTTTTTTTTTGTCTTCGCATAAAATTCCATGATGTAAAAAAACAATCCATACATACAGGTAACCAATTTTATTAACGTTGCAGAATCATTAATATGTCTTCGCATTAATACTTTGTTTTTAAACAATATATATTAATACAATCAATAATATATATTTTTATTATGTACTAAGAGCCTGACGAAAATTCAATTAAACTCCTTTACAAGATATATTTTTGTAATACTCAATTACATATGTTATCTGGACGATGAAAAGTGTTTTAGTAATTTTAGCTTGTTCGTTACTTTTCAGCAAAAAACGTCATGAGGAATTTTGTCAGTCTCGTATCAACGTTCCTATTACCTGGCTGAGAAGAAATTTCTAATAGACGTTGAACTACGAATCCTTAATTAATTGTAGACAATTTACTTCTAATTATTTCAAAATTAAAGCATATTCTTTAATTTTTTTTTTTCAGAGAAGTCACGATAACAGGAAGAACCGAAGAAGTATCAAGTATAATTTATTATTTTTTTAGAGAAATGACGATAACAGGAAGAAGTATTAAGTGTATATCTTATTTTGACCCGTACAAGGAAGCACGGAGTTCAATTTAACAACATTGAATTCTACAGACAGAAATAATTTATAAACCAATGATAACTGTTCGATTCCGATTTCATTTCACCTACTGCATGAGGTAGGTGTAAATTGATGACCTCAAGTGCACTTTGAAAGAGTCTCTAGGTGCACCCACTACCATTAAAATATTTCAATGTAGGGGTCAAGTTGACGTTTTCTACTAGAAAGTTTATTCTTATTTTTTCACCAGATTGTGTAATAAGCTGCAGAGCAACTTTCTACGCATTCTAATAATAAATTTTTACAGTTGTTATAAGAAGGAACAGCGAATTCATGTGATAATTTTATTACTGCTAAAAATAATTTAAAATTTAAAATCTGTCTTGAATCGTGATCTATTCTATGTAATACATTATACAACATTAAATATATATAATTTTTTGTAAATTTTACTGTTCAACAAACGAGCTTTAAATTATAAAATTTCAAAATTTATGACCTTAATTAGATAATACCAAATAACACTTAAATAACTTGAAGTTTAATATGAGTCTAACAATATGGCTAAATATATGTTTTTCTATTTAAAAATTTTTATTACTCGATTCCGGAAATTATTATTAAATTATCAACATAAAGTATTTCCAATAAATACCAATTTCTTTTAATTTATATGTGAAATTCCTTCCATAAAATATGTCAAGATCAACAATTGCTTTGCTTGGCAGTCGCTGTCTACATTGTCAAAAAAAGACCAACAATTACTTGAACAGAAATACAGTGCTGTATTTACAAGAACAGAACAATATGCTTAGAAAATGCTGTATTTACATGATGAATCTGAAAATAATACAAAATTGTTAACGACATCTGTTTCTAAGATTTTGAATACATGGATCCATACAATATTTCTGAATAAAATTTTATTTTGAAACATCATGGTAAATTTCTTTCGAGAAAAGGTATGTTGTTGCTATTTTATTTTAAAGTTACTTCTAACGAAATATCAAAATTAATGTTTGTATTTATCATTTCTTAATATTTAAAGTACAAAGATTTATTTCTTATCTAAAAAAAGATATCTTTATTTTATTACATATTAGGAGACAAAAATGTTTGAGATTTATAATTTTAGGCCAAGAGAACCAGTTAATTAAGCAAGGGCAATGCATGTTCGTTGAGATCGTGGGTTCAAAATCTAATTTGAGAATTATTGATGAATATTTAAATTTGAAAAGTGTAACTCCATATTTATCTTAAAAAAGGTACTTATACTAGAGGAAAAAAAAAACTCTGGTACAATTTTTCTTATGTAAAAGATAATCAGTTTGAGATTATCATCGAATAAATGAATACTATTTTCTGTTTTTTTTTTTTTTTTTCTAGAATGAATGAATGGTCATTACATTTATACTAAGATATATATTCATTTAAATTTGCTTGCACCCTAAAATCATCTTCTACAAAATTCGGAAGAAAGAATAATAACATTCAAATTAAACACTCATTCAACTGGCGCTTTCTGAAAAATCTAAGATGCATGTAGTACTTTGCTTCATTGCTGGTCCAAACTAACACATGCTAAATAACAAAACAATAACCCTCTTCTAATTTCACAACCTTTTTGTAGCACATGCTCGTACGTCCTACTCGGAAAAATTCACTGTTGCTCGTTAATTGTATCTTCTACTTTTTACAAGCGTCAATAACTGGAATTATAAATTGCCCTTTTTATATTACCCGACGCTGATGCTATACTGGTAGAAAGTTAAAAATTCTCGCTCAAAAAATAATTTGAGAAACTACATCATAGGTCTATCAGCTATTCAGCTAGTAAACGACGAGGAATGAGAAAACAAAGATAATTGAACAACCTCATCCACCCTCATTCAATTAAAAATGGGATTTCACCTTCCACTGCACGGATTGATATGGACGATATAGCACGAATCGCGATATAATACAAATCATTCATTCCTTTTCATGCGGAAGATGTGGGACACAATTTCAATCCGTTACAAAAAAAGCGCCATTTGTAGCCGACCCCATATTAACAATACGCGTATTATATAACAAAGATTATTTTTTAATGCTTGACGGAGGCTTCCAAATTTACCAAATATATCAAAGATTTAGTGGGGAAATTTTAAAAGAGATTATGGAGCCATTTAACCAGTGAAGATACTGGAAATTCAAAAACAGGAATTAAATTAAAGTGAGATCACAAACACAAGAAATTGACACCTAACGTAATCTATTAATTAGGGAACAATCCGTGAAGCCAGAAGTTATTACAAGTACGTTGCATGTATTTATTAATTTCAACTTATATGAATTATGGGGTTCTTCTTGATATATCCCAACCAGCATTTAGTTGTCATTAACTAATTAGGTGGTTCTTTTTTCTATCAACAAATAGACAAATTAATAGAGTGATGATACTATTTAAGAAACATTTATAGTTGATACGGTGGATGCATGCCATTGTGCCATTGGAAAAGAATAATAAGGTAAGAAGGCAATTCACGACGTGTTGATGGAATTTCAGCAATAATTAAGCCGTAAAATTAATTAACGATGGATTTCTTTAATTATAAATTATGATCGTTTCCTCTTAATTGACGTGTAATTTAATATTTCAGGGAAATAGTAATTAATGAGAATCAATTTTTGATCTAGTGACAAAAAGCAATGCATCTTAAATGAAATGTCGTATATTCGAAACCCGACGTCTATAAGCTGCGAGCTAGCTAGTAGTAATGCATCTTGAGGGGATGGATGAAAAGCAACTTTCCCCAACATCTATAAGCTGCGAGCTAGCTAATAAGATTGCGCTTCTTTTATAATAATAAGTAATAACTAATGTTCTTTTTATAACTACGCTTGTCAACAGATCTCAACAGTTGAGATCAAACGGTCTAGATCAGATGTGATGGGAAACAGAGCCATCTGATTAAACTTGTCTACACTGCTCGATTATCTGATTAGGGACAAACAAAGAGCAACCAGAGAGACTAATGTCTGATAAACATAATTTCTACAGGTGCCAATGATTTCTTGAAAGTTGAAATTAATTAATAAGATGTCAAGTCGGAGGTAGGTCCTGCGTTCTTATTTGTACAGATCTCATCTCAGTGGTACCGGCCCCGGCCAAGCATCTTGGACTAGCCAATTAAGAGCAATAACAAGCATTTCTTAATCTTGTTAATATTCTTATCATCAAGTAAATTGGACTATTACTTTTTTATTTATTTTCTTTTTTTTTTACAAATATTAATTCATTATAGCAAATGCTATTACAACTTTACAAGTGCATGTGAATGTATAACTCAGGCTGTCAAACGTGGCCAACGGGCACGGAACAGTCTTTTCCGTTTGCCGAAACGATACCATATGTCATTTCGCAAACCGTTTCGTTTTGAAAACGAAACAAAATTCTGTGCCATTAACCATGCCACTTCATAAAATACACATGAAACGGTTTGAAATGAGGCTGAAATGGTCGAAACGGTATAATTTTCTGTTTCATTTGCCGTTTCGTTATTAAAACGAAATGAAAAATGGTATCCTTATTCGTTCCGTTTCCGTTATGCGGAACGGCATAACGTTGTAAACGGCGAAATTGACAGCCCTATGTATAACCACACGTTTGAATGTAATAAGGTATAAACCTTGGCTTGTGGCTCTTGTTTATGTGTACGTTATTTAGCAATTGCCCTTTCATATATAGCTTTTGGCAATAGCTTAGTTGCAGTATAAAATCCTGATACTGCGAAGTCACGGCATCAGATAAATGGCTACCACAGCTAATATTACATTCTGAAAACATTTATCACATATATCGTTGAACTCCATGAAATAAATACAGTACATTATACAATCACTGATTTGTGTTTTTAATTCAAATTTAGGATTTCAGTGTAATATTCTTTGACTTTCCTCAAATAGCTAGGCTTTGGTGTAGATAAGATATTGATTAGATAAATGTTATTAATTAGGACTTCGAGAAAATTAAGTTCCATATCGATATTATTCAAGTGCTGAAGAAGTATTTTATTATTTCATGTCTACTATACTCGAATGTTCCTTAGTTTAGGTATTAGATATTTAGAGAAACCTAATAAGATGAAACTTAGTATTGACAGGTCACGACAGAAATTCATTGTAAATTTGTAATGACTCAATAAAATTTGACCCTATAACCATCGCCCTTATTTAATTAAGTTAAATAGATAATTGCAATACTTCATAGCATCAAAAAGCTCCTTCATGTCACTTCATACACACCAACCATATGACAGTACTGTTACCTCAAGAATAGTGTGATGCATTAACAGTTCAATTTAGTTAACAATGTGCAAAACGAAAAAGAAAGTTTATGAAATATATATATAAAAATGAAGTTTTCAGACATGAAACAAATCATACAAAGGCACATACCTCGTGATCAATTTTGGTTTTTTTACCTTGTTTAGCCCTTGTAGTTTTTGCATGATTAATTGTTAATACTTATGAACTTAATTAGCATCCGCCAAACAGTAATTAAGTTAAAAAAAAGTTATCACAAGTAATGGAATTTGAAGATCATCTCCATATCTTAGTATTAAAATTTGATTGTTCTGACTAAATCAAGTAAACGCGGAAAAGGTTGAAATATTCTGAGGTGACAATGATGGTAACTTTAACGCATAAGTTTAATCGCCGGGTTCGTGTAAAATTTTGAAACGGTAAAACTTAGGTCAAAGATCGGCAACAGAAAGCTGCGTTTTCGAGTATGTTACTGTGTTAAAAAGTATCATTCGCCAGAATATTTTTATGTCTCATGTGAAACTTGTCATAAGGGGTTCTATGTATGACTTTTCTATATACGGCTCTTTCAAACGCATAAATCTTATGATCCAAACTACCTATCTTGATTGGCCATTTCATTTTGCTAAAATTGAAAGTTAAAAGTGACATGCTCGTAGTTTAAACTGTGTTAGACCATTAGTCAACCTCATGACTAGTACCTCTTTGACCGTGCAAAAGGACCAAAGGAGTTGGCTATATAATAGCAGGAAGAGATCGAACCCTAATCCTAATATGCAAGAACAAAATGGGTTCCTTTTCAGGCTTTACAGATCGAAACACACAAAAAAGCATCGCCGTGCAGCTTGAAGGAGTTCTGCTTATCTCCACTGACCTCTTTCCATACTTTGTACTAGTCGCATTAGAGGCAGGTGGGCTCCTTAGAGCAGTTGCTCTTCTCGTGCTTTACCCTATTATATGGCTGCTGAACCTCACACACCGTCGCACCACTGCTCTTCATGCAATGATATTCATCTCCACCTTTGGTTTAAAAATTCACAGTATAAAAGCAGTTGCTAAGGCGACTCTCCAAAAGTTCTTTCTGGAAGACCTTCGGGAGAGCTCATTCAAGGCTTTTTCAGGTTGTGGAGGGAAAAAATATGTTTTGACACGTCTCCCAAGGGTCATGGTGGAACCATTTTTGAGGGAATATTTGGATGTCGATTGCGTGATTGGTACAGAGTTGAAGGTGGTTGGTCGAACATGCTCCGGCCTGGTAGAACCAACTGGGGCTGATAGGGCAGAAATGGAGTGGTTTCAGGCACTGAAGGTGGCTCGCGGAGATGATCAGCTCATCGATGTTGGATTAGCTGCTAGGAAGGAAGATCGTTCTTTCTTGTTACTATGCAAGGTAAATATTCATAGTGTTTTCTTTTATATAAAAATGCTTATTCATCGTACCTTCCACGCTTAAATTTGCTGTTAAATGTGATAAGAAGCTAAGAAATCAATTGGACCTAATAATTATGTTTTGTTGCAGGTTAATTCTTTCCCGATTTTTTCTTATTTTTGATACTAAAATCTTTTCTGGATTTAAAGCTTCTGCATGTATAAAAAATGAAAGAGCCACACTTAGTTTAGTTTCCCATAAGACACTGTTCTTAATACGGGAGACATGGTTTTGCCAAGTATTAAAATTAAGGGGTATATACGACCGCATGAGCCCTTTTGTTGTCACCATCAGCTTTGTCACTTTAATTTCTGATTTGCATCAAGGTGCACAAAAGGGTTGCGTTTTGATGCGCCCCGTCAAAGATTATAGGGCCCAAGATTATAACAACAAAAAGAAGAGAATTACGGAAAGCCAATAATGCATAAATAATAAATAAATCAATAATTACGGCACAAAACAAATTCTTATATTTTCCGTGGAGACCTAAATCTCTTGTAGAACAACTTGACAGTGAAGAAACAAGAGATCATCACCATTTTGAAAGATGTCTCTTGTTTTTACTTTGCAAGCAAAGCAGCTGTCACACTACAAGACAAAATTAGTACTCATTTATTTATTTTCTAACTCGTAAAACTTGTTACTTTCAATCATTAATTAATTAAGTAAAATGAGATTTGCTATCAAGGTAGCTCCATCACAAGAGGTGGTATGTCTCTAGTGACTTCTTTGTTACTGTGTTTTGTCCAAATATAATGGATCATGGGTTATTTAACAAAAATAGGGGGGAGAATTTGGTTCAACATAAATAATTCTAGCCAAATAGCCCTAGTAAACAGTTCAAAAATCTCCTCAACAACTGTTCATAACTGACAATTATATATAAATCCAATTTGAGATTTTACAAGTTCACCTAGCTAAACTCAGCCCATGTGACATATTAAAAACATGTTATAATGAAGGTACCAATAGTATATGCAAACTTTACTTATCGGCACCTAATTAATTTCTATTTTTGTTAGGAGCATTATGTAATTTCTACACAAGAGAATGCATCACCCTTGGCAAAAAAAGACTACCCCAAGCCTTTCATTTTCCATGATGGGCGGCTTGTAACACGACCCGATCCATTAAGGTTCCTTGCTATAATTCTTTGGTTTCCCTTGGGAGTAATCCTAGCCATTACCCGTGCCCTTGTAGGCATTGTGCTACCATACAAACTAATATTGCCTGTCACAGCTCTTAATGGGTTTCGGATAAGAATCCGAATTCCAGAGACCCAAAAACAAACCGACCCAAAATCTATAGTCGACTCACCGAAAACTAAAGGTACATTGTATGTTTGCAACCATCAGACGCTGCTTGACCCAGTGCTTTTGTCAACTGCACTTCTTCGAAGGTTCTCGGCTGTGACATACAGCCTAAGCAGCTTTTCAGAGGTAATATCTCCCATTCCTACTGTCCGACTGACAAGAGACCGCTTCAAGGATCGTGAAATAATGCGCTCAATGCTTGAGCGTGGAGACCTTGTTGTTTGCCCAGAGGGTACCACTTGTCGAGAGCCATACCTCCTCCGGTTTAGCCCTTTATTTGCAGAAATAGCAGACAAAATTGTGCCGGTCGCAGTAAGGGCTAGAAGTAGCATGTTTTATGGTACAACCGCAAGGGGGTACAAGTGGCTGGATTCAACATTTTTCTTGATGAATCCTTTCCCCTGGTATGAGTTGAACCTCCATGAGCCAGTTTCAGGCCGGCCTGATTCAAAGGAGTTATGCTATGACATTGCAAACGGTATTCAAACCCTCATAGGTAAGACCCTGGGGTTTGAGTGCACCAATTTGACTCGCAGAGATAAGTACCGAATGCTAGCCGGACATGATGGAATAGACCCAAGAAATTAAATTTGCCTTGATCTCACACTATCAGTTCATTGTATGATCCTTTCAGCTGAGCATGTTAACCTTTTCTAATACAAAGCTGTAAAAAATTGTCATGTTACCACCTGGTATACAGGTTAATTATGCTCTTATCTTAAGATGTTCTTTAATCAGCTTTATTACGACTTGTTCTTTGTGTTCTATGCATTTAATCTTTTAAAGTTTCTTGGAGATTAGTTATATCTATTTATGATGCCAAACCCTCTTTTCCAAATATATTTTCTGACTAAAGAATTACTCCACTGTCTAAAGGACAGAATTCTGTACCCTTGACTAATCCAATATTCCAAACGAGCAGCAGCAACTGTAACAATAACAATGAGATGAAAATAAAATTGTTTAAAGTCAATGCACAAACGAACATAGAAATAAATATAGGAAATATCAGCTACGAAGAACATGCAATTGAAACATTCATTCCAAAGCCAACAAAGTAGTTTACAGAAGCACCTCTTAACTTGGGTGATTAATTTCACACACACACAACAACACAAAAAAAAAAAAAAAAAAAAAAAAAAAAAAAAAAAAAGCCCATAACTGCAACGGCACCATTCAAAGTATCACCCTTTACACTTGATTTTTGTTTTCTCAACACCAACATAATTATCTTCATGCACAATATTTTTTTAATCACATGACTACTGCCATTACTGTGATTGTTTGATTCAGACCAAACAGTCCCAAGACCAAATCAGAAATTCCGTCAAACTTGGTGAAGGTAGACTTTCAATCTAATCTGGTCCATTAAAAAACCAGAAATTCTAGATCATGTCATCTTCAATGACCCAAAAAGAAACATCAAAAGCAAAGGCGAGAACTTTTTGAATGGGGCCACCAAATAAAATGAGAAAACAAACATGTACACAAACTACTTGAAAGATAATACACTTTGATTTGAAAGCAAAAACGAAATATGTACTTTCTCATAGCCAACTTTACAAGTACTTAAGAAGCATCCAGGCGATGACTGCCAAAATAACAATGGCAAGGACTGACAGTAGGAGGCACATGCAAGAGCAACCAGCTTTGTTTCTTTTGTTCAAAATTGCGAGTCTCTTTTGCACCCTCTGTACTCATCAAAATTATCAGAGTAATTGTTTATCAGTAAAGAAATTTATAAAGTACCAATATCTATCATATTTTATGAGAGAAAAAAAAAAAAAAAAAAAACAAACTGACTGGACAAATCCTAATTTTATTTCCTACAATGATCTTTCTAGTTCTATCAATTATGGGCCTGTGCTGTACCATAACACTACAATAGAAGTGCAAACAAACAGGCATAGTAGTAATAAATAGGCAGATGCAGCTAACTTGCTGCTACTGTGACACATACCACCAAACCGAACAATTGTTTCCCACTTTTGGTTTGCCCCCTCTTTTAATAAGTCTACATTTAACAAATAATTCCAAAACCGGGTGTACAGAAAAGCATAACTAAAATGATAAAATACCTGAAGGCGTGAATCAGTAGCTTCTACACGCTCATCCAACGAATCCTGAACAAATTATATACCACAATATAATTTGGTCAAATTACAAATAAGAAATAGCAAACAGTATTTCATATTAAATGACAAGTATTGATATAAAAGTAGAAAAAATTTGATATGGTGCAGTAAAACAATGGGATTTATACTGACTTTATTTTTATTAACTAGAATGCGTACCCACCCAACATGTGGGCAAATAAAAAAAAAAAAAAAAAAAAAAAAACATTTATACTTCAACAAAAATTAAAACCAATACATCAACATGGAAAGCGTAATTTAATAAAAAAATATATATATGTATTTTTGTATAACAAAAATATTTGAAAAACTTGTAAGTAATAAAAGTTCTCCATTTGTACTATCTTTTTATCTAAAAAAAGAAACAATTAATAATCTAAACAATGCTCTTTCCATTTTACATGTAAACCAGCACTTAATATTATTTCATCTACCAATTGACATTCAATCACAAATCAAATAGATTGAACGACGCAAAAACTGCTTATACAATAGATCCAGAGGTTTAACACTCTTGGATCCGTGCTTTTATAAGTAGTAGTGATACTTTTTATAGCAATTCATCAACATGAAATTTATTAATTTCCAAATGAACATAGTAAACCATCAAAAGAGGAGATACTAACAATCAATCTGGTATGAAGATTTAACTCCTCATTAACTGCTAATGCAATATGCTTTGTGCTATACACAGTCTCCTCCAGCTTCTCTAAACCCTCATCTTGCTCTGCACATTTATTATTAACAATAAGCATCATGTAGGAACTCCTCAATCCCTAATATTAACAGATAAAAAGAATAAAGTCTGTTGTTTTTTTAATAACAATTTCAAAATAAAAATTTCTATCCCAACAAATAACATCCTGAAACCCAATATCTAAAAAAAGGGGAGTAAACAAATCTGACACAGACAGTTGATTGCCAAACCATATCCATACCAGCTTTTACTTATCAGATATGATCACGGATAGAAAATTAAACAAATATAGAACATATGGATACCTATCACATAGTAGACAATACAGAAACAAAAACAAAGATATAACTCGGATATTAAAATAAATTATCCCATGCTTTACCAAAAAAATGCACGTCTTTTGCATAAATTAATAATATAGGTAAATACTATTTCCACAAATGCAAAGAGTTGGTCATTTATTAGTGAACAAAAATTAACTAATATCTCTTATTGTATTATTAGTCAAAATAAATAAAGTTACAAATATTAACAAAACATTAAAAATTAATAGGTGTAATTGAATACGGATGAGGACGTAGAACTTATTGGGTTTAATTTCAAATCTACCCCAACTTGTTTGGGACTAAAGGCATTGTTGTATTAGTTATCAAAGCCCAAAAAAGAAATATATACTCTAAAATGGAAATCCTATAGGAAAATCTTGATCTGGATAATTAGCCAAATCCATAGCCTAATCAACTTCCCAATTGAAAACCAAATCTGTATCGGTATCAGCTAGAATATATCCATGTCTGTATCTGTATTCAACAACCATCTGTACAAGTCAAACATCTGTCTATGCACAGATAAATATTTTTGATCTGTTTACACCACTACCTAAACCAAATCCAACTCAATATTGAACCAAGTTGCATGACACAGTACGACTGACATGAAACCCAACTGATTTGAAGACCCTCACTAACATAATTTGACCTTGCAGATCCACATCATCATGGAATCAACTTTTCAAGGTAACAAATTATGACCTTAGAGAAGTATGAGGTCCAAAAACAGACTAGAGCCTGAAATGAATCAACAGCATTTAGCCACCTGTACCTCACAAGGTGCTCAATCCAAAACATAAATCGTACCTCGCATAATTTGTCTCTGAAGGCCCACAATGCCTTGATTATCCAATCCGGAAGCTCTCTTTACTTCATCTACAGTCCCCTTGCTTGATCCCAGTAAATCCTCCCTGTATCATTTGTTTATTCAGCGTACTACCATTAGTTGCTTTTTATTAGACAAAAAAAATAACAGGGAAGTCCTTTGATGTAATTGAGAAAACCTCCTGGTAGTAGACCAGTCGGGTGAAGTAGAAACAAAAAACATCTATTGGAGGCATTTATCAAGTTTCTAGAGATAATAACTAACAAGTATTGTCTGGCCAAGGCTTAAAACAAAATCCTTATAAGTTATAACTTAAAAGAAAAAAAAAAGTTAAGTTTTGACCAAGCTTTTAAAATTCGGAGTATTATCGACGTTTTATCGGAAAATTCGGTTTTCCGAGTCCAACCGCACGATAACATTAAGTCTATTCGGTAAAAAGCGGTCTCACGATTTATCGTAATTATCGGCGATAATTCGTTAAAATAATTCGTTTGTGCGGAGAAAAAACGGAAGATGGGGGCAATTTTCAGACGATTTGACCTTGACCCTCTCTTTCTTTGAACTTTTTGCCTTCTCTCCGTCAGAGAGCGTCTTCCCCAATCCCCAATTTGAACTTGTCCTCCTCCATCGCTGCTCCGTCTAACGTCGCCGCTCCTTCGCCCAAACGCCGCTGCTGCTCCTCTGCCCAGCACCGCCGCTGCTCCTCCGGCCTCCTCCTCCACCACTCCTACTGATCTCCGGCGATATCGATCAAGCAGAAGGCTCAAGGGATAGAGAGCCTCGTTTGCACCACATTTTTTGGCCCCTCCTTTTTGCATCGTGGACTGTAACCTTTGGGTTTTGATTAATCGTGATTTTAATTTGGTATAACAAGTTATACCCATTGTATGTTGTCTAGAAATTTGACATTTATTAGATTTTTTTTTTTTTTGGCTGGGAATTATCAGCTCTTGTACCAGAATACCAGTTAATTGTATTCTTATTTTTGCTTGCAAAGTTGTCATAGAATACCAGAATACCAGTTAATTGTTTATTTTTTACTCTAATTTGTCAATTACTCGTGGTTAACTTCAAATTTCTCACTTGTTTTGTAAAGAACTAATGATGTTAATGAAAAAGAAAAATTACAGGAAGACATGCTTGGTAATTGGCATGTATGTTATTATCAATTTTATTTATCATGTTTAATATCGTAAGATAATTCGGTTTGTGCTTGTCACCTTTTGGTTCTAGGAATACATGCTGGCATAACGATTCTGTACCAATTTGTTAGGTCGGTCATTGTATGGAATGAATCTCATGCCTGTAGCATTATTTTATATAGTTTGTACTTTTGGTACACATGTATGCACGCATCTATTTACTTCAAACTCCAATAAAATGTCAAGTTTAAAGTAATCAAATTTTTATAAAATCATAACACTGATGATATAGAGTGGTGATTTTATCAACTGTACACACCGTTTTATCACCGTTTTATCTCCGATAAAACTCCGCACCGCTAATTCAACTCTGAACCGCTAAATCGCACAAACCGCATTTTAAAACCTTGGTTTTGACATATGACATCAGTACAGGGGGATAAAAAATGAAAAGGAGGAACAAACCTGTCAGCTGCATATGACATATTTAAAGCTGAAGCCATCTGTTTCTCTTTCGCTCTAAGATTTGACAGCAGTTCCTGTCTTTTGTGCATCTCCTTATCGGATCTATCACATTAAAACCATCTGCAAATTAAGTGAACAATTTCTATGGTATAGCCTGAAAGTTTTGCATACGATGATTTTGGTATAACAAACACCCATTGTGGATGTCCTAATGTTTGGCCAGCCATTAGTAGTACCAGTGCACATTACTCTGCAACAGATATTATATTCTGGACCAGTCACTTAGGTCTAAGTTAAACCTCTAAGTTGTAAGTATTATGCAAAGTTCCAAATTGCCATTGCAGGAAATCCCAATTCGTACCATTATTGTAATCTGGTATAACCAAAGAACAAAGATCCCATTACATCAACAAAATTACAACATCTAAATTGAATTGGAGAATGTAAAAGAGAAAATAACAACAGAAAAATTATAACGTTACATGGATTTTCTTGGTAGACTGGCAAGGTCGACCTCCAATTTTCCAAGTCGTGTGCCAAGAATAGTTATGCGTCTGCGCAAGCCTGACAGAAACCTCTGGGTCTCTGGGCCAGATGGTGGGAGGGACCCACGCTCTGAAAGCATCTTGCTGACCTCATCTGCAAGCCTGGATGCCTCTCCATACTCTTTCACCCATAGATCTGCAGGATTTGACATTTCTGAAAATAATAAATAAAGTAAATTAGAACAAAATAACTGTCGAAACAGAGATATACCTGCAAAATAAGTATAAAGCAAAATTATTTCACAAGGGAGGGTTGATTAGAATTTGTCAGATATAACAAGCATCAATATCACTAGTTATCATTCAGCCTCTGGAAAAATCATCATTCAACAATCTTCTTGTGTTGACAAGGTACGATTTATGGTATACTGCTAATAAAACCTCACAATATGTTCTGAATAGCTGTCTTATAGAAAATGTATCTCTTACAACATTAAAAGAGTACAACAAAAATGAATTTTCATCTGTAACTAAACTTCTATGGGTATTATTGCCTTATCCACTCCATTTTGGACTGCCTAGTCCCAATTTTCTTCATTCTCTCTCCAACAGGGAGTCCAAGACAATGCATCACAAAAATTAAAATGACAGATACCTTTTCGACCAGGAATTAAGCTAAAATCAATTATACTTATTTATTAGAAAAAAAAAATTGTACCAATTTTGTGCCTCATTCCTTCAAAATTCCTAAACCATGAACTGCCTAAACAACCGAAACAGATTAAACAAACAATCACATGTAGGGCTCCCGCTTGAGCAAAGCAATACTATACACGGAGGAAGCACGAAAGTAGCAACACAGCTCCTACTAAGCTAAATTAAACTCTCAATTTAATTTGCAAGAAGCATCTTTTGAATCCCCAAAAAACCCAACTTTAATCCTTAACAACAAAAAAAGAACATTGCCAAGAGGTAGCGTATTAGATCGAACATGGTTTTGTCTGTGATCAATAATTAAGGCGTAATTCGCGTACCTTATTGCGTGAGGCGATCGAAAAATACGAGTTGACACGATTTGGATTCCCCTTCTCTCTCTCTCCTCTCTCTCTCTCTCTCTCTCTCGTCACCACGTGTGCCGTGAAGTCTCCGATTGAACAATGTTTGGTATAATCTTACGCAGTCAAATTGGGTCAACTTTATTTGTTTGTAGGCCCAACTTTATGGGCCTTGTTTTGGATCATGTTTTGGATCAGGTTTTGGAACCATTAGGCCCATAAAAGAATTTAAGTTTTGGGAAGAGCCGAAGAGGTAAAGGAAGCCTGGACTGGTTTATAGTGATTTATTTCCATTTATTTTTGTCAAAACAAAAGATCCAGCATATAAATACCAACAAAAATTGCATAATTTGCTAGCTAGCGTTCATGACATTATTGTGTGTGTATCAAACTGGATGTGCAGTAAATGACATGGACGGGAAAATTCGATTGAATTTGAACCATGCGAACATCATACCATGTTGTTTCATGACCTTATACAAGTTGTGTTATGTCTATTTATTAGCCTTTTTGTTTGGGAACTTGTTATCTGACTGTTGCCTAGTAATTTTGGAGTGTACTATGAGAATCTATTTTCAATCTCACATGAGTCGACTCCATAAAACATACTAATTAAAATCCATGATTAAATTAATTTAAGCTCAATAGAATCAGTGAATCACCAATTTTTTTATTGGAAGGCCGTAATCAGATTAGCATTCCAGTGTTTTTGTGAGGGAGTATTTACCCAAATTTATCGTTCACATCTCAAACTTCTCCAATGGAATGGCATATTGAACAAGCTTTTCTAACAAACGCTGACATCATTTTGATATATCACCTTATCTTTCAACAACGAAGGATAATCTTTCTGTTTTTCAGAAGGTAGAAGCAAGATATGGTCTCATTAAAGGGACAAACTAATTCGGCCTCATTTGTCTCCTCACTTTTATAAATTCCCTTCAGATTAAGCAGACCTCCACCATTCAACACAGCAGGAGATCACTTCACTTGTACAACTCTCTGCACTCAAATAGAAAGGTAATCAACTAATCATAAACCACACTAATTCACCATGAAGGGTGTCCTAGCTGCACTACTTGTCACTCTTCAAGTAGCCTACGTGGTTGGAAGACCAAGCCACACCATGTCCTGCAGTGAAGTGGACCTCTGTGTGGCACCTTGTGTGAGATACCTGACCAGGGAACAGAAGGAGCCGTCTGAAGACTGCTGCAAAGGAGTCAAGCGGCTAAAGGGAATGCCAAAGAATACAGAAGAGCGTCGCTTTGCGTGCAGCTGTGTGAAGCAGGCAGCACATGGCATCTCAGGGCTGAAGGATGATGCTGTCATGAAACTCCCTACTGCATGTGACACGCCATTGCTCTTCTCCATCAGCATGGACTTCGACTGTAACAGGTGAGTTATGTGCACTTATGCTTGATTGATTAGAAATGTCAACCAATTCAATCTTGTATCATCTATCCATAGAACAGATTGGGTAGTTAAGTTTTGTAATTTTTAAGCTTCCTCTTTTAAACCTGGCTAAGTAACTCTTGGAAAATGCAGCATTCCCTAAACTACAAGAAGGGAGAGGAAGGACGTATGGAAGGAGGAGAATAAATTAATTAATCATCAGGTGGCATTAATATAAAGTGAAGAAATAAAAGCAAAAAAAGGCAAAGAAAAAATACATTGAAAAACCATTATATGTATAAACAAATATGTAAGTATTGGGAAAACTAGCAATTTTGTTTGCATAAAATAAAATTTCCGATATCGTCCTTTATAAGTGGTCATTCGTGCAGAATTGTAGAATATTTTTCGTTACAATCCTAAATTGATACACGATTTATTCATCATACGTGAAGGGCCACGATTCGATCACCTGGCAAGTAAAGGAAGACCAGTATCCTCTGCAGATCTTAAAGTACAGACCTTCAATCTGAGCCATCCAATCTAGTCTCGATGGGCAGATTTTTACGAGCCGCACAAATCTTGACAGGCCTAGTATTAATCACGGGCCACCCTGCGGACTTAAAAAGGTCTGCAGATGATGTGATTTCAGTAAAAGGACGTCTATACTTCCTATATTAATCCTCATGGAGTATATGGCAGTAAAGTCAAAAGTTAGAGTAATTAACTTTTTTCCGTGAGATTAAATATATATATACACACACACACCGTCAATCTCCATCACAGGGCTGAGGTTATAAACGTAATATTTTATGTGGTGACATATGGCTCCAAGATTATTTGAGTGAGCACGTGGACTATAGAAATTTTTGCACCGTTTCCTCAATTTCATGTCCATACACTGCAGTATGGGGCTATGGGGTCCAATCGGGTCCATGATATGGTCTTTCTAAATAGTCTCTAATTTTATGGAAATATATTTCACAACTAAAATGATAAAAAAAAAGAAAGGAATAAATAAAAATTCATTATAATTCCAAATTAATGAAGAAATATTAGGTGAGCTTGTACAGGTGGAGAGCTGTGTTTCTATTAAAAAAAAAAAAGGGACTGTTGACAGCAAGGAGCAAAATTAGAGGAGTTGAATGAATTAATGAAACATGTCAATTGGCAGAAGGTGTGTACACCCAAACAGAATGATGGTATGGGTGCGATGGATCTACAACAGATGAATACTGCTTTGTTAGCTAAGTGGTGGTGGAAGTTTAATAATAATGGGTATAGTAGCACTTGGAAAGAAGATATCAAAGCCAAGTATGCAAATTGCCATAATCATGCAAATTTTTCCCCTTTTTGGAGGGAGGTAAATAAGTTGAACCATCTTTGTAAAATTCCTTGTAGCTATCAGGTGGGAGATGGCAGTGAGATTGATTTTTGGAATGATATTTGGTACCATAATTGTCCCATCAGAACTGTTTATTCTTTTTTGTATGATATTTGTGATAATAAAAATTGTTCTGTGCATGAGGTGTATCTCTCTAAGGGGTCTATTTTAGAATTTAATAGTGTCCTGAATGGGGTCTTGTGGCAGGAAAGGATAGATCTACAAAAGATTATTGATCAAATTAGTATTGTTGATGAGCCAGATTAGCTATTGTGGTATTGGGAGAGTAAGAAACAATTTTCTACTGGTTCTTTATACAAATTTCTCATGTTTAGAGGGATGAATGTAGAAAATTCCCTGATTTTATAGAAAATTCATGTTCCTCATAAAGTTAAAATTTTAATGAGGTTGATACACCATGATAAGATTTTGTCTAAAGTCAATCTTGCGAAAAAGAATTGGCCTGGTAACATTACTTGTAGTGTTTGTGGTGCAGATGAATTCACTGATCATACTTTTGTCCATTGCAGGGTGGCTAAGCAAGTTTGGTTTTGGTTGGGGAATAGTGCAATTTAGTTTGACAATTGATATTCTGTTAAAAATATTTTTGACTTTTCTTTGCAACTGCCTACAGATAACTGAATGGCTTTCTTAGTGATGTACAGTGCGGTTTACTTGATTCTGTGGAGACGCAGAAATGATATCATCTTTAATTCAATCATTGTCAAAAATAGTCGTGTAATTCTTATGCTAATTTAAAATACAATTAACTGTTGGGCAGGAGCAATGATGGAGAAGCATGTAGATAAATTGAAGAACTGGATGGTGTAGGACTGGAGTTTGGTGCCTTTGCAGGTGATTTCTAGGGAGGACGTTGGCGATCACCAATCTAGAAGGAGATGGAGAGGCTCAAGGAGCAAATCGTGAGTGAGAGTGATTCAAAAGCTTGAGAGGAAGTAGAAATAATTAGATTCTAGTTACTTTTTTTTTGAAGAAAAATGGGGGTCAAGCCCCCACCTTTTTATTAAAATATAAATGGCAGTTTACAAGGTTAAATTTTAGCCAGAAGCTAAAATAAAAGAAAAGTTAAATAAAAACAAATGAAAGTAGAAGAAAATGTAAAACCAGAAAAAAGGTAAAGTAAAATGAATCTATTTAAGAGCCGTCCATTCCACCAGAATTTCTGAGATCAACTCATGAAGAAGTTTTTCATTTTCTCTGAAGATTCTAGCGCATCTCTCCCTCCAAAGAATAAAGTAAGTAATGATGAAGATGTCTTTAACTTGATCAGAAACTAGTGAACTGATCAAGATGGATGTAGGCAGTTGAGGAATAGCAGAATGAGTTGTGACAGAACTAACCAAAGGGTTATTGAGTAGGGTATCCTTGAGTAGCTTATAGTAATCGCAAAAGTTGAAGAGATGCGAGACAGATTCACAATCAGTTTTACATAAAACACATCTGTTTACTAAATTCCACCCCCTCTTTTGAAGATTATCAACCGTAGCAATTTTATTTTGACATAACTGCCAAAAGAAAACTTTAAATCTTGGTGGAATTTTTCTTTTCCAGATTGAATTGAGATGTGAGACAGGAGAAGGATGAGATTTTATGAGATTATAAACTGAACTTGTCGAAAAGGAGCCTTTGCAACCAGGAAGTTTCCATTTAACTTGATCAGTACCATCAATTTGCAAATTAAGTAGCAAAGGTGTGACCAGGTTTAGCAGAGAGTTGAGTTGGGCCGAAGCAGAGACAGATGAGTGAATTAGTGGAGAGAAGAGAGCTGTTGGATTGTTGTAGTGTAGCGCAAAATCAGAAACCGAAATATCAGGGTCTGTAGCAAAGGTGAAGAGGTCTTGAAAGGTAAACTTGAGAATGGAGGAGCACCAATTATGATGCCAGAACAATGTAGACTTACCAGAAGCAGTAGAAAGCACTAAACCAATATGAAGAAAACAAGTACAACGTTGCAGAGGAGATAACCAGCTGTTTTTGGGGTAGAGAGAAAGGAGATTGTCTTGCAGAGCTAAACTTAAGGGTTTCCAGAGAGAGAGCTCGTTAATACTCCATTTCCAAAGCCACTTTGTCAACAAAGCATTGTTGAAGGCAGATAAATCTAGAATTCCTAAGCCACCAACTTTCTTTGGCTTAGTAACAGTTTGCCAATTAACAAAGATTAATTTCTTTTTATCGGCGGCTGCTCCATGCCACAAAAAGGTTCTTCTGATAACATCGATTCTGTTTATAATCCAAACTGGAAGTTTGAAAACCGACATGAAATATGTTGGTAATGAAGAAAGGCAAGAGTTGATCAAAACAAGTCTCCCAGCAATAGATAACAAAGTAGCATTCCATCCTTGCAATTTGGATTGAAATCTAGAGAGTAGTGGCTCATAATCCATTCTAGTTAGCCTTTTGTTTGAGAGTGGCAAACCCAAATATCTTATTGGGAAATCCAATCAGGTGTGATACACACCATCCACCATTTTCCCATCCATTCCATCCACAGGCCAAAAATGGGCCTCACCTCCATTTTTTCGCGTGCTGACGTCAGCAAGGCGCTCGCTGACGTCAGCGAAAATTTTTCGAAATTTTTTCAGAAATTTCTGGATGCTGACGTCATTAAATGTACTGGTTTATTTGTTCAGTTAAATACCATAAGGGTTGAATTAAAAGTTGTAAGTGTTCAGTTAGATGCATCTGAAAATGGAATTTTCGTATTTTTGTGTTCAGTTTAATACGGTAAAGGTTGAACTAAAAGGTTTATTTGTTCAGTTAGTTGCATCGGAAAATGAAATTTTCGTACTTTTGTGTTCGGTTAAATACGTTAAAGGTTGAACTAAAAGATTTATGTGTTCAGTTAGTTGCTTCTGAAAATGAAATTTTCGTACTTTTTGTGTTCGGTTAAATACGTTAAAGGTTGAACTAAAATTATTTAAGTGTTCAGTTAGTTGCATCTGAAATTAAACTTTCGTATTTTTGTGTTCAGTTAAGCACGTTAAAGGTTGAATTAAAGTGATTATGTGTTCAGTTAGTTGCAGCAGAAATTTGATTTCACTATTTTTGTGTTCTGTTAAACACGTTAATAGTATCCATTATTTCAACAAACTGAACAATTCTATTAATAATATCATCCGTTATAATAGCACAATGCATACACAATGAAATAAGATAATCCCTTAGAGATACTAACTTAACACATATGATGACTAATTAATCCATTAATGAAACTAAACATTTAAATAGTATATCTAGATGAGATTCAAAAACATTCAAAAAATTAAAATTGAAGAGCTTCAAGTTAGGATCTTGATTCTTTATCCATGACTCTTCTCATGTCATGTAATTCCAAAAAAAAAACAAATACAATTAAGATCAATTATTAAGTAAGTTTTCTTCATAAATCATCGATTTAGGCCAAATTAATTGCTTTAGTGTACTTCTAGTGGAAACGTATCAAATGAGTATCTATTCAAATGTTGTAATTAAAACCTAATGGTGCTTAGAAGTTAGAAATACCGATTGCATAAACTATATAGATGCGCACAACCCAAAAAAGCCTAATTACTTCAAAAAAATAATAGAGTTTTCAACTATTCACAACGATTTACATGTCTATGCTAGTCAAACGCATCACAAAAATCCAAACATCACAAAAATCCAAAAATCACAAAAATCCAAACGATTTACAGTAGAGTTTTCCTTACCCACGACTCTTCTCATGGCCTCGAGTGGATCAGAGAGAAAGGATGGAGGCGGAGGTGTTTTTTTTTTTATTTAAGCGGAGGTGTGTTGGAATGCACGAGTTGAGAGACGGAGATGAACAGAGGCGAGAGTGCGGAGAGAGAAGATTCGGCTAGGGTTTGGGAGAGGGAGAGGTGGTTCAGAGATGTATATACGTAAACTGGGCCATTTGTTGGGTCCATAAAAATCTGTTTTGAGCCTGTGGATGGTGTGGATGGGAAAAAAATGGATGGTAATAATCAATTCTGAAATCCAATAATCTGCAGCCTAAAATTGAGGCCAAAGCTGAAGCATCTTGTGCATTGCAATTTAGGGTTTTTGGAATGTAATCAATCTGGGCAATTATACGTTCTTTTCTGTTTTGTAGTTCCTACCTAGTATGGGGTAGTTCTAGCAGTTAAACTGATGTAGATGGTAAGACTCTGAGTAATTCTCTAATGAAACAGGTAACTTTGCTATTATTTTCAAAAAAAAAATAAAAATAATGAAACATGTCTCATGGAACGGACTCAGCCTCGACCAGCGGGTCCCTCTACTTAAGCGAATTAGCTTGGTTCCAAGAAAGAGCATAAGAGGAATAAAAATAAAAAGGAAGACCCGGTGTCGCCAAAGAAACATTTTTATATTTTCTTTTATAGTTAGCAGTAAGTAATTTGAATAATCAAAGATATATAAATAAAAAAAAAGTAATCCTCTTATGTAGATTTGAAATTTGATAAGATACATAGCTATATTACAAAGTTTATTTCTCTAGTATTTTAGAGGACTTGTAGAGCTACCTAGTTTTAAAAATATGTGTGTGTGTGTATTTCTTAACAGACTATGCTCACATATGTGATTCTTTTTAGCTCTTGATGTTGTATTCTGTTGACATTTGATAAGTAAAAAATATTTGGCCCTTTTTCTTTACAGTTGCTTAATTAATTTTCTTTGATTTGCTAAAGTATTTATTTATTCTTGTTTTTAACACGCATATAATAGATGTCTGATCATTTGATGCCTAGCAATGCAGTCCTCACTGCATTACTTAAATAGAATATAAGCGGTACATTTTAGTTTTATTGGGTGAAATTATCAACATGTTCATGACTCAAAAATACGTCCAATTAATTTCTTACATGGTATATAAGAGTAATTTAGTGATCATGGAAAGCTGTTCCAAATGATTGATTCCTGATATTTACATATGTAGAATAGAATTTTTTTTTTTATAAAATGATTAAAACTTATGTGAGTTACAGGGCGTGATAACATTGCAGGGAGTCCAGACATGATACTTTTAGACCATCCAAATGCTGACTGTTTATTGATTTATGGTCAATTGTACCAATAAGCATGATCCAATTATTTTGATTATGACGGGTTTGCATTCTGGTCAATTATGCTTCAGTTTGTTAAGATATTGTTTATATTCAAATTATTATTCAGCAGAAGGTATGCTGGGTATATATATATAATTCTTGTAATGTGTAATATCAAAGCAAAGATACGGCCTAATTGACATGAAAAAAAATTCTAAAAATACGACAAGCATATATAATATAAAAGTTAAAGAGTTCAAATTAATATCCAAAATTTGGACACCAGAACAAAGCTTTATTCCATGCCATCAAACTTTAAGCAATTGTTACATGTAGCATGCAATCTAATTATTAATTGAAGACAATCAACACCAGCAATGACATACTTGTATTCCTTCTGTTTTGCAAAATCCTCCTTTGGAACATCCCTTTTTGCACCAGGTGCTGCATGTTGCATTGTCAGCTTTTTTCTGTTCGTTGCAATTATTATAACGACCCTCCCATGTCCCGAAGGATTTGCAACAATATTGAGCTGAAACATCTGCATATAATATTTCACAAGTTGAGCTAAAACACTTATGAGAATTAAGCCACATCCATAGAAGGATAGGTGCTAATTGATTACCACAATATCCCACACAGAATATTGACTGATTTCTTTTGTCAATAAAATATATGCTAAATATATTTTTTTTAAAAAGATTCGATTTCTGTGGCATTGGAAATAGAAAAGGCGTTATATTCGCCCTTTTCATATGTACTACTTCATACTGCATTGAGGAAAACAAGTAACTAAATATAAAAAATTAAAAAATTAAAAAAAAAAAAAACATGATCTTACTCTCGATACTAGTCATTCCAATGAGCAAAGTAAGGCATAAAAAGACAGCAAAACTAGAACGAACCATTTTTTTTTCCTTTTTGTGTTTGAATTGAATTGATTATTTCATGTTACTTCACTTCTTATAAATAGTTGAATTGATGAAGCAGATTCGGAAGGATATTGATTTGTTGAAGGTTATAACCTCAAACGGCTGTAAAGTTTACTATTTATTCTCGTTTCCTCCTTAGTTGGTTGTCAAATCATTTCTTCTGTTTATTTTTTTTTCTTTTTTGAGTATGGAGTGGCCATTGTCATGTCAACTTAATTCAGTAAACCAACAAAAATAAAATTTGCAAACTGTTTATATTATATGTTTTCTAAAAATATCGAAACTTTCTGAATAAGAAAGGTAAGCCGATACAAACAGAGTTAAACACCCATGAAATAAAAACTCATATTGACAAACTAATACCAGTTCCTCCAAGCTGTACAAAAAACTTGAATTGTTTGTACCTATTGCAGAGGTTGAATTCCTCCTGCGAAAGACTCGGCGCAAAGATGAATTATTTCAATAACTTGTTATTAAAATTTACAATCAAATAACATAAAAAAACGATATAAATTCTTTTACGCTATATTGCAATATATGTGAAAAAAAAATGTGAATGAGCACCAAAGCCTTACAAGATGTTCTTTTAAAAATTCTTTTAATATATAATAACCAATATATATTAAAATTCTTTTACGCTTTGATGTTGCAAGCCTTACAAGATGTTCACACTGATAGAAGGAGCACCAAAGCAGTGGTTATAATCACGGTTTTATGGGCGTTGTGGCTCGAAAGAAATAATCGTGTGTTCAGGGGCGAGGCAAGGAACGTACACTGGATTGTTACTCAACAAAGCCCTCTTCAAAAGGCATTGTTAGTAGGCCTGTCAAACGTGTTGATCACGTGGTAAAAGTGCTCTATCGTTTTCCGTGTCACGTAATAAACGGTATGATTTCAGTGTTCCGTTGTTCGTTTCGTTTACCATTTAGCGAAACGGCATGCACAAAAATACCTGATTTCAGTAACGGCATGTAGAAACTCATTTCAGCCTCCCTATCATTTGTCGTTTCGTTTTATTAACGAAATAAATTTAGCTACCATTATCTGTTCCATTTACCATTAACGAAACGGAATAACGTTTTTTTTTCTTCCGTTGACAGGCCTGATTGTTAGGTTTCTCTTGTTACTGGTAGCGTTTTTTGCTTGTTAGTCTTTTTTTTTGTTTTGTTTTATTACCTTTGCAGTTACTACCAAGTTTTATCTAAAAAAAAAAAGAGAAAATATTCTTCTTCTTTAACATAAAAATAGAATCAAGCTCTCTAACTTATTTTGAAATAAATGTCAAATTTTCTAACTTATTTCGAAATGTCACAAAGGACCTTCCAATCAGGCTTCGAACACGTGACCTCTAGTAAAAGTGCGTAGCACTTTGTCACTAGATCAAGAGCTGGTTCTCAAAAAATATTATTTATAATTTGCATTCCTCTTCTATAGGTTTTACAAAGAAATTATAGACACATTTGAACCTTGTAAAAAAAAACAAAAAAAAATCCAATGACTTGTATCACGATGATTTCGACCTTCAAATGCGAAATATAAACCGCAATATAATAATTTCTCTAATCCGAGGTCAGTGCAAATGGTCCGACCAGCTGTAGATTTGTCTGCACAATTTTTTTGGTTAAAAATGCCCCTTATTAATTGATTTTATTATATTACTTCCATTTTTTTTTCTTATATCTTTCCTTAACTATTATTTTCTTAATAGTTCCGTCTATATTTCTGAGAGAAAAAGGTCATTGTTATCCTCATTAAAAAAAAATTATAAATTTCAGGTTTAGATTTGTCTGCAAGGTCTTCACACATTTCACGACGAGTGCGGGAGGCAAGGAAGCTAGTCGGAGAGAGTAGGATTCGTTTAGGTAGTTGGAATGTAGGGTCCTTAACAGGAAAGTTAAGAGAGTTAGTTGATACTTAATACTGCGATTAGGAGACGTGTGAATATCTTATGCGTGCAAGAGACTAAATGGACTGGCCAGAAAGCAAAGGAAGTAGAGAATACCGGGTTTAAATTGTGATATACAGGACAAAAGCGCGATAAAAATGTAGTAGGTATCTTAATCGACAAGAGCCTTAAAGACGGAGTAGTGGACGTTAGGAGACAAGGAGATAGGATCATTCTAGTTAAGCTAGTTTTTTGGGACCTAGTTCTGAACGTCATTAGTGCGTACGCTCCACAAGTAGGACTAAGCGAGGCCCTCAAAATCAAATTTTTGGAAGATTTAGATGGCATGATTAGAAGTGTGCCAAACACTGAAAGGCTTTTTATTGGAGGAGATTTCAACAGACATGTAGGCGAAACTAGTGGAGGGTTTGGGAGGGTGCATGGAGGTTTTGGATATGGTGACAGGAATCAAGAAGGTGAGGACTTCTTGAACTTGGCCATAACTTATGACCTCATGGTAGCTAACACCTTTAGAAAAAGACAATCTCACTTAGTTACCTTCAGTAGTGCTCAACACTCCTTACTAGGAGAGAGGACAAACGGGCTTGCGTTGATTGCAAGGTTATACCTGGAGAGTGTGTTATCTCACAATATAAATTGGTGGTGGCTGACTTTTGTTTCTCGACGTGCTTCAAAGTAAGTAGAGGCGCTCGAGTGGCAAGAACGAAGTGGTGGAAGCTCAAAGGAGATGTGTCTAGTATATTTAGGAACAAATTGATTGCAGAAGGACCATGGACTGTAAAAGCGGAAGCGAATGTGATGTGGAAAGAGATGACAATATGCATTCAGAAGATAGCTACGGAAGTGTTGGAGTTATGTCCTAGAAGCCAATCATTATGGCTACTTCTATGGTTTATGTTATTGATGATATTTTATCATTTGTTCCTTGATTTATTTATTGATAGATCATTCAGGTTGAGGATCTGAATTGTAGATCTCTATAATTCATTTGTTCATAAATGACATTAATAAATCTAAAGATGTCCATAATCTTGATAATTAACAAGGAGCATTAATTATCAAATAAGATTAGTATGCAAGTTAAGCGATGATTAAGTTCTACAAATCATAGGTAAAGAGTTACCAACTTAATTGCATATGTATATGTTGTAGAACATAGTACAGGACTTGACCCAAATGAAATAAACATATGGATTGTGTTATGTGTCATTGTTTATTTCATATGTTGTTGATTCTAAGTTTGAGATGCTCAGCTTTTCCACATGAGGATAGGTTCTATAAATATCGTCTAACGTTGATTCCTGATAAAGGCTGCTATACGGACTTTATTTATGTTCTCTTGAATTGTGCGGGGAAAAGTTGTTCATCAAGAAAATCGTATGTCCCTCATTAGTTTACCTAGTGAGTGATGATATCTGTTTGGGCCCCTTGATGGAGATGGATTGTTTGCTAGCAACTTGTACAATCATCTCTATATCAAGAAATGTATAATCTGCAAGAGTGACACATTCCTATCTTGGATTATACAAGGATATCATGTGACGTAAGAATCAGACAAGGAAATACTAATATTTCTTATGCAGGATTAAGATATTGTAACGGTACACTATTTATGCGAATTGGGAATCATAACGTGTTGCTAGATACCGCTTATGATTATTGGAAATAAATAATGATTTATTCTCCATGGCCAACATAGCATAAATCCTCAAAGGGTCACACAAATAGGACTTTAACCAAACTTGCATTATTTATTTGTATTGGGGAATACAAAACTTGATGAGTTGATTAATTAATTATATATCGTTGCGAACCGTTATAATTAATTGTGTCAAAAGGATCATGTTAGAATAAATTAATGCATATGCTAATCCATTAATAATTATCAATAAATTGATGATTATTTGTTCAACAATATTTAATATAATTATAAGAATTATATTGAATATACATATGGACTTTTATTTGAGCCGAAATAAGAAGTATTTTATTGGCCCATTGAATAATTAGTTTAATGGCTTTAATTAAGAGGAAATGCAAAATAGAAATGGCCCATTTGAGCCCATTTCTTGGCCGGCCACAAGATGGCATGTTTGTAATTAGTTACAAAAGGGGTTAGGTAGAGATAAGCACTATATAAGGACCACATAAGATGGCTTAAAACCCTAGTTGCTTTCTCTCTCTTTGACCTCTCCTAGCCGCCACCATTCTTTGGAGAAAATTTCAGATTTTCTCCATTGATTGGACTATCCTCTTGCTTCTTAATCTAGTTCATGTGTTGAACAAAAATTCTCTACACAATTACTTGGTTAATTGATTGAAGAGACACTAGTTGGATTAGCTTCTCCCTCATCCTTGCTAGCACAAGTTGAAAAGGGATTGGTTAATACTCCTTGGTGGACTCGAGGCGGCCGGCCGGTGATTTGGAGGAGGTGAAGGCACGCCACCGATTCCCACGCCTTGGAAAAACCTCACAAGAACGATTTGTGAGAGGTACAATCCTCCTACACCCTTTCTCTCTTGTGTGTGAATGCCTTGCACTAGATCTTGTGATTTGCTTGTTCTTAATGGGATTAATTATTTGTAATTAGTCTAAAATTAAAATAATAGCATTTCCTAACAGTGGTATCAGAGCTTTGGTCGTGCTTAAGGTTTTTCACACTTAATTAATTGAGAAATTCGTAATTAATTAAGTTAATTAGTGATGTGCATGCTTGCTGGCCCTGGAATGGCTGTTTTCTGTCTTGTTGCTTGTTTTTCGTGGTGTAAAGCTCTCTGAAATTTTTTCCTTCTTATTGGAGGTTGTAGCCCTTTGAGTTGTGGTTGTTTTCCCACTGGAATCATTGAAATTCGATGTAAAATGAATTTTTAGTGATTTAAACGGTAACGGTGCGTAGATCTGTTATTCTGCTGCACAGTTCTGTTGTTGTGGTTGGTAACAAATAAGTTTGTATACAAAGTACCTGTAACTTTTAGATAGGATTAATCTAAACTTGATGCTCTTTCTGGATATGTAAATTTTGTTGCATATTTCGGATCTTATGTGGGCGTTCAAGGATGAAAAGTGATGAAGTTGTCAGATCTGTTTTTTTCAAACAAACTGATTGTTTTGAAAAACTGTACTTATTGAGAAACTTTTATAGAAAAGTGTTTAAATGGAAATGTTCTCCTTTAAGTCTGGAATCTGTGAAAATTAATTTCATAGATTTTCATTGAGATTTGATACCTCAACCGAGTGAAACCTTTTTGGTCGACGGTCAGTTCCAGAACAGGATACCTTGCTTAAATGCTTGTTATCTCATTGATCTTGAATATAACTTATGGATTTTCTTTTCATGGACTGATAGCCTATTGTATGTAGTATTTTTCTATGTAAATTGTTTGCTGGAAAAATATCAAGGGGATGATCATACAGATCAAAAGGTTGAGACCCATAACAGAATTTTCTCTAACGGTGCTTCGCGCACAATTTGAGGATTTGTCTTTTTTGGTTCTCCCTGATGGTAATTGATCTCTCCTTGAGATTTTTACAGGTAACCACAATCTTTGTAAGGAGTTCTCTGGATTTATTTCGGATTTTTTGGAGACCGAATTATTTTGAATTTTTCGGGACCCGAATTTCGTATTTTAATTAGTTAAAATAGTTTCTAATTGATCATTTTATTGAAAGGTTAATTAGAAGACTCCTTAAATACCCTCCTTTCTGTTTTGTTGGTTGGATTTAATTTAAAAGAGCTTAAACAATTAGTTGTTAAGGTTAAGCTTTCTTTGCATTTGAAAAACTTGAGCAACAAGTATGCACAAAGATTCTAATTAATGAAATTAATTAAGGAACAAGTGAATCATGTATATTGTATATGTGCTAACTTTGTTTTGTAGGAGGATGTGGGTTTGATATGGCTCAAGATGTCAATGCCTTGTGTGTTGTAATATATTGTGAATGCATGTGATTGCTTGTAAAGTGGCCTAAGGTGCCTTGATCATTAATTGGTTAATTTTTGATGTAACTTGTGAGGCTTGCATGCCCCTAAGGCCTAGGCGGGGTTTTAGGAATTTATCACATGTATTTATTTCCCTTAATTATTAGATAGGATCTTAGTAATTAGTGGGAGGACTTGATTAGATTAGTCTCGTTACAT
This sequence comes from Rhynchospora tenuis, assembly GCA_027725995.1. Classification (NCBI taxonomy): domain Eukaryota; kingdom Viridiplantae; phylum Streptophyta; class Magnoliopsida; order Poales; family Cyperaceae; genus Rhynchospora; species Rhynchospora tenuis. The sequence goes on from CM050889.1 coordinate 85,267,393, forward strand.
GGAGATGCGACGAAGATTAATGCAAGCGGGAGCCATACAAACCCACGGCAATGTTTGAAATGCATATGATTATGTGATTGTTTGAGAATGCCTTGAATTGTCATAGGTAGGTATGGGTGTATGCTTACACGACCACCAAACAAGAGTCACATAAATTGTTTTGTCCCAAATTTCGATTAAGTTAATTCGTCATCCTTCTCTCTATCCCCTTCAAGACAATTGATTGTTTATTGATGCATTCCGCCGACGCGGACATCGTACTCCATCATTGTAGTCGGGGTGTAAATCGGATTTGCAAGGAGCAAATAGAGAGAAGTTACTTTTCAATGGATCCTAATCAGATTGGACATTGGGACGAAGTTCGCGATGCGAACCAAGGATCATAAAGTTGTATGATCGGTTAAGAGAACCTACCCTATATTAGAATATAAGCGGTACATTTTAGTTTTATTGGGTGAAATTATCAACATGTTCATGACTCAAAAATACGTCCAATTAATTTCTTACATGGTATATAAGAGTAATTTAGTGATCATGGAAAGCTGTTCCAAATGATTGATTCCTGATATTTACATATGTAGAATAGAATTTTTTTTTTTATAAAATGATTAAAACTTATGTGAGTTACAGGGCGTGATAACATTGCAGGGAGTCCAGACATGATACTTTTAGACCATCCAAATGCTGACTGTTTATTGATTTATGGTCAATTGTACCAATAAGCATGATCCAATTATTTTGATTATGACGGGTTTGCATTCTGGTCAATTATGCTTCAGTTTGTTAAGATATTGTTTATATTCAAATTATTATTCAGCAGAAGGTATGCTGGGTATATATATATAATTCTTGTAATGTGTAATATCAAAGCAAAGATACGGCCTAATTGACATGAAAAAAAATTCTAAAAATACGACAAGCATATATAATATAAAAGTTAAAGAGTTCAAATTAATATCCAAAATTTGGACACCAGAACAAAGCTTTATTCCATGCCATCAAACTTTAAGCAATTGTTACATGTAGCATGCAATCTAATTATTAATTGAAGACAATCAACACCAGCAATGACATACTTGTATTCCTTCTGTTTTGCAAAATCCTCCTTTGGAACATCCCTTTTTGCACCAGGTGCTGCATGTTGCATTGTCAGCTTTTTTCTGTTCGTTGCAATTATTATAACGACCCTCCCATGTCCCGAAGGATTTGCAACAATATTGAGCTGAAACATCTGCATATAATATTTCACAAGTTGAGCTAAAACACTTATGAGAATTAAGCCACATCCATAGAAGGATAGGTGCTAATTGATTACCACAATATCCCACACAGAATATTGACTGATTTCTTTTGTCAATAAAATATATGCTAAATATATTTTTTTTAAAAAGATTCGATTTCTGTGGCATTGGAAATAGAAAAGGCGTTATATTCGCCCTTTTCATATGTACTACTTCATACTGCATTGAGGAAAACAAGTAACTAAATATAAAAAATTAAAAAATTAAAAAAAAAAAAAACATGATCTTACTCTCGATACTAGTCATTCCAATGAGCAAAGTAAGGCATAAAAAGACAGCAAAACTAGAACGAACCATTTTTTTTTCCTTTTTGTGTTTGAATTGAATTGATTATTTCATGTTACTTCACTTCTTATAAATAGTTGAATTGATGAAGCAGATTCGGAAGGATATTGATTTGTTGAAGGTTATAACCTCAAACGGCTGTAAAGTTTACTATTTATTCTCGTTTCCTCCTTAGTTGGTTGTCAAATCATTTCTTCTGTTTATTTTTTTTTCTTTTTTGAGTATGGAGTGGCCATTGTCATGTCAACTTAATTCAGTAAACCAACAAAAATAAAATTTGCAAACTGTTTATATTATATGTTTTCTAAAAATATCGAAACTTTCTGAATAAGAAAGGTAAGCCGATACAAACAGAGTTAAACACCCATGAAATAAAAACTCATATTGACAAACTAATACCAGTTCCTCCAAGCTGTACAAAAAACTTGAATTGTTTGTACCTATTGCAGAGGTTGAATTCCTCCTGCGAAAGACTCGGCGCAAAGATGAATTATTTCAATAACTTGTTATTAAAATTTACAATCAAATAACATAAAAAAACGATATAAATTCTTTTACGCTATATTGCAATATATGTGAAAAAAAAATGTGAATGAGCACCAAAGCCTTACAAGATGTTCTTTTAAAAATTCTTTTAATATATAATAACCAATATATATTAAAATTCTTTTACGCTTTGATGTTGCAAGCCTTACAAGATGTTCACACTGATAGAAGGAGCACCAAAGCAGTGGTTATAATCACGGTTTTATGGGCGTTGTGGCTCGAAAGAAATAATCGTGTGTTCAGGGGCGAGGCAAGGAACGTACACTGGATTGTTACTCAACAAAGCCCTCTTCAAAAGGCATTGTTAGTAGGCCTGTCAAACGTGTTGATCACGTGGTAAAAGTGCTCTATCGTTTTCCGTGTCACGTAATAAACGGTATGATTTCAGTGTTCCGTTGTTCGTTTCGTTTACCATTTAGCGAAACGGCATGCACAAAAATACCTGATTTCAGTAACGGCATGTAGAAACTCATTTCAGCCTCCCTATCATTTGTCGTTTCGTTTTATTAACGAAATAAATTTAGCTACCATTATCTGTTCCATTTACCATTAACGAAACGGAATAACGTTTTTTTTTCTTCCGTTGACAGGCCTGATTGTTAGGTTTCTCTTGTTACTGGTAGCGTTTTTTGCTTGTTAGTCTTTTTTTTTGTTTTGTTTTATTACCTTTGCAGTTACTACCAAGTTTTATCTAAAAAAAAAAAGAGAAAATATTCTTCTTCTTTAACATAAAAATAGAATCAAGCTCTCTAACTTATTTTGAAATAAATGTCAAATTTTCTAACTTATTTCGAAATGTCACAAAGGACCTTCCAATCAGGCTTCGAACACGTGACCTCTAGTAAAAGTGCGTAGCACTTTGTCACTAGATCAAGAGCTGGTTCTCAAAAAATATTATTTATAATTTGCATTCCTCTTCTATAGGTTTTACAAAGAAATTATAGACACATTTGAACCTTGTAAAAAAAAACAAAAAAAAATCCAATGACTTGTATCACGATGATTTCGACCTTCAAATGCGAAATATAAACCGCAATATAATAATTTCTCTAATCCGAGGTCAGTGCAAATGGTCCGACCAGCTGTAGATTTGTCTGCACAATTTTTTTGGTTAAAAATGCCCCTTATTAATTGATTTTATTATATTACTTCCATTTTTTTTTCTTATATCTTTCCTTAACTATTATTTTCTTAATAGTTCCGTCTATATTTCTGAGAGAAAAAGGTCATTGTTATCCTCATTAAAAAAAAATTATAAATTTCAGGTTTAGATTTGTCTGCAAGGTCTTCACACATTTCACGACGAGTGCGGGAGGCAAGGAAGCTAGTCGGAGAGAGTAGGATTCGTTTAGGTAGTTGGAATGTAGGGTCCTTAACAGGAAAGTTAAGAGAGTTAGTTGATACTTAATACTGCGATTAGGAGACGTGTGAATATCTTATGCGTGCAAGAGACTAAATGGACTGGCCAGAAAGCAAAGGAAGTAGAGAATACCGGGTTTAAATTGTGATATACAGGACAAAAGCGCGATAAAAATGTAGTAGGTATCTTAATCGACAAGAGCCTTAAAGACGGAGTAGTGGACGTTAGGAGACAAGGAGATAGGATCATTCTAGTTAAGCTAGTTTTTTGGGACCTAGTTCTGAACGTCATTAGTGCGTACGCTCCACAAGTAGGACTAAGCGAGGCCCTCAAAATCAAATTTTTGGAAGATTTAGATGGCATGATTAGAAGTGTGCCAAACACTGAAAGGCTTTTTATTGGAGGAGATTTCAACAGACATGTAGGCGAAACTAGTGGAGGGTTTGGGAGGGTGCATGGAGGTTTTGGATATGGTGACAGGAATCAAGAAGGTGAGGACTTCTTGAACTTGGCCATAACTTATGACCTCATGGTAGCTAACACCTTTAGAAAAAGACAATCTCACTTAGTTACCTTCAGTAGTGCTCAACACTCCTTACTAGGAGAGAGGACAAACGGGCTTGCGTTGATTGCAAGGTTATACCTGGAGAGTGTGTTATCTCACAATATAAATTGGTGGTGGCTGACTTTTGTTTCTCGACGTGCTTCAAAGTAAGTAGAGGCGCTCGAGTGGCAAGAACGAAGTGGTGGAAGCTCAAAGGAGATGTGTCTAGTATATTTAGGAACAAATTGATTGCAGAAGGACCATGGACTGTAAAAGCGGAAGCGAATGTGATGTGGAAAGAGATGACAATATGCATTCAGAAGATAGCTACGGAAGTGTTGGAGTTATGTCCTAGAAGCCAATCATTATGGCTACTTCTATGGTTTATGTTATTGATGATATTTTATCATTTGTTCCTTGATTTATTTATTGATAGATCATTCAGGTTGAGGATCTGAATTGTAGATCTCTATAATTCATTTGTTCATAAATGACATTAATAAATCTAAAGATGTCCATAATCTTGATAATTAACAAGGAGCATTAATTATCAAATAAGATTAGTATGCAAGTTAAGCGATGATTAAGTTCTACAAATCATAGGTAAAGAGTTACCAACTTAATTGCATATGTATATGTTGTAGAACATAGTACAGGACTTGACCCAAATGAAATAAACATATGGATTGTGTTATGTGTCATTGTTTATTTCATATGTTGTTGATTCTAAGTTTGAGATGCTCAGCTTTTCCACATGAGGATAGGTTCTATAAATATCGTCTAACGTTGATTCCTGATAAAGGCTGCTATACGGACTTTATTTATGTTCTCTTGAATTGTGCGGGGAAAAGTTGTTCATCAAGAAAATCGTATGTCCCTCATTAGTTTACCTAGTGAGTGATGATATCTGTTTGGGCCCCTTGATGGAGATGGATTGTTTGCTAGCAACTTGTACAATCATCTCTATATCAAGAAATGTATAATCTGCAAGAGTGACACATTCCTATCTTGGATTATACAAGGATATCATGTGACGTAAGAATCAGACAAGGAAATACTAATATTTCTTATGCAGGATTAAGATATTGTAACGGTACACTATTTATGCGAATTGGGAATCATAACGTGTTGCTAGATACCGCTTATGATTATTGGAAATAAATAATGATTTATTCTCCATGGCCAACATAGCATAAATCCTCAAAGGGTCACACAAATAGGACTTTAACCAAACTTGCATTATTTATTTGTATTGGGGAATACAAAACTTGATGAGTTGATTAATTAATTATATATCGTTGCGAACCGTTATAATTAATTGTGTCAAAAGGATCATGTTAGAATAAATTAATGCATATGCTAATCCATTAATAATTATCAATAAATTGATGATTATTTGTTCAACAATATTTAATATAATTATAAGAATTATATTGAATATACATATGGACTTTTATTTGAGCCGAAATAAGAAGTATTTTATTGGCCCATTGAATAATTAGTTTAATGGCTTTAATTAAGAGGAAATGCAAAATAGAAATGGCCCATTTGAGCCCATTTCTTGGCCGGCCACAAGATGGCATGTTTGTAATTAGTTACAAAAGGGGTTAGGTAGAGATAAGCACTATATAAGGACCACATAAGATGGCTTAAAACCCTAGTTGCTTTCTCTCTCTTTGACCTCTCCTAGCCGCCACCATTCTTTGGAGAAAATTTCAGATTTTCTCCATTGATTGGACTATCCTCTTGCTTCTTAATCTAGTTCATGTGTTGAACAAAAATTCTCTACACAATTACTTGGTTAATTGATTGAAGAGACACTAGTTGGATTAGCTTCTCCCTCATCCTTGCTAGCACAAGTTGAAAAGGGATTGGTTAATACTCCTTGGTGGACTCGAGGCGGCCGGCCGGTGATTTGGAGGAGGTGAAGGCACGCCACCGATTCCCACGCCTTGGAAAAACCTCACAAGAACGATTTGTGAGAGGTACAATCCTCCTACACCCTTTCTCTCTTGTGTGTGAATGCCTTGCACTAGATCTTGTGATTTGCTTGTTCTTAATGGGATTAATTATTTGTAATTAGTCTAAAATTAAAATAATAGCATTTCCTAACAGTGGTATCAGAGCTTTGGTCGTGCTTAAGGTTTTTCACACTTAATTAATTGAGAAATTCGTAATTAATTAAGTTAATTAGTGATGTGCATGCTTGCTGGCCCTGGAATGGCTGTTTTCTGTCTTGTTGCTTGTTTTTCGTGGTGTAAAGCTCTCTGAAATTTTTTCCTTCTTATTGGAGGTTGTAGCCCTTTGAGTTGTGGTTGTTTTCCCACTGGAATCATTGAAATTCGATGTAAAATGAATTTTTAGTGATTTAAACGGTAACGGTGCGTAGATCTGTTATTCTGCTGCACAGTTCTGTTGTTGTGGTTGGTAACAAATAAGTTTGTATACAAAGTACCTGTAACTTTTAGATAGGATTAATCTAAACTTGATGCTCTTTCTGGATATGTAAATTTTGTTGCATATTTCGGATCTTATGTGGGCGTTCAAGGATGAAAAGTGATGAAGTTGTCAGATCTGTTTTTTTCAAACAAACTGATTGTTTTGAAAAACTGTACTTATTGAGAAACTTTTATGGAAAAGTGTTTAAATGGAAATGTTCTCCTTTAAGTCTGGAATCTGTGAAAATTAATTTCATAGATTTTCATTGAGATTTGATACCTCAACCGAGTGAAACCTTTTTGGTCGACGGTCAGTTCCAGAACAGGATACCTTGCTTAAATGCTTGTTATCTCATTGATCTTGAATATAACTTATGGATTTTCTTTTCATGGACTGATAGCCTATTGTATGTAGTATTTTTCTATGTAAATTGTTTGCTGGAAAAATATCAAGGGGATGATCATACAGATCAAAAGGTTGAGACCCATAACAGAATTTTCTCTAACGGTGCTTCGCGCACAATTTGAGGATTTGTCTTTTTTGGTTCTCCCTGATGGTAATTGATCTCTCCTTGAGATTTTTACAGGTAACCACAATCTTTGTAAGGAGTTCTCTGGATTTATTTCGGATTTTTTGGAGACCGAATTATTTTGAATTTTTCGGGACCCGAATTTCGTATTTTAATTAGTTAAAATAGTTTCTAATTGATCATTTTATTGAAAGGTTAATTAGAAGACTCCTTAAATACCCTCCTTTCTGTTTTGTTGGTTGGATTTAATTTAAAAGAGCTTAAACAATTAGTTGTTAAGGTTAAGCTTTCTTTGCATTTGAAAAACTTGAGCAACAAGTATGCACAAAGATTCTAATTAATGAAATTAATTAAGGAACAAGTGAATCATGTATATTGTATATGTGCTAACTTTGTTTTGTAGGAGGATGTGGGTTTGATATGGCTCAAGATGTCAATGCCTTGTGTGTTGTAATATATTGTGAATGCATGTGATTGCTTGTAAAGTGGCCTAAGGTGCCTTGATCATTAATTGGTTAATTTTTGATGTAACTTGTGAGGCTTGCATGCCCCTAAGGCCTAGGCGGGGTTTTAGGAATTTATCACATGTATTTATTTCCCTTAATTATTAGATAGGATCTTAGTAATTAGTGGGAGGACTTGATTAGATTAGTCTCGTTACATGGAGATGCGACGAAGATTAATGCAAGCGGGAGCCATACAAACCCACGGCAATGTTTGAAATGCATATGATTATGTGATTGTTTGAGAATGCCTTGAATTGTCATAGGTAGGTATGGGTGTATGCTTACACGACCACCAAACAAGAGTCACATAAATTGTTTTGTCCCAAATTTCGATTAAGTTAATTCGTCCTCCTTCTCTCTATCCCCTTCAAGACAATTGATTGTTTATTGATGCATTCCGCCGACGCGGACATCGTACTCCATCATTGTAGTCGGGGTGTAAATCGGATTTGCAAGGAGCAAATAGAGAGAAGTTACTTTTCAATGGATCCTAATCAGATTGGACATTGGGACGAAGTTCGCGATGCGAACCAAGGATCATAAAGTTGTATGATCGGTTAAGAGAACCTACCCTATATTAGTTGGCTTGATGTTGTGCCGACGCCATCATCATTTCAACGAAAGTAGGGGACTTGGAAATCCATTACATTTAGGGACATTAATTTAATGTAGTGGAAGTTTTACTTTATGGAAGTTAAAACAAAAGCATAAACTAAATGACCTTAAATTTTGATATTGTTGTAGATGTCTTCCTCGTCTTTTACGCTACGTTCTCTTCTTGAAAAGGAGAAACTTGCCTTCAATGGTGCCAATTTTTTGGATTGGCACCGCAACCTTAGGCTTGCCCTTAGGTTTGAGAAGAAGGAGTATCTCTTGACCACTCCCTTACCTCATCTTCCTGAAGAGAAGGCTCCCAAAGAGGACCATGATAACTATGAAAAGCATCATGGAGACGACATAGAGATGTCGGTCTTGATTGTTGCGGTCATGGACAATGAGCTCCAAAAGGAGTACATTGATAGTGGTCTTGGAGTGTTTGAAATCATCTCTCGTCTCTCAAGAACTTTTAAGACCAAAGCTCGTACCGAAAGGGGCAAACTCATCAAGGCCGTCGCCAACACTCGTTTGGCGGAGGGTCATGAAGTTGGCCCACACGTCATGAGGATGGCGGGGTTGTTTCGGCAGCTTGAAAGCCTTGACACGCCCTTCCCACCGGAGGTTGTCCAAGACTTTATTCTCAACTCTCTTCCTCAGAGTTACTCGGGGTTCGTTGTGAACTACCGTATGAATGGCATGGATAAAAGTTTGGAGGATCTCCAAAACATGCTCATGGAAACTGAGGAGAGTCTCAAGAAAGAGAAAGGGTCTAAGGATGTTCTTGCTGTGAATGACAAGGGAAGGAAGATCAAGAAGAAAGCCCGAAGAAACAAGAGAGGCAAAGGCCCGGTGACGCCCCAAGGCTCGTCCAAGGGAGCTCCCGTGGGTTCAAGGAAGAAGAAGAACCCGGTCACTTCCGATACCGTGTGCTACTATTGTAGTGACAAGGGCCATTGGAAGAGGAACTGCCCCAAGTACCTTGCTGATAAGAAGGCTGGAACCGTCCGTCCTTCTACTTCAGGTATATTTGTCATTGAAACCCTTCTCGCTACCTCAAGCAATGACTGGATATTTGATACTGGTTCATGCGCTCACATTTGTCGAAATGTGCAGGCACTAAAGAGTAGGAGGCGGCTCGAGAGAGGCGAAGTTCAACTCCGCGTCGGTAACGGCACGTGCATCTCCGCTATGGCCGTTGGGAATGTGGAATTATCTTTGCCTTCTGGTTTTGTGTTGGAACTCAAGGATGTTTATGTAGTTCCATGTATCACTCGAAACATTATCTCTATCTCATGTTTGGACTTGGATGGTTTTGATGTTGTAATAAAGAACAAGTGTTTGACTTTGTTTCGTGATGAAGTTCGTTATTGTGTTGCGCATTTATCGAATGGTCTTTATATGCTTGATTGTAATGAACTTGTTTTGAGTGTTGAGAATGACAATAGGAAACGTAAGATTTCTCAAGAGAATGCAACTTTGATGTGGCATTGCCGCTTAGGTCACATCAATGAGAAGCGCATCAAGAGATTACAAACCGTTGGTCTCTTGGATCAATTCGCTTTCGAGCCAATTGACACATGCGAGTCTTGTTTGATGGGAAAAATGACCAAAGCGCCTTTTTCCAACAAAGGGACAAGGGCAAATGACTTGTTGGACCTTGTACATACCGATGTATGTGGACCTATGAGCATTTGCGCACGTGGTGGTTATTCATACTTCATCACTTTCACCGATGATCATAGTAGATACGGGTATATCTACTTGATGCGGCACAAGTCCGAATCCTTTGACAAGTTCAAAGAATTCAAGAATGAAGTTGAAAACCAACTTGGTCGAAAGATTAAAGTCTTACGTTCCGATCGTGGAGGAGAGTACTTGAGTCATGAGTTTGGTGATTATCTAAAGGAGTGTGGAATAGTTCCACAACTCACTCCGTCGGGAACACCACAATGGAATGGTGTATCCGAAAGGAGGAATCGAACTTTGCTAGACATGGTTCGATCGATGATGAGCCAAACCGATTTGCCTAAATCGTTTTGGGGCTATGCTTTAGAGACCGCAGCTTTTACACTAAACCGTGTTCCGTCTAAGTCCGTTGAGAAGACACCTTATGAGATTTGGTTTGGTAAGAAACCAAACATGATGTTTCTCAAGATTTGGGGTTGTGAAGCTTATGTGAAAAAGCTAGTGAGCGATAAGCTTGGACCCAAATCGGACAAGTGTCATTTCGTAGGATACCCTAAGGAAACAAAGGGATACTACTTCTATAACCGTGTCGAGAACAAGATAGTTGTTGCTCGTCATGCCGAGTTCTTGGAGAAGGAATTTCTCGCAAGAAGAAGTAGTGGGAGTAATGTGGTTATTGAAGAAATTCAAGAACCACCACAAGACATGCCTCAAATAGGTAATGTAGTTATTCCCAATGAGGTTCCAAATGAGGTAGTAGCCGAACCCGTTCCACAAGCCGTTGTGGAAGAGGTTCAAGAGAATACTCCCTCAAATGAGGACTCGAACATATCGCGAGTCGATTATGTTCAAGAAACTCAAAGTTTTGGGGATCAAGAACCGACTCCACAAGCCGTTGTGGAACAAGTTCAAGAACCTCAAGAACCTCAAGCACCCATTCTACGAAGGTCTACAAGGGAAAGTCATCCACCCGAAAGGTACTTGGGTTTGCACGATGTCCTCGTCATTGCGAATGACGAACCTTTGACCATTGATGACATGATGAAGAAATCCGACTCCAAGGAATGGCTCAAAGCCATGGAATCCGAAATGCAATCCATGTATGACAACAAGGTTTGGACCTTGGTTGACCTTCCCAACGGAGTAAAACCCGTTGAGAACAAGTGGATCTTTAAAAGAAAGGTCGACATGGATGGCAACTTGACCATTTACAAGGCACGACTTGTTGCGAAAGGTTACAAGCAAATTCATGGTATTGACTATGAAGAAACCTTCTCGCCCGTCGTCATGTTCAAGTCAATTCGGATCTTGTTAGCAATTGCCGCATTTTATGACTATGAGATATGGCAAATGGATGTCAAAACCGCCTTCCTAAATGGAAATTTGGAAGAGGATGTGTACATGACACAACCCGAGTGTTTTGTGGATCCTAAGAATGCTAACAAGGTTTGCAAGCTTCAAAGGTCCATTTATGGATTGAAGCAAGCATCGCGGAGTTGGAACAAGCGCTTTGATGAAGAAGTCAAGAAGTTGAACTTCATTCAAAGCGAAAAGGAACCTTGTGTTTACAAGAGGATTAGTGGGAGCGTGGTCGTATTTCTTGTTCTATATGTTGATGATATACTCTTGATCGGGAATGATATTCCAGAATTGAATGATGTCAAGGATTCATTGAAGAAGGTGTTCTCAATGAAAGACTTGGGCGAAGCCGCCTACATCCTAGGAATCAAAATCTATAGAGATAGATTTAGGAGGTTGTTAGGCTTGAGCCAAGATGCATATATTGGCAAGGTGTTGGAAAAACACAAAATGGCCAGTTCCAAGAAGGGTTACTTGCCTATGTCACATGGCATATTCTTGAGCAAGACTCAATGTCCGACGGAAGATGCAGATAGGAAATTCATGAACAAGTTTCAATATCCATCTGTGGTCGGATCAATCATGTATGCCATGCTATGCACTCGCCCCGATGTGGCACATCCGATTAGTGTGACTAGTCGATACCAAGCTAACCCTGGTATGCCACACTGGACCGCAGTCAAGAATATCCTCAAGTATTTGAAGAGAACACAAGATAGCATCCTCGTGTACGGTGGAGACCAAGAGCTCGTTGTAAGTGGTTACACCGATGCTAGTTTCCAAACCGATCGAGATGATGCTAAGTCACAGTCCGGCTATGTATTCCTGCTCAATGGTGGTGCCGTAAGTTGGAAAAGTTCCAAGCAAGAAACTACGGCCGATTCCGTCACCGAAGCGGAATACTTAGCGGCTGGTGAAGCGGCGAAAGAAGGCGTTTGGATCAAGGAGTTCTTGACCGAGCTGGAGGTGGTTCCAAGCATCTCAGGTCCAGTGGATCTCTACTGCGACAACACGGGAGCCATAGCTCAGTCCAAGGAGCCTAGGTCTCACCAAAAGACCAAACACATTCTACGACGATTCCATCTTATCCGTCAGTTTGTGAATGACGGGTGGATCAAGGTCAAGAAGGTGGACGGTGCCGCGAACACAGCGGACCCTCTGACAAAGCCTTTGTCTCGAGCCGCACATGAGTTGCATGTTGCATCCATGGGGATTAGGCGTATGCCTGAGTGGCTTTGAGTTGTATCTTTTACTTTGAGGCTTTAGTATGAGACATGTATATTTTGGATATTACATTGAGTACTATGCACTTGCTAGAAGTCATTGTTGATTGACTCTAGGCCAAGTGGGAGATTGTTGGAGTTATGTCCTAGAAGCCAATCATTATGGCTACTTCTATGGTTTATGTTATTGATGATATTTTATCATTTGTTCCTTAATTTATTTATTGATAGATCATTCAGGTTGAGGATCTGAATTGTAGATCTCTATAATTCATTTGTTCATAAATGACATTAATAAATCTAAAGATGTCCATAATCTTGATAATTAACAAGGAGCATTAATTATCAAATAAGATTAGTATGCAAGTTAAGCGATGATTAAGTTCTACAAATCATAGGTAAAGAGTTACCAACTTAATTGCATATGTATATGTTGTAGAACATAGTACAGGACTTGACCCAAATGAAATAAACATATGGATTGTGTTATGTGTCATTGTTTATTTCATATGTTGTTGATTCTAAGTTTGAGATGCTCAGCTTTTCCACATGAGGATAGGTTCTATAAATATCGTCTAACGTTGATTCCTGATAAAGGCTGCTATACGGACTTTATTTATGTTCTCTTGAATTGTGCGGGGAAAAGTTGTTCATCAAGAAAATCGTATGTCCCTCATTAGTTTACCTAGTGAGTGATGATATCTGTTTGGGCCCCTTGATGGAGATGGATTGTTTGCTAGCAACTTGTACAATCATCTCTATATCAAGAAATGTATAATCTGCAAGAGTGACACATTCCTATCTTGGATTATACAAGGATATCATGTGACGTAAGAATCAGACAAGGAAATACTAATATTTCTTATGTAGGATTAAGATATTGTAACGGTACACTATTTATGCGAATTGGGAATCATAACGTGTTGCTAGATACCGCTTATGATTATTGGAAATAAATAATGATTTATTCTCCATGGCCAACATAGCATAAATCCTCAAAGGGTCACACAAATAGGACTTTAACCAAACTTGCATTATTTATTTGTATTGGGGAATACAAAACTTGATGAGTTGATTAATTAATTATATATCGTTGCGAACCGTTATAATTAATTGTGTCAAAAGGATCATGTTAGAATAAATTAATGCATATGCTAATCCATTAATAATTATCAATAAATTGATGATTATTTGTTCAACAATATTTAATATAATTATAAGAATTATATTGAATATACATATGGACTTTTATTTGAGCCGAAATAAGAAGTATTTTATTGGCCCATTGAATAATTAGTTTAATGGCTTTAATTAAGAGGAAATGCAAAATAGAAATGGCCCATTTGAGCCCATTTCTTGGCCGGCCACAAGATGGCATGTTTGTAATTAGTTACAAAAGGGGTTAGGTAGAGATAAGCACTATATAAGGACCACATAAGATGGCTTAAAACCCTAGTTGCTTTCTCTCTCTTTGACCTCTCCTAGCCGCCACCATTCTTTGGAGAAAATTTCAGATTTTCTCCATTGATTGGACCATCCTCTTGCTTCTTAATCTAGTTCATGTGTTGAACAAAAATTCTCTACACAATTACTTGGTTAATTGATTGAAGAGACACTAGTTGGATTAGCTTCTCCCTCATCCTTGCTAGCACAAGTTGAAAAGGGATTGGTTAATACTCCTTGGTGGACTCGAGGCGGCCGGCCGGTGATTTGGAGGAGGTGAAGGCACGCCACCGATTCCCACGCCTTGGAAAAACCTCACAAGGACGATTTGTGAGAGGTACAATCCTCCTACACCCTTTCTCTCTTGTGTGTGAATGCCTTGCACTAGATCTTGTGATTTGCTTGTTCTTAATGGGATTAATTAGTTGTAATTAGTCTAAAATTAAAATAATAGCATTTCCTAACAGGAAGTGCTTGGAGTTACCAGAGGAACCGCGAACCAAAAGACACTTGGTGGTGGAACGACGACGTACAGAAAGCCATTAAAGAAAAAAAAGGAATGCTACAAGTGCTTGCACCATGACAGGAGCGAGGACAATGTACAAAAGTACAAATTGGCGAAGAAAAATGCAAAAAAAGCAGTGAGTAAAGCAAATGATCGGACTTTTGAAGATCTATATCAGAAGCTAAATACGAAAGAAAGCAAGAAGGGATCGGCATTGAGCCCTTACATTAGGACATGTGATAGTGTGACTAGTGACTTTCCTATTAAAATAGGATTACATCAGGGATCGGCATTGAGCTTTTACATTTTTGCCTTGGTGATGGATGAGATCACGAGGGACATACAAGAAGAGATTCCTTGGTGTATGCTCTTTGCGGATGATGTGGTGCTAATCGATGAGAGTAGGATAGGTGTTGATAGGAAATTAGAGTTGTGGAGACAAACTCTAGAGTCGAAAGGGTTTAGACTTAGTAGAACTAAGACGGAGTATATAAGGTGTGATTTTAGTGGGGCAAGACCAGAAGATGGAGATGTTCGTTTAGATGGGCAGGTAGTACCTATGAAAGACATTTTTAAATATCTGGGGTCGATGCTACAGAGTGATGGCAACATAGATGAAGATGTTAGTCATAGGATAAGATCAAGGTGGGTGAAATGGCGACAAGCATCAGGAGTGTTATGTGACAAGGAAGTTTCACGGAAGCTAAAAGGCAAGTTCTATAGGACGACAATTAGACCTGCGATGTTGTATGGCGCTGAATGTTTGGCTACTAAAAGACGACACGTCCAAAAGATGAGTGTAACAGAGATGCGCATGTTGCGGTGGATGTGTGGACATACGAGGAGGAACCGGATTAGAAATGATGACATGCGAGATATGGTTGGGGTTGCACCGATAGAGGAGAAGTTGGTCCAACATCGTTTGAGATGGTTTGGGTATGTCCAACGTAGGCCCTCAGAAGCACCAGTGCGTAACGAAATTCTCAACCACTTTCAAAATACAAGGAGTGTCGGAGGTGGACCAAAATTGACATGGGAAGAAGCTGTTAAAAGGGACTTTAAAGAATGAAAGTCTCCGAGGAGTTGGCGTTAGATAAGACCGCATGGAAGCTAGCAATTCACGTATCGGAACCATGAGATGCTAATTATTTTTTGTCTTAGCTAATTTTTTTTGTCTTAGTTTTTCCAGCTCACGGCTCTAGTTTAGAATTTAGGATTCGTAAATGGAATGAGAAGGTAGCAGCGTCATTTTTTGTTTGTTTTAAATGATGTTGCTATGAAAAATTAGCTGCTGTCCGGATGACCTTCCAGTGCAAACGGGAAACGATCTGATTTTAAAGTGGAAAAAAAAAAAAAAAAAAAAAAAAACCACGTCACCGAAATTTCTTGTAAACTAGAGCTGCTTAAAATCCAATTTCTAGGCTAGTCGTGCTGACAAAATCAAATGTGCCATTTTGAATCGTAACATAAATTCCACAATTCTATGTGCCAAACCCGTTAAAAGGACGATTGAAAAATCTTTTATCCGAAAATTTATTTCACGCAAAATGAGATCTTCCTCCAATACATATATCTGTTGATACATATAGTAGTTTTTCAATCCATTTTTTTCGTTGCTTTTCCATTTTTTCATTTCAGATTAAGGCCGCCTGATTAGTTTATTCTCTTACTTAAGCCCTTCAGAGTTCAGACTTCTTCTTGTAGTTTAGGGAATGCTGCATTTTCCAAACATGTGCTGAGAATTACAAATCGTAATAAAAATAAAAAATGAAGTGCAGAAGTGTACAAGTGCCTGCACAAATTAAAGGGCCTAGTTTGGTGTCCTTATAACCACAACGGTGTATGAAGCCTCGTAACTATTTTATGGGCCAGGAGAGTTTATGGGTTTGCCGTGGCACAGAAGTTGTCAAACACTTCTCATCACTTTTTCCTATCAATTTTTTTCTTAATATCCACACCCTTAGGCTATTAAGATTTACAACAAAGAGTAATCTAATTGTACTTATTTATGAGGATCAATTGAGATTTAAGACCACATCATTCGAGTCCTGAAGAGGCAAGTGTTACATTAACCAGGTCCGAAAAGAGGATACTTAAAGATTGCAAATCTTAATTACTACCCAACCTGCTGTTTAATACTGGATGACACAAGATTAAATTGGTTGACATGCCTAATCAATCAAGCATAAGTGCCCATAAACTCACCTGTTACAATCGAAGTTCATGCTGATAGAGAAGGGCAGTGGCGTGTGGCAAGCTTCAGGGAGGTTGGTGATGGCATCATCCTTCAGTCCTGAGATGCCATGTGCTGCTTGTTTCATGCAGTTGCACGCAAAGCGGCGTTCTTCTGTGTTCTTCAGTGTCCCCTTCAGCTTCTTGACTCCTGTACAGCAGTTTTCAGAGGGCTCCTTCTGTCCCCCGGTCAGGTATTTCACACAGGGTTCCATGCAGAGGTCCACTTCGCCACATGAAATGGCATAGTTTGGCGCGGCGACCACATAGGACACTGCAAGGGCGACAAGTAGAGCAGCAAATATCGCCTTCATGGTGAATTAGTACTGCAGTTTGGGATTAGCTTTTCTGCTGGAGTGCAGAGAGAGTGGGTTAAGTGAAGTGATATCCTGCTGTGTTGGATGGTTGATATTTACTTAATTTGAGGAGCGAATTTATAGAAGTGAGGGAGCAGATGAGGACAAATCAGTTTGTTCTTTTAATGAGACCATATAGGTCGCTTCTTTGCTTCTGCTTCTGAACAGAAAGATTATTGCTCTGTTGTTAAAGATAAGGTGATATCAAAATGGTTCCGTGTTTGTTAGAAAAGGCTGTTCAATATGCCAGTGCCACTGGAGAAGTTAGGACTCAGGAGATATGACCGACAAATTTTTGTAAACTAGATTATTCTTACGCAAAAAAAAGTTAAAATGAAAATTCAAGGAACGCTATTTTTAATTCGGCCTTCCAATAACAAATTGACGATTCTATTAAGTGTTAACCTTAACTTTACCGATAATGATAAGAAGGTTTTGTTCTTTAAACATCAGTTTTAATCACCAGTAGATACATCATAGTACATCCCAAAATTACTTAGCAACAGTCAATAAGTAGTTGCCAAAACCAAAGAAAAAAGAACAAAAAATCTGATAAATGGCCAATGTTACACAGGAACGGTCCAGATCTGTGCTGGAATTACTTCAGATTTCAACTCCTGAACTCAGTAGTGCTACGATTAAATTGTAAAAGTGCTTATTTTCCAAATTCCATATTTGTTGGAATTCAAGAAAAACGATTATTGCGTTCCTAAATAAAATTTATCAAATTATTTTCAAAATCAATAGATAAGTAACTACTTGAATAAAAATCTGTTGGATTCAATGTTATATGACATGTTATTTTCTTCTTCCACTATTATTGTACATAATTTCTTAACTATACAAATTAGCTGGCAGCCTTGGCTTAGCAATGGCTATGAGTGGCACCGCTTTAGGCATAGTCATACCATACACCTCCCGTGTATCTATGTCTTCTGGCCGCTCTCCGCATGGTGGTGACCAATCAAAGCAATGAAATAATCTCGCTAATGCCAGGAGCACCATTGTTGTACCAAGAGGTGCACCAGGACACTTTCTTTTACCAGCTCCAAACGGTAAAATTTTGAAGTCGGGCCCATGGCTTATCTCTACTCTCTTATCACCATCCTCCAAGTGTCTCTCGGGTCTAAATTCGTCAATGTTACTCCACACACGCGTATTTCGGCCTAACGCATGTGTATTTATGAAGATGCGTGTCTTTTCTGGTATGTCATACCCTCTGATTTTGGTTGGTTTTAACGATTCATGAGGGATTAAAAAGGGACCAGCAGGGTGCATGCGAAAGGTCTCTCGAACAATGGATCGTAGATAGGGTAGTTGTGCTAGGTCTGATTCTTGGACCAAGCGGTCGCATCCCACGACAAAATCAAGCTCGGATTGGACCTTTTTTAGCACATGAGGGTGTCGGATCACCTCTGCCATGGCCCACTCATTGGTTACAGATGATGTGTCAGTTGCTGCTGCAATCATGTCCTACATAAAAAAGAAAAACACTGTTATAAAATAAGCATCTGTAGTTAGTATCGGCAGCTCTAATAGTAATTAATCAGTATCACATTCACTTAAAAGTATGACTAAGAACAGTTAAATTAATACAAATGTAAGGAAACAGTGGATAGTATGATAATTAATTAGAACCAAATTGTTTAGTTCCTGTACTTCTGAGTAAAAGCTTGTGCAAATTTTAGAAGTAGAAAAATGTAACACCTGCATAAGAGCTTTGATCTCTACATCCTCCATGTGTGCCTTGCCATTGTCCCCTGGCAAGGAAAGAAGTACATCAACAAAATCCATCTCCACTTTGCTCTCATCATCAGGATCATTATCATCATCTTTTCTCTTCCTTTTCCTTTCTCCTCTCTCTCTGTGCTCGTCAACTATCTTTTGATGAAACTCATCTATCTTTTTTTCCACCTCTCTCATCTTCTTTTCACATCCATATGGATCAACCCACCTCCAGGCAGGTAAATAATCCCCCAGATAAATCAAACCCAACAACCGAAACAATTCATGTGTTATATGCATGAATTCAGTTGCCTCCTTTGGTCCTGCAGATCCGGTACCAAAATATTGCTTTCCTAGTAGCATCCTAGTAACATTATTCATGGAAAAGGCGCCAAGAATATCCCTTAAATTGACGGGCTGCCCCATCTGAGCCTGGGCCCACACAGACCTGACCAAGTGCTGGGCCTCCTCGGCTCGATGTGACGAGAAGGACTCTAGCCTTTTGGTTGTTAACAAATGTTCCATGCAAATCCTCCTCATGCGCTTCCAATGTGGTCCCAACGGGGCCAATGCCACATCACCACAGCCATATGCAAGGTGCACAGCTGCGAGTGTACTTGGCCGGGATGCCAAAACATCATCTTGTTTGAGAAGGATTTCTCGGATCACATCTGGATCATCTGTTGTGATTGCATCAACGTTGCCTAGGCGGAGATAAACTAATGGACCATATTCAGTGCAAAATTTTGCTAAGTCTCTATGAGGGAGGGGGCCCAGTTGTAAGAGGTTACCGATAATGGGCCACCGGGGCGGTCCCGGTGGTAGTCTTAGATTTGTGGTCTGAAACCTTTTTCTAAAAATGTTTGAGATAAGAATCACTGAAGTGAGAACTATGATCAATAAGAGGATATCCATGGAGATTGGAATTTGTTTGCCGTTAAAGAGAAAAGCACTTAGGGAGAGCATTTATTATTACTGTGAGGTTTGTCATGATTTATGTGTTTGTCAATGTAGTTAGTTCCCCTGCGAAGGATGATACCTTAAAAGGACATAATCTTGGCATGTTCAGTAAAACAAGACTAAAACGAGGCTATTTTGTCATGACATGCTTTATGTATGTTGTTTAGGTTGTGTTCGGTTTTAGTCAACCAAGATCGAAATAAAAATACAAATTATCCAATAACCTATGTTTAAGTTCAAAACCAAGACCTAAGTTGAGCATGATTTATAATCTGTAAACCAATTGCGTCGTAATGTGTTACACTGTGCAATTAACTTTCTTTTGCGTTAATTGCTTTTTTTTTTTCCCTTGCATGTAAAATAGCGAGCAGGAACTGCATGTATCTTTCGATACTACAAGGGTCCTGCCGTATATTTCAGATAAGTCCTTGACTCGTACCTTTTATATATCATGTAACTTCCTGGAAATCTTATAGTAAAAATACAGCAATCAATCAGCAGTTTACTTCATTATATAATTTGCAACTTGTTTTGCAAACTCCTATTTGAAACATTGAATCCTAGGCGTGTCGATTAGTTAATTACTGATGCATAAAATTTTCCAAGAGGCAGACCGGTTATATATTGAAAATGACATGGAAAAGACCCACGAGCAATATTTTCCTCTTCCTAACTCCAGCTCTAAAAAAAAAAAAAAAAAAAAAAACGCCCTTCTACCACTTGGGTAATTCGAGGGAAAAAAGAATAACCAGAAAACAAAAATTTAATCAAAATTATATATAAGAGGAAAAAAACTTCCTCATATCAACAATGCCTTCAACTTCCAATAGTAGAATCTCTTCCACCTTCATGCTGGAGAAATCATGAAATTTCTCAAATTTGCACAAATAAACCCAAAACGGACAATTTACTCCTGTGTGGGCCCTCTTCAATAATAGAGTAAGTGCCAGGAAAATCACTCTTTCACCTTTAGTGGACACAAAGTCCATTGCAATAACCATGTTCAGGTCTCCTTTGGGTTCTTGCTTCTACTTGGAATTCGCAATTTCATATCTCTACAGCAAATTAATGCACAAAACGAGTAATCCAGTGCAAGGTTTAAGAGATTATCTGACATTACAGCAGTGGGCCCGACCTCGGGACAATTTGTTCCAAAGACAAAGCATTTGTCGAGGGGACTGGTAGTGTGCAGTAAAATAGTTCTCCAAGCAGCCGTACTGACAGAACTTCCAGCTATGGGAGTACTGGACCGGGTCAGTAGAGTTCAATTTCTCCACCCATAGACCCATGCTTACATCTTCCATTTTAAACAACTACATCACATACAGAAGAAACAACAGATAAATAAATAAATAATGGATTATAACTAATATTCTGATGTCCTGTACATAATAACCTCAAAATGTTATGCATATCCCACAACTTGTGATGTATAATTTAATGCATGGAATATGTCATCTGTGACTGGGCCCCTATTCTTTCATAATTTTCCAAAAATTCAGAAACAGTATTCCTATATCCTTCTAGTACGAATAACAAAAAGAGAGATGTGGAAGTTTGAGTATCTTTCCAAAAGAAATTGCTCATGTTTTATAAGCATATATATGTAATGTATCTTTATTTTTGGTAAGAGCATATGTATCTGTTTCTTAGCAGGTGCCTAAGAAATTTCTTGTTTATGCCATTAGTGAGGCACACAGAGAGAGAGAGAGAGAGAGACTGACCCTTAGTCTTTGATTTGCATGCTGAGAGACTATATATTCAGCTATATCTTGTGAAATAACGTACCCAGGTCCATTTGCGTATGGTGGATATATATTTTCTGGCCATTCCTATGTTAAGCAAACAAATAGATTTTAGTCCGCATAAGTGCCAGTCCAACAAGATGATACAGTTTAGTCTAATGGAAAGATAATATTAAGAAAAAAAAGAAACTTGATAGTTGCCCAACCTCCGATGACCAATTTTGCTCTGCTATCAACTCTCAAAACATTATTTTAAATAAGCTCAAAGTAATTATACACACAGAAAAGCGAGAGGGGAAACAGAAAATTAATTGGAAATATTTTTATATAACACCCAATGTAATACAGAAAGTCAGCTTAATATTAAATGGACCTGGGCAAACCAAGGCCAATTCTACCCTTATTGTCATTAGGCCAACCAAAATACATTTTTCTTTAATGAACCTCCTTATCTTTCTGACCAAGAATTGAACGAGTTTGTTCCCAACAGGTATAACCATCAACTTCAAATACTGTGCAAATGGAAACCAGAAAGATCATTAAGGAAAAAATTGTACCTCAAAAGAGACAGCCCATTTTCCAGACCGAAGGGGCCTATGCAAGAGATTGAGGTTACCCAAATAAAGGGGTCTTTTTGAAGAGATTAATTTTATCCTTCCCATAATGACATTTACACGAACAAATGTGTCATCATCACATTTCATAACATAAGCCGCAGAGATGTTTTTGACCTGCAAGTATTTGTTTGTTTAAGCTTAGTTTGTATTAGCATTTTCTGTTGTGTAGATCAACTCACATCTATTTTGTGATATAGTGAAAGGCCAGTGGAGTTGATAATATCCCCAAAACAAACAGTATGACAACACGCCTCCTAAAATATCATAGCATATCCTAAATTCCTTGATTCTTTTGTTCTTGAGAAGATTACTCAAGCAACCCCTCCTCGCATCCTCAAAGACAAGATAAAGGGAAGATTGTTGCTAAGGATCTTTTCAAAAACATAAATTTAGAGTTGTTGGTTTAATGTTGTATCGGTGCATCATAGATGGTCAACAAGTATTTATAACAATTGATGTAAAAAAGATACACAGAGAGTGAGTGAGAGAGAGAGAGAGAGAGAGGGAGGGACAGACCCCATATTCACAGATGGCTATGGTTTTGAGAACAACAAGCTCGTAGCGGTCTACAAATGGTAAAATCACAATATCTCCGAAGTACTCAGCCTCCTTCTTCAGTACTGCATTAACCTCTTTCCTCTGGTTCTGCACCAAAATTGCAAATCAACAAATCAATACAAGGATGCTAGCAACTGTAATATACTTTTAATTGGAACATGTATGATAACCATGTCAATTAACTGATACCACGACTGAACAAAATGATAGTAGTCAGATTATGTGCATTCGCTGCCTTAGAGGTATCCACCACCTCTAATATAAAGCACACAATTCTGTGCATAGCAGCATGTACAATAAGTACTAATAGATACTGCATATACATCCACAAAACAGCAGTACAGAAACCCCAATAGATAGCACCCACTCAACCCCATATCAATGTCCTTACCAGAGCAACAAAAAATTTTGCAACCACATTAGAAGACTTGATCTCCTTGTATTGCATCCACGTCTTTCTTATTGCCATCCTCTCAGCAAAGTGGTTTGAGGCCGAGAGAATACCAATAAACAAAAACACTGGGCCCTTTGGCAGAGGTGGTGCCCTCCACTCATCTGACATTTCTATCACTTGCTTGAGAGAGAAGCTTGGATGAGTTGCAGGAAGTGCAGTTGCATACACTGAGTGTATGTCAACATCTCCCTTTATTGCCAATCCAGTTGCATCCTCTAGCGAGAAACCCTAGAAATGGTAGAAGATTACAAGAGGCAGTAAAACGCATACTAATTGAGTCACTAAAGGCATTTAAACTTTAAAGTGATAACATAAAAATGTACCGGACGATAGGGGAATGATGTGATGTGTCGACCACCAACCAAAATATGGAAACCCTCTACTCCAGCTTGAATGGTAAGTACAAACATTCTCCCCTCTACAAAGGGGAAAGGCCATGTCACAGCTGGCTTCTTTGCTCGGCCAATAAATCTTTTCAACCATGAAGTTGACTTTGATTCCTTCGAATCCGTAACATCACCTCGGGCCCACTTCTCACATTTAATGAACCCATCCACTACACACATAAATTGATATCCCTTGTTAAAAACAATGAGAAACAACTGATTGAAAATCAGAGAAATCAATTAGAGAACCCCAAAAAGGGTCATCCTGTCGAAAGAACTGTACCTTTAATTAATGGGTACCATTAAGGTTGTGCATGGTAAATAATATGTACCAGTAAAATATCCATCTGCATTATAAATATGTAAATGGTATAAGAAAATATGACTGGTGAAAAATCCGGTACTGACCAGTGCATACACATACCACAAACAAGGTGTAATTAACACAAGTGCAAAATACCAGACCAGAATCAAACGCTAGAACAATACCAAAACAAGTATGACAAGTACCACAGCAAAACTGCCATACAACACAAACCAAGTATAAGTAGTATTAGTGCTAGATTGCTAGTACCGTGGAAGCATTAGTACCTCTATCATCTTCATCCTGTGAGGGGGAACCATCGCATCGCAAAGCATGACCCCATTGCATCCTATAACACGTATTATGCTCAATCACAGGCCTCTTACTCCAATCCCCTCTTACTCGGGGATTAAGATGGAATATCTTTGGTGCATCTTCACCATCGACAGCTCTTAGCCCTTGCAATTCCACAGCAAATTGAGATACCAACACCATATCAGTATCAAAACTAGCACCTGGTACATATTCCTCATGGGCTACACGAGGTGTCCCTACCAGTGTTATGGCAGATCCAGCAGACAATCCACACGGCAGGAAGAGCATTCTGTCAGTACCTATCTCTGTACCAGCCTTTGAGACACCAGAAGGACAGCTGGGATCATTTTGTTTACCCAAATTTGATAGCTGATCCTCAAAATTTGAACCATTCAGTTCGAAATTTTCTATTTCTGACCACGCCTTTTGACCAAGGATCCACGCCTCCTCAGCCATTTTGTCCAATTCAGTTGAATTTGAAATTCCATTCCCTGCTCTTCTGTTATTATGCCAAACAGGTCTAACAGGTAGAAGATCTATTGTAGGCGAGTGACCGCGGTGAGAACCGAGGCTTATCGTATCTTCTAGTATCCTATGGTGTAAAGTGTTCTGGTGAATTGGGTTGGAGATTGCAGGAGTGTCTAGGCCAGTGAAGGTATCATCGCCACTAATATGTGCGGCAATCTCCAGAAATTTGTGAAATTTAAAGGAGATAAAGAGGAGATATAGAGATCCAATAAAGAGTAGAACATGGGATAATCTCCACCTTCTCATTATAAAAAAATGAATTAAAATAAGAAGTACTCTACTCTTTTTTGGAATTTCAGACCTGATTTAGAAGGAAGTCTCAATCATTCCACTCCTTGAAGAAACCCTTTTGTAAACAGTATCTCGAGAAAAGTAAGAACTCGTTCCAAAATGCTGTTCCACTTTTGATCTTTTCAGGTAAAAATTCAGGTATCAGGATCCAAAATGACATAAAAATGTAGACAAATTACAGAATTCAAAGCTCCGACACTGGAGAAGTCGACCCAGAAGAAGAATTCAGCGAGCTTGAGGAATTCGAGCGGAGCAAGATAGGAAAGTGAAGATCTTTTTCAACTCATTCAATAAATGACAAAAGATCTACTCAAGCGAGAAAAAAGGGAACAGGTAGATTGAGTTTGTTGACTGAATTAGAGAATGTGGACTTTCATTAATTGAAGTAATTCGAAAGGAATTTTGATTTCTCAGAGAGAAACCGTTGTGGGAATTGTTAACTAGAGGGGAGTGAGAAGGAAAAGGGAACAGCGACTGAACGAGTAAAAAGCGCAAACAGGGAGGCAAGGAAATTGTAAAATAGTCCACTAAAAAAAAGTATACGAGGGAAAACTGCCGAGTGACCCTTCGACTGGGTCAGTGGTTTACAGAAATGGCGTTCATGTTTTATTATTATTATTATTTTGTATATATAAGAATTATATTTTTGGCGGATTCAACAGTGAACTATTTTTTTTTTACATAAAATAAATTTCAAAAAAAAAACTTCACTTAAAATTATGATAAGGTGTGATATATTTTGAGTAAACACATAGTTCAAATCGAGCTGAAAAAATAATTTATAGCGAAATGTTCCTATTTTTTTTTTTCATAAAAAAAATCATGTTATTAATTACTTGTATTGAACATCACGTTTAATCGTCTGTATTGACTGTGGAGTATCCATAGATAAATATATGCCAATGGAAGTAATGAATTAGGTAGATGCTTTTGAACAGAGGAAATTATTTAATAATTTTTTTTTTTTTGTCTAACAAATCCAATAACTAGTGCTGTAAAATATTGTTTAATTAGCCTTAAATATCATATTAACCTTATAATAATAATCGCTTAACCAGACATGCATGTAATAAATTGACAAATGCACGTGGGACCGTACCACGGTGCAATATTTTTTTCTCTCTTTTACCACCGAGATTCTCTCAGATTTATGCACCAATGTTTTCAATATGTACGGTCAATTGAGAGTGAAAATTAGTCAAGACTACCAAATGGCCCAAATCATAATTTCAAATTTTATTTTCTTGTTAGAAAAATTTATTCCATCATATCAGGCCGAACATGACCCCTCTCCCCTGCCAAAAGCTATGTGGGAATTACTTCAATGGGGTACAAGCCTTATATAGGTCTTTCCTATTTTAAAGGACATTAGTTGGTTAGCAATCATTATATAGTTATCATAGATAGCGTGATGGCATGTGATAAATAATTTGACCTGCATTTTTTTTTTCATAATTCCGGAGAAAGAAACAGTCCAAAAATTCACCGATAAATGGGTTGTGAAAGGAACATTTGTCTGCATTCCTTTTGAAATTATTGCAACAAAAGGGAATTCGGCATTATATCCAGGTTATGTTACAGTTTTTAAATATAAATTAAATTCTTCCATTTTTGTTACAAGTAATGAGGTGTCAATCCACCCAACACGTAATGCGACCTGATGAGTGATGAATAATAGATCCGTGAAATCCGTTTGTCGTTGAAGTGTATAAAAAGTTTTGCTAGAGAATATATAGCAAAAATCTGACCTAATTTTTACGATATGCAAGACAGACACTTTTTGATAATTTTATGAAATTTTACTCCATAACAGATTAGAAAATTACTTTTTTAACAGTACTACTTAGTATCTGCAGGAGCCAGGAAACATTTATGACGGTACAAGAATTAAATTATCGCCCCTCAACAATAACGGACTCTGGTGCTATAATGGCTTTTGGTCGGCGTGCAATAGTGTTTCAAGTACTCGCATCCAAGGTAAAGTGAAAAGAAAAAGGTTCTTATTTGAACAAAAGTTAAATCAAAGCTCTCGACTTTCCTTTAATTATATATGTACGAGAAAGTTTTATGAATTACCAACTCGTTATCCGCTCAAGATGCAATTTCCTTAACTATTAGACTGATTATTAATAAAAACTACAGTTGTAAAAAGTTAGCAAACAATACAAAAAAACACCGCCCAACATAATTAAATTGACCTAATAAGAGTATGTTCCGCAACAGATTATAGTAAACGAAATGTTCCAAACGGCGGAGAAGAGTAAATGGATGCATTCATTGGAGCTTAACATGAAAAATTTCAAAATAACACAGATATAAATAAACACCTTTTCAAATCCAATAGTTGACGATTATTAGTAACTAATATGCAAATACAGTACATTTTTATACGAATAAATAATATTCTTTAAATTCTTAAGATGATTTCATTATAAATATAAACCAACAAAAATATATGGAATTTTAGATCATTGAATCATACTCGATCCGCATCTGCATCATTTTATTTATTTTATATGAATAAAAAATAAAAGGTCTAACTTATCTCTATATAGTAGTTTTTCTTCAAAAGATTATATATTATATGCTTGGATTAACATCACACATAATAGCCTAATCAAATAGGTTCTAACAACCCTTCAAGACCCAAGGCCGGAATAAAACAGAGTAAAACTGAGCTCCGGCACCTAATAGGCCGAAAACCATATGGGCCATCGAGAAAAATACCTTCTAAACAGAGACCATTTTAGCAATCTAGCCACACTTAAACTGAATCAGAATTCAGTTGGTTGTCTTGTACTGAAAACTGAAATAGATATTCTAAGCACCAAATAAAGCAAAATAGCAAAATCCAGCAGTACAGTAACCTCAGCAAGTATTAAAACTAAAAGACGTCATAATATTAAAACTAAAGACACCATTGATAATAAAGCTACAAAGTCTCAAAGAACATAAACTATTAAAGTTCACAGCAGACCAAAAGCATATAACCTAAAATCTCAACCAGTAACTTCAGAGGTTACAGGTATTGATTCTAGATGAGACAAGACATACGGGCGCAAATTACTTGGATCGCTGCCTCATCTTTCGGCGCTTCCTCTTCAGTCTCCTCATTCTCTTCTTCTTCCACTGGAAATACATACAATAAAAAGTTAGATTCATGCAAGAAAAACCTTAACAATAGCTTAACTGATATCAGATAACTGCATATGCCCATATATAATCTAATAAAGCACTACAAAGTATTATGAAGGATTCAGTGAAAACCTTCTTGTAATTACACCTTACTATATAAACAACATTCACTTAAACAATGAAAAAACATCCTCAAGAGCTAAACAAACAAGCCCAGAACATATCAAAATATACATACCAGCATACAAAAATTATTAAATCTCCAGAAAAGCACTAAATGTGAGACATTGGTGACCAAAGCATTAACCAAATACTTATTTTACTGCATTTGCATATCTGGACTAGATAAAATGATAAAATTCTTCATTACTACCCACACTATAGAAAAATTCTGGTTCAGACAGTTGTAACATGTGTACACTTAGCAATAAGATGTAAAACAAGGTACTGTCCTGAATTCTGTACCAGTCAACCTGGTAAAAAACAAAACAATCTAGCAAAAATATTTCTAATGTTGCTAATTTCTAACTGTTAGCCTACAAATATTATTCAACAATACGCATTTGTTCAATGGGTCAACTTTAGATTATAATATTATATAACGAGATGCAATTGGTACAGTGACTTCATGACAACTTAAAGTGTAAGCTTTAGACAAAATTATAGGAAGCTATTTGAAACCTCACATAATCTACCAGGATATATCAGGAATCATGGACTATAACCAGTGCACCATAACAAGTCAGGAACAAATTATTTGATATTAAAAGGGCAAAATACAACAATAAATCACAGAAATGTACCATATACAACAACAGATCTACAACTTACAGATAATCTACAACTTTCTTAAAAGTTTATCATATCCATTAAAAGCGATACTACATCTTTAGCTTATACTACAGTATACAATAAGTTAATTAAAAAAAATCCATTACAATTTAAATAAATAATCCATCAAATTTTAAAGTAACCATGAAAACAGAAGAATACAGCGTTTTCCCGGGTGATTTTCAATAAATAATACTACGCTACACACAGAAAACATTGACAGTTCAATTGTTAGATCGTAAATCTAATAATATATTTTCGTAATTTATAGAAAACCCAACAGAGAATGATCAGCCCCGGTATGAATGATCAAAAATCTAATTAAAACTAACAGAGAATAACTAGATGAAACCAACAAAACCTAAATATATTTCTACAGCTAAATATCTAAACGAATTGAAACTTAGAACATTTTTTGTCGGGATTTTTTCCATCGATGAACAAACGAATACAAATCCAAGTATAATTCTGAGAAGTTGTTAAGAGATCTCACCTTAGCCCTCATCGTGCGCGAAGTAGTAGCGTGCTCAGATCAGAAATCTCTCTCTCTCGCTCCTGAGGCGGCGCTCGGGGTTTATGGATCTAGGGTTTGATTAAATAAGGAGCGACCCACAAGGGCAGTTTCGTAATATTCGATAGGCAAGGAAACTTTTATATCTCAAACAGTACACGTGTTTAGCATTATTTTGCAAATGCAGTTAGGGCACAGTTTTACAAATTCTTTTACACTAGGTATATCTCGTTTTAAAATACCCTGCTACACGGATTAAAATGCGATATGCTATATGGATAGTTTGTTTATACTTTATAGTATATACTTAAAATAATGCTAAAAATTTAAATTACATAGAAATTTTCTGAGAGTTTTAATTGTAAAAAAAAAAAGAAAAAGATTATTACTATAATTTTGGAATTTATGAATCAATAAAGTCAATTCTTCAATTTTATACGTCTTATTAGATAATTTATCCAAAACAATATGTGCATTGAATGTGTACTGCATGTCCATATATAAGTTGTTGAACCATACATATTATCAAATTTTAGAAAAGAAATGTTATGATCAAATGTGTTTGGCAAATAGCTTCCTCAAACTTAATCGGATCTCGATTTAGAAAATTAAATTGACCAATCCAAATTTTTATAAATTATTATTACTGGATGATGTATAAGTAATTAGAAAAATAATTCTAAAAAATATCGAAACACAGGTATTAACGTACACAAATGGTCCAGATGTGGGTTGAACATATCATTGGGCTCTGATCTTTAACTCCCTTGAACCAGGCCTTAAATTGGGCTTGAGAAATTTAGGTATAAACCGTTCTTCCCGAATATGGTACATCCATCATCATTGATGGCTAGTGCTTCCAGAATTGACGGTGCAGATCAAGCGGGGACATCAACGAGCGGCGGAGAGGCGCGATGCGATGCGCTAGCGGAGGCGATCGCGGCGGCGCTCGGCGGAGCAATCAGAGACTTCGACGCCAGAGCAAGCGGCGTTGGTCGGAGCCAGGAGGAGCTCGCGCTCTCTCTTGAGCGCCTTACCTTAGGTTTGATTATTCTAGCACCAGTAAATTCTCTTGGGAACGCTGTCTGAATTTTTACTAAAATAGGACAGATCCAGAAGTTAATGTTGAGTTTAATTCGGTACTTTCATATGTCAATGGTAGTGAATCCTTATAGGATCAACACTACTAGAGTTCAGCACCATACCCAGTCAAGTCTTGTACTGGTTCAGTTCCAGTTTGAGAGTTCTGTTTACTATATCAAAATGAGTTAAAATGTACTTTATTTTGGTTTAGAATTAGTTGTCCAATTGCTTAATTAGATGCCTCAGTCATTTTTCGTGCCAGCTCTCTCAGTCAAGCTTGGAAAATTGGTTATCAATTTATCATATGATAGTATGGCACTTATGCTACCTTTGCCAACACATCAATTAAGTTTTCACTTATTAGTATCTTTATTTTTTGGAAAATGTAGAGTTAGACAAACTATTAGAAGATGCACCAGTACCACTCATTATGCAACAAGCGGCCAAGATTTCGTCAATCCGCAACAGAGTCTTGTCATTAAATATGCTTCTAAAATCCATACAAAGGCGCATAGATAGAATTGATCAAATTGTCTCTGCTGGCTCCACTGGTACTATTCATCATCTCTTCTGAACTTAGGGGTACCGTACAGTGAGGTCTTGGTACACTTCACCATTTTAGTTGTCTGTATCATCTCATTTTACACAGTAGACTGCAAATTTAATTGGAAGAACCAATTAAGTCGCATATAATTTTGTTGTAATTTTATTGAAACCAGCGCGCAATATTATATAAAATTTCTTAGTGATCATATTTTATCTAGATATTTCTAGTACAGTACCTAAGTTGAGCATCTGAAATGCTTGCGCACAACATTTTAAATGTTACATTCGTGTATATGATTTGTCCAACTCTTTGTAGATAATATGGTTGCTGGTACCAGTGTTATGGGTGGTACTTCTGGAGCTACTTGATGGATAAAGTACAGGTACTTTTGTTGGGCTAATTTTCTTCTCTTGCAATAGTCTGTTTCTTTAGAGGAAAACATGTTGATGGTATAAGGTCCTTCACTCAAACAAGTCTCATCTTGGTCACTAATTTTAAGCATTTGTGCAATATCTGTTCAGAGTCTTTCATAGCATCATTTGCAACTGTATAATAGGTGCTGCTAGAATAAAATTTATTGGACAAGTAAATTTGAGTTATTTCACCTTTTTAGGCTGTTCAACATGGCAGAAATTTATGCTGCTTATTTTTTACATTGTTTTAAATTCATGTTCGTTTGTTAAAATTGTTATGGTAAGCCTGCAATGCATAAGCTTGTACGTACTTTCAAACTTGGCTTATACAGCATTGTTTTAACATGCATCTTCAATTATTTATATAGCAGGTTGAGTTAAAAGTTTTGGTGTTTAAGGCTAACAACAAGAACATGTTACAGAAGTCTTCTTCATATTCGTTCATTTTAAAAGTAGGATAGTATATTGTATTCTGTTTCTATACAGAATTGTTGGATCTTATTTCTTTTATCCTTCTTTTCTTTTGTTTCACAATTTTAAATTGGTATTGCTGGGTGTACAGTCACAGACTTCTATTTCTACTTCCTAGATCGATATAAAAATGATATAATTTTTATTCTTCCAACTTGCTAGTGAGATCATAGTTCCAATAATTGGTCTGTCGCTTTTTTAAAAAATAAATAAAACGAGCTTATTATGTTCAGTGTCTACCAGTGCGAACTTAATATGTATGTATGATTATACCATTTATTGGAACTTGACCAACAGCCAATCTAGTATACCAACGATTTGTCTAAAAAGGTTTTTAGTTGATTTGAGACAACTTTGCTTTGTATCCCAGGATTCCCAGTCTTTTTTTTTTTAACCTGTTCATAATGGAAACAAGTGGCAAACTTAAGCATTTTATTTCAATGGAAGAAAATACAGTCACTAGACTCGCTACTGACAGATGTAGCTGGAGTTTAACTTATCATCAGTCACTTCAATTAATTGTTGATTAATTTTAACATTGGTAATTAATTTATCTATAGAAATCAGAAAAAAAAAAATTTATATCGGCATACTATCTAAAGTGTTTTAGAGATTGCCCTACCTTGTGTGCTAAAGCCATTAAATAAATGGCCTTATTTCCAAACAAAAAAATAAAAATCTTAGTTTATAAAAGAAGCGCCCAAAAGAGCTATAGACGACGTAGCCTTTTTTTTTTTTTAGTAAAAACTACACTAATTACCCCAAGGGGGTGTATGGATGTTTAATACAATTAATAATTCACAGGATAAAAAACAAAATTAAAAGAAAATACGTATTATATATAATTATATATATATAAGATATAAGTTACATGGCAGCCAATCAGCAAGATCCTAACTAAAGATCTCAAATTGTAAACTGATTGAGATGAAAACAAATTCAAAGAATTATGACACTATTAATACTGTACTTCTCTTCAGCTCCAACATACCACATCCATGCTGATAAACTTCAAAGTATGAAACAACAATGCCTCAGGGGGTTAAAATACAAAGCGCTCCTGCAAATTTCAATGGAGAAGCAAACTTGTCCATTATTTTAGGGTGATCCTTTTTAATCAATTTTGTTGTCTTCTAAATTAAATTAAAGACAACAAAAAAATAAAAACAATCTTGGGTCGAACAGGTCAGCTAAAGGTATAAACTAGTCCTACTGATTAAAAGAATTTTTCAGACCCCCAGTACCCACTATACTAGATATATTAACGAGCATTGTTGTGCTTCATATGCTGTACGAATGCTTTTAGAGCTGAATTATACAATGACAAATGTTGTGTTGTATTACTATAATTTCAATGTTTCCAAATGAGTTCATATTGCTTCCTAAAGTCAGTCCAGGATGCATATTTTGACAGACAAGTTTTCAAGTACTAGGGAAAGAATTCAGATTTCCCCTTAATTTGTCAAACCTGTAACTGAATTTGTTCAAAAGGGAAGGAATATAGCAACTGACAAAGGTTATTGGGTACCATATTATGAACATTATCTCAGAAAAAGGACATTAACTTGGGTTCACATGGCCAACCATGTGCATATAAATGAGAATACTTTGTTTTAACCTCGTGATCTATATTATTTATTTATGTAACTAACAATCTATCTGTATATCTAGCTTATTATTTACAACAAACAGCCTTATTTAATTCCAAACTTTCAATGTACATTGAAATGCATGTTAAAGCAAATAACACGTAAAGCAAAAGGATGGAAGAGAAATTATACCTTTCAGATGAGCACATAGCCTCCTCCTCTAAGATTACCATTTAAAACATTTCGCCTTGGTCTTTTATTGAAAGACGAATTCCTGTTCAATGCAGATTTAGTTCGCCAAGCCGAAAACCGCACATAGATAGAAGGGAAGATGAAACACAGCAAAAGAAGCAACAGAACAGCAGCACATAACATCATCACTTTCATAAACCCGCCCTTCAGTTCAGGGTCTCTTTGGTTGGTCCACGGTACGCCACCCACATTCATACCAAAAACTAAAGCAAATAGAGAAATATTATTATGTGTAAAAAGAAGAAATATTAGCAACTTCAGTGAAGTTGTAGCAAATTATTGTGAGTGTTTTTCTTTTCATTTAGTACACTTTGGCACTATACATTGAGAAATTGATGAATATGACATCTAGCATATCTCTTCTATCATTTTCAGATATTATAATCATTAGCATTTTGAATATAGGCTGCACTGAGGGAAACACAAATGAATGCAGATTTGCTAACTATTGAAGTAACTATCAGTTGAATTTTCAAAGTACTATTGTTGCAATATATGATCAAAGCTAATAAATAGAGAAATAAGGGAACTCACTCCCAGTGACAATGGATAAAGGAAGAAAAATGATGGAGAGGAAGGAGAGATAATATAGTTTTCGGTTAATCTGCTCAGATTGCCAACTATCAAGACCAGCCTGAAGTGCTGCCACTCTATTTGTCAGAAAACCCAGATTTTCCTTCAGCCTCCTCAGACGACCAATTAGTTCTTCTAGAGCGGCTATATCTTCACTAGGAAACCAGCTTTTACTCACACATTTCTCTTTTACTCGAGGGAACACTTGTTCTCCGTGCGAAACAACCTTACATCATGAACAAAAACATTTGAGATTGAATGATAATTACTGAATAAGTAATATCATGCATGCCCATGCTAAGTTTGAAAACATCATCTCTATCCTACGAAATATGAATAATACAATGTATCCCCTCCATTCCTTAAAGAAATGCCCGCATTAAGTTTAGGGAAGAAGGATAATAATTTATGTAAAAAAGGTGAGAAAAGATTTATAATTTGATTATTTCTGATAAATTTAGGGAAGAAAGATGAAGTACAGTGTCCTACAGAGACGTATATGATAATTCTCATTTCTGGAAGTGGCCATTTATTACTATGATTTTATAAGAGTTCACATGAAATTATTCTTTGCTCAACTCTGAAACAGTTGAGCTTCTACCAGCATGTGACTCTGATACCAGTACCACTATAAAAATATTTTAACATACAGTATGCTAAGAGAATAAACATGTCATAATTTCCAACATTAAACTAAGGATTAGGTAAATGGGACTGGTAGCACCAAGCAAGTCTATTGGCACAGTATAGATACTAAACCCATAATACATTGGGTAACAGTAGCACTGATAACAAGGAATCTTCTATATATCTACTTACCAACTCTCTAAACATGCTAGTTCTACCAGGTACTGACATAAACAGGCTGTAGATACTAGTGCAATCTAGTAACTTTTATTTAGTCCAAAGAATGTTAAGAAAGATACTTGCAAAAGTCGTTGTAGGTCAAGATGCATTTTAGGAAATCTTCTGTCATCCAGCATCTGTTTTCTGAGTAGATCACCACCTAGATAAATAGGCAAAAAAATAAAAAAGATTTAATAGTTTTATCAAAGGACACCACAAATAAAAAGTGTCAAGAATTTGTCTTCCCAATTTTCCAATTTCAAGCGTTGGATCAAATGTGTACTCAATTGACAATCCAACTGCAACCAATCTAGCATACATGCTCAAACAGAACGTTCAGATAAAAAGTATCAGTATTAAAGGCAACCAAGCTTCCCTACAATTTAATTCAACGTTTAAACAAATCCAATCAAAAGTACCCACCTTTATCCAATTCAAGCTCAACAGCATCCAACTCCACTTCTAACTTGGTTACAATATCATGCAGCTGGTCTATATGTGTATCAATAATATGTACAACTAAACCCGAAACCCGTGTTGGTACTGGATTATCAGCCTCCTCAGAGTGGTTCATCATCAACAGATCCTCTAAAACATGCTCAGCTATTACCACTCTTCCTTCCTTCTCCCCTTCCACAGCTGGTATCTCAGTTAGCAATGAACCAGGTCCATTTGGGTCCGAGAACCCGAGCCGCGGGACCCGCCCGACCGAGACAGTAATAACCGAGTTCTCTGTAACCCGAACCGCTAGCCGAATCGAGCACTCACTCGCAATTGGTCCCCCGGAGTTCACCCGAAAGATCAAAGTGCCATCAAGCTGTTGCGCGCAATAGGGACCATTGGAAGCGAGATCAAGAATCTCATGGAGCTTCAACGGAGGAGAGAGAAGCTCAATCAGAGATTGCGCATAGTTGGTCAGCTTGTAGGGCCCACCTTTAGGTAGTTCAACGTGGTGCCACGTAAAGGAGGTGGAGGTAGTGGTATCGTTCAAGGGAGACCAAGAGGTGGCACTGAAGGCACCGTTTCCATCAAAGAGGTACGATCTCCGGCGAACCTCCCCGGTTTCGAGGCGGCGGCGAGGAGGGAGAGGAGAGGAAGGAGGCGAGGAAGGAGGAGAGAACGCCATTGGAGGAGGAGGAGAGGTCGAGAAGAAGGTAATGGAGGCAAGATTTGAGCATAGTAATGCTGGTTTTAAATTTCTTTTTCACTGTTTTTTTAATGTTGTTTCGAGTTTTGAATTGAATTTTTCTTTATTTGGTGGAGGTGAGATGCGTTGGTTTGGTCAGAGTCAGATCGGAGAGGAAGGAGTTGTTATTAGGAGGTGCCGCTGTTATTTTAAAATTATAAAATGAGACTTGGCCATTATAGAAACAATAAAATAAGGTGAGAGATGTAGTCAGACTTTTATAGTTACACCCTTGCAAACAGTTTTCTGTTAAATTGTGTTGTTTGTGGACAATAAGTCTAAATCTCGGCGTAATTCGTAAAAAAAGATTGTTCAACTGTACCTGTCACTCGTTCTTTTTGTTGATTGATTTTGATTTACTCGCTTTTGAGTCATTAGTTTTAATTTTTATTTTAGATAAGATTGCAATCTTCATTTCAAACATTGCACGCGTATTGCAAGCTATTTGTTTTAAAATTATTAATTGTATATTTTCATTCAGCCGGAAGCTTCATATATGTGGCTGATAATCTTACATTTAAAATTATACGGAATTGATTTGTGTGAAGTTTTTCAAATTTTCTGAAAAAGAAAAAGAAAACATCACCGATGTTTTATTTTTATTTTTTTTTTATCTGTCTAGGCAAAATCATAAAAAAAAAAAGAAAATCAATTGGCTAGTAATGCCTTATCATGGGAGTTACGAACCCTACATGGTGGTTGTTATTTAAAGAGAAAATTCATTTGATAATTTTATTTTGATCATTACTCTTCAAATATAAAGTATAAAATTGAAAACCGAGATGATAGAATTTAGTCCATGTCTATATCAATCATTAAAGTGCTTAGATATCAACGACCTAGAATTAGCATTCTTGATGGATATTAAATAAGACTCGAATTGCATGAAAAAAATTTATTTGTTTGGCTATCAATATAGTCCAATAATATATCATAATTAAACTTATTATTTTCAACTTTCTTTGAATATTTTTTAAGCATTGTCAAATTTGTCAACACAACCATTATCAAGTGATCCCATCCCTTATTTAAATACTATTTAAAAATATTATTTAAAGAAAAGTTAATATCATAACCCCTAAAAAATATATCGACACCAGAATAGCAAATCTCAAAGATATTTTTTTTCAGAGAGATGTCACCGGTCGTGCAGACTTTTATTTTTTTTAGATAGTCTTGGAAGTGGCTACCAAGTTTACATCAAGAGAGAAAGCAAACCGGTTGTGCAAAGCTGCCCAAGCATCCAAGTCCAAATAAGTGTCCAATGAAGAAAAACAAACCCAACTAAAAATGTTTCGCACATCCCAAAAGTGATGGGGCACCAACACAAATGACTAAAACACCATTTTAAAAAATAATTAAGTATATTTTGTATTTATTTGGAGGGATAATTTAGTTATTTTCAGGGTGTCCATCACTTTTGGTTGTGCATATCAATTCCCACGACCTTAGGGAATTAACTCTTTTCATATTCATACGATATATATTAATACCAATTCTCGTAGTCTTTTTCTTCGACGGATTTTTATGCGAAGAGGTTTATAGGGATCAACGGGTTAATGAAATAAAAGGGCACGCATGTATGATGTATCTATCGTTCCATAATCGGTTATGTCAGTCTTTGACTGTTTACGAACAAGTGAAAATTCTCTCAAAAAAAGCAGTTACCAATTCTCTTGTAAAAAAATTTATTTTGTAATTTAAAACCGTGTTGGGTCCCACGAACAGATGCAACCATGGCATGGTCAATCAAGCAGCCCAGAAACACATTTTTAAGGTACTGAATAGAAATAGTGTGGGGGCACCAATTGTTATTAGTAGACAGTTATCACGTCCCAATCTTAAATTAAATAATTTAGATCAGGTCAACGATTGTTAACACAACGCATTGGACTCAAGGGTTTAATTTTATAAGGAGAAGGTACGATGCTTCTGCTTCTTGTCTTCCTTTCTCTGCTTTCAGGTAGAGATCCAGGTTGTACATTTTGGAACTTCTTAAATTTATTAAAATTCTCAAACAGTCAAACGAATAATCCCCCGATTCTTAGATTTAAGGCAAAATCGGCCAGATTAAGAAGAATGCGAAGGACGAAAAATGAGCTTCTTTAAAAATTTCTCGCTTTCTTTCTTCCTTGGTCGGAGTGAAAACTCCGGCGAACTTCTTTCCGCCACTAATTCTAAAGCTAGTGCTGTTACTAACTCTCTTCCCTCAGCTAATGTCAACTCCGCCTCACTCTCAGCTTTTCTCAGTCCTGATTTAATTTCGGATATCTCCAAGATCCCTCTTTTCAAACCATCTGGATCGTCGGATCTCCCCTCCAGTGCATTCAGATGTGTTGACAATCTCGCCTTTCTTCCAAGAAGTGTCCTGGCCGTTCCCACTGGAGAAGAGCAGAAACAGAAAACAGTTTCGCTCCCTGCACGGTCGGAATTTCAAGATTGTGTTAACTGGAATTCTCTGTGCCCCTCCGTGGATCTCCCTACCATGTTAGAGAAGATTTTGATCACAAAAAATCTTAGAGCTGACACTGATCCGTCGCGAAGTCATGATGAAGTTTTGGACATAATTAAGCAGTTTGGAAAAGACCCGCGTAACGTCTCTTCGTTAGTCTCCACTGATGCTTTGAAACCCCCTCCTAATGACATGGTGGATTCGGGTCGCTATGCAAAGGCACTCAAGTCATCGTTACACATTAATACTTTCCCTTCTGCATCAAACAATCCCAAGAAAGTGGTTCTTGATTCTCCGATAATCAAGAAAAGAACGGCTCAGATGGTCGATTCTTGCTTTCGGTGCGGGGATGTTAGACACCTGGCTCTCAATTGTCGGGAACCCCTTCTTTGTTTCTTTTGTAAATCCACTGGTCATTTACAAGAGAAATGTCCCAAACTGTGTAAACCTCTCTCCACTACTTCTTCGTCTTCCTCTCTCCCTGCCTCTCACACTCAATCTTTTCCTCCTCATTCGTCGAAATCGCTTTCAAGGGTTTCGACGATGCCTCACCAAACTAGACTTTATCAGTTGCGTGAAACTGCTAACTCTCGAGCACTTGAAGCAGAGTTGGCTCGAAGCTTGGTTCTGATCACTTATGGCGCTATCTCCGATCTTCAAGTGATAGAAGCTGTTCAAGCAGGAATTCCTCCTGGCTTTGTTTGGCGTGTGAGTTTGATCAGGGAGAATCGTTACCTGATTGAAGTTCCCCCTGGTCGGCGTCTCCAACTTGTTCAACAAGGCTATTGGGAGATTAATGATCGAAGGTACACGGTCATGCCATGGATTCCAGAAGTGGACCCACGGGCTCCGACTGTCAAGATTTGGATCCGCATTGCTCAAGTACCTTATGGTTGGAGCGATAGAGAAGGGCTTGAAGCACTCACCCCTTTTGGCCACATCACTGATGTTGATGATAACACCCTCAAGAGAAGAGATCTGAGGTGGTCCCGAGTAGAACTGGTAGTAGGTGAAAGAGACATCATCCCTCCCTATCTTTACTTCGAGCTTATCAGAGATTCAGGTACTAAAGAACTAGTGAAGATTTTGTATTCAGTTGAAGGTGAAGAAAACTCTTGTTTTGGGAGTTCAATTCGCTGGCCTTCCCCTCTTAATTGGCCATTTGCAAGCTCTTCTGATGTAATAGAAAGAAATCTCCTTGAAAAGGGAAGCAAACTCAAGAACATTGCTGATCTTAAAAATGGTAATAACAAAAGAAAGAGGAAGAGATCAAATAATAAGAAGAAAGCTGGTTCTACTGAGACAGGTACTGTTGGTACTACCGGTAAAAAAGCTGATTCTGGAAAAACTGTTAAGGGCCCAGTCAGTCATCCAGGAATAGTGATCAATGAGAGGCAGTATCAGCCTGGTACTAATCAAGTCAAAAATGCTGGTAAGAATGCTGCTAAAGATAAAGGAAAAGATATTGATTCTGAAAAGGAAGAACTCAAGGCTAAAAATAAAGCTCTGGCTACACAGTTGAGGAAGTTGAGAGAACTTCATGAGAGAGGAATGGAGGTAGGACAAGCTAGCAACATCCCTCCTACTCTGCACCCCATTCCCTCTGCAGCTGGTACTGGTTCTTCTCCTAGAGTTGGCTCAAGGGCTCCTAGAGCTAGCAATGCTCCTCAGAATGCTGTCTCCAGTCCACCCAAGTGGCTCACTAACCCAAGGCACCCTTATCCCTTCCTGGATTCTCCAAGTCTAAACACCAGGTCCAAAGCTAAGGAGAAGGAAGCTATTGGAGAGTTGAACATTCAGAAGAAGCTGATTTTGGAGCCAACTGAAGTCAAACCATCAGTAGACTCTCTGAAGGCTGACTCAGGTTCTTACTTTAACTTGACTATTCATAATTCTTTTAGCTGTTTAGTTGATGATTTTAATTGTGATGATGATGTGACTGAAGTTTTTAATATTGAAAGCTCTGATTTAGACATAGATTTAAATGATTTAGATATTATACCTCTAGATGATTGTGCTTTAGATAAGTTGATCAATAATAAGGTGGTGACTGATTCTGATTCAGATGAGGACACACACTCTAACCTAAATCTAAGTTTAATTACTTATAACAAGACACAAGTAGACAATATGTTAAGTGTCAATGATAATCATCTGGTGGAACCACATATGAATAGTTTAGCTATGGTTGAGTCTCTAATTTCTGAGATTCCTATAGTAGAGACATATATTAATATGGTCCCCAGGGATGTTAATAATGTTACAGTTTCTTTTGAAAATAATCACTTAACAGATACTCTTCCTACTTCCAATGTTTCTAGTGATCTTCTCCCTACACTTTTACCTTACAGTCAACTTTCTGACTCTCAGTTAAGTGACCTTTTTGAGGATTTGAATATTTCCTTGGGGGTGAGAGAAGAAGATAGATTAAACTTCATTAATAATCTTAGAAATACTGATGTTACTAGAATTATTCAAGTGTTAAATGGAATTTCCTCCACTTTGAAGGATTCAGTAACATCTAAGGGTACTAGTATATCATTTTTAGGATAATAAACTGGAATGCTAGGGGCCTTAACTCTGAGGAAAAGAGGAGGTTCCTTACACTGCGCTCCAGAAGGAGTGAATCTGGATAATGGAATGGAAGGAGACGATTCGTATCCTGCTCCGAAACCGTTTCCTGGGTGAAAAGGTGGAAGCGGATGGCAAAAGGGGACCGATTGCGGAGACAAATTGGCACCCCCGAAATCGGAGTGTACGGAGTGGAAATAAGGAACCACGTCTTCGGTGCCGACAATACCCCTGAATGCGTATTTGTATGACAGCGGACCCCACCGAACTTTTCTATTTCCCCCCAAATTTTGCAATCCTCGCGCCAAATCCCTCCATAACTGCTCATCCTCTCGCTCTATAACTTCTCAATCTCTCGCTCCACTATCTTCTCCAAAAACTATTGCTCGGTGCTGGTTATTCTAATTAGAGATCTCAAAACGCTGGTACCATCTTCTCACCACTTCGCCTCTGCTGACCACTGTCCAGGTATTCCTTTTTTAACTTAAAAGGAACGGAAATTAATAGGTCTTGACTACTAGTACATATATGTCACTCGTTCTTTCTTTGTGAATGCTTATATATCACTCAATTTTGAATACTATTGAAATTAAAAAGTCAATTATACTGATATAATAATTAATGTTCTTCCTGCACTTACCTTAGCCTAAATTTTCATATAATTTTCTGATATCAGACATCTTTGTAATTAAGAATATCAGATATTAAATTTTATCGATTTAATCATGTTAATTTTGTGTTCCTTTTCTCATTGATTTGAAGATTCTTTATCAAAATCGGATGTG
Source organism: Rhynchospora tenuis (assembly GCA_027725995.1). Taxonomy (NCBI): domain Eukaryota; kingdom Viridiplantae; phylum Streptophyta; class Magnoliopsida; order Poales; family Cyperaceae; genus Rhynchospora; species Rhynchospora tenuis. The sequence goes on from CM050889.1 coordinate 85,309,432, forward strand.
TTGCAGGGTACGAGAGAGGTTGAGGTTTATTTGATGGTTTCTCCTTGCCACGGGCTTTCTAGTGACACCAAGAACTCCGGCAACCATGGAGTGGGTGGCCGGAGCAGCATGGAGTGGATGGCCGGAGCAGGTTCTGTGATAGAGACGAGCTTCGTTTCTGAACCTCGTGTTATAATTCACTGTTATTAAAAAAGGATAATTTGTAAATAAGGGTAATATGGTAATTTATTTATTATAAGTGCGGTGACTAAATTGAACTCTCCTTTGTCGTCTCTGGAATTCTGGAGCAAGTTATAACATATAACATTCATTTTCATAACACCCCTCCGACTTCCTTTCCATTCTACTCCATTCCATTCCATCGTTTTAAAATTCTGGAGCGCAGTGTTAATGAACTAATAGTCAAAGAAAAAGCAGACATAGTGTTAATTCAAGAAACAAAATGTCCTGATTTCTCTCTTAGAATTCTTAACTCTATTGACTCTTCTAAAAGCTGGAATTATATTCCCTCTAATGGAAGATCTGGAGGTATTCTGTTAGGAGTGGATATCAATAAGTTTGATATCATTTCTTGGGAAGTTGGTTCTTTTTCCCTTTCTGTTTTACTAAATCTCTCTTGTGATAACACCCATATTTTTATTACTAATGTTTATGGTCCTGTGCTCTCCTCTCTGAAACAAGCTTTTTGGGATGAGATTGATAGACTTGGTAGTCTCTCTCATCCAAATTGGATTGTTGCTGGAGATTTTAATATTATTAGAACTTACACAGAAAAATATGGTGTTTCTTTTGATTTCCCAAACATGAGGAAATTTAATAATTGTATAAATAATAATGATCTAATGGATTTTAAATGTCCCAACATAAAGTTTACTTGGGCTAGAAGTATTAACTCTAATCAAAAAGCTTGCTTAGATAGGTTCTTAGTTTCTACTCACTGCTCTCAACATTTTGCAAACATGGTTACTTTTGCATTACCCAGAATCTTTTCTGATCATAACCCTTTAGTGTTGGACTCTGGTTTTATTTTCCCTAAGAAGATGCCTCTCTTTAGGTTTGAAAATAGTTGGAGATCCCAGGAAGGAATTGATGACTTAGTTTCTGGTTGGTGGAATGAGTTAACTATTAGTAATGATATAGGTAAATCTTGGAATCAAAAAGTTTCTTTAATAAGGAAAAAGTTTAGAGGCTGGAACTCTAATCTGAAAGCTCATCTTAGAGAGCAAAAACAATCATTGATATCCAATATTAATGATTTTGAATCTGCTCTTGAAGATAGGGAGCTTGAAGATTGGGAACTGGTAGAGTTATACCTTTCTAAAAAACAACTTTTTGATATTTATAAGGATGAAGAAACTAAATGGAAACAAAGGACTAAAATTAAGTGGCTTAAAGAAGGAGATGCTAACACTTCCTTCTTCCACAAAACTGCTTCTTTCAAAAGAAATAAGAAGCTAATTTCTAGTTTATCTATTAATGGATCTGAAATTAGAGACCCCACTCTGATAGAGGATCATATTGTTGACTTTTATAAAAACTTAATTGGTCAAAAATGTGAAATAGCAGGTAATTTTAATTCAAATTTCTGGACTGGGATGAACTGATCACTGATGAGGATAATAGTTTGTTAACTAGCCCTTTCTCTGAAGAAGAGATTAAGGATGCTATTTTTCAGATGAAAGCTGATAAAGCCCCAGGACCTGATGGTTTTTCCATGGGTTTCTATCATCAGTTTTGGCCCATTCTGAAGGCTGACTTGATTCAGCTTTTTAATCAATTTCATAACAATACTTTAAATGTACACTTACTAATTAGAGCTTTGATCTGTCTTATTCCTAAAACAGATAATGCTAATCAAATCTCTCAGTTTAGACCTATTAGTCTTCTTAACTGCAGTTATAAAATTATTACCAAAGTGTTAGCCAATAGGTTAGCACCTATTCTCACTAAAATAATCAGTCCTAATCAAAATGCCTTTCTTAAAGGCAGAAATATTCTAGATAGTATTGTTACTGCTCATGAAATTTTACACTCCTCTCACATCAATAATGAAAAAGGCATTGCTTTAAAAATTGATTTTGAAAAAGCTTTTGACCTTGTAAATTGGGATTATCTACTTCATTGTCTAAAGCTGAGAGGATTCAATTCTACTTGGATCTCTTGGATAGCAAAGCTTTTAGATGGAGGTAGATCCTCAATTTTAGTCAATGGTTTTAGTGGCAAGTATTTTAGATGTAAAAGAGGGGTTAGACAAGGTGATCCCCTCTCACCATATCTATTTCTTATTGCTGCTGATGGTCTTTCAAAATTACTCCAAATCAGTCTTGATAAAGGTCATATTAAAGGTTTAGGTCCCCTTTTTCATCAGCAACAGCAAATCACCCATTTGCAGTATGCTGATGATACAATTCTCTTCCTTCCTGCCAATACTTGTTTAATTGATAAAGTGCAATGGATTCTTAAAATTTTTGAGCAATTGTCAGGGTTGAAAATTAATTATGCTAAAACTGAACTGGTACCAATCAACATTTCTGATTCTCTAGCTCAAACTTGTGCAACTATTCTAAAGTGTAAAATTGGTTCTTTTCCTCTAACCTATTTGGGTATGTCTCTTCATTGGAAAGCTCCTACAAGAGATATTTGGAGGAAAATAATTTGTAAAATTCAAAAAAAGCTTTCCTCTTGGAAAGGGAAGTTTCTCTCCCTAGGAGGAAGATTAACTTTGGTTAACTCTGTCCTTTCTGCAATTCCTTTGTACTATCTTTCTATCTTTAAAGCTCCTGGTTGGGTAATTAAAGAAATAGATAAGATAAGAAGGAATTTCTTATGGTCAGGAGCTGATAGCAATGGAAAATTTAAGTATTGTCTAATGAACTGGAATACTCTTTGTATGAAAAAAGATTTTGGTGGATGGGGCATTCTTAATTTAAGGGACATGAATAATGCACTCATTAGCAAATGGGCCTGGAACTATCTTCATAACCCCTCCTCCTCTCTTTGGAAATCTTTAATTAATCATAAATATGGTATTAAAAAGATGAGTGAAATGTCTCCATTCTGGAAACATGTACATTCTCTCTTCTCTATTGTTAGAATAGGTAACATCAGACAAGTAGGAAATGAGAAGTCAATCAACTTTTGGTTAGATAGTTGGGTTAATAATCAACCTTTGCATGTTCAGTTCCCTATTCTGTTTAACAAAATAAAAAGTGATGATAGATCTTTAGCTCAGTGTTAGGTTAATGACACTCTCAAGTTAAATCTAAAGAGAGGGGCTTCTGCAGCTCTTAGAAATGAAAAAAGGGAACTTCTTAACATTTTGAGCAATATTACTCTCACTAATGGTGGTGATACCAGTTTATGGCAGTGGACTGCCTCTCACTCTTTCACTGTTAGTTCAATGTATGAATTTCTCAATTTTAGAGGAATTAAGGAGCAGAGATTTAAACATATTTGGAAACTTCAAATTCCTTTAAAAGTTAAACTGTTTGTTTGGCTAGCTTTAAATAATCGCATTCTTTGCAAGGATAACTTACTAAAGAGAGGGTGGCAGGGATCTTCATCTTGTTCTTTTTTGATCAAGATGAAACAGTTCCTCATTTGTTTATCTCTTGCTTATACAGCTTAGAATTCTGGCAAATTTTAAATTGCTATAACAGTTTTAATTGGAATGCTCCTCTGACTAATATTAATGAAATTTGGGATTATAGTTGTAATCTGAATACTGCTAATAGGTCTCATTTCCAAAGTATCTTTGCAGCTTTCCTGTGGCAAATTTGGTTAACCAGGAATGGTATTTGCTTTGGAAATAATAGAAACACACATAAACATACAACTTATGTTAATGCTCTTAGTCTGGCTTATTTTTGGACAGGCAAACATGCTGGTTGTGAATCTTTCTTTAGGAATCAAGCTAACTCTGCCTCCGATGACAGTAGTGTAGAGTTTGTTCCTTACACTACAGAGACCACTGTTTTGACAATTGATAGTGATGAAGACTCTGATGAAGATCTGTTGGACTGATGCAGTTTGAGGATTTTCTCTTCTTGCTATTTTGTTTGTTCTGTGACTTTGTTACTAGGATGAAAGTATGTTTCATCCGGGCCAAATTCTGGTTTGGAATTGGGTTTTTCCTTTTCCTTTTTCTGAGACCTTGTTTGTTACTAGGATGAAGGTATGTTTCATCCAGGCCAAACTCTGGTTTGGAGTTGGTTTTTTCTTTCCTTTTTCTTTTAATTTGTACTAAACTGAGCTTTAATGAAAGCAGGCAATCACTCCTTTTGATTGCTTTTATCAAAAAAAAAAAAGGCAAAATCGGCCATATACCCTCTAAATCTTCTTCAATCAGTCACATATCCTCCTAATCTTTAATATTAGTCTTTTATTTCTCAAATCATCCTTATTAGTTATTACAGTTATTTAACCTTAATATTGATTTAAATTCTTGAAATTTATTTTTTTATTTTAAGTCTAAAATACCCCTGTTCTCTTCTCCCTCAACTTTCCATTCAGACCGATTAACCATTTCACATTCTCATCTAAACGTAGAATTTTATGTGATATGGAAAGAGACACATACCATATGGAAAGAAATTACGGTTAAATCAACAGCTAGAATGCTCGAAGCTCTTTATTCTCTTGAGAATTTCATTTCCATACCAAACATTGATTGATTAAACAAGCAGTAACATCAATTTTATCATGATTATTTCAATTCTTAGTTTCAAATAACAAATTCCATTCGTTGATTATTATTTTTGGATGCAATGCACGATGTTCTTAATGGAAAGTAAACCTGAAGGAATTGTCAATGTACTTTGACCATCTCAAAAGAGTTGAGAGATTGACGATTTTTTGGTCTGTTGCTTGAATTATACATACTAAAACAATAAAGCCAAGCACAGAAGACAAAATCTAAGAGGGTTGTTAATTTTCAAATTTCATTTGTCAGGCATGAATGGAAATAGCTGATCAAAGAAAGATGCAGCAAAATGAAACAATATTGAATTGCATATGTATATCGGGGGAACAAACGGATCTTTTTCTAGAAATTCAAGTTTCAACTTTCAAGAGAAAAGTTTAGAGATAAAAGGGAAAAGGTATTTTAGTCTTAAAATACAAAAAATGAATTTGCAAAAATATAGATATCATTTAAATTAATAAAAAGGGTAAATAACCATAATAAGGATGATTTGAGGGATAAATGACTAATATTGAAGATTCGGAGGGTATATGGCTGATTGAAGAAGATTTGGAAGGTATATGGCTGATTTTGCCTAGATTTAACGTTTGCTAAATAACATACTAAAATGATTCTTACATTTCGAGCCCAAATTATTGTATCTAAATTACAAATAGATAAATTATTAAGGGATATTTTTTTGGTGGATTAGTTTTCTTAATCCAATTTGGACAATGATCAATCACAGCGATCTATAAATTGAAGGTGATAAATAAATATTTATACAGAGAGAGAGAGATAAAATAAGGTTAAAATCTAAGATTCTTTACTCATGCTATATCAATATCACTCACCTCTTCAGTTATCGATTACATAATGGTTTCCTGTATGCTTCTTTTCTCATTTAAATGGTTATGTTTGATGTGTGCAAGTATAAAAAAATCTCTTAATGTAATAAAACCCAATTTAGTTTTCTCTATTTACATTTCTTGCAATTTATTGTAGGATTTTTCAATTTAGGTGTTACATTTTTAAAAAGTATTTGTTCGTGCCAATAATTCCCAAATATATGATTTCCATACTAATTTTTGTTTTAAATTTTATTGTTATCTGAACAGGTAAGTTTGACAAAAAATAATAATTTCAATTGCAAATACATAGAAGGTTTTTATTTTTATCTAAACTGATAGAGAAAAATATCTTATTAGGGACATATATAATTACACGAAATTTAGACGAACAAGACTGATAAATGAGAACTACACCAAGTTTGAGATTAGCTATTTTTTAGATGTTTCACATTCTAAACACAAAAATTACACGATCTAATCAACCAAATAACAAGGGCCAGCCAATAAAGTAACTACAAACACAATTAAAAATTATAAGACTCACTCCCCAAATTTATCCTCTCTCGGTTCTGGCAAATTCTAGTGCACTTAAGAATGTAAAATTTGGTTATCTTACGATAAACATTTGACTTTTGCATAAACTTTGTTATTTGCATAATGTTTGTATTCCTATTCTAATTTAAAACAGTCATTAATTGAGAATTGTCACGTACTTTTGGGCAAGTCACTTAGTGTAAAGATAGCAACTAATAATTATTTTGGAACTGTTTAAATCATCCTAAAGACACACGTAATTATTGTATAATTCGTATTTAATCATTTTTTAAAAAGTTTGTCAAAAAATAATTGGAAATATTTGACTTACAATTGATATACATATAGTATTCAATAAATTTTCTAAATAAATTATAAACTGCAAAAACAAACGTTAAAAAAACACGTCCTCACCAAAATTGCAGGATTATCAGCAGAAACTCGGTGGGTTGGCCAAAAAATTTTATATAGTCTGATTCCTTCCCACGTTTATCTTTTCATTTTATTTTATTCGGAAAAGAGGAACCATTCCATGTTTATCGGCTCCTTGGTATGGTAGGACCCTACCGTTCTGTTTCGGACGAACGGACGACTGAGTCACATCAAGCTAGGATTAGGACCGTGTACTAGTCAAGTTCGAACGAGTTGGCCAGCTCAAATTCTGCTCGACTATAATTTAAGTTGGCTTAAGTCTAATTAGAAACACTATCGAGTTTTAAGTTAGTTTAAACTCGGCTCATCTCCAACTTGAGTTGGTTCACGAGTCACATACCATTTTACAATAAACATGTGTATTTCAAATTTTCTTTATTTAATTCGTATATTATTTCAATATCAAAATTAATAGATATATACAACATTATAAACAATAAAATTATTATCATTTTTATTCATTCCAGTGATTTCAAGCAAAATATGTATAAATCTGTCAGATGTTACCATTAGATTTATCTAAAATAAAAACATATAAAAACTAAAATTTAATAATTATTTTATCAGAGTGCAGTTTCGCATCACAATCATCGAAATTAGACGTGACGGTCGTGACGAGAACCGTAGAGTGCAGTTCACATATACTGATCCATATCAAGCAAGCGCAATGCCGCATTGAAAAGTCCATACTAATCAAACTGGTGTAAATCCGATCCGTCCATTTAGATATCAAATAGTCCCGATTGAAAAATTAACCATTTCTCTCACATGGTCCAAAGGCGACATAAAGAATCCCATCTGTCAGAGTCAAGCATTAATGCCTTTTTCTATTTTATTACTTATCGTTTTAGCGGAATCTCTCGAATCAATCTTGCGTACCTTCAACTCCGCACTGACTTCTCTGAAGAGACGAGTCTCAAGTCTCAACTCAATTTAGGTGAATTATTATTATTATTAACCATCTCCTCTCTCTCAATCACAGTTCAATCACGCTTCATGGAGTGAGATAGACGAGAGATGCATAACAACATTTCCATTGCAACAATAATAATAGCCTCGATAGATATTTATTTTGCTTTCTTCTCTCAAGGTCCTTGAAAAAGATCTAATTTCGGATCCTACTCCTTCCAGAAAAGAGAACAATTCGCGGAAAGGTCTGATCTTCTTCATAGAAGCTTCTAATTTTCTGACCTAAAGGAGAGAGAGAGACGCAACAGTGGAGAATCCGCATTCTCCATTGCTACGCGTGCATTTTTGCGAAAGGGTCCCGAGAAAATATTGAATTTGGATGGAGAACCACACGAACGGTCCGATCAAGGGAGGAGATTCTGGAGTGGTGCTCGGCGTTGATGGTGGGACCACCAGTACAGTGTGCGTGTGTCTTCCCTATGGATCCACTGGACAGGTCAAGTGCCTCTCTCGGGCTGTTGCCGGCTGCTCTAACCGCAATTCGGTTGGTGGTGAGTGTCCCTCTCTCTCTCGCACACACACATAAAGTCCCACACAGAGTGAATCAAGCAAGAATCCTGATTTATCCAAGGACTGAATGTTGACTGATACACAGCCGGTCTTTGGCCGGAGTATTGCTAAATGCCAATAACCCCAAATAGTAATTTGACCCAATATAGATATAGCAATCTGGTCTTATTATCTGTGTTTTTTTAATTAATAATTCAATGGTACATCAAAATTGACTCAATTTGTCCTCATTTGGCAAGTAATCCCTGATTTCCATTTTTTTTTATTTTTTGTTTTACCAGGTTTCAGCACCAACCTGTACTGGTTTTGGTTTGACTTATTTTTAGTTTCCACTTTAAACACCAGAACTACACAACCAAACTAATAAAATTAGCCCACAAAAGATGTTAAGCTTGTACAGTATGCAGTCATTTGGTATTTATATTGTACACTACTTAATTTTTGTTTAACTTTTTAGAGAATGCGGCTATGGATACCTTAGAAAATGTGATGAAGGAGGCTCTTTCTATGGCTGGAAGGGACTGCTCTGAGGTCCGGGCAGTGTGCTTAGCTGTTTCTGGTGTAAACCACCCATCTGATCAAAAGCGACTTCTTGATTGGTTGAGGTATTGTTTTTCTTATAATAATATTTTTGTTAGCAGGATTCAAGTTTTGGATATTGGTTCTGGTATGTTCTGGTGCACTCAGTAATGGCGGGCAAGCACAAGAATGATTTCAGTTTATTTATTTATTTTTATTTTAGTTAATCGATGGTTTATCTTAGACTGTAGTAAGTTTTAACAAAGTTGAAATCTTAAAGAAATAAGATCTAGAGGTCTCCTGGTTGTACGAGCACTGCTTCTATGTAGAAATCATGAATCTAAGAACATATGAATTATAGCTCATATTACTCTGTAGATGTGTTATCTGGTCTGTTGGGGTTCAGGTACCACTATACGCATACCTATTCCATTCATTGGGTTAAAATTTATCATATATGCAACTTGTATATAGGGCAGGTGACTCTGGACACAGATAAGGTCCAGGTACTTTGGTTCCCTCATGGTCTAACCTCTCTAGGAGGCCAAGTCAGGTTCAGTCGAGACCCCTACATTTTCTGAATTTCATTTACACTTTTCAATTCACCATTTATTAATAAAATTTTTCTTCTAAAAATAATGAAAATTTGGATTTTACCGAGCATATTAAAGTGGTGGTTTGCCTGAAAATATAAAAAATATAATATTTCCATAGAATTGCATGTTTTATTAGTGGGGGTTATGTCTTCTAAAAAAATAGTTTACTTTTTAGAACATATGTTTTACTTGGTTATTTTTTATTATAGTGTTTGTTCAGATCCAGCCTGCCTTATATCTATTCGATCCATTCCCATCCCAATTATCTTTGCATCATGTATCTTTTGAGCATACGTACCCATAATTGGCTGGATAATGCGTAACACCTCTAATATTTTTCTTAACAGAGGGAAGTTTCCAAGTCATGTGAAGTTCTATGTGGAGAATGATGCGGTGGCGGCTTTAGCCAGTGGTACAATGGGAAAGCTTCATGGTTGTGTCCTTATAGCTGGTACAGGTGCCATTGCATATGGTATCACTGAGGATGGTAGAGAAGCTAGAGCTGCTGGTGCGGGACCTGTCTTAGGTGATTGGGGAAGGTAGTTTCTCTATGTTGATCATTTATGTTTTCTAGTCTGATATAATACTGGTACTGCTGCCCCCTAATCTTAGGGTGATGCTATACTGATTGGTTCATACAGATGCAGTGATATACAGCTACTAGGGATTGCAATACTGGCTAAACTAGGAAAGTTTCACCCATTCTGTCCGTAAAGGAGCTCAGTTATACAAGAATTTGTTTGAGCTAATTGTTTTACGAGTAGAATCGTTGGCCCTCAGTTTAATTTAATCATCTACAAGGCAACAGTAGAAACAAAGAAAACAAACGGGTCATATGATTAATTATGGTTCGGATGTGCATACTGATGTTGATGCGAGTAGATGTTTGCATTGCACAGTGGATATGGCATTGCTGCTCAAGCCTTGACAGCCGTAATAAAAGCTCATGACGGTCGTGGCCCACTGACCAGTCTTACAGCTAATATCCTTAAGGAGCTCCAACTCTCTTCTCCAGATGAAGTAATTGGGTATCTTTCTTTTCATTTTCAATTAGCCATGATATGTTTTGCTTTCTTCTCCTTTGATTGAGAGAGACAAAGAGAAAGAGAAGGCATGCAATTTATCTGATTTCACGTTGGTATGAATGGTACTGGATTGGGTGTCTCTAAAACTTTCTCTTTGGATATGATCTGCTTTTTTATTATTTAGGTGCAATTGAGCTGGTATGGGTTATGACTAAGTTGGAACCCTAACCCTGATGGAACAATTACTGATTTCCTTATTTTACATACATTATATTTGGATACAGGTGGACATATGCAGATGCATCATGGGCACGCATAGCAGCTCTGGTACCAGTAGTGGTATCATCAGCCATAGAGGGTGATGAGGTGGCTAACAAAATTCTACATGAGTCAGTACGCGATCTTGCTGACTGTGTTATTGCTGTTGTTAGACGGCTCCAACTGTGCGGTGAAGGTGTGGTATTGCCTTTCTCATTAATTTCCTTGAAGATGTTAACAATTGTCAAAGAGATTTTACACACTGAGAGAAGTTAAACTAAATATATTTTTTAATTTAATTAAAAGGAAAGGGGATTCTATCTGAGAAAATACCCAAGTTCTTTAAAATTTTTAAGTGAATCAGCCTTCAAAAATAAGAATTTTATTTTGTTTCGCTTTATAGCTTCGGTGATCCTAATCCTGACTAGATTTGTACCCAGTAACTCAGGGTTAGTAGCTATAAGCTGCAGACATTGAAAGCGAGTGAATTCTTAAATTGTAGAGTTTTGACATTTAATTGCAGATGGGAAGGGGCGGTTTCCTCTGGTGATGGTGGGAGGAGTGCTAGAATCCAATAAGAAATGGGACATTGGGAAAGAGGTTACCAAATGCATCTCCAAGGTCTACCCTGGCGTAAATCCTATCCAGCCAGAGGTTTTGAATTAAAGTTTTCATTCTTTTTCCTCTTAATATCTTATGTTGGAAAGGTCACTCCAGCAAACTCCTTATAAGGACATATAGTGACAGGTATTAGAGCAAGCTGCGTCATGACTGGTGCAAATATTGAAAAAATTTAGGTGTTAGTTGTAACTTATAAGTATCAGGGTAGATACTCTTCATGGGTCATCCTGGTACTAGCATGCTAGCATACTTAAATCTGAGAGTTGAGATGTAATATTTGATGTGTCTGATGCAGGTTGAACCAGCAGTTGGTGCAGCATTGTTGGCTTGGCATATGTGCACAAAGGAGAATAAAAAGGTCCGAAATGGAACCTAGTACATTGTTGCTTGGTTTCTCTCTGTTGCAGAGGGGGTAATTCAGTGTGTACAATTAACATAAGGAGTTCTGATAATGAAAATTATAAGTGCGCACTGAGTTTGATATCAGGATAGATATATCACTTGTTTATAATTTAGAGTATTCTGCTGTATTGTAGGCTTTTTTGACGGAAGTTGCCACAACTTCTTTTCTGCTATATTTAAAAAAGCCCAAACAATAAATTCAAAAGGTGATCTTGTTCTTTCCAATTTTATAGTTCAAGAGGTCAAAATATATTGCTTCAACTTAATTACAGTGGATAAATTTTTTAGTGTATTCTTTTTAGGCCTCTTGATATTGTACAAAATGATTCTGGAAATTCAAAAATATTTATATGTGCATGTCATAACTAATGACATGGTCTTGAAATATTCAGGCAATCGAGAAGTTGTGGCATCAAAAACTTATTAGCAGCAGAATTCTGATTTTTTTTTTTTTTTTAGTATTTATTATAGTATTTTGGATATAAGAAGGGTGCAACTAGTGATCATAGGAAAGTACTTGTTTTCTCTTCCATTGGTAATCTGTATCAATTCTATATATATTCTTTACCTTGATCAATCTTTTTGCTTAATAGAATCATGGTCTGGTTTCTATTGTGTTACGTTGTTTCCTTCTAGAATGTTCAAAGTGGCCCGAAAGTGATGATGGGAAATAGTTCTTGTTGGCTTTGTATGTATTACATTACAAACAAAATTTGCATAATGAAGTTCAGAAAATAATGAACGAATTTATGTGCAACTTTCTGTCTTGAAAACCTAAATTTATGTGCAGCTTTCTGTCATCATAAGTTACTTTGCAATTGCAAGGGGGCCATGACTTCTCTTTTCACAGCATCTCTTATAATTTTTCCTGTGCTTGTCACTGGAAACGGTCTATTCCATATGATGAACTCCTTTGGTATCTTGAATCTGTAAAAACCCAGAAAGACAAAGAGAAAACTAGTCCAGATCAGAATAAGCTTAATACGGCTAAGCTATGATAATGTTGCATTATACATCCAAAATATAAACATATTGGCATACGTAAAAAATGTGAGAAGAGAATTGATCATTTAAGTGACAAAATACCGAGTCAGATTTCTCTCAATGCAATGATATCTAAGCTTCTCGGCTGAAACTTCATCTTGCAATAATAAACTATTGGCCTTTGCATCGACCCACTTCCATTTATCTTTTATCATGAGGCAGGCCACTACTTTCTCTGACAAGCGAGTATCAGGTATACCAACAACTAGCACTTTAGCTACCGCAGGATGCTGGGACAATGCAGCCTCCACCTACAATAACATTATTCAAACAAGAAAGTAGTTAGAAACGAATAATGAGCTTCTGTGGCTATACACATCTCACAGAACTATAAGGTGTTTCTATTTATTGCCAAATAAAAAAAAGTTCTTTGCATGCCATTGGAAAGAAGTTTTAGGTTACTCAAAGAAAATAACAATAGATTGCTCCTTGACTGATACTAACAACATTTCTTAATTAAGAGGTGTCCACAACTCTATGAACATACATATAGGAAAATTTTTAATATTTAATTATGATAGACTTATGTAAGATTCAATTTATGCATAAAACCAAGAAAAGGTTACTGTTCAATACATAACTCAGTTCATTCATAAAACAGGAAAAAGAACAAGGAAAAAAAAGAAACACTTTAAGACCTGGTATAATACTAGTTTGTACCAGTAACATGAGTGTCAGATTCTGAGATAGTACCTCTTCAGGGTATATATTCTCTCCGCCACTCTTAATTCGATCCTTTTCCCTTCCCATTAACCATAGAACACCATTCTGATCAATCCATCCAATATCACCAGTATCAAACCAACCTTTCTCAATACTTCCTGGACAAATTTTTTTATTCTTAATCCAATACCCAGCCATGACATGCAAGCCTCTTGTCAATATTCTACCAATTGACGGTATGTTGTTGGAATTACTGTTGCAAGTGCCTATGCATATCTCAATATGTGGTGCTGGTTTGCCAACAAGCATTCCCATTTGGAAATACTCAGATTTGGTAAGGAATTTGTGCTGGGGGTTTTCCGATTCCTTCATTTTTGGGCTACTAAGAGTCATGAATGTAAGGGAAGAACAAGCCTCAGTCATGCCTGTACATTTGATTACAAAAAGGGTAAGAGTTGACGGATCCTTGAAAAACTGGTAAGAGGAAAAAAAAAAAAAAGAAAGAAAGACAGAAACCTAGAAAGAAAGGGATGAGTTCACACCATAAGCTGAAAAAATGGTGGCATCAGGAAATAGCACAGTAGCCTCTTTAATTAGATCCTCTGACAAGCTGCCCCCACCATTAAGTATATTTTTCATGCTTTTGCTACTGCCCATTTTATTTTCCTTCCTGAGAAGTAAACTCATGTATTACAGGTCGGCATTTTCAATTTATTTTCATCATCTTGGTATGCATAAATATTTGATGTGAAACCTGAAATGCTATTATTTTTTTTATCTCCCATTATATAGTCTAAGAAATGGTAAAAAGCCCAATACCAGTGAAAGTAAAAGATATTTAGAAGGTTAATTGTGCGAAACTATTTTTTCCCCCTATTTTCTTCTTCAATGCAAATGGCCATTGTTCTCTCTTTACCAGGGAAATTTTATATACCTGGCATATGATACCAAATCAGACATGATGGCTGGTACGGTAATGAAAGACGTCACTTTAAATTCTTGAATAGCTTGGAAGGCTAAATTTGCATCAAATTTTGGTGTTAATACACTGCATCCACCGGCCATTAACACAGCTAAAAATGAAGATATTCCTCCTATATGGCACAACGGAGCTGTATGTAAATATACCTGACATGAAAAAGAAAAACTATTAACTTTTTGCCCACTGATTTGCATACAAGGTATCAACTCAACTCTGTACTGCTACCAGTAAGTTTTCTTTCCTTTTTCTTCTTTGGACCATGGGGGTTGGGTGAATTGGTGTTATCTGTGTTTTACTGATCCTTATTTAAAGTCACACATTAGTATCACTAATCTCATGTTTTGGGAGATTTTAAATTTCTTTTGTGGTCCTTATAGGATGGTTGATGCCAACACTTGATACTTTAGGGATCAATCTAATAATCAGATAAACTAGCTACTGATGGAACAATACATAAATACTGTAAATATACACGTCTTTCAAAATCATACATCGGTTTCAGCATAGCCAACAATTGCAATTTTTGCAAGAGATTGGGCGATTAATGATGTATGGCTTAAAGCAACCCCCTTTGGTTTTCCAGTAGTTCCTACAATTGCAGAGCTTTTGGTTTGAGATTTGAGCAATTAATTGAATATTATCAGCATATAAATAACAAGTAATGAAAATGTTAGTCCCTGTCAGTCATCTACTTTCACTTGGTCCCACTGTTTGTTTTTTATTTTTTGGTTTTTGTTTTCAGTATATAAATAAAAATCTGCATGATTGATTTGCAAGTCTATCCTACTATTAGAAAAATAATTCATCAAAAGTTTTTATATGGACGAAGTATTCTTCTGGAAATTAAATGTTACCAGATGTGAAGCATATTAGAGCTATTCCTCTTGCTCCTGCAACAGGCTCACCAAGATTTGAGTATCTTTTACTCCTTTTTATTTTCTCAATTGATAAAACTGCAAAAGTACACAGACAATTTTATCTCTATTGGCATTGTACATCTACAAAGTGCATAATTTGTCAGAACTAAAAGATCTGATATATTTCCTAGTTGCAACATGTTTTAATATTTGACTGATTGAAAAGCAATAAAAAGAAAGTTAATTAAATCTTCAGAGAACTGCTAGAAGTGTTTGGTTATTGGCTGTAATCATGGCCTTTGGTAACCCCAGAAGACAAAAAAATTGTCATAATCATCCGCTATCCCATCCGTTTAATTGTTGGCTGTTATCATGCTTATCCGTCAATCAATTAAGATCATTAATGAATTCTGCATAGTAGGGGCTTATTTATTAATATTTTCAAAATAAAGCTTGCTTAAAAGTTACTGGAATAACAGCTAAGCAGCCTTAATCTCTCTATAATTTAACATAAAAACCATTAACAGCGCCAGCAGTAACAAAGGAAAGAACATGTGTGATTTACATAGCCACTAAGTCTGATTGGTTTATTGGTGAATGGAGATGCAGCCATGCTGGTTCAAAACCATACTATAGCACAATATATTTCATCTAATTGTCGTTTTGAAGAAGATTAATCAAAAAGCAGCATATATATTTTTTTTCCCAGCTTTTGGAAGTCCCTTTGTTCAGCCAATTTAGTGGCAACCAATAATGTGTAGTTTAGCTTTTCATATTTGAAATATTTAAAATGTGTCAACCATAATCTAGGAAAATGCGATGAGTGATGTACAGTCATAAGTTCAGAAGAATTACAAGGAAAATTGCTTTTCAAGCTAAGCAGAGGATCGTCAAGGAGTAGAAACAGATCGAGAGATGGTAAAATTCTTTTATCTTTGATCTCTTGGGCCCAAGAGACAAGATTTGTATCAACGGCTAGCATTTTCGGCTGTACTAGATCAATGGCTACTCTTGCCTCCTCAAAGTTCTGGCTTTAAGAAAAGAAAATGCATTTTTTAAATATAAAAAGTAAAGAAAACAGTAAACAAAATTTGTGCCTCACCATGGCTCAAGAAAAATATTTACCTTTTTTTATTGTCTTTATGATATTTCTTAAAACAATAGAAACTACGCAAGCAAATATTATGACCCATTATAGAAATACTCTGGTTTTGTCTCTTTTGTTTGTGTTATTCATGACGATTCAATGTTTGCTAGCATGAACATGAAGGACTTCCATTTCCACAAAATGTTGGCAGAAATCACACGCTTTCTTGCTAATATAGAGGACATTTAATTCGTTAATGAACATAGTGTTTTTTACTTTTTGCAAGTCAATTTAGTCTAGATAGTACGGAAGTCGAGTTTTTATTTTATTTTTTATTTTTATTTTTTAAGCAAGTAGCTTGTTACAAACGGCAAATAAATTATCCTCAACTTTTAGATTAATGAAAATAATGGGAAAAAAGAAGAGAGAGAGAGCCTAACCCAGCGATGGTTGAGAGGGGCAACAATGGCGCCAATGTATGTCGCTGCTAGAAACAACTCTATGTAGTGGTAACTATAAACACAAAATAAATATATAAAATTGGATATATACTCCTAAGACTTATAACTAAATTAAATATCCATATTATAGGAAACAGAAGCATCATTAGAAAAAACAAAATTGAAAGTTCAATGAATATCGTCAATTAAAACATGTGATTGCGTTACAAAAAAGAATTTAAACAATCATTTATTTCAATTAAAACTATTGAAACTTCTCCTTTAACAGGTCTGTCTACACTGCATTGCTCTAACGATGAAAAAAACAGAAAGGGAAACAAAACAGAAACAGCCCCAGCGAGAAGTGTACCTATTTAAGGCCGCAATTGCGACGACATCATTCCTACATACACCAGCCTCTAATAGACCGGCAGCAAGCTTGTGGATTCCTTTAACCAGTTGAAAACCCGTTCGGCTGCTTCGGCCGACCTCAACAACTGCTTCGCAGTCATGTCTCATGATCATGTATCTCCTAAGGCAATGGGCTATGTGGGCCCTCGCATAATCTTCTTCTTCCATTTCAACTGTAAGGGGAGCTCAGATGTTATGCTGCTGTTAAATTTCATCCAATTTTTCTGCTATGTTCTTCATTTAATTAGATGATGTGAAAGGAGCAACACCATGGAGGAGATGAGGAAGTTGTGGCTCTCATTGTTTTGTCTTTTACAAGTGGTGTTGAAATCAAATATGGATGATAAATAAATGCACAGGACTTACGGAGAGTGGGAATGCGGAATCAATATGAAACTTATGGAGCGCTTTCCTTAACCCAGTAAAAAAAAAAAAAATTTGTCATTTCACTACATTACATAACGTACTACAATAAGTCAACAGAAGATAGGAATTAGGATGTTCAAACAAATGGGGCACCTACAAGTGTGGCCTTGACAATCAATTTAAAATTTAAAATATGATTAAACAACCAAACAATTTCTGTAAATATATAAAAATAATTTGACGGTTGACTAAAATCAGAAATATAGGAACAATTCACAGGATATGTTTGTTTTCAGAATAATATAAAATTAAAGTGCTTGTTTGTTTAGTTAAAATAAAGCAGATTCTAGAAAACCATACCTCATATAGAATTTATAAGTTTAACAATTCAACATTATCATGAAAATTGCTATCAGTTAGATTAGGAATCGCCAATATCGATCATATATTCATATGAGGGGAAGCCCATTTACTAAGAAAAAAACATTATTAAACATGAAAAGAAATGCCAAAAGGAGAAACATATAATATAAGCAAATAAAACAACACTGCTATCTCAAGGTAAATATCAGAGAACAAAATAAAACTAATCCAAATGTTCAAAAAGACTCTCAAAGTGCACGAAAGCAAATATCATTCACCACGACATAGATGATTAACTTAACACTTCTAAAATAAACTTAATGAGATCAGTCAAACAAGCTGAAACCCATATCATCATCTGACTCTTCTGCCGGTTCTTCTTTCTTCTCTTCCTTGGGAGCACTGGCTGCTGCCACAGAAGCTCCGGTATCAGCCACCCCAACTGGGGCTACCACAGCAAACTTGGTTGGATCCTAACATAGCACGGGTGCAATATAGTTCAGAACAATAATACAACAAAAAATACAACCAAAATTAAATAATTACATTTTAAGTAAGGCAACAACATTTCTACAAGAAAAAAACAGAGATGTACTAATGATTTAAAATCGAGGTATGGATCATGAATTGCTGAAGTTAAAACAGTAAAACTATAACATGGGGACTTCTATACTCTTCTCAGAGAACAGAAGAATGTATAATAATTTACCCAAACAAAAACAAAGAATTCAAGAGAATATAACTATATGCATGCTTCTCACCTTGAGATACTCCTTGACCTTGTCAGCATGCGAGTAACTATACTTGGTCTCAATGGCAATTGCAAGAACATTCTTGTACGCATTAATAAACATATGCGGTGCCGCGGCTAGTGTAGGATAAGACAGCGCCAGGGAGAGTGATGCCACCATGGACACCCCAACAGAAAACTTCTCTATCAAGTCTTCTTCGCTGAGGTCTAACACCTCAGGTGTGAACACAGACCCATTGTCATAGACCGAGGTTATGACAAGGCCATAGGAAAAGGGACGTATTCCGAGTTTAGCCAAGAGAGCAGCCTCTGAGGATCCAACCTTGTCACCCTTTTTGATCAGCTCAACTGGGGTTATGATTTCAACCGTTCCTTTGTTGATTTTTGTTGGAATGTTCAGCACCTTCATTTAGAAGTTTGATTAATTAGTCAAATACAATGTCACAATGTCATGAAGTTTTCTTTCTATTTTTTTCAGCTTTTGCAATATTCAAATAAATTGCTGGACTGCATTGCTACAGCATAGCACTAGAATGTACCAGTTTTGAATTATACATACTTAGACCCTTATAAGAAAGTTTAACACAGCAAAATGTAATGCTAAAATTGATGTTGATCTGAAAATTATTGATGTGACATTAGGGGAGAAAGGAACCGACCTGGAAGAAAGAGGTCTGGGAGGGATCCAATCCAGTGTTACCAGGTGGCACGACAACATCAATAGGAGCAACCAAGCCCACACGCGCTGGTGCACCGACCTAATGGACAGATAAAAAATTGATTTGATTAATGAGAGAATAGTTTGCAGAAAAAAGCATATGACATATCCAGTTTACATCAACAAATTAGCAATTTTGGTAAACTTAGTGCATTTCAGCTTTTTCTTGGTTTGTTTTGTGTTTCATTGCATAATTGAGGTAAGCAATGTCTAATTGGATTAATTTTGAAAACAACTGACACTCAATTGACACTTCATTAATTGACCCATCAATACAATAAGGAGCCTGTTGGAACTCAATTATGACTACATAACAAATCTTGGTTTTATTTGGTCTAGACTCAAGTGGTCAAGTACACAATTCGACAATCAACATCTTAACTGAGCAGAATTTACAATTGAACAATACATATCCTCTTTTTTTTTAAAAAAAAAAAAAAAACACAAACCTTGTATTTGGAAACCTCCTCACTGACCTCCTTCAAGTCTCCCTTGGTGAAAATCAATCCAACATTCCCCTACATCAAATAAAACAATCTCAACTTCCATACTATATTCCCTACACCCAATATCTCCAAATCAATTTTACTAGTTCAATTCCAAATTTAGGCATATACTTTGTAAAAATTTTATTGGGCCATATCATAAATAAAATATTCCAACGGATACAGAAGCATAAATACCACGAGGAGGGGGAGAATATTCAAGTAATCAGAATTCCCAGACTTCTCAGCGTGAATCTTAATGCAGCGCCTGATGAGCGTATTCTTGCCCATCAAGACAATGGAATCGCCACGCAAGCCCTTGCGAATGTTCTGGAGCTGGTTGGACCCCACATTGTCAGCGACAGCGATGAGCACCTTGGAGTACTCTTCTAGGAGGCGAACCAGCTTCCTGTCGTACTGCACCTTCTTCTGTGCTTTCGTCACCTTGATCGCCATTGACAAATAAATGAATAATAAATCTAGATGGTGGAACTAATCCTAGCCGTAGAAAAATGAATTGAGGGTCAGGATTGAGGGCCAAGGCTCAGCGGTGCTATGCCAAGGCGGACGGGAGCGGCGCCGTCTCTTTAACCTCTGAGGAGTTGGGTTTTTGTTTTTTGTTTTGTTTTTTGAAAACCCTAATTAAATCTGGCGGCTTGAGGGGTTTTATATGGAACAGATGGATAGTGCGTGCGTCTCACGTGCGGGTCTAGGTTTGGTTATAATCCAACCCGATAAAGGGCTATTAGCCTGTTAATGGTTCTTGAGAACACTCTTTTTGGGAAGAAAAAATATAGAGGTTTACCAAAAAAAAAAGTTATATTTTTTTATTTTAAATGAAAAAAAATCCGATTATAAAATGAAAAATCTTTTAAAATTAGATAACACATTTATATGGTCATGAAAAAAAAAATATGAATCATGCTTTCAAATTTAATAAGTTCATATATGTAACAAGACCAATTCAACCGATTAGTTGATTTGATCCGCTTCAAAATCTGAGTTAATTCTATTTTTTAACAAATCGATCTCAAGCTAGGTTATATAACTGAAACTATAAATCCATTCGAAACAGGTTGATTTTTTTAACAAATCAATCTAGAGATTTTATATGTTTGAAAAAAATGATTTTCGAAATAACTCAATTTGTTAACATTATGAATCAAATTTGTACTAAGTATAGCTTATTCGAATTCCATTGGTTGATATCTCTAGTTTGGAAGCACATAAATGATGCCCTCTTAATCAGAGGCAAAAAACAAAAAAACAATCCATACAATTGGTGATGCTAAATTTGCTCTTGTTTGCTTTATTGGTCACTAATTGCAAATCAGGATTGCTTACCATCATCCTATAGGATTCTATCATCCCCATCATCCCCGCGACACGTTTAATGCTTTCCATTTTCGAAAAGAATATATCCAGCATCTCATCCCCATAAACGGAAAGTATTAAACGCGTCGCTCTTCTCATCCAGAGTCTACGCTCTTCTTCCCCCATCCTATCTTTCCTTTTCTGTTCACATCTTTGCTCTTCTCATCTCAACTCTCTTATGCTAAGTACTGTAGTTGGTTTAGTATATTCCGTAGCAATAGTGTGTGCTTCAATAGTTAGTTTTATATCTTCAATGATAATAGTTTCAACTTCAATAGTTAGCTTAGTAACTTCAACGATAATAATTTCAACTTCAACAATTAGTTTTGAAGTTAATAGACTAACTGTTGAAGGTGAAACTATTACTCTTGAAGTTAATAAGCTAACTATTGAAGTTATTGAGCTAACTATTGAAGTTACTAGGCTAACTATTGAAGTTGAAACCATTATACTTGAAGTTACTAGGCTAACTATTGAAATTAATAGACTAACTATTGAAATTACTAGGCTAACTATTGAAGTTACTAAGCTAACTGTTGAAGTTAAAAGTATTACTCTTGAAGTTACTAAGCTAACTATTGAAATTACTAGGCTAACTGTTGAAATTACTAGACTAACTATTGAAGTTACCTAGCTAACTATTGAAGTTGAAACTATTAGTCTTGAAGTTACTAAGCTAACTATTGAAGTTACTTAGTATCTTCAACAAAAATAGTTTTATTCAGCAACTAGGGTGAGCAGAATGGAAATGGCGCAAGTAAATAGGGAAAGCGCGAAAAATGGGAGAAAGCGCAGACTAAAATGGAAAGGGCGCTAGAGTCGCTAGGACTAAAATGGAAAGGGCGCTAGGAATTTCTGTTATTAATGAACAGATGATGGGGATGATGGATCTAGCGGATGATCCTTATCAGGCTTGATTGCAGATGAGTCGAAATTTTGCCTTATGAAGTGGAGTAACAAAAAACTCATTTCTATCCATTTCAATTTCTTTCATGGCAGGTGAAAAGTTTCCGAGACGAATGGTAATTAGAAACGTTAGAAGATAATTTGGTCACATATTTTTAAGGGATAGAATAATTTTTTTTATTAACATTCTTACCACCTTATCGAAATAATTAGCTATTTTAATTAAATTTCAACAAAACTTATTTTATAAGATAGAAAATAACTATATATATATATATATTTTTTATACAACAGAGAACATCTGTAAATTGATTTTGTCCATCCTCCGACATGAATTTTCAATTTTTGTTAAATTCAAATATAAAAGTAAAGTAAATACAACTGTACTGTTTCTTTTATTTCTTTTGTTCACATCATTTCACATTCAAACTTAAAACCTAATTTGTGTACACATCCAGCGCAAATCAGAGCCATCCATTTAAATATTGACGGCATCCAACAGGGGGTGAACTATTACTGTTCATCACCCCATTCCAAATTCAAATATTGTTAATTCTAGCTGTATATATTTATTTGACAATTTTAAAATATTTAGTACATAAATTATGTAATTATATGTACCAGGTAATAAGCAAAACTTATATAAAATTTAACACAGAAGTGTTGTTGTTCTTCATTTATACAATCGGATCGACACAGAACAAGGAGGTCTCTATTACTGCTATTAACCCGCCATGTGTTGCAGAGCTTGACAAGTTTATGCACTAATCTTAGGGCCGACAAACTTTTCTTGTTGGGCTTTATGATGCTCTTTTCTTTTCTTATTATTCAAGGAAGCCCAAAATGGTTTGTAAGAAATTGAGACTCCTGCCATTTTCTGAGATTCCTAAGCTGGTGCATCCGCTTGTATGCGTGAGTGCGGTAACTCAGCGACAGCCACTCTTCGTCTGCACATCAAATGTTTGTGAAATTAACTCTTAGAAACGAACCTCACAGATGATCCAGAATTGTGCGGGAGATACTCCATTTTGATCACCAATTTCCCTTCTCTTTTAACCTCTTCAGTCTTTGCTTTACAGTTTGCACCTTTTCTCATGCACGCAAGGTGTTTGTGATATCGCCTCTTTCACCATCAATGGCTTGTAAAGGAATTCTTTCCAGATTAAAGCCAATGACCAGGACCCATTTTCAATCTGACAGCAAAAGCATGTTGCAACATCTGACATCCTCGTATCAGCACCTATTCTTGGCTACACAAATCCGGCACATGACAAGGCACCGCCGGGTCAAAGACCGATCTAAGAAGAAGCGCATTCATGATTTAGAAATCGCAACCGAGCGATACAAAGTGGTAGCAAAAGTTCTAGCAATTATAGAAATCCTAAAGAAAGAGCAAGAACAAGTCATGCCTCTGCGGCAACTTGAAAAATATAGGCAGCAAATTAACTTGTCGAAACCATACAAAGTTGCTGACTTTATTCGCAAATCCCCCAAACTGTTTGAAATACACAAAGATACAAGAGGTGCTTTGTGGTGCGGCCTGACAAGTGAGGCTGAGGAACTGATGGAAGAAGAAACAAAGTTATTGGAACAAAATAATGAGAAAACAGTGGAGTATGTAACGAGGCTTTTGATGATGTCAGTTGAAAAGAAATTGCCTGTGGATAAGATTGCACATTTTAGACGGGATATGGGTCTGCCGGACAATTTTCGTACCGAATGGGTACACATGTTCCCAGAACATTTTAAACTTGTCCATGTGTGGGATACAGATTTTTTGGAACTTGTCAGTTGGAACCCTAACTGGGCTGTTACTGAGCTAGAGAAAAAATCCATGACCACTAAGGATAATTTGGCCATTTGCAGTCCCAGTGAGCTCTGCCTTCCTTTCCCAATGAAATTTCCACCTGACTATAAGAGAGTTTCCCAGTACAAGGGCCAAATTGAAAATTTCCAAAAAATGGCTTATCTGTCACCTTATGCTGATGCCAAGGGACTAACACCTGGCACCCGAGAATTTGATAAGAGGACAGTTGCAATTATTCATGAAATTTTGAGTTTCACACTAGAAAAGAGGCTTGTAACAGATCATCTGACCCATTTTAGGAGGGAACTTGTGATGCCTCAAAAATTAATGAGGATTTTATTGAAGCATTTTGGAGTATTTTATGTGTCTGAACGTGGGAAAAGGTTCAGTGTTTTCTTAAATGAAGCTTATAATGGTTCGGAGCTGGTGGATAAGGTTCCATTAGTGCTTTGGAGAGAGAAGGTGCTTCAGCTCACGGGCTACAGAGGAAGAATGAAAAAAATAATTGATTCTGACACTCATGCTCATGATGATGCTTATGATGATGCTGTGTTTATGGATGATGGAGATGAAGAGATGAGCAATCCATTTAATGAAGATGATCCTGAGATGGATGTGGCAACTTTGCATATTCAGACTGATATTGCTTCTAAGTAGGATTTGAGATTTGTCTTTAATTTCTAGAATGCATTGTTATCTTATTTTTTTGTTATGATTTTCCTTAGTAATTATCTGGTGCCAATGCTTGTGCTGGTTATTGATGCTTAGTTTTGTTGTATAAGAGCCATCTCTGAAGGGAAACAAGGTACTTCAACTGAATGGGTTGGCTATGTTTTGTTTCATTTTCATTTCTTATCAAGTATTTTAAGAGTGTAGAGTTCTGTTTAGATAATTACAATTAAAGAAATTCAATGAGTAATCTTGGATGTGCCGGTTCTTTTTATTTTAGGGACCACCATTTTCAACCCCCATTCTTACAATTTTAAGAGTTTTTTTTTCCTTTATAATGCTCATGCTTTCCTATAACTCTGCATTCCTCTACGGGACAACTTTCATAACCTATACTTAATTACAGATGCATGTGTTGTATTCAAAGAGCATTAGTTATGCATATTGTTAACTCCATTCA
The DNA here is from genome assembly GCA_027725995.1 of Rhynchospora tenuis. Classification (NCBI taxonomy): domain Eukaryota; kingdom Viridiplantae; phylum Streptophyta; class Magnoliopsida; order Poales; family Cyperaceae; genus Rhynchospora; species Rhynchospora tenuis. The sequence continues at coordinate 85,334,213 of CM050889.1, forward strand.
TATCTTCCAACGAACTCTCAAATTATACCATTGCATTACTTCCTTTCAACTGTCCAATTATTAAATGGTATAATATCATAAAGTACCTATCAATTTTACAGAACTGGATGGGAAGAAATTATGGATCTGGCACGGATGGAATAACAGAAGTTTGTGCCCAGAACAGTTACGGCAACAAATGTGGACTCATATATATGATATAAAGATCTAAATAGCAGGTGCAGGTGGAATTGAGGAGAGAGAACTGAACGAATGATTAAGTATGTCTCTTCTCAAATTGTGGGACAAACAAGTCACATTCTCTTCTCACCTATTAAAATTGGAACCGAGGACAAATGATCGTTCCTTGCTCTTCTTTTAATTGCCTCACTACCTTGAGAGCACACACTTTCTCTAAGAACATAAAAGACCAACAAAACAAATCAAGTAAGAAATTTTCTCGGCCCATTTTCAGTAAACTATATCAACTATATTACTTCAAATAAGGTTGAGAGAAGTACATGAACAAAATTTTATCATCACTCTTTGTACACCATATACAACTCAACTCAACTCCACGCATTACTCCCAACCACATCATCTCTTTTTCTACAACCACCAAACCCTGCTCCTAACTGAAAACCTCGATGACTACTGCCACATTCCAACCTCTCTATATCCCTGTGTAGAACACCACACTCCTTCTCAAGTTCAACCACCCGGGTCCACACAGATTCCAAATCCCTGTTCAACCTTAACTCTAACGCAGGCTGTTGGTGTACATGGTCAGGGTTTTCGTCAGATATAAGGAGATAATCTGTGACAAGTCTGTGCAGCTGCAGCTGCTCAAAGAATAGCACTTGAATGACTGTGCGTAGAGGTAGACAGCTGTTTTGCACTGCATGTGTGCACGCTTCTGGAGAGAGCTTTTGACAGTCTACGAGTCGCCATAGACTCTCACGCACCGGGTCTGTGAGCCATGGATGCGCCTATACACGAAACACAAAAAAATGATGATGACACTTCACTTCACGGGCCCTTTTGTTGATTCAATAAACCTAGTGACAGAGTTTGTTGTTGTATGTTACTTTGGGTTATTGTAGTAAAACATTTTTTTAAACTTTCTTAACCTTTCGTGGCTTAGTTATTTGCTTTGGTGGTGGTTTGGTGAGTTTCTCTAACAGTGCTGGCAAGCAGCTAGTGATCAAAGATTTTTCAAATAGTGGGCATATATATGTCACAAGAGCTAGATGTTTTATGCTAGGATGTACTGGAATATGAAGCTATGTAGTGAAAACTTATTGTGTTGGTACTGGTGCACTTCATAGTCAAAAAGTGCTGCAAGTACACTAGTGCAACATTTTAGCACATGGAACGTTTGTAGTACATTTTAGTAAAAAATACAGTCTCATAAAAAGCAATACTTTAGAATAAATTTTCTACACTTAAATAGATAAATTCAAAATACTAAAGCTTCGTACATGATATATGAAAAAGGTGCCATCACTATTCAAACTGTAAATCTCAAATTACCTTGGAAGTATATATCAATAGCACTATACAACATATCACATGTCACCCGTGAATCCTCTGGTATAGCTGCAGCCAAAGATGAAAACGTTTCTGATTTCAAATTTGAATCAGATGCCACCTCAGCCAAATATGCATCAATTAAATATGAAACCCTAATTACAGCATCCGAATTGACATCGGACACTGCCAACTGAACACCCCTATTGCTCTCCAACAACTGGACATCTTCCTTGATCCCTTCAGACTGGACACCTCCATTAATCATCTTATCCATGGTCAGAAAATGGTGAAGTATTCTATGCACACAATCCACATCATACATTGTTTCATCCTTCGCAGAATTAGAGAAGTTTGGTATCAATAAATCCACTAAATTTGCCTCATCGAGTTGCATCCCAATACGCCTCTCCAAGTTGTACACGGTAGCATTACCTGCCTTCAAAATTTTCGCACATTTGAGAAGGCCAAAGAGAAGCTTACAGGAACTTGTGCCTTTTTGAAAAGGTAGTATTTTCTCAATCTCTTCTACTAAGGTTCTTTGCTCTTCTTTTGCCAGTAATGGGTTATTGGGCTCGCTAATATATTCCCGTCTATTAAGACCTGGGATGCACCTCATTGCATAATAATTCACGGATCCAGTAATAATTTCTTGATCCATCCCCAAAGTTTCCAAGTGAGATATTACTTCTATAAACAAAGGCAGAGGCAGAGTTGCCACATCAGCATACCACCAATCTATACCAGAGTTACTTGGACCAATATCCACACCAATTTTCATAGAACCTGTACCCATTATTTGGATACCATTCCAATTAAAATGTTGATTTACCAACTCTTGTTGGGTTGAGAGACACTTTTCAGCAACGGATTTAACACAATGTTCCAAAATATGCAAGTTGTTGGCTGCTTTCATGCAGTTATTACAAGATTGAAGAGCTTGTATTGAACCCCTCCAACTTTTCAAAACCGAATTGTGAAGAAACTTATGGGCTTGAAATCTCAAATTTCCCTCTGATATTTCTTCATTCATCCTGAGGTTTTCTGAGGCACAACAGAGAGGAATGACATTTGAAGCATTCAGTTCGAATTTGAAACTATAACAGAATTTGGCACATAACTCAAAAATCTCAATTCCAAAGGGAAAGTCATGTAGCTCCAAGAGAGAAACTTGTTCACCTTCTTTGATCTTTTCACTGATTAAGGTTTCAAAGAGGCCACTTTTTGAAACAAGAGGGAACTGAAAGGAGAAAGGAAAATGGAAATGTGAATATAGAAGTTTGCTCTATCTGGATTATAACAGTACTGTGACTTACAGTCTACCCATTTATGCACCTTCATCCAACTTAAAACTGTATTCCAAATAACTCCAATAGTTCAACTTTTTGGTTGGTACAGTCACAGAAAGGATCAGTACCTGTACCTACAACAATATTCAGGAACTTGCCAGAACTGATACCAGTAACGAATCCAGAAGGATAAAGAATGGGGAAGTTGCCCCAACTGCACTTAAAAATTTGTAGTCACAAAAACTATTTTCTACTATGGGAGTTTAAAAAGAAAACACATAATGTACTTCGTCACCAGAATAAATGTCGAATTACATGTAACCTATTATGTAAGAACCTATGTTTACAAAACCAAACGATCAAAATTGAGGGTCTATATTGCTTTATTGCCCATAGCTAAATTTTAAGATAACCATTGAAGTATAACAAAATTTGGTATTTGTCTGTACAGTACATTAACTATTCTATTGTCCAAATTAAAACTACCTAACAACTTTGGTACCCATCCACATTTGGTATTACTACCCTACATCCTTACCGGTACAACATCCACTGGTACCACTTCCATAAATTCCAGGTCTCAGTTCCACCTTTTTCCTTTTTTGTTGTGTGGTTGTGTTTAGTCAAAGCTTCATACAAGCATAAAAATTTAGCTGAATTACTCAATTTTTTCTTTTCTATTTATGTTTCTATGATTTTCCAGATTATTAAGACAAATAGTTTTCAAGTTATCCCTCTTCGAAGATATTTACCTTGTGAAGATGAAAAGATGCTTCGTCAATTTTCACTGTTAAATCACTTTTGAGCCCTGTTGTACAATACCTACAAAATTTATATATGAGTTATTAATATCTGAAAAGTAATAATGGAATTACAAAAGAAAACAACTAAACGATAAAATGAAGCAACAGTACAGTACAATGCAGTGGTATCGGTAAGAATATATTGGATTTTATTGTTAATGCTGATTGCAAATTAAAGAGGGAGAGAAATGGGGATATTTTCAATCTCTTCCTGCCTTCCCCTACTCCTACATCATATCAAAATATGCGTGATCAATTGGCAACTGCAAAGAAAGATGTAATTTACATATTCTTAAGAAACATCAGCTCTCACATCCCAACTCCTTAGAAAATAACCAAACTACCCCTCCTTAATTCATCATTTGCGTACAGTCAGAGAATAGAATAGGACTACTTAATGAATAACTTTACAAAATGGAGAAGAAAGCACTTTTATTTTTATTACTAATGACTATGGTTAATTACCATATGAAACGTTTAGACAATTTTAGAAATGGAATTGACAAACAAAAATGCACTCCAGCAACAAATCTAAATATTCTTTACCAGTCATTCCCTTCTCTTCTGAAGGTACAGGGTCTTGATCCAAGCTTCAGACAAGCCATTCTATATAAACTCGATTCCAAAATTTAAACGCAAAAAGGGAAGAAGGAGAGAACCCTCAAAGAGAGTACAATTTGGTGCTAAAATTTCAATTTTCAAATTAATCTAATTTACATATATAGACCGATAAATATACAATTTACACGGAACGTAAAGTTGGGGATCAAACAGTGTCTTAATTACAGTCAACAGAACCTCAAAAAGCCAAACGAAATTGCACATGATTGTATCTTCAAGTTTAAAAAAAAAAAAGAACCCAACGAAACTTAATCAAACAAATATAAATAGTATCTCTAAAACCCCAATTTGTTCAGATATCACAACAACTACAAATCAAGAGAACACAAGTAAAACCTCCAAAACAAGCGAAACTTTCTTAATTGCACATGAAATTAATTCCCCAAAACCCCAAGTTCAGACCATAAACCCACAAAAAGTAACTTTAGAAAAAGCAAAAAACACACCAAAAAGACGAGGAAGCATGGAAGCAACTATATAATAACATGCAGGAAAGACGGGGGTAGCTGGCTAGCTGCTGTATCCTGTCTTCGAAATCTTAATACTTTAATAGTTTAATTTGATTAGCAAATTATTAATTCACATTTCACAGTCTGCAGCGCTGAGGGCAGTATTTCATTACAAAGTCCGATCTGATTTCGACTGTTAAGATTTACGGACCGTACGAATTCGACATCTATCACGGCAGCATAATGTATCGGACGGACACAAATCAGCCCGCGGATATTGATTCACCTGATGTTTTTTAATACTAAACAGATATCGGATAGAGACGAAGTTAAAAAGAAATAGAAAGAAACAAGAGTTTACGAGTTTACGAGCTGTTTTATAAGTGATGACGTGGTGAATAACAATTGGGCTTGTCAGAAAGAAACGATAGTGTTGTTTGTAGAAAGTCGTAGATAGGAGTTAAGAGTAGAATATACTTCTCAGTTCTCACTAAAGTATTGCAAAAATATCATTCGACTGGTAGAATATCTTTCAATGGTTTTAGTGCCTAGTGCGGCAGGCCGGCAGTGTTGTTGACATCGTGGAGCAGTCTATGTTTTAGCGAACACTTTATAATTTTTTATTAGTGAAATTATGAAAAAGATTGGATCAGTTGATAATCAACGATTTTAATAACTTTGATCATATTTTTTTTTTCAAGTATATAAAAAATATACAAAAAAATAGAAACTTTGTCAACCTTATCTGTTAGTGATTAATTATCCATAATTTTTTTATGTTCATATGTTTCAAAAGTGTTCATATATAAGTTTAAAAAAATTTTGAGTTTTATGAATGAACTTAAAACAAAAATATATATGTCAATGGTTTACCAAAAGTAAAAAAAAAAATGATATTATACGCAAATATTGTAGATTGTATTAAAATGCCAAATTATAATTAATTTAAAAGATAAATTTGTATTGCAACTTGTAATTGAGGAACAATTCTTGTCAATCGACTGATACTTTGACATATTAATGTTAAGAGCAATGAATCGTGTATTCATGCCACATCGTTGCTGTAAATAATTGCGTAAGAGCGTCATCATCGACAGACATGGTTTTAATACAAAAAAAAAATAAGAAGAAGAATAAAGAAAGATTTGTTGTTTATATGTACCTGCATTTAAGATTTTAACAAATGCAACTCAAATTTACACATATCGTCTCTACTGTGGGAGATGAGATTTAAAAATTTCCTGCAAAGAGCTGAATGGAAAAATGGGGCAAAAACGAAAAGAAAACGAATAAGCAACTGGAGGAATCAAGAATTGGGAGTGCACACATGGGGTCCAGCTATCATCCCCGCCAACCCCCATGTGCTTGTGGTCTAGATGGACCTGTAAAACACCAAAATGAGTAACAGAAAAACAACTATCAGAATAATAGAAAAATATAAATAAATAAAGGCCACGAGCAAAAGTTACAAACCATAAATTAAGAGATGAAATGTTTAAAATTTCTTAACAGTGAAACCTATTTGGTACATGACAATACCAGTGCATGATGACATGTACTAATAAAAGAACAACATTAATATACCAATTTGATGCATTGAATCTGGTATGAGTAATCTAACAAAACCTTAACAGTGAAACCTATTTGGTACAGGACAGTGCATGATGACATGTACAAATAAAAGAACAACATTTATCACTCAATTTGATGCATTGAATCTGGTTGAGTAATCTAACAAAATCTACATAAAGGAAGTTTAATTATAGACAGATATATATATATATATATAGAGAGAGAGAGAGAGAGAGCCTCAATATCATCTCCTTCAACTAATTCATGGTTATGTGTAGACCGATCCAGCTCTTCCAACCCATAATAACTAGCACTGATTTGCATAGGTGGCGAACCACCATAAATAGATGCAAACAACCCCATGCCATCTTCATTTCTCAGCCCAACCCACCTCACATCAGACCGACCTCCACTCTCGCTCGGCACGATATATGGTACATGCATGTCCATCACAGTCTTCTCATAAACACCCACATGTGCACTTGATTTTCTATCTGGGTAGCACTCAAATGGGCCCCTCCCATACCAGCTCACCATGTTAAACTCTTTCTCCACGTGGAAGACAACACCAATTCGTGGAAGGGCAGGTAGGTCATCTTTAGGGATTACATGATACTCCAAAATTATATCACCGCTTGAGTAAATAGAGTATTTATTGTCGATGGTCATAAGGGTACAACCATAATTTTTGGCAACAAGCCGTGTTGATATTTGCCAACAAAAATCAGATTGCTCTTTGACTGAGAAATCTTCTAAGTGAGTCGAGATCTTGGCGTCAATTGAGGCAACTTTCCATTTCGAGGCATAGCTTTTTGATCTTCCCCCTTTGTCATTATCAGTTAGAGCACGGTAAAAACAAAGGGATATCCCCTTTGTGAGAAGGGTTTTACCATTTACCTGGAAAAGAAAGATAGAAGGAGATTTATGAAAATAGCATTACAAAGGAGAAAAGAATGATAAATGACAAAATATGGTTTATACATTTATTTTATTTCAAAGTACCCTGTTGCCTGGTACTGATACTATGGGCCAACTATTATATGACATCAACTCTATCCCTTTGGAAGTCCCAGTCTCCATAAAAAAAATTTATCCTCGATTAGCCTGAGTTGCATTTCAAGATTACTACCATCTTTTAAACAATTGACTGTAATAAAAACATCAAATTTGCCTATATAAAAGCAAAACAATACCTTCAAGTTTTCTATTGTTCCGGTCTTGGTGTTAAGTTTTATTTCCCATGCATCCTTCTTGCTAAAAACTATAATATTTCCAACAACTTCCTTTGCCACACAGGACACCTTAGGCATTTCTATTAACTGCACAAAACAAATATAAACATCAAGAAGATACTCTAATGAACAGTAGTTATGCTTTAATGGTGATTTAGTATGGACTAAATACATGAGAAATAGATGCATTATCGGATGGTAGAGAAAGCTGAGTAGAGGCAATGATATGTCCTTCCTTGATTGATCGGCTTGAATACTTTTGTTTTGTGATTATAGTGAGGTATACTTCATTTGCCTCGCATGTCTTCCAAAGGGTATACCAAGGTGAGCATTCTAATTTTATATCATAGTGTGCTTGGGGTGCAGTGATGGGGACATCTAGCAAACCAGAGGAGATAATGGTTCCATCTCCTTGAAGAATCCAGGTAAATTCAAATGCTTCAGTAGTGTCAAAATAGTGAGTATTCTTTATCTGCGTGATAAACATAACATTATTTTTGTAACAATAAATTTTCTGTATTTTAAAGTTTGCAAGTGTTAATTTTGCCGTTGAAAAAGGAAGTACAGAAAGTTAGTAGAAATGCAAGGACCAAACTATGCTGGTACTTTGTGCAAGTTAACAACCATCCAATACTTCAGGTATAGATGTGAAAATTTGCAGTTTTACTTTCTCAGAAAAAGAGAAGAGGCTGTGTTCATTGGTGAAACTGAATACTAGAAATTTGACAGAGCCCTTGCTTCATAAAACAAATTGTGCATACCTGGATCCTATCTTGCAACAAAACGGCTTTGAAGGGTTGATAAACATACTTAACCTCTGTAAAGCAACAATATACATCTAAGTTTGCCATTTTTAGAGTAAACATGTGACAAAACAAATAAATTATCTTTTCAATTAGTGATTTATTACCATGAACAGCAGGGTGAGGAGTTCTATCAGGCCAAACTATACCATTTAAGCAGAAATTCAAAGTATTTGACTTATCACCAAAATCACCACCATATGCCCAATGCATGGTTCCATTAAAATCTTTCAATAAACCCTGAAATTGTGTAGTTGAATTATTTAAACAATTTTCGTAATTTTGATGGTTTAATAAAGTGCTTAGAGTTTAGAGAAAAGAACCTGATCAACCCAATCTGTGATGAAACCACCCTGAAGCCCAAAGGTGCTATCTATAGCATCCCAATATTCGTCTATATTTCCATTGCTATTCCCCATTGCATGTGAGTATCTGGTACAAGTTAATAAAAAAAAAAATGAATGAACAAGGAAAGAAAAAAAAGAAACAAAAACCAATGTTCATCGGTAACACTACTAAGTTCAATATGTTTTATATGTTGCTATACCATTCAACCAAAAGGATGTCTAGGAGGTCACTGGTTTCATAGGCTAACTGCTAAAGTAGAAAATTAACAGGGCTAAAAGAAGGTACTGAAATAAATAGAGAGAAGAAATATACTCGCTTAGAATAAGTGGCCTCTTTTCATAAACATAATTTGCCTTCCGAACAATATCCTCTACACGCATGTACTTGGGACACACTATATCAGTTAGATTAGTGGCGGAGCCAAAACCATCATGGTGAATTATCCTTGTTGGATCCCTTTCTCTAATCCACTCTGCATTTAATTTTTAATTTTTCCCTGAGATGTATTATTCAAACTTTACAAGTTTTTTTTTCAGAGAGTAAATAGTAAACTACTGTTAAAATAAATATAAAAATTTCTTTTCTTATTTTGTCAGGAGTAAACTTATTTTTACTATCATAAATGGACACTAAATCAAGAGTTCAAAACCATTTTACAGTATTATATGGTAACCAGACAATCTACCAAGACAATCATAAGTTCTTTGAATCCCTGTTATATTTGGTTCAATTTATCTACCAAGACAATCTAGTATAACCTATTCAGGAGGTTTTCAGCAGCTGATTTCCACAGGAACCATATCTACCAGTATTGGCACCTACTGATAAGACAGAAATCATTGATCTGTTTCAACATAACAATGAATACTCTATTCCAAAAGAGTTATTAAAAAGTGGACTGACAAGCAACAACCAAAAGAATTCAAAGTTGCATCAGGGAGCCAAAAAAGGGCCGTGCTAGATTAAGATAAAAGAAAAATAATACGATCAAGAGAAGTTATATTGGTTCAGTCCAGTTCTGGCAACAAATTTTTTAGCTGTAATATGATTTTAACTGGAACATGATATTGAAAAACATGAGAGAGAGGAAGGGAGGGGGGAGGAGGGGGGGGGGGGGGGGGGGGGGGGCGTAGATACCAGCCATGGCAGAAATATGATTTCTATAACCATCATTGCCCAGAGACCACGCTATAATAGAAGCATGGTTCTTATCTCTCTCCACCATGCTGCTGCCACGATCGAGTATGGCACTGATCCAGTGAGGCCCGTAAACAGGGTCATCAATCAAGTGCGTGTGAGAAAAACAACCACGGGTATCGATATTGGGCTCGTCTATCACATACACACCAAAGAGGTCACACAGTTCATACCACCTTGGGTGCTGTGGGTAGTGGCTGTTTTTTACAGCATTTATGTTATTTTGTTTCATTAACACCAAGTCCTGTACAGATAAAGAAGGTTACCTTTAAAAGTATCTTTTAAATTTTATATACCTCATGTAGCTTCTTTGTGGTTTTTCTAGTGCTTCTATTTGTCATTACTTGTATATCACTAGCATCAGACAGTTTTGAATTCATCAATGGGTATTATTGGCCATTTGATGCTAAATTGGACCTCTATTGAGGTCTTGAAACATTTAAACTGATCGTTTAGAAAAAAAAAAAAAGCACTAGATTTAAGAGGAAAAGAGTACTCGCTGTGGTTTTGTTGGTATTTGGGCATCCAATGATTCCATAATAAGCAACTGATTAGGTGTACATTTGTTCTTTTTAATAATAGTTCTAAGAGAACTTGGAATTGGTTGTTCTTTAGAGAGAGAGAGAGAGAGAGATCTTTGTCTAGTAGTTTCAAATAAGGCATACATGAAAAAAATAAATAAATAAACCTTTATCATGCATGCTTCAATGTTAGTCTTCCCTACTCGAGGATGGTGCTCATGCCTATTAACACCTTTGATAACAACAGGACACCCATTGACAAGCATTTGCTTGTTCGCTAATGCAACTTTTCTAATACCGACTTGGCATGATTCACATTCGATTACATTCCCAGACGAATCTTTCAAGACAACAACTAGTGTATACAAATTAGGCTGTTCAGAAAAATAACACAAAATGGTTTTACATTAGATCATGAATAAATTTAAGCTGGTGGTGCTTCCTTGTATAATTCGCAAAATATTTAAAAAAACACATAAGCCACGAAGAAACTGTGATCCAGTGAAACCAGTCTTCCAAAGATGCATCAACATTATTCCCCCAAACTTACACATGAAGAAATCAAGAGAATAAAAACAACAGTAATTTGGGAATTGATGATACAGTCCATTTCCAAAACGTAGGAGATTATTTTTTCTTAATTCTGGAATATCAATTTGCTTTTAAGGTATAGTATGGGCAAACATGAAATTTTTCTGATAAAATATCTGGTTGAGCTTGATACTATTTCAGAAGGGTGGCTGGCCTGCATTCTCATACAACCGACATGTAATTTTGTACCTTTGTCTGGTTCAAATTTATTGCATTTTTTCCCGTTTAATGTCAAATCGAGAGAAAGCTGCAATACAGCTGTTGTTAAGACACCAACAGTTACCACCACCCATTACTATAATATTATAGAATCCGAAAATTTCACATACCTGCTCACTGGACCAAAGTTTTGGGTTTTCTAACTTCCCTTCCAGCCAATGGCCATTGAACCCACAATCCCCTGGTTTTATCTTCATATCAACCACACTATGTGGTATAGAATTTAATTCGTCAGCCAATTTGTCAGGCAGTGTTGCACTTTCAAATAATAAAGCTTCAATAGCCACACTAGAGACATCGCCTGATTTTTCCTTAAGCGAATCTAATTTCACCTCAACCTAACACGACCAGAATTTCATATTACATGATGAGAGATTTAAAACGAATAATATCATCACTTGTTTAAGTTAATATGATACCTTCAGATCAGCCCCACTAAGATCTTCACTGAGGTTGGCTATGAAAAAATAATCTGTTATAAACACCTGAAAAATATAATTTATTGTTTTTTAAAACACTTAATATTGAATATGAATAGAGAGACTACACAGTAATAATTTTGTCTGAATCTAAACCTGAATCTTAAAAACAAAAAAGAAATCAATCAATGAACCTGTGGCTTTGACAGTAGGATAACATCCCGATGAATTCCAGATAACCACCAATGGTCTTGGTCTTCCAAATAGGAACCGTCACTCCATCGCATAACTTGCACCGCAAGAACATTATCCTTATCTGAGTCCAATGGGTGGCAATAATCTGTTATTTCAAACTCGGCAGGTAGCCGGCCATCCTGGCTGCATCAAAATATCAAATTTTGGTTGTTTATTTCATAAGAAAAATGCAGCTTTTTGTAGATGAAACTAGTATATGGTCATCATTGGAAGTAACATGGAATATTTCTCTTTTTTCTAACTAGACAACTAATACCTATCCCTTTTTAGATTAACATTGGAAAACTGGAAAATAGCAGATTAATATTGGGTTTTGTGATTGAATATATATGACCAAACCGTCCCTTTTTCCCTTAAGACCAAATCAATCCATGTAGATTACAACTTGATAATGATATGACTGAGTAAATATAACAACTGGATGGATATTTAATCATTTTTTTTTTGTTTAACCTTGATTTTAACAGATAAATTGTATGTGCAGATCTTGTAAAAATAATTGAAGTATTGTAAAACCCTCAAATTTGGGAAGTATACTCCAGACAATCTATTACATACCTATATCCAACAACAACTCCATTTACCCAAGCAAAATAGGCTGAATCAGCAGCTTCAAAATGCAACAGGATTCTTCGACCTATAGAATCATCTCTGATCAAAATTGATTCAATTTCATATATACATTACCAATCTCACATTGTTCCTTTTATTGTATTGTTTGGGTTGCTTTTCTATCATTCAAAGTGCAAATACGACTTTCTTTTAAAGCTCTGAACAAAACAAGGTGCAACACTGTCCGGTACCAGTAAAAGCTGGACTCTAGTGAACTAATACTTGCCGGCAAGCAATTCTCCGCATCATTATGATTCTAATTCAGTACAATTAGGTGTAAATTCAAGCATGCTTGCACTTAATTATGAAAAGAAGGACAACATAATTGTGTTAAATGTACCTCTCCATTCCTTTGGAAGCCGGAAATTTTTCCTGTAACAACCTGTGGGGTTCTCACTAGGAACAAATGGCGGGTCCATTGGAAATGGATAGACAGTATTTGTACAAATTGGACTGTCAAAGCCATGCATTTGCCAATTTGATGGAACTAAAATTAGGAAAGTACGAATTCATAAAGGTTAGGGCTGAGCCTATGGATTACAATTTACAAGAACTAAACCACCGGGGAGAGAGAAAAAGAAAAACACTGTTTTAGGAACTTCCTGCCTGAACAACATAGTATCACAAATAGAACCCAACAAAACCTAAAATAAATACCTAGACTAAAACTTGTCTGATTATGCCATAAGGTTCAGATACTGCTTCTCCCCTCATGGTTATTTATTAATAGAAAACAATGTAAGTAAGATACTTCAGGCACTATCTAAGAAAATAGGAATAGAAGGAAAAAGAAAAAGGATGTGAACTTATGTTTCTTATGGTATACTGGACAGCTCCTAAGTTTTTGCAGACATGCAAGGGCATTACTTATCATGCACATTTGCACTTGAAATTTTATCACAGGAACAGTTGTAACAAGCAAATCACCCCTAAAATGAAACATACATGCATGCAGCAGGTATATTATATGTCCAATTAAATGGTACCTGGCAAAGAATCCCAGTTCGAATCATTAAAACCACACTCATAGAAGTTCAAAGGCACTTTTGAAGGAGAAGGCGTAAAAAGGAACCTCCAATAGCCACTTAGAGAGCGCACAAATGGTAAGCCCTTGATCCATTGTGCTGCACTCTCCAAGGCAGCAGAGACTGCATCATCATTCCAGACAGCATGTTCAGCATTAGAATACTTCACATTGTTTCGATCACACCAGTATTTAAGAGATCCTGCATAAGCATCAAAGAAGATACCCTTTTTTAGTTTCATTTTTTCTCTTTTTTCAAACAAATGTATGTTATACTGCTTGATTTTTTCCGATAACCATACAGATAGTTTATCAAAAAGAGGGATGCATTGGGTTCCCTTTTCCTATGTTTTGAAAGAGTATTCATGGTATTACTTGTTTTTTGCAAGGGCACATCCAAGGTGGGGACTGGCGGGTCAGGATAATGTTATCCAGAGTGTAGTTATACTAAACTAGTACTAGTTATGGTACAATCACCTCAAGAGGTAATAGCAAATAAACATAAGTAGTTTAAATTATAAGATAAAACCTTCAATGGTGTCATGCGACCGCCAGGGTACATGCGCATTTCGTTTCTGCCATTTAATGAATGATGGATCTTCCCAAGCCATCCGATAATTATGACTTATAGCTCTATTCACCTCATCTGTCCAAATATTAATGTTATTCATGATATTATAACAAGAGAATATAAAGAACAACCTCAACATCAAGAGAAATAAATATTTTACAATCACAGCTACCTAATTCAGGGTAAAAAAAATGACAATTTTTATTAAACCAGGAAAATAGAAACTGTAACATTATTAAAAGAAACAAAATTTTGTGAACAATACCAGCAGGGCTTCTAAACAGACTGATATTTATTGCGACCTTCATCTTCCTTATTAAGTACGCAGCATAAGTAGTAGACGGTATGGGTGCTTTCCTTTGCCTCATATAAAATGGGGCTATTTCCTTTACAGAAAGTGTATCCTAAAACAAAAGACAAATTTTATTTTCCAAATAAGGGAGTCCTAGAAATGTCATCGAGAAGAGATGTACCTTCTGAGCATACTTGAGAGTGTCAGGATGAAGGTCCTTGTACTTCCTGGATGTATCTTGGACTGGCCAATTTTTCTCACACTAAATAATAAAAAGGCAATTTGGTTAGTTTTTTTTTTTTTTTTTGGTTATCACACTCTCTACCCTCAACGTGTATCATAAACATAGACGTTTTAAATCATTATTTGTTCTGTTACAAACAGTCAGCAAAGCCCAATAACAACAAAGAATTATCCAAAAAGATTATACAAAACTAGAAAATTTCTATAATGTAGGCAGGACTAACTGTGGTATTTTTTTTTTAAAAGTCTACCAGTTCTAGTAGAATAATATATTATTACTTTGTTGCTGCGTCTTTTGAACAAACATGGTCCATATAAGATATATAATATCATGAATTAAGAAAAGTAAGAGAAGAAACTTTTATATTCCGAAGTGGGGCTTTTTTTTCTAATATCAATATTTAAAAAAGATTCTCGTTTAACATAGAGAAAAGAAAAGGCAAGAATACAAAGAGAACATTGATACAATTACCACTAGAGAAAGTTCTGTATCCTTAAAGTAATCCAGGTATGCACAATCGCTTTGTAAGTTGCAAAAAAGATCGTCATATTCACGAACCATTTTCCCTGACTCTTTGTCAAACTTAATTTGACAGAGAGGAAAAAAAAACAAAAGAAAAGGAGCAAATACTCTATGAGAAGGAAGGATTGGGATAAACAATAATGATAACCAAAGTATTTATACGTATAAAGACAAAAGTGTAAGATTACTATAGTCTCTCCAACGTGGAGGCGTGTGTACAAACAGTATGGACCCGGATCAAGCCGAAAGGTCCATCCCTTGTGGATAAATTCCTCGCTAGCTCCTACATTGCGCGCAAGTTGGCTAAGTGGACCTTCTTGCGTCATTTCGTGCAAAAGATCAGTAGCTTCCTCCATCCGTCCTTGAGATGCCTGCAGTAATAAAAAAAAAATTAAACACTTACATAGCCAATTATTGAAGAAACGAGTTACATATATGATTTAACGACTCACCAGGAAACGATAAATTTCATTGAGTCTCAAACGCCTGATTCTTCTAGACTGCCATGTAACCCATGCCTCCCAGGCATCCTCGTCCTCAGGATCCACCTTTGACCAATAACAAAACTCTTCATGCGAGCAGAACTCAGAGAAATCCACATTACTGAATCGAACCTCCATACCCTCCTCCTTGCAAAACCACTCCATCGATTCCGTACCCTCCAACTTGCGAAACCCTAATTATATCAGAAATTTACTCAAAAAACTTCAAATTAGAGAGTGAGAGAGAGAGAGCTCGGAGAAATCAAAATCACTCCATCGATTCTCCGTACCCTCCTCCTTGCGAAACCATAATTATATCAGAACTCTAAAAACTTCAAATTAGAGAGAGACAGACCTTTTTTTTCTTTTCTTTTCAGATTACTCTAAGAACTTCAAGCTAGAATGTAGGTTGCTCTTGCTCCTAGCGAGTGAGAGAGCGTGAAAAAGAGTGAGAATCGCGTCGGGCCAGAGAAGATATCGAGAAAGGGTACAAAGAGGCGGGAAACGGACCGCCTTTTTTTTTCTGGAATTATTTTTTGTTTGTGAGAAATTTGGATATAACCCAAAATCATGTTTAATATAGATAAAAAGTCTTTTATTAAATTTAACCTTATTTTATAATAAATTAAAAATAGTAGGACTGAAATAATATTAAAAAAGTAATGTCTAATTATCATGCGAACGTAATTCATCTTCCCACCTTTCTCTCTGTTATAGAGATCTTAAAATTTCTTTAAATAATACTAGAAAAGATGCCTCATGTGTGGGCAGATATTAAAACAAAATAATATTAAAAAATAAAAATATGTTGTTTGATTTACCAACGATATAGATAGATATGTTGTTCACTTTGTTTCTTTATTAGATGAAAAATCAAAACATATTGTTGTTTCATTGAGCAATTGATATCCAATTTCATATCAAATCGATCGAACATCAGAAATACGTGTTTACATGCTAGATCTAGCGTGTTAACACTTGTTGGATCGGTGCGTTTATAAGTTGTAGAGATAGAGATTACTATCTTTACTTCTTCTTTTCCATTCACTAGGGATGTGTTTGGTTGCACGAGAATGAGAAAAGTAGAGGATAGAGAAGTTAGAAGAGTGAAAATAACTTTTTGAGGAGAGTAGAGTTTATTCTTTATTCTTGAATATTCTTTATTCGTGGTTGTTGTTTGTGATTAAGGCAAAAACTAAGTGCAAAATAAATTTTGTTTACCGATCTAATGGTTTGTGGTTAAAAAAAAATTCAATCTATTCCTAATTTATTTGACTTAATGAAAAATGTCAAGTTACAAATTGATTTGAGAATTGTTTTTGGGTTTTGTTTTAATTCTAAAATGAACGTGAATATTCCTATTTTGGCAAAGAATTGATTAAATGTTGTGAAATTCGATTTAAGGACTAGAATTAGGATCAATTGCCTGGTTTCCTATACCAGGTTAAGTTCAAGCGGATCTGTTTCCTTTTAGGCAAATCCATTTGAATATGTCGCGAGACCAGTCTAGTTAATTTTATATTCTATCTAATTGCAGTTTGTTGGTTTTTATCTATGTTTCAAATCCTAACTTTTCGTTCATGGTTCAATTTCTAAATTTTAATTTTTAAAACTCCTAAAAACTCTAATTTTCAACTCTCGTTCCTTGACTTAGGTTTTTTAGGTTTACCTTTCTAATCTTAAAGATATCCTATATCTTTCGATACTAAATAGAGATATATCTTTCGGTTAAATTTTAGGTTGGTTAATACCTATCCTATAATATGCAATTATAAATCGACTTAAAATTAGGATTCTAATTACCTATCAATCTAGATAAGGCCTTCGTCTATTGGGTAAACCTTCGATTCAAAGCAATTTATAATCAACAAATAAACAATCAAAGCAAGAAAGACAAAGCAAATAGACAAAATATAAAACTAAATAAACTTCAATTAACTACCAAGTATTAGGTTCCTACAATTGTCCCTGTTACGCCCAATGTTGGTAGTCTAGTTCGGAGAGCAAAGGTAGGATCAAAGAGAAGAGGGAGGCCACCATTATTCCGCCAACCAGCCGCCCCATGCGGAAGAATGAAGAAACTCCCTAGCCCTAGATCCAGAATCTGCCCCCCTTTGAGTAGAAAGACAGTATCTTTTATATGAGGTTGTTAGGGCAACCTTGTTATGGGTCCAACTGGGCCGAGTTGGGCTGGATGGGTCATTTTGGACCCTATCACCAGCCCTCCAACTTTTAGTGGAAGTAATTCAAGTGAAAGCTAAAAGCAAGTTTGTTAGAAGAACACCTATAGAGGAATGAAGGGAGCTCCTCTTTCGCCAACCAACCACCTCTACGCGTAGGGGTGAAAATGAATGGCGTTTCGACCGTTTTTTTCGTTTCGTTTCGTCTGAAACGGAACGAAACGGTTAAGAATTTCGGTTTCGTTTAAGGAACGAAACGGATAACGCAACTGGAAATCCTGTTTCGTCTCAGAACGGAACGGTTAACGAAACAGGTCTGTTTCGTTATCGTTTATTTCGTCCGTTTCGTCTATAATTTGACGCTACTGCTATTAAGTAGATTGCAGAGGAGGGATGGCGGAGAGATCGATGGGGACGACAGATTTAGGGTTAGTGCGCCGCTCAACCCTCATACCTCTCTGTCTCTCCCTCACCCCTCCCCTCTCCGTCGCTTCCCCTCTCTCCCTCTCTCCGGCGCTTGTCATTCTCCGCTAAACCCAAACCTAACTCTCCCCCTCTCCGCCAAACCCCTCTCTTCTCCTCTTCTTGCTCGAACCCAAACCCTAACTCTCTCAATCTCCTCTTCACTCTCTCTTTGTGCGATGGTGCACTTGCCTCATCGCAGTTTGCAAACGCCGTGTTGGAAAGGGGAAAGGGCTTAACTGGCATGCTCTCGACCTCCCTCCTTCCCTCTTCTGTTTGGAACACACTTGATCTCACTATAGTGCAGAGGCGGTGAGGCAGTGAGGCTGGGTGACAAGGTCAATCCATAGCATGGCAGTAAGCTTGAAAAAAGGAAGACGAGGTCGTCACTCGTCACAGCAGTGCAGAGGCGGTGATACTGGGTGGTTAACTCAACAAGCAATTCAAAGGTCAGGCAACTCAGAGATCAGTTTACTACTTTTATGATTCATAGTTTGATGCTGGTTTTCTGCTGGTTTTTTTGCTGGTAAAGATTTTCAGAAAAAAAAAAAGGTTTACTGGTAAGAACAGATACCGGAGGGGATTTTCTTGGCTGATTTCAGCCTATAAATTCTTTGTTTTTTTTTTCTTTTTAATACTTGGCGCTTAGTTTTTAATTTATGTTTCCTTTTACTGTTTTGCACATGTGCTTAGTTTGATTCTAACATATGCTTGGCTGAGAATATGTACTTGTTTTACTGATAATTTTTGTTTCTTTTTACTGGTAAGAACATGTGCTTGCTTTGATTCTTGTATGGCCTCTATATAAAGCTCCTTCTTGGACAGAATGGTTCTATAACAAGGTTGCATTTTTAGCTGTACTGTTAGAATAACCTTGCATTTCCAGCTGTACTGTGTATGTAATATGCAATATGTGATTACTAAAATCATTCAATTTTTTTTTCATTTATGCAGCACTATTGTAAAGGACTAAGGAGCTTAGGAGCACCATTGGTTGTGTTATCTTTTGTTTAAGTTTGATATGTATTTCTTATCGTGTGTGTAAATATGTAATGCATGTGCCATTCTTTTGCTTATTGTGTGTCTGTGTGTGCTTAGTTGTGTATATTTTCAATTTATAGAATGCTATTTGTAGTCTATGAATGATAAGCAGAAAAAAACATGTCAATTAGTGTTCTAAAAAAAGCACGGCGTGTCCGAACACGGCACGGTACGGCACGGCACGAAGGTGGTACGACACGGTAAAATACGGACACGGACACGGCACGAGAACTTAGGCGTGTCGTGTCTTAAGCATGTCGTGTCCGACTTTGATGAAATAGACACGACACGGCATGGCACGTGAATTTCCAGGACACGGCACGATACGGCACGAAACACGGCACGGCACGAGACACGACAAAACCCAAGGGACACAACAAGTTTATAATGATGGTTAAAAATGTTAAATTTTATAAAATAACAAGAAAATACTTATATTATCTATTTTTTAGGATAATTTTATAATTTGTATTTCAAATTCATCCCTAAACACAAGTATATGACTTTATTTTATGAAATTCAAACGTATTCAAACACGACACGGCACGAGGACACGAGGCGTGCCGTGTCCTTAGGCGTGTCGTGTCCATTCCTTAGAATTTAGACAAGGCACGACACGACACGTGAAACATTTAGACACGGCACGGCACGACACGATAAATGATCCGGACACGGCGTGTTTGACACGACACGGCACGGCACGACACGAATTTAGAACACTAATGTCAATGCATGTGAGAAACGGTTAAAATGTTTAAACGTCTTAATCGTTTTTGATCGTTCAATTAAACAAAACAGTTAACGCAACAAAATATTCTTGCGTTTTAAGAACGAAACGAAAGACGCAAAGAAAAAAAATTGCGTATCCTGAACGAAACGGTTAACGCAACACTGTTATTTCGTCTTCGTTTTCGACGTTATGCAGGCCTACCTACGCGGAAGGAAGATGGAGCATTTGTTTTCTTGCCCTTTGACAGTCTTTCAAGCCATCTTTTTATGGCAATATTTATATGTCTTAGGCTGGACTGAATCGGACTGAGCCGAGTCAGGCTGGACCGGGCCATTTGGACCCTATCACCAGCCCTCCAGCTTTTAGTGGAAGTAATTCCAGTGAAATAGTCAGGCTGGACCGGGCCTTTAATCTTTTTCGACGACCCGCTGTATTTTCGGCGAGCCGCCGAACCTGATACTGACAGATACAATAGTACAACCAGAATGAGATATGACCAACTTTTGACCTCCTTCATTGACCAACATGGTGTTTACAACTATTCTAAAGATAATTACATGGTTTATACCTTCATTAGATGCATATTTGCATAGAGAGTGATTGTAGGTATTTATGCCTCTCACTATTGTTGGCGTGTTTGAGTAATGGCCCGGGGTCATTGACTCGCATGCTTGGACTGTTAGGAAATGCTCATTTTTAAATTTTGGATCAATTACAACTAATTAATCTCCATTAAACAACAAGCAAGACAAAGATCTAGTGCTAAAGCAATCAACACATCCAATCAAGATAGAAGGGTAGGAGGTATACCTCTCACGAAATTGTATTCGTGAGGCTCGAATCCATGGCATGGGAGTCGATGGCGTGCCTTCTCCACCACCACCACCATGGTTGTGCCGCCGGCCTCGAGTCCACCAAGGAGATTAACCACGTTCTCAAGGTATGTGCTAGCACACCCAAGAACAAGCCTAATCCCATTAGCTTTCTCTCTTCTAGCAATTAAATCTTTCATTTAAATGGAGAAGAGAGCTCAACACATGAGCAAAAGAGGGAGAAAAGAGGAGGTTTGTGGCAGCCACAAAGGGGAGGAAGAGAGGAGAGAGAAAGGCTAGCTCTTGGAGCCTCCAAAGGGGTCCTTTTATAGAGCTCAAACCCTAGGAAAAACTTTCCCAAAATTACACCTCTTGCCACCCAAGGGGCAGCCACGAATTGGGCCTTAAATGGGCCACTTCTCACACTCATTTGGGTCATTAATTCATATAATTAAAGTCCCATTAGGTTGCTCTATAATTGGGCTATATATTTTCCTATTAAATAACGGCCCAATTAATCAATATAACCATTTATATTGAAATGTGTTGATCTAAAATTAATTATTAACTCATTAACAATTATTTTGGGATTAGATAATGCATTAATTTATTTCTATATGATCTCTTTGACTTAATTAATTATAACGGTTCATAACGGTATATAATTAATTAATCAACTCATCATATTTCCGCAATACTCACTGTTGCGAATAAATAGATAATGCATTGTGTGGTCAAAGTCCTATTTGTGTGACCCTTTGAGGATTTATGCTATGTTGGCCATGGAGAATAAATCACTATTTATTTCCAATAATCATAAGCGGTATCTAGCAACACGTTATGATTCCCAATTCGCATAAATAGTGTACTGTTACAATATTTCAATCCTGCATAAGAAATATAAGTATTTCCTTTGTCTAATTCTTATGTCACATGATATCATTGTATAATCCAAGATATGAATGTGTCATTCTTGCAGATTATACATTTCTTGATCTAGAGTTGATCGTCTAGTTTGCATGCATACAATCCAACTCCATCAAGGGGCCCAAACAGATATCATCACTCACTAGGTATACTAATGAGGGACATACGGTTTTCTTGATGAACAACTTTTCCCCGCACAATTCAAGAGAACATAAATAAAGTCCTTATAGCAGCCTTTATCAGGAATCAACGTTAGACGATATTTATTGAACCTATCCTCATGTGGAAAAGGTGAACATCTCAAACTTAGAATCAAACTTATATGAAATAAACAATGACACTTAACACAATCCATATGTTTATTTCATTGGGTCAAGTCCTGTACTATGTTCTAATAACATACACATATGCAATTAAGTTGGTAACTCCTTACCTATGATTTGTAGAACTTAATCATCACTTAACTTGCATACTAATCTTTTATGATAATTAATGTTCCTTGTTAATTATCAAGATTATGGACGATTCAGATTTATTATTGTCATTCTAATGAATGATCCACAGAGATCTACAATTCAGATCCTCAACCTGAATGATCTGTCAATAATAAACTCTAGGAACAAATGATCAAATATCATCATTAACATAAACTAAGAAAATAAGTCATTAAATATTGACTTCTAGGACATAACTCCAACAATCTCCCACTTGGCCTAGAGTCAATCAATAGTGACTTCTAGCCAGTGAAGAATTTAGAACAATGTCATATATCCGTATATATACATGTCTCGAACCTCAAAAGATATAATACACTTAAAACAAGTTACTCATACGTCCATCACGCATGGATGCACAACTGCATCTCGTATACCGCTTAAGGTAGAGGTTAAGTTAGAGTGTTCGCTGTGTCCGCGAACCTATCCAATTTTGTTTGACCCTATATACATATATACTCCTATATATGTGTTCTTGATCATCATCATGTGAGATCAAGTGATATCGTCATAGATCTTAGTTGGATCACCAATTTAATATTGGGTTCTTCAAGTTTAAGCTATGGTTCGAGATGCATAGTTACATATTAGCTTGACTGAGAACTTCTCGATCCATACTACATTCTTTCATTGCTTCACAAGTTGATATATATATTTTGTTTTTGGTGACAGAAACGGTTGTAATATCCCATTTAGAACACCTTCTAAATTTACAACACCACATTTAAACAAAATATGTAGCTCAATTGTATTTATATCAATCTTTCGAAAACTAGCATCAATATATCAATTTATATGAGCTTTCTTTCATCTTACCAGATGAAAATTATATCATTCTTTCTCATAAGATACTCAAAGATATTCTCGATTATTGTCCAAACGTGTTTTTCTTTGTATCCAGTTGACAACTGCTTGTCATACTCCTTGGTTACAACACATAGGGGCATGTGCATAAGTATGGCGTCCGTTATGAAACTCGTAACAGAAGGATGCTTGAATTGTATCGTGCACTCTTCTCGAATTGAGTTGCAACACACCGAGTCGAACTCAAGTGTATGCCATACAACGTGGTCAGACATCCTTTACAGGAGTCTATCTTTTCGTGTAACTAGAACACTTTGTCATTATATGCACATTTTTGCTCAAACTTAACATCCATCATAATCTATCTCCATAGATTTTGTTTCCTTGGATTTAGGTGACTTGCCCAAGTTCTCTATTGAGTAAACATTCTCCAATGAGATCTTGACAATATTCATTTTTTTTAATGTTATTCCCAATTAATGTCTTGTATCTTGTACAATACATGTAACACAATCATGCTCCCACTGACTATCTTGTCTATACAAGATACCTTTTTGACGAAGTTCAACTCCTTGACTTCCTTGTCAAAACTTTTCATTCCAATTTCCACAGTACTTGCTTCAATCCATTAATGGATCATTGAAGCATATATATGTGTTTCTAGCAATACAACAAATCCTCGGTTTGTGTCAAATACACAACAACTTCCTTTATTCAATCAAAGAAGGCGGTTTTGATGTATCTTTCCATATATCTATATATACGAAATATAACTATTGCTAGATGATCTTTATTGACTTATACACAGCTACAAGCGAGAAGCTGTGCTTTGTACATGGTCAACTCGTTATCGACTTAGACATAACAACAATCATGAACTTGTGCTTTGTACATAGTCGACTTGCTATCCATATCTATCTTTCCTTTAAAGATCTAAATGTTCTTGATGGATCGCTCCTTCATGAACATCAATCAAGGTCTATACCTTGTTGTTATATATATGGATTGCACTTAAAGATCATATAGATTCAAACCATACTTGTGGAATCGGGTCTTTCCATCGCTTTTGTATTTATCAACGGATCCTCATATGTCAAGTACGAGGATGTTGTGAAGCCTATGTACTTTTCGGTTTAGGCAATTCACTCTCGTTGATCTTTGTAGGATTGGTGCTTGAGGTCTATGAACTACTCCTACAACATCTTGTAGAATAAGTTCTTGATCCTAATGTATTGCACGAGTTTCTCTAACATCATCCATTCTTGAGATGTTTGAGTACTCTTTAGAAGCGAGCGTGCTTATAAACTTCTTCCTTTCACAACTGATTGTGAGTTAAGTTCCGCTCAACTCCCATTAAGCACCATGTATGGAGTGACAAGTGTCCTATAAAGGTACTTCTTGTAGTGACGCATAAACTCCTTTAATGTTCACTTTACTCCCACTACTTCTTCTTGAGAATATCATTCTTTAAGATTACGTTATGATGAGCAACAACTACCTTGTTCTTATCATGTTCGTAGTACCTTTCGGCTAATTCAAGATATCCTACAAAAAATAACCGTCTTATTTGGGTCCAAGCTTATCAATCAATCGAACCTTGAAATAAGCTTCTCAACACCAAATCTTGAGAAACAATATACCTAGAGATCGGATCTCGTAAGATGTCTTTCTCAATAGACTTCAATGGAATTTTTATTTAGTGTAAACAATATTGTCCTCAAACATAAATCCCATACATGAGTCGAACAAGTCAATTTGATTTATTACCGATCGAACTATATCAAACAATGTTCGATACCTTCATCCTTGGATACATTTTTCAATGTTCCTCATGGAGCGAGTAGTGAAACGTCTTTCATACTCTTTAGGCAATATATCAAACTATATGACTCAACTATTTACCATGATCCATCTTAAG
Organism: Rhynchospora tenuis; assembly: GCA_027725995.1. Lineage (NCBI taxonomy): Eukaryota > Viridiplantae > Streptophyta > Magnoliopsida > Poales > Cyperaceae > Rhynchospora > Rhynchospora tenuis. The sequence continues at coordinate 85,359,156 of CM050889.1, forward strand.
ACTTTTGCTTTTATTGAATAGTTTTTCAACTTTACTCTTGAAATTCTTTTGACATTGTCAAAAGATTCATACTATACCATATCAAATAGATACGTTAATATCTACAATGATCGTTGGTCAAGTGATAAAGTATCAACAACCTTTCAATTGCACAAATGCTTTTGATCTATATACATCAATATGTATTAGTTTTTAATAAAGTTACTTGTCCTTTAAACCTTCGTAGGTCAAAGGTGCTTTTGTCTTTTAACAAACACGATTCGTATGAATTTCAATTGATTTGCAATCGAATTGATTTACGAGCTCCACGTTACGTAGACTCTCATAATGCGATTCTTGTTTATATTCGACTAAGCAACTATTTTACATAAAAGTCAAATACTTTATGTGAAGTCTTACATATTTGTCATTCAAAATTTGTTTATCTATTTCAAGCAAATTCAATTAAGATGCATGAAATCTTATACACAAATTTATAACAATAAGAGAACAACATTTCTCTATTACAAAACATGATCATCCATCATCAAATATGAAACGGAGATAAGGTTTTATGAGATGTTTGGAATAAGGTATACAACCTCAAATTCCTAAACAAACTCTTTATTTAATAAAGATAACTCTACGTATTCAATGGTAGCGGCTTAGACGTATAAGCCATTTCCAAAAACGGAGTTTACTTTACTTATCTCAAACTTTCTCTTATTCATCATTGCCTACACATTTCGTTAAATGCGAGCACATGAACTAGCACCTAATTACTAGTGTGAATTAGAGATAGTGAGATAATTTGAACGACAAATATCTTAAGGTTTAGAACATCATGGTATTTCGGACAACCTTTCAAATGCCTCCCATAAATGGCAAATGAAACATCTCATGTGACACACGGTCACTAGTGAGGGTCTCAAAGTTTCAACTCATATCTTGGTGAAGTATTCCTTTAATACTTAACCAATTACTTTTAGCACTAATAAGTGTGCGAACAATATATCATTTATCCATAGAAAGAGATTTTATGACAATATCAACAATCCTTGATATTGGAGATCTTAATATCTCTAATATCAATTAGCTACTCAAACCTTTCGGTTCGCAAGCTAATGAAACATTTATCTTCTTATAAGAAGAGTCTCTTGGTTAACTCACATTCCATTACTCGATCATAAATGATTGAGTCTATCTTTATTTTTCTCTAAGAACGTCTTCTTGAGTAAGTGGATGAGAGTGTAGAAGTCTAGCCTAGTCCTTATGAATTCTCCAATTCAAAAGTCTAGAACTTCTAAAAGGATATAAGCATTCGCTTTATTGAATAATTTTCGTCAAAACTAATCAATCATTGCGAAGTTATTGTTCGGGAAGTCGAGGAACGTTTTTTTTTTTTGGATTAAACTTGCTTAAGTTTCTCATTTCCAAGAACATGTCTTAGAAATCGGTATTTCTTCTCTAAGTAAATACCTTAGAAATGAGCTTGTCGTTTTCCAAAGATTGATCGCAACGAAATTAACATATTTAATATCTATAACAATTTCAATTTAAGGTCATTTAGTTTATGCAATGTTTTGTTTATGGAATGATAAACAAAACTCCCACTACATTTAATTAATGTCCCTAAATGTAATGGATTCCAAGATCCTCATTTTCGTCAAGTAGAGCCTGCTATGGCACGACACCCTACTTAACTAGACAAGGTAGGTTCTCCAACCAATCATATCAACCATATGATTCTTGGTTTGTGAATATCTAAGTATATTTACAAACTTCGCCCCGATGTCCAAGAAAACTTGTTGGGTCCATCGATAAGCAACCTCTCTCTATTTGCTCCTAACAAATCTTTTCATTTGTACCCCGACTATCAAGGTTGACAACCATGACGTCCGCTATGGCGGACCGCGCCATGATTGGCAATTGACGTGAGGGGGATAGAGAGAAGGAGGACGATTTGACTTAATCGTATTTGGGACAAAACAATTATGTGACTCTTGTTTGGTGGTCATGTAAGCATACACCCATACCTACCTATGACAATTCAAGGCATTCACAAACAATCACATAACATAAGCATCTCAAGCATTGTCGTGGGTTTGTATGGCTCCCGCTTGCATTAGTCTTCGTCGCATCTCCATGTAACGAAACTAATCTAATCAAACCCTCCCACTAATTACTAAGATCCTATCTAATAATTACGGGAAATAAATACATGTGATAAAATCCTAAAACCCACCTAGGCCTTAGGGGCATGCAAGCCTCACAAGTTACATCAAGAATTAATCAATTATTAATTATCAAGGCACCTTAGGCCATATTACAAGCAATCACATGCATTCACAACATTTTACAACACACAAGGCATTGACATCTTGAGCCATATCAAACCCACATCCTCCTACAAAAACAAGTTAGCACATATACAATATACATGATTCACTTGCTCTTAATTAATTTCATTAATTAGAATCTTTGTGCATACTTGTTGCTCAAGTTTTTCGAATGCAAAGAAGGCTTAACATTAACAACTAATTGTTTAAGCCCTTTCAAATTAAATCCAACCATCAAAACAGAGAGGAGGGTATTTAAGGAGTCTTCTAATTAACCTTTCATCAAATTGATTAATTAGAAATTATTTTAACTAATTAAAATACGAAATTCGGGGCCCGAAAAAATTCAAAATAATTCGGTCTCCAAAAATTCTGAAATAAATCCAGAGAACTCCTTACAAAAATTGTGATTACCTGTAAAAATCTCAAGGAGAGATCAATTACCATCAGGGAGAACCAAAAAAGACAAATCCTCAGATTGTGCGCGAAGCACCGTTAGAGAAAATTCTGTTATGGGTCTCAACCTTTTGATCTGTATGATCATCCCCTTGATATTTTTCCAGCAAACAATTTACATAGAAAAATACTACATACAATAGGCTATCATTCCATGAAAAGAAAAACCACAAGTTATATTCAAGATCAACGAGATAACGAGCATTTAAGCAAGGTATCCTGTTCTGGAACAGACCGTCGACCAATAAGGTTTCACTCGGTTGAGGTACCAAATCTCAATGAAAATCTATAAAATTAATTTTCACAGATTCCAGACTTAAAGGAGAACATTTCCATTTCAATACTTTTCCATAAAAGTTTCTCAATAAGTACAGTTTTTCAAAACAATCAATTTGTTTGAAAAAACAGATCTGACAACTTCATCGCTTTTTACCCTTGAACGCCCACATAAAATCCGAAATATGCAACAAAATTTACATATCCAGAAAGAGCATCAAGTTTAGATTAATCCTATCTAAAATTTACAGGTACTTTGTATACAAACTTATTTGTTACCAACCACAACAACAGAACTGTGCAGCAGAATAACAGATCTGCGCACCGTTACCGTTTAAATCACTAAAAATTCATTTTACATCGAATTTCAATGATTCCAGTGGGAAAACAACCACAACTCAAAGGGCTACAACCTCCAATAAGAAGGAAAAAATTTCAGAGAGCTTTACACCATGAAAAACAAGCAACAAGACAGAAAATAGCCTTTCCAGGGCCAGCAAGCATGCACATCACTAATTAACTTAATTAATTACGAATTCTCACTTAATTAAGTGTGAAAAACTTTAAGCACGACCATAGCTCTGATACCACTGTTAGGAAATGCTCATTTTTAAATTTTGGATCAATTACAACTAATTAATCTCCATTAAACAACAAGCAAGACAAAGATCTAGTGCTAAAGCAATCAACACATCCAATCAAGAGAGAAGGGTAGGAGGTATACCTCTCACGAAATTGTATTCGTGAGGCTCGAATCCATGGCATGGGAGTCGATGGCGTGCCTTCTCCACCACCACCACCATGGTTGTGCCGCCGGCCTCGAGTCCACCAAGGAGATTAACCACGTTCTCAAGGTATGTGCTAGCACACCCAAGAACAAGCCTAATCCCATTAGCTTTCTCTCTTCTAGCAATTAAATCTTTCATTTAAATGGAGAAGAGAGCTCAACACATGAGCAAAAGAGGGAGAAAAGAGGAGGTTTGTGGCAGCCACAAAGGGGAGGAAGAGAGGAGAGAGAAAGGCTAGCTCTTGGAGCCTCCAAAGGGGTCCTTTTATAGAGCTCAAACCCTAGGAAAAACTTCCCCAAAATTACACCTCTTGCCACCCAAGGGGCAGCCACGAATTGGGCCTTAAATGGGCCACTTCTCACACTCATTTGGGTCATTAATTCATATAATTAAAGTCCCATTAGGTTGCTCTATAATTGGGCTATATATTTTCCTATTAAATAACGGCCCAATTAATCAATATAACCATTTATATTGAAATGTGTTGATCTAAAATTAATTATTAACTCATTAACAATTATTTTGGGATTAGATAATGCATTAATTTATTTCTATATGATCTCTTTGACTTAATTAATTATAACGGTTCATAACGGTATATAATTAATTAATCAACTCATCATATTTCCGCAATACTCACTGTTGCGAATAAATAGATAATGCATTGTGTGGTCAAAGTCCTATTTGTGTGACCCTTTGAGGATTTATGCTATGTTGGCCATGGAGAATAAATCACTATTTATTTCCAATAATCATAAGCGGTATCTAGCAACACGTTATGATTCCCAATTCGCATAAATAGTGTACTGTTACAATATTTCAATCCTGCATAAGAAATATAAGTATTTCCTTTGTCTAATTCTTATGTCACATGATATCATTGTATAATCCAAGATAGGAATGTGTCATTCTTGCAGATTATACATTTCTTGATCTAGAGTTGATCGTCTAGTTTGCATGCATACAATCCAACTCCATCAAGGGGCCCAAACAGATATCATCACTCACTAGGTATACTAATGAGGGACATACGGTTTTCTTGATGAACAACTTTTCCCCGCACAATTCAAGAGAACATAAATAAAGTCCTTATAGCAGCCTTTATCAGGAATCAACGTTAGACGATATTTATTGAACCTATCCTCATGTGGAAAAGGTGAACATCTCAAACTTAGAATCAAACTTATATGAAATAAACAATGACACTTAACACAATCCATATGTTTATTTCATTGGGTCAAGTCCTGTACTATGTTCTAATAACATACACATATGCAATTAAGTTGGTAACTCCTTACCTATGATTTGTAGAACTTAATCATCACTTAACTTGCATACTAATCTTTTATGATAATTAATGTTCCTTGTTAATTATCAAGATTATGGACGATTCAGATTTATTATTGTCATTCTAATGAATGATCCACAGAGATCTACAATTCAGATCCTCAACCTGAATGATCTGTCAATAATAAACTCTAGGAACAAATGATCAAATATCATCATTAACATAAACTAAGAAAATAAGTCATTAAATATTGACTTCTAGGACATAACTCCAACATGGACAACACAGAAAGGGTGACTTTGGACCTAAAAGAACCGGGTTTCTTGTCCAATGTCTGGATCTCGCGCCAATCGAGTTGATCGGGGGGTGCACTTAGTATATGAGATAGGATTGGTGGCCCTGGTTGTCATCTTTCGGTTATCGTTGCTCGGTTTAGCATCATTCCTTGGATTGATTCAAGGGTTGTGCGGTGAGACTAATTGTGTAGTGCTAACTTATGTGCTTGTCTCTATATATGGCATTGGCTTACAGTCATCGCTGATTATGAAAGATATTGATGGATGTGTTTTGCTGGGCATTACAATCTCATTATCTTATCAGGATGGACTTGAGACCATCACATCTAATAAGAAATTGCAAAAGAACTTGTGAAAAGTGAGAAACATAATGATTTTGGGTAGTGGAGCGGGCCGCTTAGCTTGACAGCGGGCCGCTTGCGATCACTAACCCACAACAATTCCACTCGCATTTTGTTGCTGAGCAGAAGTTGTTGTTTCTTGTATTAAGTTACAACTTAAATTAATCTCTGATGATAGTATTGATAATTATTGGCTATATATAACTTGCAATGTCAATAAATTTTTGACAAGTACAAGAAGCGCCTTGAGGCTGCATCTTGACATCAGGTCAAATAAATTTTGAATTGCATAAAGAGAGTCATAAGTTGACATTTGAGCAATAAGTGTTAGAGTTAACTTGCTCGCTTTCTAATTAGTGAGAGCGTGTGCAAGTAAACTTCATTGTCTTGTGATTGTTCGTTTCTTAACGAATGTTGCTCAAATTAGTCAAACTTGATGATATAGTCAAGTAATTGTATAAATACTAAGAGATTAATGTTGTGAACTTAATGTACAAGAAGATATGTTTCTAAAAGTACTAAGAAATATGAAATTGCAAATTGCTTGTATGTTACTACCTTGATGTTGGTGAAGTAACGTAGTATTTTGGCTTAAAGTTCAGATATGACTTGATTGTCATAACATGAAGTAAAGTGATCTATGTAGAGAATCAATGCAATGGTGCAATCCAAGGAATTGGCACGTGCAGATTTGTTATTCCGAGAGGGGGCACAAATGATTGCTCAATGATACTTCAATATGATTCAAACCTTGACAATAATTAGTACTTGTGATTATTTCTTTTGGTGTTGGATATCAGAATTAAGCATGTGGATGGTAATGATATTAGTACCAAAACATTATGGTTTGTGGTTCTAAGTAAGCTTTCTTTCAATGCATTTTCTTTAAATGTTATATAATCTCATAAATGGTGATTATTTGGGACGCTAACTATGCAAGTTGAGGTTAAATGACTGGGATTGATTTTTAGGTCATAATCGCCAATCTATTCCAACTTGAGACATAGTAAGCATTATGTGAGAACTTGAATGCTTGTGGATAAGCGATCAAGTTATGGAGATTTAATGTGTTTAATGCACCTGAAGCTTTTGGTTCTTATCATATTTATGACTAGGTTCACTTCAGTCATAAAAGTGTTGTGAACCCCCGTACAAAGCCAACCAAAAAAAAAAAAGGGATTTACGGGACTAAGTCCCTACCCGTGTGACCCTCTCCCTTATCCCTTCTCTCCCGAACTCTCTCTGTCTCTCTCTCGTCCACTCAGCCTACGCACCCCCCCTAACCTCTTCTCCCATGGCTCCTCCCTCTCGGCGCCACCCTCTCTCCACCGCGCCGGAGAACCGACCCCATCTCCTCACTCTCTCTTCTCCACCCCAAAATCGGCCCCACCCTTCCCCTTCTCTTTTCCTCTCGCCTAGGTCGCCCCATCACCGGAAAAGCTCCGTCCTTCCCTCCCCTCCACCGGACTAAGCCCCGTCAGCCCTACTCTACCCTCTAATACCGCATGCAACTCCAGAAATCGCCTCAAAATCCCAACCCGACCCGAATCCGAAATCCACTACAAAACTCGATCCGTTAGCCTTCGAGCCAGCCGACGGGTCTCGGCTCACTCTTTGATCTCTCTTAGTCACAACCTTGTTGTCTGATCGTCCGATCTGTCAATGGCGTTGCTTGGTGTGCGAGCCGCCATTCCTTATGTCATTTACTTTGGTAAGTCTTTCTAATCTTTAAATAGATGTGTTAGTTAATTGAGAATTTGCAATCTGAATCTGTGTAATATGTGAATCTATCTAATGTGTGTAATTATGTGATTGACTGTATGTCGTGTGTGGATGCTTGATAATTGGGGATTTTATGCATGATAGGAATTATTAAGCATATGGCATTATTTTAATTTAAGTATTGCATTTATTTTCAATGTAAAGGGTTGCATGCATATGAAAGGTAAATATTAGGTTTTGCATGTCATGCATTTGTGTTGAGATAATTACTGATTTTGTTATAATATTGATTTTCATGGGTTTTAAGGGTCGATTATGCAAAATGGGTTATATTGGGTTGGATTTGGGTTTGGCCACAAACCTTGATCAACGAACATATGATGCATGCATGTGTATTTAAAATAAGGAAATGAATTTGTATAGTACTAAATAATATTTATTGGAACTGCTTGGAAAATATAAAGAATAATATTGCATAAGTGTTGCATGTGAGGTTGGATGTGTATTTGGTACAAGTTCGTACCAATCGAGTTGCATGTCATGTCATGGATATCTAAACATCTAGATTTAAAGGATAAATAACAGCTAAGGTTAGTGCATTCAAGAATTGCAGTACATTGTCAAGCATGTAAAGAAAATTTATTAAAATAGTTTGCATGCTATTGATTTAAGTTTCTAAAAGCATAATTCTTATATTTAGTGCATGTATTATTGCATGACATAGTAGAGTTACATAAATCATCTAGTTAAATAAGGAAATGTAAAAGTATGCATATTATGATATGTAATAGTTGCATGTCTTTATGTTTATTAAATTAGTTTTGTAAATGAGTCGCATGTTCACTATTTGGATGCATGAAAGCATAATTATTTCTACTTTAAAAAGTATATGACTGGTATATTGCATGACTTTGTAAATAATAAATACGATGCATGATTTTAAACTAAAGCATCATCTTGAGAGTATCCCCAAATGTTCTTACCATTTGAATTGGAATTCTTCGACACTTGATATATTAAATTGATTGTGTCATCTCCTTATCTGTACCAGTCGGTACTCATGTTATCTTGAATTTGTTAGATATCAGCCTGTTAACATTAATTGACCATTTCCGTCAACTTCTATCTAATCCTTCTTAAATCTAAGTTAGTCTGATTGGATCCTTTTCTAAATCTTGATTAGATACTGATGTGGTGTTATCACTTGAAGTTCCTTTACTACATCGCATGACATTCCAGAAAGTCATTCTCCTTGTCTTCGTTCTTTCTGGATCGCTTATTCAGGTAACTGGACTTCTCTATAATTCAATTTTCGCTTTGTTTAATTGGGTAAATATTAGCACTTTGATTATTTGATGGATAATTGCTAAACTTGAGATATATGTTATTTGTTGAATTATGACTTGTGGAAAATGCATGATTTAACATATTCTTATTTGTTATATTATTGTTAAAGTATTTGTTAACTTCTTTAATTGGAAGATGTAATTGTTGAATAGTTTGTTAATTGATTTTCTAGATTATTTAAAGTGTGGATGCCTATCAGATTTGAACTTCTTTAGATTAGAAAACATCTTTCGTGCATAAACTTTTGAAAACCAAACTTGCATAAATGCATTTAATTAAGAGATAGATTAAAGCACTTGTTTTAATAAAAGATAATGTGTAGATTTAAAAATAATATTTAATTACCAAGTACTGATCGCACGGTTTGCAAAGACTAGCGAATTCCTTGACGGGACAGAACTTGGTATAGCATGTGGTATGGATCAGGATAGCGAGACCGAGTGGGATAAGCTCGTTTTGCTCGGGGTTTCCATTATCGGGAGATTGCACCCAAGCGTTTTGCCGGTGGTCTCCTTATGATAGCGATCACGGGCAACGCGATCTGACGACCACTCTGCAGACTGACCGTCAGGCGGTTCTGCGGTCACATGATATATTTATATGTATATTTGTGTAGTATTACTATTGATTTGATGACTTGGACAGTGAGGTTATTCACAGGCACTATCCGGGTTTGTTCCCCGGGACAGGTGATCATGGTACCGCGAGTTACTTAGTTCATATGGCTGAGTGAGCGAGACGATAGTTTACTATCCGGGTCTGTCTCCGGGAATGTCTCACGTCAGTACGCATATGAACGGGAACGATAGATGTCTAGTTTATTAGATTTAGTCCGCCTTAGTGGCGAAGGTACATTTCATCATGATTGTGAGGTTGAGATTCCACATATTAGCTTAAGCGCCTGTCAGTGGTGCTTAAAGCATAGTACCTGTCAGTGGTACAGTTATATTACCCTAAAAGTGGATACACTTGAGTGTTGGGGGATTACATTTCGTATAAGTATATTATGATATTCCACAGATTTTTCTCCTTTCTTTTGGCATGCTAGATTGATATTGTTTGTAAAGTTAATCTTCTTTAAAAGATTGTAAGTTTTATTATTGGTTCGCATGTAATATGATTTAAAAGCTCGTCTTTAAAGATATATTGAGATTATACATCTTGCATTGAAAACTTAGGTTGTGAACTATGATTATTCAGGAATCTTTTAGTTTTGATTAAATGTTGATTTTATTTGAAAACACGAATGATTTTGATGAAAATTTATGGTTTATTGAAAGTGTAGAAAATAACTTATATCTCCAAGTGTTAGAGATTGTGTTGCAAGTGTAGAAAATAACTTATATCTCCAAGTGTTAGAGATTGTGTTGCTGGATAAACATGCAGAATTCGATTGCTGCATCGATAAATCCAACAAGTTCTAAAATATATTGCTATATTTACCCTCCATTTGGAATTTGTTATAGATTAGTTATAGAGAAGCGCGTCGTTAAATAACCGGTTACTGAGCTTTGTAGCTGACTTTGTTTATTTTCTTTGCGACGTAGGTTGACAGGCTGCTGGATGGATGCGATATTGGTGCCCCACTTCATGCCCTGGTCCCGTGCTGGGACGTGGTGTGACAGTTGGTATCAGAGCATTCGTTCCTCGGCTCTGTGTTTGGGTCCGTTGTCGTTTCCTTTGAGTTTGCATCATTTGTTCCTAGTTGATTTGTGTCTAATTCATTCTCTGTGATTTCAAAGTCATTCGTTTGAAATCTCTTTCTGTTGTTAGCACAAGAATCGAACAAACTGACTGACTATCAGCTTTGTTAACTGATTCTAAGTAATATTGAATTTTATTCTTTCTTCCTTGACTAGTCACCATAGAAGAAAGAATAAATTTTGATATTATGTTGCTACTTGTTTGTTTCTTTGTTAGAAATTGTGACCATCTCCTTTTCGTTATCTTCCTTGTGTCTTGACTTAATTGTTGCTTGTTATGTCAGACTTGATGTTTCTGAAATAATTCGTTTGATGTTATCTTGAACTCATCTCCTTGGATTCGTACCTCATTTTGAATTTCGAGGACGAAATTCTTTGAAGGGTGGAAGATGGAGTCAAAAGCATGATTTAGTTATCATACTAGTTCTCTCATTTGTGAGATGGAGTACCTTGACATAACTGGTGCTTATGTCAAGAGAGAGTTTGGTTGAGATGGTCCTATCATACAATTGGTAGTTGTTGTGACTTCAGGGAAGTCGATAACAACTCATTGTAATAGTATAGCAATAGAAGCTTACTATGTGGATGGTGGACTAAACCAAACATATTCAGATATTTGGAGACATGATAACACAAAGGGAGTTGATATGATATTGAGTAAATCCTACATGAAACAGTTCATCATACACCCTATGATCTGTTTCAGGATACTCATAACTTTTTGATAAGTTCATGGAGATGTCACATGGTCCGTTACATTATGGTAGTGTTCCGTATGACAGTCTGATCCTCATAGTTATATGTACTTGGATTTGGATAATGAACATTGAGTTTATTATTGATCAAGTACATGTTAGCACTAATGGTAGTGTGTCATTGAACTTTAGGTTGTCTCGCTCACACGAGAAACCGCCTCTAATGCCCGGGGCATGTAGAGATGAGACTAGATTGAGCTATGTGCGCTTAGTTGAGGACTAAGGAGCCATCTGGGATGGTCGAAGCTCATTGTCGCTTCAGTCTGGGACTGAAATGAGGCTTGTCTTTTTTGTAGGAGATCCGATATGATTGTTCCCCAAACGATCATGTAGTTCAATATTAGCCGAGGTGAGAATCTCCTTAGAACTCGAGGAGTGTCTAAGTGGTAGAATCACAGGATTAGTTGCAATAAAGAGTGGTCTAGACCATAGACACTTGGTTTGCGAACTGAATCTAGACTCGTACAATGGATGTGATCACACGTCTGTTGAGCAGATATTTCATTGTAACATGTGTTCGTACCATATGTGCTAGGCGACATTTGGAAGTGGGTTGAGTGGTTCCATGACCAAGACCGTCTGACTCCCCATGTGTGAGTTCCATGATTACGTACTCTTTGACTTTTGACTATGTCATGAGAGATAGGGTCAGTGCAGCTACTTTGGTGTGTACCCTATGGTGATGTATATTCCTCCTGTCGGGGCATTGCTGGGCAAACGACTGATCTTGTTTTGAGTTTCATGAGATGAAAGGAAGATTCGACTCGTCCTGCACAAATGATAAATCTGTTGGTGTTCAGAGCTCACCAAAACTCGTATTGGAGACTGAGATTGAGAACATACAGCAGACTAAGACTGAAAAGGAAAAGACATGTGTCATTGAGCAGTCGATAATGTCTGATCTAGTGCGGACTTGAGTGTTTCTAAGGTACTAGTATGCACAATTAACTGTTATTTTTATAAAAGGGTAGATGCTCTCTCGCTGGCCTTGAATTAATTCTAGGTTAGGCTTTTGAGCTCCCACTTGACAGGTGTATACGCTGGTGGCATGTTCCATTTGCCGTATGAGGTCTTGCTCAGTGTTTGGCATAACGTCTCCAAGAGGGAGATGTTAGAAAAAGTGTGTGGAGTCGTTCGAAAGGTCCAGCGGGTCGCAGGTTAGACCAGCGGGCCGCTGGGTGTCGGATCAGAACCGACTCTGTCAGTTCTGATCGACTCCTATATATACCCCTCTGTTATAACTGACATCTCTGTTGGAAACCCTTCGTGTTTGTGTCTAGAAACAAAGAGAGAGGTTAGGGTTTGAGAGGGAGGAAGCCATCCGACTGCTTGGAGCAATCGGATCACACACACACGAGTCGAGATCGGCACTTGGAATCGTGAAAGGTGGCGCTAGGCCCTAACTTGAAGTCGTAGTGCATCGGCCGCATACGGAGAGAGACAAGGCATTGCAGAACAGAACTCCGAGAAGAGTCTGGGCGTTCGATCATCTTCCGCTGCGGTATATCTAATCCTTTATATTTATTTCATAGGTTAGATATGCATATAGGTTTATACCTAGTCAAAACCTTCACCAATCCAGCACCTAAATTGATCTGAAAGCTACAAAGTAGGCAGAAGGAGAAGACACCAATCCTGAATCTGATAGAAAATAAAAAATGGACGGAAAAATTGAAAAGAAAAGAAGAAACAACCAGAGGTGCACAGCGAGAAGTAATACCTGAACCATAAAGAGGATAGAAGATGGGAACTCAAACACACAGTCCGTACGAACCCATAGCATTAGCGCCCCCCCCTAAAGCCTCTCTGGGTAGACAGCTTTCCAGATGCTCAAGCTCTGAACTTGCAAGCAAATGGAAGCAGGCACGTGTGATCGACAGGAAGAGCAGAGGTTGGTACTCGGTGCAAACTCTCTCTCTCCCGCTCTCCTTCTTGTGCCTGGTGGTAGGGAGAAGAATCAAGTGTTCTGCCCTTTTTCCTGTTACTCGGTGCAAACTCCGACAGCAAAGAGAGAGCTTGAGAGGAGAGAGGAATTTTCGGTAGCCGGTAGGTATTAAAAACCATGTTTGCAGGAAACCCGATACGCTAAGGGGCTTGAGTGCGAACGAAATCCTCAGCAGTCATTTTAAACAACTGTAGTCTGTTGAGCAGCCAAAATGCTTCTTTTTTAAAATTTAAAAATTTTAAAATTCAAATACCGAATCCAAACCGTTGATCTTGTTCTATTTTACGGGGGATGCATTTTCATATAAGTTTTATAAAATTTGGAGTCGATTTGATAATTGATTAAGTGGTCAACAAATGAACGAACCTAGTTTAATTAATTCTAATACGTTCATAATTTAAACACTTAATCAATTATCAAATCGACTCCAAATTTTATAAAACTTATATGAAAACGCATCGTCCGTAAAATAGAACAACATCAACGGTTTGGATTCGGTATTTAAATTTTAAAATTTTTAAATATTAAAAAAAAAAAACATTTTCGGCTGCTCAGGGATTTGGTTCCGGCTTGAGTGGGCCGTCACTTTCATGTATTGATTTAGCGGGCTCCGTTTCTTAATTGGGCTTGTGGGTTTTGTCGATTTTAATTGGGTCCAACTCCAAACTTTGATGTTACAGACAGGGCTCGACGTTTTCATTTTACTTGGTTACTTGCCCATTCTCATGTCCTATTGAATAGGGTGTAAAGATAAACATTATCTATACTACTTATAAAAACATCATAAAATGATAAAAAAGTCATAATAATTTCACTAGAAAGATCCAAACAATTATTATATGAGTAATTTTTTTCGGAGGTCCCTAAACTTTGTATATAATCCATATTTGGTCCTAGAACTTTAATTTGTCCATCTGTCACCACTTAACTTACAAATAATCCGATTTTAGTCCTTCTGTCATAATTCCGTTAAACTCTGTTTAATTTCATTAGTCGAGATGCGAATTGGAGATCTGAATAAAATGTTATCCTCTTCTTCTCTCTCCCACAGCAACCTCCTTCGTCTCTCTCAAATCACACCTTCTGCATCTCTCTGAACTTAAAAAAAGACACTCATCAGTACTCTCGTACTCTCTCTCTCCATCCTTTGAGCACTTCTTTTGTTCTCCTCCTGTAGCGTAAGAAGATTTCTCACTTTACTAAACTAAAACGGTGAAATCACATTTAACCTCGACCTTGTTACCATGGCGTAAGGTTGACACAACGGTTTTGAAAGATTATGTTGTTGTCGAAAATGAGATGCCAAAATCACTACCATATAGGCCAATTTATGGCAAGTAGCTCAACTCAATTATTTTTTTTTTATTTTTTTTTTGGGGTCCTTCCAAATTTGTGTCCTTGTTTCATAAATCTCACTTATAGAGGAATTTCGAGCTAGTCTCTGGTTAATAGCAAAGCCTAATTAACAAAAAATGAAAGCTACATTGAAAATAGAGCAAAACATCATCCAATCTCCTGTAATGAAAAAAATTAGAAAAAAGTACTTTTATTTAATATTGGTAGCAGGCTACCAGCATATCTGCATATAGTACTCTTATACCTGTTCCATCTATCCCAATTACAGTCCAAACAAGCACAAACAGAATGCAACCAAAACAGATTGTCATAGTAAAATTCCAGCGAAAATAAATATTAGGCGATTGTTTAAAAATTAAAATTTAGTCCTAAACTAAAAATCTATACAAGGAATATAATCCTGACAATTCATTCAGACATGAGGTCCAACGTTTGGCTGGAAAATTAGTTGACTTACGAGCACAGTTTGACTGGAAGGAATAAGATGAACTTAGATGCAATAGAGTACTGAAATGCAATAGCAATCGAGTATGGTTTGTGTTTTGTTTGGTCAAACCTGACAACTTTCTAGTGTGGTGACTATTATCATAAAATTACTTTATGGAGAGAGAGACGAAGTAGGAATTAAAAGAAAGGTGCAGCTGAGAGATAGAGATCGAGGGTATCGAACTTTTTTTTTTTTAGTACGCAAGGTTCGGTAAGCTGGTGCCTGTGACTCTGGTAGGGAAAGAAGGGACGAAGGCGGCTATGGGAAATAGAAGAAGAGAGAACAATTTATTCGGATCCCCAATATGTACCTCGATTGATGAAATTAGACAGAGTATAACGGAATTATGACAAAGGGACTAAAATCAGATCATTTGGAAGTTTAGGGGTTCCAGAGGGACAAATTGAAGTTCAGGGACTAAAATTAGATTATATATAAAGTTTAGGGACCTCTGGAAAAATTTACTCATTATTATATTAATTATGGACCATTGATTTACATGATATGATATGTGATCTAGATGTTGATTTCAGATAAAAGTCAAACCCCTTTGACTAGAAGTTTCAACCAAATAATTTTATTTTCTACATTATTATGTTTTTTATTTGCCCGCATATAGGAACATTTTTGCAAGTACATATAACGCATCTTATGATGCCATATACATACGCTTGTTAAGGTCACATATAGAGTTTCTATAGTTAAATTTAGTACGCCTATACATATTAACCGATGCGTGCCATAGGTACACGAAAAATCCAACTATATATAAGCACGATGTGTTTATAGTTATGGATATGGAAAATTACTGACCTAGCTTTATACTAAATAGATATATAAACATTAAAAAAAAAAATCTTTTTTACGTCCAAATGTCTTGCAATTGAGGGAATGACAATCTTTATAAACATAACAATTCTCTGACAACTAAAAACTTACAAGCCCCTACCAGTTTACCACGCAACTTCACTTTTATGATCTGAAAAACTGTAGCAAGACGCACAGGAAATTTGTAATTACATCACTTCTCTTCCTGAAAATGCCGGTAGTCCTCGCTTTTCCCTTTTTTCATAAGAAAATTTTAAAAATCCAAAAACATCATAAATGTACTCCAAACTGTTGCTTTTTAAAAAAACTGAATTCAGGAAAAGAAAAAAAAATACAGGGAACGGGAACATATAATAAGAATGTCATTTGGGCTTACCATAAGCTAATTGAGCAACAATTCATCACAACAGCCTTTTCATTGGATCAAAGATGTTTGGCATGAGTCTTGATAGCTCGTTGCTAAGCAGTATCAAAGTTGGGCAGTATCCAAAAGGGAGTTGAAGAAAAGCAGCTACATTTAACCCCGGTCAGTTCGTTTTCTGAATCGTCCGTCAAGTTGTACGTATCTATGTAGCAATTCTGTTTATCATATCTATATGTAACAATGGTATTCTTTAATCCGGTATTTTCTCTTGCTTCAGAAAGGAAATAAAATTTGGTAAACGGAAACATTGTAGAAGTATGATAACAAAACAATGCATAATTCCCAAGGCCGGTAAACAAAGACCAACTCGACTCGAGTAGGTTAGAATCTAGATTGAACCACAAAAGACCCGACGTTTCATGAGGAACAGTATAATGCGTGGAGAGCAATATGTCATCCGGGGACACAAAAAGTACAAATTCCCTGGGAACATATTGTGGAATTTGGATGATTTTAGTTAGGTTGGGCATCTTGCCATCCAAAACATAAAACACAGGTTTATAATAATCAAGCACGTAAAAGCTTCCTGCTTTATAGACAATACTATATATACTGCAATCTTCCAGAGCATCAATCCCCGACCAGCAATGATCACCAGGGCGGCAATAAACCCCGCCCTTTGTACATCCATAATTTGCTACAACAATCGAACCCGAGTACTCCCATTCAATTATGTATTGAGCATTGTGGACCGCGTATGGTAGGTGAGCTTTTGTTCCGGTGAAAGGATTGATCATCAAAACCTTGGGATTCTTGTGACAACCAACTATAAGGAGAAGCCCACTTGCTGATCCGATGATCTGAGAGCCATGGGCTTCAGGGAAAGGGAACTTGTAGACCTTGTTCTCGGCAAAAGAGTAGAATTGAAGGTCGGTGGTAGTGGGGTCCTGTGGGAGGTACAGCCAGGGGAGGGATGGCAGCATGCCGTGAGATCTTGCAGCAGATTGCCATGATCTGCAGACAGAGCCGAAGCGGAGGTGGTCGATGGATTCAGTTAGTTTTGCAAGAATGGCATCCAGCAACTCGAGGGGGAGTCCGCTCCAATCCATCTTATTGATGTCAAAATTCATGGGAAAAATTGAAATAAATAAATAAATAACAGAGGAAAAGGATGAAGGCCAATAAAGCAGAAGAACTGAAAATGTCAATTTTTTTAACATTAGAATATATTCTGCTAAGTTGAGAATGTTGATAGATTTAGCGGCCGATATTCATTCAATTTTATTCCATTTTTCTTAGCCCGAAATCAATCCTTCTAGGAATAATTAGATTTAATGCCATTACTAAAAAACAGCCAACTTATATATATCATTGTTAGATTGCTAATTAGATTTATACTTTCACTCAAAAAAATAATTAGATTTATACTAACTAGCATAAGATGCCCTCATATGTGGACAAATAAAGAAATAAAATAATGTTAGACAATAAAAATATGTTACTTAATTTACCAGTGAAACAAATAGATGTGTTATTCAATTCGTTTCTATATTAGATGAAAAAAAACAAATAAAGTGTTGCTTCGTCTCGCAATTCACATCCAACCACAGATCAAGTCGATCCAACAGCAGAAACACATGTTTACTATTTAGATCTAGAGTGTAACACTTTTTCCATCCGTGCATTTATAATTAGTAGAGATAGAGATAAAGTTATTAAAATCAGATATATCATATATAGCATTTTTTTTCCCAAAAACGTACTAATTCAGGAATTTAAGAACTAGATATCTCGTGGCACTTCCTGTGCAACCTTTTTTTATTTAGAGAAGCTGTTACTTTTTTTTTAGGTGGGGTTGGTGAAAGAGGTTTTTTTTATGTGTAAGCTATTTGAAGATTTTTTTTTATTATTCGACATTTTCTTCTTTTGCATCTATTGAAAATTGGTATTTTAAAAAATTATAATTTGTAGAGAAGCTTGTTACGTGTGCAGGATTTGGAGTTTGAAATGTGAAAGTTTGAATTTTTAAGGCTTAATATTGAGAAATTTCACAATAAAGTAATAATTGAACTTTTAGTTAGAATTTCTATGGAGTCATGAATTGCATGATTGTCTATGTATTTTCTTAATCTAAATGAAAATTTCTTTAAATACCACAAGCATATATTATCATAAAGTACACAAAAAGGTATATTGTTGGTTTCTTATTTGAATAGAATAAGTTTCTAATTAACAAAAAAATATATTTATATATCATCATAATCACATGCATATTTTGCTTTACTGAAATAGATAATTAAAGGATTGTACATTTAAATAGGTTCAAGTTTACTCCTTTATTCAGCATTTTTTATTTTTGGATGTAATATTGAAAATTGATAGTGTTTTATTTATAATTTTTAGAGAAGTTTGTTGCATTTGCAGGATATGGGGTATGGGACGTGAAAGTTTGAAACTTTTTAAATCTTATTGAGAAATTGTGCAATAAAGCGAAAATTTGAACTTTTACTCAGAATTCCTATTCAGACATGAATTGTATGGGGGTGTTATAAGTGCAATCTCTAATTTGCAATTCCTATCATCTAAACTAAAAATGGAAAGGGTGTTGTAAGCACCCTTTCTATTTTGGGCGCTGCTCACTCCCTTCTCTTCACTAATTGATCTCTTATTATAACAATCTGACCCCTTATTATACATTCTGATCTCTTATTAAAACAATCTGATCACTTATTAAACAATTTGATCTCTTATTATAACAATCTGATCCTATTGTATACAATCTGATCTTTTATTATAACAATCTGATCCCTTATTATATAATCTGATATTTAATTATAACAATCTGATCCCTTATTATATGATTATAATATGATCTCTTATTAAAACAATATGATCCCTTATAATACAATCTGATCTCTTATAATACAATCTGATCTTTTATTATAACAATTTGATCTCTTATTATACAATCTGATCACTTATTATACAATCTGATCACTTATTATAACAATATGATCACTTATTATAACAATTTGATCCCTTATTATACAATCTGATCTTTTATTATAATATAACAATATGATCCCTTATTATACAATCTGATATCTTATTGTAACAATCTGATCTCTTATTATATTATAACAATCTGATCTTTTATTATAACAATCAGATTCCTTATTATAACATTTGTGCTATGTAATAGACAAAAGGAGGAGGATAGACGGAGGTCGGAGGAGAGACGAATGTCGCAGGTTGGAAAAGGAGAGGTAGAGTTCGGAGGTCGAAGGAGGAGAGCAAAGGTCAGATATCGGAGAAAGAGAGGCGGAGGCGGAGAGGCGGAGGAGGAGCGACGAAGGAGGAGGGATGGAGGCGGAGGTCGAAGGTCGAAGGAGGAGAGGCGGAGGTCGGAAAAAGAGAGGCGAATGTGGGAGGTCGGAGGAGGAGAGTCGGAAGAGGAGAGGTAACAATGCGTAAGACTTTAGGGGAGAGAGGGATTATAGGGATGACAATTTTGTGGATTCCCGTTAAGGAAATGCATGAGCAGATTCCGACTCATACCCGACCTCAAGCGACATGACTCTTTTGAAAAACTAAATTATCTCAAACTTGATCGACATGACTTACTAGAATTAAAAATAAGCATCAATCTCAAATAATGTTCCTTGAGATCCAACCCGACCTTAACGATTAACCTGACCAATGATAATCCTATTGTCCAACCGAAGACTAAAGAACCAAATTAACCTTAAGCCCAATCTCTGAAAACAATCCGAAATAGCCTAACCTGCCTGATTACCAACTCAATTACAAAATTAGAAAAATGTATCAAATTCGCACCTCCATTTAGCAAATAAATTATTTTCAATAATTCTTCATGCATCTGCTTATAACATTCTGAGTGCTGCCAATCAGAATCTAAACGCATCTGATAAAGATCCTCGGTTAGTTTCCAAATACACTAATAAGATGTCGACTTTCACCAACAAAACTTATAAACAAACCAACAATGCAAATGCAACAAAAAAAAATACACTTATGAAGAGAGGTTTGATGTTTAAAAGTTAGCTATTTACATACCAAAAGTGATTGACACCTTGCTGAAGGCTTGTAAATTAAATACATTAAAAAAAAAAAAAAAACTGATACATTTCTCTATGCACATTTTTCTACGCCTCTGAGAAGTCATGGTGTAATATCCTACAATAATTGATTTATCTTTACCGAAAGATTCTTTATATCCATCAAACACCCTCTTATTATAAATATTACAGACAGTCCCTTGCTTTATGGATATTCAAACCATTACATCCATGCCATAACAAACTTCAAGCAACAGCTTGCAAACTTTACCAACATTTATAAGACACAACTACCATAACAAGCAAGGTTCCATCTGCAACATTGGCAAAACTGAGGGTGCTGAATTTTATTTTAGTTTACATTAATTTATCTATTTGGGATTTTTACCAAAAGCCCCAACCCCCTACTCTATGAGTCAAAATACCGATCATCAATTGATAAGTTCTCAAAGGCACCAAAATCCGCCTTCAATCCAACAAATTGGCTGCCCAATTGAGCACACTGCTCATTAGGCCACTTGCACCCATCCTTGGTTCGAAACGGGCACATTGACTCGCAAACACGGCTTAATGGGTTGCCACCAGAAACCACACCTGCATCCTCTATGGCCGAAATAGAGACTGAGAGGTCATGAGGTGAGCGATCAGATGGGTCATCTGAATAGGTACTCGCCATCAAATCAGAGGATGTGTGGCTTTGATTGGTAGAGAGGTTAACCCTGCAACCAAGGGACTGTACTGCACGTTTGATGGCCAGGTTCTCACGGCGAACCTGATTTACAGTGGCTAAAGCTGAGATGGACTTTTGTTTCTCCTTTTGTAGCTCCTCAGAGAGAGATTCAGTTTTTGATTTTAGGTCTTTAGCTTTCGACTCAGCCACCTCCTTGGCCTAAATGTAGTAAAACACTAATAAATAAGTAATGTAGTTAATCATCATTTTAAGTTGTACCTGGCATGGCACAATAACATATGTCATAAGCAAGCAATCGCCACACTGGGTTACAATACAGGACCAGATAGCTCTCATTACAAGGTTACACTACCCGACCAACCTTCAGCAGCAGTTGTCTTTTCTAACAAAGGAAGACAATTGTAAGACTATAAGGTTTTACGGTACCTTGGACATTTCAGAGTATTTTTTATTCATGGTGCGCCACATTGACTCAAATTCACTGGCATGGGACTCAGATGGGCAGGCCCACCTCAGGTGGAATTGGGGCCAAATCGTGGGGGCCAGTGCGGCAGCAGGGGGCAGAATTGGGCCCTCGTGCCGAGATGGGTCATAGAATAGATTAAAATGCTCATGGGACCTGCCCCCAGTGAAACGTAAATCTGACAAGTAGATCCATATGCAGCCGCAAACTTCAGCAATGCCAGCCTGCTGCCTCTCCCTTTCACTGCACTTATTGGAATTTCATTTTATTTCAGAGATCGGTCATTCCAAAGGTATTAAAACAACTGGCTTGTTATTTATTTCTAGATTGGCTTTTTATTCATTTGATCCTAGGTTGGTTTATAAATGAATAAATGTCACTTTTTATATATTTCTAGACTTCCATTTAATATATCTAATTCTTAGATCAAAAAATAAAAGAACCACCTCCTCCATAAGTTTAGTTATTAGAACAACTGGGTTAAAATATGGTATTGAGACTGATTTTTCTGGGCTAAAATTCTGCCACACCCATTCTATCCAGTACCAACCAAGGACTAATATTATCTCACATATGAACATGATTCCAGAAAACCATCACAACTGTATGAAAAAGTCAAATATAGCAACTTTTTTATTACGATATTTTTATTATCTTCATTATAATAAGCAGTGTAAAATTCTCTAACTACAGCATCATTTATATGTATTAATGTATATATCAATAAAAATATAATTCTTTCTATTTAAGTTCCATTTCAGCATTTGAAAAAAAAAACATCATATCAAAAAGATATTATTGTGAATCTGTACTGATAATAAGCATAACAATCACATACCAATTACACAGGAAATTCCCAAACCGGCATGACAGCACAGCATCCAAAAAGTCAACTAGAAATCTCTGGAAAAAAAAAATAGCAGATTATTTGTCCATGGCTCTAGAAAAAGAAAATATGTATAGCACAAGAATGAAATTGAGATTGAGACTATAAGGTAGATAATAGGTACCGATGAGAACTCAAATGCACAGGGATACAGCCGTTGCAATTGGAAAACGCAATCTACCCACTGTAAATCACAAAAAGAAAAAGAAAAATAAGATAAAGAAAAATGTATTGAAAAAAAAAAACATACATGTATTTTGCTTTTTTGCAGTAGAAATTCATAAATATTTTATTTTTATGTAGTGAAAGTAAGTGCCAAGAATTCGTATTCGTAATTGGTCATCCTCTCAAAATTCAAAGCCGGTAACATCTATAACTTATATAGATCTGAAGTATAGAAATTCAGATTTGCGAAATATGGGTTATTCATTTAAAACCTTGTGAAACAGCTTATTTCGTATATAATCTCAAGTTCTTCAAATAGTTTATTTGGACTCATCATTATCTTTCCGTTTCTTTTGGCTTACTTCATTTGGCACGATATAGTATGGCTAAACTAGGTTCCAATTAAGATTCAAACAAGGCATTCTAAAACAAAGTTGTAACAATCCAAATCCAAACTTGAAACAGGCAAACAGAAGCTAGAATGAGGCTAAGTTGCGAAAAAAGGGTATTGCTTGGTCTGGTTTAATTTCGATTTTTTATCAACCATCTGAATAAAATCTTCGATTGAGGTTCAATTGGAAAAGAAAAGAAAAGTCAAGACCACAAAATATTATTATCAAAGTTTGACCAAATTGCAAACAAAATGATACCTGCAAGAGAATAGGGGAGATGTTGTCAGAAGCCTGGTTGTGGGTTGCCCCACCCCGAGCACCCGCTAAATTCGACCCTGAT
The DNA here is from genome assembly GCA_027725995.1 of Rhynchospora tenuis. Lineage (NCBI taxonomy): Eukaryota > Viridiplantae > Streptophyta > Magnoliopsida > Poales > Cyperaceae > Rhynchospora > Rhynchospora tenuis. The sequence goes on from CM050889.1 coordinate 85,382,442, forward strand.
TGGGAGTGCAAGGGAGAAGACGATGCATTCCCCATAGAAGACTGTCTGGTAAGCATCTCAGTGGAAGATGAGCTCGCTAGATCAGTTACAGTTGGAATACCCATCCGATCTGCAAATGGATGCCCGAATGCTAGCCAATCCTTATCTACCAATGCCTAAAGAAAGAAACTCATTACACTGCTAATCTCCAGCCTTTATTCATTTTTAAATTTGGGCCAAATTTTAATGTCTTTCAAGTAAAATTTCTGTTATAAAAAGACTACCAGTAAATGTGTACGGGGCCACAGGTGAAACTCAAATTCAGTACCATACTTGTGATATTACTGCTACAGAACACAGTGGCAACATACCAATTCAATTCATATTTTATTTGCTCTTTTATGTGAGTTGGTAGGGGGGCAAGGGAAGGGGGAATACCTGGAATCCCTTGAATGTGCGGTAGTATGGATCAAGTAATAGACTGGCAAGAGATACTAATTGAGTAGTCCGGTCCCATCCGTCACTACAAGTTGAGAATAGAGGAAACTTATTTATTAGTGCACATGCCTTCTGTCTGAAAAAAAGATATCTCAGGAGGATATTTTAATGGACCAATACAAACTATCAGAACTCATGTACATGCCATCAAAACAAGACAAAATATCATAAAAAGCCTAGAGTATATTCAAGCTGTTTGTGTTCATGGTTGCAGAAACAATTTCCTCCTCATTTATGCAGAGAGAAACAATATAAAGGGAACAGTATAGCACAGGCATATTTTGAAGTAATAAGAGGATATAAGGGTTGAGAGAGTTAGAAAGAAAGAGGGAACAGAAGGAGATAAAAAAAGAGAGACAAGGCAAAACCTGCAGTGTACAAGTACCGATGCAGATTCAAGGGCAATGCGAGCAGCAATCCAAGCAGCACCTGAGAGTACATTTTGGACATGGGTCAGCCAACCAGTATCACCAAGGGTAGATGCTGAACCTGACATGCTACTCAGGTTGCCTCCTCCCCATGTCGACCCCCCATTTCTCTACAGTTAATAAAAGGGACAAATATGAGTTGCACAATTAAGACTAAAGTCAGAAAAACTAAGGTTGAAAATTACTGTTTTAATTTTGAAAATGAACCAGTACAATATTGAGGACTCCCAAAAATCAAACTAATAATCAACAGACAACAGAAGATGAAGCAATATGTCAGCATTGTACTAGCACTAGCACAGTACCAACAATTACATCAGTAATGTGGTTATCAGTATATAGTTCAACTCACCAAGAAAGATGATGTCCCGTCAGAAGAGGTGGTGCCGTGAGTATCGACATATTCCCTAAGTCGAGATAGGCTTTCTCTCATCACATGTATATTATCAATCCCCAAAAAGACTACCTGCTCTCAGAAAAAGGTCCAACCAATGTGATCACCAATTCTAATAGCAACACCAATATTTCCTTTCTAACATTTTTTTTCTCTCTTCCTGTTTATTTTCATCAAGCCAAATAAAATAAAGTTACAAATAGAATATAAACCTCTGATTTAAAATAATTAGATGAAGACTCAGAGCCACCTCCTTTGACATTGTTAGCTAATGCATTTGCTATAGGTCTTGCATCAACTATATATAGCTTCCTGTATCATAATCAATCGCAAACTTTAAGAACTAAGAGGAAGGACTAAATATATAGCATTATGCAGCACAACTTCACAGGATTGGCATTTGGGCTTCGATTATTCGAGTTACTAATTATTCTAGCAATGGAATTACACTAATAGTTGGCTGCCTACTGAGTACCAAGACTGCCAGTTTGTACCAGTAAGATAAGCCAAAGTTGTATATCAGCTTCTTTCCATATTGGAACTGAAGATGTTTATTTAGGTTGACAAAAACAAATATTATGAAAACTAAATTTCTTGAACTTCTCAAAGAAAGAATAAAGATTCATTGTGTTAATCGAAGTAAGAAGAAACTAGCCTTCTAGATGCACTACTATCAGCACTGCTGCTACACAACCCAGCCACAAGCCTCTCGTCAGAGTGACTTCAAAAAAAAAATAATAATAAATAATCACACATAAATAACTAGTATTACAACTTTCCAATTTAACTAGTACTATGCATAACAGTAGACTACAAATAAATACAAGCCAAGAAAATAGCACAAAGAAGGGGAAAAAAGTTAAGCAACAGTAAAATTTTGCTTTACTTGCGAGAGCTCATGAAGGGACCAACACGAGGCTGAGATGATCGTGCTAAAACAGCTCCACTACCTGTCAAATTTTCTTATTACAAGTCAGTGAGAAATAGATCTGGGCCATCTGGCAAGGATCGATTAGTCTCTTATTTCTCGACACAGATTGGTACTAATATTGATGTGGCTGGACGCCTTTTGTGTGCAATTTCTTCAGTTTAATAAGGTAGCACTAAGAAATTAGTCCTCGATCAAGCTAACAATTGCTTTTTAGGCTTACAGCCAATTCCAATCAGGAATACTTATTTCTCCCTCTTATTTCATCCCTGATTGAGTTTTCAAGGTTTGTAGTAAGATATTATCCAAGGTAAATGAAACAGGCATCAAGTATTGATGGCCAAACAAAGGATGCAAGTGATTTAGAATTGACTATAATTTCTTTGATTGAGATTCACAGATGGTACAGTATTGTGTGCATTAGACTCCAGTTATGATGTTTTATTATGCTGCATAATAATCAACCTTCTATGAGCGTAAAAAAGGTACATGTTTATAATATACAATCTCTAGAGCGACTACATAACAAAGGCAAAGGCATACCTACCAGGGTTACACCAAGAAATGACAGGTATGCGTCTACTTGTCCGAAAAGAGGCAGCTTGTAACAACTCTTCATCGCTAATGGGCAACGGAAAGAAAATCAGACAAAAATACAATAAAGTATCTCATACCAAACTTCAACTCTGATGGGTTCCAATATGGTCAAGGGACAAAAGCCATTTAAGCCAAAGAAAGGCACAGTTAGCCTTTAATTTGTGTACATTCAGGATTGTATTTTCACCGTTACCACATAAAATGTCCCTAAATCATACGATTGGACTCAAGATATCATGAAATATCCAGCATTCAAACGTATTGAATACTTGTTTTTCTTACACTAGAATAAGAATGGGATGGGCTGCATAATTTAACGAGGATAAGTAACATTCCACCAAAACACTACAATAAGAATAATAAGGAAGAAAATTGTACCTGATACTTTTTGGTACAACTAGTACAGAAGGATAGGTCGGACAGAGTGTGTAGTTAGAATTTATAGTTGTCATTCTCCATCGATCATTTGATATAATATATGACTCATCTTCTGGTAGATGTAAAAGTCTTTTGCCAAAAATTCGATAATATTCCTTCAATAACCGCAACTTGGGATTAGAATTTTTGAACTTTGAGGGACCACATTGAAAGGCATACAGTTCCCACAGTTGAACTGGCTTTCTGTATCGCTTTAAAGCATCCATGACTGCAGACCTCTGTAAACAAAACAAAATTTAATTAATTCTTGAAAAAAAAAAAGAAAAATCTCTAGGCATAGACTAAGTAAAATCCAATATAACAACCAAACTTGACAATATATCTTAAATTCAAGTCAAACAAGTTAGAAACCGGAAAGTTAGTTTATTGTCTTGTAAAATATTATATACAAAAAATTATGTTATTTTATTATTATCCGATAGTGCGTTACAGGATGACAAATTTGAGCCTTTGGAAGTTAAATCATTCTAAAACTATCATATTTCACAGCTAAAAGGTGTTCCACAACAAATCATATTTCACATAGATTCATTTATAAGGATTTTAGTGATTGTTAGTCATTGTCAAGTGGTTCTGATAAATAAAAAATGAAGCCTATGATGTAGCTGGCAACACATCATTAAAAAAAAATTAAATCTATGATTCAGCAGCGTAAATTAATTATTTATATCAATCAACTGTAAAAGGTAATGGCCCATCAACCTTGGGATACCAAAAGGGTGCTAGCACAATTCATGTTGAGCAAATCCAACTTTCAATGAATTTTACCTGCATGGTCTTGGGAAGAAAAGCAAAGGTAACTACTCGCATGTCTTTACCTGAAAAGGCCAATATAAAATAAACTAAAAAATATAAAAAACCTTAAACAAGGTAAACCAACTTTATTACATTTCAGTCACAAAGAGATTTTTTTTTTTTACATAACAATTTAGCAAAATTCATATTAATGCCGAAAGAATTTTTCTGCTTAAGTATAAATTTGCGGTGAGTATAGGGTCAATAGCTTCTAGCTTCAAGTATTTCTTTTTTTGACATTCTTTCATAAGTATTTAAGACTCATTCTAGAGTAGAATTTTCGAAAAGCTCAGTAAAACTTCTAAAATACTGTCCAAAATCTACAAATCATTTTTCTGAAGGCAAAGCTACTGGGGGTTAAAAGCCTCTCTTCTACCCACAATTGAGCACACCTCTACACCTTCATTTTTTTGTGTTTGAATTGTGTTAAAGGAGTCCATAAATGGCATACCAATAACCTGAAGAAGCTCACGCTTTTCTGAGTTACGAGGCACCGAAGAAAGTTTCACATCCTACAAATTTTAAAAAAGTTATAAAATGAAATTAGCATTTTCAGGTGAAGTACGACTCAGGCATAAATTTGTTCAAGCACATGGTTTTCATTCATAGAAATTCTGAACACAGGAGAAATTGAGTTGTATTGTTCTGTTACTTGGGGTATCTTAACCAATGGTGTATGTTCCAACTTAGATGTCCAAAGTTCAGAGTAAAAGAAAGTTTTTTTTTTGTGCAACAAATGTTGTACTTTAAGAGATACTCAAATTTCAATCAATAAAACTTGAGAAGTGGACCAGGTATATGCACACATGTAACTTTCAGCCCTATTATGTAAGATAAGCAAAACTTACATCAGTAATTTTCTCAATTGTGGTCAGTGGAATTGTCCCCAGTTCAATTATGCATTTCGATGCCCGGCTCTGCATTAAAAAATCACATATAAAGATCTATTTCAAATTTGTGAATGAAAACACTTAAGTAAAAAACATGAAAATTAAGTATCCTGTTATGTGTGCATGTTGTTAATATTGCTTGATCTATATGGACATGACAGTTTGTGAACTTCCGTTCAAAAAATTTTACCAGTTTGTGAAGCTATATGTTATCACCGTATCAGTTATGTATTTTAGTTACCACAAATAAAAGTCGGAAGTTTGTGACAGCCAGTATCCCAGCCTCATCTGTGTTTAAAAGAACCACGCCAGTTTTCTGTATTAATTGAAGAAAAAAGTAAGTTGGGGCTTCTAAAACAGTAACAACAACTAATAACGGTCTTGAAAAAACAAAAAATAGGAATAGGTTCATCTTGAAAGTGTAAGAAACGAGTTAAACCAGAAGCACTAGGCCCTATTCATTTAATCTGAGAAATAACCTATTCCTAGAGAGATATGAAGGAACAGTATACTAAATTACTAATACCACATTTCAATGCCAGAAAGTAATTCCTTAAACAGCATGGAATTACAAGGCACCGAAACACAGAGCCAACAAATTTTCATTGAAAACAAAAATTATACAACCTAATCTGGTCAAAGAAGGTCCTACCTACATAACAGGCACAATTCGACGAAAATAAATGTAAAAAGCACAATAAATTAAGAACAGAGTGAGAGAGACGAACATGAACGATCACGTCCTCAGCCTCCAATAGGAATTTTTCCAATCCATGCTTAGGCGTCTGCAAATACAAACAAAAACTTAGAAAAATTGAAAAAGAAACCCTAACCTCCTCCGCCAGCGCAAAAGTAGTTAACAGAGAATAGTATTCAGGTAGAGAGAAGCTAACAGTGACTTGTGTCCATTCCAGCACGTTCCAGGTTCCGACGCCGTCCGCCATACCTCGAAATTCGTGCTCCGGCGCCGGAGGTGATGGCCGTGAGATTTGCTAAATTTGTCGGATTTTGGGGCTTTCTTTACGAAAGAGGCAACACAATGGCATCGTTGTAAATAAATCAGTTAGGAAGGCTACTTGTACATTATGGGCAGCGATCTGATTAATGTTCGCGTGCGTGTGATGGTTTGTAATTAGGACCCTTGTGTATTGTTATATCTTTCTTTAGTGTTCGTCCAAATTTACAACAGAACCCGTTAAAGTCTAATATTCTTTTTTTGTAATAATCAGTAACAGTCTAAGTAATGTCGTACGGTTGTATTAGCAAGTATAATTTTTCGTGCTTTGCTAAAAAAGGGGGGAAATATGTTTTTTCGTACCAAATTTTCTTGGGAATTGGGACTGAAACCCAGTCAATACTCAACACCTCACCGCCTCCGGGAATTGTTATGATCCTCCAACAATCATTAATCATAACAAGATACCATTTAGTATTGGCACATGACATCTCGGACCCAAGCTCCATATGATATGGCCATATGGGTCACACTCACACATGACATCTCAGAACATCTAAATTATCTTTCTAAACACGAAATTTCATTTATTTCATTTTATTACCAATTTTTTTAACAACATTTATAGGTGTCATTTGATCGGAATTTTCATATCATTAAACCCACCGAAATCCTGATAAATCAAATTATAATCAAATACAATTAAATTAAATTCCCACATAAGAATCATTTTGATCAAAGCCGTAATGTTCTTGGTTTATAAAATTATAATTCATGAATTGTTTTTAATATATTTTTAAACAACTTCCAACAAAAAACATATCACGAGATTAAACTGACATAACTATAAGAAAATTTTGGAAATTTTATTTATTTTATTTTTGCTTGGTTGCACGGGAATACGATAGAAAACATTGAATAGACAATAAGAAATATTTTTTATAAAAGTATATTTTCTCATTCTCGAATGTTATTTGGAGAGTATAACTTATCAAGGCTAAAGTCCAATGCTCATTGTAGAATTTTGTCCTCAAATGATCGATCCAAAACGTTGAATTGATATTCATTGAAATCTAGTACGAAACTGAATTTTATATTTTTATGAAATTATTTAGTATTTTAACACATTTTTCAAAAATTATCAATCTAAAAAATTATAAACCGTTTAAAATAATAATTTTTTAGTGCATCCGTACAATAAATTGGACTTTAGCCTTGCTCTTTCTTATTTTCATTATTTCTTATATCATATTTATGTAAAATTAAGATATAATCATTTTTCTTTATTCTTCATCTTGCTTAGTGGATGCTTTTGAAGAATAAAAACTCTTTATTCCTTATTATTACTTACTAGGTATCAAGATATATTAGTCATGTTCGGTTGAGGAGTAATGATAGAGAAGAGGAAGATGGAGAGGGACTCTAAGCAACCCAAGAGAGATGGAGACATGATGAAAATGAAAATAGAAAGGGATCACAAAAAATAAAAGCAAAATAATATACTGCCAAATTTATTGTCTGTTGGCGAACCGAGTCAGTTTTATGAGCAACAATACCCGACACGCAAATAGTTACAGAGTATCACATTACATAAAACAGAAAAATGTTATTTCATAATTATTTCACAATGCTTAGAGTGTTGGATGACATTTAAATAAAGGATCCCGACATCCGCACGTATTTATTTATAATGAAATATGCATATAATGTGCAAAAGAAAATTTCTGGAGAACGTATTGAGCATTTTATACGATTCTTGATTCGTCCGAATTCATTTGATAACAATAATTTATATTTAAGTACTTTATATGGTTTAGAATATGATTCAGATCTTAATTATTAAATATATTGCGTTATAATTAAAAAAATATGCATATAATGTAAAAATTAAGTTTATGCGAAGTTTCATTTTGGCATTTTAAACGTTTCTTAATTAATTTAACATCAATCTCCATAGTCTATATTTTAGCATTTTATATTATCTAGAATATAATTCATATTTCACTTATCCAAAAACGTTATACAACTAGAAATATGCATATATATGACGTGCAAATAAAACTTATTTTAGACGATTCTTGATTCATTGCACATCAATTGATCACAATAATCTATATTTAAACACTTTATATGTTCTAAATATAATTGAGAAACAACAAATTCCATTTTAAAAATACCAGATACTTGATAGAAACAACAAAGGTCAACATAAACAAGGTAAGATTGGATCGACATGTTTGAATCAGCATAACCTCCAATACCTTGAACTAAAAAAAGTCGAACTATTGAACTTAAAATGATATACACGTAGCAACTTAGATCAACATTCTTTCTGTGTAGAAAAGTAAAGACATGGACTTAGAATCATCGGATAAATTTCTTTTCTTTCTTGGTGGTGCCACAAGTTACAACAACTTCATATTTTATCAATATCTAAAATTTTTAAAATTCAAATGCTAAATCAAAACCATTGATCTTGTTTAATTCAACGGGCGATGTGTTTCTATATAAGTTTTAAAATTTGGAGTCAGTGTGATACTCAATCAAGTGATCAAATGATGAACATATTAGAATTAATATGTCATAATTATTAGATTCGTTCATTCATTGATCATTTGATTGAGTATCAATTGACTCCAAATTTTATAAAATTTATATAGAAACGCATAGCCCATTGAATTGAACAAGATCAATGGTTTGGATTTAGCGTTTGAGTTTCCAAAATTTTGAATATTGATAAAATTTGAAATTGTGGCAACTTGTGGCATCCCGGATTAAGTAGTGGTATTGAAACCTCGCTCATATTTTTAATTTGGTTGTTCGTATCGACACTTGGCCAGTCGAGTACGATTTTAACACATCAACAGTTCGAAAATGAGATTGTAAACAAAAAAAATAAAGAGGGGGTGCTTCGGGCACTTCAATTTTCACTAGGGGCATTTTCCTAATAACTTTTTGACACATTTGTCCTCGCACTCGCTGATTCCCATTTGGAAACATCCAAAATTCACACTCCATTCTATTTCCGTTGCATATTATAGAAAAGTAATAAATTCAATGACTTAATGCTTAGGAATAATAGCAGATGAGCTGCTTATTAAATTTTTGGATAGCCTATTTTATAGTCTTATGTAAGGTTTTCTTTCTTTTTTTTAAAATGCACGTTTCATTTCGTGCAATGTTGTAATTAATATCTCAAAACTATTTATTTATACAACTATGAAATCTAGCAATATTTGTACATGTAAGAAAGTGCACTTATGACAACAAATGTTTATCAATTTATTTTTATTTTATTTTTATTTTTATTATTTTTTTTTGCAATGTTTCAAATACTATGCCAGCCGTCGAATTGATCAACAAAGAGCACAAAGTTTTATTTGGTTCAACCAGTTGTATCGAATTTAAAAACTAGATGACATCGTAAGTATTTTGATTTTAAGAATTTACAATGTCATAATAATTACTGATAAATAAGTTCTTAAAACATAAATATCATTATAAATATATACTATTTTAATTTTATAACTTTATGAATAATAGTTTATAATTGGGTTCTCTTTTTTTGTTTAATTTAATTGTTATGCATGTTTTTTCTTTAACAAAAAAACATGATAAAATTTATATAAAAAAATACAAAGGGGTATTATAGCTTTTCATACCGTACCAGGATCAGGTATTCAATATTATCTGAAATATCCGATAACCGGTTCGGTATTAAAATATCTTTTTTTAAAAAAATACATAAAAACTAATCCTCATGTTTTCATTAGAAAATGAATAATTTTCGGTTTTTAAACCATCAAAATTACTAATAAAATTTCAAAATAACATTAAAGAGAAAGTACGAGTGTCTTCAATATGTGTTTAAAAATATTACTATAACAATATAATTTTTTTTTTTTTAGAGTGCAGGTGTATTTTTAAGAAAAATCTCGGTTGAGAATTGATTTTGTAAGTAGCAACTAAAAATATGATCTTAAAAATTCTTTCCATCTAAATATAAGAGTAAATTTACTTATGGAAACTTTTTATGTGATATAGTCGCCTGAGGAAACGGAGCATATTCATGTAATGGGCAAATGCGTCAAGAAAAAATTAGATAATGTCCCCAGCGTAAATTCACGTGCCCAAAGCACCCCAAATAAAGGAGAATGGCTATGGTACACCCTAAAGCACAGACCATCTGTGCTTTAGAGTTTTAATCCGTCGGATTGCTTTTAAATTCGCATAATGATCTAATCTGAACCGTTCAGACTAAACAGCTGCGGCGTTGAATTTTCCGTTAAAATTAATTTGATCCCTTCCGTTTTCCGACTTTCCGTCTCTGCCCAAGGGCTCAATTCGAAAAAAAAAAACTTTCCGTCTCTCTTTCTTTCTTTCTTTCTTTCCGTCTCTGCCCAACAGCCCAAGTGCTCAAATCAAATAAACAACATTGGCCGCAAGGAGAAACAGGAAACATGATACCAACTAGTAACAGGAATGTGCAATCCACAATCTAAACACACTACCGTTTCTGCTCTCTACACAAGCCCATTAATAATGTTATTCTTATTCAACTCATTACATAACATAAACCAAATTTACCGTGGCATACCTGAGAAAAATTATGGCCAAAACTAACCATTTAGCGTCAAGAGAACTAAATGCTCTAAACTTTCACATAATCATGGAAACAGGAAGGATTAAAGTACAACAATATCAAAACTACAGAAATTCTAGTATCTCATTGAAGAGCACAAAACACATTATTTCAAAAATAAGTCTCAAACTCTACTTAAGCAAAATAAATCTTCAAAATCCTATATTATTGAGCCTCCAGAAGTTATAAATCTTCAAAATAAGCCAACATTTGTCTTGCACCTCTTGTAATTTTACCAAATGCTCCCTATAAAATTTAGATATAAGAAAAGAAAAAAAATGTTACAATTCATTCTTATGTGAACTGGTGCTTTAACGGAACTATTGTCATATCTCTCTTGTCTGAGGTTCTTGCCAGCATCTTTTAGTAAATATATAACACACTATTGGGAACACCAGGACAAAGCAAAGAATAGCTATTCATTACTCATCAGGCTATGGTGAACTTCTAAAAGAATAAGGTAATCTGGTTACAGGACCAATAGTGGGATGGGTTGAACCAGACTAACATTCCCTTGGTAAATTCTCAAATTGACCCAGCCAAATATAAGAGCATCTCATCAGGCTATGGTGTACTTCTAAAAGAACAAGGTGACAGGGGCTTCTCTAGGGGGTGGGTACCGACCCTTCTTGGTTACAGTGCACTGTTTGATTAAGAGGGATGCATACCTAATCATCTTCTGTACTGTCTGATTCTTCAATTATAGTCTCTTTGCCACAGAGCTGCTAATGGACGATTTCCACTAATTGTCCAAGTCCGTCCAATCAAGGATAGCTGAAATCCATGACCGGTCCACGTCCACAATATATAACAAGAATTCGTCCACGTCCAGTTCATATACTGTCCGATTATTGTTCAATATTTGTCCGTATTTTGTCCATGTGGACTTAATATTGAACAAACAATATCTACGTTTCTACTAAGCATTGCATTCGGAGAAAAAGGGAAGATCAAGAGAGATGGAGCCGTGGAGGTAACTCTTGTTTGAGTGAGTCGCCATGGCCACTTAAGTCGAGATGAAGCCGTGGAGGTGCAAGGAGTCGGTGAGAGGCAGTAAGAGAGATGAGGTGAGGTCGAGTGAAGGAGGAGATAGGCTCGGGCTGAGGGTTCGAGACTTCGAAAGAAGAAGCAGAATTTGGAGAAGAGAAGAAGCGGAGTCTCTGGCCTACTCATTTCCACAATTTGTCCACAATTGTCCAGAGTTGGTTCATATAAATTTTATTGATTGGATCTGGACCGGACTGAAGTCCAGACCAAATACCGTCCAGTCCAATAGTGTTCAGCATAATTTAGGTCCATTTAGTCCATGGACTGTTCGGTCCACTAGCAGCCTTACTTTGCCAGATCCTTTAACTGTCTTTAGCTGAAAAATAACAAAAATATTATCAATAACTACAATCAAAATTATAAATGTGCAAAAAGAAACTTTAAAGTAAAGAAGTTAATTAGTACCGGACAAGTTCTACTATTGTGACCTCCCTTCGTGCCACAAATGCGACATTTTCTTAATTTCTTAGCCTCTGACGGTGGTTTAAATCTTTGAGGTTGTTTTCTTTTTCCCTTGCATTGTGACACAGGTGGATCTAGAATCGTTACATCTCTTTTTGGTTGTCTATCTGCCAATGCCATCGTTCCCATGTCATTTGAGAGAGTCGCTTTCACACCAACCATGTCAATCATTTTTTGTTTCAATTCACCAAGTGCATCCTTGACATATCCAAATACATCTCTGGACTTTGAAGCAATCTTAAGGAGCTCATTCATTTCAGACTTTAGCATCACAGATCTAACTTCCTCCAACTCCTGAGATTCTCCTAAATCCATACTTCTCTCAACGATTGATCTTTTAACACCAGCATTAGCCTCTTTACACCATCGTTTCATTATGTACCGAGTAGGGAGATGCAAAATACCAACATGTTGCATAATTTTGATAGCATGTGAACAAAGCAAACCCTCAAACTCATACCCTTTGCAACTACAAGATATTATTTCATCCTCTTTCTCAACCTTTATTTTGTGTGTTTCAGGAATCCAATTTGGATACCAGGGATGAGAGTTGATGTTTACCTCATACAAAGCATCTTTCTCGATCTCTTTGATAGACCCAAGTGAGCTGTCTTTTAAAACCTTCTTGAACATTGAAAATATCTTGTTGGTGTAAACTCTACGTGCTTCAACCTCAATTTGGTAGAATGATGACAAACTTTGCTCCACATTCATGCTTCTTATATCTCGTCACTTTCATTTTGCCAAATACCCTCCACCATTTTCTCAACATGCAAGACAAGTTGATACATAGATGTATGATTGTTTGTCCAAATTTTTAACTTTGCATTGGCACTTTCACTTCTCTGAGTTGTTGACATATCAGCAAAAAAGAAATCTCTAAAGTATGATGGAACCCACTCGGCACGTTTTGCATACATAACTTTCAGGTGTCGATTGTTACTTAACTTATGGCTTTGGAGCATGGTCGCCCAACCCCTCTCAAAGTCAGCTACAGTCCTACTACGATTTATAACCCTTTTTAACTCCTCTTCAAAACCCAGCTTAGTCGAATAAAGAATCCCCAAATGATCTCTTGCCTTTCTCATTACATGCCACTGACAACAACGATGAACAGTGTTTGGGAACACATCCTTGATAGCAAGTTTCATTGCAGGATCTTGGTCTGTGATAATTGCTATTGGTTCCTTACCGTACATCGCTTTTTTCCAAGTTTGGAACAACCAGATAAAACCATCTTTATCCTCTGATCTTAACATAGCAAACCCGAAAAAGATAGACATGCGATGATGATTCACACCAAGGAACGGTGCAAGAGGCATGCTATACCTATTAGTTTGGTAGGTCGTGTCAAATGTCACAACATCTCCAAATTCTTGAAATGCTCTTCTTGCTCTACCGTCAACCCAGAAAAAGTTCTTCAAGCGACCATTCTCATCAATCTCAACAGCATAAAAAAATTCAGAGTCTTCCTCTTTCTTTTTTTGGAAATACACCAATGTAGATTCCACATCCACACCAATAAGACTTCTATTTTGGATTGCTACCTCATTACTCACATCCTTCCTCTTGAAGGACAGATAACTCTTACCACCATGGCGAGTCCCTAAGTACTCATGTATTTTTGTGGTCTCAATATTTTGAGCACGCATGGCATTGATAACTTCTCTATCATCATAACTCAAACACTTATGGGACCGTAGATTTCGCTTCTTAGAAGGAGTAGTGATCAAGGGATGGTTGTGCTCCGGTTTGAAAACACTTACTTTCCAAACTCCATTCACCAATAGAATTCTAAGACTTGCCTTGCAACCCGTCCGGGTCTCACCTTTTTCTTTCTCAGGTGTCCGTTCATTGGAAAAGCTCTCCATTGATCTTTGTGCTTCTTTATACTTCTTGGAAAAACCTTCTTTTGAGCAAACAAACCGCACACCAGTCACAACATCTTTCTTAGCAGATATGTAATTACTTCCTCTTCGAATGCTGAAGCCCATTCAATATGCATAAGCATTATAGAATGTTTTCGCATCTGCCTCTGTAGGAAACTCCTTCCCAACAAAAGGACAAAACTCTAATTCTTCATCTGAATCAGTGTCATATGGATGTGTTTGATCGTTGCTGGCTCGATTAGCCACTGGTGATGATGAACCTTCATTACACTCGTTCATGCTCACCATTTTCAATTTCTGCATTGTACATTAAGAGGTGCATTAAAAACATCACACTAGTACATTAATATGATAAAACACAAAATTTTGAAAGAACAAAAATATATGATAATCAAAAAGGCAATCTGAAACCGCATTCATAGCTGTATTGTTTCTTATAATAACATGCTACTTTTTAATCCTAAAATTTATTTTAAATTTTTTTTTAACAATATTGTTGTATCAAATGCTCAATTCAGAACAAAGAAAAGAATCTTTGGCAAATCCATTACCAAGATTACCATAGTGGATGCTTACATAGAGCACAGGATCTGTACCAGTATAGCCAGTATAGTAATGTTATGTATATTTGCCACCAATTTATGCTATTTGTGATTTTTTTTATCTATCTTGGATCAGGTTGCATATCGAGAACCATATGTTAACAAATATACCTCAAATATCAGTCTGGATCCATTTCTTTAAATCAAAGATAAGGGAAATTGTAAAATAAACATATAATTCATCTCTACAACACCATGGTCAGGTACGTACCCACAAATTAAAGAAATTCACACAAATTACACTATTTCCATCACAATTCACACAAATTACACTAATTCATGTATAAATTAAGTTCAATCACAGAATTAAAGAAAGACAACTTCAATTAGTCAAATTGAATATAATGGCAGGGGCTTCTTTCTTCTCTCCCATGCCATTGGTTTTTCACAATTATTATGAGAGAGAGAGAGAAAGACTTACCAGTGTCTTGGTTCGAGGCGTAGATCCGTCTAGGGTTTCTGCTAGAGGAGGCGAGAGAGAGATAGCGAGAGAAAGGCAAAGAGGAAAGGTGGGGAAAGAGTCGCTGGAAGGGTTCAATTTATTGCACGGAGGCGAGAGATGAGGGGAGAAGCAAAATAATGGGGGTAGAGTTCGAACCACTGAGAGAAACACTGATGGAATAAACAAGGAGAAGTGCTGACGGAAAGAACATCATGGAGAAGTTAACGGAAAAAATTAAAGCCTCAGCGAAGAAATCTTATCTCTATCGCACGAATCTTAACGCATATCGAACGGTCTAAAACTCTAAAGCACAGATGGTCTGTACTTGTACCATAGCCATTCTCCAAATAAAGATTGTTTCATTATTTAACTCGTATTCAATTTCAAAGAAAAAGGTAAGTGGTAATTCAAGACTATAAAATAAAAAAGGAAGCTAACTCATCATTTTTTTAAATAAAATATTTCCTATTCTATCCGATTGAAATAGCAAAGATCTATTTACAAAATAACAAATCATTTTTTTTTCTACATGTAATCGTCATCCTACATTCATACTCTGTTCTATTCAAATTTAAATAGATTTATTCATTCAAAGACCTATGCCGAATAAGGAAATTTTTTTCCCTAAAGGTTCAACTTTTTTTTTTGATATCAAAAGGGACGCGAACTAAAAAAAAATTTCAAAAAGGCTTTACTATAAATCAACTCTTGATCTGATTTGGTTCGCTCCGAACCGACACCTTGCTCTGAGTCTGATCTCTTTCGATTTTCCGAAAACGTCCCTTTTCGGCTTTTCCGGTTTTCCCGCCCATTGGAAACCAAACAATTGGAGTTGAATTGGGCTTGGTCCATTAGTTTACTTATATTTGTTCTGATCAATAACTGAGTACTACAAGCATAATCTGTAAACATGCTAAACTGAACTCTGGCTCTACATCCAAAAAATGAAAAAGAAAAACAAGAAGTAGACACCAACCTGAAGAAACACATAACACCATAACACCAGGCTGATTTTGTTTAAGAATTATTTGAAGGTCTCTATTCTATGCGAATCGTAATTTTATCTCTACTTCTCTACTATTTATAAATGCACCCAGCGAAAGATTTTAAACATTCATATAAAAGAAGTTAAACATTCATATAAAAGGTCAGGCTGGAAGATTGTAAGTTTTTTCCTCTACCGTTCGATCGGTTTGATCTGTGGTTGGATGTGAATCGCCAGAAGAATAAACACTATCGATTGGTTTCTCATCTAATATAGAAACAAATTGAATAGCACATCTATTTGTAACGCTGATAAATTAAGAAACATATTTTTATTGTCTCACATTATTTTATTTCTTTATTTGCCCACATATGAGGGCATCTTATGCTAGTTTAACAAAAAAACTTACTTGATGATCTTTTGTAAATTTGGCAGTTGCTGCCCAGATATTAAAAAAAAACATTTGCTTGGTATGAGATCAATTAGCCTGGCCATATTCAGCAATTCTGCCACTTTTTCATAGTCAGGCATAACTATCTATCTATTTTAAAATCAGATACAGACACAACATTAATTTTGAAACCAACATAAGCTAAATTTGCATACTTATGCGATAGTCAGACGTCCATAAGACCATAACCATTTAACTTCTATTCAGTCGAAAGTCAATTTTCCGCCAGAGATCTTATAGGACGTTTAGTTGCCCAAACCAATATTCGCGTAGCATATTTCCATACGAGCTCTGTCCAAACTCACTAGCTCAGAGTGTAGTGATACACCACACATTCAAACGGCTCAAACAATTCATACACCTTCGTGACTCTGTCTGCGTAACATGCTGGGCCTTGGGCCTTCTTTGAACAAGTGAGTTCATACCAACAGCAAGGCCCTTCCAAATAAGTGAGCTCCAACCAACCGCAACCAGTAACAAATGAACAATATATGCCAGTATGCCACATATCCATTATATTTTATGGAGCAAAACAGTTTCATCTCGACTTATTAAGTTAATAATAAGCCCAAGGCCTTGCTCTTAAGTATCCTCAAATAAAATATTTTGGGTAAGAATTCAGACGATAAATCAATGAACCTCGGCTCTCTTAAAACTTTAGTTTTAAACTGATTAGTTTTAAGTATCCTCAAATACCAACTAACCAAACTGATAAGCATATTCTATATTTATATTTTGACCTCGTTTGGAACCGAACTTAACTTAATTTCTTGTGTTTTCATCTAACTTAGCTTGCATTTGTCTTTAGATAGAGTTGTTGCCATCGCCCGACATATTTTTGTACAGGAAAAGGCATTGAAGATAGAGAGATGTTGTATTTTGGAACTGCTTGATTATATTGCTCACGGACCTTGGAGACTCACCACGGACCGCGAGCATAACCGACTTGAAGATTCCAGAAGATTTGGCAGTTATGGCCTTTCGAGTTGGTTTCTTTTGGCAGTAGTTTTGGACATATTGGACAATTATTTTCTCTTCTACGACTCTTCCATAGGCCTATAAAAGCAAGCCTCGACTTCAGACCAAGGCACCGAATTTTAGATCCAACTTTTAGACAGAATTACTGAGAGAAGTTAGAGGAGCGAGAAGACAGTTATTTCCCAAGGGTCGCGACCTCCAGTCGTGGGCCGTGAGAAGGACGCAGACAAGCAGATAGAGGATTTCACTGGTGTATTGTCTATCTTGTTTGTATTATCATTTCTCGCTGCTTTTATGACCATGTCTGAGTAGTTTGTTTAGTAGTCTAGGGTTATGGCACAAACTCTTGATTAGTTTATTATTATTACTTGATTTCTTTTTATTTGATCTGTGATTTATCTCTTGCATGCTTGATTTTATATATGATTGTTTGGCTTAGATTAACGCCTTTAGTTGCCCGCCTTGATAATGGCCATATCGAGTAGTTAGGCATCAAAACCTTGTTCAATAGTTTACATCCAAACCGTCATGATTAGGGTTAGGAATTATCCGAGAGGAGAAACCTAAGTTATATGAACCGAGAGGCGATAACTTAACCAGATTTGAGAAGAAATGGAACCCTAGTTCTCAAGAGATAGACATACAACCCTTAGTCGATGCGAGAGTTGAGAGTAAGGTTTATGGGAAAGTTTGAGTCCTGTTCAGGTTAGGATCGACCAAGGAACGAAAGTTGAAGTCTTTCCCTTGCATAATATGATTGAAACATTCCTCACAAACCATCAAATAATAACAATCGAGTAGTAATAATTTAACACGTATTATTCACGGGCCGCAGAGAGATCTCGCGGATCGCGGTAATTGTGACTATCAAGTTGTAAGTCCAGAACCCTAGGCTAATTAGTTAGATATTGTAATCAACCTTTAACTTGTTAAACTTTAGAACTTCTACTTCTTAGTTAGAACTTTAAACAACACTTTCAACCAATCGATTAATTTAGTTTAGTTAAGAGTTTTAGAGAGTCTAGTTTCTTAAATATTCCGTCCCTGAGATCGACAACCCGACTATACTTGTTTAGGTTATTGTGTAACCAATCCCGGTAGAAATCGGTTTATTTGTCTATCACAAACATTTTTTTTTAAACATCATAGCCTAACATCAAACGAAGTAATTATTCATTATATTTGTACGACAACATGTCTTTGTACCTTAGTAGACACAATAAGTTTGTGATTATAAAATTTCACAAAGCTAACATGATTCTCTATAACAACGACTAATCAATGAGATGTGTATTGTCAGTAGTTTTTTGATGCCTCGAGTTACAAGACTTTAGATATCGGAGGAAAATAAATTTTATATAATTAATTACAAATAGGTGTCAATTTTGTAAAGTAATTATTTTACTTTTGTTATACTAACGCTTTAGAATTTAGTGGTTGAACCATTAACTTAAAAATTCTCTCATCGGTTCTAAAATTCTTGGCACATTTTTATAAATTTTAATCATCAAATTGCAAAAAAATATCTAAGATTTACAAGGTCACAAGAAAATAATTTAGTATCTAATTTCTCGCTTATTTTGTAATGGTTTTGTCGCTATGTGTTTAGCAGCTATCTATGCTCTCCCTTTCACTTTCGAATTATATGATAACTAGCTATTGCATCGCGCTTCGCGCGATGTATGATTAGTCTAACGTGATTGTATTACTGATTTAGGCGTGCTTTTTAGTAATTTAGGAGTGCATAGAGGAAAAGTTGATGGAATTTTTGTGTATCCAGAAGAGGTAGGATCATTAGATGTATCATTTTTAGCTATAGATGTTGCTCAGTAGTTTAAATGCCAGCAACTAAATCCAGCTCTAAAAAGTTGCAACGCAAAATCACGTGCATTAGCTTAAAAGCACGATTGTCTTTTCTTGTCTTTTTTTTTTCAGATTGTCTGTACATGTTCAGCATGAAAAACTTAATAAAAAATTAATATTGTTTGATAATATTAGTAACAAATAATTAAACAATTCATCTCAATGATTCGACAGAGCTAAAGAGCACTTAAATTTAGGAAAAGAAGCTAGTCATTATAAACTTATTGATTTTTATAAATACCAGTTTGATCAAATTTTATCTCTGTACATGTCAACTCTGTAGAGATTTGTAGCGGAAGGTTCTTCAAGGATAGAGATCATGATCATCACTTGAACCCTACATGCATAAGCCAGACCAGAGATTTTATCTTTGAGCCAATATATCTAAATGAGTGTATTTATAAGTGCTAAAGCAACTCTCATTTCTTATTTTTCATATGACCCGAAAAATAAGCACTACGACATATACAAAAAGTGTCATTATTTTCTGATGAGACATGAACTTGAATGTCGTCAGCTATTCAAGGCCTGAGGATATTTTTGGAAATCAAAATTATTTTAAGAAACCCTCGTCATAACAAAATGTTTTGAGAACATATAAAAGAAATGTACAATTTCATTTTCAAACATACGAATTTTAAACATATAACAATAATACAAACACAAAACAAAGATTTAAAAATAATGAGCATTTAAATCAGTAATGTACGGTATGTACCTACGTTGGGAGCTATTAGGAGATACTATGTGTACCATGTTAATATGCTAGTAGTGGCATCCTGAAATTCCAGTCTCTCGTTTTGCGTAAGCAGAAAACGTATTGCATAATGGATTATTAGTTGAACTCATTTCCTACAATGTTTAGTCTCATTTTACATTAGCACTCAATTTGACCAAATTGGTCTTGCTAATCAAGCCAGAGTTGAACAGACTTGAAGAATTGCTAATTAGGACAAAAGCGAGTTAAAGAAAAGCAAATTTTGAAAAATAAAATTGTTAGCCAAATTAATGTCTTTTTGGTTAATTGAATGTATCATGAATATCTGAGCAAACCATAAAATTCATCAATGTTATTACACTTAGATTGGATGGGAATCGATATAATGAACTCAATCAATAAAACCAAAGAAACCGGACCAAGTATTTACTAATCTGTGCACCAAGATTGCATGGGAGAATGTACCTTGTGCATTTCGTAAAATGGTTTCTAAAATGCTAAATAAGTTAATCAATTTTAGGCACTTATTTTGTTAGTTATTGCACGAATTCGGCAGTACATTGCCATATATTGCATTATGCCCAATTAATAACTTAAGTAAAATTGGGCTTAAACAGATACAGTAATTTTGAACAGTCCAAAGTTGTTGTCCAACTAAATCTAAACTTAATAATTTTGGTTCAATGACACTTTCTAATGTATGCTAAAGCTTGTCTGACCAATGTAATGATGAACTTGAATGGCAGGACAGTAGAAATATAAACATGTTACTAAATGCAAATATTTGAAAAAAATATAAAGATATTTAGTATAACCAAATCATTCCTTCAAAGCTCTACAATCCTCAATCATATGTTCATAACCAACAGCAGTTTGGGGCATTTCAATAGTAACTACCTGAAAAGAAATAACACATGTAAACCTGGACAAATGCAATTTTGGCCCAAGTTCATATCTCATTCATGCTTCTGAGTGCATTTTTCTCCCAGAAAGACATTGACACTAACAGTATAGCCATTTTTTAAATTAATGCCCCTGACAACCCCAAAATCTAAATCTAAAATTTCGTTTCTAAAAGCAATTAATTAATAGTAGATGGGAAATGTCAGATCCCTTAGACAGAATATCAAATCAAGGCAAAGATACAAATTCAGTTTTTTGCAAATTTTGCCAGTACAAATCAAACTAACCGACAGTGATGTATAAACTTAAAATATATTCTCAAAGTACATTTTTTTTTCTCAAGTATATTCCTCAAATTTGAAATATTTTCTCAGGTGTGTTTGTGAGAATTCACTAAGGCCATTTTTTTTTCTATTTGGCTAACAGCAACACCGATTATGTCATGAAAAAACAATCAAAAGAAACAACAGGCATAAATAAGGAACCATCAGACCTAACTCATAATTTGCAAAGCAATATCCTAAATATGATGCGTCTTTTAATCGAAAATCTTTTTTCTTAATGAAAATATGATGCAAATTCTTTTTGCCTCGCAGGCTCAAATTAAGAACAAAACAGGAAGAAAAATGAAGACATAGCCTGATAACAGTTTGTTCGCTTGCTTTTTTTGGCTGAAACATAGTACAAAAACATAATAGCTTGTAGTAAAAGAAAATAGAGTGAAAATACAATGGGTACCAGTAAAGTAGAGATCATACCTGTCTTAACTGAGGTCATCGCCAAAGGTACGAAACCTACGAAAGAGAGAAAGGGAAAAATAATCTAATTGATAAAACAAACTTGAAAATCCTGTGAAAAAAAAAATAGAAAAGGGAGAAGCATAAATGATATATACTGGCTGCAAAATCACCATTTTTTGGGTAAAACCTGCCCGCCAGGGTTTCTCCATGTGCGCTTGTGAGAAAGGATGATTTCAAAGTTGATATCAGACCAACTTACGGAGACCGATTAGTCGAGCTCCGCGTGCCAGAAGCTGTACTCGCTTGAAACGGAAGGAGCCGATTTGGCCATCGGGAGAACCCATGCTGCGAGCCCAGATCGGAGGCGGCTGAGAATCGAGGAAGAAGGGCGGAAAGGGCTCCAGGCTCCTGTTCTTCTCGCCTCCGTAGTTGCGTGGGGAAAAGAGGGGAGAGAGTGTCTGTGTGGAAAAGAGGGGGACGAGTGTCTGTACGAAACTCCAGTGGAGACGAAGGGAGAAAATCCGATCCATCCAGAAAAAAAATCGGACGGCTGGGATAGGTCCCCCTTGGTGAACACTATTTTGAAGTTTTGAATTGAAGTATTTATAATATAATACCTTTCCTACACGATAATTTGAAGCTCCTCCTTTCTTCTTGTATGACATAACCAATCCAACGCATGATTGAATCTGGCAGGCATTGGCATTGTGCTCATTGACAAAATGCTTGGCTGACAAAAAATGAAATTTCCAAAAACAATAACAAAATTTTTAATTGACAACTAAAAACTTATGCTATCTACGTCACAAAATTAATTATGTTGATCATGACATATCGGACTTTTGAAAACACAACTCAATTGAAACAAAATTGGAATATATGCAGCCTTTCATAATAGTTCATTGATATTAATACAACATTAACTAATTTACACGAAACAATGGGACAAGAAGCGCCAAGAGGTAGAGAAGTGAAAAAATGATGTACAGGTGGCGCATACAGAGTATACCCATGGGACTTTAATTGATGAACAACAACTCGCCACAGAGTTTTGTTGCGTAAAATCAGCAACAAAAAGCCACTGTGGGTGGGGCCATATACACAATGGGCCTTCCTCGACTTATCTAGTGCTTTCAAATTTCAAATGTCTCCTTAGCAGCCGCTGCTAAGCTATCTAAAAAAAAAAAAAAAATTTCAAATGTCAATCAGTTTAGATGTAAGCGGTTCAATAATAAGAATTGTAAGTTGTCATGTCTATATTTTATTCATGAACGGACCATTCTCGGTCATTTTTTATTTAAAAATAAAAAATGCATGGTTTTGCTCCAAGACCGATACTTTTTAGCCTACGGGCTGTTTCTACTCAAAAAAAAAAAAAAAATACCGATACTTTTCCAACGTAATTAAAAAGATGTCAAATCAGATATTACATATCTATATACACTAGCAATAGTCTAACGAAACATTGCAAAATTGAAAATCAAACCATTTGTTGCAACTCTCAATAACCTTAGAAAATTGCTAAACTCAAGTGTGATTTTTTTTTTAAAAAAAAGAATCAATATATAATTCACATTTTTTAACATCTGCAGCAACGCATCAAATTGTGCTGACAAATCCAAAGGGGGAAAAAAAACTATTAGGCTTTTTTTAGCGAGTTGCTATGCTGTTCTAAGTAACTAAGTCGAAAACAATATTAATCACTACATCTCTTTTGGCACGCACGCTAGGTAGAGCATTTTGTTTTTTTTTGTAAGTTGATTTTTAATTTATTATCTTGCGAGCTTGTTTCTATTTGCGAAGCTAAAATATGCGGTAATTTTATCTGAATCAAACGAACGAGCTTGTTCACATATCAACAGTTCGAATATAAACAAAAAATAAAGATTGTTTCATTTATTTCACTCATATTCAATTTCAAACAGAAAGATAAGTCTTAGATGAGGACTAGAAAAATTAATGAGGCGCTTGTTTGGTTTCTAGTACGCATGTGGTACGATGGTAGATTAGACTGGCTTTAAAAATATTAAGAATTCAAATTACATGCATCTTTGAATTTTAAAAAAGTTGGACGGCAAAGATCTATCTCCTTCCTTAAAAAAAACATATTAAACTATCCGATCGAAAAGATCTAATTACAAAATAACAAATCAATATTTTATTCTGCATGTAATAATCACCATACTGTATTCCATTCAAATTTAAATTATATTTAAATATATTCAAAATCACTCAAGACTATGCCGAATAAGAAGCACAGAATCACTTTTTTTTTTTTTTTAAGAAGCACAGAATCAGGTCCGATTGAAGCGACACCTGGCTCCGATCTCTTTCCATTTTCCGAAAACCACCCTTTTCGGATTTTCCCGCCCAATCGAAACCAAACAAGCGCCTCATTAAAAAACTAGGGTTTCTCTCTCCTATGAACCCCACACTTTTTTCTTTCCTCTCTTCTCCTTCTGGAGACCTCAAGAGAGCAAGCACTACTATGTACATCAAGGAGATATGTCTGGAGGGATTCAAGTCGTACGCGACCCGCACGGTGGTGGCCGGATTCGATCCCTTCTTCAACGCTATAACGGGTCTTAACGGGTCGGGTAAATCCAACATCCTCGACTCCATCTGTTTTGTTCTAGGCATCACCAACCTCAGCAATGTCCGCGTTGGGAGCCTTCAGGAGTTGGTTTACAAGCAGGGACAAGCGGGTATTACCCGCGCCACTGTCTCCATTGTCTTTGACAACTCGGATCGGACCCGAAGCCCGATTGGGTATGAAGATTGCCCTGAGATTACTGTCACCAGACAGGTAATTACTACGCCTAATTTCTTAAGGAATTCATAATTTGAGAATTGCGAGAAATGTTGAGGTTTGGTGAATTTGTGGGAAAATTGCAATTTAGATGCCATTTAGGCCCCTGCTGTTCTTGTAAATTTGCAATTTAGAAATGTTGAGGTTTGGTGAATTTGTGAAAATTTTGCAATTTAGGGCCCTGCTGTTCTGGTTCTGGACTGCCTGTAGAATAACAACAACAACAACAACTAAGCCTTTTGTCCCAAACAAGTTGGGTTAGGCTAGAATAGTATACCATGAGAATTTCAGACACAGCATGGCTTATGTTCACGAAACCCCCCGGGAGAATCAAACCCATAACCACCATCCTTTTATACTTCAA
Organism: Rhynchospora tenuis; assembly: GCA_027725995.1. Classification (NCBI taxonomy): domain Eukaryota; kingdom Viridiplantae; phylum Streptophyta; class Magnoliopsida; order Poales; family Cyperaceae; genus Rhynchospora; species Rhynchospora tenuis. The sequence goes on from CM050889.1 coordinate 85,407,239, forward strand.
TTTGAATTTAATTTAACTAATAACAAACGTTACTTATCCTCATTCCAGCTTGTGGTAGGACCAAGAAGCACATACAAGATAAATGGCCACCCGGCACAGCCCTCTCGTGTGCAGACACTCTTTCACTCAGTGCAGCTCAATGTAAATAATCCCCATTTCCTCATTATGCAAGGCCGCATAACAAAGGTGCTAAATATGAAGCCACCGGAGATTCTCTCCATGCTCGAGGAAGCTGCTGGCACAAGAATGTATGAGATGAAGAAAATATCAGCCCTGAAAACCCTAGAGAAAAAACAAAACAAAGTCGACGAGATTAACAAGCTTTTAGACGAAGAGATCCTGCCGGCTTTGGAGAAGCTTAGAAAGGAGAAGACACAGTATGTGCAATGGGCCAATGGGAATCAAGAACTTGATAGGTTGCGGAGGTTTTGTGTAGCATTTGAATTTGTCCAGGCTGAGAGAGTGAGGGACAGTGCATTGAGCGAGGTGACAAAAATCAAGGACAAGATGGAGGAGTTGGACGTGAGCATGGAGAAGCTGAAAGAGGAGATAAACGAAAAGGATAAGTCCATTGCCGAGAAGACTGCAGAGAAGGAGGCAACTATGGGTGGGGAGCTGAAGGAGTTGTCAAAAAATTTTGATGAACTCGAGAAGTCTCTAGTGAAGGAGAAATCAGTTATGGAGAACCAAGAAGAGTTGCTTAATAATGAGAGAACTATTGCTCAGAAGGTGCACTATTAATATGTTATTAGCAAGTATGTTATTAGTATGTTGGATGTTGGGATTTACTAGCTTACCTGTCATTTGTTGGTGCCAGGATGTTGAAGCTACTGTAGTATTGTAGTAGCGGTGCTATTCATGTATCTTTCTTTTCTTTTCTTTTTTGTAATTACCCATTTTCTTTTTTCCCCTCTAGTTTTTTTGTTCTTTGTAACCACGATAATGAAGCTGGTATGGTTGACTAGTTGGGATACTGGGTACAGGTTCTATTTCTCTACTTTTATTCTGTTCATTAAATACATTGAGGGTAATCATAGCTAAATTGTGTTAAGTCTAGTATGATGGAAAACTGATTGCAGAATAAAGAGCCAATTGAGGGTAAATTGGAGTTCTGGCTTTTAATTACACCTTTCTGCTGTGATTATAATAAACAAACTAATTTTGATCAAAGCATTGCAGATTTTGAAGAATATTGAAGACACCAAGACATCAATACTGCAGAAGGAAGCTGACGTGACAAAGGCGGAAAATGAGGCTGCTGATCAGAAACAGAAAGTAGAGGATCTTATCAAAAAACTCGAGGAGCACGAGAAAGAATTTCAGGTTGCATGTCAAAACAAATACTGTAATTACTTTGATTTATTGTTAGAATGAGGCAAGCTTTGCGTAAGGATGTTTTAAAAATTCCAGCAAGTTCCTAATTTACAAATAATACCCTCCAACTTTTGGAAAGCTTTCATTCGCAACCAACTGATATTTCTGTCTGGATGAACAGGTAGATTTGAAAGTGGGACATTTTCCCTCTTATGGCAACAGACATTTAGACATAGGGTCAACTGAAATATGTCTATAGTTTGCATGAATTGATTGCGTTACTGTTTCACTTGAGCTAATGAAAGGGTGGTGGACATTGCTGCCATTTTCTCTTAAATCAATCTCTAGGCTTAGGCAGTTTCATAGTATGCAGATAAACCAAAAATCTCCGTATTAGTTATGTACCAAGAATTAGTTGGTTCCATTTCTTTTGAATCCCAAAAAGTCTGTTATTTACAAAGACAACTTTGGCACTCATATTTCTTATGAGATTATATTCTCCTCTTTTTAGGGAGTTTTAGCCGGTAAAAGTAGTGGGAATGAAGAAAAATGCCTAGAAGACCAACTGAGGGATGAAAAAGCTGCGGCTGGTGAGGCCAAGTCGCAGTTAGAGCAACTGCAAGCAAAAATTTACCATTCCGAGAATGAATTGAAAGCCAAGAAATCTCAATGGGCCTCAAAGCAAGATGAAGCAACTGCTGCAAAGCAAGAATTTGATGAGAGAATTAAAGAATTAGAGGTCATCAAAGCATCTATGAATTCGATTAACTACAAAGAGGGTGATATGGAAGCTAAGCAAAAGGTCTGTTATCTCACCATTTTGTGATTTTTACTGTTAGATAATTTGCATGTAAAGTTACAATAATTTCATGGACAAACCACTGTACTGGAATTTATGTTTTTTGTTTACTTATTTTTTGTTTGGTCCTTTGGTTGGTCTCCATCGTGTCCTGAACATCATTGGTTCATAATGACTGGTATACAGTACTTTGTTTTAGACTGCAAGTGCTTTCTTATTAAGTAACTAGGCAAAAAAAATCTGGTGGTGTTTATTCTTAACTGCAGGAACGATCAGTTTTACTGGCCACAGTTCAGGAGCTAAAAGATAAAGTGCGAGTTCTCTCTGGGGGGTTGGCATCTGTGCATTTCTCCTACCATGATCCGGTTAAAAATTTCAACCGATCCAAAGTTAAGGGAGTTTTTGCAAAGCTATTTCAAGTAAAAGATAACTCCACAGCCATTGCTCTAGAGGTCAAAACTCCACCCTCCTTGTTTTTCTCTTACTTTGCATGATGTTCATATTTGGGGTCTTATTGCAACTTTTTAGAAAAAAGTGGTCTGACCTGACCTTACCATTCCACAAGTTCAAAAAAATTCAACCAGGGCCATACTGCTGTACAATTGTACATGTAATAAGGCTGATATGTCTACCTATGTAAAAATGTTTACATATGTGTTCCTTTGTTTCGTGTCTTTATTTTCAACTGTTCGAAGTGAGGATACTTGGATCCTTGTGGTTTATCTTACTTAAAAAGTTGATATAAATAACTGGTTTGCATGTGAGCCAGTTGACTTGCAAATGATTCTACCATCCAGTAGGATTCTCACTTGACCAGCTTAAATTTAATGGTGATTTGATTTGTTTCAGGTAGCAGCAGGGGGTAACCTATATTTTGTTGTTGTGGACTCTGAAGATACTGGGAAAATACTTATAAAAAATGGGAATTTGGCTAGAAGGACAACTTTTATACCGCTGAACAAAATTTCAACATACTTAATTCCTCCAAATGTCCAGCAAAAAGCTGCTCAGCTGGTCTGTTTCTTCTTCTTAGCTACACCGCAATTTTTAAACTTTGTATTTAGTTTTTTACCTGGCTGGCCATCTGGCTTTTTCTTGATATATCTTATTGAGATAGGATTTTTGATATAGACGAAGCACTGCCAAATAAATCATTTTAACATTGGTTGGCTTTTATAATCTGAAGTATGGCCATCATAAACAGCTTATCATCCTAAATAAATCTTTATTTCATGGCAAAATATAACTTTTAGTAATATTTGAAAGGTTTTGATTGTACTCCTAATGAAGTATATGAGGTTTTTGCCAAGTCAGTATGTTATATAAGCTGGTCTCCTTTGTTTCCTTTCAATGATCTAACTCTTTGCTTTCGTTTCTCTAAACATCTTTCCTTTATTGTTGACTATGTGTGCTTCTAGGTTGGTAGGGAAAATGTAAAGCTTGCTTTTGATTTGGTTCGTTATGGCGACGAAGTTGAGGTATCCTTTATATCACTGCAATTCCTATGTTCTTTTTTGTACAAATTTGCCCATCTCATAATTTTGTTTACCTTTTTCTCTAAATCGCTTATCTATTCTTAAATATGAAGAGAGTTTGCCAGTGGACAGCTTTATTATACGATTTGGTCTTCCTGAATGCTTTTAAATGAAGATTTTTTGCGAGGTAGTTAATGTTTTTCCTGTGCAGAATGCAGTGGCTCATGTATTTGGCTCTACATTTGTTTGCTGGAGCAGTGATGCAGCAAACAAGGTAATAAACTTTGGCTATAAGAATTTGTTTGGCTCATACTATTTTCATTTCTATTTCTTTGACTCATACTAATCTTCGGCTTTAAGAATTTGTTCCATAATTTGTCTGTGTTTCTCTCATCATCTTTTGATACTTGTATGAACAATTAAAATGGAGATAAGTACATGTCAGACCAGGTTTATCTAGGTGCAGTTTTGCAACACACTGTCGAAATCATGCCGTATTTATGCAGATAAATTTATCAATACATTTTACCAAAGCAAAGTATTATATTTAACCCCCTCTCTCTCTCTGGTTCAGGTTGCATTCCATCCTGAGATTCACACCAATTGTGTCAGTCTTGAAGGTGATAAATTTCAGCCCAGCGGCTATTTAACTGGTGGTAGTCGAAGGTAAAAGTGCAATCATAACTTAAATTGAAAAAAAAAATAAAAATAATAATGCACAAACCTAGGCACCACAAAAGACAAGGGATCTTGTACACGTTGGTGTTATTAAAGGATCTGTTAATTATGTAGGGGTGGTGGTGAACTCTTGCAGAAACTTGGTGCTCTAGCTACAGCTGAAAAGGACCTTGCCGATAATGAGAGGAGACTTGCTGAAATAGAAGCTAGGGTTGTTTTTCTATGACTGATTAACTTTCTATGAGTAGATTTCATACATAGTCCTTGAATATATTTTAATTGAAACACATTTTTGGTCCTCGAAGCGTCACCTGTTTATTATCGTTGTCCTAAGCATTCCAATTTCTACCATTTTGGCTTCCTTCATTTTTGCCATTAAAAGTATATAATCCTGTTCAATTCTGATATTAAAGAGACATTTTTTGTCGCAAGACACAGCATAGCACATATTTCTGTCATTGGCTAAAACTTTCTTTTTTATTTTATAAAATGAAAATACGGATCGGAGTGTCTAGGGACACAAGAAATAAAGTTTGGAGCTATTGGAACCAAAAGGCACAAGTGGTGTATTCTAAGGCATATTTGGAATTAGCTCCTTTTTGGCAGAATGAAATTGAAATAACCAATCTTCTTTCCCCTTTTTCCAGATTAGTGAACTTCTGGTGCCTCACAGGAAGTACAATGACCTGAAAAAGAAGTTAGAGCTGAAGTCTTATGATCTAGAATTGTTTAAGAGCAGAGTTGAACAAAATGAGCATCACAAGGTATTTTGTCCTGTGGTTTGATATACATTTTTTCTTTACTAGTAAGCTGAAATAATAGAGTAACATAACAAAACTGATGGGATGTGAAAGATATTTTTTGTTGTCTGTTTTACCATTTTATACAAAATAATGGGTATTTCAAATAAAGAAAGACTCCTACAAAGGAAAGAAATATTATATTATCATTGTTTGAAAACCAAAATTTTAAGACTGGAACCCAAATCAACTTATTATTTAACTGACTGTGCGTCAGGTCCAACCTGAATGGAAACAACTAGCAGAATGAACCCCAAACCTGTGGGGCCTTCACCTGAATTCGGAACTCATTATTTGATTATGTGTATGATTCTATGCAAACTGAAATATGCTTTTTGTCTACTTCTGACTGGGGATTTGGTATTGCTCACAAGCTGATTTTTGAACCCAACAGTACCTGCCCTTTGGTCAACTTGAACATTGAGTATAATTTTTTCTTTCAAACCAAGATCCTTAAACCCTATACTCTGAAAATTATAGTTCATATGTATTTTATTTTTGTGGCACTTTTAATGAAATACAGCTAGGAGAGCTTGTGAAGAAACTTGAGGAAGAGCTTGAGGCAGCAAAACAAGAGGAGAAAGAGAAACAAGGAAATTATGATAACTGTTCCTCCTCTATCAAGAAGTTGGAGAAAATGATCAAGGATCATGGCAGTCAGCGTGAAACCAGGCTCAAGGATCTTGACAAAAAAATCAAGTCCATAAAAAATGAGATGCAGTCAGCTTCAAAGGCACTTAAGGTCTACTTTTTTTTTTTGCCTATTTCCCTTGTGCTAATTTCTGGTTTTTCTGAAGATTTAATTTAGCCTATGCTTGCCTGCACCATACCTCGCTTGTACAGCATTGGTAGATTGTAGTGTAGTTTTAAATATAGATGTCAATGAGTCAGGTTAGGTAGGTTGAGTTCCAGTCTGGATGGATTGGTATCGTATTTTCTTAATTTTTACTGTATATTTAAAGTCTTGATACTTTTGATTTAGAAAATGCTAATACAATAGTCTGTAGCAAACTTCTTCCGAAGTCATACCCATTTCATTTAAGACTATTAGAGAGTGTATGCAAATTATTTAATTATTTGAAAATGTACAATTGGTTATTTATGATATGAATCTATTTACACATACATCTTGCGGGGTGTGCATGGGACCCGACCCAATCTGGATAGTTTACTTGGGGTTAAGTTCCCTTAATTGATTATGCGGTCATTGTGGGTCATCTGATTTTCACCAACTATAAACAAGCACATTTGCTCACATCTAAAACATTAATAAATAGATGAACTTCCATATGCATAGCTATAAATATATAGAAATCAGCAAATTACTTGAGTTTTGAACTTTGGGAAATGATTTGACATATGATATGTATGTTATTGTTTTTTTTAGTACTGACAAACTGTTCACCTACTTCTATTTGTTTGGTTATAACTGTATAGCCTAAATTTGAGTCAGTGATCTTTCACTTACAAGATATTCATGGCTTGCAGGAGCATGCGAGCAAAATAGAGAGGCTGATTATGGAGAAAGATGCTGTCATCAGTGAGCTTTCTGCATTAGATGAGCAGCTAGCTGCTTCACAATCTCAGATTAAATCTCTTTCTGAAACACTTGAAAAACATAAGAGCAAGGTACCTGGAGGCTTGGAGTAGTAGTTCTTTTTATCTAGTGTTAGTTGTCAACTCATTTCCTTAACTAGTAAATGCAATTGAAAGCTAGTGTGTTATTGTATATAGATGCATCAAATTATCTGTTAAAATTAAAAAAATGGTCACTATGGTAGAAAGTCAAACAGAAAATAACTTTAATCTTCTTTTTGGGTTTACTTGATGGGAAGGTTTTTACGATTCTGTTAACCCTCTCATGCAGGTGAATCTAATAAAGAAACAATTTGAAGAAGCCAAAGAGAAGTTACAAGTGGGCCGTAAAATGCTACAGGAGTGCGATTCACAATTAAACCTTATGAACAAGGAACAACAAAAGCTTCAACACAAGCTTAGTGATATAAATGTTGAGAGAAAGAAGCTGGAAAATGAGGTATCTATTAAAGGGATATTTGCAAAAAATAAATAACTTTTATAGTGTAGAAAATCTTTTTACAAGTCGCTTATCATGATCATATGGTATCGCAATCTAAAATAAAAGGAATCATACTATAAATGGCTATATATCCAAGTCACAATTGGAGTCTACTGCTAATTTTGAAGAAAGCAGGGGTTATTTGTAAAATAAATAAAATGAGAGAAATCTTTTAAAACCTTAGAATGTAGGACTTGTATTATTTCAAATCTCCAGCAATCATGTTGTTTAGAGTATAAATTTATAAAAAACCTTTGTTTACTGCGGGAAGTTTGCAAAACTACCCATGTCATTAAGAAGAGAATTCATTTTCTTAGTGACACATTAATCAAGTAAAGATGGTATGAACTTTATGCTTATTTGCCAAATATTAAAACGTGCATGCTCTGTTATGCTCAAATTTAGGGCAACTAGCCTAATACACCTGGAATATCCTTTTGAATGTGCAGGTCAAGAGGATGGAGATAGAACAAAAGGATTGCTCATCTAAAGTAGATAAGATGCGTGAGAAGTACAGTTGGATTGCTGCAGAGAAGCATTTATTCGGTAAGAGTGGCACTGATTATGATTTTGCATCCTGTGATCCTCGCAAAGCAAGGGAAGAACTCGAAAGTCTACAAGAAGAACAGTCCAAGTAATTTCTTTTACCTGAAGTTAAAACAAAAAGGAAACAATCAGATGATTTCATTTTCAATCATATTAAATTCCGACCTTAGTGACTCTTTTTTTTGGTAGTCTTGAGAAAAGGGTGAACAAGAAGGTTATGGCAATGTTTGAAAAGGCTGAGGATGAATATAATGATTTGAAGTCAAAGAAGAGCATTATTGAGGTAAGTGAAATGTCTTCAATTGTTAAATTTTAGTAACATATTTTGGTGAAATTTAGAAGTACATTGTTTTTGCAGAATGACAAGGCCAAAATTAGTAAGGTGATTGAAGAGCTAGATGAAAAGAAGAAGGAAACTTTGAAAGTGACATGGGTCAAAGTGAATAAGTAAGTGTATGATATACAGTTTATCCCCCTATTCCTTTCTTTATGAATTTAAGGATGAACTGTAGCATTTCTAAAGTTTGTTACGTGTGAATGTTTGATTTCTGACCTCATTTGGTATCCAACAGTGTCCTATATGTATGGTTCAGTGCTGATTTGCAGATTACCTTTATTATACCAAAACATTTTATTTGTGGTCCTTACTTCGGATCAAATTTATCTTGATTATGCTCCTAGTTTTTGTATTCCAATTTTATTTTTACTTAGAAATCGTTTTCAAGCTTTTCATATGGTGTCAAAGCATCTATCAAACCAACTTCATGTATCCTTCTCGATAGAATGTGTCTAGTTTTATTTGATGTGCTGTTTTGACTCTTGATGTAGGGATTTTGGCTCTATATTTAGCACTCTGTTGCCAGGCACGATGGCGAAGCTAGAACCTCCAGAGGGTGGGACCTTTTTAGATGGGCTTGAGGTGCGTGTTGCATTTGGGAGTGTCTGGAAGCAGTCCCTCTCTGAACTTAGCGGTGGGCAAAGGTCTCTCCTCGCACTCTCTCTTATCCTTGCACTGCTTCTCTTCAAGCCGGCCCCTCTTTATATTCTAGACGAGGTAATTCTAATTAGGATGTATTTTTGAAAATTATCCGCCACCTAATCTTATAGGTTAAAACTGTTTGATTTTGACTCTCTTTGGTTTGACTTGGAAAATTAATTACGGATAAAAGAAAAGGACCAAGAGTATTAATTTTAGTTGAAATTGAGCATTGAGTAAGAATGAGGGAGAAACTTTCCCATTACTCAATTCTGTTGTTTGTAATTAGCAAGGATAACTTGCTTTCTATTATCATTTTGAAAATTCATAAACAAATTATCTATATAAATAAAAACAAAGATGCTGTATGTCAATGAACCTGACTTGCTATTGACCAATAATTTGGTCTAGGTTTGTACCTTTTGGTTACTAAACCCAACTGTACCTGGTAGAATTCCTGACTGGAAAAGGTTGAAAAGTCAGGCTAGGGATGCTGTAGTATTCATCTTGGGTTAAAATGTATTCATGGCTGGTTCTTGTGAAGCTTTCCTCAATTGAATATTACATTTAATTGGACTCAATCTGTTTATGCTTGTAACATAATTCTTTTTACAGAGGTTAATTTTCTGGTTAGATCAACGTTTTATCAGCAAATGTGTATAAAAAATCAGATACTCATTTAGAACTAAGAGACCTGCCTTCTGATATTTCTGATCCACGATAATGACCAAATTATGTCTGTTTACAACTAAAATGTTCCGTACTTAGCAGAACAGCGCCATTTAAACTGATTTGGCATTTTGTTCTTATTATAGGTTGATGCTGCTCTGGATTTGAGCCATACACAAAACATAGGAAGAATGATAAAAGCACATTTCCCACATTCTCAGGTTTGTCTTGTTCCTCTCAGTTGCATTTTCTGACTTTATCTGAGATAGGCAACTTCCTGACAAGCTGTTTCCTTCTTCAGTTTATCGTTGTCTCTCTTAAAGAGGGAATGTTTAACAATGCAAATGTGATATTTCGGACAAAATTTGTTGATGGGGTTTCTACCGTTACGAGAACTGTGCCACCTAAACAGAAATGATCAAGTCACATTTGTTGCTTCTAAGGTATGTTTCTGGTAGAATTCCTGCTAAATTTTGATTATCTCGGGTTTAGTCCAAATAATCATGTTTGAGCATAATGTGGTTTCTAAATATATATTTCACATTTACTATAGTATTGGGACACAACAAACTAAAGTTTTGCACTGACTCCTAAATCTTATTGCTGTTAAATTCCATGACGTACTGCAGAATTTTAATTTGTTTAGACTGAGTCTAGGTAAGTTCATTTCCAATTTTCAAAAATATGTCAAAATAAATTCTGCTAGGTTTGTGAGAGACAATTTTTGTCCTAGAAAAATAATTGTAAACATCAATTGAAATATTTTGTTCCATGTGCAGTTAAGAATGGACGACTTTGAACAAATATTACCTCTTGCAAATGCTATGAAAAAATGGGTATTTCCTACCAAAGGAGTACGGTACTAAGCAACAAAAAATTTCCCGTAGAAAGATTAAAATGTTAGCAATCCATTGGGATCTATCATCATTTTTATAACTTTTAATCTTTATTGTTACAGTTAAATGAGAGAAGTTTGGGGAGATCCGTGCTTTAATTGGGTCATCAATTTGATGATCAATATTTGAATTGTTAGCGTGCACAGCCAAGTGAAGGTTATTGTGCGTTTATATTTCTTCAGATATATATTCTGTGCCTGATGACAGTTCTGTTGTCCATATCTGTCGTCATTGTGTTAGGGACGGCTGAACGCCTTGTTAGTATTTTGCTCATAGCTTTAACTGTACCTTGTTCTTTTATCTTTATGGCAAAAGACATGTAATTTGTGACTATGACCAACTTCTCCTTGTTCGAAATACATAAAAAGCCTTTAAAGTTACTAGTTCTTTGTTTTGTTGTAAATTATTGCTAGTTTCTAAGAAATTCCTACTCTTGAGGAAGCTGGGTTGAATTTGCCACTTAATGCAACTTCTGCATTTTTCATTACTTGGTCAGAGTTTGAAAGTTTTGGGGTCATGGCCTCATGGTGTAAACGCATGCAGTTCTGGAATAGTCATTTAACAATTTGATCTTGCCTCGTTGGACGATTCAAAATATTGGTAATAGAATGCGAACCAAAATTTGTCTGATGTTAACTGCAGTATATCGAAAGTAAAAAACAAGCAAAGGCATTAAATAAAAGCAGAACTTATCGCAAAACCACTAATTTTCAGCAAGTCTGGTTGTCAGAACAAGAATAGCATCAGTGGGCTGAACATTCATGTTCTTTACCAATGTTCAGAATACAACACATGCGAATAACTTGGTGCAGGAATAAAATTTGATTGAAAGGGATTGGGATTCGTCATCAATATTATATGTCGACAATTTTGGTAATGACTTCAAATTTAATAAAAAAAAAATTAAAACACTTCCTCTTTTACCTTTGTTTCACGTTGTGATAAATGGAACTTGGTAAGTGGTAACCAACACTGGCTAGTCTTAAAAAAAATTACAGAAAAAGAGAGAAAATCAAATAAATATAAACACACTGTAACTTTGTAATTTGGTTGCGTTATTTTTCATGGAACTGGAGTGCCGTTTGACATTTTTATTATTTTGAATTATGTTATATCAAGTTCAGATTATAATCCATATTTTTTTTGTATAAAAATATAAATTATTTTCTACACATTGACATGGATCCACAAAAGATAATATACTATAAGTCTACATGTCTAAACATCAAAACAAGAAGTAGCAAATATCGAATTGTGTTTGACGGACACAAATGTCAAACGCATTTTATGCAACAGAAGTGCAACCTTCCATGTTTTTTTTGTTTTTTAGTAATATTTTGGCTGCGATTATTAATTGTCTGAAAAAGGCGAGTTAAATTTAACTCTTTTGTAAAGACGGAATTGATCTATGGATGATGACGATTAACAGATTGAGACATTTAGATTGAGAAGAATTAAAATTTTATATTTTTTGGATTTTTAGGAACAACCGCTTGCATATTATGCGCTTTTCTCAAAATCAGGAAGGCAGCACCTTCCTGTCTTGTGGGGTCTGTAACTCTATATCATCACGTATTCACGTGCAAATTCCCGGATGGAATGTGGAATTTAAAAGCAATTGTTTCTGAGGGATAAATAAAAGAAAACAATTAAAGCAAGTCGCTGGGAGTGGGATCACAATTCATGGGCCACAAAAACACTTTAAAAGTAACTCATAAATGTGGGCAATTTGGATTTTCTATATTAATTGCTACAGACTTTGGATATATGCTGCTATTCGTTTATGAAACAATGCTAAAAAATATCTAACCGATCCGATCTGATGCGATGTTTCTATTGTAGTATTGTTATGATAAGGTAGCACCATACTAATATAAAACGCGATCTTTGGTGGTAATACGAGTCCAGTATTCCTATAATAATAGAAAGTACACAAAGAGTATTGAGAATCGTATTATTGGGACTAGATATTCTTCGCAATATTCCACGATTGTCTCCAGTATTCCGTTACTCAATTTTCATGCTAATCAAAGTAATATTTTAACATGCCAACTCACTTTAGTCTTTTAATATACTTTTCTGCGACTTTATGTTACTTATTAGGATGTTACTAATTCATGATTTAGATTATATTAAATATCTGTTTATTAATTTAAACCAGCATGTTATTTAACCTCTGCCATAAGTCCATAACCCGTACTCTGCAATAGCGTTTATTGAAACAAATTTGTCTTGGGATCACTTAGCATTGTAAGACATTGGAGCTGAAGTGCCAATTTGACTAGTTAAATGACCACAGGAGATTTTCTCTCTACATCCAGTTGGAAAAAACAATTCCAAAAAAAAAAAAAAATGTACATCATTTCTATTTTCTAGCTTTTTTTTTTCCCAATAGCAGGCAAGCCATCTCACACTGTTACACAACACCAAAAGCAAAAATAAATTGGAAAGCCAGGAAATCATATTTTACGAAAAACATGCATATGATTTCTTCATTTTTAGACTTACTGAGAGAGTAAGTCCATCTCTTTCATATAACGCCACCAGTTTCTCTTTTTTGGTTTCCAATTCTTCAAGAGGCCTTATTTCTGACATGGACAAGGTTTCGCAACTCCTCAAATGCATCCATTGTCTCAGCATCAAATCCTCCTGCAAACTGCAATTTAGGAGAAAACAAATGAAAAAAAAAAGTAAAACAAAAGCAGAACATTTCTCAAACTCTCGTGAAGAGAATCTATCAACTTTCAAGTACATGTTTAAGTTCTTTAAAAGCTTACCTGGTGAATTCGAAATGCAAACCGGACACCCTGCAGAAGCATATACTCCAAAGCTGGATCCTTGTTTAATGCACCCATGACTTGAAGCTCATTAGCCACTCTCTTCATGTACTTCTTGGCCAGTTTTACTGAGGCAAATTTTATCTAGCAGTTCACCACAAAAGAAGATAAGTATAATAGAAATATCTGTTCTAAAAAACTCCATGATTTTGTAGAACCAAGCTTGTTTGTTCTGCACCAGTATGGTAAAAGAATGTTTGAATGATGTACCTTGCTAATGAGACCGTTATCTGATATCCAATCAGTTGGTATGCTGTACTGTTTGCACTGGCGCACCACTGCATCTCTTGTCCGTAACTGGTTATAGACTGTTTTCTCCATCCTAAAAGTTCCAGAACAAAATTAAAATTACCCCCATGTGCAATTTAGTTGTATTGGATGCACCCCGAGTCGATGATAAAATGCAAACCATAATTTCATTTAACTTAGAAGAAAAACTTTGGAAAAAAATATGAAGTATTAATCAAAGAGAGTGATTTTTCTGGCGGCCAAAATTAGTCATAACAATACTGGTATAAGTTGGGATACGGATTCAATACCTAGTGCTAGAGTTGAGAAACATTGGCACAATGCATGCTACTAGAGATTGTAATTCCTTCTGTCAATTGAGAAAGACCTTGAAAGTAAAATCCCTTACTTCTCTGATAAGGAGACCATTTTCTTCAGAGCCACATCACGAGGCAGGCGCGGGTCATCTTCATAATTTGATACCTCAGTTTCTAACTTTTTTAAATCACAGTACCCAAAAGCTGCCTCTCTTAGCGAATCAGCCTTTTTCTCCGGCCAGTCGAAATGCTTCAAAACAGCTCTCTCATCCACCTTGGTTTAAAAAAGGACCAAAGAAAAAATGCAATAAAGCTGGTGCGTCATAAAAGTTTGTGCCTAAAAAGCACATATGCTATACATTGACTACACATGTGATTTTAAGTTTATGAAACTTGTTGTTAATATTCATATTATACATTTTTGCTACAAGTTAGCCTATCTAAGAATAAACATTAATATCATCATGCTGATTCATTCAATAACTACAACATATGAACAAAGGGCATAAAAAGAGAACAAAAAAAAAAAAAAGAACAAACGGATAAAAATGTACAGGTTTAATAGTTCAAAGGTTGTACATGCAAAATTTGTTCATACCAAGAAGCACAATTCATCATCCAGCCACTTCACAAATGCAACTACATCCTCTATGTCCTGGTATGCAGCATTGTTCACCTCTTTTATAAGTGATTTCACAAATTCTCCTTGTGTCTCTACATCAGCCTTTATCTGGAACAAAAGAAAGATAAAAACACAAAATTTAATACTTGATCGTGCACAGGTGGCGACCTGGAGTAAATGAGTAATGCATCTCACCATCTGGTGGTGGCAATATATGAACAGTTTAGCTCTTTAACTCTATATACTATATGCCTGTTATGACAAGGTGAATGGTACAAGGAATATGGTTCACATATTGGGTGCTTTTTCAGTTTATTCACCTCTATATCCTAATTCCAATATTCCATGCTCTTTCATATTTCTTTTTTGGGTCATAATTTTATTTTCCATTCTTCAGGTTAGCATACCGCCAATAGATGGGAGGACCTGTTCTCAATCTCTCCAATCATGCTACTGCGCACATTTGCACAATCATCCCCAGAACTATCACAAATTGCACCTCCACATGAATCCCTTCTCGAGTCCCTCTTCATCAAAGAATGGTACAACTCAGCAACCTGGGGTGCTCTTTGCATAATTCCTGCACTCTTGTTAGAAAACTTCGGCAGAGGTGGTGGGGGAGGCGGTGGTGGGGGAAGCCTTTTCAAATCTGATCCATGTGATCCATTTGAGATGCTAGAACCTGATCTTGGGGGCGGCGGTGGTGGGGGAGGCTTTTTCGAATCTGACCCATTTGAGATGCTACAACCTAATCCACTAGAACAGTCTGAAGAAGGTCTTGGAGGGGGGTTTGGGACCCGCACAGCACGCTTTTCAATGCACATCTCCGCCTTATTGGAAGGTAATTTGGAAACTTGAGGCACACTGAATCCAAAATTGAAGTTCTCAAAACTTGTTTGGATTGGTGACCTCTCTTTATTGCAAATTTCTTTGTGGGCAGTAATAAAATTATCAGATTGTCTCCTTTTGTTTACCGCATCAGAATAAGTTCTGGTTTCTTCTGACCTTGAATCATGTGGCCCACTAATCGAATGCCTCCTTGTCGGGCTCTGCTCGTTTAGTGTTTTTCTCCATTCTTCATGGATAATTGTTTCGAGGCTTGGACTACTGAAGTTTTCACCCTTGAAGGCCTCATTACACTCAGTTTTAGTTTCATGAGATCTAGGGTTTGTTGTTTCCTGATCCATATCTAGGTTTTGGCTGGAGTTTTTGTCAGAATTAGAGAGTTCATGCCGCAAGCAAGAGTTGATCCACCTGAGGTAGGCAAGCTCTTCTACCTCAGTTAAACGGCTCATTTGTAAACCCTCAATTTGCTTAGATAGGTTTGCATTTTTGTGCCTTAGGAGAGATGCTTCAGCTTGGATTTTCGCCAGAATACCACTCTATAGAATAGAAAAAGGAAAGCATGTTAATCTCAGTTTTTCAAATTAAATGTTAATTGTCCAAACTCCAAAATATGCCCTCAATAAGCCTAGTTCAACCACACAATCCCTTAGTTTAGCCAAATCATTCCACAATTAACACTCATTGTGTAAGCCTCAGTTTAGCCAAAGCATGATTTAACTAACCCTCAATTCTGTCAACTAAGCACCTCAGCCAATTATGCCAATCTAGATTTGCGTCAATAAATCTTATTTTATGTTAACGAGTACCGGAACTAACCCTTATCGTGCCACTTAAGTCCCAACACACCCTACTACCCAGTTAACTTCATTTGAGATATAATTAAGCCTTAATTAAGAAAAATTATGCCTCAATCAAGCAGTTTACTCAAATGATATATTGATGAAGAATGTCCCTATACCAATTTCTTAATTTCAATTAAGATATCTTCAAATAACCCTATTTATGTAAATAAGCTCCAGTGTTAGTAAAATTTGCTCATGGCACAATCAGGGCTCACGCATCTTCAAAATAAACTCAATTGCTCCCCAATTTTTACTCCATTATTCGAAAAGACACAGAAAGGCCAGACAAGTAAACCACAAACAATACTAGGAATACGTTCCAATTGACACATGATGGTCACTTTCCTATTAATAAAATAATAAAAATTGTAAGAAATATTGTACCTCAACTTCCTTTGCAACCCCTTCGAGTTTTGATTCAGCTGAAGTTAATTTCATAGCCAAATTTCTCTTCTCAAATTGCAGTTCCTTATTCACCCTTTTAAGTTCCAAGACCTCCACTTCCAGATTTTTTAATTCAGCCCCAATGTTTTCTCCGTTGACATTGCACACACTTCCTTCTCTCTCCACAATTAAATTCAAATTTGAAATTTCTTCCTTTAAACCTGATTTTTCTGTTTCCAACAAGTTAATTACAGACTTCAGCTTCTCAATTTCGGTAGTTTTGGCATCATTGTCTATCTCTAGCTCTGCAGCCCTAGGATTCTCCTTAAGTTGCAAAATCTCACACTTGAGTGCCAGTTCTCTCTCTTTCGATTCACGCAATTGTTCCCTGAGGTGGTCCAATTCTGCAAAAATTTCACGAGAGGCTGGTGATCTTAGCAAATTTGAATCATAACCCTGGGGATGCACTTGAGAAGTGTTCACATTACAAGGGAAGTCTCCCACCAGAGACCTCTTCACCCTTGATTGATATGGCATGAATGGAGCAGCTCGGTTCGCTTGATTAGAGCTTGGGTTTGAATTCGAATTTTCATTGCATGGTATGGGTGGTGGTTTCTTGCCCAGAGTAGGAAGAGGGGCTCGATTTTTGCTTTTTTTGTCAGAAACAAATCCTTTTACAATTTGAGAACCCCAAGAAGAACCAAATTTTGGTTTCGAATCAGGTTTAAGACTAGAATTTTGAGTGTATTTGCATGGTTTGGATTGGTTGTCGAACATGATATCCTCCCTCATTTTCTAAACTCGCAAGTGGAAGTGGATTAGCTCAGTCCACTTACTTTAATTTGTAGATAGTACCTAAGAAAGACAAATAGGATTAGTCAGTAGAATAAAACATCTATTGCAAAATCTTCTAGGAACTGATGCACTTATCCAGGACTGGCATCCAGCATGCTAATGTCATGGCACTTAGTGGTTACAGATACCTTTGTTTATTTATTTGGGAAATTAGCCCATTACAATGTGTGGCATTCATAACTGAGAGGACTTGGTAGCTGAATCGTGCACAAACAAGCTCCTTTGGAAATTGTTTTCGCATTATGTGCTTTAACTTTAGATATGACAATGGAATCAATAATCAACTGAAAATCCTAGATACAGCAGGAACTCAGGAAAATTTGGCAAACAAAACAAGTAATTTTGATTACCCAAAATCCGTTTCTTCTGGATCATCCGTTTTTTATTTTTTTTTATCCTGTTGAACAAGATCAATTTTATTTATTCTTATTTTAAAGTCCTTCGCCTTCCATCATTTTTTTTTTCTATAGATATTATTTTACTAACTTCTTTTCCTTGTAAATATCAGGAATTTAAACCATTTTGCGATAAACCACCTGACGAAAAATGTGTCTAGTTAGGCTATTCAACAAGTACTTTAAAGGAACCAAACAAGGCAGATAAACCCATTGGAAAATCCATCTTATTTGGGAAAAATGTACCTCCTTTTATTGCAATAAAATCCTACTTCTATCTGACAAAAAATCACCACAAGACTACTTCCTTAGTGGGAGATACAAGGCACTTTTATGCCTCGATTAAAAGTACTAAAAAAAGCAAACGCATTTCCCTTCGTAACTACAAACATTTAACGTTTCAACTCTTCAGCTCGAGAAAGCTTAAAATCACAAGAGATACTTCGACAAATCGAAAAAACAGAAAACAAAGTACACCTAAATCTTCGTATCACTACTCTTAATCAAGCTAAAAAGCTTACCTCATGTCCACAAATTCTCCATTCTTCTAAAATAACCAGAGTACGATGTCGATCAGATCAAAAAAAAAATCTCAAGCGAAGAAGCTTATCACTTCACTAGAGCAGCTCGAAACTAGAAACGGAGACGATGGATTCTCTCTCCTTTCATCGGTTTCAAGCTAGCATTGCTTAAAAGTTGAGCTCGCTCAGTCTCTCTCTCTCTCTCTTCTCGCGTTCTCTCGATTTTGTCTCTATTTTTTTATTTTAATTAATTAAAGAAGCAGATTTTAAGACAAGAAAGGCGCCTGGTTCGAGGATCTTGGGCCTGTAGACTCGTGTGTAAGTGTGTTACAGTGCGTGCCTTTGGTACTGGACGCTCTGTGACTGTAACCCTGAGCAAAAGTGTTTTCAAATCTAATGAACTTGCCTACGGGCTTTATGTTCAAAAAAAAAAAAAAAAATCTAATGAACTTATCGTCTCCATTTGTACGGTTCAGCTCTTGTCCAGTGTTTCCGCGCCAAACCTGACGGAATCTATTATGGGGCTTAAAGTTGATTTGGATCGTTTGATCTAAATTAAACGATCAGAAGTAAGCATGACCTAAGTATTTTTTTCTAATTAAACATACTAGATGGTTTATTTATGTTATATGAAAAGCAATCTGATAGAAATAAAATATTGTACGTCCAAATAAATCTAAAAGGCTTTAGAAACCAATTTCATATAATCCGATAATTGATTGATATGAATGAAGAGTCATTGTACTTGATTGTCAATAAAAGTTTAATCATACAAATTGAGGCATGGTTGTAAATTAGTTGATAAAATAATTATTTTTTTTAATTACAGAAATTGGAAATAAAAATTTTGAAATTATCTTGCTTGATAGAGTTATTCTTTAACTATTTACAGTCAATTCGTTTAGATCATTTTCTCGCCAAAGAAATTGTGAGTTTTATTTCAAAACTAATCAAGTTGGTTTCAAACAATAAGGAATTGTTCATCATGATATTCTAGAAGGATACGCATCTAAAATTTCATTTTATTGTATTTAACTTTATATAAGATCAATAGATTTAACGATAAATACTGTTTGGTGATTTCAAATATTGATAAATTTTGACTTTGTAGTATTAAATAGAACGAATAGAAATATTGTACTTGAATTGTCTCATGTATTTCATCAATAAAATTAAATTTTAAACGCTCGACTTCTTAAATATATCAACATCGACAATTTAAATTTATTATTTAAGTCTGTCCAAAATATTTTTCTGAAATCAAAATTCTTACCCGTTTAGGTGAGTTGATGTCAAACTGATTCCATTTCTTTCATCTTTTTGGATTGTATGTTTTGCTGTAAAGTTGAGTGATTTAAATCCAGTACAAGTAGTATCATCTGTAGGACAAAAATTAATCCAAGTAATAAAATATTTCTCCTTCGTATAATTTTTTTTCACAAACTACTTACATCCAGGTATTGCTGATAAAGAGCTCAAATGCCCACTTTTCCATTAGTAAAAGATGCGCACTTTTTATTAAAAAATTTAAATATATAATTCTACCTGTATTATAATGATTTAATTATTGCTGTCAGATACTGCATATAGATTAGAGAGCAATAAGGGGGCAAACTTCCACCGAGAAAAGCTGTTTAAACACAGAAATACACAAGATACGGATTTCTCCAATTTCCCCAAAACGGAGAGGACGGGGAGACTAAAAAGTGGTCGGGTACAGAATCCAGGTTTTGGATCCTCTCCAATAATTAACCCGCTGTAATGCCTAATCATACGGCTCATAGCATCTCAAAGTTTATGTTGGTCCGTCCGATTTACAATCCAACAATGATGCGCTGGAGAGGATGCCTCGTCCTTGTGAGAGGCGCAGATGGCGTGCTTTGAAAATTTGAAATTTGAAAAGTGTATTATTTTAGTCTCCGCAGTGAGAGTGAGCGAGGCGAAGGACAATGGTCAGCGCCTTTTGTCAGTGGATGGAGCTCATGTCGGATCCTGATCCGCTCCTACCTCTCTCGGCTTTTTTTTTGTTCTTAACTTCTTATAGAAATAATGTGATTTTTTTTTTTACAAAAAACAAAAAACAATGGATGAATAGATGATGGTTAACCGTTCAAATTTGTCGGTTCGTGAACTAGTTTTATTTAAACCCGAGCCAGGATAAGGATCGTGGACCTTTTACCTAATTGGGCAATTTTTTAAGTAGGAATTGTAAAAGATAATTATAAAATTTGTGTATTACAATGCAATGGGGATTATATGGTGTGTGTGTCGTGCAATTTTTTTTTTCAAATACATATGAGGTAATAAAATTTAATGGATAATTTTATGGTAAGTAGACATTTAAATCGAACTTGAATCTTGATTATTCATTTTTGCTCATAATTTTTAAATGAAAAATTTAGATTTAAGTCCAATTTTAAAATTTAGTTTATAAAATAATTTATCAGTTTAAATGAATGAAATCCAATATAATTTTTTTTTATCGTGCATGTAATAATAATTTTACCGTAGAACTATTGCACTTTTCTTTTTCCTTTGGATAAAATTTATAGCACTTTGTCGATGCTAAAACCTATAGTACTCTATCAATACGACACGCCATGGTAACATAATGCCCAGAGGAAACACAACCTATTTATGCATTATTTATTTTTCAGCACGTTCACGAATTGTTTCTAATTTACTTAAATGTACGGGCAACACAACTATTTGTTCTATATTATTCAATAAAATTACAAAAAAAATTGTAACATATTAATATTTCGATAAAATGATTTCTGTTATAAAACGATGGACAATTTTCAAAT
This sequence comes from Rhynchospora tenuis, assembly GCA_027725995.1. NCBI lineage: Eukaryota > Viridiplantae > Streptophyta > Magnoliopsida > Poales > Cyperaceae > Rhynchospora > Rhynchospora tenuis. Next base: position 85,428,123 of record CM050889.1, read on the forward strand.
TATATTTGTCTTATATTCGAAACAAGAATTTCAAATATTATTTATTTTTTAATTATTCCTAAAGTCCGTACTTTGTTGCACACTATTGTTATAACAAATTTCTCCTCCGCATTGAAACGTCAGATACGAAATCCCGTCTCTTGATTTACGGTTAAGGCAAAAAAAAAATTGCGATTCAGACTTTTGACCAATACGGACCACAATCCGAGTTGAAGTGTGAAATTATTTTAATTCAACTCGCTTGAATTTCGTTCGAAATATCTAGACATGTAATTATGTTATTCAATTTACAAGATCTAATGCTCCACTTGATATGTAATATATTTATTTTTTTGCAAAATATAATTATTAAGTTTCTTCAAAGTTTTATTATAAAATGACTAAACCACTTGCATGTAAATAAGTATATGCGTAGGATTAATTAAATTTAAACTTCGTTTATCTAGAGTATGCGAAATGTAAATAAAATAATTATAATAATTAAGTTTTCGCGGAACTCGAATTTGACAATTCGATTTGACATGGCTTGATTTAATTTTAAAATTTAAATCGAATTTGAGCTAAAGTCGACTCGTTGATAGGACCTACGTCGACCACTGTTACCTTTTCCTGCTGCCACGGAGAAGTGATAGTTAGGAGCGAGCAAAGAGCCGCGCCACTTAGGCCCCACGTTTCAGAAAGTGTTACTGCTTTTATTTCTTTGTTTTTTCCATTATAAATATAGAAATGAAATTATAAAACCACATAAGATTTATTTCAAAATGAATACGATGATGGATACTGAAGTTTATCATTTTTATATATTCATTTACCGACAAAATGAAGTTCCTATCCCCCAATAAAATGAAGTAGAAGGCTGAAATTTTCATCAAAATAGCACTATTATTCATCAGACCGAACAACATAAATATAATTAATTGAATTTATAATTTTTTAAAGCTTCTTCAAACATACGAAAGTTAAAAAAAGTTTTATATAAACTATCAGCCTCTTTGACTTTTCTAAAGTTTCTTAGAATGAGATAATGTTTTTTTAATATATAATTACATTAAATACGACAAAACTGAACATACCAGTGGATAGTAAATAACTAAAACGGTGGTCAAACTGTTTAGCGTTCTATGTTACTAAATTATGATGTATGTTTTCTGATGTTATTTTCCTAGATTGTAAGTTTACTAGGTATGAGATTATGAAATTTATATGAGATGAGACAAAAAAAAAATGAATATTGATGTTAAAACTGAAATCGTATGAAAATATGGTCCGAAACAGAAGCTGTAATATTCTTTGCATTTTAAATAAGTTTGTCACTTCCTTTTTCTTTCTTAACAATTGTTAGTTTGTTATTATGAGCGGTAAAAGTATCTCTTTCAATTTTTTTAAGGATGGAAAATTTTTGCAATATATTAAATTGTTAAATCTGGAAATTACTAAAAAGAGTAATGCTAGAGAGTCAAGCATATTTGACATAAAACGCAATTCCATGGTGAACTATTGAAATTTCATACGACTAATCCAAACTGTTCAATTCAATTTCATAATTAAGACCAAAATATATATATATATATATGTTTGCCTCCAAATTTTGCCACTTGAAGAAAATGACGGAATCCCCAAGTACACCTACAAGTAAAGGAAGTGTTACATTGAGAAATAGAACTCATGACTATGACCCATTCTTCAAACAGCAGAAAACTCACAGACAAGACGATAAAACCCACAAATATACGAAATAGTTAGTTAATTGATTACAATTATGTGAAAAATACCAAAAACTCACATAATTAATTAATTAATTAACTAAATATAGAGGACCCCAAAAATTGTGTAAAAGGTACAAACCATACACTTTCTAAGGGACTCAAGCCAAAACCCGCCAAATTACTAAATAATTGATTAATTAATCAGATTATGTGGAAGAATGCCGAAAACTCGCATAATTAATTAGTTAATTAATTATACAAAAGAAAAGAAATAGAAATCGTATGATGGTTAAACATTATACATTTTTTTTAAAGTTTCATACCAAATCCCACACCAAAGACCCCACTAAATAATTTATTAATTAATTAATCCGAATTATGTGAAATATGTCAATGCCCACGTAATTACTGGATTAATTAATTAATCAATTATGACAAGAATTAAATGATAGTTATACACTGCGGGGGGTCACGCCAAATTTTACATCAAATCCCCATGCTACAACAATACCGGTCAATTTGCTTGAAATTAAGCAGTACAAAATTCCGGTATACGGGCGAGGCTCAGTACAATAACAAGTACAATGACTCTGCACTACAAATGACTAAACGAGTGCATTCCTGTAATATGGGCTCATTACTAAATTGGATTTACATGTTGGATAATTAGAAAAATCAAAACTCAGGCCTATACCAATCATTCGAAATTGGCCCGTCCAGTCCAACCAAAATATGGGCCCAAAACCAATTAAATTCAGCCCAGGCCGAATTGGCCCGCTCAAACGCAAACCCAAAAAAAAAGGGGTGTGTCGGGTCGGGACTCACGCGAGGCATATGCGCAAACTCATCGACATGAGTCCAACAGCATCCAGTTGACTCGATCGAATTCGATCTGGGCTGGACGCGTGTCAGCGCCTGGTTGGCTGTCTCCTTTACCGTTTACAAAAAAAAAGAAAGGAGAGAAGAAGGCGAAATAAAACTTACCAAAAAAAGGAGCTTCGCGCGCTCGTCGGAGAGAAGTGCTCCGCCGTCGACTCCGACCACCTCGTCCCAAACTGATCCCACCACTACGTAGGCGACGCTTCCCTGAGCACGACGACACCTGACTCGATGAAAGAAAGAGCCGAGGGAGAGTCAATTTGGTAAAAATCCCAAGTGAACAGTGAAGAATAGAGATTGGAATTACTTAAAATTGGTGGGAAATTAAGAAGGCACATCACCTCAGAAGCTTTTGCGAAGCATTCAGAGGAATTTCGATGTCCTATTGAGTGTCAATTTTGTCGGAGAAGTGAGTACCACCACTGGCCATGGTGAATGACTTAGCGGAGACAGCAAATGTGAAATAAGAAAGAAGGAAATACACACTATCTTCGACGGATGCTCTCTACTGTCAAGCGGTTTGTGGAAGTACCTCATAAGGCGAAAAGGAGGAGCATAAATCCAAAATTTCAGAAGTGGCGTGAGGACTGGAGATATCCAGTAAGAAAAGCACACTGTCATCACTAAAATGGAGGCAAATATCCTCTTTCTGTCGCCACTGACACCCGCAAAGCTCAGCCTACACCTGAGAAAACTACTAGGCTGGACAGACGCTGGGTTAAAGGGGGGCTATTAACCGTTGGATCAGTATGATGGGTCAAAAAGGAAGTGATGACGACAATCATGCTTTGTACTACTGTGTACCACCTTCAGAATAAAGCAAGTGTGGATGGGATGCAATAGGGGATGCATTAAAACTAGTTAAGCTATTCAATCCCTTATTCCTTATCCAACGGTTGAATCTCGAATAGCATTCTCAGAAAATTTCAAAGCCAAATAAGAGGGAGCACTGTAGCCGATCCAATTTCCTCCAAATACTGCTCAGAGAATTAGTACCCCTCTGAATGGCATGGAAAAAGGCCACAACACTTCCTTTTACTCTTAGGCACCAGAAGAGATGCATCACCAAACAAATTGCATAAACTCAAAAGGGTAAAAATAGAAATTAAACAAAAAATACTGCTTTAATCTCTGAATCAAAACAAAGTACATGGAGGGCAATATGTAAATGACATAGTCGCCCCCACATAAGTCTGGTTTTATGTCACACTTGACAGTGGGACCCCATGTGTGCAGTTTCATGTTTATGCCATTGTATACAAAGCTATACAGAAACTGTCACAAGGATGCAAGTTCTGAGCCAATGGAGAGGATTAAAGACACTATCACACACCTGTGACACCTATCTAGTTGGGTACCCAGAGAAGACATATTGCATCATGCCATCTTCTCCATCTATAGCCCATGAGGGGTCAGATGTATGCCACCTGTCCATATAAGCAGCTGGCGCCAAGACTCCTCCTCCAAGTATTATCCAGAGAACAAAGTATGCCCCCACATGTCATACAATATCCCAAGGTCTCAAATATTAAAACAAATAAGGCGGTTCATCATAAAAGAATCACCACCCTTCATCATCATCAGAGGCACCAGAAGATGCCACATGGCACTAGAGATTGAAGAAACCCTAGCCCATACTGCCTATATAAGAAGAGGCGCCAGAAGAGAAGACGGCCCCCCAGTTTTTGGTTTCTTTTGCTTAAGTAATTTGCTGTTTAAAAAAAAAAGAAAAGCATCTTTGTAGAAGGTAAAAAAAAGAAATACATTATGTATCATGATTTTTTTTCTGAAAATAAAATTTCAATACAGAACATGATTTTCATTCGTTTCTTTTCGTTTTCCTTTACCTTTTTGTTCGTGCATCACAACCAGACTTAATTGTATGGAGACCAAGTTTTACTTTCTTTTCTTTTGGGGCATCTGATAATTTTTCTTTCCTTCTCTTTCTTTCATTTTCTTCTGTTTCTTTTAAGTTGGAATATTTCAATATAGTGTAAAGGGGTAATTTACACTCCATGCTCAGGTTTCATAGTCTAAGAACTTGTGTCTGAGCATGGATGTGTGAATAATCCACAAATAATAGTCCTTTGTTCTTCATATGAAAAATTACATAATCAATTTTCACTGCACCCTTATTGACACCCAGGTTTCATAGTCTGAGAACTTGTACCTGGGTGTTGGTGAGGTTTAAGTAAAAATATGTACTAAGAAGGGAGGATAATAATCACAATAATCATGTTCATGGTCAATACATATTTAAATATCTGGCATCCCCATTGGCACTTGAATTTCACAGTCTGAGAGCTTGTATTCGAGTGTCAACTGGGCTTAAAAAAATGATCTCCTTTAAGGAGTAAAGTTACCATTCTGTGTATGATTAGCTTCAATAAAATAGAGGCATGTAATCAAGTATCTTATCTTTGCCAGTACTCAGGTTTCATAGTCTAAGAACTTGTGTCTGAGTACTGGCTAAGCAAAGGTTCTAAAAGGAAGGGACATTATTGCTATAATACTCATATCCAGTAGTATAATTGACATCTTGTTCTATAGTGCTAGAGATTATGCTTCGAATAGGTTAATATAATAAAGGCAGGGACTAAAATGATTAGTAAAATAAACTTAGGTCTATAATGTAAGTTTTCCTTTCCATCTTAAAAGGCAGATTAAGTAGAAAAAAGGGGGAAATATACATACATATACAGGGAATAAAATGTTTATTGAGTTTATAATAAAATGACACATACTTAAGTGTTTCTGTAATAAAAAATGGTTATAAGAATAAGAAGGTCAAAACACCCAGGAGGATATTAGGCTAATTACAATAATATATATATTGAAATAAAAAAAATATACATGGGTATATGAGAAAAGTTCAGGGGATCAGAACATTTAAAGGATTTGTGATAATAAGAATATATGCACACCATGCATAGATGTCTTGGTAAGCCCATGAGTACCTCAAACAAGATATTAATGAACATGATAAATATTTCTTGCAAAACCAATATAAGCTTCTAATATAGCGACAAATGAACAGTGAGAATCTGGGTTAACATCATCAAGAGCATTTCAGTAGACTAATCATGCTTAGAAATATGATAAATAATGATTGGTTGAAGCTCGTTGGGTCTGACTCATTGGCCTGTCAGACCAAAACCAGAACTAAATTTCCTCAAAACAGAAAATGCGGCTTCAATTGTCACCACAGATAAATCCAAACAGGTAGCATAATGCTTGATAAGCAGTGTCTGGTACGAGGGTGCTATCGATGGTCGAAGGTTGCCACCTCTCCTTGTTGACGGGCACAATCTGAATCATGGTCAAAAGATGTATCCAATCAAGAAAAGTAACTCAAATGGACGACGCCATCGAATTCAGAAGGTCACCACGACGCTTACCCAACTCAGGACCAGTCGAAAAGTCGCCGGAGCTTATCGGCGATAAATAACCGGACCCCTCCAGTCGACAGAAGGAATTAGCGAAGGGAGGGAGAAGGGTCGAAACAGACTAATGTCTCGCGTAAACTCAGTTCATGAGCACGCGTGTGAACCGAACGTCCAGACTCAACTTCAGCACCCCTTCGATTTTCTGTGGCTTCATTTATGTAGCGAATCTCGGATGACAAAACACGCAGCAGCAAGCTTCTGACCAATGAAAAATTTTCTGAAAATACAGAAACTTTAAAAATCCGTTAAAAATATCTAGGAAACTCAGAAAATTCCCATAAAATACCAAAATGTCCAGAAAAATATAAGGAACATTTTTCTATAACAGTTCAAATTTAAATTCTCAATCAAAGATAGAATTAAAATTAAAGTCATAAAAATGGTTAAAATTAATAATTACAAAAAGCTCAAAAGTTGAATTATGTCAAAAATCCAATAAAAAAGGTGCAAGGGTACTAACCCCTTTGACGGCAGATACCTCCGGGTGATTTGGACAGCAGGTACAATTAAATTGTTAAAATTAATTGAATTATCTCAAAACTCAAAAGTGTAAGGGTATGAACCCCTTTGACAGCAGGTACCTCAAGATAATTTGGACAGCAGGTGCAATTAAACAAAAAATTTTCGAGAATTTAGAAACAAAACCAGCAGCCCGACCAAGCATTCAAAACCAAACCCAAAAGAAAATTAAACCCAAATCCAGAAAACGCAAACTCAAAATTACTCCAGGGAATCCAAACTCAGATTAAGAAATCAAAATCCAAACTTAAATTGAATCTAAACCCAAACTAAAATCCAGAAAACTCAAAACCCAAATTTAAATCCTAAACCTAAGTCCAAATCCAATCCATAACTCCAGAAACCTAAACCCAAATTATGCTTCAAAGAAATCCAAACTCAAAAGACCAAAGCCACACTATATTCAAATTAAATCCAAACCCAGAAAGAAATCTAAACCAAACCTAGGTCCAGAAAATCCAAATTCGAGATCCGGACCTAAATTCAAAAGCAATATAAATCCAGAAACAAGATTCTATAATTATATGTAAACCTCCAGAATCCAGGGACCAAACTTTAAATACGTCTGAAAATCAGAATTTGGTAAATTCTAGAACATATGAAGACCGAAGTTTAAAATGTCCAAAGTGACCAGAATTTCTAAACACGTCCTAAAACCAGAGTTTAAAACATTTTATAACCTAACTCTTGCACGTCACAGGGCCAGAAATTCGATACGTCAATAGTTGACCAGAATCGACACACGTTCAAGGACCGGAACCTCTACATGCTTTAATGCCTGAGTTTCCAGAAACGTCTGATAACCTTGATTCTAACACGTCAACAAACAGACCAAAGTTTAAATACGTTGATATGTTGAAGTATTAAAGTAGTTAAAGCTTTAATATATCAGAATACCGAAACTTTACACGTCTATGTCCGTTCTCTTTAGACTTACAATGTGTATGGTTTGAAGAGAATAAAACAAGAAAATTGTCAAATATATAAAAATAGGGTTAAATGACCAAACTCCAAAAAATCTTGGAATCTCAAATATGAACTAAATGTCCTTGCATCATGTTTTGCATTATGTTAACTCTCTCATGGTTATAACATCTGTTCCGCTCATGTCACCATTCGTATATGTCCTTCTAATGTCAAGTGTCTTTTAGTAAAATGCTGGAATGCTAACGGTCATGCCTAGTCTATTGATTATCCCGATCTAGAGGTGCTCTTGACTTGGTTCAGAGGTAATTAACAGTAGGGGCTTGCGCCTACTGGAAGAAAAGGACCTGCAGTAAACAATCAAACTCTCGAAAGGTTCGAAACCATGTCAATACCCCCATTCCTTGTCAGGTGGGTATCGATGTCCGAGTTTTGAAACGATCGAGGGGTATCTCGTCCGCAATATCTTTTTCCTCCGCGGAAGTATCCGGTCATTTCCCCCTTCTGAGGATCAGGGTCCAAAAAGGTGCGAGACAATATATATTTAATTTAACTATTATTTAGATTTTTATAGTATAAGAACAAATTTGAAATAATGTCAAATTTGTGTTGGAGTTATGTCCTAGAAGTCAATATTTAATGAATTATTTTTTTAGTTTATGTTAATGATGATATTTGATCATTTGTTCCTAGAGTTTATTATTGACAGATCATTCAGGTTGAGGATCTGAATTGTGGATCTCTGTGGATCATTCATTAGAATGACAATAATAAATCTAAATCGTCCATAATCTTGATAATTAACAAGGAACATTAATTATCATAAAAGATTAGTATGCAAGTTAAGCGATGATTAAGTTCTACAAATCATAGGTAAGGAGTTACCAACTTAATTGCATATGTATATGTTGTGGAACATAGTACAGGACTTGACCCAAATGAAATAAACATATGGATTGTGTTATGTGTCATTGTTTATTTCGTATGTTGTTGATTCTAAGTTTGAGATGCTCAGCTTTTCCACATGAGGATAGGTTCAATAAATATCGTCTAACGTTGATTCCTGATAAAGGCTGCTATAAGGACTTTATTTATGTTCTCTTGAATTGTGCGGGGAAAAGTTGTTCATCAAGAAAACCGTATGTCCCTCATTAATATACTTAATGAGTGATGATATCTGTTTGGGCCCCTTGATGGAGTTGGATTGGTTGGCCAACATGTACAATCAACTCTAGATCAAGAAATGTATAATCTGCAAGAATGACACATTCCTATCTTGGATTATACAAGGATATCATGTGACATAAGAATCAAACAAGGAAATACTTTTATTTCTTATGCAGGATTGAGATATTGTAGCTGTACATTATTTATACGAATTGGGAATCATAACGTGTTGCTAGATACCGCTTATGATTATTGAAAATAAATAACGATTTATTTCCATGGCCAACATAGTATAAATCCTCAAATAGGGTCGCACAAATAGGATTCTAACCACTTGGTGCATTTATTGTTTATTCACAATAATGTGTATTGTGAAATGTGATAAGTTAATTAATTAATTATATACCGTTATGAACCGTTATAATTAATTAAATTAAAAGGATCATATGGAAATAATTTAATGCATTAGCTAATCATAGATTAATTATTAATGAGTTAATAATTAATTATGTTCAACTTACTTTAATTAGTTTGAGCTAATTGGGCTTCTATTTAATTGGTTAATTAAAGGCCCGATTTAAGGAAGAATAAAGAGAATTAAATGGGATTCATTAATTGGTGAATTAATGAATAAAGGCCTTTTATTAAGATGGCCCAAGAAAGCCCATTAGGTGGCCTCTTAGGGTGGATGGCATACTTGTAAATAGTATGAAAGGTGGATGAGAGTTGTTGGCTATATAAAGGGGGTCTCCAAGAGGAAACCCTAGCCGTCATTCTCTCCCATCCCATGCGCCTCCTAGCTGCCCCTCTTTTCTCTCTTCCAAGCTCATGTGTTGAGCACTCCACCTCTCTTCCTCTCCATTAAATAGTTAAGTAGAGAAGCAAGGTGATTAGCAAGAGGTTCAAGAGAACTAGCATTCTCTTTGAGCTTGGTGGTGGGTCCTTGGTGGGCTAGAGGCGACTATTGGTGGTGGAGGAGGCGGAGCAAGCACGCCATCGATTCCCATGCCATGGATTCGAGCCTCATGAATGCGATTTCATGAGAGGTACAATTTCTCCTACCTTCTCTCTTGATTGGATGTGTGATTGCTTTAGCACTAGATCTATTGATTTGCTTGTTGTTAATGGTGATTAATTAGTTGTAATTAATCTAAAATTAAAATATGAGCATTTCCTAACAGTGGTATCAGAGCTCAGGTCGTGCTTAAGGTTTTTCACACTTAATTAAGTGAGAATTCGTAATTAATTAAGTTAATTAGTGATGTGCATGCTTGCTGGCCCTGGAAAGGCTGTTTTCTGTCTTGTTGCTTGTTTTTCGTGGTGTAAAGCTCTCTGAAATTTTTTCCTTCTTATTGGAGGTTGTAGCCCTTTGAGTTGTGGTTGTTTTCCCACTGGAATCATTGAAATTCGATGTAAAATGAATTTTTAGTGATTTAAACGGTAACGGTGCGCAGATCTGTTATTCTGCTGCACAATTCTGTTGTTGTGGTTGGTAACAAATAAGTTTGTATACAAAGTACCTGTAACTTTTAGATAGGATTAATCTAAACTTGATGCTCTTTCTGGATATGTAAATTTTGTTGCATATTTCGGATATTATGTGGGCGTTCAAGGATGAAAAGTGATGAAGTTGTCAGATCTGTTTTTCCAAACAAACTGATTGTTTTGAAAAACTGTACTTATTGAGAAACTTTTATGGAAAAGTGTTGAAATGGAAATGTTCTCCTTTAAGTCTGGAATCTGTGAAAATTAATTTCATAGATTTTCATTGAGATTTGATACCTCAACCGAGTGAAACCGTTTTGGTCGACGGTCTGTTCCAGAACAGGATACCTTGCTTAAATGCTTGTTATCTCGTTGATCTTGAATGTAACTTGTGGATTTTCTTTTCATGGAATGATAGCCTATTGTATGTAGTATTTTTCTATGTAAATTGTTTGCTGGAAAGATATCAAGGGGATGATCATACAGATCAAAAGGTTGAGACCCATAACAGAATTTTCTCTAACGGTGCTTCGCGCACAATCTGAGGATTTGTCTTTTTTGGTTCTCCCTGATGGTAATTGATCTCTCCTTGAGATTTTTACAGGTAATCACAATTTTTGTAAGGAGTTCTCTGGATTTATTTCGGATTTTTTGGAGACCGAATTATTCTGAATTTTTCCGGGCCCCGAATTTCGTATTTTAATTAGTTAAAATAATTTCTAATTAATCAATTTGATGAAAGGTTAATTAGAAGACTCCTTAAATACCCTCCTTTCTGTTTTGATGGTTGGATTTAATTTGAAAGGGCTTAAACAATTAGTTGTTAATGTTAAGCCTTCTTTGCATTCGAAAAACTTAAGCAACAAGTATGCACAAAGATTCTAATTAATGAAATTAATTAAGAGCAAGTGAATCATGTATATTGTATATGTGCTAACTTGTTTTTGTAGGAGGATGTGGGTTTGATATGGCTCAAGATTTCAATGCCTTGTGTGTTGTAAAATGTTGTGAATGCATGTGATTGCTTGTAATGTGGCCTAAGGTGCCTTGATAATTAATAATTGATTAATTCTTGATGTAACTTGTGAGGCTTGCATGCCCCTAAGGCCTAGGTGGGTTTTAGGATTTTATCACATGTATTTATTTCCCGTAATTATTAGATAGGATCTTAGTAATTAGTGGGAGGGTTTAATTAGATTAGTTTCGTTACATGGAGATGCGACGAAGACTAATGCAAGCGGGAGCCATACAAACCCACGACAATGCTTGAGATGCTTATGTTATGTGATTGTTTGTGAATGCCTTGAATTGTCATAGGTAGGTATAGGTGTATGCTTACACGACCACCAAACAAAGTCACGTATTTGCTTTTGTCCCAAATTAACTTGATTTAGCCAAATCGTCCTCCTTCTCTCTATCCCCTTCAATACAATTGATTGTCTATTGATGCATTCCTGCCGACGCGGACATCGTAGTCCATCATTGTAGTCGGGGTGTAAATCGGATTTACTAGGAGCAAATAGAGAGAGGTTGCTTTACAACGGACCCACTCGGATTGGACGTTGGGACGAAGTTTGTGGATATACTTATGATATCTCACAAACCAAGAATCATATGGACAAGATATGATTGGTTGGAGAACCTACCTTATCTAGTTGTTTTAGGTGTCATGCCGACGCTGTCCCCTATTTCAACGAAAATGAGGATCTTGGAAACCGACTACATTAGGGACTTTAATTAAATGTAGTGGGAGTTTTGTTTATTATTATAAACAAAACATTGCATAAACTAAATGACCTTAAATTGAAATTATTATAGATATTAAATATGTTAATTTCGTTGCGATCAATCTTTGGAAAACAACAAGCTCGTTTCTAAGGTATTTACTTGGAGAAGTAACACCGATTTCTAAGACATGTTCTTGGAAAGGAGAAACTTGAGCAAGTTTAATCCCAAAAACGTTCCTCAACTTCCCGAAAATAGCTTCGTAATGATTGATTAGTTTTGACGAAAATTATTCAATAAAACGAATGCTTATATCCTTTTAGAAGTTCTAGACTTTTGAATTGGAGAATTCATAAGGACTAGACTAGACTTCTACGTTCTCATGCACTCACTCAAGAAAAAAGTTCTTAGAGAAAGTAAATATAGACTCAATCATTTATGATCGAGTAATGAAATGTGAGTTAACCAAGAGACTCTTCTTATAAGAAGATAAATGTTTCATTAGCTTGCGAATCGAAAGATTTGAGTAGCTAATTGACAACTAGAGATATTAAGATCTCCAATATCAAGGATTGTTGATATTGTCATACAATCTCTTTCTATGGATAAAGGATATATTGTTCGCACACTTGTTAGTGCTAAAAGTAATTGGTTAAGTATTAAAGGAATACTTCACCAAGATATGAGTTGAAACTTTGAGACTCTCACTAGTGACCGTGTGTCACATGAGATGTTTCATTTGCCATTTATGGGAGGCATTTGAAAGGTTGTCTGATATACCATGATGTTCTAAACCTTAAGATATTTGTCGTTCAAATTATCTCACTATCTCTAATTCACAGTAGTAATCAGGTGCTAGTTCATGTGCTCGCATTTAACGAAATGTGTAGGCAATGATGAATAAGAGAAAGTTTGAGATAAGTAAAGTAAACTCCGTTTTGGAAATGGCTTATACGTCTAAGCCGCTACCATTGAATACGTAGAGTTATCTTTATTAAGTAAAGAGTTTGTTTAGGAATTTGAGGTTGTATACCTTATTCCAAACATCTCATAAAACCTTATCTCCGTTTCATATTTGATGATGGATGATCATGTTTTGTAATAGAGAAATGTTGTTCTCTTATTGTTATAAATTTGTGTATAAGATTTCATGCATCTTAATTGAATTTGCTTGAAATAGATAGATAAATTTTTGAATGACAAATGTGTAAGACTTTACATAAAGTATTTGACTTTTATGTAAATTAGTCGCTTGGTCGAATATAAACAAGAATCGCATTATGAGAGTCTACGTAACGTGGAGCTCGTAAATCAATTCGATTGCAAATGAATTGAAATTCATGCGAATCGTGTTTGTTAAATGACAAAAGCGTCTTTGAACTACGAAGGTTTAAAGAACAAGTAACTTGATTAAGACTTATACATATTGATGTATATAGACCTATGGGTACTTGTGCAATTGAAAGGTTGTTGACACTTTACCACTTGACCAACGATCATTGTAGATATTAACGTATCTATTTGATATGGTATAAGTATGAATCTTTTGACAAGATCAAAAGAATTTCAAGAGTAAAGTTGAAAAACTATTCAATAAAAGCAAAAGTCTTAAGATGGATCATGGTAAATAGTTAAGTCATGTAGTTTGATATATTACCTAAAGAGTATGAAATACGTTTCACTACTCGCTCCATGAGGAACATTGAAAAATGTATCCAAGGATGAAAGTATCGAACATAGTTTGATATAGTTCGATTGGTAATAAATCAAATTGACTTGTTCGACTCATGTAAGGGATTTGTGTTTGAGGACAATATTGTTTACACTAAATAAAAATTCCATTGAAGTCTATTGAGAAAGACATCTTACGAGATCCGATCTCTAGGTATATTGTTTCTCAAGATTTGGTGTTGAGAAGCTTATTTCAAGGTTCGATTGATTGATAAGCTTGGAACCAAATAAGACGCTTATTATTTTGTAGGATATCTTGAATTAGCCAAAAGTTACTACTTCTATGAACATGATAAGAACAAGGTAGTTGTTGCTCATCATAACGTAATCTTAAGGAATAACATTCTCAAGAAGAAGTAGTGGGAGTAAAGTGAGCATTAAAGGAGTTTATGCGTCACTACAAGAAGTACCTTTATGGGAAACTTGTCACTCCATACATGGTGTTTAGTGGGAGTTGAGCGGAACTTAATTCACAAGTAGTTGTGAAAGGAATAAGTTTATAAGCACGCTTGCTTCTAAAGAGTACTCAAACATCTCACAAATGGATGATGTTCGAAAAACTCGTGCAATATATTAGGATCAAGAACTTACTCTACAAGATGTTGTAGAAGTAGTTTGTTGACCTCAAGCACCAATCCTACAAAGATCAACGAGAGTGAATTGCCTAAACTGAAAGGTACATAGGCTTCACAACATCCTCGTACTTGAGATATGAGGATCTGTTGATAAATACAGAAGCGATAGAAAGACCCGATTCCACAAGTATGGTTTGAATCTATATGATTTTTAAGTGCAATCCACATATATAACAACAAGGTATAGACCTTGATTGATGTTCAAGAAGGAGCGATCCATCTAGAACATTTAGATCTTTAAAAGGAAAGATAGATATGGATAGCAAGTCGACTATGTACAAAGCACAATTTCATGATTGATGCTATGTCTAAGTCGATAACCAGTTGACCATGTACAAAGCACGGCTTCTCGCTTGTAGCTGTGTATAAGTCAATAAAGATCATTCTAACAATAGTTATATTTCGTATATATAGATATATGGAAAGATACATCAAAACCGTCTTCTTCGATTGAATGAAGGAAGTTGTTGTGTATTTGACACAAACCGAGGATTTGTTGTATTGTTAGAAACATATATATGCTTTAAGGATCCATTAATGGATTGAAGCAAGTATTGTGGAAATTGGAATAAACATTTTGAAAAGGAAGTCAAGGAGTTGAACTTCGTCAAAAAGGTATCTTGTACAGACAAGATAGTCAGTGGGAGCATGATTGTGTTACATGTATCGTACAAGATACAAGACATTAATTGGGAATAACATTAAGAAAATGAATATTGTCAAGATCTCATTGGAGAATGTTTTCTCAATAGAGAACTTGGGCAAGTCACCTAAATCCAAGGAAACAAAATCTATGGAGATAGATTATGATGGATGTCAGGTTTGAGCAAAATGTGCATATAATGACAAAGTGTTCTAGTTACACGAAAAGATAGACTCCTGTAAAGGATGTCTAACCACGTTGTATGGCATACACTTGAGTTCGACTCGGTGTGTTGCAACTCAATTCGAGAAGAGTGCACGATACAATTCGAGCATCCTTCTGTTGTGAGTTTCATTACGTATGCCATACTTATGCACATGCCCTATGTGTTGTACCCAAGGAGTATGACAAGCAGTTGTCAACTGGATACAAAGAAAAACACATTTGGACAATAATCAAGAATATCCTCGAGTATCTTATGAGAAAGGGTGATATGTTTTTCATCTGACAAGATGAAAGAAAGCTCATATAAATTGTTATATTGATGCTAGTTTTCGAAAGATTGATATAAATACAATTGAGCTACATATTTTGTTTAATGTGGTGTTGTAAATTTAGAAGGTGTTCTAAATGGGATATTACAACCGTTTCCGTCACCAAAACAAAAATATATAGCAACTTGTGAAGCAATGAAAGAATGTGGTATGGATCGTGAAGTTCTCATTCAAGCTAATATGGTTCTATGCATCTCGAACCATAGCTTAAACTTGAAGAACCCAATATTAAATTGGTGATCCAACTAAGATCTATGACGATGTCACTTGATCTCACATGATGACGATCAAGAACACATATATAGGAGTATATATGTATATAGGGTCAAACAAAATTGGATAGGTT
Source organism: Rhynchospora tenuis (assembly GCA_027725995.1). Lineage (NCBI taxonomy): Eukaryota > Viridiplantae > Streptophyta > Magnoliopsida > Poales > Cyperaceae > Rhynchospora > Rhynchospora tenuis. Next base: position 85,443,883 of record CM050889.1, read on the forward strand.
CGCGGACACAGCGAACACTCTAACTTAACCTCTACCTTAAGCGGTATACGAGATGCAGTTGTGCATCCATGCGTGATGGACGTATGAGTAACTTGCTTTAAGCGTATTATATCTTTTGAGGTTCGAGACATGTATATATATGGATATATGACATTGTTTTAAATTCTTCATTGGCTAGATGTCACTATTGATTGACTCTAGGCCAAGTGGGAGATTGTTGGAGTTATGTCCTAGAAGTCAATATTTAATGAATTATTTTCTTAGTTTATGTTAATGATGATATTTGATCATTTGTTCCTAGAGTTTATTATTGACAGATCATTCAGGTTGAGGATCTGAATTGTGGATCTCTGTGGATCATTCATTAGAATGACAATAATAAATCTAAATCGTCCATAATCTTGATAATTAACAAGGAACATTAATTATCATAAAAGATTAGTATGCAAGTTAAGCGATGATTAAGTTCTACAAATCATAGGTAAGGAGTTACCAACTTAATTGCATATGTATATGTTGTGGAACATAGTACAGGACTTGACCCAAATGAAATAAACATATGGATTGTGTTATGTGTCATTGTTTATTTCGTATGTTGTTGATTCTAAGTTTGAGATGCTCAGCTTTTCCACATGAGGATAGGTTCAATAAATATCGTCTAACGTTGATTCCTGATAAAGGCTGCTATAAGGACTTTATTTATGTTCTCTTGAATTGTGCGGGGAAAAGTTGTTCATCAAGAAAACCGTATGTCCCTCATTAATATACTTAATGAGTGATGATATCTGTTTGGGCCCCTTGATGGAGTTGGATTGGTTGGCCAACATGTACAATCAACTCTAGATCAAGAAATGTATAATCTGCAAGAATGACACATTCCTATCTTGGATTATACAAGGATATCATGTGACATAAGAATCAAACAAGGAAATACTTTTATTTCTTATGCAGGATTGAGATATTGTAGCTGTACATTATTTATACGAATTGGGAATCATAACGTGTTGCTAGATACCGCTTATGATTATTGGAAATAAATAACGATTTATTTCCATGGCCAACATAGTATAAATCCTCAAATAGGGTCGCACAAATAGGATTCTAACCACTTGGTGCATTTATTGTTTATTCACAATAATGTGTATTGTGAAATGTGATAAGTTAATTAATTAATTATATACCGTTATGAACCGTTATAATTAATTAAATTAAAAGGATCATATGGAAATAATTTAATGCATTAGCTAATCATAGATTAATTATTAATGAGTTAATAATTAATTATGTTCAACTTACTTTAATTAGTTTGAGCTAATTGGGCTTCTATTTAATTGGTTAATTAAAGGCCCGATTTAAGGAAGAATAAAGAGAATTAAATGGGATTCATTAATTGGTGAATTAATGAATAAAGGCCTTTTATTAAGATGGCCCAAGAAAGCCCATTAGGTGGCCTCTTAGGGTGGATGGCATACTTGTAAATAGTATGAAAGGTGGATGAGAGTTGTTGGCTATATAAAGGGGGTCTCCAAGAGGAAACCCTAGCCGTCATTCTCTCCCATCCCATGCGCCTCCTAGCTGCCCCTCTTTTCTCTCTTCCAAGCTCATGTGTTGAGCACTCCACCTCTCTTCCTCTCCATTAAATAGTTAAGTAGAGAAGCAAGGTGATTAGCAAGAGGTTCAAGAGAACTAGCATTCTCTTTGAGCTTGGTGGTGGGTCCTTGGTGGGCTAGAGGCGACTATTGGTGGTGGAGGAGGCGGAGCAAGCACGCCATCGATTCCCATGCCATGGATTCGAGCCTCATGAATGCGATTTCATGAGAGGTACAATTTCTCCTACCTTCTCTCTTGATTGGATGTGTGATTGCTTTAGCACTAGATCTATTGATTTGCTTGTTGTTAATGGTGATTAATTAGTTGTAATTAATCTAAAATTAAAATATGAGCATTTCCTAACAATTTGATCTTCATACGACGGAAAATAAATTGAGATATTTTGTTTGGTCGATATAATCTCGAAAAATGAATCTAATCGTGTTTAATGCGTTTGACTCTAGCATTACTATATTTTGTTAAACAAGAAGAAGTATATTTTAGCTTTGAAAACAACAAAAGAAAATGATCTATATTTTATTGATACCAATGCATAGAAATAATGAAAATTTTGCAATGACCTAGAATTAATAACTTCCAATGTTATACCTAAATTATGCTTAAATATGTGAAATTTGATATAGGACCATAAGGCTAAAATATATATCTATGAGTTTTGCCAACCAAGGGATTTTTTCCCTTTTGGTTTCGGCCCTGTGGCCTTGTGGGGGAAACGCCGAGGGGTTCGCAATTTCGCATGTTGATTGTTGAAGAAGAGTTGATTGTTCCCTTTCATCGATCTTTCCTTCCATTCTTCTTATGTTTTCTATCTTTCTTCTTGCGTTCTCTTCTTTACTACCAGCACTTTGTGTTGACATGATGTAACACTTGAGGTGATATTTCTGCCTAGAACATTTGATTAATAAATCTACACCTAATGAATTGGCTAATCAAATTTTAATTTCTTTAACCATAAGACCACGCCACCCATCAAAGCTAGATTTTAGTCTAACGGGATTTCGGGCTTGGAGTTTCAGAAAATAAAATTTAGTCTAGTTGAAATCAGATCCTTCTATTTTTCTTTCAGAGGATGCTTTGTGCATTTGACTGAAAATTTAGCTACTTTGTACTTGGCAGTTTCTGTGAAGTTTTCAAATAGAATTAATTTGGTAACATTTTAAAATGTTTTAATTTTGGGGGAAGAATTTTGGTCACGTTTGGTTGTGAAGTAAGAAGTTACGTAACTCAAAGATACACAAGTGCTTATATAGTGCTATGTAATGGACGTTTGATTATTGAATAAGGGGGCATTTGGTTGTGTAGTAAAGGGTTGCATAAGTTAAGGATGCTTAAGTATTTATGTAGTGTTATATAATAGATGTTTGGTTGTGTAGTAAGGATATGTAACTTAATGCATGCATATATTCATGTCAAAAGACTAAAATGCCCTTAAATTTGAATTAGTATTATGTATTAATAAGACGATGTGATCTAATTATTATTAATTATTAATTATTATAAAAATTAATTATTAATGATAGTAATAAATCATTTTTATTATTACAGAAATATTCATAATTACTTTTAATTAAATATTATCAACATTATTAATTATTTAACAATAAAAAATATTGTTGATTAATTATTTTTAATTAATTATTATTATTTAATAGTTATTATTAATAATTAATATTACTTGTTAAATATTATTAATTATTGTTTAATTATGATCTTATTCATAATTAATCTTTATTATTAATTATAATTTTTTGATAATTATTGTTACTTATTAAATATTATTATTTATTTGCTAATTATTAATTACTAATTATTGTTAATTATTAATTATTATAAAAATTAATTATATATGATAATAATAAATAATTTTTGTTATTATGAAATATTAATAATTACTTTTAATTAAATATTAGAATTATTATTAATTATTTTTAATTTATTATTATTATTGTTAAATTGTTATTATTAATAATTAATATTACTTGTTAAAAAATATTAATTATTAATTATAATAATTAATTTTATTAATAATTATGATTTTTTAATAATTATTGTTACTTATTATATATAATTAATTAATTGTTAATTATTAATTATTATTAATTATTTCTAAGGGGTATCATTGGAAAAAAAATTAAAGGGGTTGGGTGCATAAGTTATGCACATTTAAGGCGTCTTATGTAACAGATGTTTGGTGACTTAAGGATGCATAACTTAAGTTATGCACCCTTTTAAGTCACAAACAAACGGGGTCTAAGAAAATTAACTTAGTGCATGTATATATGAATGTCAAACGATTAAAATATTCTCATGTATTGTTATTATTGTAATAAATTGAAAGATATAGTTGAAAATAACAATTAAAAATTATTATCTTTTTTTATTGGAGACCCAATAAATAACTTAAGCCACCTCCCTAAATGTAATAACTTATGTAGCCTTATGTAACCACTATTTGATTGCATAAATGATGTATAGTGGAGTTATGCATCCTTCAAAACCAAACAACACCGGTGATTGATCACTATAGGAAATCACTAACAATGCCGGATGTTGATCTGAAACATTGTATATCGTGCCTCCTTTTCCGGGGAAGGAATGACAAGTTGAATATTAGACGTTGAATTGAAAATCTTATGCTTTTTGCCTTTTTCATTCATTAGAATTAGAAGTATATAAATTTGGGGTTTTTTGTCGCATCCGCCAAGCACTGTGGTTAGCACACCCCTCTGATCGCAGCCCTCCATTTCTGCCTCTTCACATTAGCCCTCCGATCGGCATCTATCATTTGTACCCTTCTCTTCCTATAGCGCTCCCTGGGTCGGATCAGCACATCTATCACACGGCTTTCCCTCTTTCCCGCAGATCCTTTGACTAAGCTGCTAACCACTTCGCGCTTTTGCCACTGTCGCCGCGTGCTCTGCCTGTACGGCCGTCCATTCAATCCCTTCTCTTGCACTGTCGTCACCTTTTGTTAGCTGCGCTGTCGACACCTTATTGGCTGTGGTTGTGCGACACAACGTGCTTCCTCGCGGTTGGTGTCTGTCCATCATGCGGCTGCTCTTGGTTTATCCTTTCTCAGGTACGCTTCTCTCTCTCCGATCTCTGTACGGTGTACTGCTCCTGTTGTATCCATCCAATTGACCTGATTTTGACCTGATTTCCGCTCCAGTGGGCTTTTTGATTTGTCTACCTTTGTCGCAACGCTTATATGTTCCCTCTAAGCTCTGTCTCGCACCTTCTTCCTCGCCTGTTTTCGTTTCCTGGTTCGCATTTTGGTAGAGTTCTTCTCATTGTTCTTCTTCATGTTTCTTCCTGGTTTGGCACTGAACATGTCGATATCATGACTGAAATTAGGTGCTCTACAGTGTTCTAATTGTCCAATTGAAATTGAAAATGTAGTGTTTTCTGTATATTTGGGTTCTGATGTCCTTAATTAGCCGATTTACATAGCTCCTAAGGCAAGCAATCTGGTGTTCTTTGTATTCGACGAAGGAACACAATGAGGTGGTGAGATATCACAACCTCTTCTTTTTCCTCTCTTTTTTTCTGTTCTTTTTAATGCTCATATGTGCTGGTAATTACGGTCTGAGATAAAGTTAGCTGTTATTTCCAAAATCCAACACATGCTTGGGCAAAAGAAAAAAATTAATTGGTCTGATTCTTTGTAAATTATTACTGCTAATAAATTGTTACTGGTAATTTCCTCTGAAGTGCTGAGTTAGAGTTCAAAAAAAGTTGTATTTTCTCTTTGATTGCAATGGTTAAATTGTAACTTATAAAAAATTATTGGTATGATTAATGCATTTTTTTTGACCTGAAAATTGTGATGTTTGCTGGTAATTATTCCTTTCTCCATTTTCTTTTCTTCAGGTGATGTTTGCTATAGGGGCAGTATAGATCTATAAAGCAAGCCAAAGTAAATATTTTATACATTGTCTTAACGTGAATTTAGATCTTTTCATGTACCTCAATAGCATCTACCAGCTGCATGATGTAACCTCATACAACAAGGTACTTCCATTTTATCTAAACTCTTAAATTTGTGATATTTTCACCATTTTGTACATTTGAATTCTGAAATGGCTTTGTTGTTTAGGTTGCTTTTGCAATTGTTGATATTGCTTTTTTAGGAGATGCTCGATGTTTACAGTTCTGCCCTTCTCGAGCTTTTTCATAGCATCAAGTCATCAACCATCTTTTGAATTTTTCGATGGTGTATGATATGTTCTTTCTGCTACTTACTTATTGTTATGTACAAAGAAGCTATAATTATGTGTCATTTGTGATAACTTCGGTTTGGATAAATAATTACGTTCATGCTGCTTATTCTTAATATAATTTCAATTTTAATTTTAATGTAGATACTTAAAATAAATAATTAGGTTATACTCTATTTGATATTGTTTCATGTATCACTTTTTCTAGCAACAATCTTTGTTTTCTATCATGACGAACCTTTTTGTTATGAACTATTATATTTACCATCCACCATTTCATATACGATAGTTCATAACAAAAAGGTTTGTCATGTAATAAATTTGTATTAGCATAATAACAATTGATATTTGTCACCATGATAGAAATTTGCTGACCTGACCAAAACGTGAAGGAAGGCTACAAAAATTGTCTGCATATGGCTCCGAATATCTGTATAAGTGTTTCGTCAAATTACAGAAGTCTTTTTTGTGCTTATTTTCTTATACCTTCGCTTTTAATATTTTTTATCTGTAATATCTAAATTTCGAATGAATTTTTTTAGGTTGGATTTTTCAAGATCTCAAATTCTGCAATAAGGACATTTATGCTATCAGTAAGTGCTTCAACCTTTCATGTTATTTTTTCTATCAGCATGATTATTCACATTGGATCACTTAGTGAATGACACTTCTCAACCTAAATCAGTGTCCACTCAGTATATCTAGATCTAGCTCAAATTGTTCTAATTCTGCAACTTAAAAAAGATGGAAATGTTGGTTAATTTTGAATAATGCTTTTTCTCTTTAGTTATGAGTGCAAAATCTGGTACAAAGGCTATGGAGTTTATTTTGAAATGTTGGGTAATTAAAGATGTCAGTCAACAACTTAAATAACAACTATAGTAGGGAAATTCTATTTATAGAATCACCTCACAGAGCGTCTATTTCCATTGTACGTTCACAATTGTGAATCTTGCAATTGTGTTCTCACAGTTGCTTTTGATTTTTTTCCTTTCTGTTTGGTGAATTTATCATTTGGTACCTGTTATTTTTGTCTGGTTTATCCTGGCCATATACTTTTAGTATATAATACCAAATACAAATGATGTTGGAAAATCTTCTTTTCCTTTACTTTTGAACCCTGGATACTAGACTACAAGAGGACTTCCAAGGTTCGTGGTTAGCTTCATTGCCTTTTTATATATGCTTTTTACAGGAGAATCTAAATTAGTTTGGCTTAACTATTTTTTTTTGCTGACAAAAGAATGTAAATTGGGTTATTAGAGGGGACCATCTACAGCTTCATGGGATCCACTCCGCCAATGGAAGAGACATATCCATTTCATGCGGATGAGTTTGTAGATGAGAGTTATGGAGCAGATAAAGGAAGGTGGCAGCAGGAAGAGGGAAAGAAGGATTTTTCCTGGTAGATTTGTTCTATTTATTATTTCTTCATTACTTAAGTTCTGATCGACCTTTTTCACTCATGTAAAATGCTATGTAAGTGATTTCTATAATGTCCTCATTTTTTGGATTAAGAATAGAAAGAAGGGCTCTCAAAATGAGGCTTAGGGATTGTGCGCTTCAATTCAAGGGTGCTTCATTTAGTAAATTCTTTGTTTATTTCTTTTTCCATTGCCATTTCTGCTTTTTGACCAATGCAAATTATTTATATGTATACTTTTTATGACTGATCCTGCAACATTTTCATCTCATTCTCCTCTTGAGTTGGTAGCAGTGAGTGCACGGCCATTTACAAAAAAAAAAAATTAGTAACATAGTTGCACTCATTAGGAAACCGCTTCGTACAACTTTCGGATTAGGACGAATCGTGCAACGCACGAGCTAAGAACTAGTATTACTTCCGAACATCTGAATACTTGTTGAAAAAGCCCTAAAGGGATAAAAGCTCGAGCTCAATAATCCAGATTCATGTAGTCTTACCAATTTGACACAAAAATAAAAGAAAAAGGAAAAAAAAAAGTAATTTTTGCCGAAAGAACCAATTAATAGGTACAAAAGAACGAACTTTGAATTTGGCAATATATAACTACAATAATAATGATAATAATAATAATAACAAAAAAGATCCACACGTCCAAATGAATTTCAATTTCACCAAAGGTCCGTTATTGGATTATTGCATAGCACTACCATTTCCTCATAGAATAAATAAAAAGGAACATTAAATAAGCAATCTAAAAATTATTTAAATTTTCAAAACTTTGTAAAAGTAATTCAAACAAAATGACTATATACAAAGAAAAATCAAGCAAAAATGAAATCATATATATACAAATTACAAGAGCACATCTTTGACAATATTGCTTGCTTCTCTTCGTTTTCTCAGCAGTACACTTACATCGCATACAAAGTTACAGATCCAATACGGCAAAAATATGAACTTTTCTCCTAAGGGGTGTATTTTTTTACTTTCCGCTGCTATTATTTTAACCTAGAACTACAAATTTGACATGAGCCAATAACTCAATACCATGATACCACGGTACATGAACTACGGGTTAAATTATGAAACGATTTCAACCCAACTCCAAGCCTACCTTGGCATCTAAACAGATCAGGGAAAAACTCCCAGTGCCAACAAGCTAGTCAAGCTAATGTTAAACAATAATTACTTCTTTAAGTTCATAATATTAATTTGACAAAAAAAATCAGATCATACATTACCATATGCCTTTTCTTTATTATGCGGTTTTATTTTCCTTTTTATACTCTCAAGCTAACGTTGCTCTTTTCCCCTTCGCATCCCTCATCTGAAATTAAAATGTAAATAAAAACAAAGGATATAACTTCACATTCATATCATTATCATATCTTAATTAAGATAACTAAAATTTTATCCTAAACTGGTTTAAACAATTGATTTGGCCCAATTACTAAAGGTGACTTTCAAAGATCAAATGGCATCAAGAAAAGGTGCCCGTCAGCAATACTAACTGCCAGATGCACATCACAATTATAGGTGACTAGTTTTCTTGTCCTTCTGAATCCAATTTCACAATTTTGTTTTGGCTTTATCTAGACTAAAAAATAAAGAATCATTCTGATAACCCTAGTGTCTGACAGAATACAACTATAAGTACATCTAATGGTGCAAAGTTTTCCACTTTCCTTCCTTTTTTTTTTTTTATTTAGTGAGCTTTGATCTCAGGGAACTGTCATCAACGTATACAGGTACATATACTAAGCTGGTGCCATAGGATCTGAAGCTTTCAACAAAACATTGCACTACCAATACCGTCCCCACACTCATGCCAATACATTAGGTCAGTCAGCAATAATAGATCACAAAGATAAATTACCTGAGCAGAGAGGGACTTTTTGGAGTCCATAAATTGTGTATAAATATCATAAAGCCTCTTCTTCTCACTTTCTGATATAGAAGGACGGGCCTTTGATGCTACTGATTTCAAAAGGCTATCTGTTATCATAGGGCTGCTTCCTGACGAGCTGCTACTACTCTCTTGACTATCTACGATCTTGTTCACGGCTGCCAGTTGTGCATCCGACAGGAGTGCCTGGAGATCTGCACCACTGAATCCATCAGTGACAGAAGCTATGTCTTCTAAAATCACATCGCTTGACAAAGTAAGCTGAAATTGGGTTTATAGAGAAAAAGTACTATCAGATTTTATGCCAACAGATTCTTATAACACATAATTGAACAATGAACACATATCTTTTGAAAAACTACTAAACATTTCCCGTTTTTGTCACAAGCACCCAATTTAGGGTATCCACGATAGCCTTTAGCAGTTAAAAGAAAGGTTATAATAAATTATCCATGAACTTTTCTTATACTGAGTACTGACTACACATTGCTTCATAACCAAATTGCTAAAATTTAGAAAAATAAAATAAAAATGATAGGTTTGAATTAAATTTGGCTATGGGCAAGGCTTGTTAAAGGTAGGAATGGAAGTACATTTCACATAATACATAATCATTTCTATATAAAAGTTCAACATTTACCGCAAATCTTAGATCAGGTTGTATTTTAAAATATACAAAATGTAGGTCAAGAGAGTGAGCAAAGAACCTTCTTGGATAGAACAGAGAGAATATCCATCCGGTCACGCCACTGTGGGAAATCACAAAACAGAAGGCGGTCAAATCGGCCCGGCCTCAACAAGGCAGCATCAAGTAAATCTGGCCGGCTGGGTTAATATAAGTCAATAAATAAAACAGTTAATAGCACAAAATGTAAAAGCAGATACTGGGTACAAACCAAACCAGCAAGGCCGAGTGCCAATATGAGGCCAGTAAAGATGTAATCTTCACTATGAAACGAAGTACTGACCTAGTGGCAGCAAAGACAAACACCCCATTTAGGGTCTCCACCCCATCTAGCTCTGTCAGCAACTGTGACAAAAATATTACATGTCAATGCATAAATTGTGACACATAAAATGTTACTTATTTACCCCAGTTTTAATTTCTTCAAACTAACCAAATTACATGCTTAATCTTCTTCACTTATGTGGAGAAATTGAGGGTAAGTACATGAACAAGGGAGAAGTACAGCTCCATATATGTACGGGGAGCATATTATTCCCTACTATTTCGACTGTGCAATGCACAAATCCTTTTTCTGATGCATTATAATATTTTGGCACTTGCCAGGATATATTGCAACAGACTTTTGCTATATTAATAAGTGCATTTATATGAGGTAAATGATTTAAGGACGGTAAACTAAATATTTGACATTTTGCAAGTACACATGCGATGCAAAGGAAAAAACAATTCCCTTATTAAAAAATTTAGGAAATGTGAAGCAAAAGAACTAGCCTGATTGACAACACGGTCGGTGACTCCAGTGTTGTCATGACCTCTCTTAGGAGCAATGGAATCAAACTCATCAAAAAACAGAAGACACGGAGCGGCAGCGGCAGCTTTTGAAAAGATATCCCTAACCTGGAATTATTTCTTCCTTTTATTCATGTGAACCAACAAAATCGATTATGAAACAAAATTTCCAAGTCATGATTTGTGGCTTGGAATACTTTCTGATAATTATCAAATCCACCGTCAAATCAAGCAGAAGTCGGCTAACCTGCCATTATATTTGACATTTAATCCAACAGATATATCTTAACTTCGTTAAGTTCGATTTGAGCTTAGTTATAAAAAAAAAATAACTATCATCTATGGACCAAGTTTGAACCTTCCAACAGCGGTGATTGGAAAAGAAGAAGCTAAGCTGTCAAGCTATTTTCACTAATTTAATTTCAATAACTGCAATAGTTGTGGCTTCAATGGCAGCACCAACTTAACAACTGAATGTTATTTGCAAATATCCTGGAAACCGTTAGGATAACCTTGAGAATACGAGAAGGGTTGATACTATTATTTGCAAACATCCTGGAATCTTGGATATTCTCTGCATATATGAGAAGTATTGGACAGCACTTGCATACATGACAACATGATTATGTTTGGATTTCAATTAGAAAAGGAAAGGACAAATAAAGAGAAATACAGCTTGTTCAGATGCGCCGATGTACTTGTTTAGTAGCTCAGGGCCCTTGACTGAAATAAATCTAAGATTTGAAGCGGTTGCCGCAGCCCCAACGATGTGTGTTTTCCCACAACCTGGGGGCCCATATAACAAAATGTTCGAGCGAAGTCGAAGGGGTGATTGTGAAAATATGTTCGGGAACTTGGAAGGCAGTTCAATAGTCTGCTTACAAGGGGGAAAAAATGTTAAAAAATATATCAAAAGAAACGAGGTTAATTTAAATACAATTCCTTTTTTTTTTTTTAAATTCAAATGGTTTATTGAATGTTTCTTTGATGCCAAACTAACAAGTGAAGGCAGACAACACCATTGAACAAAGTGGTATAAAATGCAGTAATGAGCTAGGCACCAACATATATCAGCTGAAATTTCGCACGGCAATATTCAAATATTATGTTCAACAGATGTTTTTTTTCCATAATTGCAACTGCACAATCACCCAAAACAATCACTATATCAGGGACCAAAAAATCCCTCAAAATATATTTTAGGAAAAATGATGAAATTTACCTCTTGGATGGCATTTCTAGTCTCAGCAAGGCCCCCAACATCATCCCAACCAGCATTTCTCACATCCGACGAAGCTTTTGAAATACCACGCATACCAACTGGTTGGAAACCATCCATTGCCTTTGAGAAATCGTCCTTAACTAAAGTAATGTTTCCAGTCTTATGATGTTCTGGAGATAATGAAGGGCGAGCCAAGGCAGCAACCTCAGCTCTCGCCACCAATGCTTCCTGTAATAAGGATAATAAACTAATTTAAGGGAGCATGCAGCTGTAAAACATTAAAATTCTCATGTCATCCCTTGAACAGAAGAAATACAACAATATGTACCCCCTCCCTTCCTCTTTATTATATTCTTTTCGCACTCCAGCAAGAGCGTGAGTTGCAGATGTTGGTTGTCCTTATAGTTTTTCTTCTAAATTATAAAAAATTTAGAAAAAGCAGAGGAAATAATATTGCATCTCTCCTGAGAAACATTGCTTTATCAACTACAACCCTGAAGTTGAGAACAATTTGTACAAATTTATAGAATATATAGGGAATATCTCCCCTGCTACGCAGCTCCGATTTTGTGAAGAAAAAAGGTTGCCTAAACTACCAACTTTTTCTTACTAATACACAAAACGAAAAGGGATGAAATAGGAATACTCTAGTCATCTTTGGACCAAAAATCAAATAGAAAGTGCACATGCTTACCAGGTCATGAGCATCATAACCGTCACATTTGGAAGCAATCTCAGAAAGAACCTCATCGGAACACTGTAAACTACACTTGTGCACCTCATGCCTCAAAACACCAAGCCTTCCTGGGACAGCTGGTGTGGCCAGTTGCACATGGAAGTCAAATCTCCCTACAGGAAAAAGGCATATAAAATATAATTACCACCACCTGTCATCTGATACAAGAAAGGAATGTATTTGCAGTGACTTTCAAGTTTATTCCATTTTCTGTTGAAGATTACGAGCACAAATCACCTGAAGAAGTCAAAGCTTGAGGTAGATTTCCAAGATTTTGTGCTGTAGCCACAAATGCAACATAGCCATATCCACATCGGCTACCACTCTTGTCCTTGGACATGCAAAAAAAATAGTAAGTAATGCACGTTAGTGCTAACAGCAACAAAGGAAGTACAGCTAACCAATAAGAAAAATGAAATTCATTAGTGAACAATAGTAAAGTAAAAGAAATGAAACAAAAGCAAAGTTTGCAACTACAGCAGGTAGTGTTTCTAGAAATTGGCCAGCTGATTAATGTGCAAACACACATCTGTGTGGATAAATCACTCTTCATTTATAAGAATACAGGCTCTACACATCACCCTCGATTGTGCTCTCAAACTTGCCAACTGAACCAAAATTGTGCATTAATAAAGCAAAAAAATAAGCCCAACTGAATGTCTACTCAATGAAGAAATTTCCCTTGAACTTTATCCTTAATCAAGAAACTAACAAAAAAAAAATCAACCAAAAATAAGGTTCACAAAAAGGAACACACATGCAGATTGTACACACCTTATACTCATCTATCAGTTCAGTAAGATATATTGTGAAAGAATTGGATAATTCAGATCTTCCCTCGGCTGAATCAGATGGGTTTGAGATTATTTCATGTAAATTGTCAAAAATAACAATAGATGGCGCATGGATCAAAGCATCTGATAGGTAATCTGAAATCGATTGTCTGATTTTTGTGTCCTTCTCCCCTAGTTCTGAACAGTCTATGTAGACTCTGCAAATAAAAAGTATCATTTTTTTTTTGTGAATGTACATGTTTAAGTATCTTTAACAGGACTTATATTATGTGCCATGTTTGGATATATACATTATGCTTTAGCCTTTTCATGGGATATATTTATTAGAGTGGTTAAGGAAAAATTTCAAATGTCTCCTGAAAATCTGAAGTATGTTCAAAAAACCCAAATGACCTTTTCTTATTTTCATTTTTGTAAGATTTCCAGGTGCAACAGATGTATCTCATTTACTGGTAACTGGAGAAGAGTAGAACAAAGATCACAAAAAGCAGAAAGAAATTAGTCATCCATTACTAACATGTGTGCTAATATTTCTAGGCGCTCTTGCATATGCTTAGCAACAGCCCTGCACAATGTAGTTTTTCCAGAACCCTGAGAAAAAATACAAGTGCAAAATCAAAGAAGACCATAGTAAATAGGCAATGAAGCATACAAAAGAAATAGTAAAAACAAACATAACAATTCTGCAGGAAAGTGTAAAGACACAATTTTTTTTAAACAAACAAAACAATCACCTACTGGAGGACCATGTATAAGAACATTCCCCGGAAGTGAAGAGACCAGTTTGTTCAACAATTTGCGACAAAATGGTGACAGCAGCACAAGTAATCCTGATACAGAGCACACAGAATTGGTTACAAAAATTGGAGTGACAGATGCTTCGCATGAACTCTTTCGTTCAAGAAGCAGAGTGGTGGAAAGCTTCCACCTTTCCTCCAAAATGTAATTAAAAAACGAATAGGATTGTTACTTATAAGCTATCTTTAATAAATCTAAGAAATCCTATTTATATTCTTGGTCTAGGTTTATATTTTATTTATTTTCCATTCATTCTAATTAACAATGACAAGTACGTTCCATGCAGGTATTTATTAATATAACAAACTATTATCAAAATTTGCACCTCTTGCACTTAATCATCAATCAATGTGTATTACCATAATGGTCAACCAGATCGAAGATCAAACTGGTCACTGCTGCCTGCCAGTATAGCATCCGACAAGTTTTAGAACAGTTCAAGGGTATAGGTATTGACAGTTTACATGCATGATGGGATCAACATGAAAAAGATAAGTGAAGGGAAGAGAAGGGGAATGAAAAGGAACAGAAATTATGTTATTTATTATTAAGTTCAGTTGGGCAAGGAGAGGAAGTCATAGATCTTTCAGATCTTTATTTGCTTCAACTGTAAATCGGAAATATTTAGTATTTAGTTCTCTTATGAGCACATATCTCCATTCTTGTAGGAAGAGAACTGGTTCTGGGAATGAGCATGCCTCCCATTTATTTTTGCCAAATCTCTTAGAAAAACTTTAACCAACCATAATGGAAGGGCGTTCATTACTAATTCATCAACAAAACAGAGGACAAGAATTCTAGCACTAATTAAATTAATAAATATGGACGGGGGAAGTGGAGTGAGAGAGAGAGATTCTTACTTTTATTAACATCTGAAATAGCTGCCTCCATCCAGCTTAGAGAAGACGCATCCAACTCAAAACCTCCATTCAAGTTTCTCTCTCCAAAGGTCCCTAGGGAAACAGGATCCCCCAACTCAAACTTCCAAAATTTAGAATCAAAGTTCTCCAAATTTGTGACATCAGTCTCCAACCCAGTTTCAAAATTCTCATTCGAACCCTCACCATCTGCTCCCTCAAATTGAACAGAAAGAAGGTACATGACCTCCCCTTTTTTATTTCCAGACTTATGATCTAGTACCTCAAAATGGAGCAAAGATTCATTCGCAAAAACAAAAGTTTTAGCATCATTTTCGTCATTCTCTGAGGTAATGGCTTTTATTTGGCCAACAAGCCATGATTTAATTAGAAACTCATCTTTCTTTAAAAGACCTTCTTCTTTAGAATGAGGGGCAAAAATGTCCTCAATGAAGTTTAGAGCGATGTTACTGTTATTAGGGTATGTGCTATTCTGTTCTCTATCGTCGAAATCAGTACTTTCTTCAGGATTGCTTTTCCTTGCAAGTTTAAATTGGAGAGGAGAGATGGTAAATACAGGAGAACCTTTCTTCGAACTGAAGATGTATTTCTCCATGTATACCCCTGTAAATAAAAGAAACAAAAATGTAATTCAATTTTTGGTACAATACTTAAAAGCTGTAAATGCTAATTAAAAGTTCAATTTGGTAAATACTAATTAAACAAAACGAACAAAGAGAACATAGGCACTATAAAACTCACATCAACAAATATTAAATACAAAAATAATATAAAGTAAAGTGTTACATGTGCCATTATTGGTACTTCGCCTTCAAAATTTTAATCAAACATCTTTGAATTTAATATCAATAAAAATGATGCAAACATAAGAGATACATATAAATAAAATGGATGATGATGACGAAATAAAAAACTGTGGTAGAAAAAGATAAATGAGAGTGCTTATCACAGTTGTATAGTATATCAAACTCACATGCATGGACATCAGCTCGAATAAAGTGCCTTATAGATTGTGGGATCATCAAGTGACTCTTTGCAACTGAACTTGAATAAATAATTTGCACAACAATATGCCTATTTCTTTCTCTTGAATTCGAATTCGAATTCAAACCCTTTTTGGTGACACTGAACTGTCCTTTCCCATTATTGTTACCATCCTTTCGTACCACATTAGCTGACACTGTACCAAACTCAAGATTACTGAACCCTATATTTGTTGCTGTTTCAGGGTGGATGAAAACACAGCTAGTGAGAGATACTCTGAGTCCAAGGTCTTTGAAATTGGATTGGTGGACATGCTTATGATTGTCAGCTTGTACACGGAGAAGTGCTTTTGACTTGGTTTGCTCGATTTGAGGACTAGGTTTTTGTGGGGGCTTGAAGCGTGTCTTTGGTGCAACCACAATTTCTGAACCTGGTTTAAGTTGCACTAAGAAAAAAGATACTTGAGTTAGGTCTATTAACAATAAAGGAGCAAAAGAAAGTTGCATCAAACTGTTCAAGGTAAAAACTAATAACTAAAATAAGCAACATTGCATAGATAAGGTTGAGTAGCTCTAATCTTATGGCACTTTAGCTATGCAAAAATTGTAAAAACAGATGGCAACAAATGTTACTTTGGTAAAAAAATAGAAAAAGAAAAAAGATTGTTTTAGTGCGTCTTTTGTCTTACCCAAAGGCTTGTTAGGAGAACAAGAGATGACGATAAATTCAACCACAACATGCTCATACAACCACAAGGGGAATTTCATTCCCTCGTAAACAACACCAACCTATGGAAGCCCAAACATGGATGTCAATAAAACTCAATGTAAAAGTAAGAATAGCATATTTGTTGGAATATACATGAGTTACCGTATTATAAGCATGGTCTCTATCAACCAGCAGTCCACACAATCCAAAATCAGTAATGTTTACAGTCGGGTAATATACAAGGTCTCTATCAACCAGCAGCCCACACAAGACAACATCAATAATTTACTACAGAGGTGGTTTATTCCATGCAGTAGATGTAATGGCACAATGGTAGATATGGAATTTTATAGATCAGTTATATATACAGATGCGTCACTGAAAATTACAAAAAAAACTTAATTATAAAGGAATATTGCTATGAATTATTGATCTCTTTATCATTGCTAAACTGATTTCAAGCCATCAAAAAGCTAAAAGATGAATGACACTAGTCCACCAGTAAAGACTGCTAAATACTTATAGAAAATTATGCAAAATTTGAGAGCACATTATCATTGGTAACAATTAGTAGACTAACAACCTGGGTCAACATGACCTCTTCAGCAGACCCGGGCCGGCTCTCCAATATCTCCCAATCTTCTTCAGTTGCCGGTTCTATATTAACTCTAACCGCCTTCGACAGTTCCGGAATTGCTTTCAATTTTACTTTTGTTTTGTCTGGCAATGAGATGCACTCTGCCAACCTCTGGGGTACCTGCACAACTACTTCCCATCATTAAATGCTCTAAATCACATATTAAATTCACACCAAAATTCACCAAATTAAGCGTGCTCCCCAAACCCATCAATAAACCTCTGTCTGAAACCGAGGTTTATCATTATGAATAATACTCGCTAAATTAGCACAAAATTTACCAAATTACCTCGACGAAACTTGATCGGGAGGGAGAATGCGACCATGCGAGAAACCACTTGCGGCCATCTTCAGCTATAGACCTCAGCTCTAGGCCGAGAATCGGAGGCAAGAGAGAGCCTCCGTTCTCTCTCTCTATACCTCTCTGTAGCGTTTGGATGAGAAAGAGAGGCAGCGACACGAAGCAACCTTCTACACCCGGCACCACTCTCACTTCCACCTCCATTTTCGCGCGCGCGCGCTCTCTCTCTCTCTCTCTCGATTCGCCTAAAGCGAAAATTAGATAAAAAGAAAAAGAAGGAAAATTAGAGCTTTGGGAAGAGGTCCAAGGGCAAGGGGACGACTTTGTTCCGGACTCCGTATATTCATTATTTATGTATATATCTATATATAGATTCTCTGTGGCTCTTATTTAGGTCATTTCCGTGCGGTCCGGATTTCCAAATTTAAGATGGCAGAGTTTGCATGGTTTAATATTGTAAGGAGGTTAATAGCTTAATAATTGCGCTCAAACGGAATACTTTTTTTTTTTTCACGACTGTATGTTGCAACATATGTAGGTCGAGTTTAAATTTTAAAAAATGTGGCATGTATAGCTGTACCCATAATAGAACTAGAACTAGAACTAGAACTATGTAGGTTGATTTCAACCAGACGGGTCAAACAATTCTTTCGGGGTATAAAAAGAATTCATTCATGTCCGAAGTAATTAGGACAAATCTCAAACCCTCCAAAATAAAATATAAGAGGAAGAAATGTATAGCATCTCTATCTCTATCTCTGCTACTTATAAATGCACGCATACGAAAGGTGTAAACAATTCATATAAAAGGAGTAAACATGTCATATAAAATGTGTTAAACAATTCTTATATCAATTATGGATCATTGATTTGTGTAATTTGATTTGATCAGTGATCTAGATTAAGGTCAGACTTTTTATAAAAAAAATTAAGTTACTACCAAATTAGCTATTTATTTAAAAGAAAAGACTAAATTATTGATTTTTACCATATCTTTATTGTCTAACATGTAAAATTCTATATGAAACAAAAATAATATCAAAATTTTATTTTTTTATTTGCCCGTATATTGAGGTCATCTTTTGCTAGTATGAGAAGAGATGCGCTTGATTTAGAGATACGTATATGATGTTTAGGTTGATCGATTTGAATTGTTCATGAACAAATTTTCTTTTGATTTATTTTTAATATGTCTCGTAATAGTTCTGGTGAAATTCTTTATCTGCATTTCTTGAATAAATAAAATATTAATATCTGATGTGCTTTTCTTATACTTAATCCTTATGTGTAATTTTGGCATTACGTTTAATTACTTGGCTGCATTCAAGCAGTATTATCTCAAAGACTATTGAATCTAATCTTTAATTATAAAATAAATTTACTTGCACATATATTTAAGTTGTGCCAAAGAATAGATATACTATACATCTACTGTGCAAAAAAAGCTACTCCAGTATTACTTCTACAGTTCTACCTCCGGAAAGTACCTGTAATGTTGTTCGCTGGGAACAATTGATCTGACCTTATCCCTTTCCGAAAGTATTCGTCACTTCGTAACTGAAAGCAAAATCCAAATCATGAGCGCCCGAACAGGAGATACCTTCTAAATAATATCATCTGTGTGTATTTTATGTCGAATCAATATGTTAGTATGTTACATCAAACACTATGCGACACCACGTTTCATGCATATATAACAATGAAACAATCATCAACACATTTCGTACTTTTTTTTATTAACAGAATATATATATATTTTTATGTGATTTATGTGCTTCTTACGTGTTATTGAATAATTGCGGTCACATTTCAAGCGAAGTAATGACAAAATGCAGTATATAGTCTGCATAAATTGTTTGCTACACACATTTAATCATGCTACGTATAAAGCATACATAAAAAATTATAAAAAAACTAAAATGTACACAGGTATGTTTTAGATATCTAATTTTTGCTGTTAATCAAATAACTATCTCAAGTTATGTATGTTATCATTAGAATTCAGAACAAACAGATATCTTTAAAATGATATAACTTATATGCACGTAGGAATACTTGTACCGAACCAAACAAATGCAACTTGTCGGAATACACTTACAAAAAATGTGTGCATTTATTTCATGTTTAATTAATTCGAACCATATATATTTGAAATTATATGACGACCAAATCAGCCACGTATCTTTAAAATAACATCAATTTTATGCAACAAAATTATTACTGCTTATATAAAAATTTACATAAGATACTATTTATAATTATGAATTTATGATACAAACCGTCCCGATGCACTTTTTGAATTCCCTGTGCTTGCAATCTTATTATATATTACTATCACTGTTCCTTATAAAAGTGCAGATCCAAGAGTATTAAACCTCTAGGAAAAATTGGATATAACCCATGCAATCTTCTCCATCTGGATATAACCCCCTCCAATCTTTAAAACTGGAAATAACCCCCTCTAATCATACCTTTCATAGATATAACCCATTCTTAATAATTTTAATCATTTTTTAATGTGAAAAAGGGAACAACATTATTTTCTGACCAAATTGCCCTCCTACCTCGAATCGTTTCAACTTCCTTGTAATATTTGACGATACTGAATTATTCTTCTAATCGTTAAGTCCTTTCCAAACTATCTGATCTCAACGGTCTTTGATTTCGTCCAAGTTCATAATTTTCGTTGTTACCTGAAAGAAGATAAATGAAATTTACCAAATTCAAAAACTTATTTCGTCTGGTATTAACGCTAATCCATTAAAACAAACTTTATTACTCTAGAGAAACCACCTGTCACTTGGATCCTAATTTTGCTTTCAGAAATCTTTTATTGTTAAATATATGCTTGTTTCTTTTAATATTGGCAGTTGTATTTTTATGATGATCAGTAATGTTGAACAAGGAAACAAAATGAAACTATGGAGATTACCAGTAAAATGCATTTTCAGGAAATCACTAGTTGCTTCTCTCTTTTAAATACCTAAAGAAGCCCATTAAATCAACTGTCGGATGAATTTAGACTCATAACATAAGTATTAAATTAAATCTTTATAAATAAATTATTGAAATTCGTAAAAAGGTTTGTCATTGAAATCTTAACATACAAATCAAACAAGCACTGACAAGGAAAAAGTCATAAAAGAAGTCATTGAAATCTCGTCTTCAAACTCTTAGGTTCTTCAGTAGTGAATGAAATATTATTTTGAGAAATTACTTCTTGCAAAATCAAGGATGAGTATGGGTCATCATTTGATTCTCCGTCTCCATTTTTTTTCAAGAGCAAGAGACCACAGATTGCTTTGACTTCGAGGTGCTGGGCTTGTCTTTTGTGGGATTGCGCCCCGGGATCATGCTCTTCTTTAGAAAGAAGATGAAACGTTTTTAGGTAGGAGGGCAATTTGGTCAGAAAATAATGTTGCTCCCTTTTTCACATTAAAAAAAATGATTAGAATTATTAAGAAGGGGTTATATCTCTACTACTTATAAATGCACTTAACAAATCTTGTAATAAAAACCAGATAAAGGTTGTATTATGTCCCTAATATCAAATATTGGTCATTGATTTTGTTGATTTGATCAGATCTGTGGTCTTGATGACTTTATCAGATAAAATACTAGCAATTTATCTGAAACTGGTGAGGCGGTGGGATGTTTCTTAACTGATGAAACGCTACGCTCCGCGTAAGAGGTTCGATTCGCGCAGCGCAGTGCGCACTCTTCATTTTTTTTTCCCTCTTTCACAGCGCTTCATCCATCAAAGATGGAAAATTTTCCTACGCAACAAAAATGGAAATTTTCTGCCGGCAATTGAATCCACGCATTATTTTTTTTTTCCCTGCGCTTACCCTCCCCTCTCAAAGAATTGCTTCTCTCTCCTGTACCAAATAACAATGACTCTCCGGCCTTTTTTGGACTTTTTAGTTGACGGCGCTCCTTCCCCCTTCCGCTCTAGGTTTTCAAAATCGCTCCTCTCTCCGCACTCCATCGAACCGATCGGATGGTCTCTGTATTCTCCATCGCACTGATATGGCAACAAATCTATAAGCCACGCTGCCTCCCTCTATTTCTTTAGGGTTTTTCTTCTAAAATTTTCAACTGAAATTTTTGTTTGCCGCTAACTTTAATTCCCTTATTATTGACAGCAAAATTGAAAAGAGGAGCGGGATTTTCGAAATTTCAATTTGGCGCTTGGATTGGATGGAAACTCCTTCACTATTTAATCGCATCCTCAAATTATTGTTCCCTCTTGCACTGGTTCAGGTTAGCACTATCGATCACATATCTTTTCCCTTTATCCCACTTTCCAGTCAGATTTTGTTAATTCAGTTTATTTTTCGAAATTTCATTAAGGCAATAAGCAATTAAGTAATTTGTTTCACTATTTTTTTTTTCAGGAGGGAAGAACTGTTATTGCTTTGCTCCTAAACGATATCAGGTACATTTGATGCCATAGCTCACGATTTCTTTTAGATCTTCTTTGTTACAGTCGTTTTTATGCTTCACAAATTTGGCCAATGGCTTTTTTTGTACTTGTACAATGTGATTTTGTGCTTTGTTGTTTGTGTTGTAGTTGGCCCACTTATTAGTGCTGATGCTGGTACGTTTGTTATGATTGTAGATAGATAAATAATCATATCAAATCAATAACATAAATTATCTAGAAGGACATTAGATTGTAGTGTCTGATAAATTCCAAACAAAAAATAAATACAAATCACCCGAAATTCCAAAAAAAATAGTGAAACAAATTACTTAATTGCCATTGGCCATAGTATACTTATTTTACCAGTATACTTATTTTAATAATTGTACCAGTATACGTTTCTCTTTTACCAATATACGTTTCTCACTGGTTTAATTTTAGTTGGTCGGAAAAATATCAAATGTTTTTGGTGATCTTATGGTTCATTTTGTGAAATGCTGTATTACTTGAAAGCATTTTAATTTAAGCATCATGGGTTTTTTTTTTTCAATTGTTTAATTAAGATTCTTCTCCAGTTGTAAAGAGTTCTAAGATGTCCTTTGCCTCTTAAAAAATGCATCTAGATTCTTGGAATTGTAATGGGGTAAGGGACTTTATCCTGCATTTTTTTTTAACGGAGAGGATTGGGAAATGGGAATTCTTCCTCTTTTAGAAGTAATTATCTGGCACCTTTAGAAAGGTCCTTTTCTGGACCATTTCTAATTTTCAATCGATTCTTCTTTTGTGATTAGAATACATTCCTTTATTATAATTGCTTATATTTACTTGGTAAAAGGTTGAAAGCGCACATCCCCTCATGTGGAATTTTCTGCTTTGCATTCAATTTCACGTTGTATATGATCTATTGCATTTTAGAAAAAGTCCAAAGTTTTTTTTTTATATATCTAATTGAGTGAGATAGAATCATAGAATGCTTTAGTTAATGATGACTTATTCAGCTACTTGTAGGCACCGTCACACTTTTTCCTGTTTTGTTAGTTCAGTATCTCTACAAACAGTAACTGAGAGCGTGAATGGAGGAAAAATAAAGTTTACACAATAATTATATCCATCATCTGGTAGGGATATCTAGAAAGTAACACGAGTCAACTTAGATTTAAGGCTGGGAATGGTGAAACAATGAGAACTTAAAAAATAGTAAAGAAAAATGTTTTTAATTTCCCTTTGCTTCTTTAAATAACAAAAATTGCAACTTGAGGAATGAGTGACTTAACAAACATCCATGTGAATTAGGTTGCCATAAAACAGTACAGATTCCCTATGGCAGGTATAAGCACAGACCAACCTGTAGTTTTTCACCAATAGGGAGACTTTACAATTTATTTTCATTAATAGGACTCGTACAAAGGAAATTGGCCTGGGATCGGGCTCCTGCCCATTATGACGAATTCAGTGGTCACCCAGGCCAACCTTGAAATTCAATGTAGATCAGATTGTCCAAATCATTCTAACCTTAATTTATGAGTATGGAAGCCTGGGCAGCAATTTTTGTCATTGAGCAATCTAGACAATTTATTCTAAATGAATAGCCTGTATTTGTCCACAAACTAATTATGTACAATTGGAGTGGAACTGAATTAGTGAACACTCATTTATTTTTTGCTACCTCTTAGGTGTTGAATACTATGGCGCCTATATCGAAACTTAGCCACCGCTTGTATGCAATTAGTGATCAGTCAATCCCTCCAAACATCACGAATGCTCCTATGATTTTCCTGGTAAATGCCTATTTCATGTTTCAAAACAAAATGCTATCAATAATATCAGTCCCTTTTTATTTAATATTATATTAATTAGTTCTTTATTTGTGCTTAGATGCAACCACTCCATCCCTTATACACTGCGGAGGATAGAAATGGACCAGAAGGTGGTAATATTTTGCATTCCAACGGAGGTGTTAGTGAAGTTCAACATAGATCTCCAAGGTACAACTTTATACTTGAAGAAACTTAATTAGAAAGATTGCTATGTAGGACCTGTAAATTGAAAGTTGTATGTGGTACATATTTTGAGCAGATGTTTTCATTATGTAGATTGCAACGTAGGAATGTGCTGTCATTGGAGCAATTGGCAGAAAAGTTTTCTGTACCAATCAAGGATGCTGCCGATGAGTTCAAGTTATGTGTGACGACACTTATGTTAAGGTGCGAGAACTGGGTTTTGAGAAGTGGCCATTTCGAAGGCTGCAAAGTTTGGAACATTTAATTGATGATTTGATGGAAATGAAGCCTTCTGGATTTCAATATGCAGTTGCTGGGATTAGGCAAGAGATCGAAGCTATCAAATTAAACCCATCCTTAGACATTACGGATGAAACTAAGGTCCTCCGGAAACAGATGTACCATCTGAAAAGCAAACGCCGGAGGATGGAATAGAGGGTTGTTGGTTTCAGTTGTCTTGGTACCTACATTATGAATGTGTTTTAAATTTATATATTTGACAATGTTAGTTTATTTTACTTCTACTACATGCTTGGTTGTATGGGTTGATATCTATGACTTGATGTGTGCTTTATTTTAATAATAATATAATGCAAGATATCTATGACTTGATGTGTGCTTGATTGAGGCTTAGTTGTCATTGTTAGATTGTTTTTAGTCATAGGGTGTAATTTATTACCTTTGTCTTCTGTTTTTCGAGTTTTAGTTGTCAACTTTGTGTACAAAACATGCTGCCCTTGTATCATGCAAAAACCAGCAAGAGATGTATACATGCTAAGTGTTCACAATTACCTTTCATGCCCCTACAAAATGAGAAATATCTCATGTACCTGCATAAGATTATGGAATTTGTTGTATATATGTTCCCTATTTACTTTACTGGACTTGTTTTCTTTTTCCATTGCTTGGTCATAAAGGAGGCCTTGTTTTGAAGGGTTGGGAAGTTTCTCATTTTGTAGGAGTTTCATAAATATACTGTTTAGCTCGTATCAGTGCCAAGCATGATCTTTTCTGTTATTATAAGAGAACAGTTGCCTTAAGCCCTTAAGTAATTCTACATTTCATTACTAAAAGCTAGATAATTCTACATTTCATTTTGAGGTATGGAAGGAGACGGCTGGCCTCATTGATATTGATATCATATATGTATTGTTAATAACTTTCTTTTTATTTTCCAATTACTGCATCCTATTTATAAAATTTCTATAACTGGCCAACATCATGAGGGAATCATAATTAATGTAAATCACTTGACTGTGTGTCAAACGTTTCTAATTGATTTCCTTTCCTTACCAGCATTTGATATAATTTATTTTGAGAGGGAAACGATATGTTAGATCAATAAATGTTATTATTGGCCCTCCTATATGTATGCTTGTTTTGTTTCTGAAAATGGTCGGAAGAAATGATTTGTTTGATGCTGATATCCTTTGTATACAGGATACAATTTTCAGTATATTAAAATTCTTTCTCCTAAAGAAACGCATGCTTCTCCTCCTAAACTTTCCTTTTAGATGATAATCTTCAATTTCTTACCATATTAATTATCACGCTACATCCTTGCACTTTCTGAAAAAAAAAATGATATCAATAGGAAAAATCTTATTACATAAACGGAAATAAATCACATGTTAATTTTGAAATTGATATTGATATTGTTCATTAACAGATAAATGGAAATATAACAAGCAATTCACAATTGATAAACATGAAATAATTTTTGTTTAGATTAGTTTGGCTTTGTATTTTGTTTCTGTCATTGACTACGTTTTTGAAATTTCTCTCATACCACACTCACACATGCACTCAATGTATAAAACTATCTTAATTTTTTTATTTTTTTTATTATTTTATTTATTAAATATTAATAATAATTATTAATTTTTACAAAACAGGTTTCCGTCATCAATGTTCATTACAATTGGGGAGCAGGAGCGCTTCAATATATTGTCATGTTGTATTATTTTTTTTTGATTGGGAGATATTATTGAGAAACAATATTTTTTCAATGAATTATTTTTTTTAGTGTTCACATGTCTGTCTTTATTGTTTATTTATTTAAACCGTTCAATATTACTGCTACATTCAGCGTCGATCAAAACAACATTAACCTTAACTATTGAATATTGAAAGTAGACAACATATCTGTATCAAATAAGAATTTTTTTTCACATATCGCAGATATCTGCCCACACATTTGGGTGGGCACTGCTGCTAGTCTATGAAAGGTATGATTAGAGGGGGTTATTTCCAGTTTTAAAGATTGGAGGGGGTTATACCCAGATGGAGAAGATTGGAGGGGTTATACACTTTTTTTTTTTTTTTAAGAACAAAACGGATATCTTTAAAATGATATAACTTATATGCACGTAGGAGAATACTTGTACCGAACCAAACAAATGCAACTTGTCGGAATACACTTACAAAAAATGTGTGCATTTATTTCATGTTTATTTAATTCGAACCATATATTTTTTAAATTGTACGATGACCAAATCAGCCACATATCTTTAAAATAACATCAATTTTATGCAACAAAATTATTACTGCTTATATAAAAATTTACATAAGATACTATTTATAATTATGAATTTATGATACAAACCGTCCCGATGCACTTTTTGAATTCCCTAGCCAGGTGCTTGCAATCTTATTATATATTACTATCACTGTTCCTTATAAAAGTGCAAATCCAAGAGTATTAAACCTCTATATCTAGCATGTATACACTTTTTTTTTGTGTTGTTCGATCAATTTCATCTATGGTTGTATATCAACTGACAAACGAAAACGTAATATATATATATTTTGGTCTTCCATCTAAAATAGAAATAATATTGATTAAAATATTAATTGTTTCTCTATTTTAGAAAAGAACAACACAAATAGAAAACTTTTATACCTATAATTTTTCAAATATTTTTGTTATATAGAAATACAAATATTTCTATTAAATTACGCTTTCCATGTTGATGCGTTTGTTTTAATTTTTATTGATGTATAAATACTTTTTAAATTTTTTATTTACCCACACATTGGATGAGTACGTTTTCTAGTATGAAATAAATAGTTCCGAAATTGCAATTTTGGTTTTATTTTCAAAATTGCTAATACAAAAAAAAAACAAATTTTCGACAACAATGTCTACCTATACTGTTTTACTTATGCTCTGATTACAGCAACAAATCTGTACAAATGGGAAAATTTAATAGAAAAGTATTTACAATAAATACTTTCCTCATTCGATTTCCCTAGTCTCAGTGTGATTATGTGAAACCCGATCATAAGAGTCGACAGTAAAAACTTGCTAAACAAACCTTATCGCGAACGTTTCGATTTGTATCCGTATCTATATAATTTATTTGTAAATAATTTTATTTGCATCTATATTAGTAAAAATGCTACGAATAAGGTACGATAATTTTTATTTTCTTACAAACATACAAAATATCTGATTGTTTTTTTTGCATTTGAAATATTAATTTATTTTCTTTTTTAAAAATACTATCCCTTATACAAATATCAAATAATGTATAAAATTATTTTTATTTTAAAAAAACTTATTTTATAAGTCCAAACTATTTATTTTTTTATACATCAGACTGTTAAATAATTTTGAAAATTGTAGCCTACGATATATATTTTAGCATTAATTTTGTTATTACGATATAAGATACTTATTTTATTTACATTTACTCGACATTATACATTTCATGTCATTCTTCAAGGTTTTGTGAATGCACAAGCCAAAAAGTAAGAGTAAAGATAAAAATTAACGGAAAAAAGAAAGAGAACACATCTGACACACAAACAAGTGACAACAAATTGAGGCGGATCTACCCGTTATTGTCCCACAAGCAATCGAGCCCAATAACGAACTATCCGGCCCATCGTAGCTGTCTTCCAATTTCCATTCCACTCGCATTCCGGCTCGAAACGCCAGATATCCTGAAACCGGTTCTCTCCAGCCCTCGATCCTGCTGGTATAGCACGGCGTCTCCACTCTCCAGCAAGCTTGTTCCGTTCCGTGCTGGAACGGCATATCAGAAGCTGTTTCTGAAAACCAACCACTTCCATGTCAGCTCAGGTCTAATCGCCTTGTCAGTTGTCAGAGCTCCAACCAACGGTGGCATAAGGAGTATTAATCTCTCTACATCTTATCTGCAAGGTACTAAGCTAATTAATTTTTCCTTTTTTTTGTCGTTTCTTTATTTTATTTTTTATTTTTTGAAATAGAGTTATAAAGTTCCGTTAAAAAAAAAAACAAAGTGTTAAGGCTACTCGGTTTATATCTTTATCATCGGAAGTGCGGTCTTTTAGTCGAATTGCTGGTTCTTTAAATTTGGAATGATTGATTTTTATCATGAAACATGGAGCATTTTGCTTTTGCAACCGAAGGAAAACTGGTAAATTGAACTTGGTACTCCAGGTTTAGCTTGAGGATATATGAATTCTTAAATTCTGGGGTTTGTGCATTGAAGTGAGAAGCAATCAGGACTTTGACCATTTATCTATAGATAAAAGAAAAAAAGTTGGGAGGAATGTTCTTCACTTATAAAAATTGTCATCTTTCTTGCAATCTTTCAACAACATTTTCATTTTGGCCCAAAAATAGAATGGAATACAGAATACTAATCACTCAAGGCTCTGATTTCTGCAAATAATCCAGATTGACCTAATAGAAATAGTAGTTTAATCTGACGTGTACTGTACGGCATCTACTTGTGTTTGTCACTTCCCTCAATTGTTCAAGTATTAAAAAAAGAAAGCCTGATTAAGAGTCAGAAAGAACATTCATCTGCAATCTAGGATATTGCAGGGACCACGTCACATATAGAATCCTGGATAGATGTCTCTAAATAAAAGGAAGGTTATAATTAGGTTAATTGTTTGTATTCATTAGATTTGTTATCAGATCATGGCACAAGAAATTATTAGATTTGTTGAATGAAGTTATAGTTACATATATACATGCATATAAAATTACTGCCGTTGTGCTTCCACCAGCACAAGGCCATCCAAAAGATTACTAATTATTACTTAGTAATATACATATGCTATATTAACTTAAGAGTTCATTTACCATTCAGTATCGAACTGGTACAGGTTAAGAACTGGCATGATTACATGAATGGCAAAAACTATGAAAGATTTGATCTCAAGTATCTTATTCAACTGATTTACATACTCCTAGAATCTAATGCAACTCAAACGATTTGCCCAAAAAAAAAAAAGAACCTGACATTTAATGTTGGATTTGCAACGAGGAGTAAATCTGGAAATTTTTAGAAGATTTCACAAGTTGAGAAACTTTTTTATGATTGGAAGAGCTGTCAGTGTTTAGTTTCTCTCTGGACACACCGACCTTCACTTCTTTAATTGGTAATCGTTCCTTTTGTCTATTCCTTCCCTCATGGTATCAATGAAGATAGAGATCTAGGGTTAATGATGGCTTTTCAAGCATCTTTTTCATTATTTGAAGTAAGTTCACAATATTCCATTTAGATGTAGATGATTTTGTAATTTTGCTGAATACTTCAAATTAATTTATAAACACACTACATAATCCACTTCGT
This sequence comes from Rhynchospora tenuis, assembly GCA_027725995.1. Lineage (NCBI taxonomy): Eukaryota > Viridiplantae > Streptophyta > Magnoliopsida > Poales > Cyperaceae > Rhynchospora > Rhynchospora tenuis. The sequence goes on from CM050889.1 coordinate 85,473,580, forward strand.
TTGCATTTTTATTTCTCATTTTTTTTGCTGTAACAAGGGTTATAAAGTTAATTGACGTATAAACTAACCTCTTTTCCTCTGTTGCTTTATAACAAGATACAATTGAGGAACTGACTGTCTTTATTGAACTTACAAGCAAAACAGGTACTGCCATTTTGATTTATTTATTTTAGTTTTCTTCCCAAGTGTTAATCTAAATATTTGACGAGAAGAAATTTCAAATTATACAAGACAGGCACAACCTGCTATTTTCCTTTTTTTTTTTTATATATATCTGCGATGTTGTTATTCATTTTCAATGTTTTATCGTTCAACCTAATCAAATTACTGTAACATTCTCTCTATTGATTTACTGCTAACTTCTTATATGAGATTAGGCCCATGTAAAATAAATGAATTAAGGAAACGCTGAAAGTGACTACTTTTTACATTTTAGACTTCTTATTTTTTTTTTTAAACTGCAGTGCAAAATAAGATGCCCAATGCTCCATAGTTGAATTTTGTCTATTTTATCCTCCCAACATCTTAGTACAAGATTACAAAATTACACATTAAGTAATTGATGTGAACAGACTGTTGCTATTTCCCTGTTGCTTTATCTTATTTTAGTTAACTGTAAGAATAGTAACAAAGAAATCAATGCTCCATAGTTGAATTTTGTGCTCCTTTTGAGTAGGGGTGTCGGATGATGACAATGGCAACCTGAATGCCTCATTTTGTTTGCCGTTCCATTTCGACAAGGTATGTACTGGAACAATTCGTTAGCTGTTCCGTTTGGATGGAACATGGCGGAATTACTCAATTTCAACTGTATTACACACAAACGTATGATGAAATACGTTTCGTTTACCGTTCTGTTTTGAAAACGAAATGAAAATTTCGTACAGTTGCGTATTCAGTTGGCACGGAACGTGCACGGCACGCGGTAAACGGTATACCGTCGCCAGGCCTACTTTTGAGGGAACACCAATTAGTAACTTCAAAATGCTCTAGTGGAGCACAATTTGTTCTTAAATTTTGGGTTTTCGTGACCATGAATGCAGAATTCATTGTTAGACTAATTCCGTGTGATATTCCTTTTTCTTTGGCGATAATGATAGGAGCAAAGAATAATTTCAAATTGGACATGCTGTATCAGTATGCATGGCTTCTAAAATTGTTTGATGCTGTTTTGCTTATGGGAAGTAGCAATCTGGGAATAAATTTTCTGGTTCCTTTCTGACTTCGACGTTGCCTCAATTTCAAAGCTGCCTACAATAACTTTGGTTGTTAGTTTCAAAATTGATTTCTTTGTTTTTGAAAATGTTATTTATCACTTTGTGTCCAGCAAAGAACATCTCTGGACTGGAAATGATGGTTTCTAACTTTCTATGTTCATCGAACTTTTAAGTATAGAACTATAGTAAATGAATTATATATTCTTTTAGACTTTTTGTACGTTATACTTGCGTTGCTTCAAGTTCATTAGAATGAGTCCTAGTCTGATGAGCTTATTTGTAAGAAGAGGTTGATCATGCGAGCTTCCAGCTTCTTGTAATTTTTTCCCAACAGTTTATTAGGAATAAATTTGAACTTAGAAATCACTTCCATCTTAAGTTTTTATCAGGTAATTGCGAGAGCAAATAGTTGATAAATTCCATACTGTTGAAAGTACATATATTTTTATAAAATATATTCCAAATTTCATAATTGATTTCACATTATGCACCACATACACATAGATTATGCTTGTAATGCCGGATATCAATTTAATTTTTTATAACGCTTTTTAAAATTATTGAGGAATTTTTTTTGTCAATAATATATTCTATTAACCGATCAAAAGCAGTTTTAAACTCCAAATTCGCCATGTGAATTAATCAGCCTTTCAATAAGCCGGCACGCAAAGAGCTGCAACGGGTTTGGCAGATCATAAATGGATGCGGATTGGGGTATATGCCGATGATTGTCACAAATCCAATTGCGGGATGACATAAAATTTGCATTGATGGTCGAATAGTATAGTGCAAGAATAATGTTTTCAGATTAGTATACGAGAATAGGGTGATAAGACTACTAACTATAAGCAGTGTGGGAAATATGTTGATTTTGTACTACTATTTAAAACAATTCATATTGTTTGAGTTCTATAATTCAAATTAATTGTAATTCGAAGAATAGATGCATTATTATTTTTATAAATATCGAGTTAATAAAGTAGCGTGAATTTGACGCTATTTTAGAAAGGGAAAAATTACATTTAAATTCAAATGACAATAACAGCTCATACTTTAGTGCCGTGGTTTATGGGATTGACATCAACTCGTACTTCAGATAAATGAACAGGTCCCAAAATAAATATGGAATTGTTCAAAGTAGAATCAAAGACAGACGGATCAAATTGAAGAGCTGAGCCTCTGTTCTGTTGAGAGTTGATCAGACGGCTCAGGTGATTATACCTAACCCACCACCTTTTATGAAAAGATATATTCCATGGGGACCATACTGTATGGTTAATACTCAGCTACTTGTAAGTCTCATATATATTCCACTCTCTCTTTATAAGGAAGGCATCCATTCTCTTACACACCCACATTTTATTTTCATTATCTTTCTCTCTATTGCACTTTACAAATTACACATATTGGCAAATATTCAACCAAGAACATTTAGTTTCAACTGTTGGAGAAATGGCTTCTCCTCACCGCAAGGGTTCAAACATTGAAGGAATTCTCGATGTAATTTCCTATAATACTTTTTTCTTTCACCAAATTTCTAATAGTTATTTACTTAACACACAATTGGTTAAGCAATTGTGATTTTAAGGAGAATTAATTAATATATTTGGGCAATTTCGCTGCTAGATAGTATTAAAAACCTTTTTAATCAGCAGAACTACAAGAGATATTTTCCCCAAAAAAATAAATAAAAATGCATGTGTTTGATATCAACCTGAGCCTTGTTACCACACACTAATTCATCTCCTTTTTCTTTTCTTTATTTCTTTACCAACTTTCATTTTTTTTTTCAACTATTCTAACTCTTGGCATAACCCCCATAATTATTTGAACATTTTGCCTCTCTTTCTAGGTTAAACGTGATAAAGTGACTGTAAGTCCCCTTGGACTTGATATAACCTGGGGAGGAGATAGTCGCTATTGGCGAATTGATGCGTAAGCCTTAATTCCTTTATGCTCTTTATTTACTTTCCTTCTATTCTCAGTTTGCTCTTCTTGTTGATATATAGTGCACTATTTATATTTATAAATCCACTAATCAACTGGTACTGGTTTAGATTCTATCAATCTACAGAGGCGTTGATAGTCATTCTACTGATTTCCAATATCAATACATGTACAATATAGGAAAATAGCAGAAAGATCAAAGATCTACCATCTATAAAGGTATTTTAAATTTATGTAACAACTCGCTTGAGCATGTTCTAGAGAGTAAATAATTCTGAGGGAATATGTAGAAATAGCTTGGTTCACCTCATGATAGAGTATGGCGGGAAGAGAAAAATTAGAGAAAATGGGAGGGGAAAAAAAATGCAGCTGCCGGCATGAGGTTAGCGGGAAGCAGAGGATAATTGCAAAGAAAATACACTATGAAACTATAGAAAAACGAGAAAGCTCCTGCTTGAGATTGAATGCCTCACTGCCCTCACATGATTAGCTACATTGGATTGTTCAATGTAATCCAATTCAAGATTCGAATAATTCTTCTGGAGGCCGACATGAATTTCAACCTTTAATTAGATATTAATCTTCAGCCCTTTAAAACTAGAGCATCAAACTTAATCTGTCAATCGTTTGTAGTTTAATACCGATTAAAAATGTTGTTCTCTGCATTGATAGGAGATAAAAATGATATATATGAAGAATGCTTGTGACCGTAAAAAATATTTATATCAAATGTCACTGTTCTAACCTATTTTGATGCAGTTTTCCTGATGAATTACATAGACCTTTTTGGTCCAAAATGCTATTTTACCTTTTTTTTTTGGTCAACACGTATGAAATTTATTTATAATTTCATAAATATAATCGCGTTCAATTTGATATCTCATTATATGACATATGTGAATCAATTTTGTTTCAACAGACGCTATGTGGAGCTCATACAAGTGTGCTGGCTTGAAGTGAATGGGTCAGTAGAGATGAAACATCTAGAGAAATCTACCAAATACAAGCTGGAGTTCAAAATTAGGATGAAACCAGATGCATTTGGCTGGAATGACAGCCCGGTATACATCATGGCAATGCCAGGCAAAAAGGCAAAATGCATATGGGCGAGTGTTGATTTAAGCCGAATAAAGAAGTCGGAACAAGAAAGCTCTCTCATACCACCACGTCTCGAATTTACTACCCCAGGCCCAGAATCCTTCCATGAAGATGACAGGATGTCCTTCGGCCTCTTTGAGATTTGGAAAGGGAGGTGGAAAGGAGGTTTGGTGATAGAAGGCGTGATAATTTCACGAGCTTGATTGTTGATGATAATTTGGGTTGCGAGAACGTTTATCTACACATTCGCAATGTTTTATGGCTAGTCCATCAGCTAGTTACGCATTGCAATCTGAAAAGAACATATTAATTAATGTTTGATGAATAGTTGTCTTAAAGTAATGTTGTGGTTTTTATTATTGGGGATGTGAATAAAGAGAAACAGAATATTTGTCTGTTATATAAACATTTCAGTGATTAGTATTGTACTCGAGTGATTATTGACAAGGTTTGTATTTTCTATTTTTCTTACAATGCTGGTTTATATTAATGTTGAGTTCTTTCTCCTCTTACTTCTTTTTTCAATCTACAATTCGGCGGAAGAGACAAGGGGCACCCTGACAACAAATTATTAACATAAAAAAGGATAAGATAACTATCCTCAATATATCATTCCACAAAAAAGGAAAAAAAGAACCCATCAAGTTTGACCCGCCGTATTTAGAGAGGCATGGATTTTTGATGTAAAATTTATCTTTTTTAATTTGTATCTCATGAAGCTTGAACCCGTTGTGAAAAATGGTAGGGTTACCGTCTTACCGACCATTTTGTGCATCAAGTATTTATACCTAGAACAATAATTATACATACTGCGGTATCTATTTATACTAACTACTAATCAATTTATAAACATGCATGACGTCTCAACGTGTTGATTGGCACATAAAATTGTAATAGAATATATTATTTATACCAATCTATCTAGCTATTGATATTTATGCCCATGGGCCATTTTCAAAAAAAAAAAAAAAGCTATTGATATCTACTATAAAAGAAGCTCACAGTTGTGCTGCTAGATTAGAATAATTTCCCCAGACCAAACTCAAAAACCATCAAAGCCAATTGCAAAAGTTAAAATGGATGCGGATCAAAATATATGCGTGTTTTCTAAAACCCAACCCAAACAGACCTAATTAGCAGCCGAAAGCTAAAAGCAATTCGGCAACTAGACCAGAGATGCTCAGCTTTGTGAATATAAGAAGATTGATAAAGATTGCCGATTTGGTATCAGCTTCTATTCTATTTTGAACAAAAAGGAGCCATTTAAATAGGAATCGGATGAAGAGTATCTTTTGTCTTTTAGAAATTGAGGGGGCATGTCTGAACTCTTGACATACTAGACAAAGAGTATCATAAAAAAGGAGCCATTTTAACAAGAGTATTTTATTTTTCGAACCGGATAAAGAGTATTATACAGAGAGCTGAGGGGCTCTGTCTGAACTCTTGAGATATAATCCGGCGCGTTTAGTGCTTGTACCTAATTAATTAGCCCCCTAAATCTTTGATGGAAATGATAATATATACATGGGACTAATGAATTGTTAATCAGTACTTTGCTAATTGCTATTTATTAATGTTAAATTCCATTACACAGAATGGACTCTTCACTTCTTCAAGTGCGTATCATACGCTCTCTAATACGGGTGTTCAAGCTTGGTTCTATCCTTTCCTCTGGAAGATTAAGACACCACCCAAAGTGAAACTTTTTCTATGGCTTTTGATACTTGATCGTCTACTCACTCAACAAAACCTCATCAAAAAGGGCTGGCCTGCTTCGACTTCCTGTCCCAGCTGTAATACAGGTGCTATTGAATCTGCAGACCATCTTTTCCTGCATTGCCCTTTCGCGATTAATGTTTGGACACAGATACAAATCAAATTCAGGATACCTACAGTTAACTTCACGTTGGATCGATGCAATTTTTGGCTCACTATTAGGAGGTCACGTATCAAAAATTGGGATATCATTTGGGCCGCAATGTCCTGGAACTTATGGAAGACGCGCAACAAAAGAATTTTCTCAAGTTTAAATACTCATCCAGGGCTACTGCTTAACACAATCTGCGAAGATATTGATGCGTGGATTCAACATGCTTAGTTCTTAGTTATTTTGGTTCTTAGCTTCTTTTTTTTTTCCTTTTTCCTTTTTCTTTTTTAATTTTTTTTTCCTTTTTCCTTTTTCCTTCTTGTACTTTACCACCTTTGTAATTATATACATATTTTTTTAATAAAATTACTGTCGGAGTGGTGATTGCCACCTGACCCTCAAAAAAAAAATGTTAAATTCCATTTGGCACGCTATCTTTTAAGAAAACGTCCGTCGTTTTTTGGGCCTAAAAATAAAAAAATAGCATATTCCAACCCAAACCCCTCGAAAGAATAAAAACAACGGTAATTACTACTCTTCATCCAACTAATTACCATCCACACCATCCACGGGCTCCAAACAGGTCAGGTTGGGCCCAGTGACTGATCCAATCTATTTATATCTCTCTAAACCTCTTCTCTCACTCCAATCCCCCTAAACCCTAGCCGCAGAACCTATTTTCTTCTCCAGCCACTGTTTCACTCGCCACTCCGCCTCCTCTTCCTCTAGCTACCGCCTCTGTTGCTCGGTGCCTCCGTCTGACGCGCCTTAAAGCTCCACCGAGGATGTATTCAAGTCGCCGTATAAAAGGATCCCTTCGCATCGCTCGTTCTCGGCATCAATCTGGCCCCGATCTGTCCCATGCAAGACGCCACCTCTCTCATCGCCTACTTGACTACTCGTGAAAGAACTTTGAGCAGAGAAAAAAAGTCGCAAGAAACTCAAGCATTTGAAGGTATTCACCACTCTTTATGATCTTAGATCTCGTTCAATACATGGTTTTGCATTATACAATTCTTCTAACTAAAGGAAATAAATTATTCAACTTGATTGTTAGTAGTTATTCAACCTGGCTTCTTTTGGTGGCAACTTGGCAGTCACGGGTAGATGGATTTAGAGGATAGAAGCTACAGTCGAGGCAGATGGATTTTGTAATTTGTAAATTTTTCTTAATATGAGAATTGATCATTGTTCGAGATCAGATGATTTTCATTTTTTTTATGTTTATAATAGTGGATGTTATTATTAATGGATGTTATTATTAGTAGAATTGTTTAGTTTGTTACAATAATGGATATTATTCTTAATAACTGATCCAGTGTTCACTAAATTGCATGGTCATTAAAACGTGTTTGATCACAACTAATTGAACACACAAACAATGTTAATTGAACCCTTAACTAGTTTAATTGAACACAAAAATTACAAAATCAAATTTCTGCTTCAACTAACTGAACACATAAACCTTCAAATTAATCCCTTAACGTGTTTAACTGAGCACAAAAAACTACAAAATCAAAATTCTATTGCAACTAATTGAACACATAAATATTTAAATTCATCCCTTAACGTGTTAAACTGAAACAAAAAAATACTAAAATTCAATTCTGAGATGCAACTAACTGAACACATAAACGTTTAAGTTCATCACTTAACGTGTTTGACTGAACAAATAAGTATGAAAATTTGATTTTAAGATGCAACTAACTGAACACATAACAAGTTTAACTCAACCCTTGACGCATCTAACTGAACACAAAAATCCGTCCATTTGATGACGTCAGCGCGAAAAAAAAATAAAAATTTTTTTTCGCATAAAAAAAATGATGACGTCATCACGCAGAAATAGGATTGTTGGAGCGTTCCTGGAGCCCAATTAGGCCTAATTAAGCCTGTGGATGATAATGGATGGTAACCAAATGGATGGTGTATATTATTTCTAAAAAACAACTACAATAGCCATAACAATACATATTTTTTTTCTTCAAAAAAGAAAATATATAGGATTTTTTATTTTATTATAATAACAAAAATATTGTTGTCGTTGCAATAGGTTGGGTTCCAATACATAAAAAGGACATCCATTAATCGTTACTAATTTGATTACATGGCTGTCGTTTAAAGAGAGTTTATTTTTTTTTTTAAGAAGGACGTGCTATATATTTTAATACATCGACCATATAACATTCTAGCAAATTATTAAATTATTATGAATTGAAAATTCTGAATTATTTATGGAGAATTGTGTGCATGGTCTTTAAAATTATCTTAAGGCTTCAAATGTAGATCCTGGATATATTTCTGTATGTACTATGGTTTATTTTATTAATTACAGAGTTATAATTTATAAATGAATAAAATAATTAGAAAAATAACATAATCAATTAATAGTATCCAAGGGAATATTCGTTGTGATTTGCGAATTGCGATGGGGTTTTTCTATACGAAAATTCAGAATTTGACATCTGGCGAGACCGAATAAATTTGAAACGTAAAAATCCCAGAATATACACATTGCTGACGTGACAAGTTCCCATAACTTATATTTGCAGATTTTTTTTTAATGGAAAAGTTGTTATCATAATTTTTTTAAGACTCGGCTAACGTCATTAGTTGGATTTTAATATGGATGTTTTACATATAACCATTATTTATTCAGTTAAATAAACGACGCGTGATATTCAAATTTATAGACTTTTTGTGAAGACCAAAACTACCAAATTTAATCATTGGGTTTATATATTCCACGTTTTAGAAAATAAAATATTAATCATGTGCATAGTGCATATATACTAGTAGTAATAATCAATTAAATTCGTTTGAGAGCTTTCTCAACTTTCATCCTGACGGTTTATCTACATTAATATTCGTGCAGATCGGAAGCGCTTAGTTCCCATCCCACTTGACTTCCCAGAATCCACTAATTTCTCCGTTAAAAACCTTTTGCTCCGTCCGTACCTTCCGTCAAAGTATAACTTGTGAATTTTCTTTCTAAACATACCGGTGGCGGTCAGATTTATGAATGTATATGTGTACAAACTAGACCATTTAAGGCATTTAAGAAGAAAATTAGTTAGGGATCTGATCTGGCCGTCCATTTCTGAGATGTGCGATTTAAATTGCTAGACTCTTTGATGAATTTTTACGGTTAGAAATAGTAAGTAACAAATATATATGAACTGTTGATTTTCAATCAGATGGTTTTATGGAATCAGACCGTTAAAATAAAAAGTTGGCAAAATTTGGACAACCGAAAATGGTATAAAGGCATAAAGCATATCCCCTTTGACTACTAATTAAAGAATAAAGAAAAAAAATGTATTCTGCACCAATTTTAAAATCGATCTAAAAGACTCGGCCCGTTGGAACTCTCTAGTCGTCCGAAACTCCGAATCATCGAAAATTATTACGTGTCTTCATCTCCGCCACTCTGCGCAACTTAATTAATTGAGAAATTATTTGCAGGGTCAAAAGTGAAAACTTCCGGGTTCATACAAATAAATTAATTTTAATGGACAGATAAGAAAACTCGGAAATGATTTGGTTGCTTGTTGTCTAACTTTGAGAGTACCCAAGTTTTCTTTCTTCTCCTCTCCGACTCTTAACTCCAACTCCCTTACGAAAAGTACTCTCCATTTTTCCTTTCATATATTCAACAATTTTGCCTTCTTGTCCCCACTTCTGAAAATTTAATTCCTCTCTCTCTCTCTCCCTCTCTCTCTCAATTTTTTTGAGATCAATTTTGGCGGATTTAGCTCTCTCTCTCTCAAAATCTCTCCTCAATTCCGCGCCATCTCCATCTGCTCTTCGATTATAAGGTAGGCACGTTATTAGAATTGGTTTAGCACTTAGCATTGCTTGTGGTACTTTTGTTTAGCACTTCGGTGTTCAATAACCTTCTCAGTAGGTGATGAGCATTTTGCGTTTTATCTGGTATAATGGTTTAGTTAGACCCTGGACTGATCAAATTAGGGTTCCATTTCTATCTTCTTCTCTGAACAGTTGAGATTTGATTAATGGGGTTGATCTTGATTAATTTATTGTGAAATCAGCCCTCATTGTCCTCAGCCATTGAGTTTATCAGGTAAATTATTGTTATTTAGGTGATAGAATCATATATATCTGATTGCTGCAAAAAGATTTCTTATATGGTAGCTTGTTGCGCCTTAATTAACTTCAAAATGGGAGGCAAAGGACATCAAAGTCTGTTTAATAACATAACGTCTTATTTCTTTTTCTGATCTTTTACTAATCCTCTTCTCTAGGTTTTCAACAACAGATGAACAGTGATACGCACTCAATTGGGCCTCTATTAAACATGGACCGAGTGCGGACTATCTTGACCCATCCATACCCATACCAGCTGGAGCATTCGAAACATGCCATAATTGCTGTTATTCTTGGATGGCTCTTCTTTTTATCTTCTGATAATTTGCACACGATTATTCAAAAGTTGGATAAGAATTTTAAATGGTGGTCAATGTACATATGCTTGTTTGGTTTTTTCTATTTTTTCTCTTCACCTTTTATGAAGAAGCCGATTAAACCAAGCTACTCGAATTTTAGCCGCTGGTAACTCTTCTCTTTAAACTTTGAGTAATTTTATTTTATTAATCTCTTTTTGTTGTGTTTTGATACAGTTTTCTGAGAAAAGACTATGAATGCAAAATTGAAATTTGACCAAAATCTAATATTAGATTTCAATTAAACCCTAATGAAGATGTGAGACTGAATTATAACCCAACAAAATGATATAACGTTCATTACTAGTTATTATTTCAGCACTTCACCATGCTGGCACTTGATATAGAATTGTAATGAGAAAACTGAAAAGGAGAAGTGCATGCAAACCTTAATGGTGATGGGCCTGACCCAAGTTGTGCAGGGCCTGATCAGTATATTAGGTAGTTATGCCTGATGCATACAGACTCCACCCACACACTAAAAAGTATTAGGGATTCATCCTTAAATTTGAAAACATAGGCAATGCATGCAGATCACCTGCACACACATGCCAGAAGGTCCATAACACAAACCTATACATAGATGCACACCAAGTTAGTCTATACATTAAACACCCCTGCTGCTTCATACCTAGTGAAGACATCATATTACAGGAAGACATATTTTATTACTTCATTTATTCATTGACTTGTTCTATACTTAGGTACATCGCATGGATTTTCACAGCAGCCTTGTACCATTTGCCGAGTTTACAATCAATGGGCCTGGACTTGCGAATGAATGTCTCGCTGTTTCTCATTATTTTCACTACCTCAGTTGTCTTCCTGGTGGTGTTTCATGTGTTTTATCTGGGCCTTTGGTATCTTGGTCTTGTCTCTCGGGTTGCTAAGAAGCGTCCTGAGATTCTCACCATCATTCAAAATTGCACGGTACTATTTTACTTCAAAAGTGCTCCATTAAAAGATACCATTCGGTCCACTATGCAGGGAGTTATATCATAGTCAAATGTTGCTAGTTCATCTCAAATTGAAGCAAAACTGTTTATCAATGTTAAACGTGAGACCCTTGCTATTAAAAAAAAATATGGAATTTTCTTTTTGGGCACAGTTCCACTTTCATGTCTGGTTAAACTGCGATTAGTACCCAACTGAGGGAATTACCATACTGGTCTATTGCCTTATGATGAGCTCCCTCCCTCCCTCCCTCACTCCCTCCCTCCCTCTGTGTGTGGTGGATCCTGAAAATATCACAGGTTGGGCAAAAAATTTCAGGATGAGGGCATAAGAAAGTATAGTAAGAAAGGTATATTTTTGAAAAAAATTCAGGACAGAGGGTGGCAACTGCCTCCTCTGCCTTAGTTTCAACACTGAGACCAATTTCAATCAACATTGACATTGAACTGTGTTAAGTTATTTGTTGCAGTAATTTCATTACTCATGATGTCATCTATTGATACTTTTTCCTCCTTCTTTAGGTGATAAGCATAGCATGCTGTGTCTTTTACAGTCACTGTGGCAACCGTGCAATTGTGAAAGAAAAACCGGACCAAAGAAGTGCAAATTGGCTCTTCTCTCTATGGAAAAGAAATGAGCGAAACACCTGGATTTCTAAACTTTTAAGAATGCATGAGTTCAAGGATCAAGTCTGTTCTTCTTGGTTTGCGCCAGTGGGGTCCGCCTCAGACTACCCCATTTATTCTAAGTGGGTTGTTTATGGAGAGGTAAAGTTTGCTACTAAAATTTTTGGTATTTAAGTCGTGATAAGAAATTTCTATGTTTTGTTATAAAACTCAGTAATAAATGCATCTTCTCAACACATGAAAACCTATACCTGGTAACTCAAATCCAGAGGTATTGCAAATTCCTCTGTGAGTCCTGTTGCTTGATTCACATAAATAAGCTCCAGAAAGACCTAATCGGGTTTTCATCTTGTTCGATGTGAATGTGTCTATGCCCTTAAATTCCTTTTTTTATGTTTTTATCCAGTTGGCATGCACTGGTGGGTCTTGTGTGACTCAGTCTGAAGAAATATCTCCTGTTTTCTCCCTGTGGGCGACACTTGTGGGTCTCTGTGTAGCTCATTATGTTGTTGAGCGCTCAGCTGGGTATCTCCATCTTTTCTTTCTATAACTTGCAAACCATTAGCTTTCAATTATGCAATTTCCTAATCAATAAGCCAAGGAAAAGGTAAAATCTAAATTTGAAGATGGGAGTAAATTTTGATTAAAAACAGTGCTAGTAAAACAGGGCACTGGCTAGAACATCTGGTGCATGCCTGTGGGGATAAGACTGGATAAGAGTGGAACCTTTTAAATACGTGGACTTTGGGACTTAACATCCATGTTCGTGTTTATTAATAAATGTTAATCTCTGCAGTTTCAGATGCATAATTACATATCAGTAATATTTGAACTGTAAACTTTTTTAGGTGGGCCCTTACGCATCCTAAGACAATGCCAGAGCATGAGAAGTCGAAGAAGCAATTGAAACCTGATTTTCTGGATATGGTTCCTTGGTATTCTGGGTAGGAGCCAATGATTAATCTTTTTTTTTTTTTATTATTTAGATTGTTATGTGAGATATGATATTTATGTCTGTTATATTTTATTTTGTAGGACTTCTACTGATTTGTTCAAGACAGTATTCGACCTGATGGTTTCTGTGACTCTCTTCGTCGGTCGATTTGACATGCGCATGATGCAAGTTTGTTCTCTCTCTCTCTCTCTCTCTCTTTACCATCAGTCAGTACTGACTGCCTTGCATTAGTTGTTTGAGGGCTAAATAAATGGGGAAGATAGTAAAAAATCCATTAAGAAAACAATAATCAAGAAATAGCACAATCAGAACCAGGGGTGGCAAAAGCTCTTGGCTCACTCAAGGTTGATTCGACTTTTATTTGAAATTGGCTCTATAATTTTAATAACTAATTTATAACATTTAGTACCTGTTTTGATATATAATGTAATTATTCTTAGATATACATACTAATTTTCTTTAAAATCTTGTTAAAAAATGAATAAAACATAAGTTTATAAATAAAAATAATCTAGAAAATAGTTAATATTATTTTGTACTTTACTTTAAAAATATGCAATATATATAAAAATTATAATAATTGAGCATTTGAGCTTGTTTCGGGCTAGATTGCAGCTTTGTGTTAGATTAAGCTCGATTTGATAAAACTCGATTTAATCCCAAATTAAGCTTGGGCTAGGATCAGCTCGCTCGAGCTCGACTTGTTGCCAGCCCTAAATGAAGTTATTGTAGCAATGCTGTTGCATTAGATGAACCAAGAATTTAGCATACGGAGGCTCTAAATTTTAACCCTAAACCCATCAAATTATCAAAAAGTGTCTCTACAGATATTAGACTCACGATTAGCTTTTTCTTTCGCCTTAAATCACCAGGCTGCTATGAACAAAGTACCGGAAGAATCAAAAGGTGGTGATATTTTATATGAACAGTTTCAAGAAAAAGATGATCTCTGGTTTGATTTCATTGCTGACACTGGAGACGGTGGCAACTCCACTTATGCAGTAGCCCGCTTACTTGCACAACCCTCTCTCAGGGTGAAAATTAAGATGGAAGATTCAGATGCTTCTTCCCGGACAAGTTCTTCTATGGGAGGTTTCGCTAACCCTACTCATGTGGCGAAAAAGCTGCCCCGTGGTGACTTGCTTCTTATTGGAGGGGATCTTGCGTAAGTATTGAGGGATTCTATGCATAGTTATGGTACCATTGCAATCAGATGTGGTACCAGTAATCAATGTTAACCTGATCTCCTTCTCCATTTTCCTTTTTCCTTCTTTTGTTTGTGGGTTCATTGGGCTAATCTGATACTGAATTGCACAAGTGAGTGTTTTCTTTTTGGTGTGACATCAAGGATATGGAGCCTAATTTGCAGAAACTAGAGTTAGTTATTGTTAAATTTGGTTTTACTAGAGGTGTTTTATTTGCATAAGTGGTTAAGCTCCTATTAGGATAACTTCCAAAAAAAGCAAGCATTTGTGCCCACAGGTACGTAGACGTGCCACTGGTGGGCCTTCTCCATTTAATAAAAAAGAGAATTATATTGCTTATTGGATGAATTAGATACTAGTTGCATTTTAAATTTCTCAATTAAGGGTAAGCGGTGCCTCAATTAGTTAGAAATAATAATTTGATAATACACGAAGGCTTGAAGAGAGATGATTGGGATTTTGATTGAGTAGTGCGAAAACCTTGATTGTAATGTAGCAATACCAGAAAGCTCAGGTGAAGGTCTGTAACAGCACCGGTCAAAACTTTGGTGGATGGTACATTGCTAAAAGAATGTGGAAAACCTAATTCACTAGTTATTGTGTGGTATAATAGTGATTCAGAAACAGGGTGGTTATTGTAAGCTAAAAGGATTTTGTAAACTGCCACAGGTACCCAAATCCATCTGCATTTACTTATGAGAAGAGGTTTTTCAGACCATTTGAGGATGCTCTTCAGCCTCCTCCATGGTACAAACCTGAACATATTGCAATTGACAAGCCCGAGCTTCCTTTGGGTGTGTCTGAGCTGAAGCGTTACCGTGGGCCCCAGTGCTTCCTCATACCTGGAAATCATGGTTGTTCTCTCTTCCATGTCTCTTTAACCCATGAAGAGTTGTAAATATTAGATCTTGATAATTGCAACTAATGGCTAGTAACTGCTATTAAGAGAGGATAAGTTGGGTAGGTTTTGATTCTCCAAATCACCAACTTGGTCTTAAAACAAAGTTATAATTATACTTCCGTTATGTTTTAGTTAATACTATATCTTAACTTTTTTTTTTTTTAAAAAAAAAAAAAAAAAAAAACTATATCTCAACAAGAGCCAGAAAGGATAAAGCATTCTGGGATTTATACTATATTACTATCCCAATACTTGTCGATAGTATGCTTGATTGAAATGCACTCAAGTATTGCAAATGGTGTTATTCATACCTTTGTACCAAGTCATGTTTACTGCTATGTAGTTTTGTGCCAGCTTGTGTGCTTTATGGTTGTATTTTATTGTCAAAGCATCTATGGAGATATTAATTAGTTCAGTATTTGGATAGGTAAGATGGAAGGATAGATTTTGTGAGAGAATAAATATTAATGCAGATTAGTTCAGCATTTGGATCAAGGACAGGAGGGAAACAATTACAATGGACAATTATTGATGCAGATTTATAATTTGATGTGACAGATTGGTTTGATGGATTGAATACATTTATGAGGTTCATATGCCACAAGAGTTGGTTGGGAGGTTGGTTCATGCCTCAGAAAAAGAGCTATTTTGCACTCAAACTTCCAAAAGGATGGTGGGTTTTTGGCCTTGATCAAGCACTTCATGGCGACATTGATGTGTACCAGTTCCAGTTCTTTGCTGAGCTCTGCAAGAACAAAGTACGTTATTTGTTATTTATTGCTGGCCTTAACTCAGAAAGTTGTAATATAAAGTTAAATGACTGTTGATAGCTGAAATAGACAATTCTATTCTATAACCGACAAGGTTGTCTATTGCCATTTTGTGAAAGTTATTCTTGACTGCAAACCAAATTTTGTTAAGTTAGGATATCAGAACTTTACTTGGTGCTGAATTGCTAAGTTGAGGATACAACTCAGTTTCAACTATGTTCCAGAATTGAATGTTTTGGCTCCAGAAATCCTAGTGCAATTCAATATTCAATAGGACCAAGCCTTGTTCTCTTACATTTCTCCTTTTTTTTTGTTTTTTTAGCTAATTTGTTTGTATAAAATTTGGGTACATTTTTACAATAGATTGGACCAAATGACTCCGTGATAATCATGACGCATGAACCAAGCTGGCTTCTTGACTGGTACTGGGGTGACAGCACTGGACAAAATGTGACGTACCTGATTCGTGACTATTTGAAGGGTCGGTGCAAATTGAGAATGGCTGGTGACTTGCATCATTACATGCGCCACTCCTGTGTGCAACAAGTACAGCAACCTGACTCTGGCAGGTGGATCCCGCCTGTATATGTTGAGCATTTAATGGTAAATGGGTGTGGGGGAGCATTCTTGCACCCAACCCATGTTTTTAAAGGATTTAAGAAGTTCTGTGGGAGTTTATATGAGTGTGAGGCGAGCTATCCAAATTTTCATGATTCTAGCAGGGTAAGGTTATTATTTATTTTTTTTGTTTTACATTGGTAAGTATCTACTATGCAAGTTGTATTGATTTACTTAAATCTTATTCTTAAAGGTCACAATTTTACATACGAGATGAATAATCTTGGTAATATCGTGATTGTTATATTTTCTGATAGAGCGATGCTTAATTTGCTTTTCTAAGTAGACTTGTACAATTCATTTTTTTCCTGATTTTCTTTTCATCACCTTTTATGTTTGCAGATAGCACTTGGTAATATTCTAAAGTTTAGGAAGAAAAATTGGCAATTTGACTTCATTGGTGGTGCTATTTATTTTATTCTGGTCTTCTCCATGTTTCCCCAGGTGTGTCTGCGTTTGTCTTTGAGAAAGTGGGGATGACAGTTTATCAGTTTTTGGATACAAGGTTTTGTAATTAATTAATATCCCAGGATATTAAACTTTTATAAAATTAAATTCGCAAAACCTCAAATTGAAAGAGGGGATTGGGGCAGAAGCAACCCTGTTGATAATAGAAAATTAGAATGTCATATCATCACATTCCTGACAATAATGCCCAACAGGTTCACAAAGTATGTACCCGCCACCTAATCTTACATTCACAAAAGTATAAGAGATATGTATGGTTCACTACTAATATAGTTATTATTCCTTGCTAAGTTCCCTATAGAGGCTTATTACCATTGACACAACAATAAAACTGTTACAGTGTGGCGTATTCAACATACTGCACGGGGACTCGTGGTCAGGGCGCATGAAGACCTTCTTTGGGATAATGTGGGGAGCAGTATTATATATCTTGGAGAGATCTTATGTCTCGCTTTTGGGAATGACAGTGCTATTGGTTTTCTCTTTCATGTTTGTACCTACCAAATTGTCTCGAAGGAGGCGTGTCTTGATAGGGTTTCTCCACGCAGCTGCTCATCTCAGTTCAGCACTAATCTTGATGCTTGTGATGGAGCTTGGGATTGAGATTTGCATAAGGAATCGTCTCCTGGCTTCCTCAGGTATCACGTCCTAAGATTTTTTTTAGATCCCCAATATTTGCGTGTCTTTTTAAATGGTTTGGATATTTTCATTCTTTTTAAGGAAAAATCATTGAATCATATTCATAGGATGACTATGCTGACTGGTTCTATGATACTGGTTTACCCGTAAATATACAGAAACAGGATGTGGAAAAAAAAAAGAAAAGGAATATATAATGTATCAATGGACAGTTAAAAGAAAAATAAGGTGAATTACACAAATGGTTTTCAAGCATTGGAAATATGTTGATGTGGTCAAAATATACTATCGTTATACTGTATGGTAAAACCTCTTTCTGTGGAATTTAGGTTCTTTGTATCTTTGGCCTCGATATATTCAAATCAGAAACCAATTAAATATACCATTGTAGACTGCAGTAAAAGCTTTTATCTCTCTGTGGAATTTAGGTCCTATTACCCAAGTATATTGATCTCTCTCTGCCTCTCTTACACTCTCAGGTTATCATACACTCTATGAGTGGTACCGATCAATGGAGAGCCAACACTTCCCAGATCCTGCGGGGCTACGAGCCCGCATGGAGCAGCTGACCTTTGGTTTATATCCAGCTTGTATCAAGTACCTCATGTCAGCTTTTGACATACCAGAGGTCATATTTATTGCTGCAACTCTTAAAAGCACACTACTAGAGGTTTTTAAATTTTTTGAGCACTGGGGTATCATTTAAACTTGTTTGGGACAATGGCTTTAAACTTTGAACTTTTTTTTTTTTTTTTCTTTTTCCTCCTTGTGGGGGGTTGAGTTTTGGCCAAGTGCATTTTTTGAGGTCGGTTGAAAATATATTTCATTGCATTGTTTTGGTAGCTGAATTTGTCTTTTACTGCACTCTTGATTTATTGCCAATTAACTTATGTATGGTTTCTTCATCAACAGGAGTATTGTGTTGCTTTGCATAAAAAGCACATATTGTATAGCAGATTTGTATAAAAGACATAAAGCATTAAATTGTATTAGTAAATATAATTTATGTATATATATTAAAAATACTAATAAGCAATTTAAAAAAAAAAAGACTCTGTGCACCATCTACATAATGGGAAAAAAATTGGGTCGTTCCTGTGGGCGGGTGATGAAAATCAGTTCTCACTAACCGATCAAAGTCAGCCATCCAACTAGCCATTTAAAAGTCATATAAAGTGATAATGAGATGTGGTTTTGATATCTTATTCCTTTATGATTCCCAATTCTGACAGGTGATGGCTGTGACAAGGAGCAACATCTGTAAGCGGGGACTTGACTCACTCCCCCGTGGCGGTGCTATTATTTACTATGGGTCGGTTTTTATTTACTTCTGGGTTCTATCTACTCCTGTCGTGTCTCTCATTTTCGGCAGCTATCTCTACATCTGCATCAACTGGTTTGGCATCCACTTTGATGAGGCCTTCTCTTCACTTCGCATAGCCAATTACAAGGCTTTTACCAGGTTTCACATCAGCAAAGAAGGCGACCTTGAGGTGTACACTCTTGCCGTTGATAAGGTTGTTGCTAATCTCTCTCTCTCTTTCTCTTTCGCGCACGCACACACGCAGACTCATCTTTATAAGAAGAGGATTGCTTATGACTGCACAATAAAAAATTTTACACCTTGAGCCATTTTAAGAATTTGTGTACCAAAATGGTATTAGTAATTCAAGTTTTTTGTGGTGGATTTGGACAACCTATAGCCATCTTCATTCTTTATATATACAGTTTAATTAAAAATTGTAATTTTTTGGATCTTTGACCTATACCCTCATATTTTAAGACTAGAATATTTCATGTCCACCATATACCAGGTTGCTTTTACAATATGGTCTGGTTCAGGAGGTTCTATTGGGTCGCAGCATGGGTTGGGTCATCTTGAGATGCATGCATCTTGGGGTGGTTCTAATTAGAGTGTATCAGGTTAGGGGTTAGTCTGCTTTATGGTTGGGCAAGTTTTTGTTAGCTTAACTTTTGGGTTTTTTATTAAGGTTTGGATCAATTCTGGTATTTTGGTGGAACAATATTCAGGATTTAGGTAAATTGACAATCTCTTTTCATGCAAGATTGGAATCGAGAAAGACTTTCTTGTCTGATTAACTAATTTCAATTTATAACATTGAAATGTTTTTCATTCTTCATTTTTTTTTCCTCAATAATATGAAAGGAAGTCTAATTTCTTATTTTCAATTTCAGGTTCCAAAAGAATGGAAGTTGGATCCAGATTGGGAAGCTGAGCCAAGGGACCCACTCCAACCAACTCTGAGTTACACCCGTAGATCACCTAGCAAATGGAGGTCTGATTTTGGGGCAGACCCGGTCAACTCAGTAAGGGTGATTGACCAGTTTGTTATCAAAAGAACACCCACAAAACCCTAACACTACCTCTCATTAGTTAGGGTAAATTGCTTTTGATTTTTTTTTTCCCCTCCCTTCGGTTTTAGTGTGTATATATTATTTTTCGCTTTTTCTTTCTTTTTATTGATCTTCACACAAATAGGAGAGAATATGAAGGTCCCTTTATATAGGCATCTCACCTGGTTAATTCGCCGCTGACCAGTTCTCGTTGAAAGATTAGGAAACATTTACAAGTCTTAAATTTCTCCCTCATTTGCTGCAGTAGTTTCCATCTCCTCGTCTGATGTACATGTTGTGCAGGTGTACTTAGTTAGTTTCCTGTAATTTATTACTACACTAAAGAAAGAATAATTTGGAAAAAAAAATGGTATTCTTGTTATCTGTTGTGCATCTTGTGCAGATGTAGTTTGTTTCCTGTAATTTATTGTTACACTAAAGAAAGGAATAGGTTAAAACACAAGGTATTCGTGGTATTTTCCGCCAGGTTGTCCCCGTTTGAAGAATGAAAATTATTTTTGGGCATTTGCAGAAGGCGATTCCGCATACTTGTAATTTCAAAACACGAATTCTGGTGTATGTTTTAACAAAAATATAAGTTTTATATATACTTTCTTTATAGAATTAAGTGTAAATTACATATAATTTTATAGATTAAATATGAATAATGTGTAAATTGATAGATATTTAGTGTGAACCATATATAAATTTGAATTTGTATGTAATATACATATTTAGTGCATCAAAACTTGCGTCAATATGAATAATGTCTATGTGATTATTTATATATATATTTTTTGCAGTAATTAGCAAAGCACCTAAATCTTTTTTTTTTTCTTATATCCAAATGAGCCCCAAGGGGAGCCAGCTTTATGCTACAGCAACAAGAAGTTTACATCAATACAAAACCACGTAGCAAAGTTATCAAGTTGTAAAACTTTCATCTTGAACACCACCTAATACCCCTACAAAAGTCGGAACACACTACTGATCCTCAAATTCTCAAAACCAACAACAGCCGTCCGGTACACACTACTGAAACGCCACACAAACTAAATACAAACATTTAAAATTCAGTAAGCCAACCAGTTAAAAGTTAGAACATCCACACAGAAACATTACAAAACTCAAATCAGTAAACCTTCAAATGTAATCAGTCCTGTAAATGAAACTACGTGACTATGTACGAGCATCCTTTGAAGCATTAAATATTTTAGAATTAGCCAGATAGTTATTTCGGTAAAATTAGGCATCATATTGAAGAACGGTTTGAAACTTTGAATTCTTCAGTAATAACCCAGCTAAGATGGCTTAAATAATTTGTTAATGGATCATTTCAATTGGTTGTGGACCACCTTCGGTTTAATACGATCCAACAGGAATTTGGGTTCATAATATCACTAAAACTATAGTCACCGTCATTATCATTATTGTTGTATTTTTGTTATTTTGAAAGAAGGCAAATCAACAGTCTATTAAAACATGTATTACATGGTGTATGTACAATGACAAGGAGAGGATATAGAGAACAGTGAGGAAAGAGAGAGAAATAGAATCAGACGATATCATTTTGGAAATAGAAAATGGTCCCTCCCTAACATTACATCGGACACAACCGTGTATCTATTTTTATCTAATTGTTTTGACGGATGTTATCCTGAATTATTAGATATAAAATTTACAGTGTAGATCTATCTAAAAACCAAGCTTTTAAAAAACGCCGTTTTTTCGCCGTTTTTTCCGAAAAAACGGTATTTTGTATCAAACCGCACGAACGTCATAGAAAAAAACGACAAAATAACGTAACGCGTCATTTCCGTTTTTTCACCGTTTTTTCACCGAAAAACTTGCGTTTTAACGGAAAATGGTAACATTAAAAAAAAAAGACACATTTAAAGTGGACCAGAGCGCAAAAAAAAAGGTCAACAATAATGAATTAATGATATATTGATATTATATGAAAACATGACCCAAAAGAAGAATAAAGTTTTGTACTTCAATATTATTTATTCCTTATTAGCTCCAATTCTAAGTAGGTATATAATACAATGACAATCTTAGTATCCGTATATAGCCACCGTTTTTTCACCGTTTTTTCGTCGAAAAAACGCCGCACCGTTAAATCAACCCCGGACCGTCATACCGAAAAAACCGTTTTTTAAAAGCTTGCTAAAAACTCTTTAGTAAAGTTTATACAATTGAAAAAAGGAAAGAATTTTAACAGACAAGGGTTCCGATACTACATAATACCACAATTATATATTTTTATCATTTGTGTTTTTCAAGTTTTAAATTAATATGTCAAATTCAAAACCATCAATTTTGTTCATATTTACGAAAGAAGCGTCAATATAGAATTTTATTTTCTAAATCCAGTTGTACTAGATCAAAATGCCATAAAATAAGTATCTCTAAACCAAATCTATCATAGTTAATTAAAATTCATTTATATTTTTTTCACTTGATTTGGTTTAATATAAACTCCAAAAATAATGAAATTTTAAATAAACACATTTCTCATAAACATGTCCGATATCAACATCTTACGTATTAAAATTTGAAATATTAATAAACAAAATAATATTATACCATTAAACACTCTCATATATGGTTCATTCGAAAACAGAACTAGAAAAATCAAAAGATTCGTTGCTTGTCAAATCCGCCAGTGTCGTCAGGTTCCTGCTCTTAATGTTACGTTCCATCCGAAAGTTTTAAATACCTCAAACCTACGATAACAGTCGTCTCACTCACCCATTGCCTGTTTGATTGATTCCAAGTCGGGACAAATAAATTCATTACTTAAAAAATTAAATAAGTTCAATATAACTTTCCTCCTGTATTGGTTTGTTTCTTAAACGAAATGCAAAATTCGATTCTACAATAAATAGATAAATCCTTATCAGTTATAGACTCAGCTACTATACTGATGCGGGGTATCTTTCTGATTTTGATAAAACCACGGATTTTTTTTTTTCTGAAAACGAAGAAAAAACGCGTAAAATTAAATAGCTAGCAACTGTTTTTGCTATCTTATATTCTCTTTCGCATCTTATCAACTTTTGTATTTTTTCGAAATTTCTGCAGAGGCCGGGCCCAGTGGATACAACAGATGGTCCCGGTTTATTTTTTATAAGCATAAAAATACAAATTATTTAAAAAATAATGCCTTCTTACTTTAATTAGAGTAGAGAGTTATTAAAATCATTAATTGATATTCGCAAAATAGATATATCTTTATGGATTACGTACAAGTAAACCTTTTAATTAGAGGAAAAAAGCAACGTAATGTGGAGGGTTAGAGAACGGAAATGGACTCGCAAAAGATATTTTTTAAAAATTTATAGTGAAAGTAACCCTTTTTTTTTTATTGAAAGATGAAATCGCAAAAATCTGGGCAAAAAATCTACCATTACATATTTACATTATAAAGTCATTTTTTAATTAAATCACAGAGCCATCTTGATGCACTTGTTGACAGCTTCCGTAAAAAATATAGAAAAAATGTCATCTAGAAAGTCTACAAGAGGAAATCCAATCGGATTTACTTATATATATATCTCACATCTTTTTGGTTAAAAAAAAAAAAAAAAGAGAAAGGCTTCCTTTTAAATTCCAGAAAGGTGGTATATAAACAGAACATGCGACCAAGTATCGGTATGGCTTGTTGTTGAGTAGTCATTGTCACGGTCACACCGCCCATCTTTGCATGCAATTTGAGTTAAATAATCAACCTTATTCCACACTAATAAATCTTATAAACCTTATATAGTTAGGTGATAGCGGGTTCAATACCCAACAACAAATATTGCATTATCCTTAATCCGAATCTAGTACAAACTCAACTTTATCCAAAGTGCTTGGCATTTCTTATCTTAATTCCTAGGGGCCCTTATAATTCCCACTGAAAAATGAATATACATTATCGTGACATGGTCCTTGAGCATTTTTTTGTGTCAGTATATTCTATTCATACTTTCTGCAATTTACCTTATCCAAGAAAATAATATTGTATATTTATGTATTATACTTTTTTTTTGCTTCTCCCGGTACTTCTATTTTTTATTTTTATTTTTAGAATTTGGCAAAAATCAACCTTTATGTTTGGTGTTCTTGTCTTGTCTGGCCTCGACCAAAGCCCGACAAAATATTGTACTACTGTTTGCCAAATTAGCATTAACTATTGAGAGAGTGACATTGCTTTGCTTGAGTTGATATTCTGGAGTATGCAAAAGCATTACCATTACAGAGGAAACTAATTAATTAAATTAGTTAGGAGGAGTTGATTAATTAAATTTAATTTTAATATTAGGTACTAAGCGTGACCCACTAATTTATGCCATAATTGGTTGATTTCGTACGACAATTGTAGCTAAGTACGGCTGCACAAGCAGCAGATCAACCTTAAATCTTTATTTGCGGAATAGCCCTTAACATTGTTGTTATTTTGGAAGGAATTTTATCGTTCAAAATAAAAATGGGCAAATTTTGCTGAGCGCTAGCACATTTTTTATGTGCTCCTGTGAATTTTGATGCACTATAAGGGGAAACTATGCACAAATTTATTTTTCATGTATATGAACTGTAAACTATATATGTACAACAGTATCTAGAAATAGAATCATTCTTTTTTTATTTCATAGAAGTGTCCAATTGTGTATAAATTGCAGATTAACTGTGAGCCACGTATAATTTATTAGCACGGTTTTTTGATTCAGTATAATATCACAAGTTATATATTCAGAATAATTTATTTTCAAAAATATATAATGAGCTGTGAGCATAAAAAATTGTGGATATAGATTAATAGGTATTGAATAAACAAAAAAGGTGCGTTTAGTAAATGATGTTAGGAAAGATTTTAAGTTAGGAAATGAGACGTACGGCATCTGATTAAAATGAATAGGTTGAAAACTGATCTAAATGATGTTTAGGTTGCATACTCGATTCTCTCTCTAACGAACCTAGTGAAAGATAGATGATTATTTTTTGGCTATAGGAATCATTATTCATTACCATAAAAGCTTTTGCCAAAAATAACCAAAGTGGTGGGGCTCTCAGTGAACAGTGCTTGTGATTGAGACTACTATGACCAAACTAGTTATTACGTTTGGGTTAATTATATATAAAAAATATGTATTATGTAAAAGAGATACTATAATTAAGCTTTTTTCTAATTAAATATAGTTGGGCCATTTGTGGAAATTTTTGAAACGCAGTTAGAAATTACACACGAATACACGATCGTATATAACTTAGGTATTCTAAATATTAAAAAAAAAAATGTAAGATTGCATTTGTCAGACTGCAAGGTCAATGTCACTAGACGTAGCACTATGGACCATATATGGCTCATCATCAAGGAAGGCTCCAAAGCCATTTGGTGCAAGTAGAGAAATAATAGCATGTCCCATACATAGCTTTTAGAGAGAGACAGAAAATAAGGCCTTCCTAAGAAATCTATTACTCTAGAATCCTCCAAAGGATTCTAAATACTAATTTTCATATTTACGTACTAATTTATTCATGGAGGTCACCAGGAGAAAGAAATATTATCAAGGACAATCTTTAAATTTGTATACAAATTTAGTCTACTTATTTGATTGGATGAGCAATTCTAGAGTATGCTAATATAATTTGATTAATTTCAAATAAAAAAAGTTATATGGTATATCTCTTTATGACGCATTTAATACAAATTATTTTTATTTCAATTTGAAAGACATTTTATCATCTACGATATCTCATGACAAAATTAGATGATAGAAAACAAATTTACAATTTAAAACCATATGTTTAGGTTATAATGTAATATCAATAAATGTTCCTGTGAAAAAATAATACCTAAAGTAGACTACTGAAACATAGATATTGGAATCTGCCAATTACATAAACTAAATAAACTAAAGATCCGGCGAATAATGACACTTCTCATTATTGCTCTATGTAATCAAGCTTAAGATTAGGCGACCAAATAGGTGCTTAAAGAGAGGGGGGGGGGGGGGTCATTTTCCAACTACTAAAGCTTGTATTAGATACTTCTTATTATAACACTGAAAAGTAGAAACATATCACATTTTGTGTTTTGTTAGGACAAGCTTACACTTTCACTTAAAACCAGTATTTTAGTTGAATTCTACCTACGCATACTTTAGACAAATTGACGCAAAGAGAGCGGTGTCATTTTCACTAGCGTTAGCAAATTGGACCCAATCAAAGCCACCAATAAAAGAACACTCCAATGATATGGTGCAAGTAGGAGAAGAAAGATGAGAGAGAGAGAGAGAGAGAGACAGAGAGACGAAGAGACGGAGAGAGAGGTCCGCTCCATGAAAGGAAGGAAATTGATTAGAATTTGTTGGTGTGAGAGACTGAAGCTGCCAGCATGATCTGACAATCTCCAAAGATTCTTAAAATCCTTTGGAAGTTTTGGGTTTGAGTTTAAGCTTTGTAAGTTTTCATTTTTGGTGCTATTTGATTCTTTCAATTCTCAAGGCCTTTGTGAACTATTCGTTAGAATTGAATACAGTGATCTGATTGTGTTTGTATGTGGTAGACAGAGGAGGTGGGGGATATCAGATCATTCTAGCAGCTTCAATCGCTCCCCACCAACAAGCAAGAAAAAGAGGTCAAGGGATTAAACGAGACTCCTATCAACAAAATTACAGCTATATTATACATATTATACATCTAGCTAATGTCGAGGTATGATCTCTCTCTCTCCCACTCCTTTGTAAGTTGTCGACCCTGCTCGATTTTCAGTAAATATGTCCAAAAAAAAGGAAAAAGAGAAAGCGCCACAATACGTTCTTTCACAAGTCTCAAACTTGTACTATTAAACAAGCATGTTTTGCAACACATGCATTTTATACGTGCTTTAATTTCCTGGCAAGCAAATATACAATAATCAAATGTTCAGTATTAAGAACCGTGTGAACATATTAAATATTTTATACGTTTGACACCATATATGCGACAAGTACTCTTTTGTCAGTTGAGACACATCTACATTGTGAACTATGAACAGTTTACATATGGCGTAGAGGAAATTTAGTAGATCTTGGTTTAACAGAAATAAAATATTAAAAGGATTTATCAGGTGCCACTAGATATTTGCCATTGATGCTGATTGTATTTAGAATTTAGAAGGCCATGATTGCTCGAGAACAAATATCAATATTTTTTAAGGTTAATTATAATAGATATTAGATCTTTTCCACTGCCATTTGAAGGAAATTATATATATTCAGAAAGACAGGAACTAACACTTCAATTTGATTTTATATATATTCGACATGTATGAATTCATCAGAACCTATGATATCTCAATTTTCAATGAAAAAGAACAGAGAGGAGAGACTTTTATGTTGTATTGGCAAAAAAGTGGTGCTTTAAGACAAAAAGAACGATCACACATGAGAGGTATTTTCGCTCTTCAGATCCACCAAGTAATGCAGATCATATCATTATGTCAAGCATAAATTTGACACAAATTATTTTGCCCAGAATAAATTTTGTAAAATTTTGAATTTGTACAGAATTGATATCTGTGGGTATTTTCCGGGACGAAGTGGCACCAGGTGGTTGATGGGGAAGCCGGAGGTGATAATTAATGCCTCCATCGATCCAAAACATTATTTTATTTTTTGAAGATAAGGGGGTCAAGCCCTCCAATTTATTTCGAAATTAAACGTCAAATTTGTGTATGGCTTTGACAAAATTGTAGTGCAAATTATTCATATTATATTTATCGCTTAGTTGCTAATTTCTATTTCTTGTTCAGGTGTACTGAAAGTTACTATAAATTCATAATGAGAGTTTGTGACTAACCTTTAAGTTGCTGGATGGCCTGGGCTTCATCAATCTCAATTAGTATGGCACCAGTTCAAGAGTGATCTCTAATTAGTAATTACCACGTAAGTTTTCTTAAATTATATTTTGTATATGCGCCATTTCTAAACCTTGTTTTCTTTTTCCCCGTAATACTTCCAGCTTCTCTTTCATTCTGAACAACCACAAGTGCTGTTTACTTATTTGGACATCATATTATATCTTCTATACATAACCATCTGTCTTATCTTACTTGAAACGGTTTATTATTACTTTAGCTTATTTAATTTGAACAGCTTGTTGGTTTCTTATAAGCACGAATGCCGGAAAAGCTATATATAACTTATCTAGTTGTCACATGATATATCCATGGGTCTGCGGCTTTCTAAAGTTTTTACATATAAATTCTTCCTCTTCTTTCTGCTTAATAGCTAGATCAGTATGTTTTAACTTCAGTACATTGTCTGGAAAGTACCGAATGTAGTTAATGACAATTTGATACATAGCAAAAGGTTTTATCCAACGACTTAAACTAGTCACGAGTGTCAATGTCATATTGGACGCGTGCATGACATAAATATATAGGTGTCCGTAATACATAAAAGGGTGTAGACGGAATAGATAATAT
Organism: Rhynchospora tenuis; assembly: GCA_027725995.1. NCBI lineage: Eukaryota > Viridiplantae > Streptophyta > Magnoliopsida > Poales > Cyperaceae > Rhynchospora > Rhynchospora tenuis. The sequence goes on from CM050889.1 coordinate 85,502,121, forward strand.
TAGTTGATGAAATTCATGTCAATATTAGTTATGTATGAATAAATTAATTTGATAATTGATTATATATATAGAATTGTATGTGTGCAGATATGAATATTAATTTGATAAAGTAAACTTAAGTGGATATATATATATAGATATGAATAATTTTTAGTCCGTTAAAAGGATCATAATGGACGAGTATATATAATTTAAATTATCTGGCATTTTATCTGTGTCACCAACTTATCTTCATTTGTTTTTTAATCTTAGTGTAAATGGATATGCACCCTCATAGTTTGAACAATTTTTCTCTAACACGAAGCGTATCTAAAAATAAATACCTATTTGCAACGAGTTTTGCAAAATTAATTAAGTTATTTTTTATTTTAAAAAGATTATTAATTTATTATACTTGAATATTTTTTGGTATATCCGTATATGGAGCATACTCGAATTTGCTGCAGAAAAGCTTTTTATAATTAATGTTCTTCCGGTTCTTTTTTTTTTTTTTTTTGGTAGAACAGCTGGCAGTACTAGTTGTGACTTGGAACGTACAAATATGATACCTACCATCAATCTAACATTTATCAATAATTATAAATTTACCTTACTAGAAATCAACTTAAATTAAAAGATCACCAGACATGGTTGATGCACCTGCCATGACCTTCCATGCAAAAGGATTCATAATAATCCCCACGGTGCTTCCATCTGTTTCACCTGAAAGATATAATGGGTTATTTGTCAAGTTCAAACTTACATCTATAACTATTTATTCAGTATTTCCACCATCAAGATGTGACCCTTCCCTTCCAAGTCGATGTTTTGTTAACCGCAACCTTTACATTGTTGCTCGTGTACATTAAATGTGCACCTCTCTCATGATAAGACAAATCCTGGAAAGGATGCAAGTGCGTTTAGCTCATCGGCCCAATTTCGCTTTACTCTTTTACGCTGGTGATTTTCAGAAAAAAGATATTAATGATGGATCTCATAACAACACTTTTAACTGCATCCAAAATAATATTGTTTAAAATCATCCATGATGTAAGAATAACTAGCGTTGTATACGCGCTTCGCGCGTGAGGTGTTATTGATGTCTGGCCAGTTAAGTTTGGAGGTGGGAAAGGAGAAAATAATACACGAAGGATGAACTTGATTAACATGATACATCTATCAATGAATATCATTTAAATTATGTAAATATTGATAGATAAATTAATATATTAAAACTCTAAAAAATATTAATTTATTTACGTAATTTTTGAAGACAATCCACAAAATTTAATACAAACAAATCTAGAAAAATCTTATAAACAACTAAACAAAAGTGGAAAGAAATGTATAAAAGAAAAACCTATATCACTTTGATTTCATATAATTTTTGTTGATTCATATAATATCATAAGAATATATTATTATAAGATAATTATAATTACTAATAGTCATATTTAAATATTTCAGAAAAAATGTTGTGTTAAAAATAATTTGTGTCTCGAAATAGAAAAAAATAAAATATTTACAACTTAGATGAAAAAAATAGCATTTTGTTACGCGCTTCGCGCGTGATGTTTTGTTATGTTAATTAAGGAGGAGTAAAAAAATTAGATTGGTTTTCTTACGTATATAAAATTTTATAAATCAACAAATTTTGTAAAGATTTAGAAACAATGAAAAACAAAATTATATTTATGAAACAATAGAATTGAGTAATCAGATTTAGAAATTTGACAAAAATATTTTAGAATTCTGTAACTATGAAATTTTATATTGCAGGGTATTTCATTTTTTTTTATGAAGGATATAAAATTTTATGGTCAATTGAATTAATAAATGTCCTCAAATAATTTTAAAAGCACCAATCATATTCCATATTTCATATAATTATAAAATTAAATTAAAAATAGCTCAATGGCACGATTGGATTTGTTATAATCTTCACATCATTTATATAAAATTTCATACACTAATAAAGTTGTAAATATCTTAGAATAATTAAAAACCTAATGACATTTATGAAATTACGGAAATTCAATTTTGTGAGATTTAAAAAATTATTTAAAATATTTATAGGTTTGTAACTTTAAAATTTTACATCAATTAATTGTTCATATATTTTTGAGCAAGTACATAAATTTTCATAGACAAGTGATTTATTCAAGGCCTCCAAACAATTTTAGAAACTTTTATGCATATTAAATTTTATGAGATTCATAAAATTATTTTAAATATTTTCTAAGTCTATAATTAAAAAAAATTACATCTTTAAATCTTTTATATTTTTATGAGCACACACATAATTTTTCATAGTCAAATGAATTTTTAAATGTAGCTAAACAATTTAAAAACTAAACTATATTTAATCTGAAATTTCTGAAATGGAGGTGTCCATTGTTTTTTCAAAATGGAGATATGACTTAATCCAAGTTACTGTAGAAAATGTACCCAACATTGGAGTATTGTTTGATATATATACACGTTATGTTTTCCAGTACAAACACTTTCTTTCAATAGTTATAAACATTTTATAATTTGACGTCGCAACTTTTAAGAGAGCACAATATATACATATTGAGATGATTGGCGTCTAATAAGCATATTCTATACTTATATTTTGACCTCGTTTGAAATCGAACTTAACTTAAGTTCTTGTGTTTTCAACTTTTCATCTAACTTATCTTGCATTTGTGTTTAGATAGAGTTGTTCCCATCGTCCGGCACTCCTTTTACAGGAAAATGCATTGAAGATGGAGAGAGAAATATTGTATATTGGAGCTGCTTGAAGAAATTGCTCACGGACCTTGGAGACTCACCACGGGCCGCGAGCATAACCGACTTGAAGATTCCAGAAGACTTGGCAGTTATTGCCTTTCAAGTTGGTTTCTTTTGGCAGCAGTTTTGAGCATATTTGGACGGTTATTTCCTTTCTCCAGCACTCTTCTACAAGCCTATAAAAACAAGTCTCGACTTCAGACCAAGGGATCCAACTTTTAGACAGAATTACTGAGAGAAGTTAGAGGAGCGAGAAGGCAGTTATTTCCCACGGGTCGCGACCTCCAGTCGCGGACCGTGAGAAGGGTGCAGACAAGTAGATAGAAGATCTCACTAGTGTATTCTATGTCTATCTTATTTGTATTATCATTTCTCGTTGCTTTTTTATGACCATATCTGAGTAGTTTGTTTAGTAGTCTAGGGCGATGACACAAATTCTTGATTAGTTTATTATTATTACTTGACTTGTTTTTATTTGATTTATGATTTATCTCTTGCATGCTTGATTTTATATATGATTGTTTGGCTTAGATTAACGACCTTGATTGCCCGCCTTGATAATGGCCATATCGAGTAGTTAGGCATCAAAATTTTGTCAATAGTTTACATCCAAACCGTCATGATTAGGGTTAGGGATTATCCGAGAGGAGAAACCTAAGTTATATGAACCGAGAGGCGATAACTTAACCAGATCTGAGAAAAAATAGAACCCTAGTTCTCAAGAGATAGACATACAACCCTTAGTCGATGCGAGAGTTGAGAGTAAGGTGTATGAGAAAGTTTGAGTCCTCTTCAGGTTAGGATCGACAAGAAACGAAAGTTGAAGTCTTTCCCTTGCATAACATGATTGAAACATTCCTCAAAAACCATCAAATAATAACAATCAAGTAATAATAGTTTAACACGTATTATTCGCGGACCGCGGAGAGATCTCGCGGGTCGCGGTAATCGTGACTGTCAAGTTGTAAGTCCAGAACCCTAGGCTAATTAATTAGATATTGTAGTCAACCTTCGATTTGTTAAACCTTCGAACTTTTACTTCTTAGTTAAAACCTAAAACAACATTTTCAACCAATCGATTAATTTAGTTTAGTCAAGAGTTTTTGAGAGTTTAATTTTCTAAATATTCGTCCCCGAGATCGACAACCCAACTATACTTCCTAAGGTTATGTTCGTGACCAAATTAGATAGAAATCGGTTTATTTGTTAGACACCTAACGACAGGTCTATCAGCGTCTGCAGAATGTGAACGGGATTTTCTTCTTCAAAATGCTCGCGAGAATTTATGCAGTTTTGAAACGCTTTTTTTGCTTATAAACTGTTTCTGTATGAACACTTTCCTGAACTGAAAAAATCGGTACAGCAGGTAGGGAGTGCAGTGCAGACATACATTTATTTGTATCATTTATGGAAACTCGGATTTTAAATTTGAGTGAAGTTTGATTGGCTCGTCAGTAGCAATTTTCTTTTCTTTTGCATCCTAATGTTAGATCAACAATTTCAATTTAATTGCCGACATATTCAGTTTTTTTTTTTTTTTTTAACGGACTTCTGCTACTTTTATTCATATAAAAAAAGAAGGCACTTCTGCTACTTGAAAAAAAAAAATTAAAGAAATTATTCAAATGCGAATAATCATATACAGCTCTTTTATTTTTATGAGTATAAGAGTTTGTCACGTGGCCTAAAATAAACTGAAGAAAAGGGCTCCATATCACAACTTAATGAGGACACATATTTTCCATTCAGCATATTTACACAGAAAGCCCAAATTACATGATCAAGGTATCCTATGATACTTAATCCATTGTTAATTTTGGCAAAGATTACGCATGCCAAATTTCCACTTAAATCGGTACTTCAGTTGACCGATCCAAAGAGAGACCGCTGTTTTATAATTCATCATTTGGATGAAGGGATTTCAAGTAATTTAATTTGAAATCAAAACAATTTTGCAAAACCTCACAAACATTCCAAAACATTTTTACATAGTCCCTTCAAAGTTATACACCCTGCAAATGAATATTTACATCACCACTTTGCTCATTCCAAGACATTTAAACATCACAGTTAGCCTCATTTGAACAACACAAAATTCCTCATCAAATCAGATTAGTGAGAAGGAAAACGAAAGCCACTATACATAAAATATTTGTCCAACATTAAGTAAACTTTCGTGTGGCAAATAAAGCATAACACTGTTCTCTCTACATAGTCTCCTAAGAAATGCATACAAGTAGTCTATAGCAACCTTTTTCACCATATTTGAATCCCTCCGTGACCTTACCACCGTATTCCCCAAAATATGCACCATGCCTGCATCTTTGCATATGTTCAAAAATTCAATCTCATCAGTAGTTTCTATACTAAAATGGTTAGCCTGGACCGGTGGAATCAACAAACTGCCCCTCCTATGCACCAATTCCTTCTCCCCAGGCAAAATCTCACCATCTATGCTGGATGTTACTGTGTTGTATTCCTCTGAGTCAGAATAACCTCCAAATTCAATCATACCCTCGCACGTTACAAATCTCACTATTCCATTATAAAGCATGGTCTCAAAATTATCATCCTTTTTGTGTACATCCTTGTACCCATATCGAACCACACAACGAAAAATATGGAAATTCTTTGGCCCAATACGCTTCACCAAGATCCGCTCCTCAGCCGGCACAGTGTACACAGGTAGACACTTCACACATACAAATACCACCACTGAGTGTACCTGTGACAAAGATCGCATGCAGTTAGCTTGGGGACATTCTTACAATGTTGAAAGTTGCATAAGATATCAAAAATTGAATCTTATTTTCTTCATAATTACTTTCATGACAGTATCTGTTTTATCAAAACACCAATTCTAATCTTAGACACGTAATTAAAATTTAATTTGTCTCTCTAAATAATACAGATGGCAGATATACCATTTCTACAAAAACAAATAATAATAATAATACTAACATATAATTAAAGTGGCTGAATAATGTAACAAGGTGTAATTTATCAAATTTGAGTCTTACTGCGGGTAAATTGGTGATCAAGTGAGAGAAAATATGGGGGACCCCACTCGCCAGCTCAGTATAGACAAATCCTATCCCAGGAACTCTGACAAGACCCAGGCTTGGCCCCAACCCAAGAATCCAAGCTACAGATACCTTGGTCTGGATCTCGCACTCAAACCTCTTCAGGGTACCATAGTGCCATGTGTACATGATTATTAGGAAGGAGGACGCAATCACAAGTGGGACCCACCCACCTTGGTCAACTTTGAGGATCACTGCTGAGAAGTAGGTAAGTTCAACAAGTAGGGAGAAGCCAGTAAAGAGGAAGACTATAAACCAATGGCTCCGCCAGACCAGAAACATAATTGGTACCATAAGGAAGGTAGTCACTAACATGACTATCACCACTGCCGTACCTGTTTGTATAAAAGATGTAAAGACTCTGAACATTCAATTTTGACAAAATATATACACAAGCACTTTCAGATGACTTAATTAATTGAATGCATTTTATGGCTGCACCTAAGTTGTTCCCTTTCATGTGCCAACTGGAGGCTTTATTAAGCTCTTGGAGGTTCTTGGTTATTCTAAGGCATAGTTGAGGAATCAATCAAAGGTTAATTGAAATTTAATTGGATAACAGAGAGCATGTATTAGGACTTGTGTGAACCCATTAGTTTGCACAGCTATGCATACTTCCTTTTTTCCTTTTAAGTAGGCAGAGCTGCCAACAACTTAGCGTTCTCTGAGAGGATCTCTATCTCTCTCTCTCTCTCTCTCTCTCTCTCTCTCTCACACACACACACACACACACACACACACACACACACAAAAGAAAGGGTAGTCACTATCCACTAATATGCACAATTGGATTCCATAATTTGATTTAATCAAGGCTGAATGGTTCTATATTTGCTTACCATAAGCATTAGCAATCATAGTTTCCTTCTTGAACCCAGCAGTAACAGCTATGCACAGACCCAGAAGCAACCAGTTTATCTCAGGTATGTAGATCTGCCCCAAATGTTCTTGGGAAGTGTGTACCACCTTAACCCTAGGGAAGCAACCCATGGCAACTGCTTGTTTTATCAGAGAAAATGTAGCTGAGATGGTTGCCTGACTTGCCACTACAGCTGCAGCTGTGGCTATTACAAAGACAGGCCAAAATATTGAATCTGAAATAAGAGAGTTCAAATGCACAATATTTAGATTTTTCAAACCTCAAAACATGTATTACTGGACCTCTGGATTTAAGATTACAGTGGCCCACCTTATTCTACACCATTTATGCTGGCAATAATTTTGGTGCAAACGTCTAATTGACAGAATTATTTTCCATAATTGCTTTCCTTAAGGAGATTTTTACCATCATAATTAGAAATGGGAGTTTAAATGCCAAATAACTTAATTGTCTGTTTTATGTGTTTATGTGGTGGGGTATTGGACACTCAGTGCATGTACTTATCAAAATAAAATTTTGTGATACTTGGATTTTACCTGGGATAGATCGGTAGAAAGCATCAGACACATGGTCTGTGTTGGAAGATATGTAAGCAGCTTGACCCGTATATGCCAAAAGAAGACAAGGGAATACTATCACAGCGAAAGCAATCTACATAGAAAAAACAGTACATCTTAAACAAATGAAATAAAACAAACACTAGAAATTATAAAAACAAAATATTGAAACGAATTGAAATAACACATAAATTAGAATTAGTGTAATTATAGTTTAAAGGTTTCTAGTAATCTTCAAATTTTTTTTTTTTTTTTTTTGAAGGCTGGAAAACCAGAATCTTTGGAAATTTTTAATTAAAAGAAAACATAAAACAAACTATTCACACAATAATGCTTATTTTATGCCCAGTAAAATGCAATGAAATATTACTACAGCTCTCACCAATCTCTATAAAGGAAGGACGCATTTTGAGTTAGTTCCGTTGCATAAAATAAAAGCTCCCAGGTAAAACCCCATGTGGTATATCTCTAACAAAACATAATTCTTTTTTTTTTTTTTTTTTGCAGCTTATACATTCACCAATGCCTCAGGAGATAATTTAAAAGAAGAGGTTAGTACCTGAATGGCCAAAACAGGAAAATGGCATAGATCAGCAAATAATGCTTCGGTGCCTGGGAAAAAATAGGAGAGAAAGCAGAGACTTAAATCCAAGTCAACACTATACTTAATAGAATAAACATATTAAATTTTGAAATATATATATATAAATCATCGGGAATTCCAGTTCAGGTACCATTCTTATGCTCTTCCTTTTTGTGCATCTTTTGTTAATTGAGTTTCAAGTAATCAAAATGCTGCAGAAAAAAGAAGTACAAACTTTACCACTAAAATGATATACCTGTAATACTAAGCATTATTCCTCCAAGAGAAGTCCAGTTATAGCTCCCCCGTTTGAAGTACAGATATATATTTGCTGGGTTAAAGGCTTTAATAACTGTGCTGTCATACTTCCACAGATTTATTGCCCCAACTGTGCCAATCAAGAGAAACCAAAGCAATACTATGGGTGCAAACAGCCGACTCACTTTTTCAGTACCAAAATGTTGCAAGTTGAACAAACCGATCAATATGACAACAGACACAATAACCACCCAATCTGAAAGATAAACAAAATCCTTAAAAACAGGAGACTAATTTTGGCCCCCAAAGGTTGCCCATCATCGCACTGCTCCTGAAAGTATGTTTTTAGCTCACAGCATCAAAATAGTGTTTTTAGGCAGTAACCTTTTGGGACACAGTTAACCTCTCCAATAAAATCAATTCTTATAGCTGTTTCTGGTACCTAGTTTGGCAATCAGTATCAGTTCCCTTTAAACTATTTGGTGATTGGTAAAATATCAGTTAGCCACTAAGTGAGGGACTGTTTTCATTTACCTATAAGCATCCTTCAATTATCATAGAAGCACCTGCAAAACGAGAAATTTCCACCATAGCCATAAAAAATATAGGAAATATCACATATCCCCGACAAAATATGAAAATATTCCAAATTGCCCTTGCTTATTTTTAGTTCTTCAACTAATAACCAAAGTACTCTTCCTCATCATGCACTCTAGGCATTTAGAAGCATAGATGATAATTTCAATGGTCTACAAAGGGGCCTATGACTTTTTATTTTTCCTTTAGGATTTACAAGGAAAGATGATAAATTCATGGACATGCATAAGATTTCCTAAAGAGAAGCTCATTGATGGATATATCTGCTTTTACCGTTGCTCATTTTAGGAAACTCGACCTTCATTCCTCCTGATGCGGATAGGACTGCAATCATTCAAGTATAGATACAAGTCAGAATACTATATCTTATTTGGATATAACAGGCAAATTTTGGCCCGGGAATCTTTGTGAAACCTGTTTATTGTGTTTTCAGACTGTCCAAAGAAGCAATGAAAAAAAAACTGCAATTAACCATATTTCTAACATTTCTCTTATCTTTTAATTCTTTTTTATGTTTATCTTTCTCGTCTATGTCCATGCCTAACTGTACAAGGTTAGGAACTTTAAATAGAACTGATTGAAGTTGGAAAGAATACTAACTGTGGTTTGATCTGCAACTACTGTCCGTAAGGGTAACTATTGGAGCTCAACTAAGGCTTGGACAATAAGAAGTAAACTGAGAGAAAACCTTCCAACTGGGATTTCACGTTGCAGGAATTATGTTTCAACTGGACCAACTTTGTACCAAAATGCTATTTACCTGAAATAGCTGGGGTGAGAATGCTATCACCAACAGCCATGCACGTACCAACAAGCACAAGAGTCAATATGGCATTTTTGGTAAAAGAATTGGCCTCCATGAACTTTTTAATTTTAGCAGGCAGTGAATTTTCATCATATGTCTGACGACTGTATGTTGTCAATCGCTCATCGGTTTTATGCTGGTTCGGAATACTGCTTATCTTGGCATGCCGGCATAGTAGGGAGTAAAGTGCGAAAGTGCCACCTGAAGAAATAAATAGTCAAAATTTGGACTGTCAGCAAAAAGGTGTCGATAGGCATGCATCAGTGCATGTGTTTTCTCCAATGTTAACTTGTTAGGAAATGAAGGCAAGATAAGGATGAATATTTTGAACAACAATTAAAACTCTGGCCACAGTTTCTAGATTGAGCCTAGTCAGTTGAGTTTTTGTTTCAATTGTGCATAAAGGATTAGATTATACTTGAGGCACAATTGAAATACAAACTCTAACAGGGGCTTGATTGTACAATCAGGGAATAACAAATAATTGGGCATTGGACGTTTGGGTTTAATTAGTTCTAGTCAGGAGAACTATGAATAATTGGACATTTGGATTAATTATGGTTTTGGCCTAACAGACTAATAGCTTACAACCTGTAAGCATGGCAGAGCCAGGATTATACTATAGGGGCTGCTGAGGTCCAAAAGATCTGAACTTCAATAAAAAATGACAATAAAAGATAATATGATAAATTAATTAAATAATAAATTGCTAGCAACAAAAAAAAGTACTTATTAATGAGATCAAATAATGAATCTAAAATCTTACAAATTTCTAATTGTTTGAGTTGAAAAGTAGCTTCTGTGTCGACAGAAATATGTATGTTTGTATTCACTTGATTGAAAAAGAATATGCTTCTTCTTTCAAGTATTTCAGGCTTTGTAGGGGTCAGGAATTCAATTAATAAAATCCAATATCATTTTTGTTAAAAACAAATAATAGAGAGTGCCAGACCCTCCCCAGTCCCCCTCTCCCTCAGCCACTGGCTGTAAGAAATCTTGATCTACCTTACAATACAAAATTACAAGAAAAATAGACAAATGTACCTTGACCATTATCATTTGCACGCAGCACAATAAGGACATATTTGATAAGTGGAACGAGAGTAAGAGAATAGATAATAAGAGACAGAGCACCAACTATATCCTCTTTATCTTTTACACCATCTGGAAATACATTATTGAAAACATACAAGGGAGATGTTCCCAAATCTCCAAATACCACCCCAAGGCTCTGAAATGCGAGCCGGCAGAGCATAATTGTAGAGAATTTCTGTCAAAGAATTTTATAGAAGAAGAGAATTAGAGAGCAAAACTAGCTAATGGAATTTGATGCATTAGATATGTGAATCTATCCAATGATAAATTAAACATTGAAATTCAAGTATCAGTACATCCCAGTATTAGGTCAGTATTATGCCTGTTTCACAAAAAGGTGTAATTAAGTAAATAATGAGCCAATTGAAGCCTGAATCTGCCCCTATTTGTGCAACCTCTTTGTTGAAGGTTGCACAAATAATAAATAAGGTCTCAGTTTGCTTATTTCACCTTAAACCTCTATTTGGGGATTAGTTCCATTTCACAAAATCATACAAAATGGAGCCACAAAAGTGCAATTTTCTTCAACAATTGATAAAATAAGATCAGACCAGAAAGGAAGACTTTTTTCTAAGCCGAACACGTTCTTAACGAGTAAAGTGAAAGTAGAAGTAAATACCTTTTCTCTGTACATTGTATGCAATCTTCCCGTCGCCTCATCTATGGGCTGATCAAGGTCTCTATCCAATTCCCACATCATTCCTTTGTTATCACTCTTCTCGCTAGAACTAAGATCGCCATTACTAGAGCTTGTTGCCATAATGCTAAAATCTATTTTCTTATGTGAAAAGAACAAATAGATTTCATCCAATTTCACACCAGAAACACATTGACTCTTATTTTGTGCCGAACTTTCTTCATCCCTTAAACCCTCCTTCTCCTCTCAAAATTAATAAACAAAATAAATTGGGTTTTGATGTTTCAAACCTCCAATCAACTTCGAAACTCAACAAGCTTCAAATTCCGATTGCAAACCTTCTATCTCCTCTTGTTGGGTAGGAAAAAATCGAATTGGAATTGAGAGAGATTGTAGAGAGTACAAGCTCTCTAGCATATAGAAGGTACAATTTGGAGAGAGGACTTCAATCTAGAAAGAAAGAGAAGTGATTTAGACTGCTTAGTGCTTAGTTGGTATCTGGTGTAGGTTATTTAGAGCCGAAACAGCGGGAGGGAAAGAGAGAGAGAGAGGTCAAAACATGCAATCACAAGCCATGGCAACATAGTTTAATCCATGATAGGATCCTCTACAATAATACAAATTTAATCTGGTGGTACAAAGCGTATCGGGACCGTTTAGATAATATTGAACGGTCTAGATTGATTCAGACCATACTGATATGTTGAAACGACCTCTTGTCAAGTTTAATCGGTTATCTGTGTTGCGGTCCTTGCGGATTTGAACGGCGCGGATCATCTGGAATTATCTAATGTGTGCTTGGCTGCTGATTAGTCTATACCTGGTATCAAGAGAAACTACGAGAAGGTGTTGACGGCAGAAGTAATTCCAAAGCTATGGTTGAGTTTTGTAAACTTGTGCACCCTCATTTTTTAATTTAATAAAAATATTAAATTTTAATTTTTATTGCAAAGAAAATTTTTAATGATAAAAGCCATGAACATACTTACTTCGGTCCTTATATGACTACATTATCAAGAAAAATAGATGAATTTTTCTAACATCAATTTAAAAAAAGAGAAAAATTAGATAGGAAGATGTCGATTTTATTAAAAAATAATAATAGATGGACATCAAAATTAACCTTAAAAATAATATGTATGAGATTACGAAGTCTGTTTTCAAAATATATATTTTAGAAATGTAGGATGAATAGGTAAAAATTGACAATCACGTGCTCAGTTATGAATACAAACTCAATACTCTCTCACTTTTGAATTTTCTTGAACGGAAGTCTAGACATAAAATAGATAGATTTAATTATTTTATTATTCATTTAATCGTGATATTTTCTATAGAAATAAAATTTTATTTTATTTGATTCAATTAAAAATTCTGATCTGTGATCACACAATATCATTGATTGAAAAATTAGTGCCAACCAACTGCAAAGTTCTTTGATAAGTTAGACATTATAAGCATAGTTTTATAAATTTTTAACGAAAACAGTTCCACATCTTAATTTCTTTTGAAACCGGAGACATACCTAGGAAAACCTCCGTTTGGCGGCTATACATTATAGGAGACAAAAGGGAGGCCTTAACTGAGTTTCAAATCGATTCGTAGTCCTCGTGCACTCCAATTGTTAATTAAAAATAAACTTTTACCGGATATGCTGGTCAAATATTCTTTGATTCATTCCTGTTGTGTTGTATTTTCGACTTTTCAGCATATTTTACCGGGTGAGAATTGAATTTGACTTGTTGACACAACAGCATGAGTCACACCTGCTATTTGTGAAACGTCGGATCGAATCAAACGGCGTACATCGTTTCTTGATCTTTTTAAAAACACATTTATATGTACTGAACCGTTCTTTCTGGGGAAAAAAACAGAGAGAAAGAATAAAAAAGGTATAGATTAGAGATACCGCTTTCTTTCGTTTTTATGAGAAGGAAAAATGTTTTTTCGACTCTAGGGATATAGTGCAGGTTCATAACAATCTTACTTAAAAATATAATTTGTATTGAAATAATGAAATGTGATATATTGATTATAATTACATGAGAATTGACTACTCTAAATGATATTATTAATTATTTTCAATTATGCATCTCTTACCTACAAACTATATTTTTATCTCTCGATTAAATTTCTAATCATCTCTAATATTATACATATTCTACTATCTCCTATCTAATTAATCCTTAATTTAATCATATCTCTAACAAACCTCATCCGTTACTCTCTCTCTCGATTAGTCGCACAAACCAGAACACCAACAATACAACACACTGAAACCTAAACCTGATCGAATATGTTATCCTTGACCGAGCTTAGTTGTAATCTCAATCAAATGTAGTATATTAGGACTTAATGACTTAGTCTTAACTAGCCTTTTATCTTATAATCCATAGACAAATGAAAATGCTCCCTCGAGCATCCTAAAAGCCAAACAAATTGAGATGCGGTGTCAAACATTGGTGCTCATACTTGTAGTTTATTCAGTTAGTATTGCAAATTACTTCAGATGGAAGTCAGTACCAACTTCCTTTGTGAATATTCTATGGAATTAGTTACATAGATTAGGAACATTTGATTGTTTAATGTGACTTCTAATAAACTTCAATGTCAGTTTCAATGTGACTTTTAAATAATAAGGTACAACAATATATTTTAGTAGACAATGATATATATTTTTTTTTACAAAAAAAAAAAAGTAGAAGTTCTATGTTGAAGCTCTTGGCTGTCGCTTTCATATATTTTGCATAGATCTATGTTGAAGAAATTTCTAAAACAAGTTCCCCTGCGAATTTATATTTTTCTTGAAAGTAGATAAAATCCAAAAAAAATAATTTTGGTTTGAGATTAAGGAAAAATAAGACAAATAACATTCTCAAAAAGCAAAGGGGTTGTAACAATCCAAAATTTTGCAAATTTTGTTTTTGGACTCGTTTATAATATTTCATGCTTAGACGTTGAAATTGAAAATTTTCATTGAATAAAAAATTTGACCGACTTATCCCTGTATTCTTATCCTTGTTGTGCCGTGCCTTATTCTCATTGGTTAGGAAAAAAAAAAATGAAATAACCCAACGGACTTATGACCCTTATATATCTTTCACCATTTCGATTATTTGAAAATCCCACTTACCTTTGTCTCTGCCGAATTGCAGCCCAAAATCCAAAAGAAAAAAATATATATCTTTCCATTTTTCCGTGTATTTCTTTCCCCAAAATTGATTATCCAAAAAAAATGGAATATCCATTTGTATATATAATTGGTGTTTGATCGATCATCCGATTGGAATTCAAGTTCTACGTCGCAGTCGTATTGGATCGTTGTTGGAATTCTTTTGATAATCGCTCAGTCAGGTAACCGGACTTCTCTATAATCTAATTTCATTTTAATTGGATCATTTATCGTTTGATTATTTTGTTGGATTTATGAATTGGAATTATGACCGGTATATTTTATTGGATAACGGGTCTTGATTTTGGAACTGGAAATTGTGATATGAAGATTTGGTACTTGAATCGCCTTTATAGGGATTTCCAGCAAATGGTTGCGGAATCGCCCGGCGTGGAATTCCGAGGAATATTTAAGGATTGGACTTGTATTTTGGAAAACCTAGACCCGGTTATCTTTATGGAATATATATATTATTCATTTGGTATTGTTGTACGGATTAATCCATTTATTTGGACTTTGATTATATAAATTAGTTATAGAGAAACTGCGTCGTTAAATAACCGGTTACTGAGTTTTGTAGCTGACATCCGTTTTGTTCCTTTTCTACTTGCGACGTAGGTTGACGGGCCGTCGGATGGATGCAAAAGATACCGCCCCACCCTCATGCCCCGTGCCTCGGTGCGGGGTGTGACAGGGGTCTTTTCAGAGGCTATGGTATATTGTATTTAAAGCTTCAAGCAGCACGTAATAAGGGTGGCAGTGGAGTATAAATATGGACAATGTTCAAGTTTCTGGAAAAAAAAGATACATATAAATAAAAAATTTAATCGGGTTGTGAGAATTTGTGATCTTAAAGGCCGCAAAAAAAAAAAAAAAAACCTCTATTATTTGAATGGCGTGTTTGGAAATTGACATGGCTGAATTAGGATGCAATAAACATTTAAACACACCTTATGGTATGATAGATTAGTGAGGAAAATACTGCTTGCCACTACTTTTCCATGTTACCATCCCCTTGAGTCTATTACAATTCTAATTTGTCGGTTGGGAAGGTTTTGAATTTAAAAAACGAAACATTCTGAATCTCAATGCTTTTTGCTGAAAAACTCTCTCTCATGTTTCATTATACTTTCGATGGCTGTCACAACTCAACGACGTAAATTTTTAGGACGCATTTATTGTCATTAATATTGCACGGAACATGTCTCATGACTTCATGAGTCATGATATGAGCTGCTCGGCCTCAAATTAAAAGGCCCAATTCCGAACTGTTGGTCGACATAGACTTTACTTAAAAGTACAAGTATAACAGCGTTCTTAGATTTGAAGATTTTTACAAGGAAGTCACTTGTGATATTTGCGAGTTCTTTTGTTATTGTCAAATCGTCAAATAGCCTTAAAGAAAAACGAGTCATTCGTAATTTATAAAACAAAGTTTGTATATAACAAATTACTCAGATAATTAGCAGAGGCTGAGTCAGAATGTGAACTAAGGGGGGCAATAATTTCGACTTAGATAGACTAAAATTTGAAAGCTAAAAAATGTAATAAATTGATACAAAAGAAATAATATTTCATCATTTTATAGTAATAAATTTTCCGAACATGACTTGTATCAAATATTATTTTTAACTTTTTCTGAAAAAAATAATAAGTAAAGATTTTTTGTATTTGAGCAATGTTATATTTGTGATTTTTCATCTTCTAAATTTGCTCTAAGGGAAAAAATTATAATTAAACTAGTTTGAACAAATAATAAACTTAACTAGATTATATTGTATTTGAATCTTTTATTAGAGGTGCAGTGCAATTATATGTTATATATTAACAAAATTTAGCATATAATTGAAAAACTCATCGCACAAATTTAAAATCTTAGGGGACCAGCCCCTTGCCCCCTAATGCCTCCGGCCCGAATAATTAGAATGAAATGCATAAGATAATTCAAATTTGAAAATTATCTTACTCGGGGTCAGAAGTAATGACCGCCAAAGAGAGAGGTCAAGATTAAGAACAAAATATGGGATGCGAGTTTGGTTCTTTCCAACAAATCAGTATATTTATATGAATGCAAATTAAATATTACACAATATTTGATATCGTCGATTAGATTCTTTGGTAAATGTTATTAATTGTTATTAAAACTTTCATAATCTTTAGGTCAAACAATTTACAAACTATGAAAAAATATTCGAGCAGTACAAAATTGATCTTTGAAGCATGAACTTCGAAGAACGGTCATGTCATACGGGACATATATTTGTGCATTGCATTATATTTTTTTTATCAATCCTCTGTATTTAATACTATTAGAGTTTCAAGCATGGATCTAAGATCGATGTATTATTGATATTTTAAAAAATAAATGCTACTAATATTGTATTATATATATACTCCAAATCTCCTCTATTTGATAACATCGAGTTGATCGCCAAATGAACAGTGTTTTAAATTTGTGGGACTCGTCTGATTTTGATCCAGTGGATGCCATGAGGTCGCAGCCGGACTCCACCTTTTTTCTGTAATCTGTATGCAACGATTGAACGGGTCGTACTGGCTTCAAAAGGACCCAGATGAAAACACTGCACGGATTCACTCGATAATAGTCATACATCGTGTTAGTGTTACTCTATGTGGTGGGCCCTGCCACTACTGACAGCATGTTGTTTCTTTCAACGATCGCGATGCATCTATCTAATCCTATTATCTAATTGATGAAGACCATGTTGATCATTTCGATGAAGAGCATGTTCATAAATTGCTGGCGATCGTGGATCGGTTTACAAGTTCTAATTATGATTTGTGTGTTTGAATTAACGAATAGCGGCTCAAATACGAAAAAGTTGATGCCTGGATTTTGGTATTTCTCCGAGTAACTCAGATTAACAAATATCAATGAACAGCAGCTCATACTATAGAGGTAAATTTTAGTTTTTGTGAATTTTAGTTGATGTTAGGAAGTAATTCCAAAACACTAATTATTTCCGCTGTTTGAAGGTTTAAACGGGATGATATAATTTGTAAATTTGGTACTACGATAATTTATGAGGTTTTTGTTAATAACGTGCACGATTCATTGATAGTTGTAATATTTGTGATATTAGTTGAAGACATCTCTATTTCTGTCTCTATCTCTACTACTTATAAATGCATCTAAAACCTGAACACTAAATATTTGTTAAACATTTTTATATATCGTTGATCTGTGCATGTACGATTAGATCGTCTCAACACATCTCTATGCGCAGACAAGAAAAGAATTATTCCAGTTTTGAATTGTTGCACAAAAGGAAAAATATTTTTTTGGGTTTGATTCGTTTTCCATCTAATATAGAAACAAATTGAATAACATATCTATTTATATCTTTGATAAATTAAGAAACATATTTTTATTATCTAACATTATTTTGTTTTTTTATTTGCCCACATATGAGGGCATCTCATGCTAGTCTCTCGAAATTAAGGGGACGAGATGTATACGTATTATGTATGCGAAACCGAAGATAAACAAAAAGTTAGTTTAGAGTACGTCTTTTTTAACAATATATTTAAATTTAATTTTTTTTGCATTATAAATCAAACGAATTTGAAAATAAAAAGTGCAGTGTTTATGTTAATAACAAACATGTACACTTTTGTCGGTTATGCATAAAAAGTGTAAACGATAGTATCATATATTTCTAATTTATCTAAGAATAATGAAAGATATGAATTTGGCGTGAAATGGAGTACATCAAATGAATAAAAATTACATAACTATTGCACAAGAGGGCCACATAATAATAAAAAACTAACTAACTTTTATTTCCGACAAACAAGAGATTGTTAGGCCATATTTACTACTGTATATAAGGTAGACAACTGAGATATTGCAATTAACGGAAACGGTACGGCGGTGCGGACCCGTTTATATAAAACAGCAACGTACTTGACAAGTTTATCCCTATAAATTAAAAAAAAAAACATGAAGCTGCAAGAAACTCATTTCCAACTCATATTATATTCATGTTTTTTGCACACTCCGTCCGTAATTTTTTCAATAAATTCGCCGATTTTTTTTCCCTATGAGTATTGCAAAATAAAAGCCATCAAATGTACACTTTTATTGATGCGTCCAGTAATTACAGGAGAGTACTATGAGGTATTAGAGGAATTACTGAAACAAAAGGCACGGTAGATAATGCATTCAATATTTATTATTTTATACTAGTATTCTTAGGTATATATGGGAAATTGCAAATCATTTACAAAATGTACATAATCACTTACATAAAATGAACTACATTGAAAATTTATCTCTAAAATAAAAAATATTGTTAGGAAGTGCTTAATTTTCATTTTAGAACTAACAATTAACAATAAATACAAGATTAAATACATGGATCTAGGCTTAAGGTCATTCATACACAAATTAATGAGAAGAAGGAGGAAAAAACGTTTTACCTCCCACAAAATCGTATTTGTGGGGTAAACCAAATCTCTAGGAGTTGGTGGCGTGCCTCCTCCACCATCTCCACCACGTGCTCTGCCTCGAGTCCACCAAGGAGCTCAACCAACATCCTCTTCTCGTGCTAGCAAGGCAAGGATGAACTAATCCACCTCTCTAATTCTTCTATTCAATTAACTCTTTAATTTAATGGAAGATGGATTGTGCTCAACACATGAGCCAAAGAAACAAGAGAGGAGAACAAAAGAAGAGAGAAAAATTATGCTCTCTTTGTGTGTGTGGCGGCCAAGGAAGAAGGCAAGAGAGAGGAAAGAGATTAGGTAAGGTTTGAGCACATAAGTGGTCCTTATATACTACCTAATCCAACCTAATCCTCTTTGCAGCATATTACAAAATTGCCATCCTTTGGAAAGCCTCGAAATGAGTTTATTGTGGGCCATTTCAAATGTTATTTGCTCATAATTGAACATATTAAATCTATTATTTAATGGACCAATTAACTTGCTTCTTATTTGGGCTCAAATAGACTAATTAATGAAAGTCTATATATATTCAATATAATTCCATCAATTATATTAAATATTGTTGAACAAAATAATTATCAATTTATTGATAATTATTAACGGATTAGCATGTGCATTAATTTATTCTAACTTGATCCTTTTTATATAATTAATTATAACGGTTCGCAACGGTATATAATTAATTAATCAACTCATCAAATTTTGTATTCTAATACAAATAGATAATGCAAGTTTGGTCAAAGTCCTATTTGTGTGACCCTTTGAGAATTTATGCTATGTTGGCCATGAAAATAAATCACTATTTATTTCCAATAATCATAAGCGGTATCTAGCAACACGTTATGATTCCCAATTCGCATAAATAATGTATTGCTACAATATCTTAATCCTGCATAAGAAATAAAACTATTTCATTGTTCGATTCATATGTCACATGATATCATTGTATAATCCAAGATAGGAGTGTGTCATTCTTGCAGATTAAACATTTCTTGATCTAGAGTTGAACGTATAGTTTGCATGCATATGATCCAACTCCATCAAGGGGCTCATACAGATATCATCACTCACTAGGTATACTAATGAGAGGCATACGATTTTCTTGATGAACAACATTTCCCCGCACAATTCAAGAGAGTATAAATAAAGTCCGTATAGCAGTCTTTATCGGGAATCAACATTAGACGATATTTATAGAACCTATCCTCATTTGGAAAAGTTGAACATCTCAAACTTAGAATCAAACTTATATGAAATAAACAATGATACATAACACAATCCATATGTTTATTTCATTGGGTCATGTCCTGTACTATGTTCCAATAATATATACATATGCAATTAAGTTGGTAGCTCCTTACCTATGATTTGTAGAACTTAATCACGACTTAACTTGCATACTAATCTTTTATGATAATCAATGTTTCTTGTTAATTATCAAGATTATGGACGATTTAGATTTATTATTGTCATTCTAATGAATGATTCACAGAGATCTACAACTCAGATCATTAACCTGAATGATGTGCCAATAACAAACTCTAGGAACAAATGATTAAATATCATCATTAACATAAACTAAGAAAATAAGTCATTAAATATTGACTTCCAGGACATAACTCCAACAAATATATAAAACGCAAGAATCTAATTCATATTAATCGCAATTTTTTTTCTTTTCTTTCATTAATACTTTTGTAATTTCTCTTTTTCTTTGAAAAAAAATTGCAAAATAAGACTTCAGAGTTAAAATTGGCATCGAGTATCGACTAGTCAAAAAATACTAGCAAAGTAATTGAGAAAGAACCGAAACAAAAGATGATGATAGATTTTAAAATCTTGTTTATATGTATATTTTTTTTTCAAAAGTGCTTTACAAGTATTAATCGATGGATGAGGTAACTATATAAAGTTTTTATTTTGGATGAGGTGTTTATATGTATATTTGTTTCAAAAGTGCTTTACAAGTATTGATTGTCGGATGAGGTGACTATATAAAGTTTATTTTGGAAATTTAAAACAGTTTATTATGTAGCACAATAAAAAAATCTGAAAAAAAAATAAATCAATGTTTATTACTCGTTAACATTTAAAATATGGCACTGTGTCAAGCTTGTTTTCTAATAAATCCACTCGAATCACGTGTTTCTCGCTCTTGGAAGCGACTTGTACTGTAAAATTTATTAGAGTAATACTAGAGTCAAACATGCTTGACACTTGGCCCGTCAAACGCGATCAGATCTTAATTTTCGAGGTTACATCGACTGATCTGAACCGCTCAATTTATTCTCTATATGTATATAGGGTCAAATAAAATTGGATAGGTTCGCGGATACAGCGAACACTCTAACTTAATACCTACCTTAAGCGGTATACGAGATGCAGTTGTGCATCTATGCGTGATGGACATATGAGTAACTTGCTTTAAGCGTATTATTTCTTTTGAGGTTCGAGACATGTATATATATGGATATATGACATTGTTCTCAATTTTTCACTGGCTAGAAGTCACTACTGATTGACTCTAGGCCAAGTGGGAGATTGTTGGAGTTATGTCCTAGAAGTCAATATTTAATGACTTAATTTCTTAGTTTATGTTATTGATAATATTTGATCATTTGTTCCTAGAGTTTATTATTGATAGATCATTCATGTTGAGGATCTGAATTGTAGATCTTTGTGGATCATTCATTAGAATGACAATAATAAATCTAAATCGACCATAATCTTGATAATTAACAAGAAATATTAATTGTCATAAAAGATTAATATGTAAGTTAAATGATGGTTAAGTTCTACAAATCATAGGTAAGGAGTTACCATATGTGTATGTTATTGGAACACAGTACATGACCTGACTCAATGAAATAAACATATGAACTGTGTTATGTGTCATTGTTTATTTCATATAAGTTTGATTCTAAGTTTGAGATGTTCAACTTTTCCACATGAGATTAGGCTCTATAATATCGTCTAACGTTGATTCCTGATAAAGGCTGCTATACGGATTTTATTTATGCTCTCTTGAATTGTGCGGGGAAAAGTTGTTCATCAAGAAAACTGCATGTCCCTCATTAGTATACCTAGTGAGTGATGATATCTATTTGGGCCCCTCGATGGAGTTGGATCGTATGCATGCAAACTAGACGATCAACTCTAGATCAAGAAATGTATAATATGTGATGTGGTATTTCTGCTCTTAAATTTATACCCAATTATACCTAAATTCAGTTGCAAGCGTACAACAATCGTCTAAGTATTATCGAGGTCGAACCACAGGGACATAATATTCAATTAATTAAGTTTAATAAACTTTGACTAACTAGATTTGGGATACAAAGGAATTAATATTTGGAACAGATCAAAAGTAAATATTGCAGTAAGGTAAAAATCCTAAATTAACAGTTCTATGAGTTAAAAGGGCTTAAAATACTAATTAATAATTACGGATTTGATTAAGAGCTAATGCTTTTCATTTTACTCCAGAATCAGCGGCCGGCTGAAACTCAGGTCGCTGACCCCTAAGTGGGTCGCTGAAGGCTGTGATCATAGACAACCCGCAGGATCTTCCTGCGACCCGCTAGGTTTGGCGCACACTCAACTTTTTGGTTATTTTAGATGTTACTTTGTGTAAGGAACTAATCATAACTAAGGCTCCTCAATCCCACTTCTGTTTAAGGTCAGGTTTCCTATAGTTAATCTTATTTCCCTCGAATATAACCTAGATTTCAACTTCCCTTTCTTGGTCTAAGTTATACAAGTTTTTGCTTTACGACCTACGACTCCCTATACTTCTGTAATTGGGAAGGGCTTCAACTTCCGTTTCTTGACCCTAGCATAACTCTCGTGTTAACCATACTTTAACCTAATTACTTGAAAACGTTTGGATTTAACCACCTAACAATTAAGCAAGCTCTTACTTAACGGGTGCAAGCAAATCAGTTAAAGTAATCTAAGCAATTTAATCAAAGCATAAAACACAACATGCAAACAAAGAAAATAATCTCAAATCATATTATGAATCATAAACTAAAAAGGTTCACTACTATGGCCCCTAATATACGACTACTCAAGAGTATACATAACAAAACAAACAAAGGTATCTAAGTAATTAAAGAACATAAAGAAAGAAATCAGATTACAACCGGTTGAATCCAAAATCTCCCTCTTTCTGCTCTCTGCCACTCTAGCATCAGCGACCCGCTGAAAACCCTTAGCTGCTCTCTCAATTAGCAGAATTGGCTCTCAACTCTCGTTTCTGATGTGCTCTGCTGCTTATATAGGTGTGGAAAACTCCAAAATTATCGAAAACGTGTGAGTTGAGGCATCGAAAATAGATAAGGCGGCGTAGAGGTGGGTGCAAAACTGGCTGAACTATTTATGGATGTCGGTTTCACCTTTTCAGCGGCCCGCTGTGCTCTTCTGTGGGTCGCCAAAGTGTTCGGTGGGTTGTCAATCATGATGAGAACTTGGTCTTTTCACCGTCTTGAGTAGCCACATCACGCAGATCCTGTACAAAATAAAGTAAGCCATAGCGGTACCTAGTTTCTACCCTAAATTACAATTAATCAGTTAGAAACACATATATTTCAATGAAATTAAGTCCTAAACCTGATTTGAATGTAGATATCAAAATTTCTTATCAATCTGCAAGAATGACACACTCGTATCTTGGATTATACAATGATATCATGTGACATAAGAATCAAACAAGGAAATACTTTTATTTCTTATGTAGGATTGAGATATTGTAGCAGTACATTATTTATGCGAATTGGGAATCATAACGTGTTGCTAGATACCGCTTATGATTATTGGAAATAAATAGTGATTTATTCTCCGTGGCCAACATAACATAAATTCTCAAAGAGTCACACAAATAGGACTTTGCCCACACAATGCATTATCTATTTATTCCCAGTAGTGAGAATTGCGAAAATATGATAAGTTGATTAATTAATTATATACCGTTATGAACCGTTATAATTAATTAAGTCAAAGAGATCATATAAGAATAAATTAATGCATTATCTAATCCCAAAATAATCATTAATGAGTTAATAATTAATTTTAGATCAACACTTTTTAATATAAATAGTTATATTGATTAATTGAGTCGTTATTTGATAGAAAAATGTATAGCCCAATTATAGAGCAAACTAATGAGATTTTAATTAGGTGAATTAAAGACCCAAATGAGTGTGAGAAGTGGCCCAACAAGGACCCAAATCGTGGCTGCCCATAGAGTGACAAGATATGTAATTTTGGAGAAGTTTTTCCTAGGGTTTGAGCTCTATAAAAGGACCCCTTAGAGGCTCCAAGAGCTAGCTTTCTCTCTCCTCTCTTTCTTTCCCTTGCGGCTGCCACAAACCACATCTTTTCTCTCTCTTTTGCTCATGTGTTGAGCTCTCTTCTCCACATAAATAAAAGATTTAATTGTTAGAAGAGAGAAAGCTAATGAGATTAGGCTTATTCTCGGGTGTACTAGCATATACCTTGAGAAAGTGGTTAATCTCCTTGATGGACTCAAGACCGGCAACAACCATGGTGGTGATGGTGGAGGAGGCACGCCACCAACTCCAAGTGATTTGGATTGCCTCATAAGAACGATTTGTGAGAGGTATAATCATTTCTTCCTTCTCATTGATTTTGATGTGTGAATGTTTCTAGCACTAGTTCCTTTTGTGTTTAATTGTTAATTAAACTAAATGGTAGTTTAAAAATTAAAATTAGACACTTTCTCACATCGTTTAAGGGAGAAGGAATCAAAACTTTTTTTTTTAGTTCTATCAACGAATAATATTTTAGACTGGGCTCACAACAAAATAGGAGTGTAAGTGTGTAACGATGATTCTAGATACCGTCGATTAAATTAGACAAAGTTGGACGGAATGATAACAAAGTGACTAAAATTGAATTATTTGAAAATTCAGTGGACTCAGGAGGACAAATTGAATTTTAGTGATTAAAATTGAACTATACATAAAATTTAAAGATCTCTGGAAATTTTTACTCTTATTAATAATGCATTTTTCAATCCCAAGTTTTTTTTTAAAAAAAAAAGCTAGTTACTGCCGAATTAATACTTCGTTCACCGAAATAAAATGTGATGCCAGTCTTGATAGAAGAAAAACAGAAAGAAAAAAGAGGACCATTAATAGTTACGCACAACAATAAAATTATTATCAATTTGTCGTCATACTCTATATACCCTTTATGGCTTTATTTTCCAGTGTTTATTCTACTATTTAATGTATCGTCTTCCCCTTTTCATCTTCTAGTTTGTCAATAAATTGTGTATCTCAATCTGTCGCCACTTCTCAAAATTGCATATTATATATGATTCACAAATAATCTAATTATAAGGTTAACAAAATAACTTTTTGTTTTAAGTTTTAAAACTTCTTTAATTTGATTTACAAAAAATATTATTGTGAATGAACTCTATGCATTTTTTTTTTATCAGGGACGCTTCATGATATCTAAACTTGTTAAAAACAATAAATTGAATTTATCAGGGATAATTAAATCCAAACTTTCTTACGAACATGTTTAAATGATATGATCAACCACGGAAAATGTGCCTTATATATATTTGTTACGTCAGAGAAACCTAACAATTATAATTGCAAATTGCCAAACTTTTCATTCTTTTTCAATGAGAAAAGCAAATAACCAGAAAATAAAGTATTTTTTTGTGGGTTGAAATTTTTTTATTTTAAAAAAATTCATACATAATTCACTTTCTTCAAAAGGAAGTAAACTATGTACTAGATAAAATATAGACGAAATTATCGTGAATGACAGATATTTAATAATAATAATTTCGTCAACGGAATAATAATGATTGAGATCACAGGACTGATCAATTTATTTACATGATAAAGTTCTATTGGCTTGTACCGTCAAGTAAATATATTGACATGGTAAGATTAAGGCCTACTAAATAGTAACTCCTATTTATATTTGGAGCGAATAAAAATTTGAAATATAAGACTCACGTTTTTACTGTTTGAGATTTTGAAAAGAAAATTAGTACTATAAATAAATTATTACCGTCGTTGTCTCACTATTGCACGAAATAAAATCACTTCTTATCTTAAACAATAGATTCCCCTTATTTTCTCTTTTCTCAAGAAAACTCATTTCATTTTTTTAGAATTTCGAAATTTCTTTCAAGAACGACAGTACCAAACCACATGTCAATTTGTCACAAGAGGCAGTGTTTCTTGCAAATATCAAGGCCCGAGAGTTGACAACAAAAGATTCCTTGACAAGGACTGATTCTAAATAATTTTATTTCGGAGGGGCCAATTTAAAAAATAAACATCAACATAATGCATTCCGAAAAAAAATATCTATTTCCCATTAAAGTAATACTTTCTCTAATTCCCATGTTTTCTCTGAAAAGCAAAACCCTAATAAGTAATATTATTTCGAGAGTACCTTCGCTACTCTCTAACCACTTCCAACTCCCAAAGCAAGAAACACCAAAAAACCAAAAAACCAAAACTAAACCAACCTAAAAGGTCTACACTTTTCTCCTCTCTTTATTTCTGGTTTCCTCTCTCTCTCTCTCTCTCTCTCTCTCTCTAGAGGTAGATGCTCTGATCTGTGCAAGGTAGCGCTCAATTTGGAGCTAGATTCCAGTTTCCTTCTCTTTCTCTCTCTCTACAACCATGGTGCGGCGCCATGGATGGCAGCTCCCAGCACACACATTTCAGGTAACTCTTTAAAAGCTTCTCTCTCTCTCTCTCTCTCTAGGTCTGAGCTCGGCTGTTTACTTCAGTTGTAGTAACCACTTGCATTTTCTCCAATTCGTCAAAAAAAATATTAGAATTACTTGGTCAAAGAGGCTCAGACGAGCTGTTTCCCTGCCTTCTGATTTAGTTTAGTTTAGATTTTTACTGGGTAATTTTTGAAACTTGTAATTTACTAGTGGTGTTAGTGGTACTTCGGATTTGAGACAATTTAGTCACGTAGGTAACCTGATTAGCTTTGAATAATGCATTTGTAAAGCAGATCAAGTGTTCAAGAGATGTTAATTGAGACAGTTTTTTTTTTTCAAATTTGTTTTACTTTGTACTGTTTGCATTGTTAATATACCTTAAACCTCTGTGATTTAACACATGAAATTTGAGGGTATTAATTTTGAATGCCAATTATTTGTTGGATTGTAGTGAGGTATCTTGGATATTTTAGTTTCCATTATTATTTGAAATTTAGGAAATGACTTTCTTTCTGATTGTGCCCCTGTACAGGTTATTGCAATTACAGTGTACTTTATATTGGTGGTAGCGTTCTATGCCTTCTTTGCACCTTTTCTCAGATATGATGTCCTTGAGTACATCATGACGGCCATTTATACTCCTGTGGTATGCTAGCATTATCTTCCTGTCAATACAAACAATGTTTTCAGAGTTTACCAAAGTGGATTTTTTTATTAGTATAGTGTAAGAACAGGTTGAACTATTATATTGGTGAATATTGTAAGTTCCTAATTGCACAATTGAGAAAATCGAGTCAGAGTTTGGTTTTATTATAATTATGATATTAGTTTGACTATATTTCTTTTATTCTGATTATTTCAGGCACTGACTGTATTTATCCTATATGTACGCTGCACTAGCATCAACCCTGCTGATCCAGGTATCATGTCGAAGTTTGATGAAACCCTAATTAACCTTCCGGGACCAGAGCATGGATCCCAAGGCGATCATAATTCTCCCTCTTGCCAGAGCTCTGTTGATGGCCACTCAACCAGAAAGTCTCCTGTCGGGGGCTCCAATGCAACTGCCAAAATAGAAAAGGGAATCTCGGTAAAAAATGCAGTGTGTTGTGGTTTTGCTGGCCTTCTTTGCATAATGTTCAACAAGGAGGACTGTAGGAAGATGGATGAGAGTGAGCTAGAGCAGAATAATGAAGATGATGCATTGTTTTGCACTTTGTGTAATGCTGAGGTAGGATATGGGCATTTTGAGAATTGCTGTATGGGATTTGATCACTTAGGTTACATGTCAGTCCCATTAAATATATTTTGTTCATTTCAATTGCTTGTTAAGTTGCACAGTCGTGCTTAACTGTTTAAGGAAACTTAGCTATATATATGCAAGTAAGTTCTAGAATGTCCCTTGTCATTGTACAGTAAGTACTTTCTGAAAGTTCTGTACTGATGGTCAACTTTAATTTTGCTGATAATTAATAGTTAAAGGTGATTGTTGGTTGCTGTCATGTGTATCAAGTCAAACTTGAACCCCTTGGGTTTTAAGCTATGATTTTCGTTTTCTGTCCTTTTATAGGTGCGGAAGTTTAGCAAGCATTGCCGAAGCTGTGATAAATGTGTGGATGGATTTGACCATCACTGCCGGGTATTTACTAGCACTTATTTATTTTAAAAAACATTCGTACTTTATCCATGCATAAACTGAATATATAGGATATTCATCAGAACAGGAAATTAGAAGTTGCCATGTTTTCTCAGATTATGCTTTATATATACTATTTTGAAAAGGGTAAACAGAAATTCTCATTTATATTCCTCTCTCTGTTTATATTATTCTATGACAGTGGCTTAACAACTGTGTGGGGAGGAAGAATTACATAACATTTATTGCCCTCATGGCATCCAGTCTCCTCTGGGTATGTTTTGTTGATTTGTATGTATTAGCCCTTCTTTTGTAAATGATATATGTGCTGGTTTTGGTTTTCTGTGTAAACACAAACCAAGGTAAGACCAAAAGAACATTGTAATGTCTTCAAAGTTGGCCAAACTGCTACAATTCTTGTAAAGGTCTGTATGTTACCCACATCCTATATAACAGTCCAAAAACTGAGATTCTGGTGCTTGTTTGGTCTCCCTCTAAATGATCAAATGAATTGTTTTTTCTTTTCTTAATTAGTTTCTGTTTTTATGTGTTGAAATTATTATTTCAGCTTGTGTTAGAAATTGGAGTTGGAATCGCTGTACTTGCATTATGTTTTGCAAAGGCAACAGCCAAAGACACAGAGAATAGCATACAGGAAAAACTGGGAAATGGTTTTACAAGAATTCCATTTGCAGCTGTTGTTGTGAGTTTTCTTAAATAAATAAAGAAAGAGTAACAGTATTATAAAGAAAACCAGGAACTTTAATTTTGAACCCATAATGCAAATGTCTTGGCCAGAATAAGTTCTGTTTGCTATAGTATGGCACCCTGAAGTTTACTATGTATTCTCAATTTATTACACTTTTTAATTAATGTAACCTGTGAAATCAACCGCCAATATAACCGAGCGAAACAAAGGAAACTAGAAAATGGGGCATACACTCTAGTAGCGCAATAAGATACTGCTGTTGATCTGAGTGGAAATGGCATTGATTCCAAAATTGTAATTCTGACTTATGTAACTTGCTAATTTCTCAAGCTGTGATAAGATGCTTACTTGAGTTGATGAAATTACAGTCTAACCCATTTTAGTAAGCATTGCCAGAATAAGCAAACGGGAGGGTATTTGAGAAAAGAGAAAGAAAACTTTCTGTTTACATGAACTTTTTGTAATCGGATCTTTAATAATGTAGATAACATGCACGCTACTTTCGATAGTGGCTCTTGTTCCCTTGTGTGAACTCTTCTTCTTCCACATCATTTTGATCCGCAAGGTGCATTTAAGTTTTTTATTTTTATTTTTTTTGCTTAACAAACTGAACAACATCTAAAGCTCAATGGAAATAGAAAACTATACTTGTTGCAAGCAGGCAGGACCAGTAGTGGTCATGTTGATGTGGATCTGAGGTAAAAGGTTCACACAGATCCTTCCTTTCAAGTGTATGTTTCTCCAAGCTGAAGAATGTTTTCTCTACTGCAGGGAATGACTACCTATGAATTTGTGGTGGCAATGAGGGCTATGAGTGACGAGCCAGGTGGGATGACAGGGTTTGTGGATGAAGATGGGAATGAGATAAATATTTATTCCCCGACTAATACTGCCTCAACTGGAATAAGTGTTAGCAGCTCGCTTGGCCTTCCTTACAAGGGTGTCTGGTGCACTCCTCCTAGGGTTTTCGTTGATCAACAGGTAGCTTTCAAGTTCTATTAATGTGACTGTTTTCTGATGATTTGTTGAAGAAAATCTACATTAGCCGGTCAATTTGATTAAGTGCCCCTATAAATGCCAAAAAGTTGATATTGTGTCCCTGCAAGAAAAATATCGCGGATGTCTCTTGTGATATCCCATACCTGGCTACAAGAAGAAGAATCTCCCAAATGTCCCTTCGTTTCCACATTGGCATAAAATGTTACCCAAATTTCTACACCTCTCCCCACTCCCACTTCCTCCTCTCGAGAACAACTAAATAGAAAAATTAGCAGAGTGGAACCAGACAAAAATTTGTCCCAAATGTGCTTGAATTACAGATTCTAATTTCCGTTTTCTCTCTGTTTCCGATGAAAGGTTTAAACTGGTTGCTTCTTTGTGTAAATTGGTGAGGCATTTGGACAAAACTAACTTACCATGCTATAAGTGATATTTCAAGCGATTGCAACTTCCACACAAACTGATTCTTAAATTTGTACAACATTTGTCTTTATTATAGGATGAGGTTATCCCACATTTAGACCCAACCATGGTACCCTCAACTGTCGACCCTGACTCAGCAGCTTACATCAACCAGTCCACAAACAAATCCAAAAAGCAAGTCAAAATCAGTGCTTGGAAGCTCGCCAAGCTTGACTCCGCTGAGGCAATGCGAGCTGCTGCCAAGGCCCGTGCTTCCTCCTCTGTCCTCCGCCCCATCGACAAAAAGGCCTCATCTGATCTCAGCTCCAACGCAAGTGTCCGTACCAGTACCAGCATTGAATCTGGTGTGCCAGTTCCAAGGGAAGCTTCTAGAAAATCTCCATTAGGACACTCATATCCACATAGTTTAGCCAGTCAAGATGATTATTACGAGTCTGGTACTGGTACTGCTACACCCAGTAGCTTTAGCAGCCCAATCCGGGGTACAGGCCCTGAAACTAGGAATGTGGTTAGTAGGGCACCTGTACCAGCGACACGGCCCGTACCAGCGACACGACCTGTACCAGTGCCATCAGTGCCAACTACACAATTAACAAACCCAATGTTTCAGACAGTGGGGGCACCATTCATAAGGGATGCTCGAGGGAGGGCATCAGTCGTGTGGGACCAGGAGGCTGGCAGGTATGTGTCAGTGCCAACTACAGCACGGTCAGGTCCCGCTACAGAGAATACTCCTCGGCTTGTGAACCCTATTGCCAATGTAAACACGGCGAATCATTATGGTCGAAGGAGTGGCCAAAATGCTGTTACGTCAGCAGCAGTGCAAGCCCCAGCTGCTGCTCAGGAGAGATTGATGTACACGGGCCAGTCAATATTTTTTGGTGGGCCCCTTTTGGCAGGCAATACAGGTGATACTGGTGGAGATAATAGAAGGATCACTAATGAGGGGATTGTAACTAGGGAAAGACAAGAGGTAGGAAGGGTTTCTTATACAAGAGGTGAGGTTAGAGCGGAGAGGGGACGCACAGCTGATATGTTTCCCGTCTTTGCACCTGGAGGCCTTCAAAATAACCCTTCATCTAGTATGAAGTGACTTCTTTGCCCCCTTTGTCTCTCTCTAATGGACTAGTGGGATAGCCGGTGGAACTGATCACTTCATCTAGGTGGGTTCGAGACAACTAACCTTTTCTTTTTTGTATTCCAT
The DNA here is from genome assembly GCA_027725995.1 of Rhynchospora tenuis. Lineage (NCBI taxonomy): Eukaryota > Viridiplantae > Streptophyta > Magnoliopsida > Poales > Cyperaceae > Rhynchospora > Rhynchospora tenuis. Next base: position 85,533,712 of record CM050889.1, read on the forward strand.
CAAATTAAATTAATCGTCCAATGAACATTGTAGCTCTTAACTTAATTGGTTCTGATGTAAATCTTGTTTTAGTTATCTTTTTTTATTTTATTTTATATGTACTTGGTTTGTTACGGCCACAATTTAGATCAGATGTTCTTAGTACAAACCATTCTTTTGTTCTCAGGGCCCTTCCCCTTTTTTACCCAGTACTTGTGTCAACTATTGCTTTGTTATAAAAATTGCCTTCTAAATGTCGTAGTTTTAAATACCTTAAATTGAAATTGTACGTGCAAGACTTTGGTAGGAACATAAAGAAAGGAAGAAATTGTTATGTAACTAGTTTTAGATGTGATAACATGCTTGTCAAAAATATACCGTCATAGGAATTTGATTCCTGTCCTCAAATCGTTGTTATCTAGTGTTGGGCTTTTGTAATTTGGTTGCCACGCGAAGAAACTTCGGCCAGTGCTGGTATCAGGGGGTATATTATGGGCTTTCAGACTATGCTGAGATAGGAGGATTTTACTCCAGCTTCTCTCTGTAAAATTAATATTTTCAAATAAAAGAACTGTGGCAACTGTGCCTGATACAAACATTAATAGAAGAGATCGAATTGATGGGTGTAATTGCGTTCTTCCGGATGCTTTCTGAAGTTTCAAGTTATTTTTCATGACAATCGTGTCTTTTTATGGAAGGAAGCTGCCAAAGAACTTCTTCTTTCGGGTCTCTCTCTCTCTTTTTTGTGTTGAGAGGGGAAGGGGGGTGACAGGGTGTTGAGAACTTCGTGTACTTTCTAAAAGCAGAACAAAAAAAAATAATAATGCTAATGATAATTTTTTTTTTTTGAAGAAAAATAGGGTCAAGCACCTATGACCTATCTTATATTTAATGATAATTTCATAACCAATGCATTAGGAAGTTATACTTCCGTATTCGATTATTTATACGACTCCTAATGATGATTATAGAACAATGCAGTTGAAACTAGGAAGTTATACTTTTGTATCCCTATTCGATAAAAATTATTCGCAAGTCGTAATTATAATGATAGAACAATGCATGCAGCAGATATTTGATTATTTCACGAAATTCTGGAAGATATTACTTAGTATCTGATAATTAGAAACATTACTAAACGACAAGCCGTCTTAGCTCAGTTGGTAGAGCGCACGGCTTTTAACCGTGTGGTCGTGGGTTCGAGTCCCACAGACGGCGTTTTTATTAATCCTAGAACAGCGCTGGTGTCGAGTTTGTCTGGGTTCTGACCTCCAGTTTTGTTTTTTGATTTATGAATTATTTTCAGTATGAACCACATTTTGTTTTATAGATGCGAATTGAATTTCTTTATTACGGTTCTTCTCGACAATTATAGTACAGTGTTTGGTAATTACATTTTATTTATATATGTTTTTAGAGGTTCAATAATTATTCTTTCTTGGATGCTTTCATTTTATAACAATTAAAAAAATATCGAGTATTGGCATACAAGTGTTAAATTTAGGCAAATTACAGATGGAGCCAAGAAAATTATCAGCGGTGTGTGAAAATTTGTGAAAAGAAATCTGATATTAGTGAACTATTTTAACAAAAATAAAATAAGATAATCATAAAATTATGAAAAAAAAGACAAATATGCTCAACAATACTTGTAAATTAATTAATTATAAATAATCTTTTTAAATCGTATGTATGTAAATTAATTTGTTCAACAATGTTTAACTACAATTCTCATTTACATTTAGTAATAGAACATACTCCTATTTTACATCGTTTCTTTTCCCGTCATTTCCCACTACTACGATACCACCCACGATGAAAGATAATTGTGTCACACATCTATAAAATAAATATTCCAGTGTTTCTTATTTGCAGTATTTTATTAAATATTAGCTACATCGTGTGGACATATTTTTATAAAAAAGAATAGTTTAAACAAAAGGACGGGATTTATTAAATATTAGTTACATCAATATACTATAGCTGTGCTTCAAAACTCATATAATAAAGGAAGAAAATGGTATGGAGAGGTTAGGAGAGGAAGAAGAATAGGTTGTGCAAAGAACTAAAGTAAGCATATTTATTTGCTCCAGAGGTTTATACGAGAAAGGAGAAAGGAAGAAGATGAGTTCGACATATAAATTAAATAATAGATCGAGATAATGATTTTATTTTTTGAGATCATGTCCATGTTAAAAGCTTTCGAGGATATTTGTGTAATTTAACAGATCTTACTATGTGTACACTCCGATTTGGAAGTAACAAAAATTAAGGATTCGACGGAAATGACGCACATTCGTTCTCCTTCCATTTCCCTCTTATTTTGATATTTTGGAGCGAGTAAACAATGGCCTTATTCCTTACCTTCTGTTTTCTTCATCTAAATTTTTTCTCCCGAAGCAGACTTTATGGGTTTGTTTGGTTGGTCCTTGGATAAGAAATTTGGATAGGCATATATTCTTTATTCCAATTCCAACATTGTGCTCGAATTAGAATTGGACCGTGAATAAGCTATCATTCCTTATTCTAGCTTCGTTTGGAACACCTAAAAAATAAGTTTATTTATGGATTGGGGCTTATTCTGCTGCTGCCAAATACATCCATACACCACTTCACAAGGTAACAGTCCAAATAAAAAAATGACTAGTTTGATACTAATTTGAAATTAGACAAGAATAATATTGAATTCGGAAAATTATTATCTTTTTACGACGCAGGTGAAAATACGAAATTATTTTATCGACTTTGTTTTTATATTTAAAATTGTTGCTTGCATTAGTTTAATGAATGGCTGAAACACAGAATATCATCTTATGTAATCATATAATATCACAAATAATCCTGCCAATATCGAATAATCGGAAGTATATTGGAATAATTTGGAAATGACACATGGGCCCGCTTCTTTTATATTTTATTTTATTTTTTCTGTCGTTCTTTTTCCCTCGCATGTAATCATATAAATCAGATCCTCTGGATGGTTTTACCGTGGACGTTTGGTGGACGGCTCAAGATCTGGACCGTCTGATTTAATCTCAACGGCTAAAGGGAGTCCCGTGCATTCCACCACACCCGAAAAAAATATTAGCTCGAAAAAAATGAACCGTCTGATTTAGTTTAAACAGCTCCGATCGAACCATCCACTGGATGGTTCGTAACAAACCATCCAGAGGATCCGGATATCCCACCCAGTCCAGGTCCAGTTCCTTGCTGAGTTGCTTCCGCTTTCTCTCCTCTTCCAAGCGTGCTCCGAGTTCCGACGCCTCACCCCTCCAACTGCGCAGGGGAATCTGAATATCTGATCTAGGGAAAAAGAAACCTCAAACGTGCGATAAGCCGATAACGAACACTTCCTATAAAACCCCAATAAAACCCTCCCTCTGGGTTCTTACCAATTCTTCCAATGGCGCTCAATTTGTTCGGTTCCCAAACACTTCTATTCGTAAGTAAACTCTCTCTCTCTCTGACTCTCTTTCATTCTCCACACATGTAAAGTCTCACGTTTTATCGTTTGTTTTTTCTGCGAAGAGTGGGAAGTCGAATTGGCTTCGAGACAAATTTAAATCCGGGACTGGAAGTAATTTTGTGGTTAAATCCACTGCAAAGAAGATATGTTTTGGCGATGACTGTAGATTGAGCTTGCTTTCTGGCATTAATAAGCTCGCTGATACTGTTTCTGTCACACTTGGACCGAGAGGTATTTTTTACTGCTTCAACATTCTGGTGCTCCCATTGATAAGGGTTCAGGTTTAAAAGGCAGAAAACTTCTGAATTTTATGTTCTTTTGAATAATTTCTGAACGTGTGATAAATTTCTCTTTCTTTTGAAATGTTCTTATTTATTGCAAGTTGTATTTTACTCGAGAAATATTTTTTAATTTAGGTAGAAATGTGGTGATTGATGGGACTGATGTACCAAAAATAATAAATGATGGGGTCACCATTGCAAAATCCATTGATCTTCCTGATTCAATTGAGAATGCCGGTGCACTGTTACTGCGAGAGGTAAATGTCAGTTATGCTCCTGTAAAATCATGAAATATTACTTATGCCCCTACAATGCAAGAAGAATGTTAATGTACCAGCCATTAATGCTTCTTATGCTCATCTAGTGATTATTTAACAGGTTGCCATTAGGACAAATGGTTCAGTTGGAGATGGTACCACTACAGCTATCATTCTAGCACGTGAATTTATAAAACTTGGGTTAGCAGCTGTTGCAAATGGGTCTAATCCGGTATCTCTAAAAAGGGGTATTGATCAAACTGTTCAGCAGCTGATTAAATTGTTGAAGAGCAAGAGTATACCAGTTACTGATAAAGAGCAGATAAAAGGTATATATTTGAAAAAACTTCATATTAAGTCATAGATAAATTTTTGTGGAATTTATTATACTTTTTGAAGCAGTGTGCTTTTGTACACAGTGAAAAATGCCTTTCATCTCATCTTCAGGATTTTCTATTTAACGTAAATAATTATTCCACTTGCAACCTAGATGTGGATTTTATTTCTCTTAAACAGTTTTTGTGTACAGTATTTGGAAATCAGATCAAACTTCTCTCTTCCTTGGAAGTTATAGACCTATAGAAACAGTAACAAGTTTATATATCCAGGGGCTTAAACACGAATCTCAAAGTACTTGGGGGTCAGTAGTGTCATTTTCTTATATTGTTTTTTCTCTTGAATTTCAGCCATTGCAGCTATATCAGCTGGAAATGATGACTACATTGGAAATCTCATTGCCAATGCAATAGAAAAAATAGGCAGTGATGGAGTTATAGCAATTGAATCATCCTCCTCTTTTGAAACCCTAATTGAAGTGCAGGAAGGAATGAAGGTACATCTTCCTTAGTTCTTTTCTAGGATTTTTTTTTTCTTGGATTTATTGTATTGTATCTTTCTTTGCATGTTAATATGTATGTATGCCCTTAAATATTAGTTAGTTTCCATCTATATACGATCATGAATTCATGATGACAAACTGCGAGAATATTTATTTATGATATACTGTATTCCCACTAAAAAAACATTAACTGCACTTATTCTTGATTGATGGTTACAAACCTCGTATGTATTTATGCACATGTGGTTTGGCTATGTGGTTCCTAGATGGTGTTATGGGGATATGCAATGCATGCATGCCTATCTTTATGCGTGGTTAATGTTTATGATTGTCTACATGCATGGCATTACTTGCGTTACTAAACAAGTCTAACCGTGTTATTAAAATTTACCATACTGCCCTTATGTAGATCAACAAAGGATACATGTCCCCTCACTTTATAACAAATCAAGAAAAATCTGCTGTTGAGTTTGAAAATGCAAGAGTCCTTGTGACTGATCAGACGGTGACTGCTGTACAAGACTTGATTCCCCTGTTGGAGAAAACAGCCCAATTAAGTGTGCCTCTGTTGATCATATGCCAAGATATTTCATCTGAGGTTTTGGGAACCTTGGTACTTAACAAGATGAGAGGGTTGCTGAATGTGGCGGTAGTGCAGTGCCCTGGCATGGGCGAAAGCAAAAAGGGGCTTTTACAAGATATTGCTACTCTGACAGGTTCTCTCTCTCTCTCTCTCTCTCTCTCTCTCTCTCTCTCTACAGACACACAGATATGTTCATGATGGAAGCTCACACACATATGTGTTGCTTCAGTGCTTTCTGCCAAAAGTTAGCTGAAAGCTTAGCCCTTTTGAGGATCAATTTACCATAAATTGTGCACTCTAATCTGTGATTTCACTAGCAATTAGTAACTATGCCACAAATTAAGCACCAAATTTTTGGAATATAGGCTTAGTGTGCCCTTCATTGTAATAAGGGCATTGTCAAACCATTGTATGTCCTAGTGAAAGGTTCAGAACAGTTATCCTAGAAAATGTTGTTTTTCCTCATTGTGAAATTTACTTGAAGGTGCCGATCTTCTAGTAAGTGATCTGGGATTGGGCCTCAAGGGTGTGACCTCAGACCAATTAGGATTGGCAAAAAAAGTTACAATAACTCAGAATTCTACAACCATTGTGGCGGATCCTCGTATGTTGGCTGAGATACAAGCTCGGATTGCTGAGATGAAAATAGACTTGATCAATGCTGAAAGCGTTAACATTCGAATGAAAATTGAGGAGAGAATTGCAAAATTATGTAGTGGTGTAGCTGTGGTGAAGGTTGAGTCTCTCTCTCACTCTCTGTTTCTCCCACTTTCTCTTTACCCCACCCCAACTTCCGCTGTTCTGCCCGCAGCGATTCATTGTAGGCCCCAAGAGAACAGAGAAAAATGAAAAAAATGGAGTTCTGATTAAAAAAAAAGGTGCAAGTCATACAGTATTCCTTCATTATGTTATTTTACTTAAAAAAAGATTCCCAAACAATCCCTGTCACTCTTTTTCTTCTCATCAATGTGTGAGAGGAAGGTACTACTTGGTTAATTTTCTCAAATAATTAGGGAAAGTAGCATATGATACTTGTTCTGTGTTTGTTGGGGCCCAGAGGTGATCCATCTTTTTTTTTTTTTTTTTTTTTTTTTTTTTTTTTTTTTTTTTTTTGCTATCTATCCTACTATAGGATCTTACATGACATTTCTCTAGCATAGGAGAGGCCTTAGTGTCTATTCATGTGTAAGAGTGTAGGGTTTATTTCCTTTTTGTTTATAGGGAATAGGGTGATTTTCTATGGTTTGGTGTACATGTTAAAGGTCCTTGTCGTCAAACGTTTCTTTGTTTTTGGAAAACAAAAAGGAGGGGAGTTGAATAAGGTTGGTTGAGTAAGGTATACATGCTCATGTTATGTTTTCTGGGGATATAAATGAATCAAACTATATATTTTGATTAGGTCGGGGCGTCGACTGAGGCAGACCTAGAGGATAGAAAACTGAGAGCTGAAGATGCCAAGAATGCAACATTTTCAGCCTTAGATGAAGGTATTGTACCAGGTGGTGGGACTGCATTTGCACACTTATCGAGGCACATCCCTATTATTTCTGATCATTTTGAGGATTCTGATGAAAAGATTGGTGCATCTATTGTTGCAAAGGTTCGACTTCTTCACTGAGTTTGAAACAATTGGTGCATCTATGTGTTGCAAAGGTTTGAGTTCTCACTGAGTTACCTGATGGCTATTGTTGGAAAGATCTGAGCCTTTGAGAACATCAACACTACTCTACAAATGATGTTCTTATATTTAGAGTACATTTGACAGGGCTTTCCCTTGGCATTTATGAAAGGCTTGGTTTCTTTTTTGTGAATAAATTAATGGATAATCATCAGATGGTGAACTTTGTTGCAATAGTACGTTATGTTAGAAGCAGCAGATGCCATCAATATAAACAAATTCTGGGCAAATTTTCCAACTACATTTAGTTATTTGGTATACTTCACAAAATACCCTATGTATCTTCAGGCTCTTCTTGTACCAGCATATACAATCGCCCAAAATGCAGGCCTAGATGGGCATGCTGTTGTGGAGAAGCTGCTAGAAGAGAATGATTGGCGGTTTGGGTACAATGCGATGACAGGTACTTTTGGAGACCTTATCAAGTTGGGTGTGATAGACCCATGCAAGGCTTCAAGATGTGCGCTCCAGAATGCAGCCTCCATAGCAGGTATGGTTTTGACAACCCAAGCTGTAATGGTGGATCGGGTTAAGAAGCCCAAACCTGTTGCACCAATGCTGCCAGGCATGCCTTCTTGGCTGACTCAGGAATGAGATAATGCATGCGTCACTACCTGTTAAATTATGCTTGGCTCGTTTAGTTTTGACTTTCGTACATGGTCGCTTGGAAAATATCCTGGCAATTCAATTTTTTTTTTTTTTTTTTTTTTTTTTTAGTTTTGTCATATTTATAGATGTAAATAACTAGAAATAGGAAATTTTGGTCATAAGATTGGTTTGAACCACCACCCCAAAAAAAAAGCAGACAAAAGAAAGAGGGAAAATGGATGTCTTGAGATGGCTTTATAGTTGGATAATGTCTTAAGATAGCTTTAGTTGTGAAACAATTTTGATATTCTCCAATGGTTTTTTTTTTGAAACACTAGATAGGGCCTATCTAGGAATTATCCAATGGAATTTGCATCGTTATTACTGGATTGTAATGAAACAAGTAAATATTTACTTTTTTATAAGTGGCGGGCACAGCTATGTGGCGTTATTTATTTTTCCCTCGAAGAATAATCGGCCCCAGTATGTATGTTTTTAGAGATTTAAAACTTTGTTCAAGAAACCCAATAAATTTGATAGCATAAATAGGAGGAAAAAGGATGATAGAGATTTCTCCCACTTTCACTTCTCTTTTGCACTAATCCCTCTTACCAATGTCACTTCGCCGCACTATATAACTTGCTATCGAAACACCGTTAAAAAGGCATATGCCACGTTAAGCTGTAGTTTCGTTATGTTAACTTTGACAATATTCAAACAGTACAATCTATCTATGCAAAACATTAATTAAAAATTTTAGCTAAATTAAGCCCAATTGAAATATCACTCGTGGACTAAGTCTAAATTTGTTTACATTAAGCTCTGAATTTCATCCAATGTATCCGTCGGTTTGCCGAACTGAAAAAGAACAAAACTAACGCCTAGATAAATGACGACATATTTGGCCACACCACGACAAAATCTAACTGAAACGTACTGACGTTGCAGATGGAACGTTCCAAACAGATTTACAGAGAACGCATATGAGGTGATAGAGTTTGAAGTGGCGTTCCCTTATGTAGTCAATTATATATGTTATATCTCTCCATGTATAATGAATAAGCCTCGTGGACTCCCTGTAATGTCATTAGAAAAGAAAAAAAGAAAAAAAAAAGCAAAAAGTGATGGAACGATGTAAAGAAGAATTGGAATTTGAATGATTAAAAATAACAGAGTAAACATGCAGGTCACGATATTTTTGTAGGCAAAAAATGAGACTAGAATTTCCAACTTCACAAATTTATGAGAAAATTTTTAATCGGGGGTATTTTTGTAAAAGTTATGAGAAACTGAAAAATATAAGATTAAGATTTATTTGTAATTCCGACAGAACAGAAAAGATATTTTTTACGGTCACGCTGCGAATCTCACCTAGACGCGGTCTTGTGCTCCGGGCACAAGGCGCGAAGCCCCTCTGGCCTCTCTACTCTACTCAGTACTCACTAGTCAGTAGTCAGTGCAGTCCACTACTCACCTTCACGTTATAGCGACAAAACATTACATCAACATAACAAAAACCCCTTAAAACCTCTTCCCTCTCTCTCGAATTCGCCATCTAGCCAGAAATCCGAAGCTCTATCACATACCTTCCTCTCCAACCGATCGGAGCCATCCGATTCGGCATTGAGTACCTTGTTTTCCTTTTACCACTACTCCATTCCCTCTCTCTGTCTTCATCGACCCATACATCCATCAAGACGAGTACCAGATCCAGCGATTCGACCTAGGAGAGAGAATAGCGCAAGTAGATATCTCAGGTTTCTTCCCTAAGATCTCGTTTCAAATGTACTGCATCTTTAGCATTGCACCTGATTAATCTGCTCTATTCTGATGATGTAGATTTGTTTGTTTCGGACGAGATCTTGTTATTTTGGTTTGTTATTAGTAGATTTTTTACTAGTACTGGTATCCGAACGATTTTAGCTTAATACATTTTCTTGATGTACGAACAGTAGGAAGCTATGGTTGTACTTGTAAAAGTTCATCATTACTAGTCCGGTTTTGTAATACACTAGTGCATGTGTTATAGTGTTCGTTGTAGATTATCGTTTATTTTGTGTATCAATTTGACGTTGAACAGTTTCTTCATTAGATCTCGGATTTTTTTTTTTTTTTTTTTGTTTTATCAACCGCTTATTTTTTCTGTTGTTGTTTTGCATTTTGTTTCCATTTATAGGTTTGTTTGTGTACTTTTCTAATTTATATGGTTTTTGCTTCTTATCAGACACTAAATTTACTAGAGACTAGATTTTCAGATTTAGGCCTGGCAAAAAATTTCTGGTGTTAATTTTGGATTTACTTTGCTTGTTTCTCTTTAATTTGCGTTAAGCTGCCTCTATTGTCCAATTTTAGATTTCTAATAAAAATATAGAATATATATTGTAATTCAGTGTAAAGTAAGCAATTTGGGAAATTTTGGAGAGTAGGATAGTCGTTCTTCACAAGTTTTAGGCTTTTTGTTCTAATTAGTTGTGCATTTTATGTGCGGTGCGTCTCCAGGAACTCTATTGAATGGAGAGTAATTAAGAAAAACCAGAGTTTGGGGTTCATCTTAAACATTTATATTGATGCACATTATATATGAAAAAAGGTAATTTCTCTTGCTTTAATAAGATATCGTATATACAAAAACAGAACTGTTTATTGATTTGGTTGGAGGTGTACGGAAGATAGGTTATTAGCTACAACACCATACTTTTAAACTCCTGGTTCTAGGTATATGCAATTATATATTGAACCTTGTATCCATTTTGGTTATCACATTATTTAAGTTGGGTGGAGCTCTTTTGGGGTTAGCATACTTGCATGTTTGAATGGATGCAGGCTTAATAATTAATTGTATAAACAGAAGTCTGCATTTATGTTTATGTACTTAAAAAAGAAGTGGGCCCCACTTTAATCTGAAAGTTTTGCACTCATGTACAAATATATGTTGATACTTGTGCCATTTGTATATACATGAGCGTTCAAGAAAAAAGATACTTGTATATACATGGGTACTTGTTTCCTATAAACTTTGTGTCCCTTTGTCTTTCTTTTTGGTACAGTATATGAAAATAATCATACATATTGGAGATAGCGATTCCATGAGTAACTTTCTTCCAACCTAAATGTTTATGCATAATTATTGTTTCAATTTGGTGTATAAAACTCTTGTACATAATCTGTTACATTTTTTTTTCTGTTTTGAATACTGAGCCTGTTTGTCATTGTTTTTTAATCCGGGGTGAAATGAAGAAATAGGAAGCCTGACAGAAAAAAGGTCTGTGCATTAATTGGTCCTCGTTGGTGGTATCTGATTGATTAATCTCATCACATGACTCAAGTATACTAAAATGTAAAATTTAAGGGAAACTCCAACAACTGACTTAGGTGTATAAATGTCCCTATGTTCTTCTTGGGCAAAATGAAACCAAATTCAGTCACGCACAAAGCTAGTCAAGACATAACAGGAAAACCTTCATGTGCAAGTGCAACTACACTGCAATTCAACTAATCTATAACTTGCATTGAAGTTTCTCCTCTAATAACTCTTGGTTTTTTCCTGCAGGGGCAGAATGAGAAAAAGCCACGGCAGTAACAACTATCAAATGCGCCATCGCCATGGCTATCAACAACCACAAGGCCAACTCTTTTCGCATCTAAGTGGGGCTATATTCATGTGCTGCAATAAGACAAGAAAAGAATGCTTCAGGCGCAGGATCTTTGGCCTCCCAGCTGCGAGGGAGCCTTTTGTGAGACAGGTAATTTACCCAACCAATCAATTGCCCTGAAAAAATCACCTAAATCAAACCCTGGTTATGCATGTAGCCCATAATTATACAAAGATCCCCCTTCCATACCAACAATTTAACAGGTGAAAGAAGGGATGTATCTATTTCTATTTGGCGCTGATGATAGACAGATGCACGGTGTCTTCAAGGCTGCCTCTAATGGCGGCATGAATATTGTGCACGGGGCATTCAGATCTAGTGGGTGCAGCTATCCTGCTCAGGTACAAGAAAGCTGGACTCGTTTTGTTAATCTTGTCATTGCTAGGTTTTTTTTAGAGAGTCAGCATTTTGATACAATTACATTTTGGTAATATTTGGAGCTGGTAAAATGCTGAAGGTGGATAAACCAATAAAGTAATTTTTTGTGAGAGAATAACAAACTTGTTGTTTTGCTTATCTGAAGGTGCGATTCAACATTGAATGTATGTATGAGCCACTGACAGAAACTGAGTTCAGGCCAGCCATTCAGGAAAAGTACTACACTGATGTTAAGTTCAACTTTGATCTTAATTCAGATCAGGTTCTCTGTTGCTCTCTCTGCTTACATTGGTTTTACTTTAAAGGTCTTTAATGTACCAAGATATGCTTACTTTGTACTATACTATTCCCTGTACAATCTCCAAGTATTTGTGTATACCTCACCTGCCAATTAACTGTAGGTACTGGCATATTCTGCCTGATAACATTTCCTTGCCTTGAGACACCATTTATTATATTCAGAGTCGACTATGAACTTTCCTGTAATATTGCAGGTTCAGAGGCTTCTAGCTCTATTTGAAGCAAAGAAAAATAGTAAGGTGCCCCAACCAATTTCTGACAGATGGGATCCAAGCTCCTCTTTAGACTCACCTTTGAACTGTTCTTATTCAAATAGACAGCGTAACATCATGTCAAGAGTGAACAAGTTGGGCCAGCGCACCTTACAAGTTCAGATCACAAACCCTAACCCAACTACTGGAGGATCTTCCATGCTTTTTATGAACTCAAACACGAATTTTCATCAACAGGGTGTTGTCAATTCTACATCACTCTGCTTGGCTCAACAGCAGGGACTGTTTGATTACCAGACCAGTACTGGTACCGGTGTCTTGTACACTCAGACAATGGTACCACATATGGCATACAATTCAAGTTTACAACAACAGACCCAACCTCTGTTATGTGTTAATCCTGGCAACCCACAAGTTGTTCTGTCAGGCTATAATCCTCTAAATCCATCTTCCTCTTCTCAAGCAGTGCAAGTTTATGCTCCTAACCCTGTTTATTCTGGAAATATTTTAATGGGGGTCAGCACATCATCCAATTTCTTGAATGGAGACGGCCAAGTTCACAATGGAGGAGCCCATTTACACAGTCAATTTTGCAATGAAGCCCCACAAAACCTTTACTATTCAAATATAAGTCAAAATGTAGGAATTGTTGGCGACCTTAAGACTAATCCTTCGGCAGAAAATCCCTGTTTAGACCAAAATCCTTCTGTGGTGTGCAGCGGTTACCCTGCTGAGTCGGGAAAGCAGCTCGATAGGAACCCCAACTCTGATCCTGATCCAAACATCGGTGTGGACGCAGACTTGGGCCTGAATGCAAACCCAAATCTGAACTCTAGCCTCTATTCAGATGTAGAGCAGAGGAAAAGTGTCTTCTCGCGCCTAGCACAAAACTCTCAGAGAGCATCAAGCGAGACACATTCTCATTTGACAGGTGCGGAGCTCTCAATAAACCAGCTACCAGGTCATCTTATTCAGCAGTCAAGGCACCAACTGGGGCTAAATAGAGCAGACGAGCCTGTTTACGACAAATGGGTTGTTCAGGATGAGGAGCTAGGCCATACTCATTGGTTGGCTTTTGCAGACATTGAGGTGAGCGCAAATTTGGCTGGGGTTGTAGATGGAATAGATGTGGACCCCACTGCATCTACATTGAATATGAAAGTGGAGCTTGATGAAAGCAAGCTGCCTTTAGTGGATTTCAAAAGGAGAAATGGTGGTAACACATTGAGTACACAACTTGGGGGAGATAAAAAGAAAAGGAGGTTTATCAGGCCTTCTCTTGAGCGTGAGGATGAAGACAGTGATTTGTGTGCTTTGAATGGTTCTATGCATAAAGCCGACATGTCCTCTGATAAACAATCCATAGAACCTTTCTCGGTTAGTATTGAATCTTTTTACAACAGAGAAACTATGGTAATAATTGGTGCCACGGATGTAGAGGGCCGAGTGGATAGTGGAACTCCAGAGGTTTTGCCGCCTCCTGTTTGCAAAACCACAGAAAATTTCCAAACAGAGGTTATCATTCAGGGGTTTCAAGATAATCTCAAGGGTGAAAAGGTTTTACTCCACTCTGGTTCACAGAAGCTTCTGGTTCCAGTGTCTGAAAAATCAGACACTCTTGAATTGGAACCGAAGAGAGTGGAAGAAGCAGGTGTAAACTGTTCAGAAGGTCTACTGGTACTTGATGAATTGGAACCGAAGAGCTTGAACAAAGTGGGTGTAAACTTTTCTGAAGGTAAGATGGATTCGATGGTGCTTGATGAGAAGACTGAGAAGAAGAATCCAATACCCAATCCGGAACCCATTATATCAGGGCCCGAAATTGTAATCAAAGAAAAGAGTGTGCTTGAGCCTGAACCTGATAATTCCAAGAGGCTGTGTTTGAATAATGAAACAAGTAACCTAGTGGAAGAGTACATCGCTCTTAAAGAATACAGCTGTCTTGCGCCTGAAGCCGATAGTTTGAAAACTGGCCTAGAAGACTACATTGCTCTTGAGCCTGATGTTGACAATCCGACAACACTTCTTAGTTTGCATGTTGAAAAAAATTAAGGAAACAGTGGAGTATCCTGAGATAGTGGACCAGGGGTTGTGATCTTTTTGTTCAAATACCCAAATTAAGGTGAAGCAGGGTCAGGAACAACAAATCTCTTTATGATAAACAGATCCTTTTTGCAAGTTCGTTATTACGGGTAGTTCCTACAAAGGATTATATAGCACTTGAATAGATTGTATTGGTTCCGATTTCACTTTATAGAAACCTGAAGGAGTACATCAAACACACTGACAGCATACCAGAGAGTTGCACCTTTCTTTTTATTTTTTATTATTATCGTGTTTCATTTGAAGTTTTAAATGGTGGTCGTAGGTTTTATAATGTTCTGTTTTGATACTATAGTTATTTGGTGTTAGAGGAGTTGTTTATTGGCTTAGATATTATGCCATAGAAGAACAGTCATCTGTTGTTAAAAGTACCATACTTATCTTAGCTAATACTGATAGTGTTGGCACAGGAAATATTTGGTCATGTGTTTAATGTTTAAATGGAACGTTCTATATAATAATTTCTGACTTCTAAGTCATCAAATGGTCGCTTGATTTCTTCAATTTTTTTAATTATTAATAGAAAGGTCAGTTGCCTGTATTACTGAAAGCGTCTTTGAAGTTTCTGTATTGTTGCTATATTTAATATTTTACACACACAAAGATATGCAACAATTGTTGTTATATTTTACACTTACGTACATAGACCAAAAATGAGGGGAAAAAATCTGCATAAATTTGATGTATTATAATGGATTAATTAGATTTATGCCATCCTAAAAAATAGCTAATTAGAAATATGTCATTGTTAAATTACTAACTAGATTTATACCATTATCAAATTGTTTAAATTAGATATATGCCATTATCTTATTCCAAAAAAGATTAAATTCTAAAAAATGTCATCTTGAAATATCTCATTAATTTTAAAAATTCCCAAACTGTCCTCGTTAATAAACCCTAAAACCAAAAGCGCTGAACTTCATCTGCTGTCGTTCCTGCCCGCCAGTTCTGCCGCTTGCTTGTTTCTAATATGATTTTCCTACATCGTTTGTTTAGACTAATATATTAGTTCAAAAATACGAATAGCCCAAGTGAAATTTAGCGTAGTAATTTAGATAAAGCTTCGCATAAATTTTGTCTTGATTGTATTGAACAAAAAGAAATCTAAGGGATCATATGTCAAAATTTTAAGCATATAAATACGAACAGAGGTAAATTACCAACATATTTTGGCCCTTATATTATCTTGGCATTTGGACAAAACTACCATGGTAATTTAGTGAAAAACGAATTTCGCAAAGAATCAATTTGTCTTTTTTTTTTAAGCGTGAAACAGAGGCACTAATTGTTAATCATTATATTTCATTACCAATGATAATAATTTGAGTTATTTTTTTTTCCTTGTATCTTTCTAAGTTTTTATGTTTATACAAGATTGATACTGAACTAATTTTAATTAATTTGTGGTGGCACAAAACTAATTTGTGATGGTATTTTTCTAATTTTAAATTTTTGTAGTAGCGTAAAACTGATTTGTCATTTAGTAATGACAATTTTCTAATTTTAAATTTTTTAGTGACATATTTAAAAGGGTAAAATTGGCAATTCAATTTGTCGATGGCATAAAACTAATTTTTACTATTTTATGATGACATAAAACTAATTTGTCATTTAGTGATGGCACTTTGTCAATTTCAAGTTTTCACAGAGGTATAAATCTAATTAACCCTATAATTCATGTTTTATTAACCAACAGATGGAGGCACAGTAAATATATATTTACTAGCACCAAATGGGAGGTTACTATGTGATTTCACTTTCTCTGGATGCCTTGCCATTTTAGCGTAACCGAAGACGTGCGTGCTGTGGGGTTGTGTTCTAAAAACCTAAAAATGGAAAGCGCGAAAGCACCGGGCAGTTTGCTCTCCTTTGAGCTGTCGTTCATAAAAAATTCGATTATGAATTATGCTATGCATCTTGTATGTGGATTGGATTGGATACAGACAGCCATTACGTTCTCTTCGCCATGCCAGCAATAAAAGCCGGTACAAGCAATTCTGCAAATAAAAGATTCTTACATCTTTTTGGTAAAAGTTGGTGTACCCTGAAAGTTAGGCTATGAAAATTCATACACGCTGTAGCAATTGATATGTGGTGTTAAAGGAATTCAAATTCTGTGTTGCGCTACACATGGTGTAGCGCAGTCATGGGCCGTCCGATTTTGATCAGATGGATGAGGGAGTCCCGTAAAAGTAACCAGATTCCTAGGCCCGAAAAAAAATGAACCGCCCGATCAAAATCGAACGGCTCGTGGGTGCGCTACACGGCATGTAGCGCAACACCAGATCAGGGTCCGTGTTAAAGGGGTCCTGCCACTAGCGATTGATACTAATACTGATCTCGTGCGTTACGCGATTTATTTCTATACGAATATGTTATTAAATGATTTCTTAATGAAATGAACGACTGTGTGATCAAGATCGATAACTATAGAGCGAACATTGTGCATATAATTTTTTTTATGAAATTCAGAACACTATATAAAAATGTCATAAAAATTGAGAATACTATTGAAATATTATACGGAAGCTGCCATAAAAACTCCAACAAAAAAATTATGCACCAAAAAAATCCAGCCGGGCGGCAACAGAAGATTACTGTGCTACCACGCCGATCGCACACCTCCGCATATTAATACAGTTATATAATATATAATGCGTGATAAAGGGGTCCTGCTACAGTGCTACCTTTGTTCTTTGGTTCTTGCCTAGAGGATCATCCACAAACATCATCCCATTTTGGGTAATAGTCATATACTTAAAACCCTTTTTCTCTTTAGTCTACAATGACCATTTGACCAAGTAGCTCTATATGCATTTAATTAGCCAAAGCATCTTGATGCCTATCAAATTTACTTTAATAAAAGCTTGTTAATTTTTTTTTTTAGAAAACTTGGTAGTGGCTACCGAGGTGATTAATAAATGGGGTGAGAGAGGCATGTTAAAATTTGTACCTGTCATGTTACTGATTGCAGGACCAGGAGGTCCAGGAGACCAGAACCAGTTACTTAAGTCGTGCCTACCTTTGATTATTAATTTTTGTTTAGATTAGGCTTTTGATTATTAATTTTGAAATACGACAATTGATGCATGGTTGCCGTTCATCAAACGACTTAAAAATTAGAAATAGTCTATACTCTACGACTATTGATGAAATATCAAATAACACCCGAATGACCTGAAGTTCAGAATATACAATTTATTTATAAAATTGATAAGTCAATAAACTTTATTTAAAATTATTTTGACTCGATTGAGAAAACAATATTGAAGTTGGTAAGATAAGAAACTGTCAATGGATCTAACTCTTCAAACGCAAGTTGTTTTTAGTCTTCTAAATAATATCTACTGAAAAAGCATGTATTCCTTTTATTTTTAAACCTCAAAATAAATAATAAATAGTTTTTTTTTTGAGAGGTGAATAAATAATAAATAGTTAAACGCATATATCTAGTAAATTACAACAATATTGAATCTATTATTTTATTTTATCATCCGGCCCATTTCTTTCGCATAGGCCATAACATAGGATCATAGACCATACATAGTCTACAGATTTGAATACTTTCACAGTTTACAAAGCATCGGAGCGAGAAAATTGCTCTTAAAAGTGATCCGCCGAGAAATGAACCAACCGAAGGAACTAGAAAGTGGAAATCATGTTAAAAAAAAAAAAAAACAAAAAAAAAAAACCCACCATTCCGAACTCATACATTTTCTGCAAAGGATAGGGCTTTAGAAGAAAAGAAGTTACCTTTATTACCAGTTTGCCACACACAGCGGCGTCTTGTCAGTTGTCAGCCCGTTAACCGAGGAGTAGGTGTATCCGAACGAATCTAATCTAGACTCGGTCTAGCGCGCCAAATCACCTTTAATTTGTTTCCACAAACGTCCACCTTCCCAATCAACGATCAATCTTCTCTCCTCATAAAAGATTAATTAAATCTTATAAACCGTTAATAAATCGCATTCTCCCTCTCTCCGTCTCTTTCTCTTCCAAACTCCATTAAATTATTTTAAGCAGTTTCGCGAGATATCCTCTCTGCAATCGATCGAAGTTCTTTGATCCGATTAGATTTAAGTATCTTCATCTCTCTCTCTCTTGGTCGACGGATCAATAACTGACGAAAGTTTGGCGCAAGTAGGCATCTCCGCTTTCGTTACTTCGTGATTTAAACGAAGGTACGGCGGCTCTTTTAATAGTGAAGCGCATTAGTATTTTTTTCTGTTTGTTTGAGATTTTGTTTCGTTTCTATTAGTAGTATGGGATCCACACGATTTGGCTTATTTTAGAGGACCACATGGGGAATACTCTATATTCTGTATTCTTACTGTACGGAAAACTGGGAAGTTATAGTTGGTATAAGATCGTTTGTTTAGTTTTGTAATACGCAAGATTTCTCATCTCCGTCAACTGCTAATATACTAGATAATAGGAATTTATATGGATTTGGTGGCGATTTTAAGTGTTGATTAAGAATTGTATTTTTAACTTAACTTCAGGCCGGGGTTTTTATTTTGTTGGATTTGGGATATTTTTTATTTCCTTGTTTATTTTTTGCTGCGGGTTTATTTTTAGTTTTGTAACTTCAGAATCCCGCTCCTCTTTCAGTAGCTTAGGTGTGTTTGGATGCATAAGAATAAGGATCCGGATAAGAATAAGTATCATTATTTCTTATTCTTGTGCAACACAAACAACCATGGAATAAGAAATTCGGGTCCTTATTCCTATACCAACAAAACTATGGTATAGGAATAAGGAATTGGGACAAACACATTTTCCGAGATTCCTTATTCTTATTTCCTATTCTACCGTGGTGATTTGAATTTCAGATTTGGGCTTTGCCTGTACTTTTGGAGGCAAAGGCTTCTGTTCTTATACCTTCTCTACGAAGGAATAGGGAATAAGCCTACACCAACATTATACTCTGTATTTGGTTTGGTTCAAAACTAGGTATAAGAGGGTTTGGTTCAAAATTAGTTATAAGCCCTCTTATACCCTATACCACCTTATTCAAAACCAAACACACCCAGGTGGCGTTTGGTAAAAGAATAACTTAAGAGGAAGAATTTAAGAAGAAGAACTTATGTCATGATTATTTAAAAAAAATAAAAATAAAACTTATGTCATGTTAAAGAGGAAGGTGGTGTTTGATAAAGGATTAACTTAAGAGGAATAAGTTAAGGAGGAAGAACTTATGTCAAATTATGTCTTGGTTGTTTGGTTATGTAAAGTGAAGGAATAAGAATATAAAAAATATAAAATTAGATGTATAATAATTGTTATAATATTAATTAGTATTATTAATTATTATTATTTTTATTATTAGTTTACAAATATTAATTATAATACTAATAATAATTGTTATTATATAAATTATTTTAATTCACAATATATAATTATTGTTATAAATGTTATTCTTTATACTTGGTGGTTGTCACTAAAGATAATAATAATTAATATTGTAACAATAATAATAATTTTAATAATAATTATATTATTAATAACAAAAATTTAATTAATATATCGATGATAAATATAATAACAATAATTATTTTTAATCTTATTATTATTATATCAATGAAAATTGTACGTTAAGTGCAATATAATAATAATAATTATATTATTATTATTGTTATTGTTATCATCATCATCATCATCATATGAATTAAGATATTATTGATTATTTCTTGTAGTAATTATAATATTAAATATAATAATAATATTACAATAATATATTAATTATCATTAATAATCAAAATTAGTTATTGATTATTCGAAAATCGAGACTAATCCGCATGGGAATTGTGGAAGAAGTTATTCCACCAATTTTGGTGCTATAAGTTCTTCCTCCTTAAAGAAGCTTATTCCTCTCTTGTTTGTTGAGTTATTCCTCCTTAAAGAAGCTTAAGGAAGCTTATTCCTCCTACCAAAGAAGTTATTTTTGTATGGTTATGTATATTGAGTGATAAGAAAAAACACGAAAAAATATTTAATGCTAAAATATGAAAAGACACTAGTAACCTTCTCATGTCAAATAATTTTCTGTATTGGACGATATTCTATACTTGCAAAAGCAAACGAGTTATAGAGCTGTTATGAGTGCAATACTTTATTTTAATTGAACATTAAAACTATTATTGGCATCAAAACCAACATTGCAAATGGACCAAGTAGGATTGAAGAGAACATAAATTATAACGTTCAAAGCATATTACAAGCATACAAGACAAGAAAATACATAGAAAATCCTCAAATTAATCAAGCTCAGTACATACAACATTCAAATACAAACAAACAGTACTAAAATCCAAATCCAACAAATGTAAAAATCAAATATACTAAAATAAATATAGTACTCTTTAAATCAAGCTAACATAAACATCAAAGACACTAAAAGGGGTTAAATCTCCAATTCTGTTAGGCTAATGGAATACTTAGGAAAAAAAATTACTTTCTACGTTGTCTCTCTCTCAATAAAGCATTTTTATGTTGTTTTTTTTTTTTCCTGAAATCAAATACACCCGTTGGCTTTTTTATGTTGCTTCTAATAAAGATGATAGCTGGGGTAGTAAAGACAACAAAGGAAAGAAAAAATATTTTGAATTGCTATTCCACATGTGGGTCGCGCTGACAAATTTTATTCCACCAGTTTTGGTGTCATAGGTTAAAGAAGCTTCTTCCTCATTTAAGCTACATAACTTATTTCTTGTTTGGTAGGAAATATGAGGAATAACTTTTTATTCCACACTAAAGAAGCTTAAAGAAGTCAAACATGGCCTTAGTATTTAACTTGTTACTGCTTGCGGAGAATGTTGAGAAGAACCAGTTCTTTAATAGGAATGGAGAACATTATTCAGCATTAGCTAGCATGCAAGTTTGGAAAATTAGGGTTTCTTCTTAATAGGTTATATATATATTTATTTTTTTGTTTGTTACTTTGTTCTAGCTTGCTTTTGTGCTGATTGTTCCTGGGCATTTAATAATGTAAAATGCCTCCATTAGCTATACTAAATGCTGGGGAACCAATAATAACTGTGTTCAGGGCTTATTTTTAATGGTCATCTTTTGAATTTATAATAAACACTTGTGCTTTTCTTTAGGGGCAAAATGAGAATCAATCATCGCAGCCGCCGCTGCCGGTGCCGCTGTCACCATCACTGCCACAGTGATCCACAAGACAATCATAGTCCAGAATTAGCTGGTGCTATTTTTATGTGCAATAATAACACTAGACAAGAATGCTTCAGTCGGGGACTCCTGGGCCTACCGGCTTGTAGAGAGCCTTTTGTGAGACAGGTAAATTTTGTCAGTCAACCAAGGGCCCAGAAAAAAATAGCCTAAATAAAATTCTGATTTTGCTCGTAGCCCTTAATTTTGCAACAATACCCTGTCCATACCATGCAATTTAACAGGTGAGGAACGGAATGTATCTTTTTCTCTTTGATACTGATGATAGAGAGATGTATGGTGTCTTCAAGGCTACCTCTAATGGTGGCATGAATATTGTGCCCGATGCATACATTTCGAGTGGCAGCACCTATCCTGCTCAGGTACAAGAATGTTGGACCCTGTTTGTGAATCCAGCAATTGCTAGTTTTTTTAAATGGATAATTATATTGACACAATTACATTTGAGTACTAATTTGATACTGCTGTAATTTGACTTTGAAACAAATTTCTTATGGACTAATTGTTTGTACTTTGTAATGTTCTAACTCAATGATGAGATGCTGTACATGCGCACTCTAAAAGGTGGCATGTATTGTTATTTTTAGTAGGGTGACAATGCTGGTTGTTTTTCATCCCAGGTGCAATTTGAAATTATAAGAAAGTGTAAGCCACTGAAAGAAGCTGAGTTCAAGCCAGCAATCAAGGACAAGTACTTCACTAAAATAAAGTTCAACATGGATCTCAACATTCATCAGGCTCTTTCTCTCTCTCTCTCTCTCTCTCTCTCTCTCTCTCTCTCTTTCTCTAGCTTTTACTCTCTCTCCCCTTTGGTATTCCTCAAAGGACCTTCATGACCAAGATATGCGTGTTTTGTAATACACCCTAATATATTAAGTACTGGGACATACTTTCTTGTATGGAAACTCTTGCCTCGAGACGCTGATTTACTATATCAAAATGTGATTATAATATTTTTAACTGTGAATTATATTTCAGGTTCGAAGGCTTCTTGTTCTGTTTGAAGCAAAGAAAGATAGGGCAGTAGCTAGATCAATCACTGAGAGATTGGGTCCGAGGTCCTCTAGTGATTTGTCTTTTGATAGATGCTTTGAATATCAACAGCATGACGACGTGTTTGACACGCATGACACAAGTGAGACCATACATAGACACTTTAGAAACTGTTCTCCTAATTCTGAAGCATCTGTACTTGTCATGAATTTAGAAGACGTGAATATAGTGACTCCAAGAAATATTCCTCCGCACCTAGCTGACACAAATGCAATAAGATGCCAATCCAAAATTTGTCATTCCTGTAATACTTCTTCGTACCAGTACCCAAATGACCCAGCTCAAGAGGGTGTCCTAAGTTCATCATCAACTCACTTGGCTGTACAGCAGGGACAGTTTGGGTGCTGTAATGGTATAGGTAATTGTATGATGTGCACTCAGAAGATGGAAACAGATATGGTATATTCAAGTTTAGTAGAACATACCCCATGTGGATTACATGCTGATAATCATCTGAGTGTTTCTCCTTCCCAAGATGTGCAAATTTATGCTTCAGGCCCTCCTTATCCTGAAAATACTGTAAGGAAGGTCAGCACATTGTCCAATATGTATGATGGATCACAATTAAAGGATCATGTTTCCATTGGCAGATTACAATTGAAAGGTAAGGTTTTATCTCCTTCAGAACCTTTAACGTAAAAAATACAAGTCAAAAAGTAGGTCTTATTGGTAACCATGAAACTAGTTCTTCAGCAGAAACCTTAATTTATATCAGAACCCCAGTATGATCAATGCTTCCACTTATTTGAATTGGGAAACCTGATCCAAGAAACTGTATTCTATACCTTGGTCCTACAATGCCTGAATCCAATTTTGTTCCTGGCTGAAACTCAAATCCTAATCCTGGACTGTATTCAGGTGTAAAGCAGAAAAAAAGTGTGTTCTTGCGCCTAGCACCAAACCCTCAGAGAACAGCTAGTGTGGACACCGAGGCAGGACCGGATCCAGCTGTGGTGGCGAATGGAATGAAGGTTGATCCCACTGCATCAGTGTTAAATTCAACTGCAAAGCCTGATGAAACTGAACTACGTCTTGTGACTTTCGAGAGGAGAAATGGGGGTAGCAAAGTGAGCATTGAACTGAAAGGAGCAAGAAAGAAAAGGAAGTTTATCAGGAACCAGCCTATGGATACTGACACTGATGCTGCTCCAGAAGCAGCTGTGGTGGCGGATGGAATGGAGGTGAACCCCACTTCGCCTGTATCCAGTTCAACTATAGGGCCTGGTGAAACTGAACTACCTTTTGTGAACTTCAACAGGAGAAAGGGAGGTAGCAAGTTGAGCATTGAACTGAAAGGAGATAGCAAGTTGAGCATTGAACTGAAAGGAGATAAGAAGAGGAGGTTCATCAGGCCTTCTCTTGAGCTTAAGGATGAAGGAAGTCATTTGCAGGTTTTTGAGGGTCCTATGCATAAATTGGACATATACTTTGATAAACAACATACGAACCCTACCTTGGTTAGTTCCAAATCTGCTTTAAATAGAGAAAGTATGGCGGTAACTGATGACATGGATGTAGTTTCTCGGGTGGATGGTGGAACTAAACAAGTTTTGCAGGGCTCTATTTGCAAATCCAGCACCGTGACTCAAACTGAGGTTGAATTAGAGGGTGTCACACCCGAAAGATTTCACGGTTTTACTTTACCCTAATGGGATGGGTAAGGGGAGAGGAAATCTAGAATTGGGCATGAATTGTGAGGCTGAACTGTCTGCCCCCTCTCTCGGTCAATGCAGACATGAAAGCAATGAAAGCTTGGTCTCAGTGGAGATAGAGAGCAAGAAACAAAAGCAAGATATTGAGGTATCACAGAAACCTTTGTTTAAAGGTGATACTTTGCTTGAAAAACTACCAGAAAAATCTAATGTGGAGCCTGGACATGAGAGTGTGAGTAGTTCTGATGGTCCACAGATGATTCTGGTTTCTGGCTCTGAAAAATTGGACATTGTTGAATTGGTGGCCAAAAGCTCGAACAAAACTAGTGCAAACTTTTCTGAAGGTCAGGCAGAGTTTCTGGTGCTCGGTGAAAAGACTGAAAAGAAACTTGTATCCAGCCCAGAACCCATGGCCTTGGAACCTACAACTGAAATCAGAGACGACATTGTGGTTGAGCCTAAACCTGAACTCAATCTGGGTTTGCATAATGAAAAGAATAACCAAGTTGAAGACATTGCTTTTGAGTCCCAAACCAGTAACTCGAAAACGGGTTTGATTTCCCACAAGAAAAGTTGTAACCCAGACGGCGATCACCTGACTCTTGAACCTGAAGCCAATGAGTTGGAAATTGGTCTGTTTTCATTATGCAAAAATAGCAACCCAGTTGAAGACTACATTGCTTTTGCGCCCAATGCTTACAACTTGATAACATGTGTTTATACACCCGATGAAAATAGTAAAGAAACAGTTAAGTGTCTTGAGATAGCAGAGGATTATATACCACTTGATTAGGTTGGCACTCGTTTTCATGGTCTTCTGACTACATAAAGACAGTATTTCACTTGGAGACTAGCATCAGAAGATATGTACCGACAAGAGATGGGTGAATCTTTTCTCCTTCTGCTCAGGTCTTTTTTTGTTGGGTTGGGGAGGGGGAAAGGAGTTGAATTTGGTGCCTTCAATTAATTTTGTTCTATTTTGTTGTACCAGGCTCTGCGCTATGTGTAATGCATGGAATATATATAACAAGCTTAATTTTTTGTAGACTTGCTGCTATACGTGTGTATTTTGATCTAATTTAAAGGTTTTTATTTTTTCTAGCGATGATAGATTTGTTAGTTGGAAAGTTATGCATCTTATTTTCTATTGTTTAGAGTTATGTATTTTCTGTTAGCAAGTTCAGATGTAATGATTTGCAGAAACAACAAAGAGCAGAGAATAATGTGAATTAAAATCCTGCTCAGAAAACATTTCTACTTTGCAGGGAAAGTTTTGGTAAGATGGTGAACAGCGTTTCACTCTCCATATTTCTCACTTTGCTTGACGATGATTATTACATAAACTCCAAAAAATAGTTAAAAGTGGGAATTAATTACTTTTTTGTCAGGACAGGACGACTAGCCTGGCCGATTAAGCTTAACCCTTGCAAAGAAATATTGAAATGTAGTAGCTTAATAAAGCACGCTTTATTATGTAGTTCTAAGGTATTGGGCCTAACTGCGCAAGTCAAAACGGACTTGATATATGTTAGATGGGGCATGGGCTTTGGATTAAATTTATTTATGACCTTTTCTCCATCTCCCTTCCATTCCATATCTTTTGTTTCTTAATCATAACTTCATAAATAGGAAATAAGTTTCCTTGAGTGAACAGTTCTAGGCTTCTATTCTAGCAGATAAGTCCGAAAGGAACATAGACGGACAAAAGGAAATTGTGGACCCCACATGTCAGCAGAAGCCCCGGCGTGGGGTTGTTCCGTTGCTCCACAGAGGATAAGGACCAGCATTTTCTCCCCCACTAATGATAAAGTGTGATGCTTTTTCTTAATACTGTCCATGCACAGTGTGCCTTTTTATCACATTAGCGCACACTCCGCTGATCCAAGATCTTCTGTAACAGAAACACTGTGTTCTTTCCTGAATCCGGGTTTCTGACATTGGGATAGAAATCCTAACTTTTTATTTTATGTGGGCTCCACTTGTCAGAAACCTGGAAAATGAGAAGTCTTGCTAAACATACGCGAGAGGATCCGACTTCATTACTGGTCAAAAGTGTCTTTTATCTGTGAAAGAATTTAATGATTTATTCAATTTAATCTCTCTCTCTCTCTCTCTTTCTCTCTCTCGGGTCTCCAAGTCTTGACCAAGACCATGGTGAACTGTTACCACTGAGCTCCTTTAACCCTTTTTTCATTTCAATCCCTCAAAAGTAGCGTCTGGAGTTAAGCCAGTGATATTCCTTTTGCAAAAGTAGTGATTTTGAGGGTGGAAAGTTCTCTTTCTTTTGCTTTGTTACGTATATGGTCGAGACACTAGAAGAGGGGATTTGAGTTGCTTTTTTGTTTAGCTTGATCACTTGGTGAGTTAGCTTACAACTTCGCTCTCTCTCTCTTTCACCCCTTGAGAATTGTATCTTTTGGTAGCTTAAATCATGTTTTTGCATCAGAAGAAATGATAGTTTCTGCTTAATCGCCATTGTTCCCCTTCAATTTTGCTATATTTATTTTTGAGGCGCCTTAGGAGAAACAGCAGAGAGTATAATTAATTTACTTGCTTCCAGATTTTTGATGTGCTTCAATTAAATATCTCATTTAGTGTTCGTCTCAATATAGCTTTTTTTAATTTAAAGTGCATCATGATCTGGTAGTGGTAGGTACCATACTGTACTTCTATATTGATACGCCCTCTCACCATATGTGGGGTTAAGTCCAGTCAAAGTATGGTCAATATGCAATTTTATTTATTTGCTTCAGAATTGGGATGGATTAATTGTCTTTGAAGTTTCATTGATGCTCAATAGGAGCTCACAAACTGAGATTACAGGCCACAGTACAATGATATTCTAACAATTTCAGTGCCCTTTCTGTCTCTTTATAGGCTTCTCGTCTACCGATCCACACATGAATCTATTTCAGTAAGAAAATACTAAATTGAGACCTCCTGAAATGGGGGACTTACAAGCAGACCCCACGGCTCAGTTCAAAAGCTCTAGCGTAGATCCTGAAGCCGACTCTGATTTGAATCATTATTGCAACCACCACCTCTTCCCGGCCTCCTACCCCTCTGCCGGGCAGCACTCCGAGTCAAACTCAGCAGCATATTTTTCATGGCCAACCTCTACTTTATTGCCTCTCGCAGCTGAGGGTCGTGCAAATTATTTTGGGAATTTACAAAAAGGGGTCTTGCCGGGAAATTTGGGGCGGTTGCCGAAGGGTCAACAAGCAACCACTTTGTTGGATTTGATGACTATCCGGGCATTTCATAGCAAAATTTTAAGGCGATTCAGCCTGGGCACAGCTGTCGGATTTCGGATCAGAAAAGGCAACCTTACTGATATACCTGCGATTTTGGTGTTTGTCGCAAGGAAGGTTCATAAAAAATGGCTTAGTCCTGGGCAATGCTTGCCAGCTGCCCTGGAGGTAGATATTGGAATTTTGAAAATTGTGTGCCATTGAAGAAAATATGATTTCATCCATATTGTTATTTTTGTCATTGATAAATTTCATCACCTGCTATTATTAAGATTTATGTATAACCCTGATACTAAGGAAACTATTGTCCCACAGTCATTATGTTTGGTTTAGAAAATGTCATGTGGTGTTGTGAAATTTCTTGGTTTCTAATACATCTCTCTGAAAAAAAATCATGGACATCCATCATTGGTTGTATTATCGCTACATTTTCATATTATGATGATGGTGGCCACTAGAGTAATATTTCTTTCAGTGGTAAAGGCCATATTTTTTTACCAGGGGGTGTCAATTAAGAGAATTATATAAGAGAATTCAAATGGAGTTACATCTGTACTATCTAAAGGGGTATTTTTGCATCCAGTGGGTCAGTTAACCACACTGAGCTTCTGTTTGTTCAACCACTGATATTCAGCCTCCTTATTTTATCTTCCTGTTTCATATCTCTATTAAGATGACAGAAATTAATATCTACATTATTATTCTCATTAAAGGGACCAGGAGGGGTGTGGTGCGATGTGGACGTGGTAGAATTCTCTTATTATGGCGCGCCAGCACCAACTCCAAAAGAGCAGTTGTATGATGAGCTTGTAGATGGCTTACGTGGCAGCGATCCTTGCATCGGCTCTGGATCTCAGGTAGTATTCGGTTCTGTACTTTATTTACTTAAGAAAAGCTCCATTGCTATGAACATAACAGAACTATCTGCCTTTTAATTTTTTTCTTGCAAAATTTTTCAATATTTTCTGGGTTATTAAGCACATTATTCATAATATATTTCCATGTTTTGAAATAGCACATTTCAGGATAATTTTACATCCAGGAGTCCTATTAAACCTAAAGATCTGACTTTGATAGATTAAACCTACAGAAACTTTAAACTGGACTTACTAAGTAGGGTACTATTTGCCAAAAACCCAATATTCGGGTGTAATCAAGTATGTGATTCTGATCTTAATTGCAAATACAGTGGAACTTTTACTAATGCAAAAAATCCCATATTTTATCGTGCTTAAATGCAATTCTTATCCAGGTGGCAAGCCTAGAGACATATGGCACGTTAGGAGCTATAGTGAGGAGCCTGACTGGAAAGAGGCAAGTTGGGTTCCTGACAAACCGCCATGTGGCGGTTGACCTTGACTACCCCAACCAAAAGATGTTTCACCCATTACCGCCAAACCTGGGGCCTGGTGTTTATCTCGGGGCTGTGGAGAGAGCAACCTCTTTCATCACTGATGATGTCTGGTACGGGATTTATGCTGGTACCAATCCAGGTATATTGCTGTGCATATTTGAGATGCGAGAAATTTGTTCTGTTGGATTGATTTTTTTCATGTGTTCAAGGATTTTGTAAATGTGTGTGTGAGGTAAAAAATCATGCTCTTTACCAGTGAGTTCAACACATTGATTTGACCAGCTTTTGCTTTATTAAGAAAAATCTCCAAAAAGGCATAGGAAATGTATAGAACTCAGGGAAATCAATAACCAGTTGAAAGTTCCCAAAATATAGGAAATTCCTTATTTTATTCTTAAAATAAATATTTAGATGCACTGAACATTCCAAAAGTTGTGGATGAACCTACACAGGCTAAAGAAATTGTAAAATTTCAGGGTGCAAGTTCACCATTGTCCATGGTCAGATGTTTATCAGTGTGCCGCAGAGTCCATGCTCGTAACTGGCATTATGTCTATCTGTCTTTTTCCATTTTTTTCATTGATACTTACTAAATTTTATTGAAATAAAATGTAGAAACTTTTGTACGGGCTGATGGTGCATTCATCCCTTTCTCTGACGGCATCGACATATCCCACATTACTACATCAGTTAAAGGTGTGGGGCAGATCGGAAATGTAAAAAAAATTGACCTTCAGTCTCCCATTGGGTCGCTGATAGGGAGACAGGTATTGAAGGTTGGCCGCAGTTCAGGCCTGACAAGTGGGACTGTCATGTCATATGCATTAGAGTACAATGATGAGAAAGGGATCTGTTTTTTCACTGATTTCTTGGTGGTAGGAGAGAATCAGCAGACATTTGATTTGGAAGGGGATAGTGGGAGCTTAATTATTTTAAAAGGAGAAGAACGCGAGATGCCTCAACCGATTGGTATTTTGTTCATTTGTGTTTTCTTTTCACTTCTTATTTATCTGTCTGTATAATTTCACAGGTTTTTCCTAAAAAACATAGCAGCATTTGGATATAACATCAAATATTCTTCATGTTTGCAACTTGTAATGTTTTCAAGCAGATAGCAATTTTTTTAGAGAAAATAATACATAGGTCATAGGTGTGGTGCATTGTAATTATTGTCAGTTTCGCATAATCACATCAAAAAAATGAAAACAAATAACTCATTCTGTTGGATTATATGGTAAATTTGTGGGTAATGTAGTCATTTTATTAATTTTTTTTAGAGATCATGCGTTGTTTAGAATGAAAGTATCTTGGGATCTGCTAGCAAATTTGAGAAATGTTGGTTGTTGTTTTCAGGTGTGGTAAAATTTGTGTGCATTGTCTGTCAAACTATTTCAAAAGAATCCAACCTTTGATTGGCCATTTCTTTTATTGGTGTAGATCATTCTATTATAGTAAATATGCTTCTCAACTGGCATGATTATCACTTTACGTCTAATGGCGACTGACAAACAAAATGTCTTTTTTTCCTCTTGGCTGATAATTTTGTTGTTCTGTATAAAGCCTATATATTGGTAAAGGCACCTCTTTTGTTGATATGTTTAATCAATGGTATTAACTTCAGGATTGTTTTATCTTAAGAGTTCTGTTTGCGCCAATTGTGTTAGGTTAAATCAAGGCCTCTTAGGTCTAGGGCTATTAAACTGGTATAATAAATTTTGAGTTTCTTTCCATTTCTTTACTAGGTATAATCTGGGGCGGTACGGCAAATAGGGGAAGGTTGAAATTGAAGAATAGCCAGGGACCTGAGAATTGGACTAGTGGAGTCGATTTGGGGAGACTTCTTGACTTGTTGGAGCTTGATCTAATTACGACCAACCAAGAATTGAGAGGTAAAGGTTTTAGTTACTTTTGCAATTATATTCACTGGAGCACATTTTATTTGATTTCATCTTTGGTATCAGTTGGATACAATTTTTCCTCAATTAAGATGAACATGGTTCACTTTTCCTATTTTCTTTTATTTTTTGTCTATTGACATTTATTTTTTAAAACATTTTCTTTTCCTACCTCTTCCATTTACCCCAAAAAAAGGTTGTTGTCCTTGTCCTAACATTGTTTCTGTTCTTTGATTTTATAAAACATCTCAGATGCATTGGAGGAGCAAATAGCTATAGCATCAGCAGTGAACTCAGGTGTTATGGAATCTCCTCAACCTGGATCAAATTCTTCACCTGACCCGGCCCAGATAGCTCAACCTGAATTTCACGTGGAGACGGTCAAAACCATGAATAACAATGTTGAAGAGCACCAATTTATCCCCAACCTAAATGAAATTACTACGAGTATTGATATCAATGTCAGTACCAATAATAGTAATGGCAACAACAACATTAATGACCACAATTGTAATAATGGAAACAGTAATGATGCACCATACGAGGAGGATTTGTGTGTCTCACTGCATTTGGGAGAACGAGAACCAAAAAGAGTGCGACTGAACTCAAAACCAGAATCTGGTCTGGATTTGAACCCAGATCCAAATCCAAACTTGGATTTGCAACAGTGAAAGAAGAGGTACATTTAAGATTTCTGTTATTATGAGTTGTTGCTTGCAAAATTTAGCATGTAAAATGTAATAGAATTTGCATGCTAACTTGTATGTAGGCTATGTTGTGGTACACGGAATTAATTTATATAAGTTAAGTGAAATTTACTTGTTATGTACTATTCTTATTCTACTGTGCCTACGTCCTTCACTGGAGTTTGTTTTCCAATTCCAGCTATCTATTTACCTAGTGCAGATGCTTATTTTTCTTGACTGATTTTGTTTTGTAAATCGTGTAAGTAGAGATGCTGTCAGTTATCAAGAGAAATATTTTGAGACAAATAATAGGCAGCAATATATATATAAAAAAAAAGGAGAGCTGGATATCAATTCTCCAGTTTAGTGACTTATTAGTTACAAAATTACAAAAAATGTATCCAACTACTTAAAGGGATAAAAATGCCCTAAACAAATAATATATGTAGTGCAGCAATTCAACTTAAATCTCTAGAAAATTCCGAAGAAAATGGCTACAGAAGACTGAAGTGGCAACCGTCATAACCTGCGAAAAAAAGAAATATGTGTGAGAGTGAACTTTGTTTCATTATTGTACAACTGAAAGCAATTCTGAGACTTATTGATCCACTTTAAAGTGGCCAGAACACCAAAAAATCATTGCACATCAGCTACTCAACCTATTGTGATACATGCAAAAAACAAAAAACTTACTTGGATCTTTAGTGATTAGCATAGCTGTGCCACCAAAATCACATGTGCCACCAGTTGCCTTAGTCCTCTGAAAGTAGCTGTTGAAAGCATACGAGGCATGTGCTATCAATGTATCAGGCTGGTAGCATGGCCCATTGGGTCCAATGGAGTCGCAATCTGCTCCTGACCCACATGCATAATCCATCGCCTCTTGGATTATTGGGTCAGGTACAGTTGGTTTAGCAACGCACCACAACCCTAGTGGTCTTGTAGGGGTTGGTGGGGCAAAAGGCGGTGGAAATACTATAGGAGGAAGAAAAGTTGGGGGGCCTGGTACAAAAGTTGGCGGACTTGGTATACCTCTTGGAGGGCTCGGGGTGAATGTAGGTGGAGTAGGGTTTATACCTGGGGGACCAGGAGTGATTTCTGGTGGGGCTGGTACGGTTGGAGGGTTTGGAATGATTGTTGGTGGATTTCCTGGGTTTGTTTCTGGCGGGTTTGGCGTAACTTCAGGTGGACTTGGTACATTTGTTGGAGGACCCGGATTTGTAATTGGTGGGTTTGGGGTGATTTCTGGTGGACTTGGTGCGGCTTCAGGAGGACTTGGGTTGATAATTGGTGGATTAGGATTTAAACCAGGTGGGTTTGGGATGAAATCTGGTGGGCTTGGAGCAGTTTCCGGAGGATTTGGGTTGAATACTGGTGGACTTGGATTCAGACCCGGTGGGGTTGGGGTGACTTCTGGCGGGCTTGGAGCAGCTTCTGGAGGATTCGGATTCAGACCCGGTGGGGTTGGGGTGACTTCTGGCGGGCTTGGAGCAGCTTCTGGAGGATTCGGATTCAGACACGGTGGGGTTGGGGTGACTTCTGGCGGGCTTGGAGCAGCTTCTGGAGGATTCGGATTCAGACACGGTGGGGTTGGGGTGACTTCTGGCGGGCTTGGAGCAGCTTCTGGAGGACTCGGATTCGGACCTGGTGGGTTTGGGGTTACTTCTGGCGGGCTTGGAGCAGCTTCTGGAGGGCTTGGAAAAACAATAGGAGGATTGGGTATAATTGGCGTTGTTGGGAAACTTTCTGGCGGGGTTGGTGTAAATTGAGGAGGGCTTGGGATAGAAATCGGCGGATTCGGGTTTATTTCAGGTGGATTAGGGTTTACCTCTGGTGGGGAAAAGACGGGTGGAGTCGGGATAAATGGGGGGTAAATGCAATAGGGTGGGTTCATGGTGGCTGGAGAAGGTGTGGGACCCAGAATGTCAGTAAATGGAGGTAGAAAATATGGCGAGCTGATGGAGTATGGATCAGAGGGCGACGATAACTCGTCGAGTTCCAGTGCTTTCTGGTTTGGATTGGGGCTGTATTTGATCAGTGAGAGTTTCTTGAGCTGTCTCAGTTCTCTTGCATCTGTTTGGCAAGAACTAATGTGGCATAGTTAGTACACAGTAGAAGTGAAATATACTTGCCTTGCAAAGTTAGCAAAGCAAAGTTTTAGTTTTACAAGTGAGCGGTACTGTTATGCGTTTCTGACTTTTAGCATATGTTTAATAAACCATTGACGTATCTGGTGAGTGGCTCTCATTTATTATTATTATTATTATTTTCATTTTGGTTGCATCGCCAGTGTCTCTTTCTTTGAGAATCAAGTTATTTGGAGCATAAAATACTCTGGTTTATGAAATATGAACCAAAACCCATACTTTTGCGAATATCACTCGCAATGGTAAACAATGCTTCAATTAAGAAGAAATAAGGAAAAGCATAGCTTCCCTAGAAAAAAAAAATGAAATTGTAGGACTAACCACATCGGAGGAAGATTGCAACGGAAAAGAGCAGATATAACACTCCAAAATACTTGCTAGTTTGGGCCATCAAATACGTTGTTCCTTCAATGCACCTTTTGGTCTCCTTGGCACTTGTGTTACCATAAGAGGAGAGTTTAGTGTTGATGAACAACGGTATGGTTATAGTTATAGAAGTGGTAGAGAGACAATGCAAAGTAGTGTAAGATAACAGTCTAGAAAAGATACTCAGAAAAAGGAGCTCGGTGCTGGTACCCAGAAAGAAGGGAGCAAAAGATGGGTTGCCTGACTTAAGAATTAAAAAACTTTGGTTAATTATCGCATTTACTTTATTAATTATTATACATGTAGCTTTTACATTTACCATGAGAAGTTCATATATCATGCATCCTCTTGAATTATCACTTCTGTTTTACAGCAAGACAAGTAGACAACACATATTCAGTATGTGTATTTGCTAATAACAAGGGGGCACATATGCAATATTTGTTTTTAATTGAACAGTAAAATGGATACTAAAAGAAGTCCGAAGAATCGAAGAGAGAAGAGAGGTTGTTGTTACTTTAGGCGAACCACCTTTAGGAAAGACAGTTTAGGTTTTATTTAAAGTAATTAGGGACTAGAGGACTAAATAGTAAATACTGTAAATGTAGATTCTGTTCGTCTTATATAGTTTTGGGATATGTGCTTGCTTGGTGCTAGAGAGATATAAAGCCTTTTTGTATTTCGGCTTTTGGGTTAGCTTCTCTTTCACTCTCAATACAAAAATTGATATATGCACATGTTAGGATAGATCATGAGAATGAGGTGATACTCGTTCTGTTTGGCACTTGTAAGCATTTCTTCTGCGTTGGTCCTCTGTGGAGTCAGTGATTGGTACAGTACTGGATTATTTCATCGTTATTGTAGTATTATTTGAAACAATATAAGAATTTTTTCAGTAATATGACATCTCGTAAATTACAGTTGAACGTTATGTTGGATAAGCCGTAAATCTATAATTAAATTAAATATAGTCATTTACTCTACACCATTTTGATAAGTGGAGTGAGCTCCACTATTATTTTCATATTATTTATTATTAGTGTTGTTTTAATTTAAATTTGTTCATTTATATATTTTCTTATAATGAATAATTAAAATTTAATTAATTTATTTTTAATAGTAATTTAAAACGGTAATTGCTTTCCGCAATCCAGCGGAAAGCCATCCACGCCATCCAGACTCAGCGCTCTCTTCTCCTTTCCGCACCCAACTCACTTCCGATCCAATCCGATCTGACCGCACCTCACACCCAGCGCGTCTCCCCTCGTTCCAGCGTGTTCCCTCCCATCCCTTCCCTCTCTTCCCTTCCTTCGCGACTTCTCCTCTTTCCCTCCGCTTCTCAGTGACTCGCCCTCCCTTCCCTTCCTTCTTTTTCGACTTCTCCTATTTCTCTCAACTTCCAGGTGCGTCTCCCTCTTCTTCTCTCTCTTTTTTCGTTAGTTTTCCCTCTTTTTTTTTCCGCTCCCCTCTCCTTTACTTCGTGCTTTCTCACTGGCCTTTTCTTTCTTTTTCCTCTCCTTCATGTTATATATGTTCAATTTATTTGTTTATGTTCATTTTTTATGAGTTCACATTGTTTGTCATATATGTTCAATTTATTCTTATTTATGTTCAATTTATTAGTTATATCTGTTCAATTTATTTGTTTTTATGTTCATTTTTATGAGTTTTTACGATTTTTGATATATATATATTCTATGTATTGTTATATCTGTTCAATTTATTGGCATATGTGTTCATTTTATTTGTTATATCTGTTCAATTTATTTTTTATGTGTTATATCTTTTTGCTAAAGTACACGTTTTTTGTTGTATCTGTTCAATTTATTTTTCATTTCTGTTCAATTTATTTGTGTTATTTTTTCACTTTGTTGATGTATTTACGTTCACTTTTATCTTTTGTCTGGATTCACGTTGTTTGTTATATTTGTTCAATTATTTGTTATATCTGTTCAGTTTATTGAGAATATCTGTTCATTTTGTTTCTTTATTTAACCAATATTTGTCTCTTTGTTTTTGTTGTCGTAAGTGTTCACTTTGTTACTGTAAGTGGTAGGCTTTAAAAAAACTAAAGGGTTCAAGTGGTACTAATTTGTTGTCAGAGAGGGAGAGGAAAGCGAAAAAATCCATTTGAGAGGGGAGAGGAGAAGGGAGAAGGAGTGGAGAGGGGAAAGGGAAGGAAAAGGGAGAGCGCGCGGAGAGGAACACGCGGAGAGGAGTGGGCGCGTAGAAAAAAAAGTGCGGAAAAATCTGTTGGATGGCGTGGATGGCTTTCCGCTGGATGACGGTTATCATCCCCGATTTAAAACTTCGTGTATAAGATTACATGAAGCCGCACGCAGCAGCAGCAACAAATTCTTTAGTCCCAAACAAATTGGAATAGGTTAGAAGTGAAACCCAACAAGATCATAAGATTACATGAAGCAACAATATAAGTAAACTAGATTCATTTGGTTTTCATTCACTTATGTTGACATTTACAAAAAAAAAAAAGAAAGTCACTCAAATATCCTTAGATAAATCTATTTATTTTTTAAGGATATTTTGGCCCTTTTTATACTTGTTTGTGTTTTTTTTTTTTTTACCAACACCGTGGTTCTTTTTTCAATGTGGATTAACCAGTGCCTCACTTGCCAAGCAGGGAGGATAAGGTCTTTAGGCACGTTTTGTCGTGTTCATTTCTTCTCGAAAATTTTTTTAATGTTCCGCATTTCTAAAAGCAGACAGGCTGATAATCACCCCAGTGAACTTTTCATGTACTTTAAAATGCACATTTTAATATTGTAGAATGCATTTTTGTGTTAGTTTGTGATGAACAATTGTTGATAGTTATGACGTGTGTTTTATCAAGTTCATCTTGCCAACATTTAATTGTGCAAACTTCTCCAAAATCGTATACTTTACAGTTGATACTTTTAGTTACCGTAGCAAGCAACACTGGCCTAGTTTTGTTCTTTTCATAATTACATAAAAGGATTTGAAAGATATTTTGGAGGTAAGAATTTTGGACGCCTACAATTCTCCATTCGAAAACCATAAAACAAATTTCCTCACACTCAAAAAAAAAATATATCCATAAATGTCCACGTGACCCCTTCTACCTGCCCCTCTCGTTTCCTTCACTACGTTACTTATTACTTATCTTTTATTTATTACATCTCTTTAGTTATAAAATAAACTAAATCAATCTTTATCACGCCCCTGGTTAACTTGGGACAATTATTGCTGGCATCAATTCTTTTTTATTTACATGAGAACTTTTACCACCTTACAGACATGAAAATGTAAATAGTTGGTACTACAAAGATCGTATTAGAATAGTGAAGAAAACGAGAGGTGGGCTCACAACAGCATTATTTTGAAACATTTGAACGAGCGTATAATTTGTTTCATATTTTACAAATGACCGTCAAATTGTAATGATTTAAGTTCTTTCGCAGATTAGACGAGTTGTTAATATTTAATTATTTATAGTGTTATTTAAAGGCTATAAGCCTATAAGCTCCCGATAGTATATTTTTAATTTTCTTTTTTTGCGTGATTTATTGACAAATGTAGTTATCTTTTG
Organism: Rhynchospora tenuis; assembly: GCA_027725995.1. Lineage (NCBI taxonomy): Eukaryota > Viridiplantae > Streptophyta > Magnoliopsida > Poales > Cyperaceae > Rhynchospora > Rhynchospora tenuis. Next base: position 85,571,194 of record CM050889.1, read on the forward strand.
AAGTGATTTCTTCCCTCAATTGATTAAAATAACGTTACACAAATTCTACAAAAAATTATGGACTAATTTTGTGCTGAGATGTAACTAAATACACAGATGCGAAGAGTTCAAATTAACCTGTAGAGAGTGATTGTTGCCCATATTCTGAATAAAGTACTTTAAGGTATCATTTCAAGCTAAAGAAGCATAAACGTTTTACTGAATACATTCACTTTCAAATTTTAAAACAAAACATACTTTCACCTACGGTTATGACATAGTTGATTGATAAAATTATCAAAAAGCTAGATTGTTCAGGACTAATTTCTTTAAATCTTTATAAAGACCTAAACAATCAAATTACTTTGATTATCTGGTTTAACACAATAAAACTGGCTAATTAAATGTCTACCAACACAGTATCCCAGCCAAAAACTTTATTCAGACATTTGAGCAACGCAAATAAGAATCTCACCAAAAACTTATACCAACACAGTATCCCAGCCAATGTTGCTAATAAATGTTTACCAGTAATAGGGGTGCCTCCTAAATATATACCATAGGAGTTGAAAAGATTCAATTAAATCCAAAATGCAACAACACTTTCTAAGCATTCAGCCCAACTCATAACCTTCTGCAAAAATTTTCAGCTCAGCTCCAACCATTGCAAGAAGCCAACAACATGACAGCAAGTCAAATAAACAACAACACATGCAACACAGAAGACGAGCTTTCCTAGCCTAATCTCAATATTACAAATATTACCAATTTCATACAGGATGACAAATTGAAATGGGAAAAAATAACTTATCTGGAACCAAAATCTCTCAAATTGTCAATACTAATAGCAGTGAAATAGCATTCTTCTCGTCACAACATTTCTTAAACAACATACCAATTAATTGTCAGACGTTCCTAGAAAGTCATGCGACCGGCTAGCCTGCTTTCTGATATGCGCCTGTCTATTGCCGCATCAATAGAGTTCATCTGTTTCAAAATATTTGTTATACAGAAGCAAATGAGAAGTATATCAGAATAGATATGATATTTGCAACCAAAGTAATAGTAAGTTCCTATCTACATTAGTTCAAGAAAATTTAAAAGCATGCATTGGCCGAAAGGAAAGCTGACCTGTACCAAAGTTCGGCCGCAGTCCACTGACCAATTTTACTAGGCATGAAACATGCCAGAGCATTAATTGTACTAGGATGATAAGTTAAATGTATATAAAAAGAGAGGTAATTCAATTGTTAAAATAAAACACATACAGGTTCTGCTTTGTCCCATGTGTAGACCCCAGTTCATTCGCAACTGATGGACGTCAGTTTTAATGGAAAAATAATTCTTAAGGAAGTACAATAATTCTCCAACAGTAACTTATCCATCAAATTTGTATTTCTCGTATACTAAAGAATTCCTTTTTAAATGCATGATATTTATTATCAACTTAATCAACCTTGGAACCTGGTATGTTTCTTCAACACCTCCTGTTTGCCAGCACCTCAACTACATTTTGTTTGAGAGTAGATGTGCACATTTTCTCACGTTTTTGAGAAAATCATGGAGGAACATTCTCGAGAAAATAAAAATTTCTCACAAGGGCATAATTTTGATCCAACAGGTTGTACCAAATTTTACTAGCTACATTAAAATCAACAGTGCAATAAATCACAGAAACTGGAGCATTAGAGAAAGCACAAGGAGAAATGACTTACCTGGCTGGTTTCATCATGCACCTGATACTTAGCCAGTGACATTCTTCTTTCCTCCTACCAAGCAAACCAACATATAAAACAATCAACAGCTATTCAATGCAACAAACAAAATTCTACAATCCTTGTCTGTTACTAAGTTTAATCTTTTACAGCCTAACATGGGTAATACTATTTTATTGCCCAGTTACCACAGCAGTCTATATTACACATGCCATACAAAAGTACTTTGACTGTGCTTCCAATTGTCCCCATCTTTCTTTTCTGGCATCAGCCAAAATATTACAAAACCATGTTGACATTCAGAAAATTTCCAAAGTAAGAGAAAGATGAATAAAAGGTGTAAAAGGAAAGGATACACACCATTGACATGGCTTCATCATCCCAAACCAAGTACACCTCACTAGTACCAGGCTGATTAGCTGGAGTAGGAGCTTTGTTAGCTATTTCTGGTGGGGCCCCTGTTGACAGCCCCCCTGTGTCTGGGCCCGAAGCATAAGGCCGCAAACCTGTAAAGGAGGCAACTAAATGTTAACACGTATATGGAACAACCAAATATTCAAGATTCGTATAGGTCCAGAATGCCCATTTATGCTTCAGTAAACAACTCAAGTCAAAACCATCCTTAAAAGTAAGAAGAATGACTGAGGTATCCACCAGTACATGAGAGCATACCTTGATTAGTAGCAGTACCAGAAACACCTGCGAGACCAGCAGGATTATTTGCATTTACAGGCCCCGAAGAAGATCCATTATTAGTAGGACCAGAAACAACAGTACTTGTAGCAATAGGAAAAAGTGGCTGCGAAACAGATGGCGGAGGCATAGGGGCTGCAACCTGGAAAGCTGGCTGGAGACCCATAGCGGCAGTAGTACCTGGGATCATGTTTTGAATCGGGAATAGAGGTTGCTGGAGTTGCGGTGCAAGAGTTGGCACAGCTGGAGGAACTGGAATGGAGAATTGTTGCTGTGGTGGGAACCAGGGTTGCCGTGGACCCCGTGGCAACATGGGCCACATTGGAGGTCGCACAGATAATGCCGGATTAAATCTGTCAACATTTAGTACAAATAAGATTTATAAGTCGATATTGAAATCAGATACCAAGCCAGGTGGAGTGAATGAGTGATAGAGGGAGAAAAGGAGGGGTGTGTGTGTGTGAGAGAGAGAGAGGGGGAGAGAGAGAGAGAGAGAGAGAGAGAGAGAGAGAGAAGCATACACTGGAGGGACAGCACCATAAGCTGGAGGAAATCCAACACCCAGTGGGTTCTGTGTGACAGTGGTACCAACCAATGGTGGGGCCTCTACTTTCGGCATCTTGGCAGAAGGATCTTCCTCTATTTATGGATATCACACCATAAAACCACAAGAAAATATTAAAAACCCCATAGAAAACAAATAATTATGAAAAGTACAAAACATTAAAAATCATGTAAGCTTACCAAATTCGCATTGGAAAAAATGGATAGCAGAACTGACAAACAACCTAATATGTATGAATCTCTAATATAGTTAAATTAGAATAATATTTCCTCACGAAATGGAAATAATAGAAACAATCCTCTGCATCCCGTCAAAACCTCACAGATCAACTAATCACGTAGAGCAAACATGTAACACTCAATACACCTATATCCCTCATTTTCTCCACTTTTGTGTTTCCATAACTACCCTTATCGATCCCTCATTCAAGGTGAGAGAAATTATACAAAAGTTAAGCATACAGAGTACCTTTTGAAGGAACTGCGGGGTAAAGGAGAAATAAAATTAACAAGGCATTTCTTGTGCTTAAAGTGTGTGAGATTCTTGAGGCCTTTACAAGAATACAAATAAAATTGCCTGAAGAAATCAAGGAAAATTTACGACATTTACCTTCCCCGTAATGAGCAGCTAGTATTTCAGGAGGAACTCCTTGCATACCAAATATCTCAATTTCTGTTGATTCTCTGTCAGGTTTCGCATTTGGAACTCTGCATTTAATTTTATTAAATAAGAAAGTTGCTCAAAAAGGATAAAGCAATGAAAACAAGCTACAAAGCTCAATTAGGGATAGAACAAAACGTGAATGTGTATCTTCAATTTAATGCTTTCTGGCCAAGGGTACTCTGGTAATGAATATGACGAAATGGGTGCAGACCTCAGCTAGGAGGATCACTATGCATGCTCCTATAACTGATAAGGGATACACTAATAATGAATATGACCATGCAGGTGCTTCTCCTTTCCAGACATAGCAAATGACATTTTAATTATTTTGTAAAAACCGTAAGACAGAAACCCTAATATAATACTCGGTAAGTATAGGAAAGGTGTAGTTAACAACTATAGACACTAAATTCATCATGTACAAATACCATTATACATGAAAAATTCTAACATCTATCCAAATTGAACTGTATCACATCACTATTCTAATCTCAAGCACAATTTAATCTTCACCTCCAATTGGTTTCCTTACTGAATTAATCGAGAGTCTTATTATGCCTTTGCTTCTTATTAAAGATAATTAAAAAAAAAAAATCAATTCCAGTTTACAGCACATTGACACCACTTGTAAATAAATATAGAAGACAAAAAAATATATATATATATAAAAGATGGAGAGATACTTGGTGACAGATTCTTTATGAACTTGCAAGACATGGATGGTCATGCCAGAGGCGGTGGAGAGCTTCTTGTGACACACGTGGCACTTGAAGTGCTTCGCCTTCTGGTGTTGAACCAGGATTTTCTCGTCGTCGAATTCCCTGTCGCAGTAGTAGCAGAACACCTTCTCCACTGCTCTCTTCTTCTTCTTCCCCATATTACTCTTCTCAGCTCAACTCAATCTCTCTCTCTCTCTCTCTCTCTCTCTCTCTCTCGCTCGGATTTAGATTAGGGTTTCGATTGGGAAAGGAAGCAAGGGAGAAGAGAGATCCGCTGCTGAGGAAGAGACGGTTCCGTCAAGAACGCGCAATGGCAGTTTTTGCAAAAGCCGCCTGAGTAAACTGGTTTTTACAATTTGGTGAGGTGATACTATCGGACTACAAAGTGGAATTGAGAAGACTGGAAATAGGTCGTCGCACCGCAAGATGGATCCGGACTTCTTATCGGGGATTCTATGTCGGTCTAGTAAAATGTGATCCGGAGTCGGAGTCCGAAGAGTTTACTGGTCGTGGTCGGTAATTTGGTTTCCCAATATTAGGCTTGATGTTGGGTTTTTGGGTTATAAGCCCATTTTGAGGTATGGATCCACTAAAGGGGGTGAAACGTTGATTCGATGTTATTTCCCAACTTTGGTGGCACGGATATTTTGCAAAAGGCATGAAACGATAAATTAATGCAGATATGAGTACAATTATTCCCTTTAGAATGCTTAAACTGATATCAATTAGTCATGTTGTTTGAAAACTGGTGACCCAAAAACAAGCCACCGTCACTTTCGATGGAGAAAGCAAACCCAACTTGTCAATTATCAATACAAGCCAAACTTTTTACCTGGTACTGGTATCTAATCTATGTGTTTTCAGCTGCTTTGTTATATCAGGTTCGTGAATTAAATTGGTAAAAGGAAGGAAGGAGTGGGAACAAGAGAAGCTTCTACAATGGAGGGTTATTGGAAGATAGAAGTAAGTTTGAAGGATGTAACAGTCTTTTTTCATTTTCAATAATATTAATGTATAATTCAAATATTTAAATTCAGAACTTGAGATATCTATAAATATATTTCAGTTTGAATAAGTATAGAGCAAGTTTTAAAATTTTGACAGAAAATATTTTCTCTGTGATATAAAACCCATAATTCAGATGTTAAAATAAGGAACTGATAGAACAATGTCCAAAATGAATTGCGGAGAAGTATATAAATTGTTGCTTCTCAGTGTGACCTGATGCATTTGGAATTGTAAAATTGTTAGGTAAATGTTAAATTTAATTTTACAAAATAACAATTTGGTTCTGAAATTATATTTTTCTTCAGTGACTTTTATGCAGAAGGCTCAGAGTTCAAACCCTGCCTTATATAGATAACTTCTTTAGTTCTTTAACACTTTATTTTACGAGGCAGATTCATGATTTGTTCACTAAGCTAATCCAATAAATGTTTATCAGCATTCATACTCATTATTAACTGGAAACATATGTTTCTTTCCAGATATTGAGGGATAAATTCACATCCAACCATTTAAAAAGTACCCGCATCTGTTTATAACCAGGGCCCATAAAAAAGTATCCCCAAAATTACCGGAGACTCATATGGTCCATATTGAATGTTTACAGTAATGCTACTCAGATCTTCATCTATATGTTCTAATGAGACTGCGGGACATTCTTTGCTCAGAGAGATTGAAGGCAAATTTCAATCTCATGGTTTCCAAGCAAAATTAATTGTAAGAGGCTACAAAGGGAAATAAATGTTAAATTTCCACCAAAAGTTTGTTCCAACTGGGCATGTAAGCACAACTTTCCATGAATAACATCGGATAACTACAGCTAGCTAATCAACAAGTATAAATGGAGGGGGAAAAATGAAAAACAAACCAAAACAAAAATGATTTTTTGTACGAAATTACAAAATTTATTTATTCTAAAACCTAGGAGAATTACTTGAAGTACGTGCAGTGCCTTGCATGAGAACAGTACGCGTTTGCCTGAGGTACACTACAGGTCCACTCACCAGTAACAAACCCACCATCATAACCTGTCAGAAAAATTACAGAAACAAATTAGTCAAAGAGAAGTATTTCGACACTACGCAAGTACAACCACCCTCTCCTAATTGGCTAGACCTCATATCATACTATACCGGGGACAGCTCTTGGTAGGACAACTGTAGCAGTCAAAGATTGGTACCAGAATGCACTTCACTACTACTACCCCAGCCAGAAAAACCTTTATTTTTGGTGCTGTTGATTTGTGAGCATCCAAACAAACGCAATATACAGGAGGAATTGACAATACCTCAAAACCAAGAACAGACACCCTCTCATCACCGTCAATGGGTATGCAACTTCTGTAAGTGATATACTGCTTCACAGCAGCCTCTGATGATTGAGATGAAGATTCATCCAGTAATTTTCTCCATTTATAGTTGCTAATTGTGCCCAGAAGCTTAGAATTTAAAAATTCAATCTTTCCTTGAGACGCCAACCTTCTCCGGTTATTATTATTTTCTTTTTGATCTTGAACCTCTACGCATTTTAGAGGGAGATGGTATCCAGTCTCACTACACCAGTACTTCTCATCGTTCTATAAATTGAAACATTTAAAACTTTTCAATACATTTTTTTAAGTCAAAACTTTTCGATACTTATAGCACTTACAAAATTTGGGGCCAACTAAAAGCCTAATAAATACCATATTTGAACACAAGATAAGTATACAGAATACAGATTTTAAATATAGCAGAGGACATGAAACAATGTTTGTGCGAATTGAAAGAGAGGTGTAACAACAATCCAATTATAAGCAATTACTAACACCAATGGGTAAAAACAATTGTTTTCCTTTGGTACCAGATTCTGAATTTCCCAATCACATTAGTAATTAGTAAACCATAGCATAACAAAACTTACCCTCATTAGCCTATTCAAACATTGGTTCGTATTAAACTGATTGAAGCTCTATTTGCACCAAAAGGATAATATTGGACACAAACCAAGACATGACAACATTTAATTCAAGTTTCAATCTCACCAAAAGCATAATTCCACAATCAGGAAAACAACCCACAAACAAATAAGTTGCAGGGTCTGTACAAGACAAGGAAACAAATTGATCAGAGAAAGAAGAAACCTTCTCAGAGTACTGGCAAGGGATGCAAGGCCCAGAGGGAGAGCAACTAAAGGAGGTGTTCCCTTGCGCCTCAACGAACGCCAGCAAAGATCTCCCCCCAGCTATGAAGCCTCCGTCTACGACTCCAGCAATCGTCGGAGATACTGACGCGTATAGCCCCGCTAGAACCAAAGCCACAGTCCAAAGGAGTCTCATAACGCAGTCTCTCTCTCTCTCCCTCCCTCGCGTTGGAGGTTGTGAACTTGAGAACTTGTGATGAAGGATAACAGAAGGAAGAAAGGATTGGGGCGACTACTCCGGGAACGAAAAATTCCGATTCTTACATGTTACTCCATGACTTTTTCGTAAATTAAGGACTAATGGTCAAAGTGTCGTTATTTTCCGTTTAGCCCATAAGTTTTTAGTATTTTTTCTAAATCTTTTAATTTGCATGTAATCTATTTTCTGTTGTTTTCTATTTTATTCGTTATTTACACAAAATTGATTTAATTGTTTGCTTCTGTTAAATGAAAATAAATGAATGAATAAAATTTGCTGAAGCAATTTTGGAATCTGGCCATATAGTAACAATCATCTCCTTTGCTTTTGCTTTTGGGATCATATTGCGTGAATAAGTAATACCAGGACCTATACAGTTATCAAACTTTTATGATCTGTTACTCTCAAAATTTCCACTTTTAACATTTTAGGTGGAATATCAATTATAAATTTTATAAGTATAATGTGTCCCCTTCAATAATATCGATAAAAGTTCTTCCTTGATGTTTTATAAGGATTTATAATAATATCATTTAGAATATATAAAATAGTATTGCATATACTCAATAAATTTCATGATTATAATTAAATGACCGGGTCCTTGGCACAAAAAAACTGCATGCGGGAAAAAAAAAATCCAATCAAATTTAAGATATGAGTTCAATTTTCTCTGTCTTTAATTTAAAAAAAATTCGATCATAATTTTAAATATGATAACCGATAGTTTCCAAGCTAACTTCATTTTAAAATTTTTAATTGTAGAAAATTTTATCTGGTACTGCTAACAAAAATGTGCTAACTTCATTGGTTAAGAATCAAATGTGATAACTGCCTGAGTTATTCGTTGCTGAAAAATCTCCAATTTTAATTTTAACATGATGCTGTACAAATCGTTCTCAACATGAAAGTTATTCAATACAATAAGCATGTATAAAACAATGGATGCACAATTATTTTTGTATTTTTTAAGTCAACATTTTTTTTCTCTTTATACGAAATATTTTTTCCCCCGAGAGCAACGTATATGAAGTGAAAAAAATCATCCTGCCACATTGCAACCATGCAGCTTTTTTACATCAAACAGATTTTAATGACTGAAGTTTGAAATTATGGCCTTAATATTTGAATCAAAGTTTTATATTCGAAAATTTCTGATTTCTCTTTTTTCAATTCATTACAAAAGTAAATCGGTTGATTTCTTTTAAACATAAAACTTTTTCCCGCTTGACCTCCTGACATGTGGATCGCGTCATTTTCAAAAGGTCCTTTTCATAATATGCTTTAGTTTGTTGGCCTATTGTCCGAAAGGTCCAGGAAGAAGAGGACGGTTTACCAATTTGTTTATCGCATATTTTCTCGTTACCTTTCGCTGATAGATTTGAGGCCAGCTTCAAAATGTTGTAGCCGCCTAACCTCTCCAAGAGCTTCGGAAAAGATCTAAACGCCTATCAATGGTTTGTTTCATATCTCCTTATATTACTTCTCTCATCTCATTAAGTCGTTGATTTTTAAAAGTTTCTCGTTGATTTTACTCTTGTTGCAACTTTACGTAAAGAACAAAGTTGGGTTTTATTTTGCAATATAAATTCTGAAAAGTCGTATTACCATTTTCCTGTGGGGGATCGATTTAGTCATTTAGCACAAATTTGTTCCGATTTAGTTACAAATGAATTGCAATTAGCGACGATCTAGCATTAGTTATACGGGTTAGGTACACATCTTAGTTTGTTAGAAGTTTAAATTGACAAAATTTATTAAATTATCAATCTTCCACAGAGCGTTCCTTCAAAATGGATTCTCTTAAGAAGTGAAAGTCAAGCATTGGAGTAGTACTGATACAGTATCAGTAACATGCTAGTAATGCCATGATTTTCTTTGTTCATATGCTCAAGATTTCTGTCAAGGAACTTTTTCCTTAGATATGTCATTGTTATTTACGACATGGAGTGAGTTGCTTTTATGATTCAATTTGCATATAATCCTTCTTCATAAAATGAAGTACCATAGAGTGAGTTGTTAGAACTCGAGTCTAGTTTTTGTAGCACTGACAAGGTGGATATTGATAGTTCGATCTTCTTGCTTCACCCCAATTCTGATATTTTCCAATCATACCACCAAGTTGCTTTTATTTGTGATAAGCATCCAGCATCTTTTGAGATATTTGTAAAGTACACAAATTGTTGGATCAACTCACGTCCCTTAAATGTCGACAGTGTTGTCTTTGACATTATTAGTAGGCATTTTTTAGCAGCTCTATTGATCAATGTCGAGATTCAAATTTGAATTTGCTAGCTAGAAAGTAATCTGATCCATCGAAATTGGGATTTATTTGCAAATAATGCAAAAATAGTGCTGCTATCTCTGCAGTTGGGGAATGCTTGTTTATGTTTATATACAAGATGAATACCGGATTGGATTTGCAAAATATTAAAAAGAAAAGTTTCAGCATCTGATTATAAAACTGAAAGCAAGTTACTGAAAGATCTCTCCCCTCTCCCTTCCTCTCTAGATGAGCAATGGGAAAGCTACATACACAGTTGATGAGGCACTTATCTCGATGGGCTTTGGCAAATTCCAAATTTTTGTGCTTGCCTATTCTGGCATGGCCAAGATCTCTGAGGCAATGGAGATGATGCTTCTTTCTTTTGTGGGTCCATCTGTACAGGCTGAGTGGGGCCTCTCTGCCCAGGAAGAAAGCCTCATAACAAGTGCTGTTTTTATTGGTGTGCTTGTGGGGGCATATTCTTGGGGAATTGTATCAGATAATTACGGACGAAGGCAGGTTTTCCTTTAAATTTTTATATTGTTTATTTATTGTCTTTATTTCTGTAAGACTTTCCTCCATTTACTACATGATAATATGATATATCCATCAATTATTTATGATTCGAAGCAACTGATCATGCCATTAAGCTTAAAATGTATGCCCAGTTTGCCTTTGTTATGTTAAAGGATCCTGAATTCTAGAATTAAGCAAAGTTTTGTGTGATTTTGTTTTTTTTTTTTTACCTTTTAATGTAAATGGTAAGTTTGAATAATTCAGTTAGATAGGAATATATTTGCAAAGTTTCAAATTGATTTAGGTTCAATCAATGGCACATTCAAGACCTTTTTAACCCAAGTACAGAGCCCTTTTGTTCTACCTATTATTTTTCCTATTTTAATGCTTCTACGACGAGGATCAGATTCGGGATTAATTGTGGTCTCTCAAGGATTAATTGCATTAAAGCTGGGTTAATTTATGCTTAATATGAATTTCTTCCATTTTTGTACATATCTAGTATTGAAATATCTTTTTTCAGGGTGGGGTTCAACTTCACTGCTCTCGTGACTGGTGGAGCTGGTCTGTTGAGTGCATTTGCGCCAAACTATTTAACACTGATTGTATTTAGATTTATGGTGGGTGTGGGACTGGGAGGTGGGCCTGTTCTTGCATCTTGGTTTCTGGAGTTCATACCAGCACCAAGCAGGGGCACTTGGATGGTTGTTTTCTCTGGATTTTGGGCTGTCGGTACTATTTTGGAGGCTTCACTAGCTTGGGTAACTTTTTAATTCCTCATTCAAATTTATCCCTGCACTGTTTTGTGTTGTTCAATTAGGCCGTGACATCAACTCATGCTTAAGGGTGACATGATGAGTGGGGCCTGGATTGTCCAACTGGACCTCATCATATATGGTACTGGACTTGTTTGGTATCAGCTCTATACACTGCAAATCAAGCCTTCAAATAGCAATCTAGCCATAGATGCCTTTTCAAATATATAAAACAAACTAAAATATTCAGATCAAACATAATTCAGTATGTGCATAAATTTATGCTGGACATGGTCAAAACTTTTATGCAAATGAGAGTGGAAATGTCAAATAATAAATTTACCTACCTATACTGTTCTCGTGAACTATGGGTACTTATTATTATTATTTTTCATCATTTCAAGTTTATGTTGATTTGAACTTCCTTTAACTAATTGTCATACTTATGTTGTACTGCAATATCGTTACTTTTGGACACAATTTTGATTCTCAGATGGTGATGCCTGTGTTTGGTTGGAGATGGTTACTGACCTTGTCCTCTCTCCCATCCTTTGCTCTCCTCTTATTCTTCCCAATAACCCTTGAGTCACCTCGATACCTCTGCATGAAGGGAAGAACAAATGACGCAACTCAGGTCCTTGCAACCATGGCACGGGTAAATCAAGTAAGTCTACCTCCTGGGAAGCTAGTTGCTGGGACCCACAAGTCTGAAGAAGATGAACAGGAGCTTGACGAGCTGTTACCTGTTGCCTCAGAATCCGTGGAACCTATTAGAGATCGAAACGAAATCGGTGGTTTGAATGCAGTTTTGAAGCTTTTGGGTCCAAATTTGTTACGACCGACTATTCTGCTTTGGATGGTGTTTCTTGCACAGGCATTTCTATATTACGGACTTGTTTTATTGACATCTGAATTGAGTAATGGAAATAGGGATTGCGGATTTGAGGAGAAGGAAGCGGTACATCATGTGAGTCATGTGACTGATCGAAATCTCTACAAAAGTGTGTTCATCACTAGCTTTGGAGGTACCATTTCTATTTCAAGTTAGCTAAGATGGTTCTCTAGCACCACACCATTGTCCTGGTGTTAGATTTCTTCCCCTTTTTATTTCCCTTTAGGGAAAATAAGGCTATTTTTTGGCTACATGCAAGGATGTATTTCCCTTCATTCTACCAAATCTATTAAGAAAAAAAGCTTATAATTGGAAAATTACTGTTTCTGTTTTGTTTTTCCCAGAGTTCCCAGGGCTGTTTCTATCGGCGGCCATTGTGGACAAGATAGGAAGAAAGCTTTCAATGTCTTTAATGCTTTTCCTCAGCTGCTTTTTCATTGCCCCACTTGTATTCCCTCAAAGCGATGGTCTTATTACGGCTTGTCTTTTTTGCACACGTATTTGCATCTCAGCTTGCTTCACCATCTTGCACATATATGCCCCAGAGGTCAGACATGTTGCATTGGGTTTGAAATTTCTAATTGATTCTTTTTATGGTGCAATTGGTGATTTATGGATCCAGTAATAAAAGAAATGACGGAAGGAAATAAAGAAAGCGAAAATATATAAAGAAGTATGATGGTTCTGTTGTGTATCAATTGCCCAGGATTAACCATTATTTAATAAGGATTACAGCATAGCTTATCAACATTTGACTTTTATTTTATGTTTTGTTCAGATATATCCAACAGCTGTGCGGACTACTGGTGTTGGTTTTGCGACTTCAGTTGCCCGATTCGGTGGCATTTTATGCCCCCTGGTGGCGGTGACAATGGTTCATTCTTGCCACCAGAGCCTAGCAATTCTCATTTTTGAGCTAGTCATGTTCTTAACAGGTGTGGCTATCTTTTTCTTTCCCTTCGATACTAGTGGACGTAGATTGAGTGACCATGTTATTGTTTGATCTAGGTTTCGATATAGTTAGATTCTCTTAATAGTTTTTCCTTAATAGTTTTTGCATTATTGTTCTTCAATTCTCAATTCAAATACGTGTGGATTTTTTCAGTTGCCTGTTGCCATAAAAAATATATTTCGTAAAAGAAACAATTGCATCAAATATTCTGTCGTCTTTCAATAACAGTGCATTGAATACATGAAATGCTTCCCTTGCCTCTCTAGATCAAAACGTCAATGCATAAAAGATGTTATTTTACACGCTTAAAAAAATGTATGTTAAACAAACTTGACGCGAACATGAAGGATGTTGAATGCATCGTATAACATAAGCTTCTTAAGAAGTTATTACTCAAGTTCCTGTTCATCAATTGCATTGACGAAACAAAGTCAACAGGGAAAATTCATGTTTGACATTAGCTACACGCTGATAATAATGGAAGGAAGAACCTTACACAGTGTAGTGGGCCTTATGGGCTTCTTTTATACGACAATAAGTCAATAATATCAACTGGACGAAACAAAACTTCAGGGAGAAAGGAGTGTAAAAAAAGAAGTTCCGTTGCCGGGACTCGAACCCGGGTCTCTCGGGTGAGAGCCGAGTATCCTAACCAGCTAGACTACAACGGATTGTTGTTTAGGTCTGGTTAAAGATTTTTTGCACCTATATTTTTCTTTTCTGATGCTCTCTCTCTTTTTTTTTTTTATAATAAAGTTGCCCGCAGTCATGCTCTCTTAAGTCTTAATGGTTGATCATGGGGAATGTGGATATGTCAATACAAATTTTACCGTCCGATTTTGGTTATAGACAATTTTTGCAAGAGGCGTTACATTTTTTTGTGTATATGTCATTACAAATTGGGAGGCATCCAATGTATAGTAAATAAATTTTCAGTTTTCTCGCTGCATTTAAGAAGTTGAGTACTTTTTTCTATAGTGATTCAGAAAAAAAAAATGTCATTCAGAGTCATTTGAGACGGTAATTATTAAAGCAGGCTCTCCCGGGAAAAAAAAAATAGAGCGATTATTGACAGAGACCTAGACCTGTCTTATTCTTATAAGAATAATCAGCTCATGAAATAATTTATAATTAATTTTCTTAAGAGAGACTGAGAGAGCGGCCAATTATTATTATTATTTTTTAAGACAAACTGGAAAGCGAGTGAAGCGGCCAATTATTGTAACTGTAAAAAATTGTCTATTTGTCACCGGCGCAGTTTTCTTGTGTTTACATGAACATTAATATTTTGTAAGTATTTTTTATCAGGCCTGATAAGGATCATCCGCTAGATCCATCATCCCCATCATCCGCTCATTAATAATTGAAAAACGCGTGGAGATTCCTAGCGCCCTTTCCATTCTGGTCCGCGCTTTCCCCCTTCTTCGCGCTTTCCCTATTTACTCGCGCTCTTTCCATTCTGCTCAGCGTCATCCTCTAGCTATTAACTATTGAAGTTGAAGATCAACAGTTAGCTTAGTAATTTCAATAATTAGCTTAGTAACTTCAAGGGTAATAGTTTCAACTTCAACAGTTAGCCTAGTAACTTCAATAGTTAGTTTAGTATTTTCAATAGTTAGTCTAGTAATTTCAATAGTTAGTCTAGTAACTTCAATAGTTAGCCTAGTAACTTCAATAGTTAGTTTAGTATTTTCAATAGTTAGTCTAGTAATTTCAATAGTTAGTCTAGTAACTTCAACAGTTAGTCTAGTAAACTTCAATGTAATAGTTTCAACTTCAATAGTTAGTTCAGTAACTTCAATAGTTAGCCTATTAACTTCAAAGGTAATAGTTTCAACTTCAATAGTTAGCTCAGTAACTTCAATAGTTAGCTTATTAATTTCAAGAGTAATAGTTTCAACTTCAACAGTTAGACTATTAACTTCAAAGGTAATAGTTTTAACTTCAATAGTTAGCTTAGTAAACTTCAAGTGTAATAGTTTCAACTTCAACAGTTAGTTCAGTAACTTCAATAGTTAGCCTTTTAACTTCAAAGGTAATAGTTTCATCTTCAATAGCTGCTGGGTAAGAAGGAGGGGGACAGAGGGATGAAGGGAATAAAGAGATGGAGGAAATAGAAAAGGAAAGAGTGGGTGAAGAGCGTAGGCTCTGTGAACAGAAAAGGAAAGAGGAGATGCGCTCATTAACGCGTGACAGTTATTCACGCGTTAATTGAGGAGATGAGAGGGGATGATGGGGATGATAGAATCCTTCCGGATGATGGAAAGTAATTCCGTATTTTTTATGCGTTAAAAGCATGAACCTTGTATATTTATAAATACGCACAGTGCAAATTTTGAAATGCTAAATAGTACATTATTTATATTTCCAATTCATTAATTACACTTTTAATGTATTAATATGAAGATTGACGCATCAAAATTCATTCCGTGCATTCAAAATATACCGGAGAGAAATATATAGATAGGTTCTTTTCCCCCGACAAAAATCATTACTTTCCAAGAAAAGTGAAATAAAACACGAGGCAACGTGGAAACACGACTGCATAACAACTATAGTTTTTGAATTGACTAATTTATGGATTTAGCTATCGGAAAGAAAGGTATTATTAGTAAATAAAACGGTCAGTCCAATCATTGATTGACTTCGTTACTTGGACTGACTTAGCTTGTATAAGTTAAACATCAACCAGAATATTTAAATTAATTGTTTCAAAATCAACGTCAGCGTCAAGTTTTAAATGCATAAATTATCTGGTCGTACATGGGACCAACCTCTATGTTACCTTCTTGCCCAAGAAGGGGCATTTTGGCAAAACAAATCCAGACAGGGTTCCAAATTTGTGCTCCGCATGCATACAAACCTTCTGATGTTGAAACAGCTAAAAGCCTAAAACCGTTGTATAGTTGAAAAACTGTTGTAAAATAAAAAAAAAATGATTTTCACTCTTATAAAAATGATAATCTATTCGCCTATTTTATATTATAATTCTTAAATTTATATATTTGTTTCATATATTTTTTTCTCCTTTGTCTACTTTTTTTTGTCTAATTAAATATTGCTGTGTTTTTTTTTAAAAAAAAATTCCCGACCTGGCACGTTATATCTAACTTTCTGCACATATCAGCACAATATCAGAAGTATGACAAACATGAATGTTCCTGTGTACAAATAGGACACGACACGTTAATGACACCCTAGAGACCTCAGAAACTCGGCAAAAAAATTTTGGACCTTGTAAAAATAATTCATGATCATGTATAGCGAAGCTGATAAGCCTATCCGGAATATACTTTTCGTTATCTAGGAGGTAAAATTGATCTATAGGGGAATGATTCGATCCCCAACAGCATCATTCAAACTTTTAAGTTCACTATAATTGATATGCAAGTTTTATATGATTTTTTACTATCTCAAAATCCCCAAACAAACATACAAACAAAATTCATGGATACATTTATTCGTTCCGTATAATCAATATTTAAGTGCAAGCATATATGTTACGTTGCATGTTTTGTGTCATATAATATAATCAATATTAAAGAGCAAGCCGCATATACATACCTTTTTATCCATCTTGCATTCATAGAATCCTACTATATACTTTTGATGTCGAATTTGGAAAAGTATAAATATATTAATCTATTCCACTTGCACTCGCAAAAGTATAATATTTGACAAAAATTTGCAAAGAGCCAAAGAGAGTTATATACGTTCAAAAAAAAAAAAAAAATTCCTCCAATAGTTTTAGATCTCGCAATGGCAAGCACACATGTCTTCAATAACCATAACCGTGAGATTAAAATCTAAGGGTTGGAATTGGTACCCCAAAAGCAGCGAATCCGTCCAAAACCGGAGCCCCACTGGGTTGCACAAAATTGACGTCAGGTAATAACTCTAGGATCTTTTGTGATGCAAATCAATTAGCAATTTAATTTGGTTGCCACATGAAAGGAGATATTCTCTATGCACCATAAATCCATGACGCGTTGCAATCACCGGATGGATCGATCGGTGCTGACTCGTGCTGGGAGCATGGAAATTTTCATGTGGGGTTTCGTTTTCTTAATTTAGATCATTTGTACTAGTATACTAGTATAGTAGTGTACATTTTTTAAACTCTCTTAAAATATTTATGATTGGATCCGCGTCCAACGCGATCTAGCATGTTGCTGGAACTGTTATGGAGGTGAGATTCCATATTATTATTTCTGAAATATCATGACAATGTTATATTTTATACAATGTCATTCATTCTTTTAATATACTCGTTTACATGAGGTGCAAATTTGTATTAAAATATATTGTTATAATTTCTTTTATAATTGTTAATAATTATAATATTGTTATCGCTAGATTCAAAATTATAAATATATAATTTAACATAATGTGCTATAATTTAATTGCAATTTATGCTAAAAATATACTGTGATATTTTTTTTTAAAGATATACTATGATAGTTTAATGTATAATAGATTAAATGTCAGTGCAACATGACGGGGTTTTAAGATGAGAGAGTCCAATTAACAACATCGTTGATGGAAAATAAAAGTACATAATTTGGTCCTGCTGGGAGTTTTTTTTTCTTCACCATTTTTTGAAGGAATGATGTGACGGTTGAGATTTTGTTCCATTTCCATGAGCGAGAAATAGTTTTGCCGAACGAGCTTGATTAAAAATAACTAATTCGATTTCCTGTGAATTAAAAATTAAGCGAATGGGACGTAAGCGTGTCGAGATAATTCTAAGCACCTAACTATGTGGACACGTACCTTACTTAGGTTATGCTTTCACACCAATAC
This sequence comes from Rhynchospora tenuis, assembly GCA_027725995.1. NCBI lineage: Eukaryota > Viridiplantae > Streptophyta > Magnoliopsida > Poales > Cyperaceae > Rhynchospora > Rhynchospora tenuis. Next base: position 85,589,094 of record CM050889.1, read on the forward strand.
TCTTAAGTGCGGATGAGTGGTGTCTTTACTTGTCTTGCATTTTCGAGAATTTAGACTCAACAATTTAGCTTTAGCACCATTAAACTTTACTTTGGTCTTTGGGTTGCTCACGTGCGCGCCTTCCCCTCTTTTGGCGCGGCTTGATTGATTCTGTAAGTTTTTGGATCTTGCTACTTCCTATATGTTAGGACCTTACTTTTGTTTTTTTTGTTTTTTTTTTGTGGCAATTAACCTTGCTTTATTTTATTTGTGCAATTTTACTTTAAGTGGGTACAAACAATATAAATTTATTTTGCCAGTGTCGTAATTTTCTTAATATTCTATAATAAAACATCGATGTCAATTGTCAAATAATAATAGTGTTTGCGTCATACCATTTTTCTTCATCACTAATCGATTTAATGTGTGATCTCCGAGTAAGAACTACACTGATCTTCTCCGAAGGGGGCGTTTGGCATACATGAAATTAGCTTAATATTTAGGTTAGTAGTTTAACTTGTCAACCAATGTACAATTACCAAACGAATTTGAGATCAGCGGAGTTAGTACTCACATTATAATTAATATTTACCAACTTCATATCAAACACTAATCCCAAAAATAGCAACTTTAATCCTAACTTCACTAACTTATGGTGTTACCAAACTCACATTTGGGATAAAAAGAGTTCAAGTTGCTAAGCATTTATTAAATAATAAATGATTATAACCTTTCTCTTTGTTAAGAAAAAAAGTTACCTACGAAAATTATTTTACGTATAATCGATGGCGGTTGCCCAAAATGGATCGGAAAATCACAATTAGAGATCCAGAGGCGTCTCCTTTGTTGATGTAAAATTTTAAAATTTCGAATGTAAAAATTAAGAAAAATCAAAATTTCAAATCTCAATTTTTTTTAATTGTGAAATCTTAAATTTAAAATTTCAATACTTGAAATTTTAAAATTTGGAATTCAATAATTTTTTTGAAATGACATATTTCTAATTTTAATATTTTAAAGTGGTATATTTCTAATTTTAGTGTTTTATAGTGGCATATTTTAAAGAGCATAACGGTCAAATTAATTGATCCAATAGCATAATTTAATTTTATCATTTAGTGATGGTATACAAATTTATTATTTAGTGAAGACATATCCTAATTTCTAAATTTTATAGTGGCATAAACCTATATATATCACCCTATTCGTAAATACTTTCTCAGAAGATCAGAATTTTGTATGAGGTGGACCTTATATTTTGTTTTTGTCTTTCGTAATGAAAGTGGTAGAAGCTAGGTCCCATGCATATTTCCAAAAAAAATAAAATAAAATAAAATAAAATAAATCAATCAATCAATTTTAATGTGTACAAGTGAATGCTATCTCAAATTGATCACAAGATGGTGGTCTATCATTAATTGAAATCTTAAACCAATCAGATGTGAATTATAGCATAAATTGAGGAAGAGTTAGCAATTAGATTTTTGAGAATAAGTTTTGTTGGAGATCATTGAATTTAATAAAAAAAATATTTTGTAAGTAATCTCTAAACTTTACATATTCAATTTTAATCATTGAACTCTGATGTTCATTCGATTGTGATCATTCCGTCATTATTTTCATCCAAAGACTAACAGTCTACCCAGCCTGATGGCCTGTTTTTTTTTTTTTTTTTTTTTTTTTTTTTTTTGTACGAGAATTATCAGTGGTTGTCAATTAACACGACTGATCAAATCCAGTCTATGGTTTAATGTGAATAATTCAAAATTCAGTGACTGAAATTAAATTGGATTTCATATTATATCCAACGACTTCCGAAAAATAAAGGTTATCCAGAATTTAAAAAGTAGTCCATCCAGCAACATATGTGCGCATCCGTGGATCATAATTAATTTTATATAAGGCCTTTTTATGCAGACATAAATATACTTATATGGTATGTGCTCGTTTCTGAGATCAGCTTATATATATATAATTATATTTTAATACCATGGCATCAATTCAGTTAAAATTTAATTTACAAGTTTGGGCTTTTAGTTTTCCGGACTTTATAGTGTGAATTAAACTTAGAATATATACGTTTTATGATATCTTTTTTTTTTAAAAAAAAAAAAACATAGTAAAGCCCAAATGCACGAATCTATCCATAAATGGATTCACAACATCTTCTAAAGTATATGCGTGACATTTTGTTTGAAAATTACAAATAAAATTTTAAAACATAACCTCAAGGTATTCCGGTTTCAATTGCTATCTTATAACAAACTAGGAAAAGCAACATTCCGTCTAATACTCTTTTTTTCCTCAAATAATAATAATAACAAAAAAAAAACACCAGTAGAACTATTGTTTCTTGTTTACTCTGGTGCAAAGAAAACGAGAGAGAAAATTATCTTATAAAACTTAATTACCAAATTCGTTTATTAGTTCCGTCGCCAATTCTAATTGTCGGAAAAAGATGAGTTGTAATATTATCCACAGTTAAATCTCTCGTTTTCATTTGAATGCTTCGCACCACTAATCAAGCAACGGCCATCTCCACGTTGATTTATGGCGGGACCCACATTAAAAGACCGCTACATATATCTCTGTACCGCTTCTGCCACTGGAAGCCTGGGAGTTTCTTACTCGAATCACAACTGAATTACATTAACTTACGAGGTCAGATTCGTAATTTACACCCCACAAAGCGAAAGAAAAACACTCCACATACATTTCTTTTGCGTTTCCTCTCCACTCTTCCAGTACTTTCCTATCTAGCTATTCATAAAGTGGGTCATTTCAACATAACATCACGACCTGCCTGAAATAAGTTACATAGAAGTAAGCACAGGAGATCAGAAAATGAGATCCCCTTGCATCGCTCCAGCAATGCATTAGGTTTGGTTATTTTAAACACGATATAAGTTAATTTCTAATTCAAGCGCATCTTTCTCTCTCCCAAATCCTGAGAGAAGACTCTTCTCCACCTCTCTCTCTCAGATCAGAGATCCAATTCGCAGCTCCAATTATTAATTTCGCTTATTCGAATTATATAAAGTTGCGAAAAACACAAGTTTGGGAAGATTTTTGCGCACCTTATCCATTTTTTTTCTCTCTCTCTCTTCTTCGCCTTTCTTTCTTTCTCCCTCTAGAGGCGTAGACTTCAAAATAGATCTGGATCATGTCAACGGATCGAACCTCGACGGATCAAATCGGTACGCGCGCCTTTTTTTTTTGTTTTCCTTTTAAAGTAATTTATGTTTCTTTTCAAAAGTTATTATTTGTCAGTGTTGAGCTTGCTACAATACTTGTCTTTTGTTGATCACTTGTAATTGTGATTGTCGGACATTGTAATTGGAAATTATAAACCCTGGATTGGTAATTTGGATTGCAAGATTAGGCCTTGAGTCTAATTTTCAGTTAATTTGGGAATAAATTGGTTGTTTGTGGTTGAATTATGCCAGATCCAGCTTCTAACTACCATGAATTTTTGATGAATTTGTATATGTTATTCCCGTTGTGTTTATTTATTTGAATTTGTAATTCATTTCCGTTAAATTCTTATAATTCAGTAGTGTTCAGTAGATCCATATTTCAATTGTCAGAATAATAATTTGGTCCTCAGCTAAATCATCTATTTGCTTGGATGAGATCTGTTTTGTGCTAAATTGTAATTAATCACTTTGGAAGACTTTTATGAATAGTTGCACTTCTGTTTCAAGAAAGCATCACTTATATACATCTAATATTTTTTTAAAAAAAATTTCAGGTTCAATGGAATCACTCCAACCTGCAGATACTGAACAGAAGCCTACAAACTCAGATGCTTCTAAGGATCAGGTTTTTTTTTTTTTTTTTTGTCAATTTACTAAATCATTTGGTCCTCTTTCGAATACTGTGCAAACAAAAAGAAAGGGTTGCAATATCAGTTGGTATGCACAGTATAAGAATGGTATGGTACCTGACTACCTTTTCTAGGCTTCACTATGAAGCAACTAGAACATTAGTTGTGTAATCAAGTGGTCTGACTTACATACCACACTCCACCCCGAACCCTAAAGTAAGCCTCGATTGTGCTATCAAGTGCCTTTTATCCCAGTATTGCCACAGTCCACCTTAATTGTGCAATGAAGGACAGTCACCCAAGTAAAAAATTGATGCAGGGTAATTGCAGGGTGTATCCTAAGCTTAAACCAGCTTTGTACTACTGGTTTAATTTTTTATTGAAAAGTAAAATTTATGAAAAAAAATATGAGGCTTATGTGTCCATTTTCTTATTTTAAGCAGTCAATTTCAAATAAAGATGAGAAGGTGATAGGTCCTCCTAGTGTTTCAGTGAATTCAGCTGGTCCCAATCGACCGGTGCAGATCCAAGTCAGCACCCCAGTTGGCAGTGGTGCAGATCGCAGTTTTGCATATACACCTAATGTTTATTCCCCGCAACCCCAATCATTCTACTATGGAGGTTTGAATAACTGTTTACCTTGTTTCCCTCTGTAGATTACATTTCTGATTTCTGGAACTCTTATTTTTATATCTGCCATTGTGAAAATTAACATTTGAATTTCTATGCTCTTAATTGAACTTTTTGTTATTTTTGTAGGATACGAGAATGCAAATGGCGACTGGGAAGAATACTCTCATTATGTTAATTTTGACGGCTTGGATGTTGGTTCAGCTGTGAGTATTCTTCTATTGCTTCCCTCCAAAATTTTTAATTTTATATTATATATTAGTAGTTGTGGTATTATTGTTCCTTTCTAATTTTCATTCGTTAGACTTTACATCTGTTGTGATGCTGCAAAGCTCTGTTAATTATGTAGGAAGTACAAATATATATATATATATGCACGAGTAGCACGGATGAATATTTTTCTATAAGAGAGAACTGTTTTCTCTAACTCAAAATTTACTGAATTTTAGTGCAGAGGTACTCATTACCTCATTGAAAGTATTATTCTACTTATTTTGTTTCTTCACTTTTATTTTTAAAAGATGGTGTACAATGAAGATCCATCAATGATGTTCCATGCCGGGTATGGGTATAATCCGCAAATTCCTTATGGACCATACTCTCCAGCAGCGACGCCTCTGCCAACTGTGACAGGCGACGGCCAATTCTACTCACCTCAGCACTTTCCCTTTTCAGGTCCAGGCCCATACTACCAGCAGCAACCCAGTCCATACTCCCCCGGTCCGAATCAGGTGATCTCTCAGATGGACCCAAACCCAATTGGACCAGTTGATCCTACTGGCCAAGGGGGCCTCCTTTCTTCTGATATGTTATTTGGTAGGGGTAAGATCATCTGCCATTTCATTTCATTCTAATTGTATTGTTTAGGTTATGTGTGCATTTGAGTCTAGTTGGGGATGGGAGAGGGAGGGAGGGAGGGAGGGAGGGTGGTGGGTGTGGGGGATCTGGTGAGGCAGAGAAAGGTAGGTCTTGTTTCTAAATATTAAGCTTGAACCTGTCAGTTAATTGTGTAAACAAAGATGCCTCATTAGCCCTATAAGTTCTGGAATCTAATCCACTCTGAGTAATCAACTGAAAGTCAATTTGAGCCACTATGACTAGGTGAGTGCTTGGTTGTGTAACCAAACTGCCTTGGCTTTTTGTCAGATTGGTTCAAGTAGTACAGGGATCTGATTTGTTTGCACTATGACATTTTCTTTTTTGCCCTAAGAAGTTCCAATTATCTTTGTATGGTTCATGCTGACCCCTTTTTTCTGTGGACATCTTGGTCAGATTGGTCAAAGCAGCCAGATGGAAGTTCTATGACTATGTTGCCATCTCCTGTTGCTTCTCCTCAGCCGATCCCAATGCACAACTCTTTCGGTCAAACCAGTATACCTGGAATGGTACTCCATCTCCTTACTTTAGCAAAGTTAGAACCAGGGAGATGCTGGTTCTATTTTTTTTTTTCTACCCTTGTTTGTTTGAGTTTTGTCTAGCCGTCCCCTCTGTTCAGTGTGTTGATTATTTGTATGGTGCCTCAGTGCCTGTAATGGCAAGTCCAGAAGAATCAGAATACTATCTGGTCAAAATGTTAAAAAAGTGCAATTTTTTTTACTCTACTGATGGTAAATTTGCCTGAATGACCTCCTGGCTGTAATTTTGCAGGTCGCGCAGACACACCAAAAGCCCTACTATGGCTTTGGTTTCTCCAACAATTCCTATGACCGCAGCTACACGCCAAATATACCTTACCATAACTTCGGTAACTATACCAATTATGGTAGCCCCGTTGCAAATTCTACTAATAGCAGCAGGGGTAGTGGGTTCTTCTCCATGGACAAGAACAGAAGGAGAGGTGGTCCTGGTGGGCCCAAAGGCAATGCGCTAATTTGCAGCTGCAATGGATCACCCCTTGACTTTCTAACTGAGCAAAATCGGGGCCCACGTGCCACCCGACCCAAAAAACAGGAAAGCAACTCGGATGAAAAAGGAAGCAACAACAACAATAACAAAGAGAAGGTGGTGGGGATTTTGAAGGGGCCAAATGGGGAGACCTATAACAGCCCAGAATTCCTAACCGAGTACAAAGATGCAAAGTTTTATATAATAAAGTCATATAGTGAAGATAATGTGCATAAGAGCATCAAGTATGGTGTTTGGGCTAGCACTGTTAATGGGAATAAGAAGCTTGATGCTGCTTATCATGAAGCCAAAGAGAAGGCAGAGCCGTGCCCGGTTTTTCTCTTTTTCTCGGTAATGCTGACCGGATCCTTTATTATTAATTAACTCTTAAATTGCTGATGACATGTGGAATCTAAAATGGAATCTTTTGCTCTGGGATAACAGGTGAATGCGAGCTCACAATTCTGTGGAGTGGCAGAGATGGTGGGCCCAGTGGATTTTGAGAAGAGTGTGAGTTACTGGCAGCAGGACAAGTGGACAGGGCAGTTCCCTGTCAAGTGGCACTTTGTCAAAGATGTTCCTAACAACCTCTTCCGGCACATCATCCTCGAGAATAATGACAACAAACCTGTTACTAACAGCCGCGACACCCAAGAGGTACCTTCACCTGCCTTCTTTCCAACACCCCCCCACCCCCCAACACCAAACACACATACACACACTACAATCGATTAGTACTATTTGTTTGTAACTTGTACTTTTTCTTACTAAAACGACATTTTGCACGTTTCAAGTATTGCATCAAATTGCCAAGTCCATATGAAAAAGACGAATCATTAAATACTTAAACAATATAAGAAGTACTGTAACCTTCGAGATGGTAGGAACTACACTTTTATTTTCTTTTCGGTAATTTGAAGATCTTGTACCATAACCTGCTAAACTAGGTTTATATCAGGTTTTGTTTTTGCTAATCCCATATGTAGCACCCATAGGGTGTTGAGAGGATCACATGTATTGACAATATGTGCGATCTTCCTAATTCTAATATTATCAGATTTGGGGTTCTGTTCTCAGAGTTCCACATTTTTGCATTACCAAATAAAAGGAGTGTAGAAAATCTCTGTTACATTTTGCTGTTTGTTTTTTGCAGGAATAAGCATCAATATTTCCTTGCATATTTTTAATTATATTTTGAACCAAAATAGCATGATTAACTCGTTTTAAAATTTTTTGTAATATTGTAGGTTAAGCTGGAGCAGGGGATCGAGATGCTAACCATATTTAAGAACCATGAGGCAGACACTCACCTGCTTGAAGACTTTGAATATTATGAGAAACGTGAGAAACTGATGCAAGAGAATCGAGCACACCAGTTGCAACACCATCTCCCGTCACAACAGCAACTGCAAATTCAAAAACCAGGGAGTATTATGGATCCTTCAGGTATCAAACCCGCATCTGTACCTGATAGTGATTTCATTGGCCAAATCTCTAAAACTTTTGCTCGTGCTGTGCGTGTTGAGGAGAATAAAAGTGCAGATCTTGATGTGTCCAAGGATAATTCCTCATCTGCTGTGCTTCCTAAGGCTGAAGATTTGACAGAAAGCAAATAGGATAGAGAAATTTTTTTTTTTTCTGTTTTCCTTTAATTTTATTTTCAGAGGGGCCGACCTCTGATGCATCTTTAGTTGGCTTTTCTTATTTTTTCTTTTTGTTTTCTTATATTTTTATCTTTTTAGTTGCTGTATTTTTATGCTTTCTGTAGTAGCTGGCCTTAAGGTTAGCTGCATTTTTATTCTAAGAAGGGAAAAAAAAAAGATAAAAAAATGGGGAAATGGGGAAAAAAATGAAAAATAAAAAAAATAAAGCTTTGCTTATGTAAAAATGCAAGTTGGATGCAGATCAATAAGGCTTCTCGTTATTTTGCTTTTCTTTACCTCCGTTTGTAGTTAGAAAACACCAGACTTGGTATTATGCAGTGGTTCTTATGGCGACTTATGCTAGTATTCTTTAAAATACATGCCTACTTTAATGATGAATAAATAATAAATCCAATCGAACATCAAATCTAACATTTATGGAGCCCCAAATGAAAATTAAGTATCTCATAAGTCCCTGTAAAAATAATAAGATATTGCTCTTATTGTTCTGATTCATTTTTCCCATATAGGGATTATATTTTACATAATACTCTCTATCGCTTTCTTCGGTTTTAGGCTCTTTTTTTATTTCATTTAAAGTTATGCAAGTGCGTAAACGTAATTCTCCACATTATTGAAAAAAAAAAGAAATGTATAACTATTGGTTGCCGATAAGTTGATCTCAAACAAAATGATACTATTTTTAGTCAGTAGAACTAGATCTGTGGATCTATTGAGAGATCTAGTTCAAGCAGATTATACTATTCAAATCATTTGAATGATAAAATTGCAAATCCCTTAGTAGTCAAATTTTTCAGTTGAAAAATATTTGCTTTTTTTTATTTTAGTGTTATGTAAATCTTATAAGTTACGTTTAGACTAAAAAAACTATCACCTACTAGGCTACTAACGGCCACACAATCAAATGCTTTCAATTAATAACATAAATACATATCGGCTTGTATTTTAGTATGCCAACCTCCATGTCTTCAAACTCGAACCCAAAATTGACCTCGAGCTTACGTCAGCTAAATATCTAACTTGCAATCCTGTAAATCAAATCAGAGTCGCAAACTATAATTAAACTTGCAATCCTAGTATTTATACGCATTAGTTGGGTCGAAATATCTGTGTGTCCACGCAGTGGATGTCTTTGATCCTTGACCGTCTTATCAATAATGAATGCCGTGATTAATATCAGAGCTGTCGAGATTCGTGCGGCTTGTATAAATTTATGTGTTGAGATTAGATTGGATGGTTGGATCCTTCAATCGTTATCAACTACGTAGGGGTATCAATAAAAAATGTATTTATCTTTTTTTGAAAACTTAAAAAAGGATAATTTTTTTTGAAAAAAAATATTGTATTTATCACAGGGGTGTAACTTGATAATTCCTTCTATAATAATGTGAAACGTGATCCCCACAGACAAAAACCTATTACATAGTTTAGAAGGACTAAAATACAAAAAGGCAAAATTGGTCACATACCCCTCAAATCTTTTGTAATTGAATATTTACCCCTCAAATCTTTAAAATTGAATATATAACCATCTAATCTTAATTAATAGAGATATATACCCTTTTCAATTATTTTAATATATTTCTGAATATTTAAATCTTATTTTTATATCCTATGACAATATTACCCCTGTCCAAATTTCTATCCTCGACCAGCCCTAAGAGACCTTTCATCTTCCCATTTTATAAATTTATTGTGTTTCATATTTCAGATAACTTAAATGACGTTTGGTATTCTATAAATGATCAATAACTTTTTACCATTCCAAAATACAAGTTTTCTTCCGATAGGTTAAATTTGCATCGAATTATATTAATTATGTATTAGATATCAGTTGGAAGGATATTATTCCCCATCTCTTTCTAACAGTAATGATCAAATCAATAAATTCTAACATGTCCCAGCATTATGCACGTAAAGAACAAAAGGGAAAAAAAATTGAAGTAAACAAATAGGTTTAGGATGAAATCTTCTCAATATTTCAGATTGATGGTACAAGAGTACAAGTCATTCGGAATAATTAGCTCAAATCAGAGATCACTTCATTAATTGCTTACTTATTCTCTAGGCCATTGAAAATTGTTATATGTTCATAGTTAAGTCGAGGCTGAACTATATGTTTTTCTGGCATAAATAAGATTAGTACTTAGTAGCTTCTATTGGATGAAATGCATCCCGTAATAGGTACTTGGTACGGTCTTGGCATGGCATTTGGTAAGGTAGGCATCTGATTTGTCCATTATTCCAGCCAATCCCACATCAACCATTGTCAGTCAAAGAAAAACCATTATCATCACTTGAAGAGGAAACGTCTCTTAGGGCCGGCTAAGGAGACAAATTTTGAACAGGGATAATTTTGTTATAAGATATAAAAATCAGATTTAAGCATTTAATAATTTATTTAAATAATTGAAAAGGGTATATATTCCTATTTAAGATTAGAGGGATATATATTCAATTTCAAAGATTTGAGGGGTATATATTCAATTAAGAAAGATTTGAGAGGTATGGGATCAATTTTGCCATACAAAACAACCACTCAGTTGTTCAGTCGCCACTGACCTCTCCCTCATAACCGATTCCCTCCACCTTTGCCTCTTCTCTTCCTCATTCTTCGCTTCTCTGTTCTCTCTCTCTCTCGTTTTTACCATTGTAACCACTACCCCAAATTTGGAAAACCTAACAATGCCTTCCCAGCCAGACCTATCTTCTTCCCATGGAGAGAGACGCCATCTTCTCAGAAAAACCAAAAAAATCCTTCTCGTGCCCACTATTTGGGTTTCTCGGCGATCTAGGGATTCCGAAATCTTCTACAATGCATCTTCCAGGAACCCTAGTTCCCGCATTTGCACTCTTTGTATCTCTCTCTCTGGTTCTCTCACCAGTAATTGCAAAAACTGATCAGCCAGATGGTGAGTTTTTGTTTTACCTTTTTTTTTTTTTTGTTGTTTTATATTTTTTGTATTAGTGTATTGCAATCTAGCCTTAATTTTGAAAGGTATGTTGCTGTTCTGTTCTCTATGACAATGCTTCAAGGAAATACACAAGGCATTGTCTAAGCTACAAGGATTTGAATTCTCAACCTTTGGAAGCTAAAATATACTAGTCTATCGACCTTTCCGCAATACCAACTGGTTTATGTTTCAGATAAATTATTTTGGATAAAGCATGCTTATCGAAGAGGAAAGAAAATAAGCACATAAAAATACCAGAGTTGCCAACTCTAATATTAGTTTTAATCATTAAATTTCTCATTTTGTGCAGTATCTGCACTGAATGTGATGTACGGTAGCATGAACAAGCCATCACAGTTGACAGGTTGGAGTGCTAGCGGTGGGGACCCATGCGGTGACAAATGGAAAGGTGTTACTTGTGATGGTTCATCTGTTACTGAAATGTAATTTGTTATAACATTTATTTCATTGGGGATTTTGGGAATAATGTAAGGAAACTTAGATGGTCACTGTGTGAAACTAAAAACCAGGTGCAAAAAGCTCAAAGTGTATGGCCTTTTTCTATATTTATTTAAAAACCTTTGACCTTCCAACAAATTCTATGAAGAGAAAACATCTAGATAGTTGTCCAACAATAGCAAAATATATAGCACTTTATTGTTTATGCAAAGCGGCTTTCCTAATTGTTGTTTCTACATTTAATCAGAGATTTATCAGGACTGGGTCTGAATGGTCAGCTTGGATACCAGCTGTCTAGTCTTACATCAGTTACTAAATTGTGAGTAGCACTTTAATTTCTCACAATGATACTTTTGCTACTTTATATAAACAACTTAGTTCATTTCCTTTCATTTTTTCCATAGTACAGTGATGTCAGCAAGAATAACCTCAAAGGTGATATACCTTATCAGCTTCCTCCAAATATGGTTCAGCTGTAAGTCTCCTCTTTCATAATAAAAACAAAACTAGTACGAGCTGGCTGGAATACTTCACCTAGTTGGAAAGTTAGGGACATAAAATCAAAACAGAAAAAAAAGAAGGTCAAATGTAAATCATATTTAAAGTCCCTGCATATTCACAAAGCATACGCAGAGGGAAAGATGTTAAAAGTATCAAAATACTATAAGCATGTAAAAGTGCCCCTTATATTATGTTTCTATTTTTACCTAATAATAATGTTTGATGTTGGAATATGGATGCAGGAATCTTCAGAGGAACCAATTTACTGGCGGAGTCCCTTATTCAATTTCACAGATGTCTGACCTCAAGTCTTTGTAAGAACAATCTTTCTTTTGGTTTGAGAAACTATGCATCATAGCCCTGCCCAAGATATCCATATGTTATGACTATTACAAAGAGCCCTTTCTTCATAAATTTAGAATCAGTCAATATTGTTAATTATGAAGAAATGACTAGTTTGACCTATACATCTAGAAATGAGGCCTCATATTATAATCAAGTATGTAGTTAATATACTTTTGATACAGCTTTGCAAAATTTCCATGTTTTTGGTTAATTAATTTTAAGAATCGGAATGGATTACTTTTGCAGGAACGTTGCAAATAATCAGCTGAGTGGGCAATTGATCGATATGTTCGGCAAACTTCCAAAGCTCTCTACGTTGTAAGTGTATATTATGGTTGCTAGACAAACGCATAAACATCTAGGAGCCTTGAAATGAGTTAAAGGTTTGCAATGCACACTGTACAGATATTTCTTGGCTATCTATCATAGTAAAAGTACTTTTAAGATGAGCGAATCAACACACCTATAATTTTCATTACAAATTTATCCATGTGTCTGTGCTAGTGACCCAATTCAGGACTAAGTTCTTCTGCTCCCAAAAATAAAAAAATTATATTAGGAACCTAATAAATAGTCTGTACTTTCCCTTACATAATATCAATTCTATGTAAAATCAGGGATCTCTCATTCAACCGCCTCTCAGGTAATCTACCTCAAACATTCAAGCATCTCACAGGCCTAAAGACTCTGTAAGTTTCCTGTTTCTTTGACTTGTGAACTTTTGTTATCAGTTGAAAGTCCTGGATATAATTGCAAAACATGAGATCAGTTCTTTCCTTTGGTTTAAATAGATCCAAATTGGCACTCCATGATACATTCAGAAAGCAGATTTTATTTTATTTTTTTATTTTTTGCCTTGGGCTTTATTTGTATAGGAAGAATCAGCATCCTACCTCCTTTCATGTAATGCATTGAAGAGCTGATATATTACTCATTAAGTCCTTTGTTTATATTGACTGACCATTCTTTAACCTTTTGAAGGGTATTTATGAAAAGCAGTGTCACTTTTAATAATCTACTTGTGTTTGTTTTATAGGTATCTACAAAACAATCAGTTTAGTGGTACCATCAATATTCTTGGCAACCTTCCTCTTAAAGATCTGTGAGTTTGCTTCTAAAGTTCAATATTGGACTACAATGTTCCCATACCAATTAAATAAAATATAAACTATAAAGTACTTGCTCAGACTGCTAAAAGCAGCTTCTGATTTTTGTATTTCACATATTTTTAACTTTCTTTAGTCTTTACAACACCAATTCATAAGCAATCTCTAACTCTTTTTTCCTTTCATGGGATATCAAGGAATTTGGAGAACAACCGATTTACTGGATATATCCCACAAAAGCTGGATGATGTGAAAAGCATAAAGTAAGTCTCTTTTTATACTACTTTTCAGAAATTTAGATGCATAAAACCAAAAGCACAAGGATTGTGTAAAAGCCATCCTAATCAATGGAGCTGATAATACTATAGAATTTACTCAAAAATTTTGATTAATGATCTCAATTTCAAAGGCTTGGGGGAAATCCATGGTCGACTGGCACAGCACCAGCTGGCATGGAGAAGGCGTCGAGCAGCAGGCTGGGGTCAGGAGGTAACAGTGGGTCAAGCAGTTGGTGGTCATCAAAAGTAAATGGCATAGCAATTGCTCTGATTGTGATAGCTGTGCTGGCACTTGTTGTGCTTGTGCTTTCCCTGGTTAGGAAAAACAAGTCATCTTCTTCCACACAGTATTTGGACGGGCGGTCACATTACATGGATGACCAGCTCAGCAATAACCGCTCCTTCGCCCCTCTTGTTGCTAGTGATAAAGGTGCTCTCTCTCTCTCACACCCCCCCCCCCCCCCCCCCCCCCAATCAATCATTGGCACTGCGTCTCCAACTTGCAATGGGACCCCATTAAGGCTAATAGAAGTAGCCCCTGAAATTTACTATGTTGCATTAATTGAGTGTCAGCATGTTTAAGCACAAGCTACTATGCTTAGGAAAAACAAATATTGCAAAATAAGAGGGCCTGGGTGGTCCAAGATCACAAGTGTACAGGAGAAAGGAGCTTGTGCTAAGTTTTCCAATATCCAAGCATAATGATCACTTCCTCACCTGGAAATTGCATCTTTTAGTCTAATCATATGAAGTTTCTCCTGCAGTAATAGACATGAAACCATTGCAATCTTCCTCTTCTTTCGGCATGATGAAGCCGCTGCCAATTGACCCGCGCCGGTCATCAACCGATGCGAGTGTTAGTGAGTTTGCAGTCAAGTACCACTCAAGAAGGAGCACTGAGCCAATTGATGTCACATCATATCCTCTCTCTGATCTCCAGCTGGCAACTGGAAGCTTCAGCTCAAGCAGGCTTGTTGGCCAAGGAACCATTGGCCGTGTCTTCAAGGCCAAATTCGAAGATGGAAGGGTATTTGTTTTCCTTGTTCTCTGTCTCATATGCATTTTCATTTGGCAAAAGTATTTGAAAAAGATGCTAATATGCCTCCTAGATTTCCTTCTCAGATGGCACTCCAGCATGCATAGTTAGAATGCTGCTTAAACTGGAATGTGAATGTGTTTATCTGTAGCTTTTAGACAGAACCTTACTTTAATTATATGTTAATAATCAAGAAATCTGTTCTACACTTTTGGGTTGCACATAATCTTAAATGCCTAGTTGATGGTTGATTGAAATATCAAATGGGGGCATTTGTATCAGCAATGCTGTGTCATCTTTTAACCCAATTTAGGTTCAATTATCTCTGGTGCCAAAAAAGTTTTGTATTGTATTAGGAAGAAAGAGGGAAGCTAAAAATTTGTTTTATATCTTTCTTGTGTCCAGCTGTTGGCCGTGAAGAAAATCGACACGATAAATTTTTCGCGATGGAGCTCCCATGAGTTTGTGGAGATAATCACTGACATTACCAAGCTGCATCATCCAAACCTTTCAGAGCTCGTTGGGTACTGCTCTGAACCTGGTTACCACCTCTTGGTGTATGAATTTCAGAGAAATGGCTCCCTGCATGATTATCTTCACCTTTCTGATGAGTATAGCAAGCCTCTCACTTGGGACACTCGTGTTCGCATTGCCCTTGGGACAGCTCATGCTTTAGAGTAAATCCCATGACCGTTTTTCATACTTTATTATATTTTATTTTTGTTGTTCCCTTCTTATGTTCTGCTGTTATTTAGATACCTGCATGAAGTGTGTTCTCCATCAGTAATGCACAAGAACATAAAATCATCGAATGTACTACTTGATTTAGAGCTTAATCCCCACCTGTCAGACTCTGGTCTTGCTGTTTTCTATGAGGTATCAAAATTATACTTCATCCTTTTTAATCATGTATTCTGGTTTACAATTGCAATACTGGCTTAGACGCATGGTAACAGCCCCCTTGGGTTGAGAGTGATGCCTAGGCTCCATTTTGAGATTTGACTGTAGTATTTTACCAAATTTTGGTGCTTTCAATCTCCATAGCTTCTTTCAGATCATTTATTCTACAATGCAATGCTACTAAGATTATTTCTTCTACTTATATCAGGATCCTAGTGAGAACCAAGAATTAGGATATAAAGCACCAGAATGTGTTGTGCCATCTCTCTACACTATGAAGAGTGATGTTTACAGTTTTGGGGTAGTCATGCTGGAGCTCTTAACGGGCCGCAAGCCCTTTGACAAGTAAGCAGATAGGTTTTATAAGAACCTGAAACTTGCAGCAAAAGATGAAATTGCTAGCAAAGCATAATAGAAATGCATTATATTACTCTCAAAGTTAGAATTTGTAATGCAAATCTTCAGTTTCTTGTGCTTTTAATTATTATTATTTTTAAATTTTCTATTAACTTACAAAAGTTGGGTACAACAAATGAAACTCAACTGAATAGCAGACCCAAAAAATTCCAAACCCTTACCCAGACCTCCCAGACCTCTCAGTCCCAGTCTCACTTTAGCCTTTTGTTCACCTGTATATGCTCTTAATGTGTATATGTAATAATGCCTTCTTTTACAAGTTCACAATTTCAATATATAAGTATATTCACTTTTCTTCTTTGGCCTTTGTAGTTCAAGGCGAACTGAAGAACAGTTGTTGGTGAATTGGGCAGTTCAACATCTCCATGATATTGATGCATTGTCACGTATGGTGGACCCTTCTCTACGTGGTCTTTATCCCCCTAAATCTGTCTCCCGATTTGCTGATATCATTGGTCTGTGTGTTCAGGTAAGCACCTTCAGTAACATCTGTTTGTGTTACGTGTAGTAGCATTTACCAGCACTACTGCAGTAGGACATCTGAGAGATGAAGAATTTTGCCAAGGGCTTAAACATAACACTTGCATGTTATAAAACAAGATGTACCTTGCATAACCCCTGCCCTTGAAAAGTTCACTCAGCCACTCTTATTATATTCTTCTCTTTGCAAAAATAGGAAATGAGGGGTAGTTTAGGAATTGTTAACTAAATCAGGAGAGGAAGGCACTTAAGATACTTTTTGGGATCAGATCAATGGTATACTTAAACCTCGTAATCTTTTTTTCCTTTTTTTTTTCTCTTAATACAGAAAGAACCAGAGTTTCGGCCAACTATGTCTGAGGTGGTGCAGTCTCTTGTTAGATGTGTTCAGAGAAGCAGTATTAGCAAAAGACTGGGTGGTGAGTTCAGTGCTTCTGGTCGAAGCAATGATTCTGATTGGTGATGTCATAGAAAGTGGTATAGAAAGAAAAGAATCAACATTTTTGTGTATGATGATCAGTATTTATTATTATCAGCTTATCGTCAATTTGCCCATGTAATTACTGGATTAGTTTTTCTGATACCAAAGAGCACCCTTGTACCAGAGTTCACAATCATCTCAATCTTGAAGATTTCATAGGAAGGAGGTTTCAAATGAGAGCATTTGTTTTGTTTTGTTTTTTTTTTTTTTTTTTGTTTGGTTTTCTATGCATTCAATAAACATGTGGGAGTAAGAGTGATAAAGTTATCACTAAATATCAGCTGGAACTCACATAACAAATTGCGGTTCTAATAAATCAAATAATGAGTCGCAGCAACAAGAAAATTATATTCGAAAACTCAGATTCGCGAAATAATTCTACTGAATATAAATGTGAAAATTGATTCTTATATCGGGTGCCAATTGCCAAGTTCCCAAGTGGCAATTATGTAATAAGTTATTCTAATGACATGGCATCTCTTTTTACTGTGACCTAAAAGTTTGGTACTACCGTCTCTTCTCCGAGCCATCTTTATCGTCTTTCGTAGAATGGACAATAATTGTATGGCTAATAATTTTGTCCCCCTCACCTTTAAATACAGACCCAATGACGATGTGCAGGGCAAAAATGGGCATCAGTGGACAAGTCATAAGCTATCTGACCAAGGAATTAAACAAATCCATCCTTAAAAACATAAACTTATTTACCATAATATTAGAATGAACATACTTCTTACTACAATGTCTGGTAAACACACTTCTCAATACAATGTCTAGTTTTCCTTTCTACACATTTAATAGTAAGTGACTTGTTTTCTTCTGCACTACCAAAAAATAAATAAATAAAATCATATTAAGCGCTCAATCTTCCTTGACTACACAATTACCCCACGTAAATCAAAATATATATGCCCTTTGTTTTGGGCAATTAAAAAGGGGGTTGGGGACTAAGTTGATAAAATAGCCTCCTTTAGCTTGTACCTCCTAGCAAAGATAATGTACAGAACAAAATTGAAGCCTGAAATAGCAGCCATCATCCAAAAGTAGTAATCCATGTGCCCTTTATTCAAATCATTTGGCAACCACCCGGATTCACCTCCCTTCGTAGTTACAAGGGCCACAATGGTAATAATGAATGAACTAAGATAATTACCAAGGGCAATACACAATAAAGCAAATGCTGTACAAACATTCTTCATCGCATCTGGTGCCTGCCCGTGGAAGAACTCCAGTTGCGTGATAAGGCTAAAAAACTCTGACCCTGCTACAATAAAATACTGTGGCAACTGCCATGTGACATTCAGCATGCTCCCACTGTTCCTAAACTTCTCCAACCGCACCATTTCCAAAACTGCAGCGGCTGACATTGCCAGCACAATCAAGAATCGGCCAATGCCAATTCGTTGCAGCTGGGAAAGCGATACACAACCCATAGTTGGTACAACTACTTTGTTGTAGACAAAGACCCAGCACATGACACATATTACCTCAAAGGAGTACAAAGATGCTGCAGGTACCGAAAAGGACAGCACTTTGGTATCCATGGTCTTGCCTTGTTGGATGAAAGTAGTGTGCATCTGGGAGTAGGCGGCTGAATAAAGAACTCCAGTGGCCCAAATGGGGGCTAGTCGGAGTAGGATTTTGAGTTCTTCGACTTGGGTTACAGTGCACAGTGACCACGGGTTACGTGGGCTGTTGGATTCAAGATCACTGTCTAACATGATAGCTGCTTTGTCCAAGAATCTAACAGAAAGGACAGTAATTATGTGTTGATTTTTTTTTAATTAGAAAATAAGAAAAAAAAAAAAAAAGCCTTTTTCCCTTTCTTATGTTTTTATTTACCAATCACTTGGATCTAATATTTTACAGTACTATTAGCACAGAGCACTATACCATACAGGGTTAGGTATCCTGTGAGTTCCAGTTAGTAGTATAGGTATTGGTTCCGCAAAAAGGTTTTAGGCCTTTTATGTTTCCCCTTAAAGTATCATGCGACTTCAATGATTGAACCCATTTGTATTGCTCGTGGAGATAAATTGAGCAAAACAGTGATCGAGGTTCCTTTGTACAAATAAAGGGTAACTGTGGATTATTTTATTCTCATTTAATCTGGGAACTGGTAGCATACTGTTATTGTTTCTGCCAAATTGAACAAAAAACATGGTATCAAGTATGAGGTTTCAGAGTTATTTTAGAATGTACTAGTTACTTAGCATTATTTACGCATTATGCAATTAAAGAAATGCAAATAATGATTCCAACATAAACCAAAAGAAACATTACCTGAAATCGCTAGTATGGGCAAGCCTCTTTTGAGAACCAACCTCACCGTTTGAACTCTTACAATCAACCTCGAACAAAGCTGTTCCTTGTTTAGATACGTTGAACCCTATCTTTCTTAAAGAGGCCACCAAGACCTGACAAATGCTCTTCAAGGGGCTCCCACTTGGTACCTTTCTCCTGTATAGTGCCGTACATGCCAAGAACCAGACCAAGGCCAAACTAATGAAAAAAGTCGATATAGCAAATCCTAGTGACCAACTAACATTTTCTTGTACCCATACCACCACCGTCCCAGATGAGATGACCCCAAAAATTATACAAACATAGAACCAACTGAAAAACGAGGCTTTGTTTTGTCGATCGGTACAATTAGTGTCAATAAATTGGTCTGCACCAAATGGTAGGAGAGAAGACCTGACGCCACCGCAGCCCAAGGCGATGAGAAATAAGCAGAGGTAAAGTATAAGCTTGTGGGGAGCACCAACAGCATTGCATGGTGTTGTTGTTATGTTACTCTCTTTGTCATCACATGAGGGGAAGAGGTCTGTTGTTGTGGGAATTAGAGAAGAAAGTGTGGTACCCATCATGCCCTGAATATTTGCAAAAATATAAAGGGGATTAGAGCAGGATGTTGGCAGGTACAACTAGTGCTTATTTTTTACATAGAATAGACTTCAAGATGACCAGCTTGCCATCTGTAGTAATTGAGAAATACTAATATTCGGCACCAATATGATACGAGTAATACTCTAGAACTGCACCAACCAGGACAGTATAGCACGGCTGATCTGTACCGACTAATGCACTGTCTAAGCTTTATTGCAACCAAGCAAAATCGGTGATTATGTCACTTAACAAGCCTTTTTTTTTTTAAAAAAAAAAAACAGATTATTGTAAGCTGAGTTGGATTAATTTCACAAGTGGGGAATACCAAATACCAAGGCAAACAGCATCTGCACCAGCTTATACCAATCAAATATCTCAGTATCAAAACCATTTCTCCCATTAAACCTACAAGACCTGCTCTTAGAAAATTCATGAGATATATTCTTGTGTTATCCTATTTTTAAAACCACCAACGAGAAGAGAAGTGCAACATACTAGGAAGTAGAGTATAAGGGACACCATGACAGTCATGTAACTCCCCCACCACGTATCTGCTATAACTGCCCCTACAATCGGCACAAAATAGCTCGTACCATACCAGATTGAGACTTTTGCAGCACTTGATGCATTATTGTCATGCAAAATGGTACAAAGATATACAACAAGGTTTGTGGCTATGCCATTGAAAGCCATGCTCTCCAAGCATTCAATTCCTGTAAAATGGACAATATAGTACTTTTAGATGCACTCGACTGCGAATACTTTTATCCCAATTACTCTGAAATTAACCAGAATAACAATAAGCTATGAATGAAGCAGCATAATAACCTCGCTTGACCTATATGGACTCTAATTCTAAATTCAAGTCTTAATGGGTTTGTACAGAACCTTTACAGTGGAATATTTTCTTAAAAAATTCAAAAATATTTCGGAAAGTCACAAACGGCTTAGTACCCCCCTCAATATTTCTACAAATGGCCTTACATAGATCTCCATTTCAAACATTGGCCAATGCCTCCATGTTTGTTTCAAGGCCAACTTCAGACATGTAGGTCTTTTGTAGGGATTATCAGTGGTTATATTGTGAAGTCGACAATCCCTACATATAGTTTCCTCTTGTGAGTTTTATTTTTTACCAAAAAAAAAAAAGAAACCTTATCCTTTTTCTAAGGTAAATGGCATACATAAGAATTTCCAAATTTAAAGATAAGTAAACATACCAAGAATAGTTGCCGGTGCTCTCCAGTCAGAAGTAGCAATTGGCTCCTCTAAATTCGACCCTTGATGTGAAACCGCTTCTTCTTCATTGCTTTCATTTGGTTCTTCACTCTGTAAGGTTAGAGCGATTGAAAAATAATCAATAACAACTATTGCAAATTATCTGCAATTTTGGAACTTGGTGGCAGTTTGATCCAGTCCAGTTCTGCAGTCTGCCTGCCTAGTTTGCATTCTCAGGTACACAACTTCAGCATCCGGACCGTTCGGTCAACAACAGGCATATTTTTAAGGGACTGGCCAGATTTACAATTGCAGAAGATCTGAATAGTGCCCATTGTAGTCCCCTGATGGGATGTGATGTCCTTGCCTGCTTGCCTGTGCAGGTACAGAAATTGTCTGATATCCATTTTTTTTTTTTTTTTTTGCTTCATATTCCTTTTTTTCCTTTCTGAGATAAAGATTGGGGTCAACCCCTTAGTTTTAATATCCACAAGAGATCACCTAGCCAGGTATTTCTTTTATGTTAATCGATCTGCATACTGCTTTCTTTTATGTTGTGATCTATATGTAGGATATCATCCCAACATATATTTTCAGGAAACAAAATTAGAATTAGACCCCATAAGACCTAATCAGTATTTCGTTAATCCATGACCTACTAGGAGATGACAGTGGTGGATCCCTGAATGAGGCAGCAAAAGTTCATATACTGGACACCTCAATGAGGATGTTAGTATGTTACAACCACAGCAACAATAGGATTACAAAAGGAAGCTCTAGGAAAAAAATGGCATATTGATATTGAAATTAGACGAAGAAAGGAAATTTTCCAATAAAAGCTTACCCTTTAAAGAACAACAACCTGAAACAGAATCTCTAAATGAAGAAAAATTAACCATTCCAATATGTGGCTAATGTATTGAATACAAATTAAGATAACACCTCAGTAAGGCTTTTGTATCCCAGTTAATTCAAAAATTAGCAAGAGCCATGAATTTGAGATGCCAAACTTAATTCCATCCCGTTATACTTCCAAAATTAACAAACAAGGATGGTGCGTTATCTACCCATGCAGAACTTTTCCAGCAAAATATTCAGCTCTCGTTCACAAATGAAATCAAATAACAAGAAATATGGAGATTTTCCAGAAAGAATCAGTAATAATACACTAAAATCTGCAAATAAATGTGCTTACATTGATCAAGAGAGGTCGCCTTTCTTCCATCGCCTCTCTCTCTCTCTCTGCCTCAGCTTGGATGACACTTGCGAGCTTAGATGCTCTTATTCAGTGAGTGACACTAGCGTTGAAATTCTTCAACGAAATAGGGAAGAAGAGGTCAGATCTCTCTTATTTAATTAGTATATATAAGAACCAACAAACGAGCATAGAAAAGATGATCATAGGTGGCAAGGTGGGCCTGGCTCCATTAAAATTAAACGAGAAAAAGATGTTTGTTAAAAGGACCACGTGTAAATTCTGACAAAACTGTGTTTATCCAAAAAAAAAAAAAAAAATTCGTACAAAACTGATACTAAAGAAAATTAGTCGGTCGTTTGGATCGCTTAAAAATATAATTAGAATTAGTTTTTCGAAGTAAAGAATATTATTCATAAATGATTAACGATGAGTTTTTTGGATTTATAGGATTATATTTATTCTTAGTGTGTTTGGATAATTTTTTAATCCGGATTAAAAGTGATTCTAACAACTTTTTAATCACATTAAGAAGATAATTTAAATAGGCTAGAATAAAAATTTATTCTGAATATTGAATCATTTGAAATAGCATTCTAAATCGCCAAAAATACTTATTCCTAATCATTTCAGAATAATATTTTTTATTTCAAATAATTTATCTTAATTTTATTCTTAAACGATCTAAATGTCCCCTGAGTTTATTAGTTATTCACTTCTTCTACATGATCTATATTGATTTACTAGATTTTATATTATTTCTCTTTTCGTAAGCAAATTAGCCTTTCGTTTCTGTAGAAAAAGCGAAGATTGAAGCAGCGGTTTCCGCTGTCATATATAAAGTATTAGGAGCTCTAGGGCTTTGGTTTAATTAAATAAATCTCAGACCCAGTCCCAAACGGTTTCTGCTGCAGTACCAGTCCCGTCCTATACGTGAACGCGGACCTCCCGGTCCGTCCCCAGTCCTAGTTCAGATTTCTGTTCACCTGTATATGCTCTTTGTGTGTATATGTAATAATGCCGCCTTCTTTTACGAGGTCACAATTTCAATATATAAGCATATTCACTTTTCTTCTTCAGCCTTTGCCTTTGTAGTTCGAGGCAAATTGAAGAGCAGTGGTTGGTGAATTGGGCAGTTCAACATCGTTGTCAATTTGGTGGACCCTTCTCTGCGTGGTCTCTACTCTCTATCCCCCCTAAAGCTGTCTCCCGATTTGCTGATGCCATTGATGTGTACAGGTAAGAATCTTTAGTATTATCTGTCTATGTTACGTGTAGTAGCATTTGCCAGCACTACTGCACTATGACACCTGTGAAGTGAAGATGAATTTCGCCAAGGGTTTAACATAGCACTTGCATGTTATAAAACATGATGTACCCCGCATTCCCTTTGCCCTTGAAATTTGAAAGGTTCACTCAGCCAATCTTATGTTCTTCTCTTTGCAAAAATAGGAAAAGAGGGAGAGTTTAGGAATTGTTAAATAATTTTTTTGAAGGTGGAAACCGTGGAATTGTTAAATAAATTAGGAGAGGAAGGCAGTTATGTAGTGATGAAGTTATCACTAAATATCAGCTGGTACTAGGAGAACAAATTCCGGTTCTAATAAAACAAGTGGCAATTGTGTAGTAAGTTATTTTCATGATATTTATCTCTTTTTACTTTTTTACCATGACCTAAAAGTTTGGTGATTACTGTCTCTCCTCTGAGGCATTTTTATCATCGTTTCGCGTAGAATGGACAATAAGCTTGTGTCTGATTATTTCTTCCTCACCTTAAAACACAGACCCAATGACAATATGGAGGACAAAATGGACATCAGTGAAACGAGTCATATGCTCTCTGGCTTAAGGAACTAAACAAATCCGTCCTTAAAAAGAACAACTTGTTTACCATAATATTAGAATGAACATACTAATTAATACAATGTCTAGTTTTCTTTTCTAACACATTTATAGAAAGTACCTTGTTTGCTTATGCACTACAAAAGAATAAATAAAAAAATCATATCGAGCGCTTTATCTTCCTTGACTACACAATCACCCTTTGTAAATCCACATATATTTGCCCTTTGTTTTGGGCAATTAAAAAGGAGGTTGGGGACTAAGTTGATAAAATAGCCTCCTTTAGCTTGTACCTCCTAGCAAAGATTATGTACAAAACAAAATTTAAGCCTGAAATAGCAGTCATCATCCAAAAGTAGTAATCCATGTGCCCTTTATTCAAATCATTTGGCAACCACCCGGATTCACCTCCCTTCGTAGTTACAAGGGCCACCATGGTAATAATGAATGAACTTAAATAATTTCCAAGAGCAATACACAATAAAGCAAATGCTGTACAAACATTCTTCATCCCATCTGGTGCCTGCCCGTGGAAGAACTCCAGTTGCGTGATAAGGCTAAAAAATTCTGAGCCTGCTACAATGAAATACTGTGGCAACTGCCATGTGACATTCAGCATGCTCCCACTATTCCTGAACTTCTCCAACCGCACCATTTCCAAAACTGCAGCGACTGACATTGCCAGCATAATCAAGAATCGGCCAATGCCAATTCGTTGCAGCTGGGAAAGCGGTACACCACCCATAGTTGGTACAACTACTTTGTTGTAAAAAAAGACCCAGCACACGACACATATTACCTCAAAGGAGTACAAAGATGCTGCAGGTACCGAAAAGGAGAGCACTGTGGTATCCATGGCCTTGCCTTGTTGGATGAAAGTAGTGTGCATCTGGGAGAAGGCAGCAGAATGGAGAACTCCAGTGGCCCAAATGGGGGCTAATCGGAGTAGGATTTTGAGTTCTTCGACTTGGGTCACAGTGCATAGTGACCACGGGTTGCGTGGGCTGTTGGATTCAAGATCACTGTCTGATATGATAGCTGCTTTGTCTAAGAATCTGACAGAAAGGAGAAGTAATTCTTTTTAGTAAGTTGATAATTCTAATTAGCAAGCAAGAAAATTCGTTTTGCCCTTTCTTTTTTCTTATTTTACTAATTACTTAAAAGTAATATTTTACTATACTAGTAGCACAGACAATAAATAGCATACGGGGTTGGGTATCATATCAGTTCCAGTTAGTATAGATATCGGTTCCAAAAAAGCTTTTAGCCCTTTTCTGTTTCCTCTGAAAGTATCATGCCACTTTAATGGTTGTACCCAATTTGTATTGTTTGCAGAGATAATTTCAGCTAAACAGTGATTGAGGTTCCTTTGTACAAATGAAGGGTAACTGAGGATTATTTAGTCTCATTGTAATCTGGGAACTGATAGCATACATAATGTTAATGTTCAGTTACCGAATTGACAAATGAAGGGTAACTAAGGATTATTTAGTCTCATTGTAATCTGGGAACTGATAGCATACTGTTATTGTTCCATACTGAATTGGACAAAAACATGGTCTCAAGAATGAGGTATCAGACATATTTTGAAATGTACCAGGTACTTAGAATTATTACTCATAAGCAATTAAAGAAATGCAAATAATCCTTCCAACATAAACCAAAAACATTACCTGAAATCACTAGTATGGGCAAGTCTCTTGTGAGAACCAACCTCACCATTTGAACTCTCACAATCAACCTCAAACAAAGAAGTTCCTTGTTTAGATACTTCGAGACCTATCTTTCTTAAAGAGGCCACCAAGACCTGACAAATGCTCTTCAAGGGGCTCCCACTTGGTACTTTTCTCCTGTATAGTGCCGTACATGCCAAGAACCAGACCAAAGCCAAACTAATGAAAAAAGTTGATATAGCAAATCCTAGAGACCAACTAACATTTTCTTGTACCCATACCACCACCGTACCAGATGAGATGACCCCAAAAATTACACAAACATAGAACCAACTGAAAAACAAGGCTTTGTTTTGTTGGTTGGTATGATTTGTGTCAATAAATTGGTCTGCACCAAATGGTAGGAGAGAGGACCTGACACCCCCACAGCCCAAGGCGATGAGAAATAAGCAGAGATAAAGTACAAGCTTGTGGGGAGCACCGACAGCATTGCATGGTGTTATTGTTATGTCACCCTCTTTGTCATCACATGAGGGGAAGAGGTCTGTTGTGGAAATTAGAGAAGAAAGTGCGGTACCCATCATACCCTGAATATTTGCAAAATATAAAGAGGGTTAGAGCAGGATATTGGCAGGTACAACTCGTGCTTCTTCCTTATATAGAACAGACTTCAAGAATAGACTAATGTGTGCTTGTAATGTTGGCACCAATATAATACGTGTTATACACAAGGACCAAAAGAGCCAGGTCAGTATGGCACCACTGATCTGTACCGACTGATACACCGTCTAAGCTTAATTGCAACCTAGCAAAACTGGACATTATCTCACTTGGTAAAAAAGAGAATACTGAATTGATTTCACTAGTGGGGAACACCAAATACCAAGGTATTTCAGCATCTGCACCAGAGTATACCAATTGAAAATCTCGGTATCAAAACCATTGCTCCCACTAAACCTACAAGACCTGCTCTTAGTAGATTTGTGAAATATATTCTTGTTTTGTCCTATGTTTTGAATAACCAACAAGAAGAGAAGTGCAACATACTAGGAAGTAGAGAATAAGGGACACCATGACAGTCATGTAACTTCCCCACCACGTATCTGCTATAACAGCCCCTACTATCGGCACAAAATAGCTTGTACCATACCATATTGAGACCTTCGCAGCACTTGAAGCATTATTTTCATGCAAAACGGTACTAAAATATACAACAAGGTTTGTGGCTATGCCATTGAAACCCATGCTCTCCAAGCATTCAATTCCTGTAAAAAGAGAAAATAGTACTTATCCACTCAACTGTGAATGCTTTTAACCCAACTACTGTGAAGTTAACCACAATTAATTGAGCTGTGAAATGCATAATAATAACCTTGCTTGACCTATATGGACTCTAAATTCGAACTGAAGTCTTAGCAGGTTTGCTAAGAACCCTACATATAGTGAACATTTTCTTAAAAAAATCAAAAATAATTCGCAAAGTCACAAATGTTATAGTACCGCTCAATATTTTCACAAATGACCATACATAGGTCACCATTCCCAACGTCCACCTTTGATTCCATGTTTTCTTTCAAGGGCAACTTCAGACATGTCAGCCTTTGTAGGGATTGTCAGCGGTTTTACTGTGTAATTATAAACTGACGTTTCATTTGTGAAAATGTTGAGCGGTACTAGGCTGTTTGTGAATTTATGTATTATTTTTGGAGTTTTAAGAAAATCTCCCACATATAGTTTACTATTCTAGAGTTTTATCTGAAAAAAAAAAAAAAAAAAAAAAAAAAAAAAAAAACTTATCCTTTTTCTAAGGTAAATGGTATGCATTTCAATGTCCAAAATCAAATTTAAAGATAAGTAAACATACCAAGAATACTTGCAGGTGCTCTCCAGTCATAAGCAGCAACTGGCTCCTCCAAATCTGACCCTTGACATGAAACTGCTTTTCCTTTGTTGCTCTCATTTGGTTCTTCTCTCTGTTAAGTTAGAGCAGATGAAAAAAAAAAAAAATCAATAACAACTATTGCAAATTATCTGCAATTTTTTAATTCAGTGGCATTTTGGTCCAGTTCCAGTTCTGCAGTCTGCCTTCCTAGTCTACATTTTCTCAGGTACACAACTGCAATGGTAGGCATCCGGACTGTCTGGTCGACCAACTGCATATTTTTAAGGGACTGGTCATGTTTAAATTTGTAGCAGAAGATGTTCATTGTAGTCCCCTGACGGGAAGTGATGTCCTTGCCTGCCTGTGTGGGTACACAAATTGTCTTAGATCTTTTCTCTTTTTTGCTTTCATTTTCTTTCATTTTTTTTTCCCTTTTTTGAGATAAAGATTGGGGTCAACCTCTCGATGCAAATATCCACAAGAAATCACCCAGACGGGTTTTCCTTCAATGTTATTTGATCTGTATAAATGCTTTCTTTTACGCTGAGATCTACATCTAAAAATAATTACAGAAAATATTCAGTAGTAGACCTCATACAACCTAATCAATGTCTCATTCAATCATGATCTAGGGATAGACAATGGTGGTTGGTGGATCCCAGATTGAGCCTGCAAAGTTCACATACTGGACCCCTCAATGAAAGCAATTATTTATTTTGTGTTCTATGTTTAGAGGATGCTATAACCACTGCAACACCTAGCAACGGAATGGACCCCTTTTGGTTTATTCAGTGGATAAGCATTACAAAAGGCAGCTCTACAGAAAAATAAAAGGAACTATTGATACATTGAAATTAGACGAAGAAGGGAAATATTCCAATAAAAACTTACCCTTTAAAGTACAACCTGAAACAAAATTTCTAATTGAAGAAAATTCACCATTCAAATATGTGGCTAATAGTATATATACAAATTAAGATAACACCTCAGTAACGCTTTTGTATCTGTTACTTAAAGGATTAGCAAGAGCCATGAATTTGAACATCTGAGATACCAAACTTAATCCCATCCCATTACAGTTCAAAATTAACAAGGGATACAATCTAAAGTCAAACAGGGATGGTGAGTTAATGCGTTATTTACCCACACAGAAAATTTTCAGCAAAATCTTGAGCTCTTGTTCACCAATTGAAATCAAATAACAAGAAAGATGGAAATTTTTCGGAAAGATTATAGAATAACACGTTGAATTATGCAAATAAATGAGCTTACATTGATCAAGAGAGGTTGTCTTTCTTCCCCTTCTTCCATCATCTCTCTCTCTCTCTCTCTCTGTCTCTCTCGTAGCTTAGATTGACAGTTACGACTTAGAGCTTAGATCCTCTTATTGGGTGGCAGTAGCATTGAATTTCTCGAAGAAAATTGGAAAGAAGAGAAGTGGTCTTTTCAACCCCTCAATGATACACTTCCTAATCAAGAAAGGTTAGTTTAGTTCAATGCAATTTATAGAACCGAACAAGCGGGAATAGAAAAGGCGCCGGTAGGTGGCTCTTAAAAAGACAAAAAAAATAAAAATAAAAAGGTATTTGTTAAAAGGAACACGTTTAAATTCTAAACAAAACAAAATTAAGTACAAACTATAAACTGATACTTTAAGAAAATTATATCTCTGGGTTTCTTAGTTATTCACTTATTCTACATTATCTATAATGATTTACTCAATTTCATATTCTTTCTCATTTATTTTAATTAGATAAATCTGATATCATTCTTATCTTTTCATTAATTATAAAATAAATATTTCTCACGTGTCTAATGTATAATGTAACTCATAAACAAATAAAAATATATGTGGTGCCAACTATTCATCCGTTCATTGTGAACTGCATCACCACATGTAAGTCTTAAGATAAGATATTTTTATATTTTTTGTCAACTCTTAATCTTGATCTAAACTTTGAATTATGATCTTCATGATCCCTCTCTCACGGTCCTCTTTGTAAGGTTAGATCTATTTGTAAGGCTAGATCTACAAGTAGAAGGTATTGTCAACGCTACAACATTTCTCTTTTATTATTATTATTATTATTATTATTATTATTATTATTATTATTATTATTTCCAATTTTCACATCTTACTGACCATTAATTACTAATATCTTTAAGTATTTTTATTTTTCTTTCGTTGCCAAAAGCTACAAAAAGTGTTTATTTCTAATGATTGAAAACAAACTTAACGCTATATTAATTATTTTTCCGCTGTTAACTTAGATATATTTCACACATCATATAAATTACTGAAGAGAACAAATTTATATTAAAAAGTAGATAAGTGTCAAAAGTCCAAGTCATTAATCATTTTGACACCGACAAGAGAATTAAAAAAAGAAAAATATCTAGCTAGCACTTCTTGCTACTGCCAACATGTCACATCTCAACGCTATCCCTGTTTGTTTCTTTCTTTCGAGTACTTATTATTTTTGGCTAGTTTGGAGTAATGATTTAGGAGTGATATGACTATTTCGTCATTATCCAAAATACTACCATGCTTGAACAGTGGTAGGTAAGACTTGATTAGAAATGGGTGTATCTAAAAAAAGACTTGATTAGAAATCTAACATTAATTTTGGGCCTAAATTATGTGGCGTGTTCGAGATGTATTTTGTCCGAGTCATCAAAAAGGGATTTAGTTCAACGAATAGAAATGGGATTTGGCTCCTGTATAATTTTCGCTTCAAATACTTTGCACGTGTTTTTGCTAATATCGACCATTCTTTTAAGAAAATTTAAATTTGACCCCTATAATACTACAGATCAGTTATTGATGCTTGGTAGTTCGAATTTATAATTCTTGATATTAATATTATATCGGTACAAGATTAATAGATAAATTATATAATTTTGATTTTTATGACCCTTATAAATACACTGGGGCTATTAATGTGAATGCAGGACCAACCACCCGTTTTCTATCCAAACTATTCAATTTACAACAGTACCTTTATACAAAAAAAAATCCGTTTCATATGATGTATCCAAGGTATTTCTGACCGCACCATACTGTGTGATCAACGCATGGATAGATTTTTCATGGCTGGTTCATTTTTAAATTCGCATGAAGGAGTTCAGATACAAAGGCCATATAAATCCTTTATACTAGAACTATAACAGAAAAACCAATATATCATTTTAATTTTATTTTTTTGACTCCTGGGTCCAAAACCTCTTGGCTTTAGCCTCTAGGCAGGAGCAGGACCCAGTATCCTGAACTTTGTTGACTCGTGCTCCACGACCACAAATGGATCATGGAATTGAAGCTCATGACTCTGCATTTTTCACATTTAAGCAAACCGTTTATCAAAGACGCATTTCATCAAGTTCTCATGAATTAGCAGGAAAAAAGTGTACAACACAAGTGGGGGGGGGGGGGGGGGGGGGGGGGGGGGGGGGGACACACAAATAGTACAGAAATACATTAAAGCGCTGAAAACAAAATATTTTCAGAAAACAATAACTAGTTTCCATGGGAAATGAAATTCTTAGCGACTCTGGAGTCCCTAGGAGGCAGTTTCCTGTGAGAACAAGGGAAAAAAAAGGGCAGTTGTTACAGAGATAGAGAGAGAGTGTGTCTTGTTTGGACTAAACTTTGTTGTAGTTGGATTTAATATATTTGAACTTGGCACCAGCTGTCGAGGTTTTCAAAAATATGAGAGTATGATTTGCAAAGAAACTGTACCTGGTTGAAACAAGACCAAAGGCTTTGCCCAATCTTGTGGCATGCTGTGCAATAGCAAGTCTAGTTGTTGCATCAATTGTTGCTGTAGTTACAACTTGCTGAAGTGAATGCAGGAACTCTCTCTGAGCTCTTGGAGAGAGGAATAGTTGCCTTGAATCTTCCGCCATACTCAAATCAACAACCTACAGATCAAAAATTTTAAAGCAGTGTTGCCAACTTCAAATTTGAATGAAAATAGAAGTACCAGTGTGGATTTGTGTGGACTGGCACAAGCAGGAAATACTATTGCTAAGGAGAGAAAACAACAATATCAAATCTTGAAACTCACCTGTTGGATCCAAGGCATGGAAAATTCAAGGAACTTCCTATCCATAGGCTGAACTGACATAACCCTCAGAACCTCACTAGCTGTTTCACTGGACAACTTATGGAGTACAGGACCTGTCACATCCATCAACCCAATAATGCTTAAATCATCCCCAGAACAAAGCACCATTATGTATGCAGATTCCACATCCCCTTCAGTAAGAAGCTCATAAACCTGTTTCTCAAAGCTATCTGGGTTGATTCTTCTGGGGTCACCTTGTGTACTCATAGCAGTTGCAGTCAAACGTTCAGTTTCAAAAGCTTCACCTTCAGGCATCAATTTGTCATCTTTTGTTGGTATTGCATGACTGACTGCATCAAGAAATCCATTAAAATGTTTCCCAAGATCACTCTTGCTTCTTTCAGAGTTGCTTTGTGTGCACTTAGCAACTGCTTTTTCACTTTTTACAGTTGCATCTCCTGTACCAGAAAACCTGTTGACCCTTTTTGTAAAACTGTCTGCGCTCATTCTCCCAGGGTCATTTTGTGTACCCATGGCAATAGAACTTGATGTCTCGTTACCAAATCGGGTGTTCTCAGGAAACAACTTTGTGCTTTTAGTGTGCGCTGGGTTCTTGTAGTTAGTATCTGTTGAAGATCGAGGTGAGGAGTAAGAAATCCTAGGGGATGAGGAAATGGAAATGTTTCCATTTTTGGTTAGTCTTGGGCTAGGGTTTCCGTGTACACAATTCGGCTCCTTTTGAGACATGACACTTACTATCTGATTCACTGCATTTTCCATCTTATAAATTTTCGAGTGCAGTGTGGTGAAGTTATCCATTGAACTCCCCACAAATTCCTGAAAAGAGAGTAGAAAATGAAGTCAAGTCAAATTTATATGGTAATGACCTCTTACAATAAAATAGGTTATACATGTACAATATCAAAAGAGATAAATTCCTGGCTCAGTAACTATCAGTATTATCAATACCAGAAATTTTATTATGGATATCTAGAAACCAAAATTGTGCATACCTTTAAAACATCAAACAAGTTGTTTTGTTTCAATTCAATCTCTTCAAGCTGTTTCCTAATAAAACCCAACTCATTCTTCGCATTCGCACAACACACATGGGGACCACAGGCACTCAAATCTGAAGCTTTCTTATCCTGAAGCAAAGTATGAGTAGATTCAACTTCAATCTCCGGATCGCCGTCTTCATCCAAAAACCTATCAGAAAACCCATCTAAATCAAAATTCAATTTCGAATTACATTCACCTCCTTCAATTTTGATATCCTTTGTCACACAACTCCCACTTCCCACATCAGAACACTCTTCTTTTACATTTTCCTTGACATCCTTTTGGACAACTGGAGAGGACAAAACAGTCTTTTTCTTAGGAACTGCTACTTCAATTTGCCACTCTACAGGTTTTGTATTGGGAATGATGTTATCAGATTTCCTCAAAGATAAAGGGGTTCTTTTCTTGGTTTGGTTGGAAGCGCTTTTGTTTCCTTTAGGAAATGAAACCATATTGGCATTTGTGTTAGAGTTGGAAATGGAAACAGGTTTTCTGAGGGATGTAGATCTTGATCCATTGTCACTAATACTTGTTACTTCAGTGTAGTCACTGCAGAAGTTTTCTGTCAAATTTAAGACACAAAATTACAAATTCGTTATTTCTCTATTTTGAATATAAGGATGGAATAATAAGAAAAGGGAGGTTAAAAACGTCTCCCCCAAGTAATATCTGAATTCTGCCAGCCCATCTTCTTTAGGTTTCAGTACAGTGACTTCAACGATTTACATGTGTTTCCTCTATATATAAAATTAAAACAACGCACTTTTCCAATGTTTTTGAACATGGGGAGTTTGTCTTCTTTTTTAATAATCCTTACATAAATCAGTGTCCCGACAAATATAGACTCCCCAATTCAAAGATTGTTGCAAGTTGCAACCAAAAATAGAGTATTTAAAAAACGAAAGTCTTCAAAGATTGGGGCCATGATTCTCTGGTCCTTTAAGAAAACAAGGAAGATTGTCCTTCCATATTTGTGATAATAAATGGAACAAACCTCTAACTGAAGAGGCAACTTCAGATATCTCAAGAGCATTGTCTCCTAAAATAGACTTCCAACATTGAATTGCATACGTTATCGCATCACGTACAGGTTTGACCTATGATAAAAATGGGTGCAAACAATTAGTGGATGAGGGAGACACAGACATCAAAATGTTGATCCACGGAGATGGAAATATCTTAAATACATGTTCAACTGCAACACTGATCAGAATCTCCCCCATATGACAATTGACAAGTACTTAACCAATTTTTCAAGTCCAATGTGCAATGGTGAAATATATAGAACAAAAACAAATCAATGGATAAATAATAACATAAATACAGGCATGCTTTTTATATCAGTAAAATACCTATTAGGCCATTTCCCTGGTTCTTGGTACAGTATCAATGAAGATAAATTATATGGCTCAAGAACAGTGCCAATAAATCAAATGGTGCACAGGAAAAAACTAACTTTGTCGAATCGACATCTCTCAAGAGAATGGAGGCAGCTACTTGCAAGAGGACCCAGCATGTAGCTGTCACAAGATTGAGCAATACTAGACAAAGCTGATGATGCGGCCTTTCGTGTAGTCCAATCGCGGTTTTTTAGGCAGTCCATAATGCCAGTCAGGGCAATTGAGAGAGAACTTTCTGTTGATGCTCCTCCAGCCTGAACAGACCATAATTTGTTCATGTCATTTTAAGGGAGAAAATTTAAGAAAATAAGAAAAGCCATGGCAACAATCCATATTACATTGTCCCAGTAAGACTTAGTTATCGTCAGTATAGCACAATTTATCGACTATCTTCCCTCAATTGGGCAATCAAGCAGAAAACAGGATTCGTTTAGGGGTTGTGCAAAAATTAAGACAGACCTTGCAACACAATTTAATAGCTATATATTTTGGCCAGAAGTAGCATTAATAATTCTCAACCAACCAATCAAAGTGGTACGAGCAGTACCATGTAGACAATGACAAGGTTGTCAGACTGGAAGTCATTTATTATCATCTTGAATTTTTTTTTTTTTGGTGATTGATAAAAAGAGTATATAACCTGAATGATACTTCTAATAAGCTCGACGAGTGCTGGCTTTGCCATGAAATGCTGGTTTTTCAGTAATTTCAGAAGCCGTGACAGCATCTGTGGCAGAATCCCACCCGGCAAATCCACACTTTCATCAATGACCCTAGCCAAACAAAGGGCCCCACCTCCTTGCACATACTTGTTCTGCTCTCCCAGTGCCTCAAAAAGTGGCCTCGCCAAAGTTACAAATACACCCTCAACATTTCTTGACAGAACACCACACGTATCAACACACGCATCCCTCACAACAGAATCACTGTCCTTCAGCCTTTTAACAATGCCCATCACTATTTTCCCCATATGGGGCCCGAGAAGGGCACCATGTGAAATTCCCAAAACGCCCATGAGCCTGATGCACTCTCTCCGGACCGAGCTCTTCGCCTCAGAGTCCATGTCAGCGATGCAGAAGAGAAATGGAGAGATCATTTCAGGAGATAGGGAATCAGCGATCCTCTCCAGTTCTTCAGAACCAAGCTGATATGTGTCTCTGTCAGAAAGCTTGTTTAGAGAAACAAGGATTCGTTGTTTCATCTCGAATACAAACTTTCCCTTCTGGTTCAATGCCTGAGGCTTCATTTCTGAATTGATCTTCGTTTAAGAGGATTTGATCTTTCTGTAGATATCCAAGTTTTACGCAAGAGTTTTTCCGTTAAACCCTATATTGAAATCAAATCCGAGCTATCAGCTCCGCAAATTGGCGCAGGAATGGAAATTTCTCCTCCCATTTCTACCTGAAACAAGTTTTAGCAACAAAACATTTACAAGAAATTAAGAGTTTTCAAGTAATAAAATGGCAAATAAGAAAAGCATAATATCGGAAGCCTATAAAATGTTAAGAAAAATGCAAAACTATCTAGATATATTACGCCTTTTCATGAGCAAATGAAATGCTAACTTCAATGCATAGTGAGTATTACGAGAGAAAAGAGGGAAAGGGAGAAAGAAAAAAACAAAAGATGATCAGTTCAAACCTTGATCGAAGCTTTGAATTTGAATCGCACTGCGAGAGAGTGATAGTGAGAGAAGAAACAGCAAGAGCGCTTTTTCTCTTTTGTCTCGATTCGTGGGTTTTAACTGCACGAGAGATATCGGCCCATAAAAGCCCCTCTTTCGCTGAAAGTGGGGCCCGTATTTGATGTAAGTTGTTGGGACCACCAGTCAGTGAGAATGGCGTGGTGCATTGTCCGTATCCATTTTTCTAACCATTCTTTGATAAAGCAGTATAATTAACTAAAGTTTCTTCTCTCTCCACTGA
Organism: Rhynchospora tenuis; assembly: GCA_027725995.1. Taxonomy (NCBI): domain Eukaryota; kingdom Viridiplantae; phylum Streptophyta; class Magnoliopsida; order Poales; family Cyperaceae; genus Rhynchospora; species Rhynchospora tenuis. Next base: position 85,625,184 of record CM050889.1, read on the forward strand.
AACCGAGGAGACAGGATTTGGATGGACCGCGAGCAGTCAGTACAATACAACATTCAATTCGAAACAGTTATTCCGGATCCTTTCTCGCCATTGCAAATCTGCAGCGGATTTAAACTTGGAAAATCATCCGAATTAAAAAAAAACAATAATTTAAATTTATGATTCGAATATAAAATAATACGAAACTTTTATACTAATGTATGCCGATAATGAAATTATTAGAAAGTAAATTTGAAGCAGGTAAATATTTGTAAAACTGGTATTTAAGGCTAAACATGTAAATTTTGTATATTTTTTTCTGACGAATTTCTTGTTGGAATATAAAGTTTGGAGAAGCGACTTCCATTTTTATCTAATAAAGTTATAAAAATAGCAAAGAATACACATATGCATTTGTCTTATTAGTAATTTTTGCCAATAATACGGACGCTGGATGAATTTTCAGATGATTGAGAAGTCAATAATACAATTATAATACGAATGCGATTCAAATTTTTGTTATTATATGTTATTAGTTATTACAGTGTAAATTTATCAATAACTCAATTTATAATAGAATAAACTTTCAAGCTTATATTTTACTTCAAAAACTAGATCGCAATATTAAAACCCAAAAAATTATCTTATACAAACATAAAAGAAGGTTAAACTTTTTCTTTTTCTTGTTTTGAAGAAAGAAGGTTAACCAATTTAAAATCATTTTTTTATTATCTATATAAGATTATATCATAACACGTATCTTTTAGTCAGAAACAAACCCAAACCGAAAACACAAAAACATTCCTTGATTTGGAATTAACTTATTAATTTAACATGAATATTTGCGGAGTAAAAAATTTCCGAATAATTTTACTTATGAAAGTGTTGGCATTAAGAATAACTATTAGTTATAAAAAAGAAAAACAAGTAACGACTAATTCATTCAATAATAAACGTGACTCGTTACCCTACGGGGTGTTTAAAATCGAAAAAATAAAAATAAACGTCACTTGTTGAATAATTACATAAATATATCTCTACACGATCAAATTAAGAAAGAGACATTCAAAGTCCTTCCACCTTTAGAATATATAAAGTTTAATTGGAAGAGTAATTCTGGATCTAAAAAAACTCTCTCTCAATGTTTTTTAAAAAAAAAAATCAATATCAATATTTATTGCATAGCTTATTAGAACGAAGTACCTGTTTCAAATCATGTATTAGGTCATTTGATCTGAACTAAAATTGAAATAGCCAGCACAATTTTTGAACTTTGAATGACGCAAATAATTATTAATAAATATACAAATGTCTAAATTAAATGATCTGTAACTGTAAGTAAATAATTGCAACGTCATATTGCAGCAGTGATTGTCGGTTTTCAATTCTCCCATGCGCTGTATAAATATTTTTTATAATACTCGCCATTAACACTACACCATGTGCAATGACTAATAATTGAATCATTCATAGTAAGAGATTGTCATTGGGAGAATGTGCTTCTTAGTAGGATTTCCCGCTCCTTGTAGCGCGATTCAAAATTCCAAACAGAACCGTTGGATAAATGACACGTGTGCCACTCCGAGATTCGAGCGAGTTCAAAATTAAAGAGAACTGCTAGACGACAAAAAGGATGGTCCAAATTACAAAGACAAGGACCATCGCACCGTCAAAAAAAGCACTCTGCTCGGCTGCTATTGATCCAATCTGAATCGTTCGTTTTAAATCGGACAGTAGAAATTAAAGTTCAGATTGCTGCTTTTGTTTTTAATAACAGGAGATACTGACACGCATGTCAAAGCCACTATGGACCCAGTATGCACTCGTCAACCCTTACAAATTTGGGTCCAGTTCTCGAATTGTACGGATTTTACGAGAGGCATGGGTATCTCAAAACTGTTTAATTTTGAGTTGAAGGCGAGATTTTTAAACTACAAATCCAATAAGCGTATTAGACCGCACAGAATTAATTATTGCAAACTACAAATGAAAGTTATCGAACACAGCACATTATTGTAAAAAAAACTTTTTGAGGGTTGGTGATTGCATAGTCGTAGAATTTTAAAATAATATATCAATTGAGCCATTGTTTTATTTTTCCCTTTTTTAAAAGTACGCGGATCAATTGAACATTCCTCTCTGTGTGTATCTTCCAAGTAGCCTAATACAGATCCATTCTCATTATTTATTTTGATTTTATGCTTAGATTTGACACGGAGGGAACAACTATACGGACCAGTATCCTTAGAAGAAGTCCAGTGGTCTTCTTTGATCCGAGCCGTCCGATTTGATCAGAACTGAATTTTTTCGGGCCAATATTTTTTTCGGGTGTGGTGGAATGCACGGGGCTCCCTTATAGCCGTTGAGATTAAATCAGACGGCTCTGATTTAAGGAAGACCACCGAAGTCCAGTGGTCTGCAGACCAGAGGATACGGATTCACAACTATACTGTCGAAATTGAGTAATTGACAAGGACGGTCCAGTCTTAATAGAACATCGTACAACAAAGATTCCGTCCTTCAATTCAAAATTGGATATTTCAAGTCCAGAATGTAAAACAAAGTCAGACAAAATATACAAGTGAGATTACTATTAGTTTAAGTTTATCAGGGAGATTTTTTTTTTTCTTAAACATCGAGTCAATTTCATTTGATTATTTAGAATTAGTGACCTTAACAAATTTAAACAAACAAATCAATCTGGTTTTCCTGTGGTTGTATTCCGTGGTTAAATAGCATTGGTAGGGGTCGGGGGGAACCGTATCTTCTACCCATCGCTTTAAGATGGGTAGAGTGCCCATCGCTCCGCGTCAGCCATCTGATTTAATCTCAACGGCTAAAAGAGTCCCGTGAATTCCACCACTCCCGAAAAAAATTATTGGCCCGAAAAAATGAACCGTCCAGATTAGATCGGATGGTCGTGATGAGATGGGCACTCTACCCATCTCTATTGCGATGGGTAGAGGATACTGGTCCGGGGTCGGGGGGTCATGCAGACTGCAGCGGTGCCGTTGTCATTAATCAGTTTTGTTTCCTTTTGTTTGGATATGGTGCAAATAAAGTAATGAACTTGCTTGTTTGCTTTCTATTAATAGAAAATGGCAGAAAGACGACGTCTTATTTCCAAAAAAAATAAATGAAATTTTTTATTTAAAATCGTACTGTATAAGATAGCGACTGTAAGTGTAAAAAAAAAAAAGAAAATGTATCCAAAGAATTCATTCTTTTCGACATGCTAATCTTAAACAGAATTCAAATTGAGGGAAAAATATATATATATATATATATATAGATTACAAAGCCGTAGTGAATTTTTCATCGAAAACTTGAAGTCAGTTCAATATTCGAGGTTAACCTCACAACCTTCTTGATGAGCTCATGGTTGTATTATTATTTTTTTAAATCTATAAAGCTGGATAAAATAAAAAATTAAATAAACAGTTAATCTTCCTCCTTTAAAGTTTGGATAGCTTAAGAATAAAATTAGAATTAATTATTTGGAGTAAAAAAAATATCATTCCTAAACAATTAAAAGTAATTTTTTTGGGATCTAGAGTGTTATATTTAAATGGTCCAACATCCGAAATAAATTTTTATTTTTTTATTCTTGACGTGTTTGGAATTAAAAAGTTATCAGAACCACTTTTTAATCCGAATTAAAAAAATAATCCAACCACTCTAGAAATAAAATTTTAATCCGAATGTTAGACCACTTAAAACTAACACTATAGATCTTCAAAATACTTATCCTCATTTGTTTAGGAATAATATTTTTTACTCAAAATAACTAATCCTAATTTTATTGTTAGACGATCCAAACAATCCCTTGCTACTTACGTTATGAAATATTGAAATTCATGCCTCCCTCATCCCCTCTCCATTAAAATCAATAATTTCAATAATATTGTTAGTATTTTTTTTATCTTGAAACAATTAAGGTTCAAAATTTTTCTATGTTACTACGAGTGCGCACAGGTACCACGAAAACTTAACAAAATAGACACTTTTCCATACTTTCAGAAAATGAAAAATAGTTTCCTATCAGTGCTTGAATTAAGGAGACCATAAAAATTGATTTAACGCACAAGTACAATCATAACCTATCAGAAAATAAGCAAACAACACCAAGATATAGTGAAGACTAGTTTTTTTTTGTTCCAGTGTACAAAAAGGAAGGCGATTCAGCCCATTAGTTCTTTACACATGAGATTTTTGTACAGCAAAAATTGCCCCCATAGGAAATTGCTTTCATCGATATTTAGTATATACTTAGATCTTAAGTTTAGACGTCCTTCTTCTATGCATTACAATAATAAAAAAAAGAAAAACCGGCACAAGGACCAATAGTAGAAGCACATAATTCCATGGAGCTTCTATTTCAGCTGATACCTAGAGATGAGTAGTAAATAAGAGAATATTAAAAACAAAAAACGGTCGAGGCTATAAATTATTCGATTTTGGGCCTGGTCATACAAACTACAGACTACAGATGAAGTAAAATACACAAAGTTAAGATCTCTGTAGAAAATGTTCTCTCACTGCGAGAAATTTATGGCCAGGCCTTTTAGGAATCATTTTCACACATTATAACCTTTTCTGACTTGTTTATACATCCGTATGCTTTAGGCAACTTCTATGTTCTTATAATCAGCTGCGATTTTGATGTATGAGAATACTTAAAATTAGACGAAACCCACTGCCACATTTGCAAGCAGGGGCGGAGGAAATAGGGGGCAAATGGGGGCTTGGCTCCCCTAATACATCAAAATGCAGTAAGGGCTTTTGAATTATATCCTAAATTTGCTTTATATATAATACCTTGTCCCCCCTAGAAAAAAAGTCCAAAATGCAATAGATAGCTCAAGCACAATTTAGTTAAGTTCATCATTTGTTCAGACTTATTTAGCTATTATTATTTTTAAATCACAAATAAAATGTTTCTTAATATGAAAATCTTAGTTTAATATTTTTTTTTTACGAAAAAAACTCTTCTTTATTTTTTGTCATATGTTTTCAATATTTAAACTTCTCAACTTCAGCCCCCCTAAGCCGAAATCCAGGCTCTTTCCCTGGTTGCAAGGGTAAGCAATTTTCCAGCAAAGTTAGGTGTACTGACTTGTTTAGCCAATTGTAGATTTTGTTTCTCCAGATTGTCCATGAGGACTTGCTGTTGCAAGAATATTGACTGCGCATGCAAGTACAATTGCATATCGAGACTGTTAAGATTTCTCATTTCTTCTAGCACTGGTTCTGGTACCAAGCGACGGGCCTACATTTCCAGAAACATCACTTGTTCAAATCAAACAATAGAAATTTAGGGAATTTGGGCTTTAATTAGGTCAATCATCACTTAATAGTTAATAGACAATTTAGTGCATGTGGGTGAATGTCTTGAGGACCATTTCAGTGTGCATCAAAATGTCAATCGCAATATAACTCAATAGGGAAGAGAACACAACCAAGTCCTCCCCATAAAGAAAACAAAAGTTACCAAACAAATAAAATTAAAATAAAAAATTTGATACCTCACTGGTAAAGTTGACCGGAGAGATTTGCTTAAGGGAAATATATCGTCTTCTCATTTGAGCATTACGTAAGTTTTCTACGCATTCTTCATATTCTTCCATCAACTGTTCCTCTGTCAACTGCAATATCAGTAGATTAGTTTTCTTTCCCAGAAAAATCACACATATTTGTTAACTGTTCTTACATATTACATCTTTTAAGAAATAGATGAGAGCAGACAAGAAGTAATTTTCATGAATAGATTTTATTTATGTTTCATTTTTAAATATCATATAAATAATTTTCTGACCGAAACCGTTTATTTTGCATCAATTATCAAAATAGATACAAAAACATGATCAAAATAAGCATTTATTTCTAGTGAGCAATAGTAGTAAGAGCTCTGGTTCCTTATACTACTTGAAATAAAGTGCTGAACTACCCTCCACCTTCCCCATGGAGGAGAAAGCAAGAGATAGCTTGGCCTTTTTTTAAACTTTTTTTTATAATGCTTGATATAAGAGAAAAGGATTGGAGAAAGAACATTACAATCTTTTTAGGGGGGTTTGCGTTTGCAGTAGAGACTTCATCTTCGATGCTGGCAGTCTATCAATGGATACAAAATTGTAAGAAAAAGGAGAATTGAACAAGTTGGAAAACAATTGTAGAATATACAATAGTTTCTTAATTCATCAAGAGTGTTTACTGTACATGATTAGTCTCTTCAACAAGTTTCTCAGGTACAGCTTGTACAGAAGACTCTACATCTGCGGTAGAATTTATAACAAAAAATGTTACATTTTCTGTTCAATATTAAATTTCTCATGTTATTTCAACCTCCAACACGTTGTGTTTTTAGATAAAGTGGGACCAAACAGAACAAAATACACTAAGAATAAATTTAGTTTGTTCGGTTCAACCAATAGAGCTCATAATTAGTTCGAACCACTGTTCACTTGCACTTTGGAAAACAATTAACTAAATTGAAAAACTACATTAATAAGAATTGTTTATTTGGTTATATTAAATGAGCTTCACAAAATGTAATTTTACTTACACTAGTACTTTTTAAGATTTCAACTATGAATTGCTAAGTACTATATAATGCATAGCCTTGGCATAACTGATAGTATTTCCACTATGTGTTTTATTCAATCATTATATTCGTTAAGGTATGTTTGGAAGTGAAGCGAACAAGCCTGTTCGCCAACAGCGTGAACAAGCGAACAACCAAACACTTCACGAACAGCGCGAACAAGCTGTTCGAGCGCTTGTTCTTAGTTCCTGGATTTTGGGGAACAAGAACGTGAACAAGCTGTTCGTTGTTGGGTTCGTGAATAGGATGTTCACACTTGTTCGCCTTTGTTGCCAAACAGAACTAACCAAACATCGAAAGTGACCTAATCACCTAAGATATTTCAGTTTGGCTCAAAACCAACATTAAACTAAATTCAATGCAAACTTTAGTTGAATGCTTTAATGGTAGGAACTGTTGATAAAATAAAAATCTAGAATCTTGACAATCATTAAAAGTATACGTACAACTGAATTAGGAGATCAAACTTACTAGGCATAAAGTATATGAGACTGCATGCCAAATATATTGATAAAATATGTTGCATGTTCTACTGTTAATCATAAGCTTAACTTTGGATTTGAAAGATATCAAAAACTATGTTTCAATTCTGTTGAAACTTAAAGAATAAAACTACAGCATAGGATTCTAGTTGGGTATGCAAGGAAGAAGAGAAAAGAGGAAAAATTGGGGGGGGGGGGGGGGGGGCGCGGGGGGCAGGGGGGCAGTACTATTTTGTTCAGTCGACTCTTGTTGAGAATCAGGAGTAGACTTGGAGCGGGCAAGGATCTGAGCACCAACCATGCTGGCAAACATACGAGCTGATTTCTTATGGTCTTCTGTAAATCCAACATAGAGCATCTGGTCCAACCTTCCCTGTTTAGAAATATTTCAAATCTTAAATGTTCCATATAATTTTCATAAAAAATGGACTCTATTAAATGCACCGTGTTCAAATAATCTGCAAGAAATGCACAACCAAAAGAGAAAATAATCTTATACTAAATAACTTTTTCAATGTAGACAGCCATATTGTACCCTATTTTTCTTCTTTTCTTTCGGACGAGGGAGTGGATTGAGGAACATTGGTGGAATACTATTGATTAATAATTTCATTGGTGGAATACTATTGATTAATAACTTTGTTGAAAATTGCAAAATAAACTCTTCAGAAGTCCTAAAATATTATGTATCCATGCTTGAGAGAAAAATATTGAACATGAGGATTCTGGTGCAAAGACAAACTCTTAGGGCATTTATTACAACAAAACTAAAGCTTAAAATAGCAAATCCAAATTACTTTTTGTTACCTACATAAGTGGACCTCTATCTTGTCTCTAAATTAAAGTACAAAAATATGATTTTAGGTAGGCTGATAAAAATGCAGATATTTGTATCTGTTTTAAGGGACTACATATTAGACGTACAGTAATTGCATTTACTATATCAAATGTTTATCTATATCACTGAAGTAAAAGAAGAATACCAAACGGTGAATTCTGATCATTGAACAAGATCATTAGGAATAAAAATTCACATTGGATAGTTTCCAAACCTGTACCATGTAATCATTGATTTTCCACATTTGGTTCATGTTCTCTCCATGCTTAATTGCTCAACTGTTTTTATTATTTGTGATATGATCATATGAACAGTAAGGTCTGGTACCCGTCGTACCTTAGCAACATCAAGTACAAGCTGGCCAAGTGATGGGTGCTTCCTCACACAGTGCCGCACCTCATGTGCATCGTCCAAATAAGAATTGTTTGTTAAACCTGCCACCTGTCCATTTAAGTGTCTGAGGAAACGAGATATAGTAATACAAAAATGTGAAGTTCAATGTTTTATAATCAGGGGATACCAACCAAACTGCATTCAGGCCAGTAAAGTTGATTGTGCATGGTACTTGCTGTGGTGCCATGAGTAAATAAATCACTTTAGAAAAATTGATGAACAGAACCTTTTTTGGGGTTTAGGGTTGAAGTACCTGAAAAGTGACCCCATTATGAATGAGTTCATGGGCCATAGGATGATTGATGAATTCATGCAAGGGCATAGCCACATCTTCTGTATTGTACGCATCACTGAATACATTTCTTCTGAGCTTGCCAAGTTTACTTGCTTCCCTCTGTGCAACAACACCAATTTAGCACATTCATACCAACGTCAAAAAGGAATTAACAAGAAAAATGGCAAGGTTGTAACAGCTTTATTGCTCTGTTCCTAAAACTAAATTCAAAGAGGCATATACTATTATTTTCCTGCATACAAATGCAGAATTGATGAATGTGCCAAATCAATAATGCTAACAACCAGTAATAAACTTAGTTCAATAGAATGAGCCAAATTAATATGTCAGCAATCAGTAGGCAATCTAAAATATTGCTATTTATAAAGTATTATTTGCACCTTTTTTGAGGCACTTATCTCAAGAAGGTTCCTACTGTAAAATGCATTACCACAATTACGAGCCATGTAAGCTTACATCTTCTGAGGGACAAATGGTAACAGATCATGAAGTAACTATCAGTTGAAACAGAGTTATGTCACTACTAGCTACTAAACACGTTATCAACAAACAAGGCTAATTGGTTAAATGGAAAGAAAGTTTAATGGTGACTTAAATCTGGGCCACTTGGCCGTATGTTATCTGACACTACAATCTTCATTCATCTCTAACTAGTGGAGTAAAAAAAATAGAGAGAAAGTCTCAAGAACAAATGAACCAAAATCTAGTCAGTTTTGAATAGCACAAGGTTAAATTCAAGACCTGCATCTGTAGCAAAGTGTTGGAAAAACAAAACTATAGAAAAGGACACCTGGCCACAGCAAATACTAATACATTAAGTTTATTATGTAAGATGCTCATCTCTTCCCTCAGTTCGGGGTAGGCCAATCATTTTAAAATTAGGTTTTAACTTTCCTTTAAACAAAGAAGTGGGAAAAACACTTGGTTCTATCTAACTAGAAATAGAAATTTGATCATTTTTGTTGCATAACACATTTTTCTTTTAATCAATCCATGATTCACTTGCTTCACAATTCAAGATAAATTGACAGAAAATATTGGCTATCTGAGGTTAAGTTGGACACATTAAGTCATGTCAAAGTTAGATTGAAGACAAATCAACTATTGGATTTGATAAATTGGGCTCAATTATGAAATTTGAGCGAAAAAAAATACTATATGGATATCATAGAGCATATACCCGGGCAAAAAGATCTTCTCTCATCCAAGGGACCAAATACTTCCAAGGCCATATATCCAATGTGCTAACCATTGTAGATGACTTACGCCGGACCCTATTGGACGTCTCCAGTGCTGATGTCAGGTTGGTATGCACTAAAAACCTGGATGCCACCTCAACCGCAAATTCATATGTGCTGAAGACACGCTCGATTGGGTCCCGCAAGATCGTCACCACCGATGTTTTATCTTGGGGAAGCTTGGATATCAAGCTATAGTCATCATGAGTTGCGACAATATTGCAATTAGGTTTGCTGGGAACAAATGTGAAAATGCGAAAACATTAGAATATTTCGTTTGTCAAGTATCTTATATCTGAAGTTGATTAAGTCCCATTGAATGCACTTCAAACCACATAATCACCGGACTAGCAGGTATCGATAGGTCTCTTTTGTCCAAATCAAATCATTTGAATCAAAGCAAAATGTTTATTTCAAATTTATTTGGAAAAATATTGTGATCATTCTTATTCAACTATATTTGGTGGGAGTATCGACTATTGAACTCACAGCTCCTTTCCATTTTATTAAACTCACAGCTATTCAAATAATTCTGACCCTGCAAATGAAGGTAAAATTAAGCAAAACATGATTTGATTACTGATGGGCCCTTCTATATAAGCTCATCCAAATTTTCTACCCCAGTTCACCATTCATATAAGCTACTAAAATGAACAACTGCTGGGGTTGATTTTATTCAAGTTGAACTGAGGACATCCGTCCACAAGGACAATAAATTTGTTGTCGTTTTCCAAAAAAACAAGCCTAAGATTTCTAAATAAGTTACCTATCCACTTGATGGTCTGGTTGGTATGCTGACAGCTGCTGATTACAGGGACAATAACAATTTTGTTCGTTGGTTTTGTACTCTTATTTCTCCTAATTTGATCCATTCAAAGTTTGATTTTGATGCTTAAATATTACCATAGAACAAAAAGGGATAAAAGTAGAAGAAGAAATGTAGTACCTTGGGTTAAATCTTATTTTGTCATATGACCGAGCACACTCTTGATCAAAACTATATAACTTTTTCAAAAAGCTGCAAAAGATTGAAGTCCCATGAGTGTGCTATTTTAAAATAAATAATTTCATGGAGAAACCCAGGGATGGTAAACATTGTTATGCCCCTTTAAAATAGGAAAGTACCACGAACACCCTTCCTCTAACAAAATCTCAAAGGTACTCTAAAAATTACTCTTTCATCCTCAATTCTTGCAAAGATAAGCAATAAGCATATGGCAATTTAAAATATTTTAGAACTAACGTGGAGAGGCCAAGCAGAATGGAGATACTTCCATAAATTTTTAGGGATATAAGTTGTATTCCTAATTTTTCAGCTTAAGAGGTGACCTTTCCTGTCTTGAAGGGGCAAACATGGTATTTTGCAAGCTGGAATGTATGTGATATTACACCTTGCTACTGTCAATTAGAAGAAACTTTGAAAGAATATTAAATAATGTGATAATAACCATTGAAAGTATGTTCTGCCACCAGTTCTAGGTATATGCAAGAAAAATAACAAGTCCCTTAATGTTAGCTTGTCTTCTGTTTTTACATTTTCAGCCGATGACTCTGCCCAATTATTTACGACTCTTTCACACTGGACATAACTGTCGTCAATGGAAGAGACTTGAACCACTGAATGGTGCACAAGAAAAATAAAAGAGAACACAGAATTAGTTATGTTTTATTAAACCCTTTGTTAGCAGTTTTATGCTGGAACATCGGTATAAGTTTATACAAGTTGCTAAAGCAATCTCAAATCAAATCATACAAGGACCTCAATCAAGCAACTGGAATCAATTGAAACAATAACTATGCTCTGAATATCTATCAGTTCTCAATTTTGGTTTCAAGTAAAATAATAACCGATTCCCTTTCAATTGGCAAGAAGAATCTAGAAAAAGGATAAAGAAAACCATAGATATTGAAATAATTCGGCCTGTCCAATACCCTTAAAAGTATGACTACCAGGAAACAATTAAAGTATGGAAGTCTGTAATCTGGTATAGCAACCCTTGAACAAAAAAATGGCCAGCACTGGAAATATGGTTATTGTTGTGTTAAAAACTTTTGCATTTTCTCAGCATTAACATTGTAGAAAGATCAAAGGTGATCTACTTAACTAAAAGGACATGTAATGAAAATTCTGCATCAATTAGCCACCTTTTTTCACTCACTACATCCCGATAGCACTTTTTGTGATCTAGAGTTAAATTTCTTTTCTTTCTAGTTACCACTACCAGTTCTCAACCCAAAAACAAAATAAAAGAAAACACTAACCTAACGAGAGCAATATCAGAAGCAAACTAAACAGCAGAGCCCGACTCATCTTCGCCTTTCTCTGTACAAAATCATCCCTGCCAATTGCGGAGCATGTGCATATAAATACTCCCACCAACCAACCACAACACAACAAAGAGAAAGAAGAAGCAACACTAATAAAAATAAATAAATTATAAAAGAAGCGTTACCTCAATATTTAAAGTGAAAGGTGGAGAGTGGTGGGATGGGATAGGAGAGCAGAGAATAGAAGGAAGGAAGAGGTGGCGTGTGGTTGTCGCAGAACAAAACCATGGAACAGCGATCGCTATCCGACCAGTTCGTCGGGCGCCGCTCCCGGCCTCTCCTCGAGTTCTCCGACTCTCACCCACCCGACCAACCTCTCTCTATTTATTTATTTTTTATTAATTATTGATTATTTATTTATTTTGCGCTTCCCTCTTTCCCCAAGCGGAGCTCTGGTTGGGCAACGGGCTTTGGAGATTGGAGGGAGCACTTTATTATTTTTTTCCTGGGTAATTGGTAACGCGTTTATTTAATAACTAAAATAAAATGCATAGTATTAGTTGCAGACCAGAATGGCAACATTTCCTTAAGAGCTCTGTTTTCAATACCCTACCGGTTACCGGAAAATTCCGGCAATATCGGTATCCGAGACAGTAACCAAAATGGCGGTATCTAACGATATTAAAATAGTAAATACGGGAAATTTCGGAAACTATCGGATTTCAGCCACTGGCGGGATACCGGTAGGTAATGAAAACATTCAAAAGAGAGGACATTTTTTTAGTTGGCTGTATTTATTATAATTTTTGTTTTTATTTGTGCAGTCAATCTTTTAAAAATTTAATTTAATAACAGTGTATCTCTTTTTTATTTTGTTTTGACTACTTACCAAATATGGTCGTTATAACAGAATTATCTAAAGATTCAGTAATTCGGGAATATATTTGGACCGTTCCGATCTTTGTCAAACGTCCGATCTGACTGGATGTTTTATATGAGAATGAGACACCCTTCTTTTTTAATTTTTTTACATTTTACCTTTCTTAGCGTGGATAGCAGCAGATCAAGACCCTCTCAAAAGAAAAACAAAAAGATGCAGGTAGGGTTCGGCACTATGGTCAAATATGTTCAGCTGACCTAATAGTTCCACAGTCCACAGTTCCACTGAGATCACATCGTCTCGGTTCCCGGCGCTTCGGCTTTGGACTTTGGAGTCTGAATAGTCAATGTCTCCACTTTTCAATTTAGTCCCTCGATTAGGATGCAATTTTTAAGGCGTTGACACTGATCACGTGCTTTGCTTTAGTAGGTCCCACATGGCAGTTGTATACCATCATGTGAAAATAAAATATTGATCCAGCGAGGGAAGGATGGAACTAAAAAAAAATTGGATATAGATCTGTAACTAGTTCTAATCTCGCGCCGTTGCGCGATGCATTCTTATCCGAATATGTTATGAAATGATTTCTTAATGAGTATGTATATGTTCTGGATATTTTTGCAAACAAACATGCCATATTAGTTACCATAAAATGAAATGGAGAACCCTATGGTGAAGATTTATATTAATTACCACCCGCAAACAACTAAAAAGCTTGAATCATCATATTTAAGTATTGCATCAGTATTCTTAACCAAACCAAATAAAATGAAGACTCTAATTGTATTTTAAGTTGCGACATAATCTTAACCCAATAATGGTAAATCTATTTTTAAGTAGCAGTTGTTTCATGTACAAAACACTACATATAAAGTGACATGTAACCAACCATCTTCGTTTATGCAGCTGTTGCGACATAATCTTCGAGGTTCGCCAGAGGGCTTCCAGTATATAGCAAAGACATGTAACTATCTTGGTTTCTTTATCAAATATAGCATATATCTTATACTGCTACAAATTACACTAAGATTTGACTTGATTTGTGAATAACGAAACAATCAGGTTAAGCAAAGTTAATATTTACCAAATTACTCGTATTTTCTTGCGATAAACTCATAAGAGCTCTCCGCACAACCACGCAAATAAAGTTGGAGCATAGCAAGAAATTAGTTGGCCGACATCAATTAAGTTGAGTTTAGAACAAAACTTCACGTGTAAGGGGCAAAGCTGTCAATGTCCCTGAAATAAAAAAAAAAGCTACCTCTTCAATTGCATTTAAATACTAATGGCTTTATATTATACCTATCTCGAAATGCACTGGTTTGAATAATATCTGAATCACTTTAGTAATTTATTTTTTTGAGTAGCAAATAGTTGCATAGGTTTATTAAAAAAAGAAATCAAATCCCAAAGCACATAAAATTGTAGCCATACAAAAATGTAATCAGATGATGTCAATTTAGTCTGAGCTTAGAACAAAATTTTCTAATGCTAATACCTTTATCGCATCTATCTTGAAAGGCACTGGTTCTCTATTAAAAGGTAGAGAGCATACTGGTACAGAAACCCATCTGATAGGCTGTCTTTTCTGAACAACAAAAAAACAAAAATGGGAATAACTGCACTGGGTTAATCCATATGTGTTTTTCTTTGATCCAAGAAAGAATAAATTCATGAGAAATTTCATAGACTCATCCCACAACAACATGATTACATGACAAATTCGCACACATAATCATTTATAAAATGCCCAAATGTGACACTTTTCTTTTTCTTTTCTTTTTTTTTGATGGCAGGAAAGCAAGCACCATTCAACAATTTTTATGGAAAAAAGACATAACAAAGTATATTTGAAACATATCGAATTATAAAGGCTCTTTCTTTATGTTCTAACTTGCTCTATTTTTTTTTGAAAAAAAAGGAAAACAATATGAAACATACTAATATTTGACATCAAATTCTGACCTACTTGAAACCCCTCGACAACTTGAAAGCACGCAAACAACAACTGTAAGTTCATTTCAGAAAAAAAAAAAAAAACTATTATCAGAAATGATTAACTAAAGCATAACTTGGCCAAATCTTGCTAGTAGTTGTTAGAGAGTTACTGACACTTCTCGTATCACTATAATTTCCAGATTGAGGTGAGAGGTTTTATATAACATAGCAATCTAATGTAAGATCTCACAGCATCACAATATAAAAATAATTCACCCAACCTATTTTTCATAAAAGCTGGTACCAGCAATACAAAAAAAAAAAAATCAGTAATTAATAATACTTAGATAAAATAGATACTTCTAAACCAAGTGCCGTTAAAAAATATATGATACTACAAAGAAGAATCTTATAATGGCCTTTTAAGTTTGTGAAACAGTTTACTGAGAGGATCATTCTGTTAGCTAATAATATGCAATTAAGTTGTCATTGACCTCTATATCAACCTTAGCAGTTCTATTACCAGCAGTGAAATCTGAAGCTAATAATATGCAATTAAGTTAGCATTGAACTCTATATCAACCTTAGCAGTTCTATTACCAGCAGTGAAATCTTAAAAACAATATGTATGAGGATTCTAATGATAGTCAGTGTTATCTTAAAAACTTTGACCGGATCCATGGCGGTTTGGACATGAGCAGACCTAGGTGGCTATAAACAACTAAAAATTACTTGAGTATCTGATTTTAATTGTTCTTCTTATCTTAACAACTTTCTGAACCAAGATTTTAGGACCAGCTTGAGCCAAATCCTGTATGCACCTGCATCTAGAGACCTGAAAAAAAGAGAAAAAAATAAAAATGTTATCAAATAGAATATCTAATGCAACTGATTTTGACTACTAATCATCTCTCGTAAACCATGGAAGCATGCAAAATGGCCAACAACAATGATAGGCACTACCCAGACTATCCAAAATTATGTAAGAACAGTAGAACACTAATCAAAATAAGCTCAAATCAAACAAATTTAGAATTTTATGCTGGCAGTATAATCAATGAAACTTAAAAATAACAAAGAGAACTGGAATTAGGATGTCAAACACTTAATCAATGGAATTTTTTGGAATATTTGTAAAAAAAAATGCACAAAAAATCCATACCTAATAGTTTTAACAGAAGTTAGAAAAAAAAGAGACTTAATTAGGATGGCATCACATGCACAGCTCATCTCTTCAAGCCTCTTCTTGCAACCCCTATCATGGCCCAGTATAGTACCTGTTACATACAAATTGAACAAAAATTTAGTAATGGAAGTAGAAATAGCAAAAAGGATGAAAGAAAAGAAAATAGACAGAAATATGACAATGCAACAAAAAGGAAAGAAGGAGCCGCTATATATCTAGTTTGTCTTTAAAAAAAGAATTGACCAACCATCAAAATTTTGTATGATAACATCTGATGCTCTCTGGTAAAAATTGGAGACAATGGAAAAGGAACTCTGAAGCTCCTCCCTCCTCTCTCGACCACCAGATATTGGACCTAAGCACCAATCATAGCTATTAGTAAAATTCAACTTTTAATAATAATGGATTCTCAATCATGTATCGACATAAACCAAGCAATCAAATCAAAAAGTAAAATTAGTTAATTCACTAAAATCAGACATGTATGAATCAATTTCCACCATGTATCAATTTGCGAGCAACCTTCACTGGCTAATTAAACAAAAATAGAATCAAAATTAGAAAGGAGCCATTCTTACCACTGTTTGGGGGAAAATAAAATGTGACAAAGTACTTCACCTCATTAAGCATAAATACCTTGAAAAGAATATTGTCCAGGCACCATGGCGTTGCTCCATTCCGTGTAACAAAATATTAGAAAATTAGAAGAAAGTTTGAAATGGCAGACAAAATCAATTATAATAATATATTGAACAAATTTGTCGGCTATTTATAAGAAACGCAAAAATAATACAACAGTTTTACCAATGACAAAGACACTCGTATATTCATTTCCATGAGCAAACATGTCTTTCTTCAGTCCATCTTGTATGCATTTCCAATTCCATCCGTTGCTGAATAGAGCTGATCAAGCAAAGGGAGAATAGAAATTAAACAGTGCAGCAAAAAATAAAATCCAGATCCAAAGATGAAGACATTGTTTTTCTCCATCGACACAAAGAGAGAGAAAGATAGAGGTATCTTTACCAGATTGGTGCTCATTGGAAAGAGAAAAAGACGATGAAATCGTCTGGCCAACTCAGGGGGCCAACGGAGGCCGGAGGCAACCAAGATCCATGGGCAAAAAGAGGCAGTGGCTTTTCGTGTAGTTGGCTCCGTGCAGATAGAAAGAGATAGAGGAGAAGCCGAGAAGAATCGATAGATGCCGACAGAAGAGAAGAAAATAGGTAGAATGACACTGTGAAGACCGTCGCTAATGCGTCAAGTCGAGCCGACCAAAAAGAGAGAGAAGCAGAGCGCTAATCTGAGGGAGGTGAGGAATGAGGAGAGGGTGGAGGTGACAGGAGAGAAAGGGGGCAACAGAAGAATCTAGAGCAAACGATCGTGCAGAGAGGATTCATTAAATCGGACGAACATGATGAGCAACCACGTCGCAGAGGAGGCGTGCAACCAGGGAAAAACGGACAACGCATACAAAGAATGGACAGCGTCGTTGGCAAAAGGAATGGAAGCATGGCTACAGTAGTGAGGGACTGCACGGACTTGCACGGAGAAGAAAAAGGAGAGCACGGAGGTGCAGACAATCCCCAGGAAATTTTCGCAGAGAGAAGGATCCCATCAGAAGGCCAAAACGAACCCAACAAATTTGCAGAGAGATCAATCCCATCACACGGCCAAGATGAACCCAAGAAATCAACGGTCCACATGAGAGAACTGTGCTTACTACAGTAAACACGTGCCTCTCATGCGTGCAGAGATATATATAGTTATAATTTTTTCTTTTTGTTTGCATCCATGTGTTGTTTAGCATCGGAGGTGGCATTCTATAATTTATCGGTTCGATGTTTTATTGTCGGAATTGGATTTTATGATATTGATTTAACGATCTAGGATGATTAAATGACAAACAAAACTTAATTTATTTTATATTATTGTATATGTATATTTGGGTTTCATTTTTATAAAGATAGCTATGTTTCGTACGTTGGTTCATCGCATCTATTTACAATCTCCCTTCTTTACCCGGACTTGGGACCAACTATATTAAAGCAACATAGGTGGAGTTAAGAGTAGTGTCATAGATTTTAGGTCATAATTTTAGTTTATAGATAAGATGTAAATTTTTACTACTACTGCTTATCTGGGACTAAATGTTTTGTAGTTATTATTGTTGTTACGGTACTGCTTATCTGGGACTAAATGTTTTTGTAGTTATTATTGTTGTTACGGTATATATTCATATGAGGAGAATTCTAGTGCCTTTTTTTTTTGTCCTTTAATGTCCACATTTTACTATTTCACAACTTTTTCAAAATTTAAAGTGTAAACATCCAATCCAAACTGTATTTCTTATTCTATTTAACGAGCAATGCATTTTCATATAGGTTTTGTAAATTTTGGAATAGAATATTTGATCAAGAGGTAGAAAAATGAATGAATCTTATTAACTATGATAAATTCATTCTAATACGCTCATTTTTTGTTCTTTTGATATTGAACTCTTAAAATTTATAAAACCTATGTGAAAATGCATATCTCGTTAAATCGAATAAGATCAATGATTTAAATTTGACGTTTGCATTTTAAATTTTGAAAAAAATATGAAATAGTGAAATGTGGACATCCAGGGACACAGAAATTATGGATACTAGAACCCTCCTCTATGTATGTATGTATACCCGATTTAAAATATATACCCGATTTAAAATAATTAGGCTGTAAACAAAGCGTTGTTAATTGTTTCCCAATAATCAGAGAGACCTTACGCGATTGGCGGATCTAACAGTGAAAACAGATCGTAGTTGTAAATTTGTTGAAACAAATTTATGAACAGATCGTAGTCGGCTAGAAATGTGAATCTAACTCGATTTACTTCGTTGTTTGATTTTTTTTTTAAAGTCGATCTATCCTTTTAATTCCAATCTATCTAATCTTATGGGTACATATTTTATAGATTATACTGGCCTAATAAAGTTGAATTCTTTAGAAAATATACTTGTTTATTTAATTTTATATATAACGTATTAACCTAAATGACGTGGATGATTAAATAAATAATTACTTCATGGATGTTTTCTGCATAAAATTTATGTTTCACTTAATCAAATAACAAACTTCTAGTACAAAATCATAACAGTATAAAATGCACAGAAGATACAAGCACCAATTAGCATAAGATGTTGTCATTGACTGATTGTATTATAAAAAACTACTAACTTTTGGTATTCTCCTTATTGACGTAGAGATAATTAACAATTAGGAATTGGTATAATAATGAACACGAAAGAATTGGAATAAAATAAACTTTTGAAGATAGATATAATATTGAACACGAAATAATTGGATTAAAATAAACTTTCGAAGATAAATGCTCAGCCTCAAAGGAATCCATTTTTAATGGACCAGTAAGAGTTCGAGTTCGTATTTGATGCAACTGCACTCAAAATTAAATAGAATAGAGAGTAAATTAAAAGAGTAACAATGTAACAGGATAGAGATAATATTATTATTTTTTAAGTCCTGTAGTTATCTAGTTCTCAACAACGCTTAATGGCTGTATTAAAGGAACAAGGGCTGAAAGCTTGATGAACGGTTGGGATCTACGCTCCCTATAAACAGCGGAATACCAACATCGATCCGGTCGGTTAAACCCTAGAGATGTTACAATGCTTAGTCCCACAACAGCCGGTTGCAAAAGATGTTTCGCTGCCCACTATTATATAAAGGCTTGGGCCTCTACCTTGAAAACCCACGCAGCTGCGTGATGAGCACAGAGCGAACTATTCTTTCGCCTTTTACTAAAGAATACCGTGTGCACGTCACATTAAAGCAGCATACGCCAATTTTTGAAGGGGATTTTCCAATCGGAACTCCCCAACAATTCTAAGTTTAAAATATTTATTGTGAGACTAATTTATGATTTAATTATAAAAAGAATAATGCCAATAATATTAAAATTTAATTACAGTAAAGATAACAATGAATAGTTAATTATATGATATTAAATTCTAAGTTTTAAATATTTATTTGGAGACTGATTTATGTTTTAATTATTAAAAGAATAATACCAATATATTAAAATTTAATTACAGTAAAGATAACAATGAATAGTTAATTATATTATATTAAATATAATCTTTAGTATTGGATATTATTTTGAGATTGATTTATTATCATAATTATAATAGCAATATTATTAAAAGTTAATTATAATAAAGATAAATTTAAATTTGGTTACAAAATTTAGTTCATTGTGTTATAACTAGCATAAGATGCCCTCATATGTGGGCAAATAAAAAAATAAAATAATGTTAGACAATAAAAATATGTTTCTTAATTTACCATCGATACAAATTGATATGTTATTCAATTGTTTCTATATTAGATGGAAAACCAATCAAATCCAAAGAAAATTTTTTCCTTCTGTGCAGCAATTCAAAACCGAATTAATTATTTCCTTGTGTGCGCACAGAGATGTGTTGAGACAGATCTAACCATACATTTACAGATCAACGGTATAAAAATTGTTAACAAAAATTGTTGTGACCAAAGGTTTAAATAGCGGATATCGGGTTCATAGCGGACAACCCCAAGTCATAGCGGATAGCGTGTAGCGGTCATTTAGTGGCCGCTATTAGATCATAGCGAGCATGTATAAATGTACTTGTTTATTATATCATATACATATTTTAATTAAAAATTAAATATCATATCACAACATATGCATATTTTAACAGTTAAATTTAATACTTACACTTTAAAATATATCATTTTAATAGACAAATCTCATTGTATTTAATATTGAATCAAATCAGTGCTAAAGCAAATGTTCGTAATACTGATTTTATAATAGCAGGTAACAAATTGTGTCGCTATATTTCGTTAAATAACAACTATAATGCATATATATGTTGTTAATTTTCACCATTTTAGCCACCATAAGAAATAAACACCAAATATAGATATTTTTTTAAGTAATATTATGGTATATCAATGAACACCGCTATAGCGACATTTGTAGTTTAGCACCATAGCGGTCTACTAGGTCGTACCGCTATAGCGGGGCTATTGCGGTTCGTAGCGCCGATATTTAAATCACTGGTTGTGACCTTTCTCTAGGTGCATTTATAAGTAGTAGAGATAGAGATAATAATAATTAATATAACAATGATAATAATATGGTTTATATTATATCAAAATAAATTAATTAGATTTATTTGACGCGAAAGTACAGAAAAATATAATGCAAGTTTGCAACAAAGGGAGGGATAATTAGATTTATATCCGATTTTACCATAAGTAATTGCAGTAATTTACTGGAAAAAAATCTTTCTTTTTTACCCCTAAACCCTCCGTTTCTCTGGCGTCTCATCTCATCCAAAACCTCTCAAAGTGACAGAGCAAAAGCTCACTCTAGTACCCGCCATGGCCACTCGCCTCCTCTACCAATCCAGAGCTTTAACTCTAACCCTAACTCCAAGTTTCCTCTTTCTATCTACTCAGCGCCGTTCCGAATTCCTCCATATCTCATTTCTAAACCATTATGCGACCTCTTTGTCTTGCAAATCCAAACCTCGTCTTCTCCCAGTTCGATGCTTCCGCGTCAATGGAAAAGACAGCGAGGCACGCGACGCGATAGTCGCTTTACTCAAAGAACACGGCGCTTCGGAGAAAGATTCGATTTTCATTGCTTCGAATTCGCCCAAGTACTTAGAAATGATTGTAGATAGCGTGGATGAATTGGATGCGTCGGGGCTTTGGGACTCTTGGGATAATGGCTTGATAAAACGAGAAGAATTGGAGATTGGTGGGTTAGGATTTGGGAAAAAGGTTTATTACATGGCTAAGAGTAAAGGGGATAAAGGAATTTTACCTTTTTTGGAGAGCCTTGGTGTGAAGTTGTCGTCGGCTAAGGTTATTGTTTCATATCTTCAATCGGATACTCTTCCAAATCTTCTAAATAAGGTACCTTTTGTTCTTCAGTATATTGATTTATTTTTCACTCTCTATTGAAATAATCAACAGAGTGGATGCTTTTACAGTTAAGCTGTACCAAGTAAAAAAAAAAAAAATAGTAAAATACATCGGAGGATACATATTAATATATTATGCATTACTGGTACATGATAGGAGAAGTCTGGTTTGTAATTATTTAATGTTGCTCAATCAGTCCTAGTTAACCTGTAAGGTCAAAGTTGCTCCTAATCATCCAGCTGTTCCATCAGTTTTAACTACGATCACTATTGCAAAGGTGTTGCGATTTAATCCTCAATCATATTCAAATAATTATTGAATAGTATTTTTGGCGTGGCTATATTGATTGTAGGTCCAGTTCCTTATGGAGGTATTATTTTCTGGTGATGTTGACAAGAAATATGTGGGAAGGAATGCAAAGCGTATGATGGTAAATTTTTCCATACTTGCTGATGAAGACATCCGGACCACTGTCAATTTTTTTCAGAAGGTACTATTTTGAAGAACAGTCATTATTGATATTAAATAGTTGCTCCGAATAATGATTTCTCCCTTTCATTTTAAATTTCATTATAGATGGAGGCAAGACATGGTGGCTTGGAGGCATTGGGACATAGAAGTGTCTCGTTTCCACTTCTAATAGAATCTTTTCCAAGGTTGCTCAATTGCTCAGTAGAGAACCATCTGGAACATTTATCCAAGTTTTTTGTATCGGTAGGCGTACCTAGGGCAGATGTAGCTACCATTCTTCTGTGTTTTCCTCCTGTGTTTTTTTATGACTTGGAGAAAACAATCAAGCCAAGAATAAGTGTACTGGAGAAGGTATGTGGCTATGTTTGATTCGTTTTACTAGTTACTACCCATTGAAAATGGAAAAACAACGTCATGCTGCTGAGGGATTAGGGGAAAAAAAAAAGGACCCCACCTGTTGCTTTGTATTAAATTGTGAAGACAAATAAATGAAGATTAGGTGCACCAGAGAAGGTATTTAGCTTGGTGCAATTAGGTGTAACTTTATGCATCCGAGACAGAAGGATTGTTATCTAGTCTTTTGTTTTTTAAGCCGCACACCCTTTTTTTACTTGCCTACAGCCTTTTGTGTTATTTGGTGTGGTGTAATTGGCACCCTTATTATATTTTTTAAAGCTAAAGTAACCCCTCTTTGTAAATAGTACCAACAGTTTAAATCCACAAAAGGACAAAATTCTTACTTTGAATAAAGTGATTCATATTTTTATTGAGCTAACTAAATCTTTTATTTCTCTAGACAGGTGTGGGATAAGAAGGAAATTCCGAGAATGCTCGTTAAATACCCATGGATCCTTTCTGCATGCATTCTGGCCAATTATGAACAGATTGTCACACACTTCTACAAAGAAAAGGTACTAAGTTCTGGAAAATTGTCTGAAACGGGTATCGGTTGAGCCACTTGCACCCTTCTGTCCTGTCCATTTTGTTCAGTTGCATTATTTGAACTAAAGGAACTTAATTAGGTTGAAGCTGGGTACATCTGAGGCTGACTAATCTTGTCTGGAGAACATTAATTGATCCAATATTGATTTTTTATCTCATCAATATTACCTGTATACTTGTTTAGTTATGCATCAAGACAATTTTATCTTCTAGGTGTCAAAGAAGGATGTTGATGCTGCAGTCAAGAGTTGGCCCCACATATTGGGTTTGTCAGTGCGAAGAATCAATGCAGCACTTAATTGCTTTAATGAGATCTCAGTCAGTAAAAAAAGGCTGGCGCCAGTTATCACCTCAAGCCCGCAACTTCTACTCAGAAAGCCTAGTGAATTTTTTGAGGTTTGCAATTAATTATTTGCAAACTAATTATTGCCTCTTTTAAGTTTTTGCACTTCACTATTACAACTTATTTTGCATGCCCTTTGTTTGCTTATTGTATGGAATAAATGTGCTTTTTCTATGTTGTTACTTGTAATCATGTGATAAAATGAGCTTCTGTGGATACTGCTTTACAATTAAGGAAAAGAAAGAAATCAAACAACCCATACATATTCCTTTGCTTAGCTATGTGAAAAAATTGAGTTGTACAGTTTTTTATGCATAAAAGTGAACTTAATTTTGGATTATTCATTATTATTTATCTTTTACTCTCATTTGTTTCTTTCTTTGTTGAATCTACAAGGTGGTCTTATTTTTGGAGGAATTAGGGTTTGACCGTCCAACAATTGGGAAAATATTATGCCGTTCTCCAGAAATTTTTCCAGGAAATGTCGAAAACACCCTCAGGAGAAAGATCAAATTTTTGATTGATTTTGGATTTTCTAACAAGCAAATCCCTCGAATTGTCAGAAAATATCCAGAGTTTCTTCTGTTAGACACTGATAAAGTACTGCTTGCAAGGTATGCCCAACAATTACTATCACGAAGTTTGTTCTGAACAAGTTCCTATGATGGTATGTACTAGCAGGTACCAAGAGTTTTGGTTTTGCCATTACGTGAAGACATTGGAATATAACTAGTTTAATTAACTACAGTTTTCTTCTAGGGAGCCCACATTTCTTAAGCAAGTTTCATGCTTTGGATCATAAATGTATTGATTTATTTAGCCTCAAACAGGTGTCTGATTTCTCCTAATCAAGCCTCATTTATTACAACCCCAACATCAATTTCAGGCTTAAGTCTCTTATTGCAATGGGGTTCATAGACTTGTTAATATCTAATAGTAACCTTCATATCAAAAATAAACTTTATGAATATTTAAATGAGTTGTGTTGTCAAGGTCGTAATTTGTAAGTCTTGTTAAGCCCAACTAAGTGTGACTGATATTCATGAAAATGCTCTATTTGACCCCAGTTCACCATTTTTACCCTTTCAAAGTTTAATTATTGACTTCAATTACATTATCAAGCCAATAAAAATAGCCTAATAAATCTCAGTTGGTGATATTAAGTGTACCCAATATACTCTCCTTTTTTTTTTGTATTGCACCAAAAAAAAACTCTTTCAATTTTAACTGTTCAATGTGGTTGCTACTTTGTGCACATTGAAAAGCCTCTCTTATTGTTTGTCTTGTACCATATTTCAGGCTGGAATATTTAATTTCACTTGGATTTTCTAAGTGGGAGGTCCGTTCAATGATACATCGATTCTCTCCTATTCTCGGCTATAGTATAGAAAATGTCCTAAAGCCGAAGCTTGAGTTTCTCTTGAACACTATGAGAAAGCCGCTAAGGGAAATTGTAGAGTATCCTAGATACTTCAGCTACTGCCTGGAGAAGAAAATAAAACCAAGATTCTTTATAATGAAGAGCAGAAATGCTGACTGTAGTTTGAAGGAAATGCTGTCAAAAAATGATGATGAGTTTGCTGCAGAGTTTATGGGTTTTGGCAGGTTGCTTCTAGAGCCTAATAAAATGAATCGAATACTCTGAAAATCACATGAATGTGGGTACAAAACCACAGTCAAACTGTACTCAAGTCGAAGGCATTCAGGGCTTACCAGAATGTACTGACAGAAAATGCACGGGGCCATTTGTCAAACAGAAGCACACCTGATGTTTCCAAATTGCAACATGTAGTGGGGACCAAGATGTATTGGGCGGTGCTATTCTTGAACTCGACTATGTAGTGGGGACCGAGATATATTGTACTATTTGAGGTTTGAGAAGGTACTTTCATTTTAAGAGTTGGAACAAATTTTCAGGTCGGATGGAAGTATTACACTACTTTGAGTGGTTCTTGATTGCATGGACCAATGAAAACATACCCTGTGAGTATCAAACAACTAGCAAGGATTAAGCGAGGACTGTGCTGAGGAAAAATCGGGCAGTTGCTTGAGAAAAGAAACCACACTTGTTCCATCATCTCATAAAGCATTTGTTTTTAACTTTCCTTATCTTATAGAATTGTTCATCGTGCAGGAAAATTGTATGTTGAGTATTAACATAGTGATTAGGTCTGTAGTATTTATATTATATATATTTTTATGTAATGGTCATATCCTGTGCAAATATATCGTGTTTTTTTTTTTTTTTGCAGGGAGATCTCATTTTAATTTTGCTATTTAATATTGATACAACTTCTGTCTTTTAATATAGTCTGAAGCAATGTTTTGAAAACCGGACCGGCCATCGAACCGGCTGACCAATCGGTTTGACGGTTTAACCGGTTCGGCCGGTTCGAACCGGTGACAAAACCGGACATTTTAATATATTATGTATATATTTGAATGTCAAACTTATCAGATAGGTAAGTGTGGCCTAGTGGCAAAGCTTCTTGGTTACTAGCATAGGCACCCAAGTTCGATTCTCCACGATCACAACCAAAAAGCTTTAATTTTATTCTGATCTGTAAAATAAAAAATCGGCGGTTTTATGTCCTAAATAGACCGGACTATGGTCCGGTTCACGGTTAAACCGGTCGAACCGGCCGGTCCGGTCCGGTTTTCAAAACATTGGTCTGAAGCCACAACTAAACGCGGAAGCATTTCACTGGAAAGAATCAGCGGAAACGCGTGGCAAGTCCCATTATTGGAAACAAAAGCAATCCTTTATTTCAGTCTTCAGAGTGCACGTCAATAGGAGGCATTGCAGGCGCAAATAAAGGCAATGTTAAAAAAAATGTTAGCTACAAATCTACTTCGTCATCGTGTAAAAAAAAAAAAATAACAATAATTATAATGAAGAGCTTCTATTATTGCAAAAATGTTACTCCCACAGACGTGGAGTTGCAAGATGCCCACGAAACTTAACCAAAATTATTTAGTTCGACTATCAGCTCTTCCACCTTTGTCACGTGTTCGTATCAATGCATTCTACGCACAAAAACAAAGCCTTGATAGTACAAAACTGAGAGACGGAGGAAAGAAATCTTCCTAAAACCAAAATTCTGAAGAGGGTGGAGCCAACTGGAAAAGAACCTAGCAAAAAAAAAACAATCTCTTTTTGTTTCCCTAATTATGGTCTTTAGTCTATTCTTCATCATAGTCAACCGCATCTTCATCATCTATCTCTGACTCACTGGACACACCCATCAAAGATAGAAACACTAATACGGCAACCAATTGGGCTGCCAAGAAATACTTGGCTCTCCTCCTGAATTTCTTCTGTTCCTCAGTTTTTTCCTTCTTTGGTTTTGGGTTTGGCTTTGAACCTGATATTTGCATTCATCCAAGTGTCAGGGAGATATAGCAGATGAAGCTATAACATTTGTATTCATTGTATAGCTTCATATTTTGTTTTTGTTTTGTTTTTTTTTTTTCCTTTTTTTAATGCTAAACTTGATTATACTTCAAACTAAACCATCAATTGTACTATTTAATTTGAACACTGCTATTTGTTTTTACTAGTTGATTTGTTGATATAGAAAGGTGAGATGGTGACACCTAAGTAAAATAAATGTAAGAGCTACCCTTTTGGAAACCTGGAATATTGACTAACAATTATAGTGTTAAAGACTAACGAAACCAACATACTATAAACACAACATTTTTATGACCTACCCCAACCAGAGGAAGGTTTTCTTCTGGGAGCAGATGGTGTAGATGCGTCTTTTGACGATGATGATGGCTGTGTTGATGATGGGGTGGAGTCCAGTTGCAATTCGGCCTTCAGATGCTCTGCATACTTTACCAGACTATCGTGCTTTAATAGATTTCTTCTCAGCTCTGAGGTTTCCTACATCAAAGAATTAAAAAAAAAAAAAAATAAAATAGAACTGGCAACTGTTAAACATATAAATAAATAGGTAAAGTAGAGACGTGAAGTAATATATTCCTTCCATTTGGAATTAATAGGTAAAGCACTGAGGTTTCCTTCAATTTGGATTGTGTCATCTTGAAAAAGATATGAAGTTTGAAAAATAAGCTATTTGAATCCTCTCGGATCTGAAACATTTTAAATATGTAATTTTATAGGCTTTTCACAGAAAATAAGAAAATACATTAAAGATTCATAAGAAAAGAAATAAATACCGGCAAAGCATGAAGTACAAAAAGTGCATGCCCGAGAAAAAGAGCATCAACATCTGTTGGTCTGCATGAAATAAATAAAAAAATTTCATGTGGGTCCTTACTCTAATAGCATATTATGAGTTATATGAAATACTATACCTGTTATCAAAGAAAAAGACCTGATCACCTAGCTTCAAGGAGAGAGCATCATAGGCTTCATTGGCTTTCTTGTAAATCTGAAAGGATATTTATCAATTAGTTTGCTAGTACCAAGAGAAACAATATGGATCTGTACAGGCTGGTATCGTGCAAACCTTGATTGTCTTTGTATCTTATATTTTTATTTACTTTTTTTGTTTAATTGCCCACTTAAGGGTAGAGAAATCCCAATTCAGGTTAAAATGGAGATTACTCAATCAGCTAAAATATACAGTTGATCTTTATGGGACTAAAAAGGGGATTGAATTTCAGTCTACTTGCAGAGTTGGTACACATTCAAGGCTTGACTAGTCTCATTCATCATTCAGGAAAATTAGCACCATACCAATCAGGCTATCCAACACAAAACAAACAGTTGGCTAATTATTCAACTGCATTCTACCCCTTTAATTTTCATCTTATTTAATCGAAGGTAATTGAAATGGAATGAAATTAGATTGAATCTAAAAAGGGGGGAAAAAGAGCTACTGGAAACTTTAATGCCAAACTGACGCAATCAGGTGAAATTAAGTTAAAATTGCCAAAACAGAATTAAACTGCCAATCGAGGTACCGATAGGGTCCCGACAAGGTATCATTGTGGTAGATTGTTAAAACATATGTTAGAAAGGGAAAGAGAGTTCATGGCAGCCTGGCAGGTAAACAGGGGGGAGGGGAGAAGTCACCTCAAGTTCTCTTGCTTCACAATTGACCTTCGTCACTCCCAGGAGCTTCTTCACATCATAAATTTTCTTCCAATGTAGTATTTTTCCAATCGGCCATGGTAAATCAGAGAAGTAAATATCATGTGCAATGTCTCCACCAATTGCAATCCACAATTCATATAATATGGCCTCATAAAGCCACGAGCTTACCATGGCTTTGGTTGATACCTTTAGCAACAAAATTGTGTTAGTATCATGAAAGAAAAGGAGAGGAAAATTGAACAGGCTTCTCCTTTTGCAAAATAGCATGGGACCCTATAGCCATATGTGTTAATAACGCAGTATGAGATTGACAAAAATAACCCACTGTACAAAAATCCCAATGGAAAAGGATGGTTTGCTGAAGTCATTTTGTCACTTACTATAGAATATTTCCCAGTACCCTACTGATATAAGAAGTATAGCATATGTATAAGCCTGTAAGATAAAGTTCATGGTTACATTAATTAGCTGCAACTACAAAATATCTTCTCGATTCAATTAAAAAAAGTTGCTGTATTTTTTTTTTTTGGTTGTCTTAAGCAGATGTTAATATTAACAGTTCAATTTAATTGGTAGATGAAACATAAATATTGGCTGGTAAGTTCAAACACAATAAATGGGGTTTAGTTTGTCAAGTTACCCCAGTAACACCATTGCATGGGTACCCACATGAGTTAAAAGCAAAATAAAATATTCATTGCGAGAAAACAATTTTGCTCAGTTCTGGAGGTTTATAAACCAACCCGAGATGGTTTTTTATTTGCTATCAGCATCAGGTCCATGAAATGTTACAGTAGAAAACTAAAATGCTCACAGAGATGGATCACACATACAAGGTCTGGTATGGCAAGGCTAGTGTGCTTCGCATTGAGATCGAGTATGTCATCTTCCTTCAAAACTTCAATTACACCTCCTTTCTCATTGTTTAGTGCTACGCTCTCTCCATACTCCACATAAGGAATGTGATCTAGCAAAAAGATTTTTTAAATTAATTCACCAATACCAATGTATAGTTTAAACTAAACTTGACAATGCATAATTAACCCTGAATTAACACTTAATTATGCATAATTTCTGGTATTGACCAAGAATACTGATTCAACTTCAAAAAAATTCACCTTAATTAACACAAAACTTAATTAGACATCACTAAATCCAAGACAAGGAGTAACATATCCATACACCCAGCCTTTCTAAGAGGGCTTCGAGATTTACTAGAGTGTTCAGCTCATTTTTAAAGGTACAAATAAATAGACACAGCCAAAAGGGCACCACAAGGAAAATAATTTCGATCATCCTTTTCGTTTCTTTGGTTCTATAAGCTCTATACCAGTACTTCAAATCATAACTAATTGCTTGAAAATCAAGTTGCACCGAACAACATCTCAAGACAAACACGAGAGACAAATCCACCTCACTCCCGATTAAAAACGATTACAAATAATATAGAGCAAATCGAAGCGAACCTGCGTCGGAAAATGAGGAATCGAATTCGACGCTGAAATCAGCGTTGGCGAGCTTGAGGTAGAGGTAGACAGGGAGGCACGAGGGACAAGCTGTCGGGAGGCCGAATCGAGGCTTTCTCGCCACCAGCAAGAGGTGGCGATCGCCGGAGCTTCGGGAATCTGCCATTGGAGCTAGGTTTGGAGCGAAGAGAGAAGAAGAAAGGATGGAGTTTGTGCCTTTGTGGGTTTATTATATTTATTAATTACTAGGGTTTATTACTGGAACTTTGGAATGAGCCTTTTCTGGTAAAAAAGAGCCGAGACGCAGTGCCAGATATGCTTGGAGAGGAAACCACAGAAATGGTAATATTTTGAGTACTGGAGAGTAATGACAAATCTTTTTCGAAATTGGAAAAGAGCATGGTAACTTTTTCTATGGCTAGGGCTGGAGTAATTAATGCCAATTTTCCTTTGGGTAGGAATAGATTGGTAAGAATATTGACAATGTAAACTGCAGCCACTGATAAAGTAATTGTCGATTTTTAGACAATATAATTATAAAATTAAATTTTATAATTTGGATTGGAAAACTTCAGTGGTCAATTTTTCTAAAGTAACAAAATAAATTAATTTGTTATTTTATAAATGTACAAAAATCCCAATGTAAGAAAAAAACTATTTTGTTATTTTTTTAGCCACTGGTCAATTATTTTAAATCAATTAACTTTAAAATATACCAAAATACAAATACAACTCACCTTAACTAAATTTGTTCTTATTTTTTATTCAAACATTTAATATGTCCTCCTAGTTGTAAAATAAATTTATTGTCGATATAACTTAATCCATTCTATAAATTGGAACAAAAGATGAAAATTAACCCAAAAAATTACACCTCATCGTGAAAAAAAAAATTCAAAGTTAATTTTTAAAATTTTTACAAACTATTTATTTATTTATTTTCGCGAAATAAGTTTTTCTCTGCTCGCATATTATCAATTTTTGTTTAGCTAATATTTAGATTATCTTATCCAGTCAAGTATTCGTATGGTTTAAATGTTGCAACAATGCAAATATTTATTATGCATTGTATAATCAACTTTAAACAAGATCATTGGCAATGGTTATTGTATAGTCTGTGTAATATGGACTGGGATCCTCAGCAGTCGTTTTAAACGACTGCTGGGAACAGCTGCGCACTTTTTTTCTTAATATCTAAAATTTTTAAAATTCAAATGACGATTTTAAACGTTGATCTTGTTCAATTTTACGAGCGATGCGTTTTCATATAAGTTTCATAAAATTTTGAATTGATTTGATACTTGATCAAATGATCAACAAATGAACGAATCTGGTTTGATTAATTCTAATACGTTCATAATTAAAGCACTTAATTAAGTATCAAATCAATCTCAAATTTTATAAAACTTATATGAAAACGCATCGCCCGTAAAATTGAACAAGTTCAACGGTTTGGATTCGTCATTTGAATTTTAAAATTTTTTTATATTAACAAAAAGTGTACGGCTGTTCCCAGCAGTCGTTTGAAACGACTGCTGCGGATCCCGGTCGAATATGTGTGTAATATGCAACTTATACCGTTTAAAATGCATGATCCAGAAAGGAAAACGGAAATGACTAACAAATTGGATCGGATCACAATGAGCCGGATTCAGACAAAACTGTTGAGGCCGGGTAAGGTCAGACCCGAATTCAAAATAACGAATTGAACTTCTCGAGTATCATGCGAATCTGGCCCAACGTGGCCACTTCTAGCCCAGAAATCACAAACACGACCCACTAAAAACGGAACCGTTATTTGAAGCGCATTCACCATTCACAACGACCAAGTTCGCAAGTCTGCTGAGTAGCTGATAACAGTACCTGCCACAGAGATTACCACACTGGGACCGCCACAAGAAACACAGTTTCCACTTCTTCAACCTCCTCTTGTCCAGAGAGCCCCTTTCATTTTCTCCGACAAATGGACTCCACGGCGGCGATGGCCGGGCCTTCTCAGGCTGCGGCAGCGCCTCCTGCCACGGGGGAGCAAGGCGCGGCGCCAGGTCGTCCGCCTGTGGAGAGGTTGAGCTCGCAGGTTCAACAGCAACTTAATCTCGAATCCGTTAAGGCTCGCGCCGTGGGACTCTTCAAGGCGATATCTCGTATACTAGAGGATTTCGATTTGTATTCTCGGACCAACGCTTCTCCCAAATGGTACATTTATTTACTCTCTCTCTCTCGAGTGTCCTTTTCTCCTTTTATATATATATTTTTTAAACAGAAGGAAACTAATATGTATTTAGAGATGCTGATCTTTGTACTGGAAGTGTAAATTGATATGATTCAACCATAAAACCTATGCTTAAATTGTTCTTCCAATGTAACCACTAGTATAGATGCTGCAACTTCAAAAGAAAAGAAAACTGTTCTAGTACTAAATGCAAATTGATGTGAGTGTCTGAAGTTGGGGCTAAGCTGCATAATTCTGGGTTGCTTAAAGTAATACTGTATTAAAGAAGGATTTGCTGAGGTCTTGTCAGCACCTTGAGGTTTAAATGAGCTTGATTTTTGGGAATCGGTTACACTGGCATCAGTAACAATGTGCTGTAGCAGGAACTTTGTCAGAACAGCCAAAA
This sequence comes from Rhynchospora tenuis, assembly GCA_027725995.1. Classification (NCBI taxonomy): domain Eukaryota; kingdom Viridiplantae; phylum Streptophyta; class Magnoliopsida; order Poales; family Cyperaceae; genus Rhynchospora; species Rhynchospora tenuis. The sequence goes on from CM050889.1 coordinate 85,658,163, forward strand.
ATTTACTTCCTTGATCCGTACTTATAAGGAATTTAATGGTTCATTTTCTTACTCTTCGTTGCTGGTAGGCAAGAGGTGCTGGGGCAATTTTCGATGGTTAGTATGGAGCTTTTCAACATAGTAGAAGATATTAAAAAGGTGTCCAAGGCTTTTGTTGTGTATCCTCGAAATGTAAATGCAGAAACTGCTACTAGTGCGTGCACTCTCCTTTAATTACTTTTTTCTGTTAAATAATTGTTATTTGAGGCAGAAAACAGTTAGCTCTAGTTGCTCATTATAATCAATCTCACATTATTTGGATTTTACAGACTTCCAATTTTGCCTGCTGTTGTGTGTGTGTGTGTGTGTTGTTTTTTTTTTTTTTTTTTTTTTTTTTTTTTTTTTTTGTATCTCCTTTTTCTCTTGCATGGTCCTATATGCTGGTGTCCTTTTTTTGGGGGCTGCCTAATATCAGAAACCAAATATTCTACTACTGTATGAAAGCCTTGTTTCCTTATTCAATTCGAAATAATTTGTCCATCTATAATTTCTCTACGATTGCAGCAGGACATAAAATGTCTGGTCATTTTGTGTGATACTTTTCTATATTTTAAAGGACAATAACTGAGATCTTTCTTTTCGATTTTGTGCATGATACCTTGATATTTTGGAGGGGAAGAATATGTTTTCAAAAGTATTGTTTGTACTTTGTAGTATTGCCGGTGATGCTGTCATCGAAGCTTTTGCCAGAGATGGAAACAGAGGATAATGCTAAGAGGGAATTATTGCTCAATACCATTACCAAGAATCCTATACAGAACCAAATCGAGAAACTAAAGGTACTTGTTAGGTAAATTTGCATGTGAACTTTACAATCTTTAATATGAACTTGGTTTCTAGCAGTTCTGTTTTTAAGAAAAAACTGCCTCTTCTGAAGCCTAGAAACCAATAACAAGAGGGATAAATACTATCACCTGTCCTTTATGGTTTTATTCAGCTATCAGATCAACAAGAAATCAGTTTAATCTCTTGAAAAGATCATAATGACATGATTCACTAATGTTGGTAATACTTGTCAAAATATTCTCGAGAGAGCCAATTCTTAAGTTTTTTGTTTTGTTTTGTTTTTTTTTTTTGTTTTTAAATTTAGATGAGAATAGATATGATAGGAGCAGCATGCGAAGCGGCAGAAAAGGTAATATCAGAATGTAGGAAGATGCATGGACTGGGTTCACGTCAAGGGCCCCACCTTGCACCGACACTAGACAAGGCTCAAGCTGCTAAAATTCAGGAGCAGGAGAATTCCCTCCGAGCTGCCATTAATAATGGCGAAGGTAACTTTGTTCTGTTGATTATCCTGCAAAGTGTCGTATCCCGTATCTCCTAGAAAAATAAGAACCATCAATGATTCAAGCACCTCAAAATTAGATTATAGTTCTTTTTTTTGTAATGCTTTGTGCGGCATACCTTATATGGTTTTATATGCTTGCGTATGCATGATGTATTTCCTTCACATGAATGTATATTTCAGTTGCAAACTTTAGATTCTGTCAATATCTGTAATTTTTTTTTCCAAGAGGAAAAGGAGAAAGTATTAAAGTTTTTAGTGCAATAATTGGATGAAAAAAGCTTAGAAGATTATACAACAACTTGTCTAATTGAATATCCAGAATTAACAGGAACTTTTTGTTGGCTACCACCATTCTTTTGTGCCTTCATGTAAAGTTTTTTTTTATTATTATTTTTATTTATATATTTATTTTTTTAAGAATCGTTAAAAGTGCTTCTGTATCAGGTTTAAAGATACAAGGGGATCAGAGGCAGATGCTGACATCACTTCCTAGTCACTTGGTTGAGGTGCTTGGTGGCGGAGATGGGACCCACAATTTTGGAGACAATTCTGGTGGTATGTATTATCCTTAATTTTCTATTGTAACAGGTATGCCTCTACGTTTAAGTAGTAGTTCTTTCGGGGAATAGGTGGTTTTCTGTGGCCTTGACAGGGAAAAAGAGCCACACAATACAAAACTACAGTAAAATCACACGCAGGAGTAAGTATTTCAAGATCCGGGAGGCATTAACCCTACTTAATGCTTATGTTGTCTGCCATTCAGCCCAATAAAATAGAAGATGCACCTTTTTTTGTAATCCATAATACACCAATGTTCCTTAAAATATACCGAAAATTATCCTTCATTGTTTTTATTCTCTATACATGAATGATTGATGGCCAACAGAAAATTTGTTGTGTATTTTGAGTGACTTGACGTATTAGATTATATTTCTCTTTTTCGATATGGGTATGCATGAAATCTTGAGCTATGACAGATGATTAATAATTTTCAGATCCTTGTTATGATTGTTTTACCAGCAGCGTTTTTTTTTTTTTTTGTAATGCAGGTGTTTATCCGAAGGGAACTCCTATGCAGGTCTTGCTTAAACTTATCCTGATATATTTCTTTCTAGGCTTCTTTGTTAACATCAGAATTATCGAGTAGAGACTTGTCACATGCACTAAAAGTTAAAACAAAAGCAGCAGGTTCCTGGCTCCCAAATGGTTGGAGGGAGGTCAGCCCCATCCCCTGTAGGGCCCACATTCGAGAATGTGTCAACCCCACCAGTGCCTCCATATGCAAATAATACTAACATGAATAATGCTAATAATTTGATGAACAATAATAATAACACAAACTCGCCAAGGTCGGGTTCAAATTTAATGAACACCCACAACATGGCTGCTTCGCCGCAGCAGCAACAGGCCCCACTACAGCATCAGAGGCAGAAGATAATGCAGCAGACCAACCCACATCAGCAGATGCATGTTGGTGCAAGCCAGCCCGTTCTTGGTCAGGTGGGTCCTACACCAGCTTTCCCTCTTGCCTGTATGACTGAAATTTTCCTGTTTTTTATTGCTCTCACACGATATAAGTTTTGATACAAAATTACAAATGTTTACCAACTGAAACGTAAAAGTTTATTGTTTCTTTATTTTATTTTATTTTATTTTCTCTACTTCCTTATGCAAGGGGTCTAAGATTTGGTCTTAGTTGGGCTTCAAACATCAGTAGTCAGTAAATAACCCAAAATGGGCTCTTATTTTTTAGTTGATATATTATGGGAACTTATCATTACTGTTACTAACTGTTTTAGTGATGGTACCCATTTTCTTTCTTGCAGGGAACAATGCCCCAGCTGCATGATTTACAAGGACAAGCTCAACAGAAGTTGCACCAGGTGAACTCATAATTTTATCACTTTCTTATGGCCTTTGAGCATATTCTTGGTCAAGGATTCTCAAGGTACTTGTTGATAATATGTTTAGGTCCAGGGACAAATGCAATACACTCAACCAGCTCTTGCTCAACAGTACCAGAACAGGAATATGCAGTCGGCACTTAATATGCAACAAACTATGGTACAGAATAACCAATTAAGAACCCATCTGGGACAATTCAGTGGTACTGGCAATAACCCTCTCTATGCTACAGCACAAGCATCCCCAACGTCTCAGATGGTATGTCTCGATTTTTACTTTTCTTTCATTGGAGAAATTTCATATGTTGTTCCCTTAGAAAGACACTGACACAAACCCCTTTGTTTTGGGGTAAGATGAGATTTATCTCTAAAAAATGCTAATAGTATGCCTTCTTCCTTACTGTTTATAAATTAAACAGAAAATACTAGAGTGTTCGTTGTTTATTTTGAAAGGGAATAGGAAAATGAGGGGGTTTGGATATTTATAAATATCTTTGAAAGGGGCATACAAAGTACCTCTCTTTTGTGAGGATGTGTATGTTATTCGATATTTTGTAGGGTCACCCAGGACACTGTTACAATTTTACATTCTCCAATTCTCAGAGAGTTGCTCTTTATTTTTTTCATTATTTCAGCTTACGAATATGCCAGCTACTATGCAACCTAGGATGCAGGTGAGTTAATTTTTCTTCATCGATAATTTGGACTATCATGTTGTTCTTTTCGTTTGTTTTTTTTTATTACTGTTTTGAAGAAAGAGTTAACTTTGCTGCTTTTATTGTGAAACAGTTTGGTTTAACCCAAAGGAATCTGCAGTCACAAATTATAAATGATCAAAGTATGTCATAACCTCTGCCCTCCCTCCCCCTTGAATGTTCTATTCTCTGAATTCATTTTGAAACCTTTGCTTGGATTTCTTTTCAATGCTCTTTGTTTCCTTGGTGCTCAACTGCACTATTCTGGTCAAATTGAGGTAAAATTGGGTTTTATTAGGCATGTAGCACAAGGCTTCCAATTTCATTGCAAAATGAAACCATACTTGTGGCCCATCAAAAAACAAAATGTACAACTAAAACTAAAAAGTAGACTGTAAAAGTGTTATATGGATAAAAATAATCATTTTTGTTGGCCATTACTAGACTAGCGAGACCTGACCAGTCTGGTACCAAGTCATGTTATATAAATCCTTGATTTTATTCCTTAAATGATGGCAACCTCTTATGCACACATCAGTGTTTGGTATGGGAGCAGCAAATCCAGCTACAATGGTAGGGATACCTCAGCAACAAGGCATGTTTTCTAACATGAACACGAATCCCCAAAACATGCAACAAGGTATGATGGGCATGGGGAACCCAGGCCAGAATCCTAATTTAGCACAGCAACGGACACAAAATCAGCAGTAACACCTGATCATGTGCTCCACAACGAGGCCTTCTTTCGTAATTTGGGTCTAAAACTTGTGGGGATTTTTACCTACTTATAAATGAAATAGTCCATATAAATATATTTGCTTGTCTATGATTGTTGGGTTTTGCGGGAATCTGGGAGAGCTAATGTAGGTTGGAATTATTAAGGGGTCTAGTTTGTTGCTGATGCTTATTTGTGTAGTTGAAATAAACAATATTTCCATTGGGCGTGTTTTTCTTCTTGTAAACTTTCCTTAGACGAAACAGAAGTGAAGTGTCTATTAGACCCTTCGATTATCTAAAATACATGGCGAGATAAGTTGGTATGCAACCTGGGGAAAAACAGAACAAAAATAGTATTTCTAGAATAGTAGCATTAAAATATGCTAGAATAGTGTTATTGAAAGAGTGTGGATTTGAGATTGCATATGGAACATGATGTTATTTTTGATATTCTAGCTAGAATTAAGGTTGCCACTGAGAAAAATCATAACCACTGGAATTTTTTTTTGAAATAGAAATTTGCAGTGGGAATTTTTAAGATTTTCGGGTTTAAGATCCTGGGGCGATAAATCATTTTGTTTTGTTCAACTAAAAGTGCTATTTTGAGATTCGATATGTAACCTGTAAAGCACCGTACTTGTCGGATCCGCAAAAGGTCTCAAACTGGGCCAGTATTGGTGCATAAACACAATGGATAAAGGGAAAGAGAGAACTACAAATAGAAAGGGAGAAAAGAGGGAGAAGTTAGAGACGTCCAGTCAGGCGGCACTCGGAGTAGATTCAACTAAACATTCTCCGACTACTTCCGATTCTCCAAATCAAAATTTAAAAGCATTTGTATTTATATTTTATCTGTGTATTATGATTAATATTTGAATTGTATTAATTTAAAATCAACACCAATTACATATATACTACGGAATTGGCGGCACAACCAAATGTAAAGATGAAGCGCCTTAAATTTTTGGATCAAAAGATAATAACAAATCGATTCTGATCGAGCCAACTACGCTGAAAAGAACCAACAAAATCCCAAAACTCTACAGGTAATGATGTTTCTTTTTAATTTGATATATCATATTCGCATGGTTATTTTATATCTCCAAACCGCACAACAAGTAATTTGATATATTTATATATATTTACATTGTTTTATAATTCCGATTTTACCATTGCATCTAATTAAAATGTCTTATGTCTTACAAAATCTCAAAAACAAATATATCTTCCTGTCCTCCCAAGTGCAAAGCAGCGATGACAGTTCTTTGAGTTCAATTTTTTCCTCCAGTAGTACTCATTACTAAAATTTACCAACAACAGTGTGAATTACAGTTGGAAGTTGAAGAAAGTGGCACATGGCTATCACAACTTAGTCAATCGAGCAGACCAAGAGAGGCAACCAAAAGTAAGATGGATGAATAGTAAAGCCTGATGAATCAGACTCTAGCCCTTGTTTACTATCTTTAAGGGTAGAAATAATCGCATGTTACAGTTTTTACTGGCTAACATAACTAAAGATTGAGAACAGACACAGAAAAACATTTTAAGAACTATCAAAACTAGAAAGAATGAATTCTGCTGTTGAAGCCCAGCCTGCCGTCTCCACAGAAAAAGAGAGACAGAGAGGAGCTTGTATCCCTTTATTACAATAGCAGATCTAAATACTGTACCATGCAAGCTCAATTTCAAAAAACAAGGCTTAACCTGAAGGTTTATAATATGACAAACTAGGCTTCAATTAACCATTTCCCAGTGGTGAAGCCGAGATTTGGTAAACAGTGTCAGTTAAGGGGATTTTTAAGATTCATCAGAATGAGGCTGAACATTAATATAATTTTAATGACGGCTTGAAATGAAAGGGAGACAATTGACCCTATTGGGTCTCATATGTCTCGGTCACTACCATTCAGGTTTTGATACCAGAATAGGTGAAGCATGATACCTATTAAGACCCACTAAAGGTCTCTATTAAATGAATCTACAACCTTTGGTCAGTATTAGTGCAGTGAAGTGAGTAAACAAATAAAAGAAAGAACAAAGAAAACCATGACAAAAAGAAGACATCACAGCTGTACAGAAAAGAAGAGAAAAAAAAATGAGAAAATTGAGATATACTTAGGAGGAATCAGAGGAGGTCAGAGTGGGGTTAAGGGCCCTATGGGGATCAAGCGGACCACTAAAATAACTTGAATTGACAATGGTGAACTGGACCCGGCCTGTCCATTCCTGACCTGGCTTCAGTTTTAGTGGCCTCTCTATTATAGCCGGTTGCAAACACAACATGTTGCGAAATTCCTTGTCTCCAAAATCTGGTATCTTCTTTGCTTGCTTGTCCCATGGATTCCACAACACTGTACAAACATTCAACACAAATCAATTGCTGGTCTATAAAAAGTTGAAGATTACGAATAGTTGAAGGTACCACATACCAATACAGTAAAGGTACTTGTCGTGACCAGTACATTGAACTCTCAGTTTATGAGAGAAATGGGAAAAGGGAAATACCGCAATCAGGTAGGCCCTCTTTCAACACGACATATGTTCTTCTCTTTGCATGGTCAATAATAGCTATCTTGCCAGGTGTCTCCAAATATGCCTTGTCGACCTTCAAAATATAAACAATCAATTGACAAAAAGGTATGCTTTTTAAGAAAACATAATTTAGTCTGTTCGGACTAAAACATTTTCCTTCTTTTTTGTTGGTTTCATTTGTGGTACTTCTGTTGCCGGTGTTTAGTTCCATTGTTTACTATTATTTTTTGAAACAAGGCTCTCCTGTTGAAAGCAAGGTCTGACATCCTAGAATGCTCAATTCCCTCATTCCACTCTCCCTAGGGAATGCACACACCCTACATTCTTTGTGAAAACCCTCCCTAGTGTCAGTAATGATTCGAACTCATGGTGTCACCGACCATCTATTGGACGCCATTTTTCAATAATCATTAGTTAACCATGCAGACTTGCTTGAAATGATAGACATACAAAATACTAACATTTTAAAAAAGAAACAAAGAAACAAAGAAACAAAAAGCACTTGACACAGAAAAAAGCCTTACTTCCTTTTCGAAAATTAGAGCATCACCATATTCAGTGGCACGCGTTTTATTATTCAGATGGTCATAGTAATCCATTGTTTCGAGACCTTCTAGCCTTACTTCCCTACAATAATAATTTTAAAAGTCAGTTTTCTTGTATGTAAGAGATGTGGCAATTCAATGTCTTAAAAAGAAAAACAAACGTAGACAATGTACCCGACATCAGATACGTGAAAGTGGGCCTGAAGAGCAAAGGTAAAAGCCATGTCTCTCTTTTCCAGGTTCATGTTACGTACACGTGGTATTAGTGTCAGGTTCCCACTTTGACCGAGTATTACTCTAAGTCGCAACTCCCACCTGTCAATTCAACACACATCGTACCGGCACCGGTAATGGTCATTCCTCAAATTACCGGCCTGCACCAGTAGCATGTATTCATTGTTTTTCAGCTTTCTTCTTTTTGTTTTGCTTTAAATATTTTTTTATTCTTTTTTAATCTTGAATATGAGATAACAAAGGAGTAGTCAAATTTCATCTGTGTTAAATAAATGAGGGAAATGAGAGAGGTGTTAATACATACGTATATGGGTAGATTCGGTTGGTGTTTTGAGAAGGCAATAAAAGCAAATCGACAAAAGACTTGGTTTTAGGGCTTGGATATTTCTGAAGAATTTTTGGGGGATTCTCTTCTACTGTCCACGTCATGTGCTTAGCAAAACCATTCGTCTCCAAATGCCCATATGTACCAAACTGCACAATGTGATATATTGTACTAAATCCAATGATAATAACAAGAACATAATCATCAGAAGATTTAATTGTTCTTTCATAGTCTGATTTTTGTTCAGTCGAGTTTATCAGTAAAATTAAAGCAGGTCTTAGCCTCTGTTTTTGTTGCAGTAATTATAAAATGAATGTCTTTAACAATTCCTGAACGATATATAAGTTCTTCTTATTTGGAAATCATGTGCAGTCTCATAATTGTTTGTTTTGAGCAATCTCATATCTTAGGATAACTACAAATCAACACCTATGACAACAACAAAAATAATTGAAAAGGCTAATTTAAGTTCATTCTTTTCATAATTTTTGTTTATAGAATCAGAAAACAATTAGGCCTCCATTCAATAATTCTTGGCTTGCAAAACTCCGATCTAGTATTAAAAAAATGTATGAAAAAGTGACGTACTTGAGGAAAACATATTGGAATACCTCCACGAATGGACTTTGGAGGGGTGAAAGCAGCCTGAAAATATTTAAGACTATTGAGTCATTATAAAGCAAACATAATTTCAACAATAGAAAATAGAGCATAATAAATAAATAGAAGTTAGACCACCTTTTTACTCATGAACAGGTAGTCTTCTCCATACTCATTTTTCCATGTGATTATTTGGCCTCCATACAGTAAGATCTGCATAGATATGTAAAGATATTAATCCGACCAAAGGGGACAAATTAGAATTTCAGATGTAAACTTTACTTCCTACGTGAACATGGGGGAATATCTACACAGACAACCTTGTCTATATTTCTCCTTATTGTGCACTGTAATTAAAATGATGGTGGCTTTAATAGTTTACTCCAACAGAAGAACAAAAGGAATTTGCAGATAAAACCAAGTCCGACAGGTTGGAAAACCAAATAACAACTTATTGTAGTAGCAATGAAACTTGTACATCAGATAAAAGAAGTCATAGGAAACCAACATCTTATGACCAGCCTCATGAGGAAGGAACATTTATTTTTTTCCACAAAGTAGCATAGGGAAGTTAATTAAAACATATGCAAATTTTCAACTTGTGATAATTTTAATTGAAACCTCTAAAATTTCTAAACTACTGCCTCTAAGCTATGTACCAGATTGATTATTGAGGCTACATTTCTGATGGGTCTAGTCCAAGATAACATCATGAATCTCATACATGTAAACTGTATCAAAGTAAAAAACCAATTTCTGTAAAAAGAACTCCAATGATGTCTAAATGTTTTACTTTCAGTCTTATATAAGCTAATTTACAATTACTATGGAAATTATATTTCTAAGTTGAAAGTGTTAAACAAAGTTATTCCAAAAAGAGAATGCACACCTTTATCTTTACATTGGACAATATAGTCTGTAAGAAGACACTGTACAAGAGAGCTTCTTTAATTACATAATTACCATTTTCTAGATAGTGATAATTACCATAATAGCAAAACAATGGGATAAATAAGTAGTGAATGTCAAAATGAAACATTTTAGTTTCTTTCCGTCAAAACTAAATTAAAACAACATTAGGTTTTCTTTAGTTAAATAAGAAATGCTACAATTATATTTAGCTTCAAAATTAAAAAGGAAAAACTTAGAAAGAAATATGCCATACTAATCACTCAAAAGACTAAAACAAGAATATGAAGATGAAGTTTCAACAGAATTCCCATCCAATGGTTCAGCCAAAGTTTGAATTTTGCAAAATCAAGTTGAATAGAAACATATATCAGTAGATGGCTTATATGGAACTGGAAACAATAAACATCAATTAAGTATATAAATTTAGATCATAGAAATATTTCCTTTAAACCTCTGCAAAATTGGCATCTGAACAGTGATTGCAACAATTAATGACATTTAACCACATTGGAACACAACAAACTGAACCACATTTATTACGGGCTCAATGTTACACTGGCTTTTACCAGGAAAACCGATGTAAATCAAAGGATATATATCGGTGTTTAGCCTAATGAAACTACCAAATGTACCTACATTATGCACCAGGTATATAGATTTCCAGAGAAACTTGATTACCTCAACGGTGCATCCCTTATAATTTGTAAGAACAACCTTGTCAAGACCATTGGGGCCTGCGCAAACGACCACCGGTTCAATGTCGGGCTCCTTCTCCCTCTCTGAAGAAGAGCCTGGTTCCTTCCCTTTGCGATGAAAAGGCCACATGGATCAAGTAAGTCGAGGAGAAACCCTAAACTTAACCCTAGATATTTTCTCGGTTGATCGACCAATCCACTTTGGACGTTAAATTTGGCAAATGAAAAGAATTAGTTATTTTTAGTCTCCATCACTGCTTTCTTTTTTGAGATTCAATCAACGTTGATTCAATTTCAGAGAAAACAAATACAAACATCCACATTATTCAACTTATTCCCAAATTTCAATCTAGAATAAGAAAATGCATTGATCGAACTCACAAATTTCATGAATGCGAGGAAAGAGGCAAAGAGACTCTGATTCGTTGATGCATGCAGATGCAGGGGTTGGAAGACTAAATCTTGATTTGGGATCTCTTCTCTTCTCTTCTCTTCTCTTCTCGGGTTGATCGATTGATTGTGAGATTAGGAGAGAAAAACAGAGGCGTTGCGTTAGAGGGAGAGAGAGTGGAAATGCAAGTGTCAGAGGAGGAAAGGGGAAGGGACTATATATAGGACACCTCACACCTCAGCGCCACTTTGGTGTAATACCGTATCTTTTGCGAACAGAACAGAGTGAGATCGGGTGCATCATATTTAGATCTTCTGTGGCTGATACGGATTATAATACTGTGTAGTATATTTCTGACAAGAAATATTAAAATAATGTACCCATAGAAATTACAACTGAAACATGAATCTGATTCATAAAGGAATGTTGATACTTGGCTCAGGCTTCATGCTGCTCACATGAATTGATCCGCAACGTTTTTTAACAAAAGGTGATAAGCTGATAACTTTAGTGTGTATATATATTGATTAAATTCCACTCTAGTCAATCTACTTCCAACTTAGTGGAAAAAGAGTGGAATTAGTGCAGTGGAAGTATATATAATTATATAGTGGAAGTATATATGATTAAATATTGTTAAACTATTGCAGTGCTAACACAGTTTTGCATGCACGTACCAACATAAAATTAATGTGAACTATGTAGAAATTGATTAAAATTTACGCATGGCTCACACTACTCGCACATCTAAATTAGTGCTAATGTATTGTACATAATTTATATTAATACTTATGTTTACGTAGTTCACATTTCATATATACGAATAAAAAATTTTAATTAGTATATTGTACATGTTTTACACTTAAATTTTCGTAAAAAATAAATTTGTACTTAATTTCATTTTTTTCCCGTATAAAAAAAATTGTATTAATTTGTTTATATCGAAATCAATATCAGAACTCCTATAGACGAAATTGTGCCATTATTAACGCATCGCAGATACAAAAGGCTTTCTGAAAAACAATAATACTAAAATACGCTCATAAGTCATATCTAACAATATATTAGTCACTGATTGATCATAATCAGTAGTACATTCAAAACAAAATTAAACAAGAACTGCCAGAAGCTCAAAACAATTAATTCCACAATTCCACATTCGATACTTGAACTCGGTGTGTATATATGTATATCAGTATATCAACTTCCGACTAATATCTAGCATCAATTCTCCCTCCTAATTGAGCACCTCCCACCTCTCCCAACCTCACCACAGTACTCAGGCGCAATGTCAAACAAGAACCCCAAGAAATACACCTCCGATTCAATTGCACCCTCCAACTGGTGTACCCATCACAGGTTCTTCTTCTCTATGAGAGGTGGGACCCACAAACTCCAGAGCACACCTCCCCCTCCTCCCCTTCCAGACCAATCCCCACTTACTGCGGCTCGAGTTTCACTGTCGCCTGACTTAAAGAAGAGGCTGAGAGACCTCGAAAGAGACATCGACAGGCTGAAGGCAAGAATCATCAGAGAGAAGCCTCCTGCCAAAAGGTGGCTCTCTGGAGAAGATAAAGAGGGTGCGGGTCCTGCCATGGTGAGGTTTCGGGATGGAAGCTTTCTCCATGAGACAGCTAAGGTCGGGAAGCCGTGGGAGAGGTTGTGCATGCATGTGTCATTGCCTACTGTAGCTGAAGATGCGACGACTGCAGCGGAGGTGAGAAACCCATTTCTTGATACCTATTTAGTAACTGGGGTTGCATGCAAATGAAGTAGCATACTACTTTTGACAACCTTTTGAAATTAAGCTCTGTTTTGCCTTTCGATATGTCTGGTTGAGTGCAATGTACCTGTGCACGTCTTCTGACTCCTGGTGTTAGATTAGTATGGTCAATTTTTGTGTAATTAATATATCCATCTCAAAACATATAATCTGTAGCATACAAATAACTTAAGGCCGTCTTAGGAATATTCTTGGGTTCTGAGATGGAACCGGAAAACTCACCAATTATCTTCTGTAGTTACTTGTCTTACTGGTAATCTTTTCTCATAACATTATAATAATTAATTTAAATAAATCTTAAGTTTTGGAGAAGATTAAAAATTATATAAACTTGCTTGAACCTTATAGATTGCATTGCTTATGTTTATTTATGTTCTTATTGTATTAGAATCGTTTATTTAATTGTACCGAATTTCATTCAGTTTCCAGTTCTTGACTAGGCATTTGTGTTCAATTGTTTGGTTATGTATCTATGCAGGTATTGCAAAGAATGACAACAATAAAGATGGACGACTTGTGCAGATGCCTGATGAGCCTAATGCCAATGATCGACATAACCGGCCTCAAGTTGACGGGCTCCGCCAGTCAGCCTTACCATGCAAGCACGGAGCTCGACTTCCTCATTGAATCGATCCTCTTCGACTCACTCAAGATGTTCGAGGAACTAGTCCTTGAGGGGCTGAAGATCCAAATGGGTACCACCAGGAGCTCGGCAAATTCCACCAAAGCAGCAGCTGTTGCCGGCACAGATCTCGAGGCAGCATCGAGTGAATCAACGGCCAGCAGGGATTGGGTTGTGCTAGTAGTCTTGATCCAGGTAAGAGACCCAAAAGAGGATCTTGGGTCTGTTGGTGAGCTCATGATTGGGCTGATTGAGGCTCAATTGGGAGAGAATGGAGCCCTCCAGTTTAGCATTGAAGGGGTGCATGTGGCAGGGCTCAATCTCGGACGACACAAGATTGATGGGAGGGATTTTATGTGGAGTGCTTCTTGGAAATGCTGTGGGGGGTCTGATGGGTCGGGTTTAATAACAAGGAATCCTGACCGTCTTTTTCCTTGTTCAATTTGAGAAGATGGAACCCATTTATTTATTGCTTTTAATTTTGCTGTTAAGATTTTGAGGCCTTTTGTTTGCATGATTATTAATTTAGGTTGAGAATATAATAATCAGAGGTGTGTGTCCTGCAATATGAGCTTTTGTAAGTTGGCTAGATACACATGCATAATAATATTATGCGAAGAGTGTTCCTATTTTTATTCCCATTTGGATAAACTAATTGTGTGGAGTAATTAAACAAATGTATTTCATCTTGTCAATATTTAATTTGATTATTTTCATATCCAATTGTTTGTTCTACAAAATCTTTGTCAAGGTGGGTGCATGATAGGTTATGCCAAAAGAAGGGAAAAAGAAGTGATTCGAACTAATTACGTAGGGTGTCGGTTGGATGAGTCAGAAAAAAGTAGGAATAGCATAAATTTAGAGAAAAACACTATTTACAGGAATTGTGGGAATTGGCTATTCCGGGAATTAGAAATGTTCTTAGGATCGGATGTAGCCATATTTTATATAATTTTTTTTGATCGAGTAAAATGCAATTGTTCGTACTTCGTAGGTTCAGAGATTACGAGTTATCTAGTTCATGTGAATATCAGACATTATATGGTGAAGTGCAAGTTTGGTACCAGTTCCAAGGGCTGACTATCATATTCTCGTCCTTACTTTTATCCATCAATTCCTGTTTCTAACTCTATATGTGTTTCAACATCTATAAAGGTTCCCTTTGCGTGTGTAAATAAAGTTAATAAACCCCTTTGCAACTAACTATCTATTGTGCTATACATGAGCTCTCATTCGTGCCTAAATGGGAAATGAAATAGAATAAATCGCACTGTGTCTGGGTGTTTGATGTGTGAAAGAGAACAGAGTATTAGTTTTACTTTTACTGCAGGTTTATATAGCATCTCCTTCTTCCTCTTAACCTTAAGTTAGAGGAAACAAGAGTTTGTTTGTTTTCTTTGGTTTTGTAAACTCTCTTTCGTTAAATGGATGCCCAGGTCGGGCCCATTTCAATCAAAAAAAAAAAAAAAATAATAATAATAATAAAAAAAATAAAATAAATCGCACCAACTACAGATCAAGTTTAACTCTCGAAGTCCCATACTCTCTGACTCAAACAAGTGAAGTCGGCACTTTTATTTTTCAGTCCTCACTTTTCTAGAAATTATATTAAAACAGTTATAAATCACAAATACTTGTTTCATCCAGCCAGTGAAGCTATGTACATTTTTAGCAATCATCCAAAAATTGATTCACACTTTAGTCATTGCTTTCATTTTTAAATTTGTACATCCGAGAAGAAAGCAAAATGTATTCCATGCTCCATGCTTTTATTTAATCAACTGACAAGTCTCATGTGTACATCAAGTATAATAGAAACTAATCAAAGCACATAAGTAAATTAATATAAAAAATCCAGCCATGAAAATCCATTATGTTCAAATTATATTATAAACATCCGGGATGTAACAGACATTAGCATACTAAAGCCAAAATAAAAATATTTTCCCAGAAATGCCCCTAATATATCTATAGTATACTAATGTAAAGCTTTTACTAAAGATTATGTTCTGTGTAAGTCTAACTTTGAAAAGGGTTGTCAATGATATATGCTATTCACCAAAAGAATCCTCACTTTTATTTTATCGCCAAATATTATTCAAAATCCTATAAAGATACAATATGTTAATTGCGGGTTGCAACTAAAATATGTTCTGTTAACAGAATGGAAAGGAGAACATATGATATAATCAACAGGAAGAATTCTTACTATATTTATACACAAGAATTTACAATCTGTTTTTATGCTTCTAAAAATATCATGTTTGATCAAAAGAAGGGTATGAAAGAAATTGTAACACTTAAGCAAACTTTCAGAATAATATACTACAAAGGATTAGGAGTTAACCAAGGGAGTCCAGAATTGTGGTCAGAGCTAAATAACAAGATTATTTGAAAGAACAAGCTTTCAGTTGCACATAAAAATCATATTTTAGGCATTTTAATAAATGGAAATAAAACTTTGCTTGCAGATCTATACATTTCACAGATATAATAATATATTCTGAAAGTAGTTCTATGCTATAGTGATAGAGGATATCTATTTCTTCAGATGGAAAAGTTATGAAATGAAAAGAAAAAAAAACACAGGGAAGGTTTTCTACAATTCCTAAAATACCCCCCTCCAGTTGTATACTACTATGTAGCATCATCTAGTACCAGATTAGAATACTTCATAGCCCAGAAGAACAAAGTATCTCAAAATTACCCTTACCTAGCGTTTCTATGCAGATATATCCATGTTTTACCATTATTATGTATATCAAAGAACGGAAATTTTTCTAAGGCAGAATTAGTGCAGAACCTAACCTGATCTTGTCATTTATGTTTCAGTCCTTATCTTTCTTTCTTTTAAGAATTTAGAGAAGGGAGATTGTTGGAGAGGGATGAATTGTAGAAAACTATTAGGAACCAGGAGGATAGTCCTGAAGTCACTGAGGCTCCAGACCAGTACTGATACTTGAAGTTTTGGCTCAGGCCATGGACACCCTGGGTAGAACCCACACAGGCCAGGCCATGCAAAGGATAGCTAGAACCAATGTTTCTAAGGAAAAGTGATAGAATTTGAAACTAGGGGGTGGTTGCATAAAGATTAACACTCAGATAATCTAACTTTAGAGAACTCCCATAAGCCCAGAAGCAATAACTATTAACATCAAATGCAGCACATATTAAAGCATTATCACCAACACTCAATTAAGAACTAGCTTAAATTCTAATGACAAACACCTCAAGAGACACAAAATGTACTAGTACAGTGCACATTTCTTGATTGACAGAAACAAGCTCAATATAATAACAAAAAAAGATTAGAATTTTATACCTAAAAAGCATGTTGTAGCATGTGCTTCCTAAACAGCTAAACAAGGCTTGGCTGAAACCACATAACCGTTTCATTTATCCCAACCTGTTGTAGTGGTGCCTCGTTAAGGTCCCACCTTCGTTTTACCTTTCCATCCTGTAGCTTGATAGCCCAGATGCTATAACGATGTCCAACCACATCTTTTCCTTCATAAACTGGCATTAACATGACAATGTACATAGAACCCCCACCAAGATTGTCCCAGTCGTCAGAGCAGACAGTCAGGAAGCGGAAGTTATTGGTATTAAAAATGGTTGTGTTGCTTTTGTCTGTGATATGCTTGAGCTTCATCGGTTGGTCTTGGAACTGGTACAGCTCATAATTGTCTTCAAATCCTTCTCCAGTAAGGAACTTCACGCCAACCAAATAAACCCCGGACTGCCCTTCCAGGAAACGCCTGATATTTCCCAACTTAAGCTTAAACTTGTAGGGAATCTTCTCATTTGGTTTGTCTGAATCAATAATCACAATGTCTGCCTCACTGCCTTCGTCATAGAGCAAATAGAACCGTCCATTGTAGTAGGTCACATCTTCTAGATAATTATTCCGAGGGGTGTTGACCATTGTCCAGCATGGCTCCTCGACCCTGTAGCAGAAGATCACCAGCCCGTACAGGAATACCGTTATGAGGCAGTCAGGGTTTGTCAGGTCAGACGAGAGAATCAACTTGCTTTGCTGAAAGTCATGGTAATGACTAAACCGGTGTGGAGTATCATGGCGAGGAGCATCCCAGTCCTCTCCGAGATGTCTGACCTGAGTAGTGAAGGGAGGGAGATCGATGCGAGCCTGGGTTAATGGGTTCAATAGGAAAACCTCTCTACCTTCAGATGCTATGACCAAAAGCCAGCCACGGTGGGTGGCACAGCAACCCTTGTCGATGATATCTGGGAGGTGCAGCTTGTGCATCTTGCCTTTCCAAAGGTCGTAGAAGAGGCGCATCCCGTCGTCATTTTTATCTGCATCCAGTTTGTGCCCAATCATCAGCCAAGGGAGTTGCGGAGGGAGGTGCTGTGGCTTCGGAAGGGCGGCGGAGCGCCATGGAGAGCAAACGGCGCGAAATAGGACAAAGTCGGTGATGGATTTCAACTTTTCTGAGATCCAATGCAGGACGGATTGATGGAGATTGGCCCAATCGCGACGCCTGGATGGTGCACCTTCCATTTCGAGAGAGCAGAGGACCAGAGGCAGAGCGTTTTCTTTGCTTTCTTTTCTTTCTTTAAAGTGTAAAATTTAAAAACACGCGAGAGAAAAATGGATTAGGCGGAGGGATTTTGTTAGCGGGCGTTTAACCGTTTTAAAGTTAAAAGTTAAAACCACTGGTGTTTTATCTATAAAGTTTTATTTACTGTACAATTTAATCATATTTTTATTTCGTTATCATGCAATAATTTAGTAATGAACATAAAGTACTAACAATACACTTTCTCTTCCTGCCTACGGGCTTTAACTGTTTCAAAAAAAAAAAAAAAACACTCTCTCTTCCTCAATTTATTATTATTTTTTATTAATACTTTTTTTTTTTGGTTGGTGGAAGTGTTCATGTTATGCCCAAAATTAGAGCACTACAAAAATAAATGAATCCCCTGTAAAACATACATGTTTCATGGTTTATATACAAATCATATGCAACTTTTGAAATTCCAATACCACTAGTACTTGAATTACATACAATCCTACAATTGTACTATTTTGTATTTTAGGATTAACCTAGAAGTTCTGCACGACTAAAATTTATAAATGTCCTTATATATTTTTTTATAATATCATATAAATTTATTAAATAT
Organism: Rhynchospora tenuis; assembly: GCA_027725995.1. NCBI lineage: Eukaryota > Viridiplantae > Streptophyta > Magnoliopsida > Poales > Cyperaceae > Rhynchospora > Rhynchospora tenuis. Next base: position 85,676,593 of record CM050889.1, read on the forward strand.
TTAAACTTGAAATCAATTCTAAATTCATTAGATATTTGGAACATGACATCAGAAAGCAATATTAGTTTGAATATCAGTTGATACATGCAACTCATTTATGTTGTCGTCCAATGCAAACATGTTACAATGGCGTTCAAATTTATTATTGTTGGCTTTCGTTTTCTTTTTGTTTTTTTTGTTTCGCTATGACATGTCGTAAATTAAAAATACAGATATACGAATTAGTTATACATGAATGATGAAATCATTGAGCCGCGTGTATGATGTAAGTACCGTTATTCGTAGAATGTACTCTAGAATTACGCAAGGGGAATGATGAAATAGAGAATAAAACAAACACACAGATTTTGTTAATGATGCGATTGAATTGTTATTTTAAGAAACTAATAGAAAGGAATGGAAGATTCAGAGTGAAATCAAGAGTCAAGACTCTGCGGGGAGTTGGGAACATAGTGAAATAAGGACTCTTGAATCTTGATTTTTTTATTTCCTTCTCTTGTTTCTTTTTCCTCATAAATTGAGCCACACATCACACTGAAATCAAGACTCTGGAGTTGGGAACACGAAATGAAATGCTTAATACGTAGCCAAAATGTTTAAATGATGCTCAACTAGTTTAATCACAAGTATTAATTAAATCGAATGGAATTTCCTTTCTGCCTAAGCATAAACTAAAATTGTTTAACAGTTTAAACTTTCGTTTAAATGTTTCAGTCGAGGGTTTATATGCAATGTAAACTTAATTAATACTACATGAAATTGCAAAAAGAAAAGAAAAGAAAATGTCATTATGATATGAAATTTTTAGTTATCTCATTAATTAATTACTTGTCTTATAAGTTTCAAATCAATGTAATAAAATATTAATTTCTTGCCGCATTAGAGAAGATGAAAAAAATTATAAACTTGGTCAAACCTTATATATCGTATTTCTTATGTTTATGAAGTTATTTAATTGTTAAAACCTGATTAATTACAATTGTTATTTATATATGTGGAGGAAGAATGACAACAATCAAGATGGGTCGGGTTTAATAACAAGGAACCACGACCGTCTTTTCCCTTGTTCGATTTGGGAGGATGGAGCCCATTTATTTATTCCTTTCTAATTTCGCTGTTAAGATTTTGAGATTTTTTTATTGCATGATTATTAATTTGGGTTGATAATATAATAATCAGCGGTGTCCCTGCAATATGAGCTTTTGTATGTTGGCTATGCATATTATGTGAAGAGTTTTCCAGTTTCGGTCCACATTTGGATAAAGTAATTGTGTGGAGTTATTAAACAAATATATTTCATGTTGTCAATATTTAATTTGATTATTATCATTTTCATATCAAATTTTTTGTTCAATCGCTGTCAAGGTCGGGAAACGTACGTTGTGCCAAACAGAAATAAGAAAAATGTGCTAAAGAGATCTGTGGAGTGCTACATTGTTTCTCGAAGATAAACTCACAACTTTACAAGAGTAATATAAACAATTAAAATAGTGAGATTGGACCTATTACGCAGATTCATTTTCTTATGATCGGATGTAGCCACGTTTTGCTTCTTTTTATTTTTTATTTTTTATACAGTCCAAGGAGTAAAACACAATCGTTTGTAGGTTCAGTGATTACGAGTAATATATTTCAAGTGAACATGAAGAATATGATGACGACGACTATGATGAACAGCAGACACTAAAATGGTGAGGTGGAAGTTCGTAGCACTTTCAAGGGCTGACTAACATAGTATCATATACTATAATCTGGTCCTAATAACTTCTATCCATCAATTTACATCTACATTTATGCATTTTAGTTGCTGTTTTAATTGAGCACATATGAAATCGATCGAGGTAACTTATGTGTTTCAATATTTAAAAGTTTCCTTACGGTGTTTAAATAAACTACTTTGCAATTAGCTATCCATTGTGCTTTACATGAGCTCTCATTCGTGCCTAAATGGGAAATGACATAATATAAATCGCACCAACCATAGATCAAAGTTAACTCTCGAAGTCCTATACTCCCTGACAAGTGAAGTCGGCACTTTTACCTTTCAGTCCTCCATTTTCTAAGAATTATACTAAAACAGTACTTAAATCAGAAATACTAATTTCATCCTGCCAGTGAAGTTATGTACATTCTTAGCAACCATCCAAAAAATTGATTTACACTTTAGTCTTTGCTTTCATTTTTAAATTTTTACATCAGAGAAGAAAGCAAAAGGTGTTCCATGCTTTTAGTTAATCAACCCGACGACTCTTTGATGTACAGCAACTCAGGAAGTATAATAGAAACTAATTAATCAAAGCACATAGTAAATGAATATAAAAAAGCTAGCCATGAAAATCCATTATGTTCAAGTTAAAAACATCGAGGAGGCAACAGACATTAGCAAACTAAAGCCAAAATCAACAAAATATTATTATTTTCCCACAAATGCCCCTAAAAAATATCTATACTACAGTAAAGATTTTACTAAAGAATATGCTCTGTGTCAATCTTACTCTGACAAGGGTTGTCACCAAAAGAACCCTCACTTCTATTTTATTTCCAAATGTTATATAAAAATCGTAGAAAGACGGTCTGTTAATTGAGGGTTTCAACTCAAGCATGTGCTGTTAATAAAAAGGAAAATAGTATATATAGTCGACAGAAGAAATCTTACTATATTTATATACAAGAAATCATAATCTGTTTTTATGCTTTTTTTCCTAAAAAAAAAATCATGTGTGATCAAAAGATGGGATTAACTAAAATAGCCAGAACAGTTTGAAAGGAATCAGTAAGAAATCATATCTTCATATGACAGACCCTAAGATATACCTTATCTACATCATAATATGATAGAAATTGTAACACTAGGAAAATTTCAGAACTATATACTACCTAAACTGTGGAAAAGAAAGGCTTCAAATGACAGAACTATCCTTTTCCTTTTTTGTAAAGCGCAAGTTTTCATATACAGTATACATTTCTAAGGATTAGGAGTTAACCAAAGGAAGCCAGAATTGTGGTTAGAGCCTAAGGGAGTAACAATGTTTTTTATGAAAGAACAAGCTTTCAGTTGTACATAAAAATAATATTTTATTCATTTTAATAAAAACACAGGGAAGGTTTTCAACTATTCCTAAAATACCCCCTCCTCCACTTGTATAATAAATACTCCCCTCAGTTGTAGTATACTATTATGAGGCATGCATCTTGTAACCAGATTAGAGTATACTTCTCACCCAGAAGAATAAAGTCTCTCACAATTACCCTTATCTAACGTTTTTATGCAGAAATGTCCATGTTTTACCATTATTATATATCTCAAAGAAGGGACAATTTTCTTAGACTGCAAGTGGTGAAGAACCCAACCTGATCTTGTCATTTTACGTTTCAGTCCTTATAATTCATTTAAGAATTCAGACAAGGGAAATTGTTGGAGAGGGATAAATTGTCGAAGCCTATTAGGACCAGAAAGAAAGACCTGAGTCGCTGTGGTTCCAGATCAGTACTAAGCCTAAGTGTTTGCTTAGGCCCCACACTGGCTCAGGTTATGGAAACCGTAGCTAGATCCTATGTTTTTAAAAGGAAAGAGAATTTGAAATTTGGGAGATCAGGTGTAATGTAAAATAAGAGAATTCGTCATAAGTAATAATTGTAAACATCTAATGTAGCACATATTAAAGCACAAACACCAACACTCAATTAAGATCAAGCTTAAATTCTGATAACAAACACCTCAAGAGACAAAATGTAATATTACATTGCACATTTCTTGATTAATAAAAACTACATCAACTAAAAACCAAAAAAGATTTTAATTTTGTACCTAACAAGCATGTTGTAGCATGATTCCCAAAGAGCTAAACAAGGCTTGGCTGAAACCACATCACCCTTTCATTTATCCCAACCTGTTGTAGTGGTGCCTCGTTAAGGTCCCACCTTCGTTTTAGCTTTGCATCCTGTAGCTTGGTAGCCCAGATGCTATAACGATGTCCAACCACATCTTTTCCTTCATAAACTGGCATTAACATGACAATGTACATAGAACCCCCACCAAGATTGTCCCAGTCGTCAGAGCAGACAGTCAGGAAGCGGAAGTTATTGGTATTAAAAATGGTTGTGTTGCTTTTGTCTGTGATATGCTTGAGCTTCATCGGTTGGTCTTGGAACTGGTACAGCTCATAATTGTCTTCAAATCCTTCTCCAGTAAGGAACTTCACGCCAACCAAATAAACCCCGGACTGCCCTTCCAGGAAACGCCTGATATTTCCCAACTTAAGCTTAAACTTGTAGGGAATCTTCTCATTTGGTTTGTCTGAATCAATAATCACAATGTCTGCCTCACTGCCTTCGTCATAGAGCAAATAGAACCGTCCATTGTAGTAGGTCACATCTTCTAGATAATTATTCCGAGGGGTGTTGACCATTGTCCAGCATGGCTCCTCGACCCTGTAGCAGAAGATCACCAGCCCGTACAGGAATACCGTTATGAGGCAGTCAGGGTTTGTCAGGTCAGACGAGAGAATCAACTTGCTTTGCTGAAAGTCATGGTAATGACTAAACCGGTGTGGAGTATCATGGCGAGGAGCATCCCAGTCCTCTCCGAGATGTCTGACAGGAGTAATGAAGGGAGGGAGATCGATGCGAGCCTGGGTTAATGGGTTCAATAGGAAGGCCTCTCTACCTTCAGTTGCTATGACCAAAAGCCAGCCACGGTGGGTGGCGCAGCAACCCTTGTCGATGATATCTGGGAGGTGCAGCTTGTGCATCTTGCATTTCCAAAGGTCGTAGAAGAGGCGCATCCCATCGTCATTTTTATCTGCATTCAGTTTGTGCCCAATCATCAGCCAAGGGAGTTGCAGAGGGAGGTGCCGTGGTTTTGGAAGGGCGGCGGAGCGCCATGGAGAGCAAACGGCGCGAAATCGGACAAAGTCGGTGATGGATTTCAACTTTTCTGAGATCCAATGCAGGACCGATTGGTGGAGATTGGCCCAATCGCGACGCCTGGATGGTGCACCCTCCATTTCGAGAGAGCAGAGGACCAGAGGCAGAGCGTTTTCTTTGCTTTCTTTTCTTTCTTTGCTTTCTTTAAAGTGTGTAATTTAAAAACACGCAAGAGAAAAATGGATTAGGCGGAGGGATTTTGTTAGCGGGCGTTTAACCGTTTTAAAGTTAAAAGCTAAAACCACTGGTGTTTTATCCATAAAGTTTTATTTACTGTACAATTTAATCATATTTTTATTTCGTTTTCCTGCAATAATTTTGTAATGAACCTAAAGAACTAACAATACACTTTCTCTTCCTGCCTACGGGCTTTAACTGTCTCAAAAAAAAAAAAAAAAAAAATCTCTTCCTCAATTCATTATTATTTTTTTAATATTACTTTTTTTTTTTTTTGTTGGTGGGAGTGTTCATGTTATGCCCAAAATTAGAGCACTACAAAAATAAATGAATCCCTTGTAAATATTATAACATACATGTTTCATGGTTTATATACAATCATATGCAACTTTTGAAATTCCAATACTAGTACTTGAATTACATACAATTAATCCTATAATTGTACTATTTTGTATTTTAAGATTAACCTAGAAGTTCTCCACGACTAGAATTTCTAAATGTCCTTATATATTTTTTTATAAAATCATATAAACTTATTAAATATTTAAACTTGAAATCAATTCTAAATTCATTAGATATTTGGAATATTACATCAGAAAGCAATATTAATTTGAATATCAGTTGATACATGCAACTCATTTATGTTGTCGTCCAATGCAAACATGTTACATTGGCGTTCAAATTTATTATTGTTGGCTTTTATTTTCTTTTTTGTTTTTTTTTCTCTATGACATGTCGGAAATTAGAAATACAGATGTACGAATTAGTTATACATGAATAATGAAATCATTGAGCCTCGTGTATGATGTAAGTACCGTTATTCGTAGAATGTACTCTAGAATTACGTAAGGGGAATGATGAAATAGAGAATAAAACAAACACACAGATTTTGTTAATGATGCGATTGAATTGTTATTTCAAGAAACTAATTGAAAGGAATGGAAGATTCAGAGTGAAATCAAGAGTCAAGAATCTGCGGGGAGTTGGGAACATAGTGAAATAAGGACTCTTGAATCTTGATTTTTTTATTTCCTTCTCTTGTTTCTTCGAGAAACAATGTAGCACTCAATTGGAGAGGTTGATACTCGGCTGAAAGATCCCTCAATAGGGCCAGATGAGATCCAATCAATTCTCATGACTGTGTGTCAGACGAATGAACCCTTCTCTCTCATTCATATGACAGATGCGCGCTATATTCTCTTGCTTCCTAAGGGTTCTGATAGAGCTGATTTCTTACTCAAGTTCAGTTCAAAGCTGGAGGATCAAGGTCTTGTACCCTACCCTTGGTCTGCACGTATTGACACAATTCCAGTTGAGTACAACTTCAAGGTATGGCTTGACCTACTTGCTGTCCCTATTCAGGCTTGGAACTTGGAAAGCCTCATCCCGATGATCTCAGGCTTTGGTCTCTTACTGGATCATACTCCTTTGGAGAAGGTAACCAGTCTCGCATCCCTTCGAGTAGTTGTGGCTGTTAAAAGCCTACTTGATGTTCCCCACAATGTTGGCCACAACATTCGAGCACTGAAGAAATTGATTCAGGTGCGAGAGGTTGGTTGGGCCCATGAACAAACTGTAGTGCGTCCGCCTACAGATCCGACCCCCTCTCAACTTTACTTTGATGAAGTACAGCAGAGAATCAACAACCTCACTCTGGGTCTCCCTGCTGGTCAGGAAACTGGTAAACAACTCTCTAAGGCAGTGACCTTTGATTTCGATATGGCTTTTGACATTTGGTCAGGTCTGCCGGAATCAGAAGAGAGAGACCGTCTAGAGGGGGTATTAAAAGGCTCAAGTCTTTGGGATGTCAGGCTAAAAGAAGAGGTGCTTAGAGCCCGCTCTATGGCTCTGAACAAGACACTGGTACCTACTAGGGATGAGCCATTAACTCTTCCTACTGGAGGTGATGCTGGAACTGTGTTAACAGGTGCTTTGCAGGTTGTGCCGCCTTCTAATTCCTCGGCAATCTCTTTGGACCCTAAACCTTCTATGGCACGCAAGCTTTTTGACAAGAGCAGTGCAGCCGAGGCGGCTTTTGTTACTCCTAGCGATGCTTCGAAGTCCGATGAGCCGCTGAAGATTGTTCTCAAGAAGCCTGCCTCGGCGAAAAAGTCGAGTGGCCCTCTCTCTCACTCGGTTGACCCCATTTCCACTGCTGCAACTCAGGACCTGAACATTGTACCTTCTGCTGATCCCATTCTCTCAGGACAACCAAACACGACTAAGACGGCTACACTCGAGCGAGAAAAAAAGGGAAAGGCACCGATAGAACCGCCACTACCGATTCCTCCGCAACAAGCTCAGCTCCTAACTTCGCCTTCCTCAGGTAATCCTCCTGCTGCCCCTCTTTTTTCTCCCTTCCCCTCTCGCTCTCAACTTGATTTGATATCAGTTTCTGATATGTCCAGTAATTTGGGCAATCTTGATTCGCAACTTTTGGTCAATCCTAACCATCCAACTATTACTACTTCTTTGCCACGCTTAAGGCGCAGCACTCGCATTTCCAAAATGACTAAGAACCTGAGCAATTTTATTGTAGGTTCGAAAAAGAATAGGCGTAAGCCGTCTTCACTTAAGAAAACAAGCACTGAAGAGAAGGAGAAAATAGAATCAGCTCTTCATGCAGTGGGCCTTGATCGATGCATCGATACTGAAGCCTTAGCTACTTCTACCCTTCTTCAGGAGGAGGACGATGGGCTACGCCAATTCTGTGGTATGCTTGACTTGGCCCATATTGACAATGAACTAGAATTGCCTCTCGAGGAAGGAGAGACCCAACTAGATGATGACGGGTGGGAACCATCATTTAGTGGCATGGAAGATGTCCAACTTGAGGACATTGAAGATGAGGAGATGCTTTCTGCCTCATAAGTTTGAGTTTAACTCGCTCTTTTGGCCGTTAGGATGGCATTAGGTTATGTTGGAGAATTTTTATTTTCTTTAAGTAGTTTTATTTTAGTTGGATTGTATGGATTGTATGGTTGGCATATGGTTGCTCATTTTGGCTGTTTTTTGTTTCAAGCGTGTATGGCTCTGTGCCTTTTATTTCATCAAAGCTTGGTTACTTGCTTTTTATGTAATATTGTTCTATGTTAAGAAATCTGAATTTGATTTGTTGGAATGTTAGAGGGATTTCAAATCCTAATAAATGTGCTATAGTCAAAGATACTATTAAAGATTCTGGTGCACAGTTAATCTGTCTACAGGAAACTAAATGGACCTCAGTTGACTTCTTTCTTGTTAAGAGAATATGTCCGTTCAACTTTAGTTCATTTGTAGCACTTAATTCTCATGGGGCCAGTGGAGGTTTACTCCTCGTTTGGTCGAACTTGTTCACTGAATTGTCTACATTTGTTAGAAATTTCTCTGCTACAGCCATTTTACAAAGAGATAATACAAACTTCATGGTGACTACAGTATATGGTCCAATAGATGAGCATATGAAAGTTGAGTTCCTTACAGAACTATCAAGTATTAGATCTTTAAATGAATTACCTTGGGTACTGGTTGGTGATTTCAACTTATTAAGAAATATTCACGAAACAACAGGAGGAGAGCGTTCCTTAAATTCTATTGTTTCATTCAATGAGTTCATTCAGAATGAAGGATTGGTTGAAATTCCCCTTAGAGGACGATCTTTCACATGGTCTAGTAAGCGTCCTAATCCCTGCTTTTCCAAATTAGATCGAGCTTTCCTCTCCCATCATTGGTTTTCGACCAATATGGTATTCTCTTTACAAGATTTACCGGCTACTACCTCTGACCACGTTCCGCTTAAATTGCGTGTCTTCACACCAGTAACTCACAAAAGAAGATTCAGGTTTGAATCCTTCTGGTTGAAGTTTGGAGAAGTAAATTCTGTAGTACAAAATGCGTGGCCTTCGCACCTTTTACATAGAGATCCAGCAATAAGTTTTTGTAAGAAACTTGCGGTGGTTAGAAAAGCGCTAACTGCTTGGGCAACCTCTCGGTTCTCTAATTTTCTAAGTTTCCTTAAGAGATCCAAATGGATTATCAGGCTCCTGGACCGCATTGAAGAAAGGAGGCAACTCAGTACTCGAGAATTTAAATTAAGGATTGACCTTAGAACACATGTTTACAAGCTAACAATCCTCCAAGAAGCTAAATGGAAACAAAGGAGCAATATTACTTGGCTCAAAGAAGGTGACAATAACACCAAATTCTTCCATGCATCTGTTAATGCACGAAGAGTGAAGAATCTTATTTCTACCATCATGGTAGATGGCAACCCTTTGCAAGAGGAGGAACACATCCTAAATGCCTTCCTCGCACACTACAAGAGCCTGTTAGGCTCCCCTGCCCCTCAACCGCCGCCCTTCGACTTAACAGGCAAGGTGGGGCCGAGAGTTGAGCTCAATGACTTACAACTCCCTTTCTCTGAGCTTGAAATTCAACAAGTTGTACTTAACCTCTCCAATGGAAAATCCTCAGGCCCGGATGGGTTCTCGGCTGATTTTTTTAAAAAATTCTGGGAAATTATTAAACATGACTTCTTGTTGCTCCTCGATCACTTTTTTCACAACAAATGTCGTCTTGACGCCTTAAATAAAGCGCTTATCACCTTAGTCCCTAAAGGTTCTGACCCAAAGGAATTTGGTGATTTTAGGCCCATCAGTGTCTTAAACACCTCAATTAAGATTATTTCTAAAATTTTAGCCAATCGATTGGCTCCTTATTTACCAACCCTAGTTTGTCCGCTTCAGACGGCTTTTACTAAGGGTAGAACAATCATGGAATCCTTCATGATTGCAAGGGAATGTCTTTCCTTCTACCACAAAAGGAAAATTCCAGCTGTGCTTTACAAAGTAGACTTCGCTAAAGCATTTGACTCTGTCTCCTGGTGTTTTCTCACTAATTTGTTGATTGAGAGGGGGTTCCCACCTCTCTGGATCTCTTGGATACTTAACCTCCTTAAGTCGTCTTCCTCGATTATTAAAATCAACGGAAAGGAGACCGAATCTTTCACCCACAGTCGAGGGTTGAGACAAGGTGACCCTCTATCGCCTATGTTATTTATTTTAGTGGCAGATGCATTACAACGTTTCATCGCCAATGCATCTATACGCTTTTCGGGTCCGGTTATATTACCGCCAAAGACGCTTCAGTTTGCTGACGATACTGTCATAATTATGGAAGCCCACCCACGAAATCTTACAACTATTTCTCGAATTCTTAGTTTGTATGCGTCCCTCACAGGACTGACGGTCAATGAATCTAAATCGGCTTTTGTGCCAGTTGCGGTAAGACAAGATCTTATTCCGGTAATACAGGATTTACTCCGGTGCCAGGCTAAGACTTTACCAATAACTTATTTGGGCCTTCCTCTCTCTATTAGGAAGCCTAAGAAAGTGCATTTCGAACCGCTTCTCGAAGCCATACGTCGTAAGCTTCAAGGCTGGAAAGCAAGATTCCTTTCTTTAGCAGGTAGAATTACCTTGGTTAAGTCGGTTCTAACTGCTATGCCATTGCACTTCATGCAAGTAATTCGTTTACCAGAATGGCTTATCAATGAAATTGATAAAATTCGTAGAAACTTTTTGTGGCGGGGTGATAGGAAATGTCTAGGAGGCCACTGTTTAGTTAATTGGTCTAAATGTTGTTTGCCAAAACAGAATGGGGGCTTGGGCATTCTCAATCTCCGTATTCAGAATGATGCCCTCTTAGCTAAATGGATATGGTTGATATTGCAAAACCCCTTATCAGTACATTGGAACTGGTCTACTGATGGCCAGTATTCGACTGCTGTGGCTTACAAAAAAATGGTTGACACAGGAATTGCAGCTCCATGTCATACCATGCTTTGGAGAATTAAAGTACCGCCAAAGATTAGGGCCTTCATTTGGCTCTTACTGCTAAACAGGCTGCTCACTCAAAGTAACTTGATGCTACGTGGATGGCCTACTATTACTTCTTGTGTCCTATGTGATCAACAACAAGTTGAAGATCAATGTCACCTATTTCTCACTTGCCATTTCTCAACTACTATTTGGTCCATGGTAGCTCTACAATTCAATCTGCCTCCTACAAGAGTTTACCCCACCCCCATGCAGTTCTGGCTATTCAACAGGAAGCGTTTACCACCACAGAGGAGACAATTTTGGGACATACTTTGGGCGCTTACTTGCTGGACGATTTGGAAGCAACGATGCAAGGCGATTTTTAACGGCGATCAGCCGAACTCCACAAAGTTCTTTTCGAGATTGAACTCCAATTACGAAACTGGTTTTCTAGTTTGCCAGTATCTTCTGTGCTTCATTAACCATGGCTTGTGCTACTGTTTAACATATCTGCTTTGTTGTATTGGTTTTTTTTTCTGTTTCTTCTTGCTTCGGTTGTAACTTTTTAAACTTTTTATCTTAATACATTTGCCGTTGGCACCTAGCCAACCGGCCTTCGAAAACAATTAAAATAGTGAGATTGGACCTATTACGCAGATTCATTTTCTTAGGATCGGAGGTAGCCACGTTTTGCTTCTTTTTATTTTTTTATTTTTTATATAGTCCAAGGAGTAAAACACAATCGTTTGCAGGTTCAGTGATTACGAGTAATCTATTTCAAGTGAACATGAAGAATATGATGACGACGACAACGGTGATGATGAACAGCAGACACTAAATGGCGAGGTGGAAGTTCATTACCAGTTTCAAGGGCTGACTATCATAGTATCATATACTATAATCTGGTCCTAATAACTTCTATCCATCAATTTACATCTACATTTATGCATTTTAGTTGCTGTTTTAATTGAGCACATATGAAATCGATCGTGGTAACTAATGTATTTCAATATTTAAATGTTTCCTTACGGTGTTTTTATAAACTACTTTGCAATTAGCTACCCATATTGTGCTTTACATGAGCTCTCATTCGTGCCTAAATGGGAAATGACATAATATAAATCGCACCAACCATAGATCAAAGTTAACTCTCGAAGTCCTATACTCCCTGACAAGTGAAGTCGGCACTTTACCTTTCAGTCCTCAATTTTCTAAGAATTATACCAAAACAGTACTTAAATCAGAAATACTAATTTCATCCAGCCAGTGAAGTTATGTACATTCTTAGCAACCATCCAAAAAATTGATTTACACTTTAGTCTTTTCTTTCATTTTTGAATTTTTACATCAGAGAAGAAAGCAAAAGGTGTTCCATGCTTTTAGTTAATCAACCCGACGACTCTTAGATTAGATGTACATCAACTCAGGAAGTATAATAGAAACTAATTAATCAAAGCACATAGTAAAAGAATATATAAAAAAGCCAGCCTTGAAAATTCATTATGTTCAAGTTATAAACATCGAGGAGGGCAGGAGGCAATAGACATTAGCAAACTAAAGCCAAAATCAACAAAATATTATTATTTTCCCACAAATTCCCCTAAAAAATACTACAGTAAAGTTCTTACTAAAAAAAATATGGTGTAAGTCTCACTCTGACAAGGGTTGTCAATGATATGTGATATTCACCAAATGGACCCTCACTTCTATTTTATTGCCAAATGTTATATAAAAATCCTAGAAAGACGGTCTGTTAATTGAGGGTTTCAACTCAAGCATGTGCTATTAACACAAAGGAAAATAGTATATATAATCAACAGAAGAAATCTTACTATATTTATATACAAAGATAGAAATCATAACCTGTTTTTATGCTTTTTTTTTAAAAAAAAAAATCATGTTTGATAAAAAAAAGGGATTAAGTAAAATTGCCAGAACAGTTTGAAAGGAATCAGTAAGAAAGCATATATATATATTTTTTTTTCGATAAACTAGATAGCTACTATCTAGTGGAAGAAAGCATATTTTCATATGACAAACCCTAACATATACCTTATCTAGCTACATCATAATATTATAGAAATTGTAACACTAGGAAAATTTTAGAACTATATACTACCTAAACTGTGGAAAAGAAAGGCTTCAAATGACAGAACTATCCCTTTCCTTTTTTGTAAAGGGCAAGTTTTCATATACAGTGTACACTTCTAAGGATTAGGAGTTAACCAAAGGAAGCCAGAATTCTGGTCAGAGCCTAAGGGAATAACAATATTTTTTATGAAAGAATAAGCTTTCAGTTGCACATAAAAACAATATTTTAGGCATTTTAATAAATGGAAATAACAATTTGCTTGCAGATCTATACCTTTCTCAAATATGATAATATACTCTGAAAGTAGATCTACGCTACAGTGATAGAGGATATCTTTTTCTTCAGGTCCACTTTAGGCTTTACAAGGATGGAGAAATTATGAAATGGAAAAAGAAAAACACAGGGATTCAACTATTCCTAAAATACCCCCTCCTCCACTTGTATAATAAATACCCCCTTCAAGTTTCAAAAAAAAAAAAAAAATACCCCCTTCACTTGTACTATTACGTGGCATGCATCTTGTAACAGATTCTAGTACTTCTCAGCCCAGAAGAATAAAGTATCTCACAATTACCCTTATCTAACGTTTTTATGCAGAAATGTCCATGTTTTACCATTATTATATATATCAAAGATGGGACAATTTTGTTAGACTGGAACTGGTGAAAACCCCAACCTGTTCTTGTCATTTTACGTTTCAGTCCTTAATATTTCTTTTAAGAATTCAGACAAGGGAAATTGTTGGAGAGGATAAATTGTCAAGCCTATTAGGACCAGAAAGAAGGACCTGAGTCACTGAGGTTCCAGATCAGTACTAAGCCAAGTCTTGGCTTAGGCCCCACACTGGCTCAGGCTATGGAAACCATAGTTAGATCCTATGTTTTTTAAGGAAAAGAAATAGAATTTTAAATTTGGGAGGAGGGGTGGGGGGGCGCTCTGTTTTATTATTATCTTTTTTGTTTTTTTTTTTAGTTCATTTTTTTTGGGCTATGTTTTTAAAATTGATTGGGATAAATTACATGATCATTTAGGCTCTGTTTCATTGCGCTCTAGGTTCATATTGCTTTATGTAACACACACTATGGTTTTGGAACAATGGCGCCACCAGTAATTTAGCGAAATTCTAAGACCAATTTACATTTTGAAAAATTAATTAATATCTAAGTAAATTGTCCATTTAGGAAATTACAGTATAAAATTTAGCAATATGGTAGTTGCAAGGAATCTTTTCCCTTACTGACTCGGTCCCAATGTCCCATGATTAGATAAAAACTGGAAGCAACCAAGCCAGAGCATTCACGTATTCCCAAGTGATGGAGGCATTATATGTAGTGTTTACCAAACGGTCCGGTCCGGGTTGGTCCGGTCCAACCCGCCACGGTCCACGGGTTATGACGGTCCGGCCCTCCACGGGTCGACGGGTTATCACGGTCCATCTTAGAAATTTCGACCCAAACCCTTGCTAAACCCGTCCGGTCCTAACCCCCACGGGTAAGGACGGTCCGGTCCGGTTTTATTATTATCTTTTTTGTTTTTTTAGTTCAATTTTTTTTTGGTAAGGACGGTCCGGTCCGGTCCTAATTCGAAAAATATTTTCAATTTTTTTTTTAAATTCAACGGCAAAAATAAGAAAAAAAAAGAAAAAAAAAAACATGCGAGTCTAAAATAAAATTTAGGCCATACTCATGAAATTAGTTTGTTTGTGCGTCGGTATAAATTTATAGATTCCTTGACATTCTATGATAAAGAAGGATTATAAGATAATATAAATATAATAGAGTTACTACGTTGTCTTGAAAAATCAAGGGTAATATTCCTGAAATAAAGGAATAATAATAATTTTTTTAAGGCCGAGATCCAACCAACAGAATTTTATTACAAAATTTAAACAAAATTATAATTGCAAAATAATTGAAATAAAGAAAACAGAAGTTATGAAAGAAGATATTTAAGACACATCTATAATTAAAAACCTATACAAAATAGAATGGTCAGATCAGCCGTTAATGAACCATTGTCTTGACAAGGTGATTATCCCTACTACTTATTAAAACACCAATTAAAAGGTATATCCAATTTGGAGTCCAAAAATATGTCCAATCCTTGTTTACAAACAATATGGTTCATTGATTATTATAATCTAATTTAATCAAGAATAAAATTTAATTTCAAAATTAAAAAAGTTAAGCTCTTCGCTTAGAATGAAAAAGAGAACTGGATATTAGAATGGAAATAACATTAATGCAATTATTTTTATCCTATATAAAATTTCTTTTTTTAGTCAATCTGAATTAATGCGAAGAACAAAAAATTAGAAAAATATAAGGAGACAATGTGCAAAATTTTTTGAAAATTATTGTCATAATTTTTTATTTTTTTTTGATTCTCACATGCTATCATATTGACAAATTGGAATTTACTTATTTTCTAAAACGGCTCTCGTGTAAGAAGTTGGAATCCGATCTATCTTTGCTATCATCATCATATGCAGCACATAATTTGCGTATAATTAATCTGCTTGCGAACTAAGAATGTTATAATGGATCAATGCTGCTTATATAATGTGCATCACCATTTCGACTTTTTATTTTAACATAAATTTTTATGATTTGCTTTAAAAAATCGTCAAATTATTTAATTATTCTGAATGTTCCAACTATTAGCACTATTTTAAATTAAATATCAACACTACACTGTATATTGAAAGAAAATGATGTTTTAAGTTCGAAACAGTCATGTGGAACACTGTGTTGGAATAATCTATGTCGCTATTTGTACTTGGTAGATGGAATAGCCCGTTGTGGTGAAAGAATAACACAACGAATATTTATTTACAATCTATCTAAATTTCACTATTTTAGTTGACAATTTTCGGTATAATATTATCACTCTTTATAAAGAAGCTAGACGGAAGCAAAACCAAGTTGTTTATCGTTTTAATTCAGTCCCTTTGCAAATTAAGTGGACGAAATCATGTATTTTTTGGGTGAAAATTATAATATGTACTTCTAGGAGAATTTACTATGCTTGACCTTTAAACTGAAATATTTAATTTCTCTCTTTCTCTCTCTCTTGTCAGAGTGTACAACGGTAATTTGATACTCGACATTCAATGTACATTCATTCCTTCTTTTTTTAAAAATAAAAAAATGGGAGGAGACGGTAGACGTTGTCGGGCTGGGATTGGCCGATTGGGTCATTGGGAGGAGAGAAGAGACGTTGGGAGGAGAGAGGGGAGTGAGAGAGGACAGGTGTCGGGCAGGGATTGGGCGGAGAGAAGAGAGAGAGAAAGGGAGAACACGTGGCGGGATGGGAGTGGCTGGCGAGTGCTGGCGCGTGGCCAGAAGGGGGAACGGGTGAGGGGGTTAGTGGGGGAAAAATGCGGGTTTTAGCGGGTTTCGCCCGGGTTTTAGGGGTTAGTGGGGGTTAGCCGCGGGTAAGCCGGGTTTAGAACGGGTTAATGGTCCGGGCCGGGTCGGTCCACGGGTAAAGACGGGACGGATTTAATGCGGATTTTGTCAAGAAGGCTGGCCTAAACCCTTAGTAAACTCGGTCCGGTCCACGGTACGGGTTTATCGCGGGTCGGGTCTGACCCGTCGGGTTTTTGGTAAACACTAATTATATGTGAGGATTGCAGGGAATTGCTCAGGACACGCCCGATTGCTCATTCACTCCCAATGAAATGACCAAAATATCTCTCTCCAGTGGTAAAGTCTCCGAAAAACAGTATGCGAGTGGAGGACATGTTAGTCATTTTCGAAAAAAATGGGAGTGAATGAGCAACAGAGGCGTGTCCTGAGCATTCCCAGGATTGCAACAGTTAATCAAATAAAAAAAAATAAGATAGTTCCTCTAATCAGATAACTAGCATCCATAAAAGAAAGAAACAATAGAAAATCAAACAGATTAAACGATTTACCTTTTTAATACTGCCATTAAGAAAACCAAAAAACAGGACCAATCTTCACAGCCAACACATTTTGGCATCTGGATGCACATGATAGATTATTTCAACTTCCTTAGATATTCATCACTTGCAGAACCACACGCTGCTCTCCTCTCAACTTGCTGAAATCCTGGATTCATCTGCTTTTTTGAGAAACTCTGTTTCCTCAAACGAAGATGGAACAATGAGTTGGAACTGGTCTACATATGGCCAATACTCGACTGCTGTCGCATATAAAAAAATGGTTGATACAGGAGTTATCGCTCCTTACCATAAAATGTTATGGAAAATCAGATCACCGGCAAAAGTCAGGACCTTTATTTGGCTTCTGCTACTTGACAGGTTGTTAACCCAAAGGAACTTAACGGTACGAGGTTGGCCTGCCGTGCCATCTTGCGTTCTATGCAACCAGCAACAAATTGAAGACTGCTGTCACCTTTTTCTCACCTGCTCACTTCTTGTATCTGGTCCTTAATCGACCTACAATTCAACCTGGCCCTTACTATTGACCTAGTTACTCCCCAACAGTTCTGGCAACGTAACAGGAAGCGGTTACCACCAGACAAGAGGCAACTCTGGGACTCTATTTGGGCTGCAACATGTTGGACGGTCTGGAAACACCGTTGCAAAGTAATATTCAATGGCGATCAAACTTCGCAACACAAAATACTTTTCGATGTCGAACTGCAAATTCGAAACTGGCGTGCTATGTGACTGGTCACAGCTGCGTGCTGATAATTTTGTCGAGGATTTGCTTTCTTCCACTCCTTTCTATTTGATTGGATTGTGCTTTGTTTATTTTCCTTACTGGTTTTGCTCTAGTCGCTAGAAATTGTAACTGAACTGATTTTTTCTTTTTAATACAATTGTCGTTGGTAGCTAGCCAACAGGCCTTCGATAGATAATTTCAACTTAAATACAAGCTAAACATTACAACAACACAATATTCAGACCTCAATGATATCAACATGATGCTTTGGCATTTGGATATGCATTAATGTCTGATACACGGTTTCATCTCAAATACTTCTAAACAACAACAATACTCAAAAGCCCAGAAAATTTCCTCTTTGATACACAAAACAATTTTACAGTAACAGAATACAAATTAAAACTCCGCGCACATTTCATATGCGACCCCACAAGTGCATATGAAGCTAAAGTTCATTCAATTCAATATATTTAATATAGTAGAAAATTATAAAGTATTCCGTGATTAGATTCGTCTCCATGTGAGAATATTTACAATGACCAAACAGGGTCCTCTATCCAAGTAAGTATGTCTAAAAAATATATTATAATGATCAAATAACACATCACAAATGGAAACATGCTCAACCATTGTAATTGATGACTATAAACTAAACATAACAGATCCAGCGCAACATAGGACCATAAAGACCAACACTCAGAAGTAATATGAATTCAGAGTACTCATTGTAAGTAATAACTATAAGCATCTAATGTAGCACAAATTAAAGCATAAACACCAACACTCAAGAAAAAGCTTATCCTGATAACAAGCACTTCAAGTGACACAAAACGTACTATTAATTACACATTCAGTGCACAAGGTCAAGGTCAGTCAGATCAGACGACAATATCACCTTACTGTACCTAAATTCATGGGAAGGACTAAACCGGTGTGGAGTATCATGGAGAGCAGCATCCAAGCCCTCTCCGAGATGTCTGATTAGAGTATCAAAGGCAGGGAGTTCGAAGTGAGGTCCGGTAAACGGTTCAGTAGGAAGACCTCTCTACAATCAATCACTGTGATCAAAAGCCAGCCACTGTGGGTGGCCTGACAAGTCTTACCGATTATATATCTGGGAGGTGCAGCTTGTGCTCGGTTTCTTCCCAAAAGTTGTAGAAGTGGTGGATCCCGTCGGCCTGAAAATACTTTCTATCGTACCATACCGTACCCATTGACAGCCCTACTTTCTTGACATGATGGATTAGACTGAGGGATTTTGTTTTTGTAATCGGAGGTTTAACCGTTTAAAAGTTAAAACAATAGTTTTTTTATCCATAAAGCCCTCATAAAAGTTTTATTTATGTCCGAGTCACTTTTGAATAACTCGCGAGTGCATCTCAACAACCCGCCGCGTATTGCTACGCAAGGCGAAACAAACATCACATACACTACCAATAATCACATAATTAAAATGCCACGTACAAGACTTTATCTATTCAATTATAATAGCATTCAACAAACGACAAAGACTAACATAGTAAGTTTAACACATGACTCCCATGCTAGTTCAATGTATCAACATAATAAAATGAAACAAAACAAATTGTGGTATTTATTTGACCCGCTTGTTCAACTCACTATTCTTGTGGAAGCTCTGTAACATCATCCTTAGTACCTGGAACTCACATAAAAAGTGAAACAGATGAGAGATAAGACCGTCCCTCAGTGCGGTATTCAGTTTCAGCTCGAATATTGTAAAATCCTCCTCGTGGAATTCTTCAAATACCAACATGAAAGCGTAAATTATACTAATGCAACTATTTTACCATGCAAGTAATAATGCAATGCATTTATTCAATTATCACTTATCTCAATATTACTTTCCACTTCCACTTTATCACTTTTTCGAATTCACTTATCACAACCACTTATAAATAGATAACACGTCCACATACCAAGCCACATAGGTCAGCCTCACATCTCTTAACCCCTTTCTCGTTGCAATCGGGCCACATAGGGGGGTAGCGTGCTAGTACTAGAACACTCCATAGGTCTGCCTTACTTGATAATACGATTACTATTTCACACTTAAAGATCATTCATATGCACAATTCATTATATTCTAATGGCATGCATCAAGTCAATTTAAATGAATAATTGGAAATTTTATCATTCATGTTTCAATTCTCTTGAGAGAATATGAACCAAAGTCAAATTAAGGTGTCTGATGCAACATGTCGTTTCAACAATTGAATATAAATGGAAAATGCACAATAGAATAGGAAATAGATTTAACAAGATCGAGGACCCGCACTTGACAAGAAGACGAACTCACTAACGATCGTCCAAACTAACTCTCGAGCCGCTACGATACCCAAATGTCTGATTCTTTACCCTAGTGTCATTAATTAAATATTATCTAAATTAGTATTGTTTAATCCTCCAACCTATGTCACCTATTTCAAATCCCAGACTCAAATAATAAAGACCAGATTAAACCTCATCCAAAATTCTCAAATTAAATATAAAAATTCAGATATACAATTAATAATAATTTGAATATGAAATTAGTTTGACAATAGACTTACGTAATTGAAAATATATTAAGAATCTTAAGAGGTGTGCCTAATCAAATTTAGCTTTGTAACAAACGAATAAAGGATTTGCATAAGAAAATTATTCTAATTAATAGTACCGTACCATTCATGACTAAAATAAAGTGCTAAAATAATATATATTCTAGGTAAAGTACTAAATTAGGATCAGAAAGAGAATCGAAAATTCCATAAGAAATTTAAATGCACCGTTCCTGGTTTGACTTAAAATAATGGCAAAATTAGATATAACCCCCTCAAAACCTCTTCAATTAGAAATAACCCCCTCAAATCTTTAATATTAGATATAACCCCCTCTAATCATGTCACTTTGGGATATAAGTCCTTTTTGTTATTTTAATCAATGCTTTTAATTGAAAAAATTGAAATATTTAATTTATGACTGAAATAGCCTTGTTGTCTCTTCATCTCCCCCTCCTCGAGCTTGTCCAGCCATTTGAATTTAAAATATCATAACAAATTTTACTAATGTTTTAATCTAAAATATATATTTCCATTTTAGTACCAGTAATGACTCATTCAAAACCTCAAATTAATGAGTATGCATGCATCATCCTAATATGTTGAGTTCAACCAAACATCAAATTAATGAGTATGCATCATCCTAATATGCTGAGTTTGGTTGAACGGCTCAAATACGAGTAAGTTTGAATCTCAGTTAGAAAATACTCGTAATGATAAAAAAAATTGATTTATCTATATTAGTCACCAATAAAGTGGATCCGAAAGATGATTGTAAATGAACCTATTAGTACCCAAATAGCATGAGCTTTAGTCCTTCAGCCCGTTTCTTTTAATTGATTTATCTATATGGTTAAGCAATTTATTAAATTTAACTTCACCATTGAAAAATATTAAGAAGAAGAAACTTCACTAGTTGCTCAGTTAGCGACCAACAAAAATAAAAATTTTATCAAACTTTGTAGTTTTATCAAACTAATAGGCATGCGGCAAAAATGTTTGCATTGCGGTTAAAATGTTAAAGTATATATCAATGGGTTAAAGAATAAGTATTGGCATCAGATATGCATACCAATTAATTAGTCATCGGTATCATATGGTTCTTGCGTTCATTGAACCTGTTCATTAACAAGCTGGGCTGGGGAGAAGGACGGAGAGAGAGGAAAACAACAAGGGTATTACAGTCATAAATTTTATAAATAATCCTTTCAATTAAAAATATTGTTTAAAATAATAAAAAGGACTTATATCCCAAAGTGGCATGATTAGAGGGGGTTATATCCAATATTTAAGATTCGAGGGGGTTATTTCTAATTGAAGAAGTTTTGAGGGGTTTATATCTAATTTTCCCTAAAATAATATATTCAACATGCCCTAAAGAAAAGTAGTGCCTAATATAATTATATGCTGTAATACTTCCAAATTAGATGAAACACCTAGTACATAATAAAAGTAAGTACTAAACAAAGATAGGTTTTTACGGTTATAATTCGAATATATATATAGAAAACGAAATGGAAATTAAATCAATTATTGCTTCTCATTGTAATAAAAGATCGACCAAAGATTTTTGTCAAAGATAAATAAATATATATTGTCAAGAGAGAAATGAAGATATGGTGACAATTATGATCGACAAAACTTTGGTGTAACACTCAAATTAGAAAATATATATAGATTCTCATCGTTTGGGATGAGTGGAATAGGCCAATTCCTAGGAATAGCCAATTCCATTTCTAAATTTTTCATCCAAACAGTTTTGGAATAGCCAATTTCATTCCTAACATAATTTTCAATAACACTCTTCCCAACAACACTTTTCTCTCTACTTTTTCACACTTCCCAACGCTATTCCTAAACTCAACATCCAAACAACATTTCTAATTCCCGGAATAACCAATTCCTCCAATTCCTGTGAATAGTATTTTTCTCTAAATTTATGTTATTCCTACCATATTCCTAACCATCC
Source organism: Rhynchospora tenuis (assembly GCA_027725995.1). Lineage (NCBI taxonomy): Eukaryota > Viridiplantae > Streptophyta > Magnoliopsida > Poales > Cyperaceae > Rhynchospora > Rhynchospora tenuis. Next base: position 85,698,771 of record CM050889.1, read on the forward strand.
CAAACGAATAGGATTAGAAAGAAAGAGTAATGGAGTTTACCACTCAACAAAGAGCAAAATCTGGGTGCCAACTTCAGTTCGAACTCCAAAATGAAGGAAGTAGTATAATTAATAAAGAGGGGAACGGGAAATAATATACAGAACTTCGAATCAGAAAAATGAAATTGGAACGGAGGATATATATATATATATATATAGGGGTATGCTATGGTGCATCGCGATGTATTTAGGCTTTTGTACATCGCGATCATTATCCGTCAATCGTTTTACAAATTGACTAATCTAATTAAACCAATCAAATCTAAATATTGAAATCTCATAATAAACCAAATTTTATATTTTTTGAAATTTTTTTACTATTTTCTAAAACTTTCCTTTTTTGGGTACAAACTAATAATAAGAAAATTCCAAAAATGGCAGGTTTTAAAAAATTCGAAAAAAATAGTAAAAAAATTTCAAAAAATATAAACTTTGGTTTACTATTAGATTTCAATATATAGATTGTATTTGTTTAATTAGATTTGTCAATATATATATATATATATATATGTATTACATATATTGAAACACCTCTTGGACAATTGCCGACCTAATTACAAAATCGAAATAACTACCTCTGTTGAAATAATTAGCGCTTCTTAATAACCGACCTTAAATAACTGCCAATAAAATTGTGTATGAAAATAACTGTATAACTAGGAGAGAGAATTGTGTATGAAAATAACTGTATAACTAGGGTGGGGGGGTTCTTGGTTGCATATAGATTAACAACACTCAGAACTAATGTAAAATTTTAGAGACTTCGTCATAAGTAATAATTATTAATATCTAATGTAGCACATATTAAAGCATAAAACACCAACATTCAATTAAGAACAAGCTTAAATTCTGATAACAAGCAGCACCTCAAGAGACAAAATGTACTATTACATTGCACATTTCTTCATTACTAAAAACTACCTCAACTAGAAACCAAAAAGATTTGAATTTTGTACCTAAAAAGCATGTTGTGGCAATGTGGCATGATTATAATTCAGATCTAACTAATTTAAACTATTGTGTTATACAAAAATAAATATGCATTTAAGTTATTCTTGATTCATTCGACGTCAATTAATTACAATAATCTATATTTAAGTTTTTTATTTGGTCTAGAATATAATTTAGAACTTACTTATTTAAAATAATTCATTACGCATAAACAAATATGCATATAATGTGCAGATGAAGCTAATTTTTTGGAGCTTCAGTTCACCATTTAAAGCGATTCACAGTTCATTAGATTTCATTTGAGTACAATGATCTATAGTTGAGTTCTTTATATGGTCTAGATTATATTTCAGGTCTTACTTTTTCAAAATAGTATGTTATCCCCAAAGAAATAAAAAATAAAAAAAATATAAATAAAGATGTGTGGGTGTCGGGATCATTTAGTTAAATGTGGTTTGATACTTCAAGTATTGTGAAATTTCAATTTTTCCAATTTCTGTAACGTGATATTTTTGTAACTATTTGTGTGTCGGATATTATTGCTCATAAAACTGACCCACTTCATCGACATTCAGTAATTTGGCAAGGATTGTTTTGTTTCTCATTTTTGTGACCCTTTCTATTTTCATTTTCATCCTGTTTCTGTCTCTCTTTTGTGTTGAACAATCTATTCATAATCAACCATTATTAAATAATAACATTTTAAATTTATAGAAATATGTCAAATTTCGAGCGAAGCTCGATTGATTAGCCCCTAGTATATATAAGTTATTGCGTTAAAATGATTTAGAATGAATACATAATCGCTTGATATGCTCAAATGATCTCAGAATATGCATTTTGCACATTATATGTGTCATTACTATGTATAATCCAATATTTTTCAATATGTAAGATATGAATAATATTCTAGACCATATGGAGAGCCTAAAAATATATTATTGCGATAAAATGACTTACAAAGAATGTAAAATCTCTTGAAATGCTCAAATGAGCTCAGAATATGCATTATTTGCACATTATATGCATAATTACTATGCTTAATCCAAAATTTTTTAACAATTAAGACATTAATCATATTCTAGACCGCATAGAGGGTTTAAATATAGATTATTGTGATCAAATGACTTAGAATAAATGCAGAATCGCTTGAAATGCTCAAGTGAGCACAGAATGTGCATTATTTGCAAATTATATGCGTAATTACTGTGGATAATCCAATAGTTTTTAACATGTAAAACTTGAATCATATTGTAGATCGTATAGAGAACTTATATATAGAATGATCAAATGATTTAGATTAAATGAAAAATCGCTTGAGATGCTCAAATGAGCTCAGAATGTGCATTATTTGCACATTATATGCGTAATTACTATGTATAATCTATTATTTTTCAATTAGACCTGAATCATATTCTAGACCTTGTAAAGAGCTTAAATATATATTATTGTGATCAAATCACTTAGAGTGAATACAAAATCGCTTGAAATGATCATATAAGCTCAGAATATGCATTTTTTTGCATATTATATGCATAATTACGATGAATAATCTAATATTTTTGAATAAGTTAGATGTGAATCATATTTAAGAACGTATGAAGAGCTTAATAATAGATTATTATTATGATAAAATGACTTAGAATAAATGTACAATCGCTTGAATTGCTCAAATGAGCTCAGAATATGATTTTTTTGTAAATTATATGCTTAATTACTGTGTTTAATCCAATATTCCTTTAATATGTAAGATCAGAATCATATTTCTATAAGTAAGATATGAATCATATTCTAGACCGTATAGAGAATTCAAATATAGAAGATTATGATCAAATAACTTATAATGAATGCAGAATCGCTTGAAATACTTAAATGATGCTCATAATATTCATTATTTGCACATTATATGCATAATAACTATGTATAATCCAATAGAATCGCTTAAAATGCTCAAATGAGCTCAGAATATGCATTATTTTCACATTATATGGTAATTACTATGTATAATCTAATAATTTTGAATAAGTAAGATCTGGATTATATTCTGGACTATATATACAGCTTAAACATTGATTATTGCGATTAAAATTTTTTAAACGAGTCTAGAATCGCTTGAAATTTTCAAATGACACACATAATAGGCTTTAGTTGCAATTTCTATGAGTATTTTCAGTGTATAATGCAACATTTTGAATAATGAATACATAAATTATATTCTATACTATATAAAGACCTTAAATATAGATTATTGTGATTAATGACTTCAAATTAATGTAGAATTGCTTGAAATGCTCAAATGGTGCTTAGAATATGTTTTATTGGCAATTTATATGCATATTTACATTGTATAATGAAACATTTTTAATAAGTAAGATATGAATTATATTATAGACTATATAAATAGGTTAAATATTTGGACATTATGTGAGTAATTACTTTATATAATCCAATAGTTTTTAATAAGTAAGATATTAATCATATTCTAGATGGTTTTTAGAGAGCATAAATATAGATAATTGTAATCAAATGACTTAGGATGAATGAAGAATTTCTTGAAATGCTGAAATGAAACTCAGAATATCCATTATTTGCACATTATATGCGTAATTACTATATACAACCCAATATTTTTTTAGTAAGTAAGGTCTGAATCATATTCTAGACTATATTAAGAGCTCAAATATAGATTATTATAATTACTATGAATTTAGAATTGTTTGAAATGATCAAATGAGCTCGGAATAATGAACTTATTTATTCAAAAAGATTGGATTACACATGCCGAATTACACACATAATGTGTAAATAATGAACATTCTGATCAGAATTTGATAATTTCAAATGATTGTGCATTCATTTTAAGTCATAATAATTTATATATAAGCTCATTATATTTTGGAGAAGAAGATTATGATCTTACTTATTCAAAATGATTGGATTATACATGGTAATTAAGCAAATAATGTGCAAATAATGAACATTCTGACCAGAATTTGAACATTTCAAGCAATTGTGCATTCATTTTAAGTCATTTGATCACAATGATCTATATATTTAAGCTCTTTATGTAGTATTCTGTCCAATACGTCGTCTAGCGGGTCGCTACCGTTGGGACATTGAATCTGGACAGAACAGTCTGATCATCGCACCCTTTGTTCAGATCCACTGTATGCGCCCTCTGAGTGTTTAGAACCCCTATATAAGCCTCTGTTATGATGGAGTACAGTAAGGCTTTGGCATTCTTTCAGTTCCTCTATTGATTAGAGAGCAAGAGAAAGAGAATATAAGGAGAGAGAGGGAAACAAGTCAGGACCGTCATTCCCCGAGTACACCATCGAGTCACGGGAAGTCTGAACGGTTCTGTAGTGCCTTCTCGCTAAGGAGTCTTTGCAGATTGCAGGAGACAAGAAGGAGACACGCATGGCTTGCTGATTTCAAGTTCATCAACTCAACGCTCGATTCGATCAGCGATGGCTAGAGGTAATCTAAGATTCTGGTTATTTCCGCATTCTAGAATCATTAAAGCACTTACAGTTGGTATCAGAGCCTGCTACGCCTCTGCTTGCCTTGATTGAAGTCGAATTTTGTATAAAAATTCGAGATGTAAGTGTTGAGTGGATTGAGTTTGTCTGGCAGAATTGATAGTCTGATTTTGTGGAGCGATATCTCAAGATCCGCTTATCCGATTTGCGTGAGGTTTTCGGAGATGGAAAGGTCTCTGAGTCTACTTTCCAACGAGACCAACATCTTGAAAATCCAGTGGGTATACAGTGAGATAATCAAGTCGCAACCAGCAGTGGTCAGACAGTCGGGGTTCTGAATTTTCTGACCTTTCAGTATTACGGGCCAGATTTCTCTCAATTGGCAATTCGGTTTTGCATGAAATTTTACTGAGATGTAGATATTTCAGATATCTTTCCATAGAGTATAAATTTGCAAAATTCCGATAACGTATGAGAGAGATATGTTGTCTACAAAATAGGTCAGACTGACAGTTTGTCGGATTTCGTCTGGGATAGTCTGTCTTTCGAGGGCTATATCTTTTGATCTGTAAATTTGTTTTTGATGAAACTTGTGTCATTTGAAAGATCTTTGAATCTAGTTTCTATAATGACCAAGAACACAGAAAACAAATAAGTATAGAGAAAATTATTGTCAGTTTACCAGAAAGTGTTCAGGCTGTCAGAAAGTTTCTGGATGAACTTTGGACGCACCCTTTCGTGTGGGGCGACCCATTTAGAGTTGGAACGACCCGTTCCAACAGAGTTTGGTCCAGAAATGAATTTTAAGATGAAAATTAAGGTATAATCAGACATATTATGGTTCTCTATTATTAGTTAGGCGTTGTAGATTACTTAATTATTATGGAAATCTATAGGATAGTCACAATTTGTCAAAATACTGAATTTGTATAAAGATGGTTGGCATTTTTTGTTGGAGATTGGTTAGTCAATATTGATATGCTTGAATATACTATAGTAGTAAAGTTTGATGCAGTCCACAGACCATCATACTATCGGGTACTCTATTAGTATTAGCACTACAAGTATTGTATTGATTAAACAAACTTGAATAACAATAGATGTGGTATACTAATACGCAAATTGTATTTGTAAAAGATACGACAAGTAATTATGCATATGGTAATTATTCAAATATAGATAATTATAATAAGATAATCTATATTCTGGTTAAGTCTTTGAATGCAGACATTTTAAACGGACCGCTTGAGTCTTTAACGGGCCGCTAAGTAATATGTTTGCATTAAGATTTGTTTCGTTTAGATCATTCGGTTAGTGTTTAAACGTATCTGTCGGTAACAGTGAAGGAAATAGACAATTATCTATTGAAATGAATGGTTACATATGGATTCATTTGTTGAAACCCATAGTATGTTCATGATGGATTGTTGTGTGTCTAGGCGAACCGCTTAAAGGTTTAATGGGCCGCTGAAGTATCAAGCGAACCACTTGTGGTTTTAGCGGACCTCTACAACTGGTGATAGATAACAAAGTTATATGTCTTGTGATTAATATATGATAATTGATTGAAGTGTAGCCACAGCAGCTTCAATTATATTAAGGTATATATATTATATAGTGTATCTATAAATCACATTAGGAAGAAATGACATAGCTTGTGTCTAGTGATGAATATATATATTAATATATTAAGGAGTAGCCACAGCATCCTTAGTTGGATTAAAGTTATGTATATATAAAGTTTATAAAATCACATTTGGATTAAACAAACACAAAATTGTGATAGATTAAGTTGACGAAGTTAGTATCGTCCCACAGGACTATTGACTTAGTTAACTTAATATATTAGGATATAATGGTTAATTATGAATACTTAATTTGCCCACAGGGATTAATGATAGGAATATAATTAACTAGTTATATCATATGGAGAATCAAAACATAGTATTTAGTCCATAGGAAATACTGTGTAGGAAATTGATTCATAAAGTTGTAATGTTTAATTACATAAAGAGTTATAGCATGATATTTAGCCCACAGGTAGTATTATGTAGGAATTAACTCATAAGGATACATCACTTAGTTTACATTGGTAAATTAAGTATAAAGTTAAATCTCAATATAAAGTATAAGCACGTAACAGTTTTACTTTCATAAGGATAGCGGATTCCCCATTAGAAATGATAAGTATTAGTGTTTCTGAGTTAAGGATAATAGTTATAAGTTCTAGAAGTATATTGTTCCTACATTAAAGTTGTAAGAATATTAAATTTATCAACCAGTAGGATCCACTTTTGAGGTTGAACTTATGAACATAAGTTATAATGAACAGTGGGAGCAGTTTAACTGCTTATGTTTCATGTTTATAAAGAATAAGTTCTTTCAATGTATAGTGATTTGGTTGATATGCATATATTAATGTAAAGTTCTTACATAAGACATTAGATGAGTAGTTGGCCTCTTAGGTTAAGGCAAATGTTATAATACTCATCATAAAGTTTATTTTTTAGGCTTATTACCATTATAGGTGTGTGAGAGCATATAATGAAAATGAGAAATATAGTTGTTCAACTAAAGGGTCTATATAGTATTTCTAAGTCATTAATTACTTGTATATTTCATTTTTGAACACTTGTCCAGATTAATATGGTCTTGATAAGATTTCCTATAAGGTTGTAACACATATAGGGATAAATGATCAATCAGGTGTTTTGATCATGTGTGTTAAAAGGAGAATAGGCATATTATGGATAAAGTTCATAGTGTTCATATGGTTGAGATATGATTAACAAGTATGAAAAATGACTAGCATGCATCAAGCGCAAAGCATGCATTTATCTCTAACTGATGATTACTCACAATATATATGTATCTCTACATACCTTTTAAGGTTTTCAAGGTGGAAATATATAAACAATGCGGTAAGCAAATAAAGATTGTGAAGTAAGATAAAGGTAAAGAGATTAGAAATATTACTAGGATATGAATCTAGAAATATTAAATTCTAGAGAATGTTCATATTAGTGGGAGTTGTCACTTCAAGATCATACGGTAATTCCCTCTAATATATAATTGGATGTTATTCATAAGGATCGCTGAATATTGATAATTCAATTATTGACATTCATTAACCGGCATATAGAATAAGAATAGATCAAGTTGAACTTTATAATTCAACATTAAGGCGATCTAATAAAGGATAAAGTCGGTTATTTCTAGTAGTAATATGTAGTTTGTCTACGAGACTATTATAAAGACATTAGCGTTGAACATTATCCTGTTACATTTTCAAGATAATAAATTGCAGTGAGTCCATATTATGGTATAATGCCAAGTAAGATCAGTTAGAATCAATGGTGTGTAATGAAGTTGGAATTTGATCAAGTCACTTATGGTTTAAACCTATTGGTTGTAAAGAATTTGTTAAAACCAAAGGGATTCATAAGTTGACATAAAGTAATACAAATTAGACTTGTCACCAAAAGATTCATTTAAGAGAAGTAGTGAATCACATGAAAGTTTTCTCTCATGTATTAAAGAAATATTCACTCTGTGTGGTTATGGCATTAGTAACTCATTCTGTTTTCGAGTTACATCAGATGGATATAAAATGTTGCAATTCTTAATGGTAATCTAAATAAGGAGGTTATTTAAATAACCATCAAGTTTATTCTTTGGATGTAATAAGTATTTAGTTAACAAGTTAAAGTGTTCTATGTGACTAAAACAAGTATTTCACTAATGATATTAATAGTTTCATTTATTTTTTCATACGTTTTGAAGAAATATAAGATGAACTATTGCATATATCAGGAGATTAGTGGGAGTTAATTTTGTTTACTTGTTTTATATATAGATAATGTTCTACTTGTGACTAATGATAAAAGATAGTCATATGAAGTGAATAATTTCTTTCTAAAATATTGATATGAAGGATTTGGGGTGAAGTCTTGTTTATGACAGGCATAAAGGCCCATGTAGATAGGAATCAAGATATTCTTGATCTATCTTAACAAGCATATATCAATAAGATATTAGAAAGATTCTGGAAGGAATGATATTCACCACGTTCAGTACCTATTAATATAGGTGATAGATTCAGTTTGAATCAATATCCTCAGTATAACTCAGAAAAGGAACAAAAAGTAAATACTTTTGAGTATTTAGGAAATTTGAAAGCATAAAGTATGATCAGGTTTGTGCACAAGAACTGACATAGCTTTTGCCATTTGAATATTTGGACTGATATCATAATAATTAGGGAATAGACCACAGTTAAATTGCTAACAAAGTAATGATATATCTTAAGGTACTTAAGATAGTGTGCTTATGTCTCAACAGACAGATAAGTTAAAGTTATTTTGGTACACAAACTGGTTGTGTCGATTCTAGTAAATCGAATTAAGGATACATGTTAACTAGTGGAATTGTGTTATAAAGAAATGTCTAACTGACATTATTCTTTAGTTCAACATAAAGTATAGTTTGTTGTGTGTTTTGAGATTACCCTCGATGGTGTTTGAAGAGTTTTATTGTGAGACTTAGAGTCATTGGTTTTATATCTAAGTCATTAAGGATTCTGTATGATAATTCTGTCGCAGTCTTTCTAGTCAAGAATAATAAAGGTAAAGGTCGAGGTATCGACATTAAGTATTTGACTTTGAAAGAGTGCAATAAGAAGAATTAAGTGGTTATTAAAGGTTTTCATACAGAATAGAAGCTGACCGATTCTTTGAATAAATACTGCAGCTAAAGGAATTCAAAGATCACGTAGCGGGGGCATATATAGGAATTGATCCTATGGTTAAAATTAATCGTACGATTGTGTATAAACTCTTCATAAAAGTATAGATGTTTTTTCTCGGTTGATTGCGCGCATATATGGAATATATATTTGATCATAAAGTTGAGAATTACATCATAAAGACTGACTTGGAATAAACGTCGGGTTCATTCATAAAGGTTGTATTCTAATCACATAAAGGGCTGAATTGATAGTTATATAGTACATTGTAATTATGGAAAGTAATATTCGCATTTATTAGTTGCTTTTAGCACTAATAACGATAATGATGACTTACTGCCTTAGTTCATGTATTATGTCTCGATCATTTGGCATAAGGAAAACAGAGGGGATTGTGCATACAAAGGATGCAAGCTCAAGTGGGAGAATGTAGTATTCTGTCCAATACGTCGTCTAGCGGGTCGCTACCGTTGGGACATTGAATCTGGACAGAACAGTCTGATCATCGCACCCTTTGTTCAGATCCACTGTATGCGCCCTCTGAGTGTTTAGAACCCCTATATAAGCCTCTGTTATGATGGAGTACAGTAAGGCTTTGGCATTCTTTCAGTTCCTCTATTGATTAGAGAGCAAGAGAAAGAGAATATAAGGAGAGAGAGGGAAACAAGTCAGGACCGTCATTCCCCGAGTACACCATCGAGTCACGGGAAGTCTGAACGGTTCTGTAGTGCCTTCTCGCTAAGGAGTCTTTGCAGATTGCAGGAGACAAGAAGGAGACACGCATGGCTTGCTGATTTCAAGTTCATCAACTCAACGCTCGATTCGATCAGCGATGGCTAGAGGTAATCTAAGATTCTGGTTATTTCCGCATTCTAGAATCATTAAAGCACTTACACTTTATATAGTGGATAATAAGTTTATGATATTACTTATTCAAAATTATTGGATTATACATGGTAATTACGCACATAGTATACAAATAATGAACATTTTGACATAATTTGAGAATTTCAAGTGATTATGCATTCATTTCAAGTCATTTCATCACAATAAATAATATTTAAGCTCTTTATATAGTGGAGAATAAGTTTATGATCTAAATTATTTAAAATGATTGGATTTATACATGCCGAATTTCGAACATAATGTGCAAATAATTAACATTCTGACCAGAATTTGAGCATTTCAAGCGATTATTCATTCATTTTAAGTCCTTTGATCACAATAATCTATATTTTATCCCTTTATATAGTGAAAAATAAGTTTATGATCTACTTATTCAAAATGATTGGATTATACATGATAATTACGCACATAATTTGCAAATAATGAACATTCTAACCAGAATTTGAGCATTTCAAACAATCGTGCATTCATTTTAAGTCATTTGATCACAATAATCTATATTTCAGCTCTTTATATAGTGGAAAAGAGTTTATGATCTTACTTATTCAAAATAATTGGATTATACACGCCGAATTACGCACATAATGTGCAAATAATGAACATTCTGATCAGAAATAGAGCATTTCAAGCAATTGTGCATTCATTTTAAGTCATTTTATCACAATAATTTATATTAAGCTTTTTATATAGTGGTGAATATGTTTATGATCTTTTTCATATTCAAAATGAATGGATTATAGATGCCGAATTACGCACATAATGTGCAAATTATGAACGTATATTCTGACCGAAATTTGAGTATTTCAAGCGATTATGCATTCATTTTAAGTCATTTTATCACAATAATCTATATTCGAGCTCTTTATAAAGTGAAGAATAAGTTTATGATCTCACTTATTCAAAATAATTGGATTATACGTGGTTATTACGCACATAAATTGCAAATAGTACACGTTCTGACAAGAATTTGAGCATTTCAAGCGATTGTGTATTCGGTTTAGCTCATTTGATCACAATAATCTATATTAGAGCTCTTTATATTGTGAAAAATAAATTTACTATCTTACTTATTCAAAATGATTGGATTATATGTTGTAATTAGGAACATAAATTGCAAATAATGCATGTTCTGACCAGAATTTGAGCATTTCAAGCGATTGTGCATTCGTTTTCGGTAATTTTATCACAATAATCTATATTTAAGCTCTTTATATAGTGGAGAATAAGTTTATTATGATCTCACTTATTCAAAATTATTGGATTATACGTGGTAATTACGCACATAAAGTGTAAATAATGCACGTTTTGACAAGAATTTGAGCATATCAAGTGACTCTGCATTTTAAGTCGTTTAATCCCAATAATAAATATTTAGTCTTTTTATGTAGTTAAGAATAAGAATATGATCTTACGTTTCAAAATGATTGAATCATACGTGGTAATTATGCACATAAATTGCAAATAATGCATGTTCTGACCAGGATTTGAGCATTTGGAACGATTTTGCATATATTTAAAGTTATTTGATCATAATAATCAATATTTAAGCTCTTTATACAGTGGAGAATAAGTTTATGATCTCACTTACTCAAAATGATCCGATTATACACAGTAATTACGCATATAATGTGCAGATTATGCAGATTCTGGGTATTTTATAGCATTTCAAGCGATTGTGCATTCATTTTAATACATTTGATCGCAATAATCTATATTTCAGCTTTTTGTATAGTCAAGAAATTGTTTATGAACTCGCTTATTCAAAATGATTGGATTCTATAATGTAATTACGCATATAATGTGCAGATTATGCAGATTATACAGCTTATGGGTATATTAGAGCATTTCGAGCAATTGTGCATTCATTTTAAGTCATTTGATCACAATAATCTATATTTAAGCTCTTGATATAGTCTATAATACGTTTATGAACTTATGTATTCAAAATTATTGGATTATGCACTGTAATTATGCATATAATGTGCAGATTATGCAGATTATGGGTATATTGGAGCATTTCGAGCTATCGTGCATTCGTTTTAAGTCATTTGATCACAATACTCCATACTTAAGCTCTTTATATAGTGCAGAATATATTTATGATCTCACTTATTAGAAGTGATTGGATTATACGTGGTAATTACGCACATAAATTGCAAATAATGCACGTTCTGACTAGAATTTGAGCATTTCAAGGGATTTTTCACTCTATTTAGATCATTTGATCACAATAATCTATATAGTGGATATAAGTTTATGATCTCAATTATTCAAAATGATTGGATTATACGTTTAAATTATGCACATGAACTGCACTACTTGCAGTTCTGACGAGAATTTGAACATTTCGAGCGATTGTGCATTTGTTTTAAGTCATTCGATCGCAGTAATCTCTATGTAAGCTCTTTATATTGTGGAGAACAAGTTTATGATCACACTTATTCAAAATGATTGGATTATATGTGGTCATTATGCACATAAAGTGCAAATAATGCACGTTCTGACCAGAATTTGAGCATATCAAGTGATTGTGCATTTGTTTTAAGTCATTTGATCACAATAATCTATATTTAAACTCAGGATATAATAGAGAATAAATTTATGATCTCACTTTTTAAAATGATTAGATTATACACTGTAATTACGTATATAATGTGCAGATTATGCAGATTCTGGGTATATTAGAGCATTTCGAGCGATTGTGCATTAATTTAAAGTCAATTGATCACAATTATCTATATTATGCTCTTCATATAGTCTAGAATATTTTTATGCACTCACTTATAAAAAATGATTGGATTATACACTGTAATTATACGTATAATGTGCAGATTATGCAGATTCTTTGTATATTAGAGCATTTCGAGTGATTGTGCATTCATTTTATGTCATTTGATCAAAATAATCTTTATTTAATCTCTTAATATAGTATAGAATATGTTTATGAGCTCACTTATTCAAAATGATGGGTTATACACTGTAATTACGCGTATAATGTGGAGAATTTGCAGATTCTGGGTATATTGGAGCATATTTGAGCGACTATGCATTCATTTCCAGTCATTTGATCGCAATTATCTACATTTAAGCTCTTCATATAGTCTAGAATATGTTTAAGAACTCATTTATTCAAAATAATAGGATTATAGGTAATTATGCACTTAAAATACACATAATGCACTTTCTTACCAGAATTTGAGTATTTAGAGCGATTGTGCATCCGTTTTAAGTCATTTGATCACAATAATCTACATTTAAGCTCTTCATATAGTGGAGAATATATTTATGATCTTAAATATTTAAAATATTTGAATTATACACAGTAGTATCGCATATAATTGGCTGATTATGCTGATTCTGGGTATATTAGAGCATTTCGACCGATTGTGCATTCATTTTAAGTCATTTGATCACTATAATCTATATTTAGGCTCTTCATATAACATATAATATGTTTATGAACTCACTTATTTAAAATGATTGCACAATACACTGTAATTAAGCATATAATGAGCAGAGTATGCAGATTCTGTGTATATTGAGCATTTCGAGCGATCGTGCAATTTATTTTATGTCATTTGATCATAATAATCTATATTTAATCTCTTAATATAGTCTAGAATATATTTATGAACTCAGTAATTCAAAATGATTGGATTATACACTGTAATTACGAATATAATATATAGATTATGCAGATTATGAGTATATTAGAGAATTTCGAGCGACTGTACCCTCATTTTATGTCATTTGATCACAATAATCTCTATTTAATCGCTTAATATAGTATATAATATTTTTGTGAACTCACTTATTCAAAATGATTGGGTTATACACTGTAATTATGCATATAATGTGGAGAATTTGCAGATTCTGGGTATATTGGAGCATATTCGAGTGACTATGCATTTATTTTAAGTCATTTGATCACAATAATCAAAGCTCTTCTTATAGGCTAGAAAATGTTTATGAACTCATTTATTCAAAATGATTGGATTATATGTGGTAATTATGCATATAATGTGTAGATTACGCTGATTATGGGTATATTAGAGCTTTTCGGGCGATTGTTCATTCATTTTTGGTCATTTGATCAAAATAATTCATATTTAAGCTCTTCATGTAGTCTAGAATATGTTTATGAACTCACTTATTAAAATTGATTGGATTATACACTGTAATTACACATATAATTTTCAGATTATGTAGATTCTGGATATATTAGAGTATTTCGAGCCATTGTGCATTCGTTTAAAGTTATTTAATCACAATAATCTATACTTAAGCTCTTCATATAGTCTAGAATATTTTTATGAACGTACTTATTCAAAATGATTGGATTATATACACTGTAATTATGCATATAATGTGTAGATTATGCATATTCTGGGAATATTAGAGCATTTCGAGCGATTGCGCATTCATTTTAAGTTATTTGATCACAATAATCTATATTTAATTTCTTAATATAGTCTAGAAAATATGTATGAATTCACTTATTCAAAGTGATTGGATAATATACTTTAATTACGCATATAATATGCAGATTATGTAGATTCTGGGTATATTAGAGTATTTCGAGCGATAGTGCATTCATTTTAAATTATTTCATCACAATAATCTATATTTAAGATCTTCATATAGTCTAGAATATTTTTATGAACTCATTCATAATGATTGTATTATACACTGTAATTACTCATATAATGTGCAGATTATGCATATTCTGGGAATATTAGAGCATTTCGAGCGATTGTGCATTCGTTTTACGTCATTTGATTATAATAATCCATATGTAAGCTCTTTATGTAGTGCAGGACGATGTTTATGATCTCACTTATTCAAAATGATTGGATTATACGTGGTAATTATGCACATAAATTTCAAATAATGCACGTTCTGACAAGAATTCGAGCATTTCAAGAGATTGTGCATTCGATTTAGGTTATTTTTTCACAATAATCTATATTTAAACTCTTTATATAGTGGAGAATATGTTTATAATCTCACTTATTCAAAATAATTGGATTATACGTGGTAATTACGTACATAATGTGCAAATAGTGTACATTGTGACCAGAATTTGAGTATTTTTTTTAGATAACTTGGTAGTGGCTACTAAGTGCAAAGGAAATAAAAATAAAAAAATAAAGGAACTCGGACTAAACTAACAATGCCTCATATACAAGTTATGTTCCGTAGCTACCCACTGAGACAAAGTCTCGACACTTCTATTCTTGCCTCTGAAAATGCGGTTGTTCCTTTCTGTCCAAATTGCCCAAAGTGTCATGAAATTAGCTTGAATATATCCCCTATTGTTGCGAGACACATTCAACGCCTTAACAATTAAAGACAGAGGGTTGTCGGAGTTAGCAGTAGTGTCTAGATGGAAAGTAGATCACAGTTTGTTCCACAAGGTATACTGTATAAGAGCAGTGGCAAAAAAGATGACCAGCAGTTTCCAAACAGGTGAGCTGGCAGAGGACACATCCCTGTTGGACTTCAATATTTTTCTTTAGAAGAGCATCCTGCGTCAGTAATCGGCTATGAAAAAGTAATAAGGAGACAATATGTAACCGTCCAAAGACGATTTGCTGCGCAGATTGTTTTGCCTGCTGAAACTAACATCTTGTAGGCTGACTTCACTGAGAAAGAGAGAGCGCATTCATTTTAAGTCACTCGATCACAATAATTTATATTTAAGCTCTTCATATAATATAAAATATACTTATAAACTCAAATATTTAAAATGATTGGATTATACACTGTAATTACAAACTAGAGGGGCATATCGAGCTTCGCTCGATGTAGATATCTATAATAAGAATATTTTTATTATGTTTCTATAGTTTAATTATGTTCATTTTTTGATATATGGTTAAGATATATTTATCTTTAGAAACATAGTTTAGAAATATATGGTTAAGATATATTTATCTTTAGAAATCTGAATATTTATATTATATTGATATTATTCATGAAATATAATATTTTTATAAATGATTTAAATAAATATATATATCGTAAAAGATCTAATATTTTTTCTATTTTTCAATTGAATGAATTTAATTTATATTTTGTAAATTGAAATTAAGAATGGTGATGAAGAGAAATAAGATGAAGAGGGACTCTAAGCAACACAAAATAGATAGAGACATGAAGAAAATGAAAATAGGAAGGGATCACAAAAGTTAGAAACAAAACAATGTATTGCCAAATTATTATCATCCTAAACCGAGTCAGTTTTATGAGCAATAACACCCAACACACGATGAGTTACAAAGTACCACATTACAGAAATCAGGAAAAGTACTATTGCACAACTATTTCACAATGCTTGGAGTGTCGGATGTTATTTAACTAAAGGATCCCGACACCCACACATCTTTATTTATAATATTGATATAATATTCAGATTAAGTAGATTCTGGTTATATTAGAGTATTTCGAGCAGCTGTGCATACATTTTAAGTCATTTGATCATAATAATCTATATTTGAGTTCTTCTTATATAGTCTATAATTTGTTTATGATTTCACTTATTCAAAATGATTGGACTATATACTGTAATTCTGCACATAATATGAAGATTATGCAGATTCTGTGTATATTAGAGTATTTCTAGCGATTGTGCATTTATTTTAAGTCATTTGATCACAATAATCTATATTTAAGCTCTTCATATAGTCTAAAATATGTTTATGAACTCACTTATTCAAAGTGATTGGATTATGCACTGTAATTACGCATTTAATGTGCAGATTATGCAGATTTTTGGTATATTAGAGCATTTCAAGCGATTGCGCATTCGGTTTAAGTTGTTTGATCACAATAATCTATATTTAAGCTCTTCATATTGTCTAGAATTTGTTTATGAATTTACTTATTAAAAATGATTGGATTATACATTGTAATTATGCATATAATGTGCAGATTATGCAAATTCTGTGTATATTACAGCATTTCAAGCGATTGTGCATTAATTTTAAGTCATTTGATTTTAATAATCTATATTTAAGCTTTTCATATAGTCTATAATAGATTTATGAACTCACTTTTTTCAAAATAATTTGATTATACGCTTTAACTCTGCATATAATGTGCAGATTATGCAGATTTATGGTATATCAGAGAATTTCGAATGATAGTGCGTTCATCTAGAGCTGTGTGCATTATATGAACAGAAAGCAATCGACCGGAATAATTCAATACGACAATATGAACACGATACGAAGGCAAACCCATGGGCCATGGAAATACCCCTTAAGAGAAATAGAAATTATGCCACTTCATTTTATCGCATTAAACTAAAAAGACTATATACTATGTACCTCATCTTTTTTCCAGTAGATTTTTGTATCAGAAATGGCTCATTTTGATTTCATCCAGTTGAAAATCAAAATAAGGGAAATGTATCAGAAAGGGCTCATTTTCATTTCATCCCATTGAAACATTTCAGGTCTTTGCACCACCAAACAATGCACTGTGCAAGAGGTAGTACTGTCACATGGAGGGGTTTTGAACTTTAGAAGACATTTAAATGGTGTCCTCATTCAAGATTGGTTAGAACTTTTGGATATAATTCTTAATACTCGTTTGAAAGATGAGGAGGACCAAGTGCATTGGAGATGGGAGACAAATGGAGAATACACTTCACATTCTTTGTACAGGTTTTTTTTTTTTGAAGAAAAATAGAGGTCAAGCCCCTATCTTAATATATTAATGATAAAGAAGTTTACAAAATTAGCAAGAAGCTAATTTAAGAATACAGGTTTTTAAATTTTGATCGTATTCGCACAGACAAAGCTCAGGTCTGGTGGTCTTGAAGATTACCTTTAAAAATACAAATATTCATGTGGATGGTCATGCACAATATAACTTCTAACTAAACAAAATTTGTGCAAAAGAGGTTGGCTTGGTGACATCTCCTGTTGCTGTGGTTGTAATGCTGAAGAGACTAACTCCCAAATTTTCCTCTTTTTGTCCCTTTACAAGAACAACTTGGTTTTGGTTGGGTCAATGCCAAGATATTTTTTCCAATTGGAATTCCTTAGATGATATATTGAATTTTGCTTCCACACTTCATTCAGGTAAAAGAGAAGCTTTCTTGATTTGTTTCAGCGCTCTATGCTGGAGCATCTGGAACATGCACAATAGCATGATTTTTCAAGCCAAAAAAAAGTAAGACTACTAAAAATTTATTATTAATGATTCATTCGTTGGTGATGTATTGGGCAGGGCTAACTGACGAGCTGACTAAAGGATATCTACGTCTTTGGCTTCCTTCCGATTGGGCAGAAATCCCTATTCAGATGCGGTCAGCAGATACTCTAGGAATTGATACTTGGATAGGATGGACCAGGGAGCAATTATATTTTTCTCTAGAGTGATGAAGATTTCAAGGAAAACGTTGGATGGCTGTGGCATTTTCTAACTTCTGTTACCCCATGTTATTTCTATATAGTGTTGTCTACATATGTGTTCAAGAACTAGTTATGTTGTGTTACGTTTCAGTTGTCTGTTCATTGCATGAGTAGTGTTTGTCTGGTTTCACAGGGTTTAACTGATAGTTAGTTCAGTCTTTATGGGGGTGTAGGTTTTTATTTACGTTTCTGGACTTTGTATCGTTCTTGTTTATATTCAATAGAAATGGGCACAATGGCCTTTTTTCAAAAAAAAAAAAAAAATAATAATAATAAATTAGAAGAGCTTATACGTGATAGAGCAAAATCTTTCTCAAGAATAAACTAAAAAGAACATCAAAATGACAAGGCCATAGTAAATGATAATTAATAAATATCACTGCATTGTTCACTTCGTTAATTGGAAATAGTTCTGTAGTCAGCAAAGAGAGAATTTGCAAGACTCCCAAGTTTTCTGCAAATCACTTCGTCATTTTCAATTCGGCACCAAAATTGCCAATTCAAAATATCAGATATATAAAAAATTCTGCCAATATATATACCAACTAGTTTGTACACATCGTTCTTTTTCTACCAACTAGTTTGAACACACCGACAGTACAATGGATTGGGATAAATTACATCATCACTTAAGGCTCTGTTTCATTGCGCACTAGCTTCATATTGATTTATGTACACACACACTCTGGTTTTGAAACAATGGATCGACGAGTATTAGTGAAATTCTAAGACCATTTTACTTTTTGAAAAATTAATTAATATCAAGAAAATTATCTATATAGAAAAAAAAATACAGGAATAAAATTTAGCAATATGGTAGTAGCATGGACTGTTTTTCTTTACCGACTCAGTCCCACTCCCAGTGTCCCTTGATTAAATAAAAACTGGAAACAACCAAGCCAGTGCATCACATATTCCCAAGTCCAAGTGATGGAGGCATTATATGTGAGGATTGCCACAATTAATCAAACTTTAAGAAAATAAGATAGCTCCTCTAATCAGATAACGAGCATCCATAAAAAAATAAATAACAGGAAATCAAACAGATTAAATGATTCACCCTTTTAATATCGACAACAAGAATACCAGAAAACAGGACCAATCATCACAGCCAGCACATTTTGGCATCTGGATGTACATGATAGATAATTTCAACTTACATACAAGTTAAACAACACAACAACGCAGTATTCAAACCTCAATATATCAACACAATGCTTTGGCATTTGGATGTGCATTAATGGCTGATACATAGTTTCATCTCAAATACTTCTAAACAACAACAATACTAGTCCACAAACAATATTTACAATAACAGATTCCAAATAAAAAATCCACATTTAATTTGCGACAATGCTAGTGCATAAGCAGCTAAAGCTAATTCAATTCGATATATAACAGAAAACTATAAAGTATTCCGTTAATTAGATTGTATCCATGCCAGAATATTTACAATGACCAAACTGGGTCCTCTATCCAAGTAAATAAATCTAAAAGATATATTCTAATGATCAAATAATACATCACAAATAGAAATATGCTCAACCATTGTAATTAATAACTATTAACTAAACATGTCAGATCCAGCACAACATAGGACCGTAAAAACCAACACTCAGAAGTAATAACTATAAACATCTAATGTAGCACAAATTTAAACCATAAACACCAGCACTCAAGAAAAAGCTTAAATCCTGATAGCAAGCCCCTCAAGTGACATAGAACGTAGTAACATACTATTACAGTGCACATTTCTTGATTACCAAAAATTAGTTGAACATAGGAACCAAAAAAGATAAGAATTTTATACCTGAAAAGCATGTTATAGAATACTTCCCAAACAGCTAAACAAAGCTTGGCTGAAACCACATAACTGGTTCTTTTTGCCCATCCAGTACTAGTGGTTCCTCGTCAAGGTCCCACAATCGTTCCATCTTTCCATCCTCTCGCTTGGCAGAACGAATGCTATAATAATATCCAACTGTTTCCTGATCAGGTGAAAAGTAGCAGACTGTATACATAGAAGCCCCAGCAAGGGAGTCCCAATCGGCAGAGCAGACAGCCAGGAAACGGAAGTTATCGGTATTGAAAATGGTTATGTTACTTGTTTCTGTGATAGGCTTGAGCTTCATGGGCTGCTCTTGGAACTGGTACAGCACAAATTTGACTCTCTCGCTATCATAAAATGGGGCTGTCAATCCAATTAAGTAAACTCCAGAATTCCCTTCCATAAAATTCATTCCACGGGAAGCTCGTAGTCGTAACTGGGGCTCAAAATTGTATTCAATTGGCTTGTCTGGTTTATCTGAATCAATAATCACAATGTCTCCCTTATTGGCTTCGTAATGTTCATAGAGCAAATAGAACCGACCATTGTAGTAGGTCACATCTTCTAGATAATTATTCAGAGGGGTGTTGACCATTGTCCAGCATGGGTCCCCGACCCTGTAGCAGAAGATCACCAGCCGGTACAGGTATACCGTTATGAGGCAGTTAGGGTCAGTCAGATCAGACGACAATATTACCTTCGTGCACCTAAATTGATGGGAAGGACTGAACCGGTGTGGAGTATCATGGCGAGGAGCATCCCAGTCCTCTCCAAGATGTCTGATTGGAGTATTGAAGGGAGGGAGCTTGACACGAGCTCCAGTTAACGGGTTCAGTAGGAAGAGCTCTCTACCTTCAGTCTCTATGACCAAAAGCCAGCCACGGTGGGTGGCATGACAACTCTTGCCGATTATATCTGGGAGGTGCAGCTTGTGCACGGTCTTTTCCCAAAGGTCGTAGAAGTGGCGGACCCCGACATCTTCTTTATCTACATTCGGGTTGTATGGAATCAACACCCAAGGGAGTTGGGGAGGGAAGCGGCGCAGCTTCTGAAGGGGTGCAGAGCGCCATGGAGAGCATACGGTGCAGAATCGGACAAAGTCGGTGATGGATTTCAGCTTTTCTGAGATCCGATGAAGGACCAGTTGAGGGAGATTGGCCCAATCGGAATGACCTTCCATGTGGAGAGAGCAGAGGAAGAGCAATTTGTTTACTTTCTTGCTTTCTTTGAAATGTGTAACTTAAGATAGATTAGGCGGAGGGATTTTGTTTTTGGTAGCGAAGGTTACCCGTTTAAAAGTTAAAACACTAATTTTTCTTTATCAATAAAGCCCTCGTAAAAGTTTTATTTACTGTCCAATTTAATTTAATTTTTGTTTCGTTATCGTGCATTAATTAATCACTGAGCTACAACGCAGGAACAAATAAAAAAGAAAGTAACAATTGACTTTCTCTTCCGCCTATATTACCCGTCATCTCTCGGATCCAATTCTCTCTCTGTTTTTTTTTTTTTTTCATTATTTTTGGAGTGTTCATGTTGTGCTTAAAATTAGGACACAAAAAAAAAATCGGAAAACATATATGTTACATATATGATTTATATATAATCATACGTAACTGTTGAAATTCCAATACTAACATGTAGTATTTGAGTTACATACAATCCTATATTTTTACTATTTTGTGTTTTAGGATGAACATAGGAAGTCCTCGAAGCCTAAAATTTCTAAATGTATTCGTCTATCTCATATAAATTAAAAGAAATTTAATAAATATTTTTAAACTTGAAAAATCCTAAATTCACTAGTTATTTGGAACATGACGTGAGAAAACAATGTTTGAGAATGTCAGTTTTTTTAGACATACTGGCCAGTGGCTGGAAAGTGAAAAAGAACCAAAAAAAAGAAAGAAATAAAAAAAAAGGAGAAACGGAGCAGTCTGAGAACGGGCATCAGTGTGAGAATGTCAGTTAATTGGTACATTACCCACTTACTTATGTTGTTGTCCAACGCGAAAACATGTTAGTATTACGGTGGCGACGTGGCGTTCAAAATAGAATTATTGTTGGCTTTCATTTTTATTTTGTTTCGTGGTATGATATGCCGGAAATTAAAAATACGGATAAATGAACATAAATAGAGACAATGATACAATCGTGGTTAAAAACTTAATAAATGAATGATGCCATCACTGAGCCAAGTGTATGATATATAACTGTAAGTACCGTGTTCATAGAATCTACTCTAAAATTACGTAAGGAGAATGAAGAACCAGGGACGTAGGGCGTTTGGATCGTCTATTCTGAGTAAATAAAATATTTCTAAATGGTCAAAAATATGTTTTTTGGAATTGAGCGTTATTTTTAAGTGGTCTAATATATGGATTAATTTTTATTTTAATGATGTTTGGATCATTTTTTTTAATTCGGATTGAAAAGTGATCCTAACTATAGGAATAAAAATTTAATACGGATGTTGGACCACTTAAAATAACACTCTAGATAAAAAAAAACTTATCCATAATCGTTTAGGATTAATATTTTTTTAATTCGAATAACTAATCATAATTTTATTGAGGTAGACTAAAATCAGCCACGACTACCTCTTTTATTCTTAAACAATCCAAACGCACCATAGGGATCTTATTAATGATGCGCGATTGAATTTTAATTTCAAGAAACTAATAGAAAGGAATGGAATATTCAGAATGAAATCAAGACTCTGCTGGGTACTGTGAAAGTTGTGGAATCAAGACTTTTAAACTTGATTCTTTGATTTCCTACTCTTAAATTGTTTCCTTTTTTTCCTCATAAATTAGGCCGCACATGGCACATCACAGTGAAATCAAGACTCTAGATTTTGGAAGTTGGAACACACAAGTTTGCTCTAAGCGTAATCAGCCGAATAAAGTGTTCTTGCAATTGTGTCATCAAACATCTCAAAAATCTTTCAACACTTCAAGAGAAGAAATTAAGATAAATTTGTATCAACTACCAATCTTCAAATTTATCTTTCTTCTTTTTTAGATGAAGCTTGGCAGTGGCTACCAAGCTGACAGCATTTAGGGAGGCAATATTGCAAGACACAAGTTCTAACAGCATTTAGGGAGGCAATTTTCTGCACTATAATTTTTGTTTAAACGAAAATACCTAGACTGCTTGCTGGGAAGATGAACAACTAAATAGAGGATTATTTTTGGAAAAAAAATTCTCAAAACATAAACTCATTCGGCCCTTTTTCAGGCAAAGAAAAAAAAACCCTCAAAATCATCAAATTTCAATGTAACATGGGAATTAATAGAATAAACACTTATTTTCATTCAAGATATTTATTAACCCACACATTGAGTGGACACGATTACTATTTCAAACTTTCACAATTGGCAGCCATTTTGACAATTATATCCCTGTCGTAAGCGGTTTGACATGCAGGACACGGACCGGACCCTCGGGCCTCAGTCTCCTCTTTCTTAGCCATTTCCATTATGCGATGCCCTGAACCATATGCACATGTGAACAAGTAATACCTCATAACCATTTACATATCCACTGATAAATCACTAAATTCAGATCAAATTCATAAAATTGAAAAGTTTAGTTAATAACATCATAACCACACTTGCAGGTTTTTGGTCGATCAGGTCCATCTCCTCATCACAAAGTGGGCAAGTTCTCTCTCCATCATCACTCATGGTTGTCCTTGAAAATTAAAAGGAAAATAAAGAAAGAAAAGTTGAATAATCATTTATTACTGGATCAAGCAACAATTAAACCACAACTATAGAAAAGTTAGTTATCAACAAAGCAAGAATTATTTGAAAAGGAGATGTTTTAATATTTTTCTACGAAATCACAGTAAAGCTACCAGAAATCTATATATATAAAAAAGATTAAGTCCGGCTCATGAAAATCCGAAGTTACAAACCCTCGAGAACCCTAAAACAAAATGAAGGAACTATTCTATTCTGAAAGAATGTCAAAAACATAAAAGCACAGATAATCTGGGAAAGGATTAGATCCCTAATCGAGTCAAGACCAAGTCTCTAGCCCCAAATCCACATATCCAAGAGTGAAATCTGAGAACCTCGATTCCAGAACAAAAGAGGAAGCACAAAATTGATACAAAAGCTAATTTATGTCGGGGCATCCATTGGCCAAGTCATGGAAAGAGAGGGAGCGGAAAAAAGAACAAGAGCGGAGGCTCGAACCTGCGATGGGATGATTACAGCGTTAGCGCTTAGCGCTTCGGACTGAGTCAAAGATTAATTACCTCCCCTTTTCTTTTGGAGATTAAAATCTGACCGCATGTTAAATAATCAATGGTGTAGATTGTAAAATGAAAAGTGTATCCAAATTATTACATTTTTTTTAATGAAACCCGTAGGCAAAATTATTACATTTTGGTCCAACATGAATAATATAATGATTACGATGATGAATACCAGTACACTAATATGGTGAGGTGGAAATTCGATACCAGATTCTAGGACTGACTATCATATACTAATCTAGTCCTAATAACTTCTATCCATCAATTTACATCTACATTTATGCATTTTAGTTACAGTTTTAATTGAGCACATATGAAATCGAGGTAACTTATGTGTTCAATATCTAAATGTTTCTTTTCCATGTTTAAATAAACTACTTTGCAATTAACTATCCATTGTGCTTTGCATGAGCTCTCATTCGTTCCTAAATGGGAAATGAAATAAAATAAATCACACCAACCACAGATCTAGGTTAACTCTCCAAGTCTTTTAAAACTTTCAGACAAATGATGTCGGCAATTTTACCTTTCAATCCTCAGTTTTCTAGAAATTATTCTTAAACAGTTATAAATTACAAATAGTATGGAATCGAGGTAACTTACGTCTTTCAACATCTAAAGGTTTTCTTCCCGTGTTTAAATAGATTGCTTTGCAATTAACTATCCATTTACATGAGCTCTCATTCGTGCCTACAATTACATGGGAAATGAAATAATATAAATCCCACCAACCACAGATCAAAGTTTACTCTCGAAGTCCTACTCTCTCCTTGACAAGTGAAGTCGGCACTTTTACCTTTCAGTCCACAGTTTTCTAAGAATTATACTACAACAGTACTTATAAATCACAAATGCCTATTTCTCCCAGTTAGTGATGTATTGTACATTTATAGCAACCATCCAAAATTGATTTACATTTTAGTCCTTGCTTTCATTCTTAAATTTTCACATCAGAGAAGAAAGCAAAAGATGTTCCATGCTTTTATTAATCAACTTGACAACTCTTATGCAGCAAGTATTGTAGAAACTAATCGAAGCACATAAGTAAATGACAATAATAAAGCCAGCCATGAAAATTTATCTTGTTCAAGTTATAAACATCCAGGAGGCAACATACATTAGCAAACTAAAGGCAAAAATTATTAATTTCCCAGAAATGCCCCTAACATATCTATAATACTGTGTAGCTTTTACCAAAGATTATGCTCTGTGTAGGTCTAACTCTGACAAGGGTTTTCAATGATATGCGATACAAAAATTGTAGAAAGACGCAATCTGTTAATTGAGGATTACAACTCAAGCATGTGCTGTTAAAACAAAGAAAAGGAGAACATATAATCACTATATTTATAAGCGAATTTACAATCTGTTTTTATGCTTCTAAAAAAATGATGCTTGATAGAAAGGAGGGATTAACTAAATAGCCAGAAGTCCAGAACCATTTGAAAGGCATTAGTAAGAAATCATAGTTTCATATGACGGACCCAAACATATACCGTATTTGTTCTGATATGAAAGAAATTGTAACACATGCAAAATTCTAGAATATACTACCTAAGCTGGAAAAGAATAAAGGCTTCAAAATACAGAGTCAACCCTTTTCTTTTTTGAAAAAAATACAGAGTCAACCCTTTTCTTTTTTGAAAAGGGCAAGTTTTTGTATATAGTATATACTACCAAAGATAGGAGCTAACCATTCAGAACTGTGGTGAGAGCCTAAGGGAATAACAAGATTTTTTTTAATGAAATAAAAAGAATGTTTTAGGCATTTTAATAAATGGAAAGAAAACTTTTCTTGATAGAGGATATATATTTCTTCAGATGCACTTTAGGCTTTGCAACGATGGAGAAATTATGAAATGAAAAAAAAAGAAAATAAACACAGGTAAGGTTTTGCATTACTAAAATACCCCTCCATTTCTATACTATTATATAGCATCATCTAGTAACCAGATTAGAGTACTTCATAGCCCAGAAGAAAAGGCATCTCCAAATTACCTTTAGCTAGCGTTTTTTATGCAGAAGTATCCATATTTTACTATTATTAGGTATATCAAAGAAGGGAAAATTTTCTAAGACCGAATTAGCAAAGAACCCAATTTGATCTTGTCATTTTTACGTTTCAGTCCATATTTTTCTTTTAAGAATTCAGACAAGGGAGATAGTTTGAGAGGGATGAATTGTACAGACCTATTAGGACCAGAAAGAAAGGCCCGAGTCACTGAGGTTCCAGATCAGTACTGAAAGTCTGAAACCTATCTTGGCTCAGGCCATGGACCCCATGGCTAGAACTCCCACTGGCTCAGGCCATGGAAACCATAGATAGAAACTTTGTATCTAAAGGAAAAGAAATAGAATTTGAAATTACGGGGGTTGTTGCATAAAGATTAACATGTAGAAGTAATGTATATTTAGAGAACTCATCTAAGTAATAACTAACATATAATTTAACACATATTAAAGCATAAACACCAACACTCAATTAAGAACAAGCTTAAATTCTGATAACAAGTACCTCAAGAGACAAAATGTACTATTATAGTACACATTTCTTGATTAACAAAAACTAGCTCAACTGAAATCCAAAAAGGATTACAATTTTTACCTAAAACGCATGTTGTAGCATGCTTCCCAAACAGCTAAACAAGGCTTGGCTGAAACCACATAACCATTTCATTTGGCCCAAGCAGTACTTGTGGTGCCTCGTCAAGGTCCCACACATGTTCCAGCTTTCCATCGTCTAGCTTGGTAGACCAGATTATATAATGAAGTCCAACCCCTTCATAAGCTGGTATGTACATTACCTGGTACATAGAACCCCCACCAAGACAGTCCCAGTCGTCAGAACAGACAGTGAGGAAGTGAAAGTTATCAGTATTGAAAATGGTTGTGTTGCTTGTGTCTGTGATATGCTCGACCTTCAATGACTGCTCTTGAAACCGGTACAACTCATATACGAGTTTTCCTCCTGCAATAAGGAACTTCATGCCAACTAAATAAACCCCAGACTGTCCTTCCAGTAAACGCCTGATAGTTCCTAACTTAAGCTCGAACTTGCAGGGAATGCTCTCATCTGGTTTGTCTAAATCAATAATCACCATGTCTCTCTCACTGCCTTCTTCATAGAGCAAATAGAACCGTCCATTGTAGTACGTCGCATCATATGGATCATTTTTCAGAGGGTTCTTGACCATTGTCCAGAACAGGTCCCCAACCCTGTAGCAGAAGATCACCCGCCACAGGAACACTGTTATGAGGCAGTCAGGGTCGGTAATCAGATCAGACGAGAGAATCACCTTGCTTCCTCGAAAGTTATGGTAAGGACTAAACCGGTGTGGAGTATCATGGAGAGGAGCATGCCAGTCCTCTCCGAGATGTCTGACCGGAATAGTGAAGGGAGGGAGATCGATGCGAGCCCGGGTTAACGGGTTCAGTAGGAAAACCTCTCTACCTTGAGTCGCTATGACCAGAAGCCAGCCACTGTGGGTGGCGCAGCAACTCTTGCCGATGATCTCTGGGAGGTGCAGCTTGTGCATTTTGCTTTTCCAAAGGTCATAGAAGAAGCGCATCCCGTCGTCATCTTTATCTGCATTCTGTTTGTGCGAAATCATCACCCAAGGGAGTTGCGGAGGGAGATGGCGAGGCTTTGGAAGGGGAGCAGAGCGCCATGGAGAGCAAACGGTGCGAAATCGGACAAAATCGGTGATGGATTTCAACTTTTCTGAGATCCAATACAGGACCGATTCATGGAGATTGGCCCAATCGGGATGCTTGGATGGTGCACGTTCCATTTTCGAGAGAGCAGAGGCACTGTGACAGAGCTCTTTCTTTACTTTCTTTACTTTCTTTGCTTTCTTTAAAATGTGTAATTTAGAAACATGCAAGAAAGATGGATTAGGCGGAGGGATTCTGTCAGCGGGGCTTTAATTTAACCGTTTGAAAGTTAAAACCACTAGTTATCCATCAGGCCCTCATTAAAGTTTTATTTACTGTACACATTTTAAAGAAAGCAAGTTCGTTTTTTCGTTTTTTCTGACCAAGTCAAACTTTTATATTTCACCCTCTATTCTGATAATGCAGCACCTACCATGTTCGTATATAAATTGGCAATAATGCCTATGTTTTTTTTGTAAAAATTCGTTATCAATATTGGCATAGATTAATTGTTTGCTGATCACCCATGTAATACGATATAATACTAAATTGCCCAGACCTCTCGCCGAGGTGTACGTATATCTAGTTGCCCAAATTTTATCTGATTTTTAGTATAATCAATTATAACAATTTTCAATCTTAAACTAACTATACTTGAAAACCATCGAATATACAACATTAGACAATTTTTTTTTTTTTGTGAACTAAAAACATATTTCACATGAAAATGTAATTATTAATCATTAATAATTGTTATGTACGGTTAAAACTTTTAACAAACGGTGTGGTGATTGCCAGCTGACTCTAAAAAAAATAAAAATAAAAAACTTTAACAAACGATAACTATGTAAGAATTTACCAAAAAACTAAAAAAAATAATGATTATGCAAGTATGGTTGTAACTATATATCACTGAAAATAAAATTTATAATGTTTCATTCATGTAAAACCGATTCGGTTATTACTTTTGCTAACCAGAGCGATTCATGTAAACCAAAGCACAATACTGCAAAATATTTCAGTGTGTTATTGTGACTCATCACTTAAGATACCCACCTTAAAGTTCATGACCCTTAACCACTGGGCTAACATTGCTTTTTAGTTATATATATATGACAACTCATCGGGTTTTTGAACCGGTAAAACTAAAACCAGAAACCTTGCAACTTTAAATTAATGTAAAATTACGAATTCGGCAAATTTTAATATAGAAAAGTGAAAAAAAAATAGCACAAAGTGGTAAGTTCTAACTGGTTCAGTTTACAATTTTAAAAACATCCAGGAAAGGAATTTAATTTAAAAACAAACTAGTTGCTATTTTAGAAGAAGTTATGCGTATAATAAAACAAAATCCTTCTCAAGAATAAAACAACAAAAATATAAAAAACAGAAATTATATACACCATCCAACAAAAAACCATCCAATACCATCCAATTGAACCAGCGCCATCCAACAGACCAAAAAAACCTTTTTTCCGCGTGCTGACGTCAGCAAAATTTTTTGACCAATTTTCGAAAATTTTTTTTGCTGACGTCATCAAATATGCTGATTTAAGGGTTCTGTTAAATGTTTTAAGGGTTCAGTTAAATATTTTAAGGGTTGAACTAAAGTACATAAGTGTTCAGTTAGATGCACCAATAATTTGAAATTTTAGTGTTTTGTGTTCAGTTAAATACTTTAAGGGATTATTTAAAAGTATGTATGTGTTCAGTTAGATGCAGCAATAATTTAGAATTTTAGTGTTTTGTGTTCAGTTAAATAAGTTAAGGGATGAACTTAAAGTTCTATGTGTTCAGTTAGTTGCAGCAGAAATTTGATTTCGTAGTTTTTGTGTTCAATTAAACTAGTCAAATAAAAAAAACAAAATGAACGGATACAACAAACATAGCAAACATTTACAATAACAATATGAACATTTACAACAATAAACTCAACATATATACAAATTTCGTAAGTAAGAAATAAATGATCATATTCAACATACAAAGTGAAATAAATTATAGTTGCATCTAACTGAACACTTACGCACTTTAATTTAACCCTTAAATCAGCATATTTGATGACGTCAGTACAAAAAAATTTTCGAAAATTGGTCAAAAAAATTATTGGTGCATATAACTGAACACTTATATACTTTAATTCAACCCTTAAAACATTTAACTGAACCCTTAAAACATTTAACAGAACTCTTAAGTTAGCATATTTGATGAAGTCAGCACAAAATTTTTTCGAAAATTTGTCAAAATTTTTTTACTGACGTCAGCATGACGAACGCGGAAAATTGGATGGCGCTGGATGGTAATTCTGTGGATGGTAGATAGTAATTACCTATAAAAAAGGACAAGGCCATAGTAAATTAATAAATACTATAGCAATTTTCACTTCTAATTGGAAATTTTTCTCAAGTAAGCAGAGAGAAAATTTGCAACACTCCAAGTTTTCTGCAAATCACTCCGTTATTTTCAATTCCGCACCAAAATTGCCAATTCAAAATCAAATATAAATCTGCCAATAAATATACCAACTAGTTTGTACACATCGTTCTTTTCCCGTAACTAGTTTAAACACGGCGACAGTACAATGGATTGGGATAAATTAAACCATCACTTAAGGTTCTGTTTCATCTCTAGGTTCATATTGCTTTTAGGTACATACACACCCTGGTTTTGAAGCAATGGTTACACGATTAATTAGTGAAATTCTAAGAGCAATTTACTTTTTGAAAAAATAATTACAACTAAGTAAATTATATATTTAGAAAAATACAACAATAAAATTTAGCAATATGGTACTAGCATGGACTCTTTTCCCTTACCGACTCAGTCCTCATGTCCCATGATTAGATAAAACTGGAAGCAACTAATCGAGACCATTCATATAGTCCCAAGTAATGGAGGCATTATTTGTGATGATTGCCACAGTTAATCAAATTTAAAGAAAACTAAGATAGCTCCTCTAATCAGATAACAAGTATCCATAAAATAAGTAAATAATAGGAAATCAAACAGATTAAATGAGGTACCCGTTTTAATATTGACAACAAGAAAACCAGAAAACAGGACCAATCTTCACAGCCAGCACATTTTGGCATCTGGATGTACATGATAGATAATTTCAACTTAAATACAAGCTAAACAACATAGCAACACAATATTCAACCCTCAATGATATTAACACAATGCTTTGGCATTTGGATGTGCATTAATGGCTGATACATAGTTTCATCTCAAATACTTCTAAACAACAACGATACTTAATTAAAGCCCATAAATTCTCCACTTTGAACACACAATACAACATTTACAATAAAAAATTACAAATTAAAACTCCACATTTCATATGCGACACCGCAAGTGCATAAGCAGCTAAAGCTAATTCAATTCGATATATATTATATAGAAAACTATAAAGTATTCCCTTAGTTAGATTGTCTCCAGGCCAGAATATTTACAACGACCAAACTGGGTCCTCTGTCCAAGTAAATATGTCTAAAAAAGATATATTCTAATGATCAAATAATGGTTGTGGAAACTTATAGCAGAACCGGACTTTGTATGGTCCACTACACTCCAGGAAATCTATGGGACAATAAACATAGAATTTTTGGCGTCTTCTAATCAAATCTGTTAAGAATTTGAGTTCTGGAGTTCACGTAGCGGAAGTTGAGTTTCAGGTTCGAGGAGACACGATCCAAGTGCAACTGCACAAGAACCGTGCCCCTTAGGATTAGTCAGCACGAGGATCTCAGAATAAACAATCACACAATTAGATACAAAGAGAATACGAGATTTAACGAGGTTCAGCAACAATTTAGTGCCTACGTCCTCCACACACACGCACACTCTTTTTATTTATTTTTCTGTAATAATTCTGAGATACATTGTTTGAGGGAGAAGGGAAGAATAAATAAACATAAAAATTACATAAGGCAACTAGTCTTTTTGGTAATAAAATTAATTCACACAATCTTGTCTTTATTCTCCATAATTTTCTTCTCTTCTGACGTGAATCAGATCCTCTTGATATGGAAATACAGCAAGCCTATATGCAGCCTTCGTATCTTGAAGGATTTGGCAGAATAGTACAAATATCTTACCAAATATGTTAGGTCGGCATATCATTTCGGACCGAAATACAATAATTTCGCACCGAAATCAATCCTGGGTCAGTTGCAGCTTTCTCTGTTCGGTCCGAATTTACCCTTGTTCGGACCGAACTGAGATGGAAATAATTTTCTGTTTTTCCAATTCGGTCCGAATTGATACCAATTCGGTCCGAATTACATGACTGTCATTTTGTGTTGATCCGTTTTCTTCACACGAACCTCACGCTGCATAATTCGGTCCAAACACACACATGTAGACCTCATATATTTCAACACTCCCCCTCAAGTTGAGATGTACACATTTGGAAATGTCAACTTGCCAAATTACTCGTTGGGCTTGGTATTCGTGATCGGTTCTCTTCCTTAGTGTCTCACTTTGATCAACTTTTGCTCTTAATCGTTTAGTGCCACGCATTCGATCTAGAGAACAATCTCATGCAACACTTTCTCACACTTCCCCTCAAGTGGACATGTACTGACTTGTCATGTCTCACTTGCTTGGAGTGCTGCACACGGTACACACCGTCTTCTAAGACGCACACCTTTTGACTTCATTGGCACACACATGCCACCAAGTTCTTGTTTCAAACCATCCATGAGTCGCACACACGACGACGGCACACACCGCCACATGGATAAAATTCTTCATTTGGCACGAGTCACACTTCTTGTGCTAGACCCTAGCGCCTTGCATCAACTCCATTTTTCCCGGTCCGTGCCCTCTTGGCACGCCCCGTGCACATAAGTCAAGTAATCCTTTACCTCAAGCCACCTTCTTCATTCATACACATCACATGAGAGACATAATTTCAATTACTAACCTTATACCAAGTAGATTACTCGAGTTCTTCTTCTATCGCATCACATCTCCAACTTCTACTTTTAATGGCTTCGAATCCTTTGACCTGACATGCACTAGAATTGAGCAAACTATGCTTGACTCGCACATGACTTGATCTTTGCCTTCATAGCGATCTTGTAGAATCAATTGCATGACATGATACCCACTCGACTCAAGCACACTTGTGCTTGACCCGAGTCCTACTCTTGGATTAAGGTCTAAGTCTTGACTCGTCTTGACCACTTGACCCAACTTGGACCATATGACATGACTAGAGCCTCTCGTCTCTATTGATCATAATCTCTCATGCTTATTCTCTTGATATCAATCTTGGACACCAAATATTTCTCTCACTTCAACTCTCCCCCTGAGAGGGATATTTGGTGGCTTGCATACTCGGTTATAACTCTTGACTTCACATGTCCTCGACTTGAAGACATCTTGCTCCTCTACTTGAAGAACATCTCTTTTCTTGACCCATCATAGGCCACATCTTGATTGGTACCAAAGATCTCTCTCAATTTTGCTCTCCCTCTGAGAGAGATATTTGGTTACACATGCAACTCATCTTATTTGATCCGACCAGGGCCACGTTGTTGGACCCGACTTGGGCCATTTCCTTAGACCCGACTTGGACCATTTCCTTAGACCCGACTTGGACCTCCTTCATGACCCGACTTGGGCCACCTTCATGACCCGACTTGGGCCATTTGAAGTTCATTGATTGTCGCATTTATCATACCCCAAAATTACAATTTACCACATAACCAAATTATTTCTAAACAAGTCACCACAACATTACACCATTAATTATCTGCTATACTGCAATACACCTATCTGAATCACCATATTTTCCTTTTATTTCAGCACAAAAAAAACAGTCTCCAAACTATGATTTCAGACCAAATTACCTTCAATTTGGACCGAACTCCCTTAATTTCGGACCGAAACAACCTCAGTTTGGACCGCATTATCCTGATTTCATACTGAATTCTTTTGATTTTTCACATGATTTGATTTTCAGATGATGCTTGACCCGTATACTAACTTCACAAACAATTATTTTGGTATTCTAGACAGATCATGGTCACACAACCAACCAACATCAAACCTTGTTGATTTTAATCTCCTAGAACATAGAATATGTACCTTATTTTGTTGTGGCTTGACATCTCCTTCTTCTTTATGGCTGTGGTTAGGCTCCAATCACCACTCATGAGTCACACAACTCGAGCAAAGTCTCAGCGACAACTTTTTTTTTTTTTTTCATACATGCATGATACACAATCATAACATGGAAATATTTTTTTTTCCTTTCATGCTAAACTTTCCAAAAAACATCATGCTCCAAATAATGATTAATCGGCCACAAATCCAATTATGGAAAAATGGAACATTACCAAATCCACACCAATTTTTTTTTCGGACAATTTTCTTCTTGTTTTTTTTCTTCCTTTATTTTTTTCTTTTACGTGACAAACAAACACATTTTTTTTCTGCCTTTTTCTTTCTTTTTTTTTTCACGGCAATTTTTTCTTTCCATTTTTTTTTACCATGAAATTTTTTTTTTCTTCTCTCTTTTTTTTTTCAAGTTTTTTCAAATACCTTCGAACCACGCACTTGCCATCAATCGCTCGACTTGAACGATACCTCCATGACAACTTCATGCAATTCGGTAGCACCTACTTGATGTAGTCGATGCCCCTGCTCATGCTCCAAAGTCGATATAGAAAGCTACTCGAACGGTTGCCTATCTTCATACACCTTTTGGTTGAAGAAACACCCGCCTTGCACTTGCCTCGAGTCGTTGTTTGCCTTCCATCGCCTTCGTTTTGTCCTCCCATCTCTATACCACGCTCTGATACCATGTTAAGAATTTGAGTTCTGGAGTTCACGTAGCGGAAGTTGAGTTTTAGGTTCGAGGAGGCACGATCCAAGTGCAACTGCACAAGAACCGTGCCCTTTAGGATTAGTCAGCACGAGGATCTCAGAATAAACAATCACACAATTAGATACAAAGAGAACACGAGATTTAACGAGGTTCAGCACCAATTTAGTGCTTACGTCCTCCACACACACGCACACTCTTTTTATTTATTTTTCTGTAATAATTCTGAGATACATTGTTTGAGGGAGAAGGGAAGAATAAATAGACATAAAAATTACATAAGGCAACTAGCCTTTTTGGTAATAAAATTAATTCACACAATCTTGTCTTTATTCTCCATAATTTCCTTCTCTTCTGACGTGAATCAGATCCTCTTGATATGAAAATACACCAAGCCTATATGCAGCCTTCGTATCTTGAAGGATTTGGCAGAATAGCACAAATATCTTACCAAATATGCTAGGTCGACATACCATTTCGGACCGAAATACAACAATTTCGCACCGAAATCAATCCTGGGTCAGTTGCAGCTTTCTCTGTTCGGTCCGAATTTACCCTTGTTCGGACCGAACTGAGATGGGAATAATTTTCTATTTTTCCAATTCGGTCCGAATTGATACCAATTCGGTCCGAATTACATGACTGTCATTTTGTGTTGATCCGTTTTCTTCACACAAACCTCACGCTACATAATTCGGTCCAAACACACACATGTAGACCTCATATATTTCAACAAAATCTCTTATGAACTTAGAGATGTGATGCACACAAGACACCTGGTTTCCTCATCGATTGAATTTTCACAAGGAGACCCGAATGTACGGTGGAAATGGACAAGTGATGGCAACTTCATGTCAAAGAGCGCCTACTTATTCTTGAGAGATCCGGGTATGAGATCCCCTTATCATACTCACCTATGGAAGACAAAAGCACCCCTGAAAATAAAAATATTCTTTTGGTTGGCTATGAAGAATAGATTACTCATGCGAGACAATATGTACCAAAGAGGATGGCAAGTGGATAGGAATTGTGCTCTTTGCCAGAATGCTTCTGAGACGAGCATTCACTTGTTTCTACATTGTCCCTTTGCGAGGAATTTTTGGGAATGTTTCTTACACCATGGGGCACGAATTAATATGTCAGATCAACAGTGAGAAGTATGGCTGCAAAACCGTCAATTATTGAAGATGATATACAAGGATAACTATGACACAGTCTGGATGGCAGGCATGTGGAATATTTGGAAGATGCGCAATGCGACAATTTTTAAAGGCACACAAATAAATGTGCATGAGACAGTCCGTAAGACAATCGAAGACACCAAAGCATGGATCGCAAACTGGTAATAGTTTTTTGAAAGTTCAGCATTTTAATTTTCTAATTTGTATATAGTTTGATTGTGTATTTTCTTTCTTTCTTATTTTTTACTTGTACGAAACTTATTCGTTCAATACAATTGTAGAGATAATCATCTCCCTACCTTCAAAAAAAAAATAATGCATCACAAGTAAATATATCTAAAAAATATATTCTAATGATCAAATAATACATCACAATAGAAACATGCTCAACCATTGTAATAAATAATAATAAACTAAACATGTCAGATCCAGCACAACATATATAGGACCATAAAGACCAACACTGCCACTTAAAAATATATATACATATATTAATAATAAAGACCAACACTACGATTTATTAAAAAATAATAATAATAAAGACCAACACTCAGAAGTAATATGAGTTTAGAGTGTTAGGATCAGATCCCAAGTGGTTAATCACTCTTCAGTCACTTCAGAGTTAGGATTAGCGATCTTTACACAACACATGCAACACACGAATGTATCAGTTGCAATAACAAAGAGAGAGTTTAACTTTGAGGATATTTGTCTAGAAGGAAAGTGCAATCTCATATGCCAAGACTAAAATTGCTTTATTATCAAGAGAGAATAACTGAGTACAAGATACAACAAGTTTCACTAGCTAACCTATTCTGGCTAACTAAAACTTACACATGCACTTAATACTACACTGTACTACAGATTTCATAGGAGTGAAAATATAAATAGACCAAAAGATAAAGTCTCGTTCCTTCTCATGTAAGTATCGTGTTAAGGAAGATTCACTTGTCTTCACACATCTCTCGTGACCTTCACGCTTTAGCTGTGACCGAGAATGTAACAGGTGTCTCATGCACGCCATACTCATTTCTTCATGAGAAAAAAACTCCGTCCTTGACCAGACACGTGTCAACGTGCCACTTGTCATTAATAGTCTCCACACTCCTAACAATCTCCCACTTGGAGACTCAATGATGACACCAGCGTCCCGGTGCTCCACCATACTCCAACATCGGCATCCCGACGGTGTACTCAACTTCTCTTAGCAATCTTCCATAGACTTGGCAATCAGCTACCACTCAACTTAGTGAACGAGCCCAACTGAGGTACAGCACAACCTCAGTTTATCAGTGGTGACCACCTTTGTCAGCATATCTGCAGGATTTTCTGCACCTGCGATCTTATTCAGTGACAAGGTACCATCTTCAATGACCTCACGAATGTAGTGGTACTTGAGCTGGATATGTTTGGTCCTTGAGTGAAACACCGGATTCTTTGCAAGACACAGAGCACTTTGACTGTCGGTGTAGAGTGCTCCACATCCTTGATCCTTACCAATCTCCTTGAGAAAACCAAGTAACCAAACCATCTCCTTACCGGCTTCTGAGATTGCAACATATTCGGCCTCTGTTGTTGAAAGAGCCACACACTTTTACAATCTTGACATCCAACTAATAGCCGTACCACCCCACGTGAAAACATAACCGGATGTACTTTTCCGATTATCCATGTCACCACCCAGGTCCGCATCAACGAACCCTTCTAAACCCACACTGCTTTTCTTGAAACACAGTGCCACACTTGAAGTTCCTTTCAAGTACCTTAGCAACCATTTTACTGCTTCCCAGTGTGCCATACCAGGATTTGCCATGTAACGGCTCACAACTCCCACTGCATGAGAAATATCGGGTCTAGTACATACCATTGCATACATGAGGCTGCCGACCGCCGAGGCATAAGGGACGGCCGCCATGTGATCTCGCTCTTCATCAGTCTTTGGTGCTTGAGCCTTGGAAAGTTTGAGTTGTCCTCCCAGCGGGGTACACCTTGGCTTTGCATCTTGCACTCGAAACCTTTCCAACACCTTGTTGATGTACTTCTCTTGCGACAGAGTGAGTGTTCCTGCCGCTCAGTCACGAGAAATGCGCATGCCTAGGATTTGATTTGCTGGACCCAAATCCTTCATCTCAAACTCCTTTGCTAATTCTTGCTTTAACTTGTTTATTTCTTTCATGCAATTCCCAGCAATTAACATGTCATCAACATACAAAAGCAAAATGACAAAGGATTTACCAAAGTACCTGAAGTAGCAACAATGGTCCATGCCACTTCTTTTAAACGCATGATCACACATGAATTTGTCAAACTTCTTGTACCATTGCCTTGGTGCTTGCTTCAAACCGTACAAACTCTTTTTCAATTTGCACACTAGACCCTCTTTTCCCTGAATTTCAAATCCTTCAGGTTGCACCATGTAAATTTCTTCATCCAAATCACCATGGAGAAATGCCGTTTTCACATCGAGTTGTTCCAGATGCAAGTTCTCGGTCGCTACAAACCCGAGAACCATTCTAATGGTTGTGAGCTTTACCACTGGTGAGAATACCTCGGTGTAATCAATACCTTTCTTTTGCAAGAACCCCTTGACTACCAATCTCGCCTTGTATCGCTTACTACCATCAACTTCATCTTTAACTCGAAATACCCACTTACTTTGTAGCGCCCTCTTTCCTTCTGGCAATTTGGTCAAGTCCCATGTTTTATTCTTTTCAAGAGACTCAAATTCCTCCATCATTGCCTGCTCCCACTTAACCGCATCACTCGACTCAACCGCCTCTTTATAATCCTCGGGCTCACCAGAGTCAGTTAGGAGCAAATAATCTAAGGAAGGAGTATACCTTGGGTTTGGTCTACGAATCCGAGTAGACCTCCTCAACACTGGCACTTGTGGGTCATGTTCTTCTTCTGGCACATCAGCCGCATCATCGGCCAATTCGGTTGCATCATCGCTTTTGGGAATTTCAATAGCCACATTTCTCACTTCTTGTACATTGGATTTGGATCTTTCTTTATACAACTCATTTTCATTAAAAGTGGCATCTTTGGACCTAATTATTTTTCTATTTCCTTCATCCCAAAATCTATACCAAAAATAATTTGTCCCATACCCAATGAAAATACATTTCTTTGCTTTAGCATCTAATTTGTCCCTCTTTTCCAAATCCACATGCACATATGCCATACACCTGTTTACCTCTAAATTTTGCCATATGATAAAATTTCAACAATTTTACAAGACGGTGAAAGTGGGGCCCGTAAAGGCATGACGGGTCCAGATTCTCAAAAGGAGGGTCAATTTTTGAAGCAGAACACGAGCCTATGTTAAAGACGACATGATGTTGATACTAATGATAATATTATTGTGACACCTCATATGTTGCATTAATTTAACATTTAATATTCAATATTCATAAAAAAAAATGTGACACAAGCATCATGCATGATTTTGCAAGACAAAAAAAAAAGCATGAAGACGTGCAACCATGCATACATGAATAAATTAATTATGTGAATTATTCTATAAATCTTAGAAAATTCATTTAATTAATTTAGAAATTCTAAAAAATAGAAAACTTGTGGTCATCAAGTTCTTCACATTTTAAAATCGTTGGTGGCTTGCTAAAATTCAATTAAAAAGTTAGAAAATGGACATTTCCCTTGTTCACTTAATGAGGGATGGTCATGACCGAATCAATTTGATTGGTCAAAGTAAAAATGAAAGGAGCCGTATGCATGATATTGGGATGGGTCGACGCAAGGAATAAACAAAGAGAAAATGAATGAAAATATTGAAGTCCAGCGTACACAGCCCATCACAAAGTGCTACCTTCTCTCTCAATTTCCCGTCTATGGGCCCACATCCAACGGAAAGGGAGAAATTAAAGAAAATAAGAAATCGGAGAGGAAGCGAAGCTCGTTCTCGCCTCCGACAAAACCTGTTCCGGCGATCCCCTGAGCCATTTCCAGAGAATAAGATACCGCTGGAAAGCCTGTGGCGAGGAGAACATGATGGTACCAATATTAACCCCTCTCGTGATAGAAAACCTAGCCAATTTTGATGAAGAAGTTTGAGGCAATGAGACTGAGGAGGGTGAAATTGAAGCCATCGAAGGCATGAGAACTCAGTTTGCTTGTGCATACATGTTTGTGATGTTCCTGAGAGTACGAATGCGCATTCAATCTGATCTGAAATCCAACAACAAGGTGGGAGCACCAATTGGTGCCATGGCACGGTCAAGCACTGGTCAGACATGGGTTAACTGTGACTAGTGGGCTCAGTTGATAATTATAACATATTAAACATGGATTTAAGATACTCCACGATTGAGGTCAAGTACTGAAACACTCAAGACCAATTAGAAATCAAATGGAAATGAAATTGCTTTTAGCTGCACGTGAGGAGAAGTGGAAATGTGAAACTGATACAAACAGCTCACTGAGTATTTTCTCTCTTCATAAAATGCTCTCTGATTGGTGCTGCCTACGCAAGGAATTCATGAGCCAAGTGAAGTGAAATTGACTTGGTCCCACATGGCAATGTAAATGAAAATAGGGAACCGACTATAAACATAAATTACTTGGTGAAGGAGATGGTTAACCCTGAACAGTTCAGCACAATTGAAATCCAAGAGGTCACGAACCAGAAATTTAAAACAAAGGCACTGGTTGGCTCATACAATGGCCCCCACCTTTTATTCCCTTTCCCATTGGCTCTCAATATATGGGTTCAATTGGGTTCAGTTGGATAAAACCAACTCACTGTTTATCTTCTTCTCCAACTCAGCACAGATGTGAAAATTAAAGGGTAAAAAGGGAAAAACGAACCAGCCATGGTCCCCTCCCTTTATCTGCTGCCTCCACATGTAGAACAAGACAAATTGAGCAAACTTGCTCCCCAAAGAACCATACACAGCCATCAGATGAAAGATGGAAAGTTGAGATGCAATCAAGAAGGAATATGAGAATCCAACACTACACACGTCATTGGATCGACACCATGTCTCCATGGCTTCATCCTCTCCATAAGATGAAAACCGCCCACAGTATAGCAAAACCAGCACATGGTTTCTCAAAAGAACTTGATCCCCACGCATCTGTGATGGCCATCAGATCAGATTGAACGGTGAAGATGTTGAAGCTCTCTCCATGGGAACCCTAGCTCAAACAGCTATAAAAAGACATCAAGACTGAAGAATCAAGGCGCCTCCACGACCCCATAGGTTGAGTCTTTGGCTAGAAAGTCTGTTTCTGTATTAGGTGATAGGATAGCAAGGGGTGTTTGGTGGAGGCGTTTCATCGAACAGCTTGTAGGCAATAGAAACAAGGTCGAAAAGAAAAGAAAAAACGAAGTTCTAGGTAAGCCAAACTGTAAACCATATATTTTGCATATTAATAAAGAGATTTTGAAAGTTTAATTGCTGTTTTGAAGTTCTTTTCTCCTTTGCTCGGCCACCAAGTCATGGTGTGCCTGAGCTTGCACGTGCACAAGTTTTGTCTTCCATGGCTTTGCATTAGTCTTTGTTTCTAAGAATAAACACTCACGCCATGTGAAAAGGCAGTAGAGTATGTGGTTGTTGGATATCTTTCAATTACTGTTTAGTTTCATATGTAAATAAAAATAAATTTCCACAACCTTGCATTTTCGTGATACCACCAACTTGGGTCCGATTTTATGGTTTTACCTATATTCATGCCTTGATAAACCACTTGTTGGTAGTTTGTGTTTGTCCTGTATTACAAATATGCATACCATTGCACCGCATGAGTAGTAATTGTTAGTTATAGCTATACAAGGTCATGGAATTTCATGTGTTATTGCTACATCAAATAACTGAATCTTTAGTTACTGGTCTTGCTTCATCCTTCTCTCTGTTTGTGAAAATCATCTCATACACAACATCTAATAAGCGAACTAGCCATGGAAACATTCGGGTTTCTTGCCTGTGAGCAAGTGTCTGGATGTGTATATGGTCAGTTTAACAAGTTAAAATAAATAAACATCCATTATTTGCATGGTATTTAATAAGTAAATTGATCGTGGAAACATTCGGGTTTCTTGCCTGTGAGCAAGTGTCTGGATGTGTATATGGTCGGTTTAACGAGTTAAAATAAATAAACATCAATCATTTGCATAGCATTTAATAAGTGAATCGATCGTATAAACATTTGGGTTTCTTGCCTGTGAGCAAGTGTCTGGATGTGTATATGGTCGGTTTAACGAGTTAAAATAGATGAACATCCATCATTTGCATAACATTTTAATAAAAGGATTAGTCTTGGAAATATCCAAATTTCATGCCTGTGAGCCGGTGTTTGGATGTGTACATGGCTGGTTCTGCATATTAAAAAAAAATAATTAATCATTTGCATAACACTTAATAAAAGGATTAGTCATGGAAATATTCAGATTTCATGCCTGTGAGCCGGTGTCTGAATGTATACATGACTGGTTCAATAAAGTTAAAAATGTTGTTTCATTATTCAAATATCATTTACCGTACTGTACCAGCTTTAAAACACTTGGATTTCATGCCTACGAGCATGTGTTCGAGTGAGGATATGGTTGGTCAAAAAGATAACAAATGCATTCATGTTCATGGTTAATCAAAAGGGAACATATAATAAGTTTGTATCAAATCCATCATGTAAAAGAATTTCTTGTTCTGCATATGCAAATTTGTGCACCAAAATTTAGTTGCGTTAAAGTAAATAAATCCATAGTTGTCTAAGTTTGCATCTTGCATATAAGAAATAAAAAAATATAGATTTAAGTGTTTTAATAAAATGAAACTGCACCCATAAGCATTGGTTAGATCCTTACTGTATTGATAAGTTAGCTCATATAGTTTGATATTGCATCCGTCCTTTAATACCAAAACTTGTTTAATATCTCATGAGAATAAAGCTGCTTTATTTTGTTTCTGCCTATGGCATCATTAGTATTACCCTTACATAAATAATTTGAACAAAAAAAAAGAGAAAGAAGAAATGGGCAAACAACAAAACAATAACAATACAAAGCTTGTAGATTCATGTTCCTCTGGACCTAAGTACAAAAATCAAATTGATAATTGAAGGACCGTTTGACTGTCTTTGACCAGATAAAGATGATTTCTAAAATACAAAAATGAAAGTGAAATAAATGAAACACGAGATGTGAACTTGAGCATGAGGTGTATACCCTTGCAGGTGTCACTCAAAAGCTTGTTCATATCCTCCAACACATGGGTTTTTGAAACAATAAAAGTGAAACAAAAGGGACAGCAGGTTGATTGAAGTATGCTCAGCCGAGTTCATGATGTTCGACAAGAAAAACAGATGGATGTCTCATGCCAAAACCAAGCTCAGTGTATTGCAAAGGAACCCAAACTCTCAAAAGAATTGCCAAACCGAGCTGTCGCAAATACGATGTGGTGGTGTCATATCTTCAAGACAGCCAAAGACCAAACCCACATCATAAAACCTTTCCCTGACCTCTCATGAACCCTCTCTAACCTATTCACAATGTCAATTGTCGGCCACAACCACCAATTTGATGCCACACCTCACTGTCGTCAGACTCGAACCATCTTGAGACCAAACACCACTAAAATCAATCCCAGCCATCAGATTGATGAAACTACCACCTTCCCTGCACTCTCTTGACGCTCAGGCTGCTGCCAATTGGAGGAGATCACCACCACGCTCCACCAGTCACCGCTATCTCAATCTCCTATCAGACCAAACCAGAACCGGAGTCAAACCTCCTCCAAATCGAAAAACCCAACTTCAATTTTCACCACATACAACCTCACGGAATCACCACGACACTCGAGGAGCTATTGCTGGCAAGATACAGTCGCCGTTGGCCTCAAGCCGCCGTCTCAGTTCGTTGTCAGACCAAGTTTGAGACGAAGCCAAAACCCCTCAAATCATACGACGCGACCTAAACGGATGGCAGAGGTGGACTCAGGGCGTCTCCACGAAACTCCACAAGATAGCGAGGGGTGCTGCAACTGCTGGAATCCGTCAGTAGCACATGACTGGAGTCGTCCAGTCGAAAAATGAACCCACGACCTCAGACGAAGGAGGAGGGAGAAGGATTTAATTCCAGAAGGCCTGAATACGTGCGGTGCACAAATTTGGTGAACCACGTGCTGATGTGTCGCTACGTGGCAGGGGAGAACCTGATGGCGCGGCGCTGACAGGGCGTGATCTCTCCCTGGTCTACACCAACTATGAGAGGAAGGGACTATGGCGGATCCGCTGTAGCGCCTGGCGTGCAGCAACTTCCTGACAA
The DNA here is from genome assembly GCA_027725995.1 of Rhynchospora tenuis. Taxonomy (NCBI): domain Eukaryota; kingdom Viridiplantae; phylum Streptophyta; class Magnoliopsida; order Poales; family Cyperaceae; genus Rhynchospora; species Rhynchospora tenuis. Next base: position 85,743,362 of record CM050889.1, read on the forward strand.
CCGAACATGAAACATCAAAAGGAGTAGCCAATCAGAGAATTTCCAACAAAACAGAACTTCAAAAATTCATTAAAAATAGCCAGAAAATCCAGAAAATTACCATAAAATACCAAAATGTCCAGAAAAACATAAAGAACACTTCTATCTGATATATTATATCCAAAAGCCTAACATAAATATCAGTTTTATTTAAATGTCTTTATGAATCTTAAACATCGTAAATATAATAATAAATAAAATATAGATAAAAAGAAATATAAATATTATTAAAAATAATTGATAGCAGGGATCATTGGACAACAGGTACTCTCCAAAGTCAGGACATTCCGAGACCAGTCAGTCAGAACTTAGAATCATTAAACCAAACTTAGTAAATTATGAAGCCGAAACCCTGATCAAGTCAAAACTTCAAAACCAACTATGCAAATTCGAGCCAAAACTCAATGCAAACTCAAGGATAAATTCCTAATTTAAATACTAAAATCTCGACAGACCTCTAAGCCGAAAATGCAAAGAACATGATTCAAACATCGATATTAAGTCAAAACTAAGCTTAGGTCCAAAGTCAAAACATATCACAAGATACACTAGAAATTCTAGTCTAAGCCAAATCCCAAGTCATATGTTGAGTCTTGTCAAACGACATTCATGATCTCCAAGACCCGGTACTAAACCGACAAGTCTAAATTCCTATCAAACTGACCAAAGTGAACCTGTGGTCTGATATCCTGGATGTCCCCATATAACAACAACCTTAGGATTCACAACAACATTATAGTTTTCATTTCATGTAAAGTCAATGCATTTCATTTAGAGTCAAAGTCAGCTTTATACAAATCATATGCATTTATCATCATTATCATATGTATTCTTCACATTTCATATAATATAAGTCACTTATTGAAATAAAACGGACTCCTTGTAGCTTATCGTGCCTAATCCATTGACTATCCCGATCTAGAGGTGCTCTTGACTTGGTTCAGAGGTAATTAACAGTAGGGGCTTGCGCCTACTGGAAAGAAAGGACCTGCAATAAACAATCAAACTCTCGAGAGACCCGAAACCATGTCAGTACCCTCATCATTTATCAGTTGGGTATTGACGTTTGAGTTTTGAGACGCTCGAGGGGTATCTGATCCATATTTTTTTCACCCCCACGGAGGTATCCCTAAATCCTATCCGAGGTGCGGACCCGAAAAAGTGCGAGACAGATTCTGGCACGCCCGGTGGGACCTTCTTCTCCTCTCATCAGGGAATAATCAAAGGAATAAGCACATAAGTGTACAAGAGTCTATTAAATTTCATGCTATACGCTAATGTTAATTTTGAGTTCTTAATTTTTATAGGAACAATGGTGACCTGGTGCCAAATCGTTACTGGTGAACATCTCAGAAATGGTGGTGGCTTAGTGGCCGGGACTCACCAAGTGCCCGTCCAAGCTACCACACAACTCCCAATGATCGTGCCTTCCGGCAGAAGCGATGGTTCAGTGACAGGGACTCACCAAGTGCCCGTCCAAGCTACCATGCAACCACCAATGATCATGCTCACTAGTGGAGCATCCGTTGCTACCTCAAGAAACACCATCCCATGCAACAAGAAAGGAAAAGTGTTGGCCTAGCATGTGAAAGGAGTCCTCACTCCTAAACTGAAGGAAAACAAGACAGTGACTAGGCTCTTGAGGTCTCAAGCCCTCCGCCTGGTTCAACAAGAGGAATTGAATACAGACCTGCCTCTCAGTAACGTCTTCGCTCCACTGAGGATGCTAAAAAAGGACACTGGAGATTCACACTTCCTTGAAGAATGGGAACTCCCCATGCATGTTCCCGCCAAAGTTGCTAAGACTGTCACTCCTAAGAAACACCCGGCGGTAGAGGCTATCCATGCTACCTACTGGATCATCAAGAAGCTCCGTAGGGCTGACAAAGTTGTTGTCAAGGCTTCAAATAGCCCTAAGAAACCTTCAGTTAAAGAAAGGTTGCAGCTTCCGACGCAACAACATACCCATTTCCCTCACTATGAGGATTCAAGAGTCAGAGACGCCAACTACAACACCCATGAAAAGAAGGTCGAGGTTAAGTCACCTTCGGTCTCTGATAAACACGCCTTTCCGCCGTTAAAGCCTAATTCTGAAATCATGACTGCCATGGGGGAGGTGACACAAGGAAAGTGGTCTAAACAAGTTCAAAAGAGTGCTTCTGGGAGTGCAAGGTACCCAGTGCCCAAGGAAAATGTCAAAGGAGAACAAGTTAATGTGAAATTAACCCCCATGCTCATTGGTAGTGGCGATGGTTCACGGTCTGTCAATCGAATTACCGGCTCGCCCGCCCAACCGAAATGTCCAGTGCCAGTTCAAGTCTTTCCTTTAGCTACTACAGCTGGGAAAGAGGCGCCTAATAGGACCCCGGCCCCGGTTGAATCAAGTGTCAAGCATGCTAAAGACCTTGTTTGCATGGCCGCCACTCAAGTTCCGGCTGAGGTCGCAATCCCAGAAATGAAGGAAATCAAAGTTTCCAAAGCTGAATATCCCAAAATAGACCAAAAAGAGAAGAAACCAAATCCGTCAGTGGAGAACTCATTTACTCCACTCAGGATTGTCGAGGAGAATTCCCCAATTACCCAAATGAAAACAATCCATGAACTTCAAACTGTAATGCTGGAAAAGAAGATTTCACCTGACCAGGGGAAGGAGAAAAATGTCAGTGTACCAATTATGCCTAACACTCAGATTGCGCGCCTTGGTTCGTTGACAAACGATGAGTCAATCATTCCCTCCGTGAAAACAGAGGAACAAATGTTGGTAAAGCAACACACTGGGGGCAGTCTCCTAGGTGAACAAAAGGAAAATTCTTCCATGCCTGCTCAGAGAGAAATAGTGTTTAGCGCCCAAGAAATAAGAGGTCAAGCATCGATGAAGCGACATGCTGGAGGCAATACCTCTCCTGAATCTATCCAAGAAAGAATGATGGTTAATTCTCAAAATATGGAAAAGCGAGTATTGACCTGGCAACACACTAGGGGCAGTCACCCTGGTGAACAAAAGGAAAATTCTCCTATATATGCTAGAGAAGAATTGGCATTCTCATCCCGGAAAATTGGAACACAAATATTGACAAAGCAAAGTACTGGGGGCAGCATCCCTAAAATGCATGAAAGAATCTCTCAAGTGCCTGCCCAGAAAGGCTTGGTATTTTCACAGGATGAGACTCTGCATGTTCCAACTCTTGAAATAACGACGTTATCTCAACTTGAAAAGAGAAGAAGATTCATGGAGCAATTGAGGGGTCAAGATGATATCGCAGTTGTTCACATGATAAGCGTGACAGAAGACCCTGGAGAATCTGTCGATGCCAATACGACAAGCATAACAGAGGATTCTGGGGAATTTGTCAGTGACAACACAACGAATACAGATTCTGATAATCAGTCTGAAACATTGGAGACTCTCATGCAGATTCCAAGCGAAGAAGGTAACTATCCACCCATAGATTTACAAACCCCATTGCAAGGTCAGAACTTCGAGGATTTATCACTTGAGCAAATGTTAGATCTTCTAGAAAATGAAAGTGGGTCTGAAAATGATGGTGAAATTCCTCTCAAAGAAGAAAGTGAAGAAAGAACAGAACAAACTGAAAGTGAGAGCTCCACCTGGGGCAGCATGATCAGTCCTGATGATGGAGCTCAGCAAATGAATGAAAGCAATGCAATAGAAAACCAAAACAACCAAGAAGAAAACATCACCAATGATGCAAAAGGAAGTGAATGCTCTCAATCTGACCAGGTATCTCATGAACAGTCTGGGGAGTGTGAAGAAGAGAGTCTTGAACCGGGGGCATCCTCTGATAATGATGAAGTTGCTAAGAACAGTCAGACATCGGAGCAAAACAACCATCAATTGGCGGCCATTCAGCAAGAAAATGCTCGACTGACAAAATGTTGCACAAGCATGCAAGATTTTCTAATAGAAAGAGGATTGTGGCAGGATTTCCTTAGTGAAAAGGTGGATTCACATCCCAAGAAAGTCAGCTTTGCGCACGTCGAATTTGGGGAACCTGAAAGTTGCGCTTTAAAAGCAAATACCAACCACAAAGGAAGCAAATCAGTTCTAAAGCGCGACAAAGAATTAAGAGACAATTCCAGATGGTCTCCTGAAATGCTAAAGAAGATTGAAAAAGGGATAAATGATATGAATAACACGATGAATCGCCGGTTGGAACAATCTGGGCTAAATCATCTCATACAGCCTACAAGAACATTTGGGGGACCATATCCCAAAGAGTATGATTTAGCATGCTACCCAGAAGGATATGTCATACCAAAATTTCATTTGTTTGATGGTATGGGAAAAAAGAAAAGCCCTGAAGTACATTTAGCCCAATTCAGATTAAAATGCGGGGATACTGTAAGAAACGAAGTCTACTTGCTACGCCAATTTCCTCTAAGCCTGAAAGGTCTAGCTTTGGATTGGTATGCCACCCTACAAGAAAACAGTATCCGAACTTGGGAAGATATGGCAAGTGCCTTTTGCCGTAGATTTGCAATACATACCCGGAAAATCACAATGGTTGATTTGGCAAATGAGAAACCAAAGGAGAAAGAATCCGTCAGGGACTTTGTCATCCGGGTGTGGAAAATGAACTTTTATTGCAAACCACCAGTCCCTGAACCTGAATTGGTGCGAATGGTAATAAGGAACATCTATGGGCGAATCAAACCATTCCTCTTAATGCACAATATTCTCACAATTGAAAGCTTGGTGGCCAAGGTTGACGATTATGAGAGCCTAAGGCCAGAAGATTGGTGTCTGCTATTTGAAAATGAAACTGAAAAAGCAGAAACTGGGATGATCCGGGTTTCTAAGAATCCAGGAATAGCATGGGGTTCAAAAGCTTCCAAGAAAAAGAATACCAACAAAGGACAAGCAAAACCATCGGGTGAATCCTACTCATCCCATATGGTTTCTCACACCTCTTGTGCCATTGAAACAAGTGATGAAACCTCAATGGATGATGTGCCAAATGAGCACAACGATGCCAAGAAAATCCCAACATTGATAGCATGTACCATACAAAGTCCCTCTGAATGGATGGAGGAAGAGTCAGGGGTCCATGGAAATGAGAAAGAAGTGTCGGCCTTGGTCGACCGCACTAAGCATGACAATTTAGAAGGTCTAGTCAAGCGATTGGACTTATATGGTAGTCAACTCACAATGCTTCGCTTGGAAAATGGTGAAATGCGGCGCAAGATCGCTGCACTTTATCAAGAAAACATAGAAAGATGTGGTGAGATCGCTGCACTAAAGAAAGAGAATTCTAGGGTGTACCAAAAAATGGTTGGACTCCAGATATGGGTGCTCCTGAAACTCTTGAAGAAAAGAAACAAAGGTGTGACGACCTCTTTTGACAACCAAGTTAGACAACCATATCCTGCAGAGTACAATAATATACGGTATCCAGAAGGGTACATGATCCCAGACTTTGAGCTATTCACTGGGGATCAGACCAGAAAGGGTTGTGTTGACCGACACTTAGCTCATTTCATAGAGTTATGTGGCAAAACAGCTGGAAATGATGCTTGGATGCTTCGACAGTTCCCAGCAAGCCTTGCTGGACCTGTATTCGAGTGGTATGATTCTCTGGAAGATAATAGCATCGTAACATGGGGCGACATGGTCAATGCGTTCCGAGATGAGTTCGACAAACCAGGCGAAATAGATGTTCTGGAAGAACACCAACTATGCCTGGCGCCAATCAAATCAAGGGGTAAAACAGACTCCTTTCAAAAGGATAAAGGGGTGGATCCAAATGAATGGCCTCAATACCTCAATAACAACAAAGCAAAAGTTGAAATGGCTCAAGAAGTCAAAAGTCCTGCATCGACTCAAAGAGCAGAAAATTCAAAATCATCAAGCGGACGTGGTCATGCCTTCGACTATGTTAGCTCTCGAGGAAAAGAGGATGTCAAGGAAGCACTGCCAAAGGCAAGGAGACCACCTCTGGTCGAACAAATGAGCAAACTATACTCTTTCAAAGTGGAGGAAACGAGGAATCTCTTTCACCAAGTGTCAAGTAAACTTGAGTTCCCACCAAGCAAGAGACCTCATGAAATGAAAAACTTCAATGATCCTAGGTTCTGCCTATATCATAGGGTTCTGGGGCACTCCATTGAGGAATGTTATATGTTCAAAGATGTGCTGGAAAAGATGATTCGAAAGGGTGAGCTCACGTTATCTAAGGATACCCGGCACCCGCCAAAATCCCATACCTCATGTGAAAGTTAGTTTGGTACCACAGACTACCAGAGATATGAGTAAGGCCAGTAATAATGATCATGAAGAACAAAAGTATTGGTCTGCTACCAGCAATGCAATCTCTCATGTAGAAATGAGCGATTCAATGGGGCGAAACAACAACATTCAAGGACCTTCATCCCTGGCGAGATTCTCAGATCGAGATCGGCTAAGAAGAGAACTTGAGCTGTGTGATCGTCAAATCATGCAACTTCAACAAAAGAGATCCCAACATGTGGTCCTACTCCTTCAAGGGAACAAAAAATTACTCCAAGGGATGGTCACTAAAACAACCATGTCTACGCCAGAATATAGCAAGTCAAATAAAAAATGGCTGCACTCCATCAGAAAAAGCTAAACTGGGGGTAGAAAAGATCCAGAGCACTCAAGCCGGCGATGGAGCAGGCTGAATAAATCTCGTGGGTTCAACACTTTGACACGAGAGATAAATCAAAACCAAAACCAAATCAAAAGCCAAGTACAAAATTAAAATTAAAACTCCAAATAAACTTAAATCCAAATAAAAAAAATTCAAACCAAAGTCAAGTCCAAAATCAAATGCAAAATCCAAAATCAAAATCAAAAACTTAAATCGAAAGTAAAACCAAATTTAAATCCAAAATTCAAAATCAAACCCAGTGCCAGAAACCAAATCCAAATCTAAGACAAAATTCAAATCCAATATCCAAAATAAAACCCGGTGCTATAAACCAAATCCAAATCCAAATTCAAAACTAAACCTAAAACCAAATCAAAACCAAATGAAATCTGGTCAGGATCTAAATCAGCGATACTTGGTATTTAGAACTTGCCACGAACTAAAAGAAAGGAGTATCAGACCAGCCTTGTGCCTCGTGTTTGGTATTTCATCTTGAGATTCTCGGTATCAGTCGGGGGCACCGCGCCTCGTATTGGTATCTCTCACTCAAGATTCAATCAACAAAAAAGGAGTATCAGACCAGCATTGTGCCTCGTGTTTGGTATTTCATCTTGAGATTCTCGGTATCAGTCGGCACCGCGCCTCGTATTGGTATCTCTCACTCAAGATTCAATCAACAAAAAAGAGAGTATCAGACCAGCCTTGTGCCTCGTGTTTGGTATTTCACCTTGAGATTTTCGGTATCAGTCGGCACCGCACCTCGTATTGGTATCTCTCACTCAAGATTCAATCAACAAAAAAGGAGTATCAGACCATTATTGTGCCTCGTGTTTGGTATTTCATCTTGAGATTCTCGGTATCAGTCGGCACCGCGCCTCGTATTGGTATCTCTCACTCAAGAATCAATCAATAAAAAATATGAGTATCAAACCAGCCTCGTGCCTCATGTTTGGTATTTCACTCAGAGATTCTCGGTATCAGTCGGCACCGCGCCTCGTATTGGTATCTCTCATCAAAAAAAATAAATCAAAAAAGGAGTATCGAACCAGCCTCGTGCCTCGTGTTTGGTATTTCACTCAGAGATTCTCGGTATCAGTCGGCACCGCGCCTCGTATTGGTATCTCTCATCAAAAATAAATAAAAAAAAGGAGTATCGAACTAGCCTCGTGCCTCGTGTTTGGTATTTCACTCAGAGATTCTCGGTATCAGTCGGCACCACGCCTCGTATTGGTATCTCTCATTAAAAAAAAATGAATAAACAAAAAGGAATATCAGACCAGCCTCGTGCCTCGTGTTCGGTATTTCACTCAGAGATTTTTGGTATCAGTCGGCACCGCGCCTCGTATTGGTATCTCTCGCATTCACGAATTAATCAACAGAAGAAGAGACATTTTGATGTCAAACTGGCACCGGCACCGCGACTCGAAGTGGTATCTCATGCTCAAGTTAAAGGGGAAAGTAAAGAAGAACCTCTCGAATATCAAACTGGCACCGCGCTTCATGTTTGGTATTTCAACTCGAAAGAAAAGCAAATCTTCTATCCCACCGATCTAAAAAAAAACTCATAAAGAAAATGCCTTGTCCTTGTTGAAATCCTTAAGGCATTTTTTTTACAAAATCCCACTAAAAATATATTTATATAAAGAAAAAAAATCCACCTTCATAAAAGGATGTCCAAAGTTTTGTGCTTTGTGCTTTAAACAAGGTACCAGATGCCTGTTCATCTCACCTGTCAAAAAGGATGAACAAAAGTTCTGTGTCTTGAACTCTAAATTAAGACACAACGATGTGAGCTGTCCATCACACCGACCCAAAAAAGATGGCCGGAGTTTTGTATTTTGTACTTTGAACAAGATATCAGGTGCCTGATCATCTCACCTGTTAAACAGGATGAACAAAAGTTCTGTGTCTTGAACTCTAAAGAAGACACTTGAAGACATATGTCTAATACCCTAACTTGTGTTGAGAAAGACTGTGTGGCTTTCGAATACGCAGGTCATGGGACACTTACCCAATATTTTAATCCGCTTTATGAGGGAGCCTGTGTGGTTCCTGAAAGCGAAAAGGTGCTTGAGGAGGCTCAAACATGTGTGGTAGCTGAAAGCATCGAGGCCACGTCCTATGAAGCATATCTGAGGGCGTGAGTCTCACCAACCCACCATGTTCCCTAGTAAGGTAGGGATCTCAAAGACGATTTGCCCTCATGGCTTCATAAATCGTCCTTTCCACTCAATGTCAAACAATAGAGAAAGAGAAATTTCCAAAAAAAAATATATATATAATAACAACAACAATATATCACGGTTCATATCTAAAGCTATACCTCAAATAGCTATATGTATGCGCATATCCCCATAATGTATGCGCATACCAAATAAACAAATACCACGGTTCATGCCCAAAGCTATACCTCAAATAGCTATACATATACGTATATTCCCAAAACATATGCGTATATCCAAATAAACAAATCCCACGGTTCATGCCTAAAACTATACCTCAAATAGCTATACATATACGCATATCCTCATGGCATATGTGTGTATCCTGACAACAAGTCCCCCGGCCTACATCTAAAACCCTATCCCCAAACAGCTATACATGTACGCACATTCTCAAAGCATATGTGTATACCCAAACAACAGTCTCACGGTTCATGCCTAAAACTATATCTCAAATAACTATATGTGTACGCATGTTCCTATAGTGCGCGCATATGACAAATCCCACCGGCTGTGTCTAAGACCATACCTCAAATAAATATATGTGTGTATCCTTATGATATATACACACATCCAAACAATAACCTTATGAACTGTACTCCAGTTATAACCCAAAAAGACCCCATATACCTGAAAATATATCCAAACTATATCCCTGCAATTTACCTTAAAGCAGATATACCATTATCCAAACAAACCACAATCAATAAACAAAAAAAATCCAATGACAAGAACAAACAGTCAACCAAGCAACTAAGACAACAAACAGTGTTATTGAAAAAGAGAAAATGCAAAAAGAAACGCCTACGCAAGGGGCAGGGCCATATTCCCGGCCAACCTGTTAACAGCCTCAGACAATGACTGGAGCATCACCTCTATAGCCTCCAGACGGGCGTGTAACTCCCCAAACTGCTGATCCAATGGAACCTGAGACGGCGGAGGGTCTCCAATGGTAGACATGTCATCCGAGGGAGGAGAAGCTTCTCTTATCAGACTGTACTGGTTCACAGCAGTATTTTCCTGCAAGATATAGCCATTGACCAAATGATTGGGGTCAGGCGCTAAATGACCGTCCTGATCACCAACCTACCCAAAAGAAGGCAAGACATCCAGATGACCACCATGTCCCTCTCGGATACAGATCTTCCCCACAACATGTCAGGCATAGAGATCCGGGCTCGATACATCAAAGCCGCTATCAGATGACCATAAGGCAGACACCTATGTGTGAACCTCACTGCTTGATGCATATGCTGGAGGATCAGGCTTATCACGTCTGCGAATAAGCGGACGAAGATAAAACAGACCGCCTGGTCGAGAAAGGTTGGTCAGATTCCCTTGCGGAAAGAGAATTTGAGTCACCACCAGAAAAAGGGCCCTGCAAATAAACCCGACAAGATCAGAAATGTTCCAGTAAAAGAATGCAAGTAAGGACGTACCTATGAAGAGCAGGCAAGTGCTCAGTGGACACAACCTCAGCACCCCTTCATAAGGACGAGCTTTGAACCAGCAACGACAGGCGCCAAAGGTCCCAAAACCCTGAGGCCAATACTCATAAGCATACACAGACACGCCACCCAGACTTTCAGTAGCCTGAATAAGGGCAGCCAAATCCTCTCTCCCTATATAGAACTCTCTGCCGAACAGATAGGAGGAAGCAGAGGGGACCCCAAAGTGATCAAATACTACCCTAAGATTGGCATAAAACAAGCGCACAATCGAAGGATAGTAAGGGCGATTGAACAAAGTCAAGCCCTTGAGGCTCCAGGCGTTCAACCAGCCATCAAGTAAGCTCTTATGTTGACCCACTATGGCATTGTCAGGAGCAAAGAAGAAACAGTCGGCCACTGGGCGCCGATCACCTCCAGTATTATGCATGTGACAATCAAAGGCTTTGGCATCCCGAAAAAGATAGCGGTTGTCAGGGACTAAAGACCAGTTGGGAACAGTCGGGCCTAGGCTCGCCACCGAAGAACTAGAAGCGTCTCTGAGACTTTTTGGGTTCGAGACAGACATGATGAAAAGATGCTGCAAAAGCTAAACCCTAAAAAATAAAATAAAAAATAAAGCAGATGTGGCGGCGTCGCCGCAGCACTTAAATAAGAGGCAGGAGACAGAGATGCCGGAAGTCTAACCTAAGCGCGTACAAATTCTAGGCACTCATCGCTCCGTGATTAGGGGAAAAATCATGGAAAGATACTTAAAATGCAAAATATGGAAAAATACAACCTAAGAAAATGCAACCCAGGAAGATATCATATAAACAAAAGACTAAAGCGCTACAAGCATCCAGTCTCATGCAGTCATACAAAACAAGGCAAGCATAATGTCATGGCTAAGTCTTGAGGTACAAGAAAAGAGGATACAAAGGGTGACAACACAAAACCTCACTCCAAATCAAGAAATGCTCAACTAGGTTTAGTGCCTCTCCCAGCAAAGAGGCTCGGTCATCTCTAGAAAGTTACTCAGTCTCTACTAATCCCCACGCTCTCCTCAGCCGATGCAAGGAAGTACAGAAAGAGCCAGGACCATCTCCACGACTGGCGTACCTATGTCACTCTTCGAAAATCCAGTACCAGTCCCACCAGGCATCATCGCCCCTACAGCGCCAGAACCACTAAACTCTAGAGCCGACCTTTGGCACACAAGCATCGCCTATCTCAGTGACTGGGGGCAGGACGGCAGCCAGCGGAGTCACATCGGTGAGAAAGGCCTCCTATTCAGAGTAATCCAGTCGACACCGAAGGCCACGAGATAAAATAGGAGCCGGCCTGCGCGGGTAACTCAACAATGAGTACTGAACAGATCGGAAGAGAAGGAATTCTCTCGCAACCCCATACAGTCACAGGTACAACGGCTAAAGAGCCACCTGGTATAGAGCAACCGTCATCCCTAATGAACAAGGCGGGAACGATGGGCTCAGGGTACAAGATATCTTCAAACAATACCCCTAATGTCTCCACCGCGACCTCCTCTATATCCATCTCAACAAGTGCGGTCACGTCTGCCTCCTCGATGCGGGGTCAAGTAGAAGATGTCGCGATTATCTCCGAGACACCTGAACTCAATACCCACTGCCATGTATGTCCCACCGGATGTCTCCTGATCCATGCCTCCGGAATTAGTCGGATCTGTCAATACAACCTTTGGTACGAAAGTGTGACCCACCTCAACATCTGAGGGTAGGACAACAACAAGAAGAGCCATATCCCCTTACAAACAGGGGGCAGGAAATGAAAAGCAAAAAGAGGTCATGTTTCCTGATGCCGTAGCGCTAGAAGAAGAGTTTGAACATGAACAAGGAAAAATAGCCCAAGCCATGCTGGTTGAAGAAATCAACGGGGAGGACTGGAGAAAATTGTTCCTCCACCTCTTCTTGCAAGGAAAACTCCCACTCAAGCACGTCTTATTCCCTGGTACGTGGGACCGAGGTGGTCTTACCAATTGAAGCTGATCTCCTTTCACTAAAGATCGCCATGGCTTCAGAAATCCCTCAAACCGAAAAAGTAAAGCTCAAGTTGCAAGAGCTGGATGGCATAGATGAAAGAAAGCTCGTTGCTCAACAAAATCTGGAACTCTACCAGGCTCGAAAGACTCGGGCCTATGAGAAATTGTCAAGGCCAAGATCATTCAGAAAATGGGAATCAGTGTTGGTACTAAGACGACCAATCGTTGGCAGCATCACGGCACCAAATTTGCACCAAATTGGGAAGGTCACTTCATCATCGACCAAGTATACGATTGCGGAGCATACCTACTAGCAAATGCAGACGGTGAAGACTTCATTAGCAATTGGGTCGAGACTCATGAAGAAATGAATCATCTCTTCACCTGACCAAAACACGCTCCAAATCGGCGGAATCCATCCTAAAAATGGTTAAGCTTCTTCAAATCATGAACCTCATCCCAAATCGGTGAGAATCCCACCTCCTAAAAAAAAAAAAAAAAAAAATCCTTCAAATCCAAAAAATCTCACCTCCAAAAGGATGAAATTCCTTCAAATCCAAAATTTTACCATTCAAAAAAAAAGAAAAGAAAGAGAAATGAAATCCTCTCAAATCGAAAATCTCACCCCCAAAAGGGTGGAACCTTCTCAAATCTAAAATAAAAAAAAAAGTGAAATCTCCCCAAATCTCAAAATCCACCTCAGAAATGGTGAAATCTCTCCAAATTCTCCAAACCATCCCAAAACGGTGAAATCCTCCAAATCCACCCCAAAACGGTGAAATCCCCCAAATCGACCTCAAGAACGGTGAAATCTCTCGAAATCTCAAACCCACCTCAGAAATGGTGAAACTTACCTTGGTGAAACTTACCGGTGAAACTTACCTGACAAAGACTCCATGTTGAAGGAATCTGTGTGATTCCTAAATACTCTGAGCATGGTGAAAATTATCCTAAGAAATTAATCCGCTTTATAAAGGAGCCTTCGTGGCTCCAGAAAGCGAAAAGATGTTTTATGAGGCTCAAACATGTGTGGTAGCTGAAAACATCGAGTCCACGCTTCATGAAGATTGACTTATGGCGTGAGACTCACAAATCCACCATGTTCCTTAGTAAGGTAGGGATCTCAAAGGCGACTTGCCCTTACGGCCCCATAAGTTGTCCTTTCTAAAAAATATATATAAAATAAAAAATAAATGGAGAGCTCCTAGAGGTTCTTCTAGCTACCCAAAATCCAACAAGACAAAAAAAAGGGGCAAGAAAAAAAGAAGATGACATAAATGTGTGATTATAAAGCATATCAGTGTTATACAGGCAACGACCAAGTCAAGTACAGAAACAGTCACACAGATAGTCATCACAAGTCATGGCTAATCTAAAGTGCAAAAAAAAAAAAAAAAAACACAAAAAAGAAAAAAAAAGGAAGAAAAAAAAAGAATAACAATATAGAAAGTGCAATGAAAGAAAGATACGAGGAGTCATCAAATATCAAAGACTTCTATGCAGGTCGCGAGCGGATGACTCAGCCTCATCTCCCTCGCCACAATCAGACTCTGTCATCCCACTCGCTCCCAAGTAAGAGCATGTCATCCTACTGTCAAAAGAAGAAAGGGGATATGGAGGAGTTAAGACCGCGCCAGTCGAATTCTGGTCAAAATCCTACCCCCAAAACCCACAAAAGTCCCACCGGAAGACCTCAACTCTGTCCTCGAAACAAAAGCATGACTTGTCTAGTGGAGCCGTGCCTAAAAAGACGAACTCAAACTCCAGATAATACAGTTCTATCTCATACTGAGATGCCACAATCATATCGACATCCTCCAGGACCAAACCCTGAAGGACATGAAAATTATATCCCTCGAGCAAATCTCTCGTATCCATATTCTCTGAAAGTGCACAGGGACGTATGAGAGGTTAGCAACAAAGACAGGGATAACCAGATCCAATGACAAAGAAGAATACCAAAAATACCTAGAATAGACAAACCAAATGAAACCTCATCATGAATCTCCAACTCAATATCCGGGATAGCACCAGAAAACTCACTCGTTCTCTGAACACTCTGGATCAAGAGCCCATGATGGCGATATAACTGACGAAAAACAAGGGCCCATAAGCCCACGTTGAAAGTCATCAGGTATGATGGAAAACCAAAATAAAAAGAAAAAAAATCATGGACCAAAAGAAAGACAGCAAAATTAAAGGCAAAGGGGGCACCAGAGCATGTCGTTCGACTTGGATTCCTCACAACCTACTCTGGTGGGGGGCATTTGTTTACCTCTAAATTTTGCCATATGAGAAAATTTCAACAATTTTACAAGACGGTGAAAGTGGGGCCCGTAAAGGCATGACGGGTCCAGATTCTCAAAAGGAGGGTCAATTTTTGAAGCAGAACACGAGCCTATGTTAAAGACGACATGATGTTGATACTAATGATAATATTATTGTGACACCTCATATGTTGCATTAATTTAACATTTAATATTCAATATTCATAAAAAAAATGTGACACAAGCATCATGCATGATTTTGCAAGACAAAAAAAAAAAGCATGAAGACGTGCAACCATGCATACATGAATAAATTAATTATGTGAATTATTCTATAAATCTTAGAAAATTCATTTAATTAATTTAGAAATTCTAAAAAATAGAAAACTTGTGGTCATCAAGTTCTTCACATTTTAAAATCGTTGGTGGCTTGCTAAAATTCAATTAAAAAGTTAGAAAATGGACATTTCCCTTGTTCACTTAATGAGGGATGGTCATGACTGAATCAATTTGATTGGTCAAAGTAAAAATGAAAGGAGCCGTATGCATGATATTGGGATGGGTCGACGCAAGGAATAAACAAAGAGAAAATGAATGAAAATGTTGAAGTCCAGCGTACACAGCCCATCACAAAGTGCTGCCTTCTCTCTCAATTTCCCGTCTATGGGCCCACATCCAACGGAAAGGGAGAAATTAAAGAAAATAAGAAATCGGAGAGGAAGCGAAGCTCGTTCTCGCCTCCGACAAAACCTGTTCCGGCGATCCCCTGAGCCATTTCCAGAGAATAAGATACCGCTGGAAAGCCTGTGGCGAGGAGAACATGATGGTACCAATATCAACCCCTCTCGTGATAGAAAACCTAGCCAATTTTGATGAAGAAGTTTGAGGCAATGAGACTGAGGAGGGTGAAATTGAAGCCATCGAAGGCATGAGAACTCAGTTTGCTTGTGCATACATGTTTGTGATGTTCCTGAGAGTACGAATGCGCATTCAATCTGATCTGAAATCCAACAACAAGGTGGGAGCACCAATTGGTGCCATGGCACGGTCAAGCACTGGTTAGACATGGGTTAACTGTGACTAGTGGGCTCAGTTGATAATTATAACATATTAAACATGGATTTAAGATACTCCACGATTGAGGTCAAGTACTGAAACACTCAAGACCAATTAGAAATCAAATGGAAATGAAATTGCTTTTAGCTGCACGTGAGGAGAAGTGGAAATGTGAAACTGATACAAACAGCTCACTGAGTATTTTCTCTCTTCATAAAATGCTCTCTGATTGGTGCTGCCTACGCAAGGAATTCATGAGCCAAGTGAAGTGAAATTGACTTGGTCCCACATGGCAATGTAAAATGAAAATAGGGAACCGACTATAAACATAAATTACTTGGTGAAGGAGATGGTTAACCCTGAACAGTTCAGCACAATTGAAATCCAAGAGGTCACGAACCAAAAATTTAAAACAAAGGCACTGGTTGGCTCATACAATGGCCCCCACCTTTTATTCCCTTTCCCATTGGCTCTCAATATATGGGTTCAATTGGGTTCAGTTGGATAAAACCAACTCACTGTTTATCTTCTTCTCCAACTCAGCACAGATGTGAAAATTAAAGGGTAAAAAGGGAAAAACGAACCAGCCATGGTCCCCTCCCTTTATCTGCTGCCTCCACATGTAGAACAAGACAAATTGAGCAAACTTGCTCCCCAAAGAACCATACACAGCCATCAGATGAAAGATGGAAAGTTGAGATGCAATCAAGAAGGAATATGAGAATCCAACACTACACACGTCATTGGATCGACACCATGTCTCCATGGCTTCATCCTCTCCACAAGATGAAAACCGCCCACAATATAGCAAAACCAGCACATGGTTTCTCAAAAGAACTTGATCCCCACGCATCTGTGATGGCCATCGGATCAGATTGAACGGTGAAGATGTTGAAGCTCTCTCCATGGGAACCCTAGCTCAAACAGCTATAAAAAGACATCAAGACTGAAGAATCAAGGCGCCTCCACGACCCCATAGGTTGAGTCTTTGGCTAGAAAGTCTGTTTCTGTATTAGGTGATAGGATAGCAAGGGGTGTTTGGTGGAGGCGTTTCATCGAACAGCTTGTAGGCAATAGAAACAAGGTCGAAAAGAAAAGAAAAAACGAAGTTCTAGGTAAGCCAAACTGTAAACCATATATTTTGCATATTAATAAAGAGATTTTGAAAGTTTAATTGCTGTTTTGAAGTTCTTTTCTCCTTTGCTCGGCCACCAAGTCATGGTGTGCCTGAGCTTGCACGTGCACAAGTTTTGTCTTCCATGGCTTTGCATTAGTCTTTGTTTCTAAGAATAAACACTCACGCCATGTGAAAAGGCAGTAGAGTATGTGGTTGTTGGATATCTTTCAATTACTGTTTAGTTTCATATTTAAATAAAAATAAATTTCCACAACCTTGCATTTTCGTGATACCACCAACTTGGGTCCGATTTTATGGTTTTACCTATATTCATGCCTTGATAAACCACTTGTTGGTAGTTTGTGTTTGTCCTGTATTACAAATATGCATACCATTGCACCGCATGAGTAGTAATTGTTAGTTATAGCTATACAAGGTCATGGAATTTCATGTGTTATTGCTACATCAAATAACTGAATCTTTAGTTACTGGTCTTGCTTCATCCTTCTCTCTGTTTGTGAAAATCATCTCATACACAACATCTAATAAGCGAACTAGCCATGGAAACATTCGGGTTTCTTGCCTGTGAGCAAGTGTCTGGATGTGTATATGGTCAGTTTAACAAGTTAAAATAAATAAACATCCATTATTTGCATGGTATTTAATAAGTAAATTGATCGTGGAAACATTCGGGTTTCTTGCCTGTGAGCAAGTGTCTGGATGTGTATATGGTCGGTTTAACGAGTTAAAATAAATAAACATCAATCATTTGCATAGCATTTAATAAGTGAATCGATCGTATAAACATTTGGGTTTCTTGCCTGTGAGCAAGTGTCTGGATGTGTATATGGTCGGTTTAACGAGTTAAAATAGATGAACATCCATCATTTGCATAACATTTTAATAAAAGGATTAGTCTTGGAAATATCCAAATTTCATGCCTGTGAGCCGGTGTTTGGATGTGTACATGGCTGGTTCTGCATATTAAAAAAAAATAATTAATCATTTGCATAACACTTAATAAAAGGATTAGTCATGGAAATATTCAGATTTCATGCCTGTGAGCCGGTGTCTGAATGTATACATGACTGGTTCAATAAAGTTAAAAATGTTGTTTCATTATTCAAATATCATTTACCGTACTGTACCAGCTTTAAAACACTTGGATTTCATGCCTACGAGCATGTGTTCGAGTGAGGATATGGTTGGTCAAAAAGATAACAAATGCATTCATGTTCATGGTTAATCAAAAGGGAACATATAATAAGTTTGTATCAAATCCATCATGTAAAAGAATTTCTTGTTCTGCATATGCAAATTTGTGCACCAAAATTTAGTTGCGTTAAAGTAAATAAATCCATAGTTGTCTAAGTTTGCATCTTGCATATAAGAAATAAAAAAATATAGATTTAAGTGTTTTAATAAAATGAAACTGCACCCATAAGCATTGGTTAGATCCTTACTGCATTGATAAGTTAGCTCATATAGTTTGATATTGCATCCGTCCTTTAATACCAAAACTTGTTTAATATCTCATGAGAATAAAGCTGCTTTATTTTGTTTCTGCCTATGGCATCATTAGTATTACCCTTACATAAATAATTTGAACAAAAAATAAGAGAAAGAAGAAATGGGCAAACAACAAAACAATAACAATACAAAGCTTGTAGATTCATGTTCCTCTGGACCTAAGTACAAAAATCAAATTGATAATTGAAGGACCGTTTGACTGTCTTTGACCAGATAAAGATGATTTCTAAAATACAAAAATGAAAGTGAAATAAATGAAACACGAGATGTGAACTTGAGCATGAGGTGTATACCCTTGCAGGTGTCACTCAAAAGCTTGTTCATATCCTCCAACACATGGGTTTTTGAAACAATAAAAGTGAAACAAAAGGGACAGCAGGTTGATTGAAGTATGCTCAGCCGAGTTCATGATGTTCGACAAGAAAAACAGATGGATGTCTCATGCCAAAACCAAGCTCAGTGTATTGCAAAGGAACCCAAACTCTCAAAAGAATTGCCAAACCGAGCTGTCGCAAATACGATGTGGTGGTGTCATATCTTCAAGACAGCCAAAGACCAAACCCACATCATAAAACCTTTCCCTGACCTCTCATGAACCCTCTCTAACCTATTCACAATGTCAATTGTCGGCCACAACCACCAATTTGATGCCACACCTCACTGTCGTCAGACTCGAACCATCTTGAGACCAAACACCACTAAAATCAATCCCAGCCATCAGATTGATGAAACTACCACCTTCCCTGCACTCTCTTGACGCTCAGGCTGCTGCCAATTGGAGGAGATCACCACCACGCTCCACCAGTCACCGCTATCTCAATCTCCTATCAGACCAAACCAGAACCGGAGTCAAACCTCCTCCAAATCGAAAAACCCAACTTCAATTTTCACCACATACAACCTCACGGAATCACCACGACACTCGAGGAGCTATTGCTGGCAAGATACAGTCGCCGTTGGCCTCAAGCCGCCGTCTCAGTTCGTTGTCAGACCAAGTTTGAGACGAAGCCAAAACCCCTCAAATCATACGACGCGACCTAAACGGATGGCAGAGGTGGACTCAGGGCGTCTCCACGAAACTCCACAAGAATAGCGAGGGGTGCTGCAACTGCTGGAATCCGTCAGTAGCACATGACTGGAGTCGTCCAGTCGAAAAATGAACCCACGACCTCAGACGAAGGAGGAGGGAGAAGGATTTAATTCCAGAAGGCCTGAATACGTGCGGTGCACAAATTTGGTGAACCACGTGCTAATGTGTCGCTACGTGGCAGGGGAGAACCTGATGGCGCGGCGCTGACAGGGCGTGATCTCTCCCTGGTCTACACCAACTATGAGAGGAAGGGACTATGGCGGATCCGCTGTAGCGCCTGGCGTGCAGCAACGTCCTGACAACCGAACATGAAACATCAAAAGGAGTAGCCAATCAGAGAATTTCCAGCAAAACAGAACTTCAAAAATTCATTAAAAATAGCCAAAAAATCCAGAAAATTACCATAAAATACCAAAATGTCCAGAAAAACATAAAGAACACTTCTATCTGATATATTATATCCAAAAGCCTAACATAAATATCAGTTTTATTTAAATGTCTTTATGAATCTTAAACATCGTAAATATAATAATAAATAAAATATAGATAAAAAGAAATATAAATATTATTAAAAATAATGGACAGCAGGGATCATTGGACAACAGGTACTCTCCAAAGTCAGGACATTCCGAGACCAGTCAGTCAGAACTTAGAATCATTAAACCAAACTTAGTAAATTATGAAGCCGAAACCCTGATCAAGTCAAAACTTCAAAACCAACTATGCAAATTCGAGCCAAAACTCAATGCAAACTCAAGGATAGATTCCTAATTTAAATACTAAAATCTCGACAGACCTCTAAGCCGAAAATGCAAAGAACATGATTCAAACATCGATATTAAGTCAAAACTAAGCTTAGGTCCAAAGTCAAAACATATCCCAAGATACACTAGAAATTCTAGTCTAAGCCAAATCCCAAGTCATATGTTGAGTCTTGTCAAACGACATTCATGATCTCCAAGACCCGGTACTAAACCGACAAGTCTAAATTCCTATCAAACTGACCAAAGTGAACCTGTGGTCTGATATCCTGGATGTCCCCATATAACAACAACCTTAGGATTCACAACAACATTATAGTTTGCATTTCATGTAAAGTCAATGCATTTCATTTAGAGTCAAAGTCAGCTTTATACAAATCATATGCATTTATCATCATTATCATATGTATTCTTCACATTTCATATAATATAAGTCACTTATTGAAATAAAACGGACTCCTTGTAGCTTATCGTGCCTAATCCATTGACTATCCCGATCTAGAGGTGCTCTTGACTTGGTTCAGAGGTAATTAACAGTAGGGGCTTGCGCCTACTGGAAAGAAAGGACCTGCAATAAACAATCAAACTCTCGAGAGACCCGAAACCATGTCAGTACCCTCATCATTTATCAGTTGGGTATTGACGTTTGAGTTTTGAGACGCTTGAGGGGTATCTGATCCGTATTTTTTTCACCCCACGGAGGTATCCCTAAATCCTATCCGAGGTGCGGACCCGAAAAAGTGCGAGACAACACCCAAAAGTTTTCAAGTGAGAAAGAGATACCTTTTTACCCGACCACTTTTCTTGCGGCAACTCGAGTCCCAATGCCATCGAGGGACTTCGATTAATGAGGTAAGTCGCCGTGTTGATTGCCTCTGCCCAAAACACCTTGGGTAGACCGGCATGAAGCCGCATAGCTCTAGCACGCTCGTTGAGAGTTCGGTTCATCCTCTCCGCGATCCCATTTTGTTGTGGTCGATTTGGGACCGTCCGTACTAGCTTGATTCCATGCTCAGCACAAAATCTCTTGAAATTAGCTCCATCATACTCGCCACCATTGTCCGATCTCAAGATTTTAAGCTTAGAGCCGGATTCATTCTCGACCTCCGCCTTCCACTTCTTAAACACTCCAAACACATCAGATTTGTGCTTGAGAAAGTACACCCACACTTTGCGAGTGGAATCGTCGATGAATGTGACATAGTATAGTGAGCCACTGTGGGATTGGACCGGTGCCGGTCCCCACACATCAGTGTGCACAAGTTCCAACTTTTTCTCCTTGCGCTCTCGTCCGACCTTTGAGAAACTAACACGCCTCTGCTTGCCAAACACGCAATCTTCACAAAAGTCAATTTCCATCGATTTCATGGCCGGTAGTAATCCTTTTGTAGCTAGAACTTTCATTCCTTTATCACTCATATGCCCCAGTCTTTGGTGCCATAAATTCGGGTCGGCCTTAGCCCCCGCAACCGCCACCAAAGGCACACTGCTATTTATCAAATACAATGTACTTATTTTGGTACCGCGCGCCACTACTAGTGCTTCTTTCACAATTTTCCAAGAACTCTCTCCAAAGATAATTCTAAATCCCTCTTTGTCCAATTGACCCACAGAAATTAAATTCTTCTTCAACCCAGGAATATATCGAACATCATGTAATGCCCACTTATACCAATTATCAGATTTAATGTGAACATCACCTTTGCCAGTTATACTTAATGGTTTTCCATCCGCTAAATATACTGTGCCATATTCCCCAGGTACAAAATTTTTGATCAATTCCTTACAAGAGGTAGAGTGAAAAGATGCACCTGAATCAAGAACCCATGATTCAATCGGGCTATCAACACAAAAAACAAGAGCATCTCCAGAGTCATCCCCGGCTGCTGCATTCACCGAGTTAGACTCATCTTCTCTCTTCGCCTTTCTCGGCGCCTTGCAATCTCGCTTCATGTGGCCAGGCTTGCCACAATTCCAGCACTTAGACTCACTTTTGGCTCGAAATCCGCCTTTACCCCTCGACTTAGACCTTGCATGATTGTTTCCGCCTTTCTGACTCCTTCGACCCCTTTCAACACTTAGGGCCGCACCCGTTGCATCGCCTCGCTCCCTTCTACGAATTTCTTCGTTTACTATGCGATCACGAACCAGGTCAAGAGTCACTTTTGAGTTGCCATAAATCATATCAATGACTGTGGACCAACTATCAGGCATTGAGAGTAACAAACAATGCGCCAACAACTCATCATCCAATGAGCCACCTGTTGCTTTCAATTCATTAACAATGAGGTTGAACTCACCAAGGTGCTCTGTCACAAGAGTACCTTCGGCCATTTTGAGGTGAAATAGCCGTCTCAGGAGATGAAGTTTGTTTGAACTCGAGGTTGTGACATACAGCTCAGCTAGCCGTTTCATCAAGCCATAGATTGTTGTCTAATCCATGATGTGTGATGCTACATCAATGGATAATGTGTTCAACACCACACCAAGTGCTTGACGATTCTTTTTAGTCCATACCTTATCCTCCATGTCCTTGGGTTTTGCTTCCTCAAGAGTATCCTCCAACTCTTTCGCATGGAGCATATTAGTAATCTGGAATTTCCAGAAACTAAAGTGCTTACCATTGAAAACCTTGACATTGACTTTGTCGTCTTCCATGTTGTTGCAAAACGCTTACCTTCTTCTCCAATCACGAGGAACCTGGCTCTGATACCAGTTGTTCGGATCAGATCCCAAGTGGTTAATCACTCTTCAGTCACTTCAGAGTTAGGATTAGCGATCTTTACACAACACATGCAACACACGAATGTATCAGTTGCAATAACAAAGAGAGAGTTTAACTTTGAGGATATTTGTCTAGAAGGAAAGTGCAATCTCATATGCCAAGACTAAAATTGCTTTATTATCAAGAGAGAATAACTGAGTACAAGATACAACAAGTTTCACTAGCTAACCTATCCTGGCTAACTAAAACTTACACATGCACTTAATACTGCACTGTACTACAGATTACATAGGAGTGAAAATATAAATAGATCAAAAGATAAAGTCTCGTTCCTTCTCATGTAAGTATCGTGTCAAGGAAGATTCACTTGTCTTCACACATCTCTCGTGACCTTCACACTTTAGCTGTGACCGAGAATGTAACAGGTGTCTCATGCACGCCATACTCATTTCTTCATGAGAAAAAATCTCCGTCCTTGACCAGACACGTGTCAACGTGCCACTTGTCATTAATGGTCTCCACACTCCTAACATAGAGTACTCTTGTTATTAACAACTATATAAACATCTAATGTAGCTAGCACAAATTAAAGCATAAGGACGAACACTCAAGAAAAAGCTTAAATCCTGATAGTGATAACAAGAGCACCTCAAGTGACACAAAGTGTGCTATTACAATGCACATTTTCTTGATTAACAAAAATAATTCGCTGAACAAAGGAACCAAAAGATATTGGAATTTTATGTCTGAAAATAAGCATGTTGTAGCATGTTTCCCTAGCTAACAGCTAAACAAAGCTTGGCTGAAACCACATAACCGGTTCTTTTGGCCCAGCCAATACTGGTAGTTTCTCGTCAAGGTCCCACAATCGTTCCATCTTTCCATCCTCTCGCTTGGGAAGAACAGATGCTATTACAACATCCAACTCTTTCTTTCCCTTCAGGTGATATGCACCGTACTGTGTACATGGAAACCCCACCAAGCGAGTCCCAGTCGGCAGAGTGGACAGCCAGGAAGTAGAAGTCGAGGATATTAAAAATAGTTACGTTGCTTGTGTCTGTGATAAGCTCGAGCTTCATCGGCTGCTCATGGAACTGGTACAGCTCAAATTTGTCTTCCTTGCTTCCAATTAAGTAAATCCCAGAATGCCCTTCCATAAAACTCATTCCATTGAATTCTCATAGCCATAACTCGGGCTCAAAATTGTATTCAATCGGCTTATCTGGTTTGTCTGAATCAATAATCACAATGTCACCCTCATTGGCTTCATCATGGTGATAAAGCAAATAGAACCGTCCATTGTAGTAGGTCACGTCACGTATATAAGAATTCAGAGGGGTGTTGACCATTGTCCAGCATGGGTCCCCGACCCTGTAGCAGAAGATCACCAGACGGTTCAGGAATACTGTTATGAGGCAGTCAGGGTTGGTCAGATCAGACGATAATGTCACCTTGCCGCACCTAAATTCATCAGAAGGACTAAATTGGCGTGGAGTATCATGGCGAGGAGCACTCCAGTCTTCTCCGAGATGTCTGATCGGAGTATTGATGGGAGGAAGATTGACGCGAACTCCGGTTAACGGGTTCAGTAGGAAGACCTCTCTACCTTCAGTTGCTATGATCAAAAGCCAGCCACGGTGGGTGGCATGACAACTCTTGTCGATTATATCTGGGAGGTGCAGCTTGTGCACGGTCTTTTCCCAAGGTCGTAGAACTGGCGGACCCCGTCATCTTATTTATCTACATTCGGGTTGTATGGAATCAACAACCAAGGGAGTTGGGAGGGAAGTGGTGCAACTTCTGAAGGGGGGCGGAGCGCCATGGAGAGCAAACGGCACAAAATCGGACAAAGTCAGTGATGGATTTCAAGCTTTTCTGAGATCCAATGAAGGACCCGTTGAGGGAGATTGCCCCAATCGGGATGCTTGGATGGCGCATGTTCCATTCGGAGATAGCAGAGGAAGAGCGCTCTCTTTACTTTCTTGCTTTCTTTGAAATGTGTAATAACTTAAGATGGATTTTGCGGAGGGATTCTGTTTTTGGCAGCGGAGGTTTACCCGTTTAACCCCAATTTTTTTTTTATCCATGAAGCCCTCATAAAAGTTTTATTTACTGTACAATTTAATCTTATTTTTATTTCGTTATCATGCTCTAATTTTTTTTTTTGAAAAAAAGTTGCCCAAAACAAGGCAACCTGCATGCTTTACTGATGCACAACTTCAAAACAGGAGATCACCAGAAGTGATCGCAAAAGAAAAATAAAGTTCTACCTCCTCAACAGAAAAATAAACCTACGCAGGACTGAAAGAAACAAACACAACTAAGTACCAGACAAACAAATTTTGTTATCTGCATCTAATTACCCAGCAAGTCCTCATCTTCTTCCATCTGAACCCCAATATTCCTACTAGCAGCTACAACACGAGTAGCAGTCCCTGCTGCATTGCTACCATTAGAACCTCCAGTTTCACCTCTCACAATAACTCTAGCCGAACTGCTATTATCCTCAGTTCTCCTGAAATTATGCTCCAACCCAGTAGCAGTACCTGTCCAAATATGAATAAGATGCAATGCTGCATAAGCAGAAGAGATTGAACATTTTCCAGCTATATTATCGAAAGTTCTAGTATTCCTTTCGATCCAAATTGTCCAAGTCCAAGCAGCAAAAAGCATTTTAAAAAAATTCTTATTGGATTTATCTAAAACTAAAATAGAATTCCAAAGATCATTAATAGATCCAAGATTCAAAAGGGGACCCTTAGGGTGTGCACGTCTAATAGTACTCCAAAAAAAAATTGCTATAAGGGCAGAGCAAACATAAATGATTAACATTCTCATTAAGAGTACAAAAGTTACAATTTGTGGGACCGATCCAACCTCTGTTAGGAAGGTTGTCCCTGGTAAGCAACCTATTATTAATTACTAACCACACTAACAAATTAAATTTGAGAGGGATCTTAATATCCCAAACGCTATCACTAATGCTAATAGTTACACCTCCATTACAAAGGAACTCGTACATGGATTTAACAGAGAAGATTCCATTCTTTTCCCAACTCCAAAAGGCACTATCAAAATCATTATTAAAATTTATATTCCTAAGTATATTTATAGCAGCTAATTTTTCTCTTCTAAGCTCAATAGAAGCACCTCTATTTAATCTGAAATTAATATTACCAACATTCCAGATTTGAGCTAAACTAAAATAATCCTTCTTGACTTTGGAGAAAAGATTAGGAAATCTTACTTTCATAGGATCACCATCATACCAATTATCGTGCCAATAAGAAATAGAATTTCCTTGGCCAATAATTCTAGTACAACCTAATTTAACTAAATACATCTGACTACTAACATTTCTCCAAAACGGCGAAAGATCAGAGTTTACATTAAACTTATACTTAGAACGAATAATATCAAGCCAAACCCCAGTTTTACTATTATGTAAGTACTTCCAAGCCCATTTGCAAAGAAGTGCTTTATTCATGAGGTTTAAGTCTAAAATTCCCCAACCTCCAAATTTTTTACTTCTACAAATAGATTTCCAACTAACTAGATTATAACCTTTACTATTATCATTACTGAACTATAACGCACGAACGATAAAAGTAACGAATTGATTTGTCTTCCAGTCTTCCTCCTATATTACCCGTCCATCTCTCCGACTCAATTCTTAATTTTGGAGTGTTCATGTTGTGTCCGAAGTTAGAGCACTAACACACAAAAAAAAAAAGCTGGATTCCCCGTAAAACATATATATATATCATGATTTATATGATCATCGTATGTTACTTTTGAAATTCCAGTACTAAGTACTACTTGAATTATACACTAATACACAATCCTATTTATGTATTATTTTGTGTTTCAGAATGCACCTAGAAGCCCACAGCGCCTAAAAATTTCTAAATGTCGTCATATATCTTATATAAAAAAAAAATTACTATATATTTCAACTTGTAATCAATCCTAAATTCACTAGATATTTGGAACATGACAAGAGAAAGCAATGTATAAATATCAGTTGGTACATTGCCAAATCATTTATGTTGCTGTCCAATGCGTACATGTTACATTGGCGTTCAAATTATATAATTTAATTATTATTGTTGGTTTTCTTTTTCCTTTCGTTTCGAATTATGATATGTCAGAAATTAAAAATACAGATATACGAATGGAAATTGAGACAAATGATACAATCGTCATTAAATATTGCTATTCGTAGAATGAAGAAACGGGGAATAAAATTTAAAAAAAAAAACACAGATATTTTGTTAATCTTGCTATTGAATTTTAATTCTAAGGGAATGGAAGATTCAGAGTGAAATCAAGACTAGGAGTTGGGAACACATTGAAATAAAGGACTCTTGATTCTTTTATGTTCTTCTCTTGTTTCTTTTTCCTCATAAATTGAGCCGAACATCACAGTGAAATCAAGACTTGGAGTTGGGAACACTTATTTCTAAGCGTAATTAGCATAAAAAGTATTCTTGATATTTTGCCATCAGGTATCTCAAAAATCTTTCAACACTTCATGCATGAGAAAAAAATAATTTTAAGATTGATAGCTAAGATCACTCCAGATTGATTAAGCCAATTGAAAAGGTGCAAATCCTGTCGGCCGCGTTTAAACAAAATGAAATGCTTAATTCTTAGCCAAACCGTTTAAGCGATACTCAACTAGTTCAAACGCAAGTATTAATTAAATCAAATGGAATTTTCCAACCTAAACATAAACTAAAATCGTTTAACCGTTTAAGCTTTCGTTTAAATGGATTAAACATGCTTAGGATTTTTTAGGTTTTTCTGTTTTTAGCTTTTATTTTTCCATTCTTTTCTTTCTTCTTTCCTATACTCTGTTCTTTTTTTTGCTCCTTTGTAAATATCATTTTTTTTTTTAATAAAACTTTTGTCGGTGTGGTGATTGTCACCTGACCCTAAAAAAAAAAAAATTCCGTTTAAATGTTTCTGTAGGAGAGTTTCCTTTATATGCAATGAAAATTTAATTAATACTACATGAAATTGCAAAAAAAAAAGAAAGAAAATTCCATAATGATATGGAAATTTAACTTATCTCATTAATTAATTGTCTTGTAAGTTTCAAATCAATGTAATAAAATATTAATTTCTTGCCGCATTAGAGTATATGAAAAAAAAATTAAACTCGGTCGAACCTTACATTTGTCAAACCTGATTTATTATAATAGTTTATTTATATATGTGGAGGAAGAATGACAACAATAAAGATGGGTTTAATAACAAGGAACCCCCGACCGTTTTTTTTTTTAGTTGTTCAATTTGGGAAGACGGAGCCCATTTATTTATTCCTTTTAATTTTTCTGTTAAGATTTTGAGACTTTTTTATTGCATGATTATTAATTTGGGTTGAGATTTGAGAATATAATAATCAGAGGTGTCCCTGCAATATGATCTTTTGTATGGTGGCTAAATATACATGTATATTATGTGAACAGTTTTCCTGTTTTTCTCCCCATTTGGATAAAGGTAATTATGTGGAATTAGTAAACAAATATATTTCATGATGTCAATTTTAAATTGATTATTTTCATATTCAATTGTTTGTTGTAAAAAATCTTTGTCAAGGTCATGATAGGTTGTGCCGAAGCAGAAATAAGAAAATGTGCTAAAGAAATATGTGGAGCACTATTTTGTTTCTCGAAGATAAACTTACAAGAGTAATATATAAACAATAAAAATAGCAAGATTGAACTAATTACGCATTTACGCAGATTCATTTTCTTATAGCCACTTTTTTGCTTTTTTTTATTTATTTATTTTGGTCCAGGTTCAGAGATTACGAGTTATATAATTTAAGCGAACATGAAGAATATGATGATGATGATGATGAAAATCAGAGATTAATATGGTAAGGTGGAAGTTCGGTGCCGTGCCAGATTCAAAGGCCGACTATCATATACTAATCTCATCCTAACAACTTTTATCCATCAACTTACATCTACATTTATGCATTTTAGTTACTGTCTCAATTGAGCACATATGGAATCGAGGTAACTTATGTTTTTCAATATCTAAATGTTTCCTTTCCGTGTTTAAATAAACTACTCTGCAATTTACTATCCATTATGCTTTACATGAGCTCTCATTCTTTCCTAAATGGGAAATGAAATAAAATAAATCGCACCTACCACTGAGTAAGGTGAACTCTCGAAGTCTTAATAATTTCTGACAAATGATGTCGGCAATTTTACCTTTTCAGTTTTCTAGAAATTATTCTTAAACAGTTATAAATCACAAATACTTATTTCATCCTGCCAGTGAAGTTATGTACGTTTTCAGCAATCATCCAAAAATTGATTTACACTTTAGTCCTTGCTTTGATTTTTTAACTTTACATCAGTGAAGAAAGCAAAAGGTGTTTCATGCTTTTATTTAATCAACCTGACGACTTTTAGATGTACAGAAAGTATTTAAGAAACTAATCAAAGCACAATTAAATTAATATCAAAAAGCCAGCCACAAAATTCATTATGTGAGGCAACAGACATTAGCAAACTAAAGCCAAAATCATAAAAAAATATATATATATATTGTTTTCCCAGATATGCCCCAATCTATACTACTGTAAAGCTTTTAAGAAATGTTATGCTGCGTGTAAGTTAACTCTGACAAGAGTTGTCAGTGATATGCAATACAAAAATCCTAGAAAGACACAATCTGTTAACTGAGGGTTACAACTTACAACTCAAGCATTACATATAATCATCAGGAAGAAACATTACTATATTTATACACAAATAATTTACAATCTGTTTTTATGCTTCTAAAAAAATCATGCTTGATCTTAAGAAGGGATTAACTAAAATAGCCAGAACATCCGGATTAACAAGAAGAAGAGATTAACTTTGAAAGGCACTAGTAAGAAATCATATTTTCATATGACAGATCCAAACGTATATATACCGTATTTACATCCTGATATGAAAGAACTTGTAACACATGCAAAATTTCAGAATAATATACTACCTACGCTGGAAAAGAAGAAAGGCTTCAAAATACAGAATCAACCCTTTTTTTTCAAAAAAAAAAAAGGGGAATGTTTTTGTATATAATATATACTACCATTCAGAACTGTGATGAGAGCCTAAAGAATAACAAGATTTTCTTTTTATGAAAGCACAAGCTTTCGCCTTTCAGTTCCACATAATATACTCTACTTTCTACGCTATATGGATGGAGGATATCTATTACTTCAGATCCACTTTAGGCTTTACAAGGATGGTGAAATTATGAAATGGAAAAAAAAAAAACATTGGTAAGGTTTTGTACTATTCCTAAAATATCCCCTCCACTTGTATACTATTAAGTAGCATAATCTAGTAACCAGATTAGAGTGCTTCATAGCCCAAATTATCCTTATCTAGCGTTTTTATGCAGAAAAATCCATGTGTTGGGTTTTTGCTTCTTAGTCTCAACAGATAGAGAGAGAAATGGGAGAAAGGAGACGATATGTTCTGTCTAGATCAGGCCCTAAGAATGTTCACTAATCACTACCATTCTCAACCGGTCCTGATATGGGACATCTCTAATTGTGCCATCCTGCTATCTCATAAATCCACGCATAAAAATCTGGCCCATACACGATGCGCACTGCAATATGAGTGTCAAACGCTGGGTTGTGACGTCATCTCTATGTACGCTGACGTCATCATAGCACGAACTTTGACGTCATCTAGGTACTGAGAGTATTTAAGTTGATGTAAGGGAGTGTATAAATGTGTTTTTTAAGGGAATATATATTTCTTTTATAAGAGAGTATATATCTTTACATAAGGGAGTATATACTTCTTCATAAGATATTTCTTCATAAGGAGTATATAGTTTTTCATAAGAGAGTATATATTTCTTCGTAAGGGGTTTAAATAAGCACTCAAGATACAAATTTCAAACAATTTTGTTCGAATTAGCATTGAAAGTACTAAGGGAGTATATATTTCTTCGTAAGGGAGTACATACTTTTTCATAAGCGATTCAAATAATCATTCAAGATACAAATTTTAGACAAACATGTTCAAATAAGCATTCAAGATACTAAGAGAGTATATACTTCTTCATCAGGGAGTATATACTTCTTCAAATGGATTCAAATAAGCATTCAAGAGAAAAAATTTCAGACAAGTTTGTTCAAATAAGCCAAGTTCAAATTGATATTCATTCAAACCAAACATAAAATCATTATAACCAAGTTCAAACATGTTAAAAAACTTAATAGAAACTGCAACAGTAAGCATCAGTCATCTCAATCAATTCAGTCGAAGTCAAGGAGAACACATTCGCTCGCACCCCGAAATTTAGACTTTATTTGATTTATAAGGTCTAATAACAAACGCAAAGTAACCACACGCTTGTCATCACCTACATCTATCTGCAAAAAAAAAAAATTGTGTAATTTTAGAACATATATTCCCTTAGTCAATGTATTCAACAATGTACATCCAACATTGTACATTGTTTTCGCCACAATTAAAAAAAAATTGGAAAAATCAAAACTGGATCCAACAATGTTAGGATTTGAATCTTTTATATTGTTAGCCTATAGTTCCTTAATCAATATATTTAATCTCCTGTATTAATGAATATACTCCTTAAATCAAATTAGCTGACACATGTTTCTTATTCATCATACTTAGATATATACTCCATTAATCAATATATTTAACCCCGCATTAATGAATATACTTCCTTAATCAAATTACCTAACAAATACTTAGATCTAGACTTAGATAAATACTCCTGTAACATATTTAATCCCAATTGAACATACTCCCTTAATCAAATTAGCCGACACATATTCCTTATCAGCATATTTAACCCCTACATTGATGAGTATACTCTCTTAATCAAAATAGCTAGCACCTGTTCAGCATACTTAGATATCACTCTCTTAATCAATGTATTTAATCCCTTACATTGATGAATATACTCCCTTAATAAAATTAGCTGACACATGTTCATTATTCAGCATACTTAGATATATACTTCCTTAATCAATATATTTAATCCTCTATATTGATGAATATAATCCCTTAATAAAATTAGCTGATACATGTTCCTTATTCAACATATTTAGATATATATTTTTTAAATTTATATATTTACTCCCTAGCACAATATATTTACTCCCTTCTACAATATGATTACTCTCTTGCACAATATATTTACAAAAGAAACAATGCAGTTACAAAATAAACAAATAAGAATTCTCAAATAATTGAAATTGATCTTAGTTATAAATGAAATAACACTACATATGCTTCAAACACGAAGTTAATTATATAAAAAAAAATACATGTGATATGTTAAATCTTATTTTAAAATAAAAGATATATGTGATTTCAAACCTGATATGGTGTCGTAATCATATCTAATTCAACCTGCCTTCAAACATTACAAAAATCTCCTAAAAATCTCATATGCTTCAAACTAGTGGTGCTTCATCAAGATATGCTTCAAACATCAGAAATAATCTATGATTTATAAAATTGATCTATTTCAAACATTATCAATATTTGATTCAATACAGAAAATTTGATTTAAAATCACTGCTCGGATTACGAATTACTTAATTGAACTAATCAAATCAAAATTCAGCATGTATTTCAAATGTCAAATCAAAATCAGTGAGTATTATGATCGATACCTTGAAGAACGAGGTAAAATTCGTCATTGCACGACGATTGAGAGACAAATTCGATGGATTGCAATGGCGATTGAGAGACGAATCTGACGGTGATGTTCAATCAGAGCGACGGAGATAGTCGAGAGAGAGTGAGAGCAAGCAGCAATTTGAGCGAGAGAGTTTTTAAAATCCAGATTTGAGCAAGAGCGAGCAGCGATTTGAGCGAGAGAGATTTCAACAGATTTGAGAGAGAGAGAAGCGATCAAAAATAAAAATCGGAACTCAAAAGATAAAAAAGTCACGTGAGCCGCACATGAATTAAGAAATAGAGAGGAGCGATCTTGGTCCATAATTCGCTGGATGGCACAGGATGTCAATATCTGAGGATGTTATATAGTATATTTGATTCTCAACAGTTAAGAGTTCATTTGCAATATTATGCATTAGCAAAATACAAAATGACATACAAGCCCAATGGGCCCAAAAACAATTCGGGCCGCATATTCTAACACCATGTTTTACCATTATTAGGTATATCAAAGAAGGCAAAAATTTCCTAAGACAGAATTAGTAGAGAACCTAACTCGATTTTGTAATTTTTACGTTTCAGTCCTTATTTTTCTTTTAAGAATTCAGACAAGGGAGATTGTTAGAGAGGGATGAATTGTACAGACCTATTAGGACCAGAAAGAAACGCCTCCAGTCACTGAGGTTCCAGATCAGAACTGAAAGTCTGAAACCTGTCCTGGCTCGGGCCATGGAAACCATAGATAGAACCTTTGTTTCTAAAGGAAAGAATTTGAAATTAGGAGGCTGGTTGCATAAAGATTATCATTCAGAAGTAATAACTAATTAACTATTTACATCTAATGTAGCACATAATAAAGCATAAACACCAACATTCAATTAAAAACAAGCTTATATTCTGATAACAAGCACCTCAAGAGACACAAAATGTACTATTACAGTGCACATTTTTTTATTAACAAAAACTAGCTCATCTAAAAACCAAAAAAGATTTGAATTTTGTACCTAAAAATTAAGCATGTTGTAGCCTGTTTCCCAAACAGCTAAACAAGGCTTGGCTGAAACCACATAACCATTTCGTTTGGCCCAACCAGTACTTGTGGTGCCTCGTCAAGGTCCCACTCTTGTTCCAGCTTTCCATCCTCTAGCTTGGTAGACCAGATTCTATAATGAAGTCCAATCTTATCTTTCCCTTCATGATCTGGCAACATGACCGTATACATAGAACCACCACCAAGACAGTCCCAGTCGTCAGAGCAGACAGCTAGGAAGCGTAAGTTATCGGTATTGAAAATGGTTGTGTTGCTTGTGTCTGGGATATGCTGGAGCTTAAACGGCTGCTCTTTGAACTGGTACAGCTCATATTTGTCTCTCTCTCCTTCTTCAATAAGGAACTTCAAGCCAACCAAGTAAACCCCAGACTGTCCTTCCAGTAAACGCCTGATATCTCCTAACTTATGCTCGAAATTGTAGGGAATACTCTTATCTGGTTTATCTGAATTAATAATCATCATGTCAGCCTCACTGCCTTCTTTATAAAGCAAATAGAAGCGTCCATTGTAGTAGGTCACATCATCTACAAAATTTTTCAGAGGGTTGTTGACCATTGTCCAGCACAGGTCCCCGACCCTGTAGCAGAGGATCACCCGCCAGTGCAGGAACACCGTTATAAGGCAGTCAGGATCGGTCAGATCAGACGAGAGAATCACCTTGCTTTCCCCAAAGTCATGGGATGGACTAAACCGGTGTGGAGTATCATGGAGAGGAGCATGCCAGTCCTCTCCGAGATGTCTGACCGGGATAGTGAAAGGAGGGAGATCGATGCGAGCTCGGGTTAACGGGTTCAGTAGGAAAACCTCTCTACCTTCCGTCGCTATGACCAAAAGCCAGCCACGGTGGGTGGCGCAGCAACTCTTTCCAATGATCTCTGGGAGGTGCAGCCTGTGCATTTTGCTTTTCCAAAGGTCATAGAAGAGGCGCATCCCGTCGTCATCTTTATCTGCATTCAGTTTGTGTGCAAACATCACCCAAGGGAGTTGGGGAGGTAGGTGGCGCGGCTTTGGAAGGGGGGCAGCGTGCCATGGAGAGCAAACGGCACGAAAATGGACAAAGTCAGTGATGGATTTCAACTTTTCTGAGATCCAATGCAGGACCAGTTCTGGGAGATAGGCCCAATCGGGATGCTTGGATGGTGCACCTTCCATTTCGACAGAGCAGAGGCACTGAGGCAGAGCTCTTTCTTTGCTTTCTTTAAAATGTGAAGTTTAAAGACATGCAAGAAAGATGGATTAGGCGGAGGGATTTTGTCAGGGGGGTTTAACCGTTCAAAAGTTAAAACCACTAGTTTTTTATCCATAAGGCCCTCATTAAAGTTTTATTTACTGTACACATTTTAAAGAAAGAAAGTTCGTTTGTTCCTTTTTGTCTGACTAAGTCTAACTTTTATACTTCACCCTCAATTCTGATAATGCAGCACCTACAAGTTCTTATATAAACCGGCAATAATGCAATTTTTTTTTTTTTTTGTAAAAATCCGTTATCGATATTGGCATATATTAATTATTTGCTGATCACCCATGTAATACGATATAATACTAAATTGCCCAAATATCTTGCCAGGGTGTACATATATCTAATTGCGAAATTTTATCGAAAATTTTAGTCTAATCAATTATAATAATTTTCAATCTTAAACTAACTTACATGAAATCATCGAATATACAACATTTAGACAAAAATTTATTTTTCTTGAATTAAAATTTTATTTAGGAAAAGCATATTTCACATGAAATTATTATTATTAATCATTAATAATTGTTATGTAGGTTTAAACTTTTAACTAGCGATACTATAGAAGAATTTACCCAAGAAAATAAAGAAGTTATGATTATGAAAGAATGGTCGTAACTATGCTGGTAACCTGCTTGGGTTGCTCTTATTTAAAAAAAAAAAAAATTATATAGTTTCATTCATGTAAAAGCGGTTCAGTAATTATTTTTGCTGACCAGTGCGATTCATGTAAACCAGCGCACAATACAGCAATATATTTGAGTGGGATACTGGGGATCGATAACTTAATAGTCAATTAATACTCACCTATATAGGATAAGGGTCATGCCCATAATAACTGTATAACGGCTCATGCTATATAACATCTCATAGGCTTTTGAGCCAGCAAATCGAGAAACCTTGCAACTTTAAATTAATGTGAATTTACGATGTCAGCAAAATTTGATATAGATTATCTTATTTTCTTAAAATTTGATTAACTGTGGCTGTGGCAATCATCACAAATAATGCCTCCATCACTTGGGAACATATGAATGCTCTGGCTTATTTGCTTCCAGTTTTATCTAATCATTCATGGGACAATGAAAATCATGCATGGGACATGGGGACGACCGAGTCGGTAAGGGAAAAGAGTCCATGCTACTACCATATTGCTAAATTTTATTCTTGTATTTTTCTAAATAGATAACTTACATAGATATAATTAATATTTCGAACGGTAAATTGGTCTTAGAATTTAACTAATTACTCGTCCAACCATTGCTTCAAAACCAGAGTGTGTGTGTACATAAAACAATATGAATCTAAAGATGAACAGAGCGTTAAGTAATGGTGTAATTTATCCCAATCCATTGTACTGTCGCTGTGTTCAAACTAGTTACTGGAAAGGAACGATGTGTACAAACTAGTTGGTATATTTATTGGCAGATTTTATATTTGATGTTTGAATTGGCAATTTTGGTGCCAATAGACCATAACGGAGTGAATTGCAGAAAACTTGGAGTGTTACAACTTACAAATTTTCTCTCTGCTGACCTGAGAACAATTTTCAATTAGAAATGATAATTGTCATAATATATACTAATTATCACTTACTATGGCTTTGTCTTTTTTATATTCTTTTTAGTTTATTCTTGAGAAAGATTTTGTTCTGTCACGTATAAGCTCTTCTAAAATAGCAACTACTATGGTTTCAATCAAATTCCTTTCCTAGACGTTTATAGAAGTGTAAACTCAACCACTTGGAATTTCTGTTTGTTTTGTTTTCTTTCACTATATAGCTCCTCTAATCAGATAACGAGCATCCATAAAAGAAGTAAATAATATGAAATCAAACAGATTCAATGATTTACCCTTTCCATATCGACAACAAGAAAACCAGAAAACAGGACCATTCTTCACAGCCTGCATATTTTGGCATCTGGATGCACATGATAGACAATTTCAACTTAAATACAAGCCAAACAACACAACAACACAATATTCAAACCTTAATGATATCAACACAATGCTTTGGCATTTGGATGTGCATTAATGGCTGATACATAGTTTCATCTCAAATACTTCTAAACAACAACAATATTTAAAGCCCAGAAAATTTTCTTCCACTTTGGATACACAAAACATTTTTACAATAACAGATACAAATTAAAACTCCACATTTCATATGTGACCCCGTAAGTGCATATGCAGCTAAAGTTCATTCAACTCAATACATAATGGAAAATTATAAGGTATTCCCTGGATTAGATTTGTCTCCATGCCAGAATAATTACAATGACCAAACTGCGTCCTCTATCCAAGTATATATAATTATACATCCAAACAGTATATTCTAATGATCAAATAACACATCACAAATGGAAACATGCTCAACCATTGTAATTAATGCCTATAAACTAAACATATTAATTCCAGCACAACATAGGACCATAAAGTCCAACACTCAAAAAGTAATATGAATTCAGAGTACTCGTTTTAAGAAATAACTATAAAACATCTAATGTAGCCAATATTAAAGCATAAACACCGGCACTCAAGAAAATCCTGATAACAAGCACCTCAAGTGACACAGCACGTGCTATTACAGTGCAAATTTCCTGATTAACAAAAATTAGCTGAACACGGAAACCAAGAAAGATAAGAACTTTATATCAGAAAAGCATGTTGTAGCACGCTTCCCAAACAGCTAAACAAAGCTTGGCTGAAACCACATAACCGGTTCTTTTGGCCCAGCCAGTACTGGTGGTTCCTCGTCAAGGTCCCACAATGGTCCTATCTTTCCATCCTCTCGCTTGGCAAAACAGATGCTATAATAATATCCAAACCTTTCCTGATGAGGTGAAAAGTAACAGACGGTATACATAGAAACCCCACCAAGCGAGTCCCAATCGGCAGAGCTCACAGCCAGGAAGTAGAAGTTGTGGGTATTGAAAATGGTTATGTTGCTTGTGTCTGTGATAAGCTCAAGCTTCATCAGCTGCTCATGGAACTGGTACAGGTCAAATTTGTCTTCCTTGCTATCCTCAAAAAGGACCGTCGACACTCCAATTAAGTAAACCCCGGAATGCCCTTCCATAAATCTCATTTTGTCGAAAGCTTGGTCCCATAACTCGGGCTCAAAATTGTATACAATCGGCTTCTCTGGTTTGTCTGAATCAATAATCACAATGTCTCCCTTATTGTCATTGTCATGGTTATAGAGCAAATAGAACCTTCTATTGTAGTAGGTCACATCGACTAGACTATTCAGAGGGGAGTTGACCATTGTCCAGCATTGGTCCCCAACCCTGTAGCAGAAGATCACTAGCTGGTGCAGGAACACTGTTATGAGGCAGTCAGGGTCGGTCAGATCAGACGACAATATCACCTTGATGTACCTAAATTCATGGGATGGACTAAACTGGTGTGGAGTATCATGGAGAGGACCATCCCAGCCCTCTCTGAGATGTCTGACTGGAGTATTGAAGGGAGGGAGTTCGAAGCGAGATCTGGTTAATGGGTTCAATAGGAAGACCTCTCTACCTTCAGTCCCTATGACCAAAAGCCAGCCACGGTGGGTGGCCTGACAAGTCTTACCGATTATATCTGGGAGGTGCAGCTTATGCACGGTCTCTTCCCAAAGGTCGTAGAAGTGCCGGACCCCGTCATCATCTTTATCTTCATTCGGGTTGTATGGAATCAACAGCCAAGGGAGTTGGGGAGGGAAGTGGCGCAGATTCTGAAGGGGGGTGGTGCCCCATGTAGAGCAAACGGCGCGAAATAGGACAAAGTCGGTGATGGATTTCAGCTTTTTTGAGATCCAATGAAGGACCTGCTGAGGGAGATTGGCCCAATCGGGGTGCTTGAATGGCGCACCTTCCATTTGGAGAGAGCAGCAGAGGAAGAACGCTTTCTTTAATTTCTTTTAGTTTCTTGGAAATGTATAATTTAAGATGGATTAGGCGGGGCGATTTTGTTTTTGTCAGCGGAGGTTACCCGTTTAAAACACTAGTATTTTTATCCATAAAGCCCTCGTAAAAGTTATATTTACTGTAGAATGTAATCTTATTTTTTGTTTCGTGATTATGCATTAATTAATATAATCAAGAGAAAAAAACAACTGGCTTTCTATTCATCATATATTACCCGTTTTTCTCTCCCATTCAATCCTTTTTTTTTTTCATTATTTTTGGTGTGTCCATGTTTTCTTTAAAATTAGAGCACTAAATGTAGTATTTGAATTAGAGCACTAAAACATATATGTTACATGATTTATATATAATCATATGTAACTGTTGAAATTCCAATACTAATAAGTAGTATTTGGATTACATGCAAATATGTAATCCTATATTTGTACCATTTCGTGTTTTAGGATGAACTTAGGAAGTCCTCAAAGCCTAAAATTTATAAATGTCCTCTTCTATCTTATATTAAATAAAATAATTAAATATTTAAAATTGAAAATCCGAAATTCACTAGATATTTGGAACATGACCTGAGAAAAAAATTAATGTGCGAATCGGAATATCAGTTGGTACATTACCCACTCATTTATGTTGTTCTCCAATGCGAAAACATGTTGGCGTTCAAAATAGAATTATTCTTATTATTATTCTTTTTTTGGAACTAAGTAAGGAATTACCCTACACTTCTTTTTTATTAAAGAAAAGCATCTTACATCAGTTTATTGCAAAGCCAAAAACACATAACACCCTGCTCCAAAAGGAGATCCCTAAGCACAAAACAAACACTAAATAGAATTATTGTTGGCTTTCATTTTTGTTTTTGTTTTTTCTTGCTATGAAATGCCGATAAAATTACGTTTAGTACCATATTCGTAGAATCTACTCTAAAATTACGCAAGGAGAATGAAAAAACATGGAATAAAACAAACACAGAGATTTTGTTAATGATGCGATTGAATTTTGATTTTTTTTTTTTTTTAGGGTTAGGTGGCAATCACCATGCCGACGAAAAAATTGTTAAAAAAAGATATTTACAAAAGAGAATTAAAAATGTACAAAAAAGAAAAAAAAAAATTAAAAAGTCCTAAGAACTAAGCATGCCTAATCCACGTATTAATATCCTCACAGATTGTCTTGAACCGCAGCTTCGAATGAGTATTTAGATTTGAGAGATTCTCTTGTTGCGCGTCTTCCACAAGTTCCAAGATGTTGCGGCCCAGATGATATCCCAGTTTTTTATATGTGTTCTCCTATTAGAAAGCCAAAAATTGCAGCGGGATTGAATATTAATTTCAAGCCATTAATAGAAAGGAATGGAAGATTTAGAATGGAATCAAGACTATATATGGGTGTTGGAACTTGGAAACAGTGAAACCAAGACTCTTGAAGTCTTGATTCTTCCATTTCCAACTCTTAAATTGTCTTTTTTTACCCTCATAAATTGGGCCACGCATCATAGTGAAATCAATACTCTTGAGTAGACCTGTCAAAACCCTACCATTTTAACGTTTCCGTTCCGTTCCGTTTGGACGGAACGTTAAACGAAATAGAAAATATGTTTCGTTTCTGAAAACGGAACGAAAACGAAAATGATTTTTGTGAACGGAACATAAACGGAATACCGAAATAGACTTAAATCAATGGTAAATATAGGACGGAACGTTAAACGGAACATATTTTTATTTCGTTTGACGAAACGGAACGGAAACGAAACAACAATTTCGTTCCGTTGCCGAAATGGAACGGAAACGAAAACTGCTGTTTCCGCTTCCGTAGATAACGGTTGACAGGCCTACTCTTGAGAGTTTGGGACAAAAAAGTATGTTCTAAGCGTAATCAGGAGAATGTAGTTTTCTTGCAAATTTGCCATCAAACACCTCAAAGATATTTTAACACTTCAAGAGAAGAAAGATAAATTTGAATATTGATAGTTTAGATCACTCCAAAATCCAAATTGATTAAACCAATTGAAAGGGTGCAATTAAACTTGTTCCGTGGCGTTTAAACGAAACGAAATGTTTTATTTCGTAGCAAAACAGTTTAAACGATTTTCAGCTAGTATAAATGTAAGTATTACCGAATACCGATCGGTAGGGCTGTACAAGAAAAAAAAACCCGTCCAACCCGTTTAACCCGTCCGGTCCGATCCGTATTTTAACGGGTTCAAACATTACCCGGGTTGGGTCGGGTTTTAATTTTATTAACCCGGTTATATTGGGTTGGGTTATATTTTTACCCTTGATAACCCGTTTAACCCGTCCAACCCGACAAATATAACTTCTTGTTTGAATTTTTATAATTATGAGTTTATTGTTACTAATGCTAATATCGTGTTGTGTAATTTTTATTATACTGATTATACATGATTTATAATTTTTATTAAAATTGTTTTCACATTGGTCAAATTCATAAAAATAACGTGCAAATGAGGGAGTTCAATAGTTACTTTCTTTCACAATGTATATGTAACTGGATAATTAATAATGTTATTTGAGGAGTCAAATAAAGAAGAGCACTATTTGTAAAAGTTAATAAATATAAGCAGAAATAAAAAATATAAGCCTTCTAGTGGTCTGTCTCATTGGCTCATAATGGACAGAGCCGAGTCCTATGTGACAACATCATGTGTTTTTTAAATAAATATAAATGTAAACTATACAGAAACTTATCACATATAAATAATAAATAAGCATTGTGCAAATTAAACTACAGTGCTGAATCCCAGTTGTAGACGTTAGAGGTTTATACATGTATGTATATGTATGTATAATATATTTTAGTTAGACTTGTATCATGAACTTTGTTGTCTAGCGCAATTGTGTTTGTTTCATGAATATTATTTTATCAAGAATTTTTTTATTTTCGCACAATTAACATCTCAACCCGTATGACCCCTGTAACCCGCATAATCCGTAATAACCCGTATGTAAAATATTTTCCGGGTTGGATTGGATTACGGGTGGGTCAATTAAATTTTTTTTCCAACCCGGTACAATTGGGTTGGGTTCAAATTTTGATTGAAAAGCATTGACTTGTCCGTTCTACAGTAGTACCGATCAGATTAGTTGTTTATGCTTCGTTTAAACGAGATAGAAAATGTTCTTCTCGGATAATAGATCAAATTAAATAGAATTTTCTGCATGTGGTCTAGTGGCTCAGTGGTAAGAGCACTAGACTGACCTCCAAGAGGTCAAGGATTCAAGCCCCACATGCACCTTTAATTTAAAAAAAAAAAGTTAGATGGCAAAGACCTCCCTCTTTCTTCAAAAAAAAAAAAAAAAAAAAAGAATTTCCTTTCGTGAGCCTAACGTAACCCGATATGATTTAATTGTTTAAACTTTTGTAAATGTTTCCGTTAAAGACATTTTCCTTTATATGCAAAAGAAAATGTCATTATAAAATGAAAATTTTACTTGTCTTGTCATTAAATAATTTTTTTTATCTTGCATGTGGTCTAGTAGTTCAATGGTAAGAATACTGGCCTCTACAAAGTCAAGGGTTCAAATTCCGTAGGTATATATCTTTACAATAAATGTTTCAAATCGATGTAATATAATCTTAATTTCTTACTGCGTTAGAGAAGATGAAAAATTTTATAAACTTGGTCAAACCTTATATGTCGTTCTTATGTTTATGTGGTTTTTAATTGTCAGCACCTGATGTATTAGTATAGTTTATACAAAATTTAGTTTAGTTTATTGAATTGTGGTACGTATATTTGTTTTACGATGTTTTGTTACTTCTTGATGTGGTTTGCA
The DNA here is from genome assembly GCA_027725995.1 of Rhynchospora tenuis. Classification (NCBI taxonomy): domain Eukaryota; kingdom Viridiplantae; phylum Streptophyta; class Magnoliopsida; order Poales; family Cyperaceae; genus Rhynchospora; species Rhynchospora tenuis. The sequence continues at coordinate 85,785,927 of CM050889.1, forward strand.
AAGAATGACAACAGTAAAGATGGACGACTTGTGCAAATGCCTGATGTGCCTTATGCCAATGGCCGATATAATCGGCCTCAAGTTGATGGGCTCCGACAGGCAGCCCTACCGTACAAACATCGAGCTCAAGTTACTCATCGAATCAATCCTCTCCGACTTGGTCAAGAAGTTCGAGGAACTAGTCCTCGAGGGGCTAAAGGTCTAAAAATGAATACCACCACGAGCTCAACAAATTACAAAGAAGCAGCAGCCATTGCCGGCACAGATCTCGAGGTAACAGAGGGTGGATCAACGGCCAGCAGCGACTGGGTTGTACTGGTGTTGTTGATCTAGGTAAGAGACCCAAAATAGGATCATGGGTCTCCTGGGGAGCTAATGATTGGGCTTGTGGGCTTGTGGCAGGGCTCAATCTTGGATCACACAAGGTTGATAGAGGGATTCTATATCGGAATTCGGAAAGCAAAACAAAACCTCACCAAATCAGAAGCCGAATTTATGCAGTTCTTACAGAATACAAGATACAGGAAGGGGAACAATGCAAAGAAGAGAAAAGATAAGAGCAGAAGAAGGTGGTCTCGGCAAGGAAGCAGCAGAATTATTCTTCAAAGGGAGTATATATGGCTGGACTTCACTCTTTTCTTAGTCCTGCAGGAAGTCTATATATGACCATCCAATGCAATATATGCCCCAGCAGTCGGACAATGTTTGTTTATGAATTAGTGCACAGTTTTTATTATTTTGGGGTGGGACCGCGGGGTGGTGTACGCAGATATTAATTTCTTGTGGGGCAAACTGTACGTAGTTATATATTTAAATATTAATGTTTATTAGTGTTCACTGACAGTTACCATGGCATATATAGTTTTTTTATTTTGAAGAAGAGAACCTCAAACAGGCGTCTTGCATTAGAATTAACTACATGCAAAAGTTTACAAAAAATCACAAGTCACAACTAGTGACTAAAGATGCTCCTTAAGGGAGACTTCTACCAAGTTTCAACAAAATAAAGTCACACTTAATCCAGTAGAAAAACAAACACTGAATCAAACTAAAAAAAGACTAAGACAGCTGCTCCGCAGCAACCAAAGTGCCAGCATCAGCTCCAGCACTCATCAGCTGAAAATCTAGCTCCATACCGGTTTTGCTACCTGTCCAAAAGAAGAATAGACTAAAAATTGACAAACATAAAAAGGTAGCAGTGCAACCTGTATTATCAGTAAACACCCGACAATTCCTCTCCTTCTAAACTATCCAAACAAAAGTCGCCAGAAAAGTTTGAAAAGCTAATCTATTCCTTTTGGGAAGCAAAGTACTATCTTGCCAAATACCCTCTATTTCTCTGGCCTGAATTTTCATGCCCCGTTTATTAAATCTATTGAATAAAACCCAGAAGGTACCAATAAAAGAGCAACTGACAAAAAGATGATTGATGGATTCATCTGCATCACAGAAAGTACAAGTAATATTAGTAATCCATCCCCTATCGCCCAATTTGTCCTTAGATTGAATTCTATGATTAAGAACCATCCAAAGATAAAGTGTTTGGTTTGTTTTGAATAAGCCTTATTCCGAATAAGGCTTATTCGGGATGAAACCAAACATGTTTCCGAATAAGGCTTATTCTGAAGAAGGGCTTATTCAATGCCTTATTCTAATTCAACCAAATGGTGGGAAATAAACCCTTATTCAGAATAAGAGGAGAGATGAGAGAGAAGAGAGGAGAGAGGAGAGAGAAAAGCTTATTCCAATTCATGAATCAGCCTATTCACCGCATATCCAAACACACCCAAAGTTTGATTTTCAACCAAACAGAATGATTCATGGAAATTTGCACCCCCCTGAACAAATAAATCTATACATTGATTTGACAGTAAAGACCCCAGATTTATCCCAATTCCAAACTAAACCATCCTGTGTGTCAGAGAGAAATTGCTATTATTAAGAATTTCTAATAACTGTACCTTCTCGGCTCTTAAACTACTGGAGACCCCTCACTTAAGGAAAAACTGAATCTTACCTTTATTCCAGACTTTCTGTAAAGAAACATCTGGTCTTTTAGTTTTTCTTAAACATTAAGGAAAAGGTTCTAGCTAAACTAAAATTGCAACACCAGATATCTTTTCAGAAATTAATGGAAGAATCATTGCCTACACTTTTTTGTGATCTTATTCTTAAGATAGAAATATCAGTATTAATACTTTTCCAAAAAGGAGAAGCAGTTTGAGGCATTCTCATATGATATTTGAAGTGAAGGATATCCTTCCAAATACCTTGAACTGAAGGTGAATCCAAATTCCACCGTCATTTTGCCAATAAAGCTCTATTCATGAAATTTAAATTCAAAATTTCCCAACCCCCTCCTCCTTAGACCTACAAATAATTGACCAACTAACTAAAGCTTATTTTTTAAAACCCCAAAGGAAAGTTCTCCTAATTTGATCAATTCTTTTAATTACCCATTGAGGCATTTTAAAGAATGTCAAATAATAGAGAGGTACTGCTGTGATGACCGAATTCAACATGACTATACGGCCACCAAGGGATAATAAATTTCCCTTCCACTTGGATAATTTTTGATGTACCCTATCAATCAGTTTAAACCAATCACTCCTAGTAGGAGAAGTCCAATGCAGAGGTAACCCAAGGTAGTTAATAGGAAGTGATCCTACTTTGCAATTCAATTTACTAGCCAACTCATCTGTAAGTGAAGAGGAGATATTAAGCGGTATCAGCTCAGACTTTGCAAAATTAACTTTTAGCCCTGAAAGAAGCTCAAACCCTTTCAAAGTCCACTGTAACTTTTCTAACATAGCATCCTCTGGTTGAATAAACAACAAAGTGTCATCAGCGTATTGCAAATGCAATAGCCGATGACCAAAAGGCAAAGGAGGTCCCAACCCCTTAAAATGGCCTAAATTAATATCCCTATGCAAAAGCTTAGATAAAGTGTCTGTTACAAAAATGACGAAATAAGAGGAGAGTGGATCCCTTGTCTTACCCCCTTCTGCAATGAAAGAAAGAACCTTCGTCATCATTAACTTTGGCAGCCATCATTAGTGTTCTAAAAAAAGCACGGCGTGTCCGAACACGGCACGGTATGACACGGCACGAAGGTGGTACGACACGGTAAAACACGGACACGGACACGACACGAGAACTTAGGCGTGCCGTGTCTTAAGCGTGTCGTGTCCGACTTTGATGAAATAGACACGGCATGGCACGGCACGTGAATTTCCAAGACACGACACGACACGGCACGAAACACGGCACGACACGGGACACGACAAAACCCAAGAGACACAACAAGTTTATAATGATGGTTAAAAATGTTAAATTTTATAAAATAACAAGAAAATTCTTATATTATCTATTTTTTAGGATACTTTTATAATTTGAATTTCAAATTCATCCCTAAACATAAGTATATGACTATGTTTTGTGAAATTCAAACGTATTCAAATACGACACGGCACGACACGGTACGAGGACATGAGGCGTGCCGTGTCCTTAGGCGTGTCGTGTCCATCCCTTAGAATTTAGACACGGCACGACACGGCACGTGAAACATTTAGACACGGCACGGCACGACAAATGATCTAGACACGGCGTGTTTGACACGGCACGACACGGCACGGCACGAATTTAGAACACTAGCCATCATGCCCCCTTGAAGGACCAAATTCAACCAGTCAACCCATTTCCTACTAAAACCCCTTTGAGTAAATAACCGTAACATGAAATCCCAATTAATATAATCAAATGCCTTGGAAAAATCAAGCTTCAAAAGGAGCCTAGGATTTTTGTAATTATGAATCCAGTGCAGTACCTCATGAGCTGAAGCTATGCCATCCATAATTGATCTTCCTTTGATGAAAGCAGTTTGATTTCTATCAATAAGTCTATCCATAATTGGCACAACTCTATTAGCTAACACCTTATAGTAAATATCTTATAACTACAATACATATAGACGCCGTTAATCACAGTACAATCTATACTATTTGAACAAACCATGAATTTAAACGAATCCTGTGTGTTCTAATTAATTCTCCCCCCAAAAAAAATTATCGTATACTTTAGAAGAACAGTTAGTTTAATATATTAGTATAGAATTCATAGTGACTCCCCTCCTTAAAAACGTCATAACTATTTTACTTATTTACTTTTTGATAGAGTGCATGCGACGCTTCTGTAAAATATATGTTGAAAATAATAATTAAAACAATCATCTCGAATTTCTAAATATGATATTATTAATGTAAAACCTATAAAATGCACGTACGCTTTCTAATTTAGTAGTTTTAGGAACAATTAGCAATCGTTTCTATCTGTATGCACAACTGATCACCCGAAGCAAATTTGCTCATTCTCTTCAAGCATTTGAAGCATGAGCAAATGAATCTTTTTTTTTTTTTTATCTACGAGTATAGTTTTGTTTGCCAGGTTCTGAAGATTTTACTAATTAGCTAGTGTTTCTATTTATTCATTGGGGACTGTAATTTTTTTGATGATTTACTTTGTTAAAAATTAAGTAATTCGGTATAAATTGTTGAGTTATATTCAAGATGTCAGAAAAGTATAATATTGATAGTATAACAGCAATGGGAACTTGGGAAAACAAAATTTGCATGTTTAGGAATGAGGAATGAGGAATGGGAATGTCCACAGGACCACAGTCCACTATAACGTTAACTTTTGAAATTAGAGCGTCTTCATTTTCGTAGACAAATTAGGAAAAAAAAAAGAAAAAAAAAAGGAGGGCGGATTTGGAATCTTGAGGGTTGAAATTTGACTGAGGACTTAGCGGGAACAAACACTACAATACAACTATAGAAGTATAAAAATAAAAGTAATTCAGTCATACTACCAAGATAGAAATGCATCGTTCATTAAATTAAACAAGATCAATGATTTAGATCTTGACAACTAAATTTTAAATTTTCAAATATTAATGAAAAAAGAAAAGTTGTGGCATTTGTGGTCACTAAAATTTGTGGCATCTAAAATTTTCTCTCTTTTATATATATAATTAGTCTCTATTAAGATCTAGCACATGCAAAATTAAGTCATTTTTGGACATTAGCTTAATTAAATCAATAGCAAACTTGTCGTACAAATTAGAACACAAGTCAATACTAATAATATGGGTTGGGCTTGGGAGGACCAGTTGTGTGTGTAAAGCCGAAAAGAAATAGAGGTACGACAAACGTACCATTGTATTTATTAGGCTGAGTTAACAAAAAGTACTAAAAAGGATATATAAGAAGTTTGTATAACTTTGACTTTTTTTCAAAAGAGATTTAATCACCGCGGTAAAACGCAAGGTCCAATTACAAAAAGTCTACATTCTAAAGGGCCTGGATATAAACACGACATGGCGTGTAATTCAAATTGAAGTTGATTGAAGGTTTTTTAAGCAAAAACAGATGATTGAAATTCGTTTCATCATTTCGATTCCGTTGAAGAAACGAGAAACTCAAAAATTGCATTCCAGTCAATTAATTAAGTTGGTAAGATCATTCATTCATTGTTTCATTATAATATTTTTTATTCAAAGTATTTAGAAACCAATTGCAATAAACAAAAACGAGCTAGGGGAACCTTAAGCCAGATTTCTGTGTAGACATCTGGATCCATAGGGGATGTTTGGAAGTGTGGTGAATAAGATTAGAATTGCTTGTTCAAGAACAAGGATGGTGAATAAGGAATGGTGAAGAATTGCTTATTCATGAATTGAGGGATGTTGTTTGGATGGTTAGCTAAGAATAAGAACAAGGAAAAAATATAAAATAATGATTTGTTGTTTTATATCTTCCAACTAGTATGCAACTAACCTTTGTATAGTTTTTTTTTTTTTTGCGCCACCTCAATACTGCTTTAATATGTATCAGTTATAAATCAAACTACTAAAAAGTTATAATTAAATTACTAACATTTATTCACGAAAAGAAGAAACAATATCATATAAAAAACCTTACAAATTCTTCAATTAATTTTATGTATCAGTGATGAAAAAATTACTAACCAATCAATTTTAATATGTATCAGTGACTAGAGTTTCTAACCAATTAGTTTTAAAAAATAAAAAATAACATGTTGAAGAAGTCCCCCCAACAGTAATGAAATTGAACGGAGCTAATGGAGTCCATTCGAAACTAACAAATCAAGCCATTCGTTTCTCTCTCCGAATCTCTGTTATTTAATCTTGCTGAAGAATATTTTAATACTTCTTAGTGGGCCATGGGAGAGTAGTTCCGAGCTAGTTCCAACAATTTGCTGGAACTAGAATAAGCCACCGAACAAGCAATTCTCCTTGTTCTGAGGTGTGTTTGGTGACATCTGGAATTGCTTGTTCCGAACAACGTGTTATTCTGAGGGTTCCAAACACGCCCATAATATGCTAAAAATTGATTTTTCATTCTAATAACTATTTCAAACATTATATTATTTTTAATTGTTAGATATTAAACATATGAGCTAGGGAAATTTTTTCTAACTGGTGATATAGTGATAAACATGCATAATATTTTTCTCTATGGTGGAACTTCAATTTATTCATTCAATAACTAGCTCAGTTAAAACATCTCAGTTCTTTTAATTAAGATTAATATGTTATATTTTTCTCTATGGTGGAACTTCAATTTATTCATTCAATAACTAGCTCAGTTAAAACATCTCAGTTCTTTTAATTAAGATTAATATGTTAATTAAGATGTTTCATTCGAAAAAATGGAAAATTGTTTTAGGTTTGCATATACGTGACTTTTTAAAGGAAATTGATTAGTGCAATCGGCACAAATTGCCATCGCGCACCATTGCTGAGGCGCGATAGTCTCTCATCCAGCGCAATTTTATTTCATATCTAAATGTTCAGTTAGATAAGTACAAATGTTCTGTTATTTTGAGTATAAATGTTCAGTTAGTTACAATAAAAAATATAAGTGTTATAAGCAAAAAAGTTCATTTTATTAAGTATAAATATTTAGTTTAGAAAGTACAAATGTTCAGTTAGATAAGTACAAATGTTCAGTTGGATAAGTACAAATGTTCAGTTAGTTGCAATAAAAAAATACTAATACTATAAGCAAAAATATTTATTGGATAAGTATAAATGTTCAGTTTAGTACGAACAAATATTCAGTGTAGCAATACAAATATTCAGGTTATTAGATATAAATGTTCAGTACCACTTTTTGGTTTTTTTAATAGGTGAGCGAAGGGGTCACGAACCGGACACAAAACACATGAAAAAATTAGAAGGGGTCGTGAACCGGTCCGGTTCAAATTAAATTTTTTCCGACTATACCCCTGGGGCGTCTCTCTCAAAACTGACTCGCAATTTTATATTAAACCATAAATTGATGTATTTAACTGAACACTTGTGATCATTAAATGAACACATTTTGTTATTAAACTGAACATTTGTAACTGACACAGATATTTTTTTTCAGCGATGGCTCGCGATGGTAAATCTGCCGATGGCAGTTATCATTTCTGCTTTTTAAATAATAGCATTCCATTAGTTTACTTTTAATAAAAAAAATTAAAACCTAAAACATATTTATTTCCTTGATTAAATTTTAAATTTTAACCTAAAATTTTTCAAGCTTGACACTGTTCCGAAACAATTTAAATTTTAGTTTTATAACATATATGATTTGATATGCATGCATAATAAAATCCAAACAGAAATTAGAGTAATTCGGAATCAAAGGTAATTCCGTTCCACAAAGCAAACTGAAATGGCACCGGCTGGAATGGAATTTTAAGTTTGTGAAAAATCAACTCTTAGCTACCACCCTGTGTCTATATATTTCAACTTCCTTTGCTCTCAAAGTACATCTCTCTCTCTCTCTCTCTCTCGTCTCGCTCACTCTCTCTCTTTCTGTCTCACTCAGAATGTCAAACCAGGCAGCAGCAAGAACCCATGAATTGAACCTGGACCTCCGACTTGAACCGTTGCCTCGTCCAGAACCGGACCGGGTATTCTCGTGCAACTATTGCTCAAGAAAGTTCTACAGCTCACAGGCACTTGGTGGCCACCAGAATGCACACAAACTCGAGCGCAGTCTGGCAAAGAGGAGCAGTCAGACTGGATCATCCCGTGCAGATTCCATCGGGTTTGAATATACCACTGATTACAGCTTTCAATGGATGGACACAGATGGAGGAGTTGTTAGCAAGTTGGATTTATCACTTAAGCTATGAATCATGAAGTAATTATTTTGTTTTATAGTTAGTTATATTTTTATTAGTTACATGGGTACCAGAGAGAGAGTGTTTCTCGTTTTAGATGAGAGTATATATGTTATGATGCTTTTGTGTATACGTATATATTAATGCTGCCTCTGTAATATTATTTCTATACTTTTTATCAATTAGTCTGTTCAACGGATATCTGATTAGCGCACTGAAGACTGAGGTATATGACTTACGAGTTATGAGAAAATTATACACATCTGTGTATATGAAAATGTGCTCTTACTGATAATGTGCTGTATTTAAAAATGTAAGTTCGCTGACATTGTCTACGAACTTTCTACGTATAAATATATTATTTTTCGTTTTAGGTCTTTTCTTCTCACTTCGATTTATCAAATACAAAAATGTGTCAATAACGACTATCTTATCTCCATTTTTAAGGCATGCACCGGATGCATTACAGAGACCTTAAAGATTAACATGCTATCAAGTTGAATGCAATGAAGAATTGAAGATAAGTAGACAACACTTTTAATAGTTCTATAAAAAAAAAATAAGATCGGCCAAGCCTAGCTACTGAATAAGGATTAAGCTATCAGAAATTCCATGTAAAATTAGCCAACAAGGTGCAATTGATAATTTGATATTATCACTGGTTTTTTTTGTCTTCATGAAAAAATTAGGAACTCTTAACATACAATTTTCCGTATAGTTTGGTTAAGCGTGGAACCTTAATCAAGTAGCATATGAACTTTTAGGAAAAACTCTGGGAAGCTTGTAGTTTGGCTGTCCAATCTGAAAATTACTTGTGCTTCCCAACTTAACACCCGTAACTTTTGGGTTTCTATATTTGACGCTAAACTGAAGCATCTCTGGAGAATTGGTTTTCTTAATCTATTTATGTAATGATTAATTACCAAATTGTACAATGTACTTAATTTTATTGAAAGAACAAAAGTCACATTCACACCCATATAAATTTCCTATTAAAATACTCTTATTTTTAAATATCACGTATAACTTTTACAGAAAAAGTTTCATATATTAGATGGGATGTTAATGTGTTTTGAGTATTAATGGTGGTCCGTGAGGCCTCTGTTTTTTAAAAACTTCAAAAAAAAAACATAAAATTTGGTTTGATATAAGATTTCAATATGTAAATTAGATTAGTTAGATTTACAATTTATATAAAAATATTAATGAAAAATTAACGTGATGCATAGAATAGATTGGTTAAATTAGATTTACAATTTATAAAAAAAAATATTAATGAAAAAAAAACGTGATTCAAAGAAGGACCTATGCCTTATATATGATGCACAATAAACATACTCAACAGTCAACATATATTGCATATGCAATATATATGTACCGTAGTTAATTCTTGAAATTGTATTATTATTTTAAGTCTGAACTCTCTTAGATTGTTGTATTGTCAGAAGTATGGCGAGATATATTTTATATATCTAAAAAGAAGTTATCTTCGCAGTCCTAAATAAAGAAAATTAAAATTAGCATATATCTTTTCAAATTCCTCATATGTGTAGCTTTAAAAACTTTAAGATGCCATGCATTAATTACAGCTTAAAAAAATATTCAGCATTAGTAATATGTCAAAAAAACATATTACTAATTATTTAAAACTTGTCGAATAGAACCTTATTTGAATAGTGAACAAAAAAAAGTGATTTAAAACTAGTAGTACAGTTCAGAGCACTCACGTCATGAGCGATACAAATGCCTTATGGGTATAAATTGGGTTTCTTTAGCAGAGCAACTAGGCATGGGGCTGTCGGTGTCACTGCTTAAGCTTACTCATGACAAAAATGTTTTTAATAAACTTGTGAATAATCATAATCAAATTGACTTATATGGACACGGCGAAGTCTAAGATAGAGTTCACTTCAATGGATCCTCTTTCTATCTATGTATCTTGTCATATCACTTTAAATAGATCCCCGCAACTCAACTTAATTGCGCAAAGATTGTACTCAGAAAGCATGTTATAGAACGTTAACTTGCTTTCGGTGAACTCTAATTTTCTAGCCCAGATAAATGTCTCCAAAGACTCACTCCTTCAGATATAATTGTACGAAAAGTATTATGTCCCAATTTTTTTTTTCTGCCACAATTTTATTTTATTTTATTTATTTTATTAAATTTAAAATTTAAACATTCGATCCAAACTTATTATCTTGTTTAATTTAATAAGAAAATAGTTCTCATAAAATTTTATAATTTTTGGAGTTCATATGATACTTGATCAAGCGATCAAAAAATAAACACAGTAGAATTCATCTATCATAATTAGTTGGATTTGTTCATATTTCAACATCTCAATCAAGTATCAAATAAACTCCAAAAGTTATAAAATTATATGTGAACACATCTCTCATTAAATTAAACAATATCAACGGTTTAAATTGAATACTTAAATTTTAAATTTTGAAATAAAAATTTAAAAGAAAAATTATGATATTTGTGTCGCCAACAAAATAGACCAGCGGAACCATCCTCACCTAGGTTGCTTGGGTGCGGGTGCGGGTGTCGCGTCGGATTCGTTGCGGGTGCGGGGATACGACATTTTTCAAAAAACTCGGATACGGCTGTATATATAAAATAATAAAAATAATATATTTTTGTAGTTTATATATTTTTTAATATAAAAAACTACTTAAAGATCAATGAAAAGGATGCACATGTACAAGTAGTTTATTTTAATTATGCCATGGGTGTAATATATATATTCTATTCTAGGTGCAATATTATATACAAGTAGTTTAAATTAAAGAAAAAAATTGCTAGCCCACCAGAAACACCTATATAACGTGGATGATTGGATGGCTGGAGGCCCAAGTCGGACCAATAATCATGTAATTTTCCGGTTTTTGAAGTAATATGTTAGTCCCACAAGAGTTGTCTAACAATATGCAGAACCTATATAAGCGGGTGCAAGGCCAGCGGCTTGGTGGAATTGCACATGGTGTGCGTGGATGCAATGACACGTGCAAGTGCGGAGGTTTAATGCGCCTGGACGACCTTTACACAAATTAAATATTAAATAAACACTTCTGGATCTGATTCGATAACGGTACCCCTAGTCAATAGTGTCAGGATACGCATGTCGACGCGAATTGTTGACCGTATATAGCAGTCAAAGTGATTAAAAAATTCGGACACGCCACCTGGCGCGTCAGGTGCGTAGCGCACACGAATCGCACGCGTATCCGCGTCCGACACGTGTCGGACACGGGATACGCTCAGAAATCCGCGTATCTGTGTAACTTAGGTCCTCACAATATATTCATAACAGTTTGTACCCACCCAATATACCAATCTACTTCAATCAAAATAAATTCTATTTTTATCTATTCAGGGCGGATTTGTAGGTAAACTGGTGGATGTCGGAGTCTCCTTAGTAAATTACATTAATATAGATCCAAGAATTAAGTATTTCCTAATAATTTTATAAAATAATTAATTTTAATTTATTATAACATTAATAATGAATCACCTGAAAATATTTATTCTTAACTTCTCTGTTGTTTGCTAAATCAAACTTATTTAAACAATTAAATAACATTCGTTTTGGCATGATTTTTGCTTATGCCAGTCTAAAGTATATAGCGGTTGACAATATAAGATGTGTTTTTGGTCAATTATTTAAATTTTCACACTTGTTTAAGTCAAAAAGGAAAAAAAAATTCCAAGAAAAACGTCACATTTTGGCATTTGCTACCTATCTCATTCCTTCTCTATTACAGTAATTAACTTTATCTAGAAAATGGCAATTATGCTATTAGATAAGCCCTTTTGTACAATATATCTTATTACAAAGTATTTCCAATTAATTGTTTTTTCTAAAAAGGTGTGTCTTCTTTATTGAATAATTGTACAACACTTTAAAGCTTGAAACTAATTTCTTTGGTAATCATAAAAATGCCCATAAAAGATTGAAATCTGAAAATAAAAGAAGAAATCTTTGGGGGGTTTTTTAGAAGGTATTTTGTATTTTATTTTACTTTACAATTTATACATGTATGAGATTGCTGAAGGCTTTCTTGGATTCGACCATAAAGAAACGTACCCTCAATATTAAATGCTGTACAAAACTTTAGATATTTTAACAAACTTTCATCACATGTCGAAAATTGCATTGTAGTTGATTTTGCTGGATTATTTTCTGAAGAATGTTCTTTGGTTTGTCGATTTAGTTATTCTTCATTTAATTTAAAGTATCATCAATCTATTAATCAATATATCTATCTGTCTTAAATTAAATAATTAGTTAGCATATAGAAAGAATACAAAAAACGCTATTATCACCATTCAAATTATTATACGGTGATTTAGATATACTAGAGGGGCATATTGAGCTTCGCTCGATATAGATATCTATAATATGTTTCCATAGTTTAATTATGTTCATTTTTGGATATATGGTTAAGATATATTTATCTTTAGAAATATAGTTTAGTTATTGTAGGTAATTTGATTTGATTAAATTTTAAGAGTTTGATCAATTTAAAGAAAAAATTATATGTGTGTAAATATAGTTATAGTTATCTAAAATAATATGATTTATATTATGTTGATATTATTCATGAAATATAATATGTTTATAAATGACTTAAATAAAAAATTTATATATCGTAAAAGATTTGATATTTTTTCTATTTTCAATTGAACGAATTTAATTTATATTTTGTAAACCGAAATTAAGAATGGCGATGAAGAAACATTAAGGTGGAAATGGACTCAAAGCAACACAAAAGAGATGGAGACATGATGAAAATGAAAATAGAAAGGGGTCACAAAAATAAAAAATAAAACATTGTGTTGCCAAATTATTATCTGATGTTGAACCGAGTCAGTTTTATGAGCAATAACACCCGACATACAATTAGTTACAAAATATCGCATTACGGAGATCAGAAAAAATGCTATTGCATAACTATTTCACAATGCTTGAAGTGTCGGATGACATTTAACTAAATGATTCCGACACCCACACATCTTTATTTATAAATATTGATGCCACGGATGAAGTTAGAAATTAGAGACATGCCACTACTAAATGACAAATTATTTTGTATGCCATTACTAAATAATAAAATTAGATTTATGGCATCGGAAAATTGATATGACCATATTGTCCTTTTGAATATACCACTCTCTAAGTTAGAAATTAGAAATACGTCACTGTTAAACTTATAAATTAGAAGTATGTCATTGTTAAAATTCACGACACACTCAGAATCAATCCTGTAGAAAAATAAATAAATAAAATAGTTCAACAAATGATAACTTATAAATAGAAATTTAATACACAATTCTAACAAAAACACTTTAACCCTCTCTGTTTTCTTTTTCGTTTGATATTTAAAACACTTTATTTCTAGTCATTTCGTTACCACTAGAATAAAAAACAGTGCTTACCAGTATGTTCAGGCTCAATAAATTAGATTAGTTACAGTGTAATTGGTTAATTGATGTACGCAGATGCATCAAGATGATGTCAACTAGGAGCATTTCACATCCGTACCTTATATTTATATGCAATCGAATTATGCTCTGTTCTGATTCATTATTAAACAATCATACGTTTTATGTTAAATTCTTCTTCTACTACGACCCATCAAGACTTTACTCAAGAATCATTTTATCATTGTTTTCTTTAATCTTATACCTAGTACAAATGTATCATCAACGATTTTGAGAAATAAACAAACATCAACTTCCACAAATTAAAACACAATTACAAAACTTAGCACGCCATAGAGATGTAAAAAACAGAATTAAATAAAACCTAGCCATGAAGGGTAGGGTCCAACTGATGGTTGGCGGTGGAGGACGACAGCATCGGGCAGAGAAAGTTTTTCTTCTCTTGATTATTTTTTTTTAATTTATAAAACACAATTTGGGTATTTTTAAAAAATATGATAAGTTTTAGAGTGGCATATATATAATTAATTGTGTTTTAGGAGAAATTAATGGCATGAAACTAATTTTGACCATTTCATAGTAGCACGGAACTAATTAGCAATTTAAGAGTGACATTTGTCAAATTAACAATTTTCATAGTGGCATATATCTAATTACTTCATTATTATATTACTAATAATTTATCATAATTAAACAGTGGAATATATAATTACAAATGCTATCTATTTAAGTTCCTCATCATAATTACTATGGAATATATAAACAGTTGAATTATTATTTCTATATATTTTGTAAAAAGTAGTTAGTACTTTGGGTTGTCCTTGTCCAAGTCCATGTCCACCCTGAGCAAGGTTAAACTGATAAATTAGCATCAAGGGAGATTAATGAAAAGACCCACCAATTTATACGGCTAGAGCTACATAGAATCTGGCTGAAGTTGTACTTTCTGAATAAAAAATGCACTTTGCAATGAATTGGTTGCAAAGCCAATTGCATCTAGACTTGTTATCATTCCTCTTTCATGATGCCTTCAGTAATCCAACACCGTATCATGTTCTACCCTTTTGGGAAACTTATTTATGGCTATCGTTGTTTGCCCTTTAGAGTTACTTCAAACTATTCATCCTAAGTCAATTGGTTAATCTCTTCACTCACTTTCTCCAACGAAATGCATCGCTGTATAGTCGCTACAATGTACAACTAACTGGAATTTGTGACTTTTAGTTGGTACATTTGTGGTCGGTTAAAATGGTAAAGTAGAATTTAAAGCAAACAAGAGGTTATAGGTCTCTTTTAGGTTCATGTCGTCTCATGTTTATATAAATAAAACGATAAAAAAAATAAAATAAAATAAAATAAAATAGAGAAAACATATGATGCATACTAATGTAACGAAGTTTCAGTGCATACTGATTTAAACTCTTTGATTTGTTTCAAAATGACAGATCCAAAAATCTAATATGTTCTCCTTATTATAATCCCCTTGCCGACCAAATTTTATATTTTTTTTGAATTTTTTTACTATTTTTTAAAAATTTTAGAAAATCGCTAATCTAATTTTTTCTGAACCATTAAAAACAACAGTTTTTAAAAATCCCAAAAAATACTTAAAAATTTCGAAAAAATGTAAAATTTGGTCAGCAAAGAGATTTTAATAGAGAGATTATATTGGATAGTTCAGATCGGCCATTTTAAAATAGATTGAAGAGTTTGGATGCATCGAAGCTCCGGTACATTAGTATGCACTATAGGTTTTCTCATAAAAATATATATGAAGTACCACATGCATGAATGTTTCCTTCCTTGATGAAATTTTGATGAAATTTTAAAATTAAAAAGCAAATATTCAAGTTTGTTAATTCAACTTCTATTAAATAGAAAAAGGCTCATATGTTACGGATCCATATTTATGTATACGAGAGTTTGGATCCACCTGTTAGAGGTCAATAAAAAGTTAAATCACTCGACCTCTCGTTAGTCCTATATATTAGCATTTATGTATAATTGAGCGAAGATGCATCGACAAAAAAAAATAGTTTAAAAATTATCAAGACGAAGGTTGAAAACCAGACACTTATTTGTGCATGGTATGTATTAGATACACGTCATATACATAAAACTAAATAAAATTTGACGGAAGTTTTCCGCCTTTTAAAATTTTCAGTTGACTATTGCAAACAACAACAGTTCATCTGTATGTTAATTTAGTGGTCAGATCGATGCACCACTATTTGTGCTAAAACCGTGCGTGGTTCTACTTAATTTAACATTTTAACCTAACAATGCGATATGTATATTTGCAATTACTTCATGTTACAACTTACAACATCTTTCTAGTCTAGAATCTAGCTAGACACATGGGAAATCTCGTCGCAAATTATTAGGTCCTAGCTTTTAACTAGCTCGAGCCTCCCAATATAACTCATAGTTAGTGGAGTTTCTTTTTTAGTTTATGCTTAGTGGAATTATGACTGAAAAAGGAGAAATTACAAATTCAAGCTTTGAAAATTTGGCGAAATCATTACTCAAAAAAACAGAAAATTGGACCAGTCAAATCCATGCTTGCTAATTATTAGCGAAATTATCGGAAAGGACAAAGCAAAACCCTCTTTAAAACGAAGATGATTCGTTTGTCTTCCTGGTGTGATGATTTAGTTGAGGTTAACAAAGACTAGACGAGATTGTGGTCGCATGCTTTAATTCTAATCTTTGATGCATTGATGGATACTTGTAAACGCAAGTACACGTCAAAGTGTCATATCTTGTTATTCGCAAGTGTACGATTTGCACACAAAATTTCGTGTAATTTCCTTCGTAGGCGCATTAATTATATGGTCATCCAGTTAAATCAAATTTCCCTGGAAAATCAGTTTCTTATAGCAAATACAGAGTGCTAATTTAGGGGCAGGTCCATTAAATTGCAGCATAATTTATGTTGGTTTAATTATCAAATTTAAAAAATCTATACTAGTCCTTTCTGCACCTCTATCTTTGAGATGGTTTTGAAATTTTATTTTAAATAACTAAAAAACCCTAAATTTTACTAGAAAACAAAAGTAAATTGGCAAAAAAAATGTCGTCTCACGACTCACAACTTCGCAAATTCTTACTTTTTATAACATCTATAATTATAAATGTTTATAAGCTTGCTGTTGATGATGCAACTAATATAGGCTAAGGCAACATATGAATGCATACTGTGTGACTGAATATTCAGAAGGGGACTTGAGCGATTTGATAAATAATTAAAAAAATTAATACCATAATAACGTATTCACTAAATCATTTTGGTCCATTTAGGGTTTGTATTTTAAAAAAAAAATTAATGTAGAACTACGTCGATATATTTTTTTTAAAAAAATTTGGACTATTTTTAAATGATGACCAATCTTTTTGACCTGGTAGGGTGAATCTGATCCAATTTGACCAATCTTTTTGTTGTCACTTTAATGAAGTTTAAATTAACAACAAAAATACTATATTTTTGCTGATAATTATCAATATGAGTTAGATCTTTCCATTTTTTTTTTAAAAAAAAAACATAATCTATACATTTTTGTGGAAAATATTTTGGAACGCGTGTATTCATATTAAGACATACATTTTACTAATTAATTTAAAAAAAAACTATTTTATCTTCAACAGATTAAACGGATATAAGATGTACCAACACAGCATAAGCACACAGTTTTTGCTATATAAATTTTTGAATTGGCCCCTTTAAGGATCTATCGAAAATTATTGACGGTCCATTTGGAGATGTGACTGACCCAAGAGTTCTTAGTACCGAAATGCCAACATATTATTTTAATAAAATTAACAATTTCGTTTTTGGATAGCTACTACAGCTCATTTCTGGTGAGCACCGATATATCATACTATCCCAAATGAGCTCTGCTTCCATTCCATTTGAATGGAGAGAAAACAACCTAACTAGTTTGGTCCCTGGTGTAAATTATAGAATTCCTTTTTCAGAAAAATATTACTCCGAGTGAATAATTTATTCATGTAAATAGTGTAAAACAATCTCTATTTATTTGGACATAATCATGACACCACAATAAATCTACTCATTTATCTAGATTTTTGTTGCACTTATAATTTTAGATATCAAGCATAGTAAACCGGCAGATTAGAAATTCACGCATTAATTAGTGGGGCGCACAAATATAAAGTAAAAGAATTCTCAACGATCAGTCATTAGCTCAAAATCTTGTTTATCAACATAAGTAGATGAAATCGCCTATGCACAGGAACGAAGGATTGGTGTCCATCAGACAAGAAATTGTTTTCAAAGACATCCTAGCTAAGCATCAGATTTTTATAGTTGATTAACGGATCTGTGTTGATCGAATTTGTTAATATTATAATTTTCTTTTAAGCGAATTGTCGGGGTGTTCATCAGACCCCCTTTGCTAATTTCCCTGAGGAGGCTATGTTATCCCATATAATCCTGAGTTTGTAGAAAACTTATCTCGAGTTATATAGTTTGCATAAATATAAATTGAACCGACTAACAAGCTGAACAGAATAAATAGAATTTTATTTTAGTTAATAAAGTTAAAACCAAATTAGTATAAACTTTTTGTACTATTCTAATACCATTATTTACTAATATTTCGGTCCATTTGATTTGTTCGGCTTAAATGATTTTAATTGTTATTGGAAGGCTAACTGATATTAATTGTTCAAATTCGAACCATAAACCGAATTCTAAAGTTATATATTTTTAAATCGAACCAAACCTAATAAAACAAACAACTAAGTTGAACTAATGAAACATTTTATCCAAAACAAATTTGAGCAACCAAACTCGAATAGCAATTGTACAAGATAAATTTTGTTCGATTTAAAATATATTAACCGGACCATTTCAATACCCATATATTTACTACTATCTGCATTTTAAATAGTAGGATTCTTCTGGGGAAACTCGAGGAGATAAAAAAGACAATTTACACACTACAAAGACAAATTAAAGACAAGAATTTTGAAAAAAGCAACCCATTGACCGCTAAATAGCTAGACTTTATTACTTGGAGAAGTATTTTAAGTACAAACACAGAAAGAATTGTCTTTATTGTGCATTGCACTATAGGAGATGACGAGACATGACTAAATTATATTTCATTAGATATATTACGGATATAAACTATTTCAGACATGGATATCCTCATTTAATTTTAAAAATTAAATTTGTTTCTATCTTTCAAATATGCAATAGTGGCATCAGCCGCATCACATAATAACTCGATAATGAAGTCACCTTAATCAAGTTAGCATTTGTTACGTCAGTATATATATCGCCATGTCTCACAACAATTCTACCATTAGATTTAAAACAGATAGGTCCAGTAGACGGTTGATGATAAATCTATAATGGGCTGTTTCTAATTGTACATTCTGATCAATAGCACAGAAATCAGACTGTCTAAACCGCTCTAATATTGCTATTATATGTTATAAATCACCAGAAATGATAATCACAATTTGCAATTTTGATAGCACTTGAACAAAATGAACATTTAAATAATCAAAACGAACACATATAAACAAATAAGTAAGCCGAAGATGCATATAAAAATCTAAGCAACAATATAAAAAATAAAATCTAACTTATAATTGAATAAAATGAACACACAGGTGAACAAACTGGATATATAATGAATAAAATAAACAAATACAAATGCAATGACACTAAATGAATCCTGAAGAGATGGCATATAGTAATTTTTTTGTACGAATACCCATCCTCATTGTATCGTTAGTAGGGCTGTCAGCAGGACAAAAAGGCACGTGATGCCGTTTCAGTTAAGCGAAACGAAACGAATAACAGCACCCTTTTTCATTCCGTTCCAATAACGAAATAGCAAATGAAATATGAAATCTACCGTTTCGACCGTTTCAGCCTCATTCCAAATCGTTTCATGTGTATTTTATGAAGTGGAACGGTTAATGGCACAGAATTTTATTTCTTTTTCAAAACGAAACGGTTTGCGAAATGAAATATGATACCGTTTCGGCAAACGGAACAAGCTGTTCCGTGCCCGTTGGCCACGTTTGACAGGTATAATCGTTAGTATAATCTCGGGCCACATGGCCTGCTTCAGTAAGTAGCACAAGACGGCCTTTATTTTTAACGGCCTGCGTTTATATTTTCGGGAGCGGTTCGACAGGAACTATGCAAGCGCATGCGCTTTGCCAATTAATATTTCTTCATATTTTTTTTCTTCCAGAAAGTTTCGTTACATTCTTTTGGAACTAAAAAAAAATAGAATACATTGAATTACATTTCTAGTGGTCCCAGATACTGCACATATAGGATGATAATTTCAATTGAACACATAAATTAGTGAAAACATAGAAGCTGTTTTAAAAATTAGCTTCTAATGAACAATGGTTACGTAACAAAATCCCTTTCTAATTCCTTTCTGAATGACAAAAAGAAACATTGCACTCGAGTACATGAAAAACAAAACTTAACTATTTCCAACTATATCAAAAAAACATCTTCTTTTGGCAGATTTAGCTCTGTAAGACCAAACCTCAAACACTTCAAGTAAATCAGGATATTGGATATTTTTTGAAGCAAACCACTGTGACAGAATCTCTGCTTGCCAGTCGGATGGCAAGGTTAAAATCACTGAAACAATACCCGATTCCAAAGTTTGAAATATTTCTCCATCAAAACTTTCATTATTTTTCTCCTCCTCGATCCAATCCTTTGTTCTTTGCAAAATTGGAATCCAAGTTTTGACCAGATCAAACCGTTTCTCAGGAAGCAAAATAACATTTCCAAAGTTCATTGCTTCTAACACCTTACTGGTTATCTCAACCACCTTTAACCTGATTTCAGATTCATTCCCAACAAATACATCCATCAATTTTTCCATCTTTGGTGACAAATCTACCCAGAATAGCACAATCACTCTCATCATATCCAACTTTGTCAAAATTTGGCAAACCCACAAAATATCAGAAAGTAGCACACTGAATTCTTGGCCAATTCCCAAACATGCTTCTTTCTCAACCAAATTCCCAAAATACTCAAACAAGTCCAGCACACATTTGTTTAACTCCTGTTTTGGAAGCTCATTATTAGTTATAGAAATTAGAGGCGAATCATCATCTTCTGTTAACAAATACTCAAGTTGGTCTTGATAACACTTCTTGAGCTCAGTTTTCAGTTTATTCGGTGCAGAACTGGCAAAACGGAAAGCCGAAAGGAAGATAAGGGAGACTGGTGGCAGGTCAATGAGTTGGAGCCGAGAGAGGATCCGTTCAAATTTTGGACCTAAAGGAGGAACAGCTCTGAGTATTTCCTCTTCATCTGCCTCATCCCACGGTGCTGATTCAAGATAGTCAGTGCAGGATAAGGTAATCTTGTGTAACCCTAAATGGACTGAGGCAAGAAGGATACCTGTTGTCGGGTTTAGTTCCAATATGTTAGTTATGTTAGTTGGGTAAGTGATAATATTGACAAAGATTGTGGTTCAAACCAGTACAATGGTAATCATTATATTTCTACTGTTTCAGATAAATAAATGGGATATGCATTAAAAAGTTGGACAAATTTGTGGCACAAAATTGATAATTACCATTATCAGCATCTAGTACATGGATCTTTGCATAAACCAGAGATGAAATTGATACATGTAGGGTACAATAGCACCTGAATTGGTAATAACCATAACAGGATTGTACTCCAACAGAACTGGGGCTGTCAAAACAGTACCACAGTACCAGACAGGTAACATCAGACTATATCAAGTCCAAGCTAACAGGGATACAGTAATACCAGTGAATAACTTCGGAATGAATGCAGTACAAACTACCAAACACTAACAATTGCTACATA
This sequence comes from Rhynchospora tenuis, assembly GCA_027725995.1. NCBI lineage: Eukaryota > Viridiplantae > Streptophyta > Magnoliopsida > Poales > Cyperaceae > Rhynchospora > Rhynchospora tenuis. Next base: position 85,807,432 of record CM050889.1, read on the forward strand.
CCTAAAGTACCCCTGACTCCGTACCAATGACAAGGCTGTGGTTTATAAATTAGCTGAATGGCATTAACATATGAGTTGAATTCTGACTCGGTGCACTGCACATCAACACTATACCGTGAATCCAGTATCTGACACGTGGGCCACTCATTAGACAGCCTTTCCCCAAAATAATCACTGTTCTCTGAAAGCACGCGAGAGTGGCAATATAGACGGTAGTCACGGCCTTCATCCGTACGCACCCGAACGACAACATCACTGGTGGCACGATCCCCTATTTGGAATTGGTGGAAAGACATCTGCTTTCTTTTACTGCGTTGAAAAACAAACAAGGATTACAATTTTACACAATCTAGATAGAATTCAGCGCCAACAAGGCTCTTGAAATCCAGGTTCCAAATTGGAGCAATGAATGTGATCAAAGTTCCAAATTTGTGCAAGTGAAGACACAACTAAACCCAATTTCCGCTCAGTTTATCCTCAATTGGGTGTTTAAGTATTGGTATGCAACATCTATCTTCCATTTACCCTTTTAATTGTACAACTAAATGAGGAAAAAAAAAAAGTGTGTGCAAGCATGAGAAATAATTAAAACAGAAAATTAAGATGATTTAAACAGTGGTATGTACCTTCTACTAGGTCTAGAATTTTCACAGAGAGTAAGTACTATGAACCTAGCTTGCAATGAGATGGGTAGAGAAGATTCGAGGAAATAACTGGATAACTGGAGACGATAAGTAATCGAAAGCCCACTGAGGGTATCCTTTTTCTTTTCTCTGATTTTTTTTTTTTTTTTCTTTTTTACCTCCTCAGCTCGCTAATGTAGATTGTACAGCTTCAGTGGCGGCTCCTATTAAAATAGTTCGCCTCCAGTTTTGTTACATGTGAGAGTGCAGTGATTCAGTGAAAGGAACACTGCAAGTGGGACCCACTTTGTTAAATAGACGGTTGCTATTAGGAGTGGCAATGAATCAATTTCACATGGAATCCTATCACAACTTATATATGCAAAAAAAAAAAAATGTTTCGCATATAAATCTATGTTCGATTAAAATGTATGGATTCAAATACAAATTCTTACTTATTTAACGGATTCTAGATTGAATACACATCTTGTATTAATATGTTATAATATAATAATAAAATACACGTATGAATTTATAATTCGAATATATTAATTGAGAAAATAATTGGAGCCCTCTAGATTAAGCCAGATTGGAGACGCTCATTTCATACTTCAAATTGGGATCCGATAACAAAATTTAAATGCCGCCACTATTTTATTATTTTATATGAATCAACTTCCATTATGTATTGTATGCTTGTCCAATAAGTTATCAAAAAAATGTTTTTCGAAATGGATTATTGCAATTTTAAGTACATTTTATTAATAAAAAGTAGGTACATCAATTTTAAGTTATTTATGAAACAATATCTTTCCATTAAAATAAAATAAGATATTAAACGAATAACAGAAAATTATCCATATATTGTAAATGTGTAATACTGATGCGTACAACAACAACAACAATAATAATAATAAACAAATAGAATTAATTGCAGGGGTACATTTGTGTCTATAAATCCCGCGAAAGAACGTAAAAATATCTGGAAAAAAAAAAAAGATTTCGAGGAAAGATGCTATTGCAATTGAGGTTTCTATGCATAAAACTGTTCAATCGCAACAGTATTGTTTTTTGGGCAATTGAGATTTGTGGGTATAAATATAACGTTCTCTAATATGTTATATTACTTTTTAAGTACCTCTGCTCATCTTCTTTTTATTAGTAAAAAATATAAGAAATGTAGAAGCTGAAAAATTGCAAGAATATTGCTAATACTGAATAGTTTGACACAATCAGGGCTTTTTCTATTCAAAAAGACTGATTGGTAGATTTGAGTTATAGAGCACATACGTGAAATCAAAAGAAGGCCATCAATCAAAACTAGTAAAATATTCTCTTTTTTTTTCAACACAGTCAGTAGACAACAATTGTTCTTTAAATCATCTCATTGTTTACATCTTTTCAATAAACTAACTCTCTTAAAGTAGTTGGTGGTAAGAGGTTGCTTTCCCCAACTCAATAAATCTGCACATAATCAAATAATTAATGTGATAATCTTTTAAATTAAGCTGCCTTGCTCAAGTTGGCTTCATGCTGCTCCAGATACTCCCTACTATTCATTTCTGTTAATCTGGGAGAAAAGGAGAAAATATTTTATTATCTATTAAAAATGAACAAAGTTCCAATCAAGGGATATAATAACAACCTCCATAATGGCACAACATTACTACTAACAGTAATAAAACATTATTGGTACTGGCCCTCTTTTGCAATCAAGCCCCAAGTAAACCCAGGTTACCTACTAAGCTTTTGTCCTTAATTTGACTGGATTTATATTCAAGTTCTTATGCAATTTGCACAACCAAACTTAAATAAAACATGGTGTCCTCCAATGAAATTATCTGTACCTACTAATGGTGCGGTCTTTGGCAAAGCCCAACTCATTATCAACACATAAATCAAGAACATCTCCTTTCTCATTTAGTGAAGATGATTTTGCATTAGAAATCTTCTCTGCATCAGATATTGTAACGATTTGCTCAAATAATTCGAGGGGAGAGGCTTCGGCTGTGCATACAAACCTGGCCCTGTTCTCATACATCACCTGATAAAAAATGTTGTACATTAAAAATCAGCAGAACATTTATTTTCAATTTTTCATGAAAAAAATAGGAAAGCAAACTTGAACCACGTACATCGACTAATGTGATGAAGCGATGAGCAGCGGTACGGTTATGAGCTGCAAACTTTGGTACTCCTTCCAATACAAGTGTATGGAAATTTCCTACATCAACGAAAAAGAATAAAAAAGGTGTCTGCATATAATTCTTGTCTCTAGAATAACCAGAAAGTATATCTAGCATGCTCATACTTAATAAGAACTTATCAACTGAGTAAACAAGGGCTATCAGTCCGAACAAGTTACATTGTAAATAAATTATTAATGACAAAGCTTTTGAGATGATAGCAGGAATGCTTTATCTGGAAAAATCCTTTTTCAAAACAATTCAGAGGGCTCCTTTTCTTCAAAAAATTCAGAGGGCTCCTAAATCCTAAATAATTAAATTGATCATACTGAATGGCGTTACTGAAGAAATGTAAAAAATATATATTCATTATTCGATACTTACGAAATAATCCAAAGTAGTCGGCTGCACCCAAAGGCCTATCACAAAGCTCTTCAAAGGGGAAAAATGCACATCCATCTGATCCAAGTGGGACCTTAATTAAGTTAAATATATGAAAAATTTTATGAGCAATTTTCCTTTTTTTGTAATATGTAATGAAAGTATTAATTATTAAAGCATTTTCATGAAACATGAGATTTCTTTATCACCTTCAATTTCCGTCCCATAACGACTTCAACTATTTGGGGTTGCGGTGTATCTTTTCCTATTAGTTGCAAAAACTTCTGCATCAAATATCCATTGTACTTATGTCCAACGAAATAGAAACCTTGCTCGGCCTACGCTAAGGCAGAATAAAAAAGAAAAAGAGGTACATCAATGACATAACAATAGTATTGGTTTGTCAGATCCTAATAAAAACTCATATAGTAAAGGTTATTGTATTGCAATACTTACTGATCCAATTCTCCTATAGTCTGTTGATGAGCCGATAGCATGAACTAAGCACCTTTCCTAAATTTGCAATTGCACAAATAATGGATTTAGAATAATAAAATTAGGTCACTACATCATCATTCATCACAACGCACCTTATTAAAAATGAAAAGATGGCTGATGGACACACTTTGGACCCACTTTTTTATATTTCAGCATGTCCAATAGAGATGGATGTGCTACGAACTGAGCTTCAATTACAAATTAGTCTATCAGTCAAATAGTTCCATGGTCGCTTTTTCATGACACTAGATGGAACTATTTATAAACTAAAATAAGAAGGTGTTAGAACAGATAGTGGGATGGAGACAGTAAAGAACAGACACAGTGCGGCTAGGGTTAAAATGTTTCTCTGTTATTCAAAACATGAAGTTTACACAATATAAAGGAAATGGTAAAATTACCTACATAACCCTAGAAAGTCTAAATATTGCCTAATGTGAGATTATGATACATATCTAACAATCTCCACCTTGGATCAAAATCTCACCTAAAATAAAAACAACCTAAACTACAAAAGCCTAATCAACTACTAATAGAAATTAACTCCATGCAATAGTTGAACTTCGTGGTCGGTATCGGTTTGGTAAGCATGTCAGCTGGATTGTCGACGGTTGACACCTTCTTGATCTCGATTATGCCCCTCGAGATGACTTGTCGAACAAAATGAAATCTGACATCAATGTGCTTGCTCCGCTCGTGGTACATGTGATCCTTAGCCAAGTGAATGGCACTTTGACTATCACAAAAGATAGTAATTGCACCTCCATGTGTTGAGATCTCACTAAGCAAACCTTTGAGCCAAATAGCCTCCTTAACACCTTCCGTTACCGCCATATACTCAGCTTCGGTTGTAGACAAGGCAATAGTGGATTGCAAAATTGCTTTCCAACTAATCGCACATCCACCTAAAGTAAAGACATAGCCGGTCAAAGACCGTCTCTTGTCAAGATCGCCCATGAAATCTGAGTCCACGTAACCTGTTAGCTTCGCACCATTCCTCCCAAACTCTAATCGTGCATCCGCGGTACCTTTCAAGTAGCGAAGGATCCACTTGACCGCCTCCCAATGCACCTTACCAGGGCATGATAAATAGCGACTTACCACGCTAACAGCATGAGCAATGTCCGGTCGAGTGCAAACCATCAAATACATGATGCTCCCAACAGCACTCGAGTATGGAATTCGTGACATAGCACTTATTTCTTTCTCAGTCTTAGGACTCAATCGTTTTGACAATCTAAATTTTGTTGCAAGAGGAGTCGAAACGGGCCTCGCATCCTTCATCTCAAAACGGTGTAACACCTTCTCAACAAAGCCCTTTTGTGAAAGATACAACTTTCCTTTGGGTCTATCCCTTAGGATCTCCATTCCAAGGATCCTCTTGGCAGGCCCTAAGTCCTTCATCTCAAACTTTGAGCTTAATTGCTCTTTCACTTTCTTAATCTCCTCCTTGTTTGTTGCTGCTAACAACATGTCATCTACATAGAGAAGTAGATACATGAAACTTCCATCCAGCAACTTCTTAAAGTAAACACAAGAGTCGTACTCTGATCTTTGAAATCCAATGCTTGCCATGAATGCATCAAACTTCTTATACCACTGTCTCGGTGACTGCTTAAGGCCATACAAAGACTTGTTCAACAAGCACACGTGGTTTTCCTTACCAGCAACTTCATACCCCTCGGGTTGTTGCATATAAATCTTCTCCTCAAGATCACCATGTAAAAATGCAGTTTTCACATCTAACTGCTCGAGCTCTAAGTCTCCCATGGCAACCAAAGAAAGTAAAACACGAATAGAAGTGTGCTTTACCACTGGTGAGAAGACATCATTGAAATCCACACCTTCAATTTGACTATAACCTTTAGCTACTAATCTCGCTTTGTAGCGAAAACCAGCAGTGTCATCTTTTCTCTTAAACACCCACTTGCAGCCCACAATTTTCTTTCCTTTGGGCGGCTCCACAAGTGTCCATGTTTGATTCTTATGAAGAGAATTAATCTCCTCTTCCATGGCAGCGGTCCATTTGCCCGCATCACAAGACAAAATAGCTTGTTTATAACACGAGGGTTCAGAAAACTCCACCTCTTCAGCTACCGCCAAACAATAGGCGAAATCTGAGTAGCCATACCTAGATGGTGGTCGTATATCCCTCCTTGTACGATCTCTCGCAAAAGCATAGTTTTGCTCTTCATCAGAGTCATCTGACTCGTCAAATGAGTCAGGAACAAATTGAGGTTCACCACTGTGTGACGAATCTTGTTGAGTCACACTTGGTTGTAGGTTTGAGGTCTCTAACTCCACCTCCCTCGAGACATTCTCGACCTTTTCAATCAATTCGAGCTCCTTGCTCGACTTAACAACCTCAAGCTCCTTGCTCGGCTCGGGCTCCTTAACCCGTAACATAGCCGATTCATTAAATGTCACATCTCTCGAGATAAGGAATTTCTTTCCCTTAGAATCTGGACACCACAATCGGTAACCCTTAACTCCGGATTCATATCCGAGTAGGATACACTTTTTCGCTCTTGGCTCGAGCTTTCCCTCGCTCACATGAGCATACGCGGGACATCCAAACACCCTTAGGTTTGAGTAATCGGCTGGCTTTCCAGACCAGACCTCTTCAGGTGTCTTGCACTCAATAGCAGTATTAGGTGAGCGATTGACCAAATAACAAGCCGTGTTAATGGCTTCTGCCCAAAACTCTTTACCTAGACCTGCATTCGAGAGCATACAACGAGCTTTCTCGAGTAGTGTCCTATTCATTCGCTCAGCCACTCCATTTTGTTGTGGAGTACCGGCAACCGTGCGATGCCGAGCGATTCCTGCATCTTTGCAGAACTGATTGAAATTCTTGTTGCAGAACTCAAGACCATTGTCAGTTCGCAACCTCTTGATCCTCTTACCGGTTTGGTTCTCGAGAAGAGTCTTCCACTGTTTGAAAGTGGCAAACACTTCACTCTTCTCCTTTATGAAATAAACCCAAACCTTTCTCGAGAAATCATCAATAAACGAGAGCATATATCTAGAGCCATTACCCTTTGAGGGTACTTGCGAGGGACCCCACAAATCCGAATGGATATAATCTAAAGTGCCTTTAGTGCGATGGATGGCTGTCGAGAAGCTCAACCGCTTCGACTTGCCAAAGACACAATCCTCGCAAAAATCAAGCTTGGAGGTGCTTTGCCCACACAACAAGCCTCGCTTACTTAATATTGCCAAACCACGCTCACTCATGTGACCCAACCTCATATGCCACAGTTTTGTATTGTCTGAATCTGTGTTTGAGGCGGAACTTGAGGTAGCAACGGCAATATTGCCTGTCACCGTGGTTCCCTCCAAGAAATAGAGAGTGCCAACCTTCTTTGCCTTCAACATGACAAGAGCCCCTTTTGACACACTAAGGACTCCACCTTCACTTCTAAACTTACAACCGACATCCTCAAGAGAGCCCAAAGAGATCAAGTTCTTAGTCAAATCCGGGATGTGTCTCACACCCGTCAAAGTACGGATCACTCCGTCATGCATCTTGATTCTCACTGTACCGACACCTGCGACCTTACACAAGTGATCGTTACCTAAAAGGACTCCACCTTCATTAGTCGATTCATAAGTGGCAAACCACTCTCGATTTGGGGTCATATGTTGAGAAGCACCGGTATCCATCACCCAAGTCTTCTCAAATTTTTCTTTTCCGTTCGTAACAAACAGCACATTATCAGAAACTGAATCAGATTCGGCAACATTAGCCTCACCTGAGGTGGCACCTTTAGATTTTGCCTTCTGTTTATTCTTAAGTTTGTAACAGTCGGCCTTAATGTGCCCTTTATTCTTACAATACCCACAAAATAGGTTCTTGTGCTTAGACTTAGAACGGCTATTCCCTGAGCCTTGAGTTCTCTCCTTCTGTCTCCCTCTCTCAACATATAAACCAACATTCTGTTGGCTGCCCTCGACTACAGTCAAGTCATTGTCAAAGTCAGACTTGACAAGTAAGTTACTCTTCACATCCTCAAGGGTAAGTGAATCACGACTATGAAGCATAGTCTCCTTAAAACCCTTATACGACCCCGGTAAGGAACATAACAAAACCATGGCCTTATCCTCATCGTCCGTCTTAATACCAATTCTCTCCATCTCATGAAGGAGAGCGGTATATTCCGAAATATGGACCTTAACGGATGTACCTTCGGTCATTCTCAAAGAGTGAAATCTTTGTTTTAAACGTAATCGGTTTGTAACCGATTTCTGCATAAAGATTTCCTCTAATTTATTCCAAGCACCGGATGCCGATGTCTCTGAGAGAATCTCTTGAAGAGTTGAGTCACTAAGACATAACTGAATTGTTGAGAGAGCCCTATCATCCATAGTCTCCCATTCAGTATCTTTCTCCTTTCCCTTTAATGAGTCAGGTCGACCAGTAATGGCCGCCTTTACTCCTAAATTAGACAATATTGCTTTCATTCTCACTTGCCATAATGCAAAGCTACTTGTACCATCGAATTTTTCGATATCGAATTTGGTAGCAATTGTTGAATTTGAACTCATGGTATTAAACCTTAACAGAGTATTAAATTCAACCTTAATTTACCAAAAACAAGACTAAAGACTAGACTTGTATGAATATCGCAACCTTAAATTCCAGTAAAACTGAAAAAAAAATTAGAACCTGAGGGTTATACCCAAAACAAGTTCACTCGATATATTGCGGCTCACAGTGACTTAAAGCACCGAGTAGTAGCACTTACTTAATTTGTCCAAATCGGCTTGAAAATCAAATCCACCGAAGAATATATGCACCTAAATTGCTTTAGCAATGTGTACTAGCAACAAATGACTAGTACAGTGTGCTTTTCCCAAAAACAAACTTGATTAAATAATCAAGATTTTCTAGATCGGTGATAGTTGACTTCAAATTTGGAGCTAGATGCCAAACGAAAACAGCTCAGCAAGGAAATAATACAAGTAGTCCAACAAAGTTGAAAATAAATAGCAGCTCACCAGAGATTTATGCGCGCATGAGGGAAGGAGCTAAATTTAGCACTTCAGCAAAAAAAAAAAAAAAAACTTACGCCACGCGAGCGGAAGCCAGAGTACCACGCGGCGAGCAGAAGCGAAAACGGAGTAATCGAAACTATAGCTCTTGATACCAGTTTGTTAGAACAGATAGTGGGATGGAGACAGTAAAGAACAGACACAGTGCGGCTAGGGTTAAAATGTTTCTCTGTTATTCAAAACATGAAGTTTACACAATATAAAGGAAATGGTAAAATTACCTACATAACCCTAGAAAGTCTAAATATTGCCTAATGTGAGATTATGATACATATCTAACAGAAGGAAATATTGACATTATATGTTCTTTAGCCAACCGGCCTTCGAAAAGATATTATATGTTCTTTGCCCATATCCTTTCATTTTGGTCCAGGACAAAGTGAATCCTATGTAAAGCTCGACTGCATGAATTATTGGATTTATTTAGTGCTGGCCAAATTTTTTTTATGTGCTGTTCAACACCTAGAACTACTGAACTCAGTATATCAATATCTTTGAAAGGCATCTTGTCGAATCTACCCAATACAAAGAGATAATGCGAAGGAACCCTACCTTGACTGTATCGATAAAAGGTAAAAATAGATTTCTCTGTAATCCACCCTCGTAAAGTTGATCTGGTGCTCTGTTTGAGGTGCAGACAAGTACCTAAAAGCAAAAAAAAAAAAAAGGCATTTAATTTAAATTATTCTAAGTTTCATGTTCCACTTCGAAGATGCAAAATTGCATTAAAGAAAAAAAAAAACAGTATGGGATTCAGTGCAAAATATCCAAAAATATGACCAAATAACCTCAATCCCCTTTCTCAATTGACTTCATGAAATACAGAAGGAAAAAAAAGGAGCAGAGTACAGGATGAGAGTTAATTTTCTTGTTTTGTAGGGTTGTATGAGATACTTTTCATAAGCATATGAAGTTGGCCCTTAGATAAAATGTCGACATATCTTAATGGACTGCATGATCTGTTTCATTCTTCTTTGTTTGTTTTTCTCTTTTCTTTCTTCATGAACAATACAGTTGAAGATTAAATTGAGAAAGAAAGGAAAAAAGAAAAAGAGCTTGCATGGTAGAACAATGGTAAGTACCACTCCGTTGTTGAACAGATGTCGGAATAGTCTGTTTAATATCAAAGCATCAGCCACGTCAGTGACCTACTCAAGCCATATTATAGTGAAATTTAACATTAATCAAATGATGTAAGGTGAGAAAATTTATATCAAATAAAGGAGGGTTTGTAGTTTCAGGTACCATAAATTCATCAAGACATAACAAAATGGATTCGTCTGATATTTCCTTCGCAACAAGTCCTAGGGGATCTGTCACGCCTTTATGCATCTAGAATTTTTTGTGTAAAAAGCAAAGTTTCTTATTTATCAGTTAATGAAATTATTGAAAAGATGCTCTCAGCAATAATGGCATAGTACTTAGAATATCCAGGTACATTGAACATTTTGCTTGTTAAATCATACAATTCCTCGTTATTCTCTGGTCAACCAAATTATTACATAATTTGTGTACCATAAGAAAAAAATGACAAAACCAACACAGGTTAAAACTGCCTGTTGCTTACATTTGCCTCATACAGAACATACTAGATAGAACTACAAAACCGAGCTGGCTGGTTGTGAATGTAGTTTAACTTGTGGGTTCTCTTTGCAAAAATAGGTACACTTGAATCATACATTCATACCTGAAGGCGGCTATGCACATTTAACATAAAATCATGAAAGTGAATCCTTTTCTTCCTCCAAGTAGAAGGCCTGCAAAATGGTAGAATAATATATTAGAGGAATAAACAAATACTTGGAGATAACCACTCATTAAAAAAGTTTATATGTGACAAAGAAGCTTTATTTCACTATTGGATTTTATTGCATAAAACTCATCTTTATTATAAACCAGCTGACTGGCTATTACATTATCATGATATAGAAATGTAGTAATAATTGAATTAAATCAAAAATAGGTTTCAAAATCTCACAATTTTTCATAGAATAAATCCATGAGCATAGTCTTTCCTGTACCTACGCCTCCAAAAAGGTACAGCCCTTTTACCTTAGAATAAGATTGACTGGGTAATAGGGATGACCAAAGCCACATGCCTCTGCCAAAAATGCCAATGCATTACACAAAAAATGTAAAATTTTCTTAAGAAATTAGATAAAACAAGGAATTTTTTATTGTACTATCAGCGGTAAATCATTTTACCTTGTTTTTTTATCAGCATCTTTACATTTATCTAGCTGGCAGCTATCTTCATTCTCCAATAGATCCTCATACAATCTTTGCAACATTTTAATGGTGTCAAGCTGACCTTACAAATTCCAAATTTTCCACAAGAAAATATAAAATGAAAATCAGGTAGAATTTTGCATTATACATATAGGGAAACAGTATTTCATCTTGATTTATTTTTTTTTTCTAAAATTTTGTTCAGTCATAACATATCCAAAGAACATGGATAAAATCAAATTAAGGAAAGGTAATTTATGTCAGCTGGTTATTATATTTAATTAATTAAGATGATGTAAATTTTTTAAATGTAGACCTGGAAAGTGTCGCCGGCGAGTAGCTCCCCTGATGCAATTCGCCTCTCATATTCAGCCATGGGGCCTGACGACTTTCCATTATCCAAAGAGGCTAAAAATGAGAAGAAAATCAAAAGGTAATTAAGACACAAATGTAAGATTATTTGGCCATATTAAGAAACAATCTATTTTTGTGTGGGCAAATTCTGCTTGGTTTCCAAGTCAATTAAGATATGGTAATATGCTAAACGTGGCTGTAAATAAAAACAAGATTTTATGCATAGATGTGTTGCCTTTTGTAGGTGGTCATATTTAGAAACAAATCTATATTGATGATGGACCAATATGGTATTGTTTGCGTACCAAGAAGCCCTTGGTACTATATATACGGGGTTGGTCCCCAAGGGACAAGACAACAACGAGCACTGCTGCATACATGCGTTGATAGCAGCATCTCTGCCCCTCTTTCTAATACTTCCATCAATTAGAGAGAGATAGTGCTTTGCTTTAGGCGTAAGGCATCAAAGGGCGTGTCTTGATCCTTTGGAAGACCTTTCTCCCAACCTCTGTACACGCATAAGAGCATGGTTAAGGCCTTGAGTCGAGTTGATGCAAGAAGATACACGCGAGGCGCTCTCGAGTAAAAGAATTAATCAAGACCATTGAGATCCAAGTAAGCTTCCGCGCTTGTGATTAGTTCTTTTAGTATTTTGATTCACTTGAGTTGGATCCTAGTGTAATTAAGTTTTAGATCTAACAAGTGGTATCAGAGCCATCTCATGTTGAATCATTATGCTTTTTGGTTTCTATCTAGTTAAAATCTTTGATTTTTTCTTGTTTTAAGACTTTTTTTTTTTCGAAATAATCGAAAAAAAAAAAATTTGAACTTTTGCATCCTTGTAGCGCTGAAAGTTTTTTTTTGTGTATTTTTTTCTTACGGCGTATTTTTGATGTTTTAATTAGCAATTTAAAGTTTCCTTAAAAAAAAAAAAAAAAAAGTTGCATCTTCGGTTAATTTCTTTTTTTTTTTGTTTTAAAAAGAAAAGAGAGTTCACGTTTAAAAAAAAAAAAATTGTGTATTTTTTTTTTTTTTTTGGCAACTGAAATTATGAAATTATTTTATTATTTTCATAAATTTGGTGCTTGATTAAGGAAACATTTTTGTTTAATTTTTTGCTAATTAAGATTTTTTTGGTATTTATACAAGGATATTTTTGTATAGATTTATTTTAAATTTTTTTTTGGGAAACTGCCTTGATTTGGTATTTAACAATTGGAATATTGCTATTTAAGAAATCTTTTTTAGAAACAATCTTTTTTTGATATGATGCAGTTTTAAATATCAAAATTTATTTTTGGATTGTTCCTTTTTGGTAATTAGCATTTTATGGCAATCGAACTTTCTAAAATTATGAATTTATTTCAAGCTTAACTTTTTTTTTATGATATACGTTTTTTTTTTTTTAAGTTAAGTTTTGAATAAAGTTTGATAATTAAGAAAGTTGAAATACCAAATCGTTAAAATCTGACCTAATTAAATTGGATGATTTAGAATTAGAGTAGATATTCAGATTAGGAGAGAAATCTTTAGGATTTCTCGACTTAAGAATAAGACGATTTCTTCTACTATATCTACGGTTCATTAATGATTTGTTTCACTCTAAGACGATCATTCCACTTCAGTTTTGGTTGCAAACTTTTAGGTTATGACCAGAATCGAGTTGTGGGCTCGCTAGATGCCATAGCGACCTGCTAGGTAAGATTTGTATGGTTTTATTAGGAACTGACCAAAATTCGGTTTAACAATCCTCTTATATGGTTTGTACAAGTTTTGTACAGTCCATTTTTGTTCAGTTTTTTCTCCTCTTCTTATCTCTGCCGTGGTTTTCATTAGTAAGAGCTGTAAGCGTTGGATTACACCATGTTGTCATGAGGACAAGTTCTGTCGCAGAAAATAAGGTCGGCGCCTAAGTGTCCATATGACCCTGACCTTTTCTGGGAATCTTGCCTGGATGTGGTGTAATTTCAATGGCTGCTGGCTGAAGAGGAAACCATCGCTTTCTTTTCTTACCTTAATGTAATGCATACTAGTTTGTATGGTTACATATCTCTATGGTTCTCCTTCTGGTCTCTTTAGGTAGTTTGTTACTTACCAAAACAAACTACATAAGGTTTAGTAGTCTATATAAGTATTATATGGTCTATTGTATTTGTATGTATACCTTAAGGTTTTGCAACCGGGTCTTAAATCTAAGTCATCCTAGGTCAGTATTTGGTTAGACTTTTCATATTAAGATTGATGTGCATAATGAAATGTCTAAGTTTAGGTATACTTTAAGTCTAATATAAAGGTAATTTAAGTTGTATTTGAGAGTTGGGCCAATTTTAATGTCATCCCGCCAAAGTGGGCTCTCACATTAATGGTTGTTTCGAAGGCTCAAATACAAAGTGTATTAAGGTGCATGTAACTTTTAGGTCATGGATCGGCCCAAAGGAAGGACATGATTTAAAAGGCTACATGTACGATGTTTTGGTAGAATCAAAGGGGTAATGATTATAAGGTTTTACGTGTAATCAATTAATCGGCCCAAAGGAAGGTTAATTGATTGACATGTTATGAATCGTTACATTTGATACTGCACCTAGTCAATTGAAGTTTGCTTGGAGACTCCAAAGAGCACTTGCAAATGAATAAAGACTAGTAGATGGGATTTGGACCTTTATATTATGATTTATTGCTATACAATTTAAGATTAATGTAAGTGCATATATTAAATATCAAGCATCTTTAACATTCCAACTTAAAATTTAAAATCTCTCAATTTGATATGATCTTGACCATGTATTAAGGACTGATAATTCCATTGAGGTCAAAAAACACATGTGTCTTATGATCATTCTTGAGAGAATTAAGGGACATTGTTTCTAATTTCATTAAGGCTAAAGGATTCATATGAGGAATTACTGTTTTGTATGAATGAGATGGTAATCAATTGAAATCTGTCAGGAGACTCCAAAGAGCACTTACAGATGGATAGTGGTTACATTTGTGTATTTCATGGCAAAACGTTTAAGTCCCTCAATATGGTTAAGAATTCTTGGAGAAAATTTAGAAAATGTATCTGCTAAGAAGAAGTAGGTATTTGAAGTCTGTAAGGAGACTCCAAAGAGCACTTACAGATGGACAATAGTTACATTTAGACATTCATTGCAGAAACACTTTAGATATCTAAATAAATATAAGATCAACATAAGGGAGTACATTTGGAGATATTATGTTTATGCTTCAAAATTATAAGCACTAAAATATATCGCAAGATAATAAGGTTATTTAGTGCTTATTTTTCTTCCTATTTGGTTCAAGATGAGTTATGTAACCCTCATTAATATCAACTTGCATATGGTGAAGGAAGAAAATAAAATTGAAGATAAGACATATGATACTCAAGTTGATTTTGATCCAAGAATATAAGAAAATTAGAAACATAAAATTTAAGAATAAAACTGCAATTTTGAATAATAAAAGAATCCCAATAAAGTTAAGGCTCAAAAACTGATTGAAAAGTCAGAATCTGAGGGGCATTTCTTTTATGAAAATAAGAGCATATTATACTTGGGGTGCCAAGAATAATATTGTGTTTCTTGCTAAAGTCTATGCATAAGTTGTATTTAGTATCAATATATATACAGATAGTGGATTGATTCGGATAAAACTTCCCACATTTGTATTTCTAGTATTTCCTATGATTGTTTTAAGTCCAATTGATGTTGAAAGATACATTCATATAGCGGTGACAACAAGACAATCAATTTAGGAAGCTATAATAACCATAGTTTGTTATTTAGTTATGGATCATATTTGGACATACATGAGACATTTATAATTTCATTTTAATGAAATTTCAACTCTATCTCAAATCAACAAATAAGAATTTATTTGTTCATTTAAGAATAGAAATTTAGTTTTGTCTCATGGTTCAAAATCAGGTAGATTCATTTTTTCTTCAGTTTATAACAATCTTGTATGGAAATAATAGCTTATATAAGGAAAATCTATAAAAGATACTAATTTTTATGCATAAAATTGAAAATTCATGAATACTTTGGCACAAAAGGTTAAGTTGTATCTTTAAAGGAGATAATATATTTTTGTGCAAAGTTAAAAAGTTCTCACGAATAGCAGTTTGTATTCTATATCAATTAAAGGCAACTATTATAAAACCCATATAATATGTAGACTAGAATGTCCATAATATTATATTGGGGATATCTAACAAAACTCGGTATAAGCCACATGAGTAGTTGGATGAAGGGATAATTAGTTGTTTTGTTGATTATGCCAAAAGATCCAGGAATATCAAAATTATTATATCCCATAACTTAAGTTTTAGAGACAAATAAAAATAAGTTCTTTGAGGATGTTTTGGTTGTGGGGGGAGATATGACACATTATGATATTATCTTCAAACAAGAAACTGAGAGCACTAATCTTTGTGAACTCAATCAATACAGTGCCCAGGGTTGATCCTGGAAATGATAATGATCCTTTGTGGACTCAAACGGATCGTTTGATTAAGGAAACAGATCCTGTTCCAGATCCTATGGACTTAGACTCTGGAAATAATTAAGTTGAAGATAACAGTGTCATTGAACAACTACAACCACCTCAAGAACTTGTGCTTACAAGATCTATAAGGAAGAAAAGACGAACAATATCGGATGATTATGTTGTCTATCTTCATGAACATGAGTTTGAAACTCATAAAAGTGGATTGATGCCATATGAATTTCTTGTGTGACAATAATATTTGGGATTTAGTAACATTGCCTTCAGGTAAGAAATTCATTGGTTGCAAATGGGCTTTTAATACCAAAAGAAATTCTAAAGGCAACGTAAAAGGTCATAAGGTACATCCTGTCACTAAGAACTTCACCAGAAAGGAATGAAGTTACCATAAAGAGACTTTCATTCTAGTTTTACTAAAAGACTCTTTTGGAGTAATCATGGCACTTGTAGCACAATTTTGGATCTCGAGTTTCATCAAATAGATGTTAAGACTGTATTCTTCAATGGAGACATTGATGAAATAAGGTGCAACCATCCCACTTTGAATCGGATGATACGAATAAAAAGGTTGCAAATTTATGTCTATTTATGAACTCAAAATAGACGTCTCAACAGTGATATTACAAATTTCATCAAGTGATTATCTCATTTGGTTTTGAGATAAACTTGGTTAATGATTGTATATATCACAGGTTCAGTGGGAGTAATATTTTGCATTATGATGATTTACTACTTGAAATGATATTATCATGTGTACTGGGCCTCATGGTTCTTGGGCCTTTAAACAAATGATAAAAATCAATTAGGCTCTTAAGTAATATGATAAGATAAAAATGCAAACTATTGGATATTTTGTGATTGAGGTATATATATACACTTTGTTTATAGTATACCCCATATATGTTGATTAAGTAAAGTTGGAAATTTAAGTACTCCTTATGATTCAGTTATAAGGAATTTGATCTAAGTTTGTATACATGTGGATACTGTATACATAATAAAGATGCAAAGTCTATATCTGCACAATATGAGTGCAAAATTATGGAATGCAGCCAAATTTAGTTATTGGATATAACTATGCACTTACAGTTCGGATGTCAGAAATAGGTTGAGGTCTTTTTTTGGTGTTCTGACTTCGATTTTAGTGAATGCCATGATAACATGCTAAAGAATAATTCCATTTTCTGAAGAATGTTAAACGGGTGTGTATTAACATCTCTCGCAATGGAAATAAGGTTTATAGTATGTTATAAAGCATTCAAATTTGGGAGTATGACCATGAATTTTGTCACTCGGCTGCACATGATGGATGTTGTTTAAACATCACTATAGATATATTGTGACAATAATCATATACTCCAACAACAGAAACTTCAATAAGTTAAAGCACATAAAACTTTAAGTTTCTGGTTGTAAATAAAATAGTTCAGAATGATTTAATGTCAATCTAGCACATTAGAACAAAACTCCATAATTGCAGATCTGCTCATAAAAACTTGAAACACCCAATTTGGTTACAGAAGCATGTTGCTTCTGTGGGTGCTAATTCAAGTTGAGGGTTTAAGACTTGAGTGGGAGTTTGTGTTCAGTGGGAGTGCATGATTGGACATATATTCAGTTTTCAGTTTATTCAGCATGTGAAGAATTTCTGCAGAAATGATTCAGTTTTCAGCTTTTAGTTCTCATTCTGACTCTAAATTAAGTTGACCTCACTTCAGTTTTGGGCGACCAATAAAAGTTGGAAATAGACACGTGGCAGTCACACTTGCGTGTATTTTCCATACCACTTACACACATCTAAATTCAATGTCATTCATTTATGATGGTATTGTGATCATTGTGGGTTTAGTTGCGACGGCTTTACAGGATTAGAAGCCTGTAATGGCTATAATGTAACGAAAGCTTCAATGGTCTTTTATCGTTATGAATGATGGACGGAATTAGAGGCACAAAATTTATTACCATGGAAATATGAGCTCATTAAGTTAAGGACTTTGGATAACACTAAGCATAATAGCCCAAGTGGGAGATTGTAAGATTATTTGGCCATATTAAGAAACAATCTATTTTTGTGTGGGCAAATTCTGCTTGGTTTCCAAGTCAATTAAGATATGGTAATATGCTAAACGTGGCTGTAAATAAAAACAAGATTTTATGCATAGATGTGTTGCCTTTTGTAGGTGGTCATATTTAGAAACAAATCTATATTGATGATGGACCAATATGGTATTGTTTGCGTACCAAGAAGCCCTTGGTACTATATATACGGGGTTGGTCCCCAAGGGACAAGACAACAACGAGCACTGCTGCATACATGCGTTGATAGCAGCATCTCTGCCCCTCTTTCTAATACTTCCATCAATTAGAGAGAGATAGTGCTTTGCTTTAGGCGTAAGGCATCAAAGGGCGTGTCTTGATCCTTTGGAAGACCTTTCTCCCAACCTCTGTACACGCATAAGAGCATGGTTAAGGCCTTGAGTCGAGTTGATGCAAGAAGATACACGCGAGGCGCTCTCGAGTAAAAGAATTAATCAAGACCATTGAGATCCAAGTAAGCTTCCGCGCTTGTGATTAGTTCTTTTAGTATTTTGATTCACTTGAGTTGGATCCTAGTGTAATTAAGTTTTAGATCTAACAACAAAATCCTTAGGTATGCACATGAAGATTGAAGGAGCACTAGAAGCGTATATAAATTTAGTAATTTGCAGATATAGTGAAAAGTAGATCACTCTAACCTTATTCCCTCCGTAAAGCATTAAGTGACACAAAAAAAAAGGTAAATAGATAAGAAAAAGATAACTGCTGATACCTCCTATTGAATCGCTTATTGCAAACGTTGATAAGGAGCTCCATCTCATATACGTGAAAGTTTGAAAATCAGGGACTCGGTCACAGGTGAAAGAAGCCGCATTGTTATTTTGTAAAGTATTATATGAACCCAACGTCTTCATAATTCCAATTATTGATCCTGCTTTACCTCCTCCATAAAGTAGTGTAGGTACATATTTTACATGCCTAAGAGACTTGCGCACCAACATATCTATCTATTTCTCTCTCACTCACAGCGAATTGCTTCTTGACCTGATATTGAAGAAGAGAATAGAGGATGAACTTCCTTTGGTACCAGATAGCTATTTCTTTAGTAACAAAAATACAAAAATAGCTCTTTAAATATAAGAGGTCACTTGTACCACGCCACTCAACTTCCTTCAGAAAAGTGTATGTATTAAAGGACAAATTGAACTTGGTTTACTTTCTGTACCTGGGGTTCAGTATAGACTGGTGAGATGATTACAGTTTCCTGGTATAATTCAGCATAAAATCCAGTGTCTACAATTCTGAGATATGAATAAGATCACAGTGCGAACAACTAAAAATGAGCACACAATCCAAATTTGCGGAAATGTGTTCATTTTGAAGCTATTGGTTTGCTAATTAAAAGCTCAAATCAATGGTAGAAATAGAATATTGCGCAAAGATGAATTGCCAAAACAAATCACAATCCAAATTGACTATATAAACATAAACGAAAACAGAATTAAAGGTAAGATTCTCGCAAGATCAAATACCAATTCTGATTTTAAATACAAAACACGATACCAGTTATTATCCTGACCTCAACAGAGTGAATACTCAGCTTTTGTTTCGTTTCAAAAAGTTATGGAAATTCCATTATTTTCAGAATTTCGTTGACAAAACAAGTTCTCACAAATTCAAAAGAGATCAAGTGAAAAACATGAAAAATGGGGGAATACTTGGGGAAATTATCATACCACAATACTCAATTCCAAGAAGAAGAACTTTTCCAATGTTGTAAGTCAGATAAATAGAGATTTTCAAAAAAAAAAAAAGTCAGATAATAGAGAAAACCAATATACCTGAAATAATAATACACCTAGTTAGCGTCAGAATCTTTCCCCAGTAAACTCAATGGGGAACTGGGGAAGACGAGAGCTGGGCCTGGAAGCCTTATTGGGATTATCCTTATTTTAACTGCGAAACCTTTATTCCAATTTTTCTAGTTGCTTTTTCTATTTACTTCCTTGCTTAATATAAAACTAAGGCGCGAAAACTAGGTCGGTTTTCCTAATTTTATATCTGCTTTTTGCTCAAATGCCCTTCTAAAAATGATTTATGTGTAGTCAAGGAATCTTTTTATGGTTTGGCCGTAAGGAGGAAAGAATAATAAATGCAGGTGGATTGATAACGATAACGGTTACCGTCTTACCGAGGTGCTTTATCACAACGCCTATCACTCCAAGTGGCGTTTTTAACGCTGATATCCAGGGCTAGTTGTTGTTGTTGTTTTTCTCTCAAAAAAATAGAGAAAAAGAAAGAGTAACCATAGTTGTTGTTAATCTTTTTTTTTTTTGGTGGGGTGGAGTTTTTTTTTGTTTCTGGATTCCTCAAACTGTATCAAATGTTGTTAACCCTATTTTTAGTTTTATCAAGTGTAGTTTTAGGTATTGACTAATAAAAAAAATTGAAGTATTGATTTCAAAAAAAATCTCATCACGTATAAGTTGTGTGTAAATTTAAAAATTGATATTTATAGTTTATTGTTGCTTTAGTAAAATAATGTCACCTTTTGCGTTTTGTGTTTTCTTTTAACATTGAACATTGAACTTAGGCTTTCTTATAAGGTGGACAGTTTTTTATTAGTTGTAATTGGGCAACCGTATCTCAATATTGACAATTGAAAAGTGAGTTGCACATGAAAAAAAAGAGTTGCAAATGGCTGTTCCTGAAATAATTGTTTGAAAACAAATAAGACATACTAAGGGGAGGAATGTTTAGGTAATTAATTTATTTTGACAACAAGAGTTAGTCAAATTAAATTTTTATTATTTAAAATTTATAAAAAATATGAATCAAACTTAATATAATTTCAAAATATCTTACTTGTCAATTTAAAGCTCAAATGGAATTATTAAGTTTAAATAGCTCTTGGTTTGTGCATTTTACTTCTTGAACTTCAAATTCTTGGTTTGAATTTCACAATACTCACTTTTAGAAATACACAATCACAAATACAAACAGAAAACTGGTACAAGCAAGTTGAGACATTTAGTTCGGTCTTTTGTTTGCGAGATGATGTCACGTGGCATGAATACTCAATTAAAAATTAAAAACTCCATGTGTATTGCACAAAAGGAGAAAGTGCGGGTCCATCTTGTCCTTGTATTTATGTCAATTTATTAGTTACAAGTAAGTGGCTTGTGTCATGTATGATGTATCAGATTCATTGAACTACTCACGAGAAAGTAATTAAGGCCACATTTAATCAGTTGTTAATTTGACCTCACTATCTCCGTTTCCGATAAGAACGAAGATTTGATGGGATATATGTAATATGATTTCGTCTAACTTCATTAACTGTTCGAATCTAAAAGCATATTCTCAGAGCTTTTCAATTCACATATAAAGTACATGTTTGAAGAGAAACCGTAAAGTACATTTATTGTTTTGACATTCCCATTTTGATGAATTCAAATCCTGTGTTGCGCTACACGCAAATCATGTGTTGCGCTACACTGCGTGTAACGCAGCCACAGGCCGTCTGATTTGAATCTGATGGATATGAGAGCCCCGTGCATCTAATAGGCTCGAAAAAAATGAACCGCTCGATCAAAATCAAACGGCTGTGAGGTGCGCTACACGTCGTGTAGCGCAACACGGGATCAGGGTCCCATTTTGATATCTTCGATAAAAATTGTCTAATTAAAAAATAAGCTAATTTTATGAATGCAATTTCCATCATTAGATGAGACACATGAAGCTTTGATATGGTCCAAAAATATATTTCTTTTAGTTAGACCAAAGCTGATGTATATCACGTCTAAATGATGAATGATATGTTTAGAATTTTAATTATACGATTTTAACATGTTTTAATATTGATTCTAAAAATTACTAAAATAATTATGCCATGAAGTAAATACAATAACTCAAATATTAAAGATTAATTAGATATATATCTCTATGTTCATGCTTCAAATTTGCCAAGTTAAATTCATTAGCAGATGTATTATGCGTGGATCAATTTTCCAAGTCAGGTTACCCTATTACAATAATATTTAAAAATAACACTTTATTATTAGTCTCCTAATACAATGAATTAGTTAAATGACTATGGATAAGCACAAGTCTTTAAAAAAAAATGAAAGGGGGAAATTAAAGTCCTTAAATAACGTGGACTCCAAAAGCACGAGTTCAGGATTTTCTACCATCTGTTGCATAAGGTCGCATTCTGAGGTCTTTTTGGTCTATTTTTATTTATAATACGTGATATTTTATTGCAATAATTTTCAAAATTGAACGGTACCCAAGTAACTGATATTTTTTTTTCATCAGTCCCGTCAACTCCATTTTGAAAAAAGTTCTTTCAATTTTTTCCTCTCAAAAAATAATAACCGGTCCCTCTTCCTCAACCTTCTTCTCTCTCTACATCTGTTGTCTTCCTCGCCGTCTCACCCCTCCACCTCTTTTCCCTCATCTCTGCCTTCTTTTTTATCTCGTCTATGCTCGCTCAACATGATTTTTTTTTCTCTATCAAGTTTACAAAAAAGTTAAATAAGATGAGCATATATAATAAACAAAATTATGTTGCAAAAATTAGTTGAATAGATACAACAATCCACATGACCATATACAACAAATTAGATTAACAAATATAAAAAATAAACAAAATACAAGTTGAACATATATAATAAACAAATTGAACAGATATAATAATTAATTTGAAAAAAAATAAATTGAAAAAGTAAAAGAAAATTAATTGAACGAGGACAAAAAAACTAAAATAAACGAATATAATAAATAGATTGAACAAATAAAACAATCAAAGTGAACAAATATAGTTAAACAAAATACTAAACAATCTAAAGAGATAAAAAAAATAATTTGAATAAATAAAACAACCAAAGTAAAAAAATATATAATAAATAATTTAAACATATAAAATTAACAAGTTGAATAAAATAATAAACAACGTGAATAAATAAAGGATATATGGGACATTGGGAGTTGGGACTATGGGAGGGACAAACAATATATTGATTATTTGATTTCAAAATCAGGTCCTCCCAACAAATCTGTTTATTGGGCTTTCATTTCTGCCGTAATAGATGATGGTAGAATTGTATTACAGGCCCAAAATGAAGATTATGTTCATTTTTGGTCCAAAATTAGCTCTCTACAATATACACGTTTGCAATTTCTTTCTTTTTTTTTCCAGAAATTATATACACCATCCAACAAAAAACCATCCAATACCATCCAATTGAACCAGCGCCATCCAACAGGCCTAAAAAGCCTTTTTTCCGCGTGCTGACGTCAGCAAGACGCGTGCTGACGTCAGCAAAATTTTTTGACCAATTTCTGAAAAAATTTTTGCTGACGTCATCAAATATGCTGATTTAAGGGTTCTGTTAAATGTTTTAAGGGTTGAATTAAAGTGCATAAGTGTTCAGTTAGATGCACCAATAATTTGAAATTTTAGTGTTTTGTGGTCAGTTAAATACGTTAAGGGATTATTTAAAAGTATGTATGTGTTCAGTTAGATGCAGCAATAATTTAGAATTTTAGTGTTTTGTGTTCAGTTAAATACGTTAAGGAATGAACTTAAAGTTCTATGTGTTCAGTTAGTTGTAGCAGAAATTTGATTTTGTAGTTTTTGTGTTCAATTAAACTAGTTAAATAAAAAAACAAAATGAACAGATACAACAAACATAGCAAACATTTACAATAACAATATGAACATTTACAACAATAAACTCAACATATATACAAATTTCGTAAGTAAGAAATAAATGATCATATTCAACATACAAAGTGAAATAAATTATTGTTGCATCTAACTGAACACTTACACACTTTAATTCAACCCTTAAAACATTTAACAAAACCCTTAAATCAGCATATTTGATGACGTCAGCACAAAAATTTTTTCGAAAATTGGTCAAAAATTATTGGTGCATCTAACTGAACACTTATACACTTTAATTCAATCCTTAAAACATTTAACTGAACCCTTAAAACATTTAACAGAACCCTTAAGTCAGCATATTTGATGACGTCAGCACAAAAAATTTTCGAAAATTTGTCAAAATTTTTTTGCTGACGTCATCACGTGTCATGCTGACGTCAGCACGCAGAAAATTGGATGGGCTGGATGGTAATTCGGTGGATGGTAGATAGTAATTACCCGGGAGCCGGGGGGAGGTAAAACGTGCCTATTTACTCAGAGTGTAAATTTAGAAAATTACTTTGTTTTTTCCGGTATAATTAAGTGCTGAGTACAAGGACTGCAGTAAAATGTTAATTTCGGACTCGACCTTGTATGAACCGCACAATGATTAACAATTAGCCAAATGAAACATCTTGACATTTATTTTCAATATAGACATTCATAAGGAAAAAAAAAATAAACAAACAGCTTTAATTTGTAGAAATGTACATATTTGTTTATTTCAAGCATATATTCAATCATTTTTAAGAAATTTTCATCAGAAGTAGATCCGCATCCGGAACGGCTGTAACTTTATATGGCGAGGAAGGATCCGCATTAAATCAGTAATTACTTAATTAGTTTAATCGAAAGTCAACTCTTCTGTTCCGGATCTCACTCGGGTCGGAACCGAATCCGACCCGTTGAAGCCGCAAGGGAAACCACACCGGTCTCAGTCTCTGCCTCGTTAGACCAAAGAAACTAACGACTCAAAGTGGAAAGTTTCTCCTTTCTAGTTTCCTTTTCTTTTCCAAATCATTCCATGTTGGTTTGATTTGAAGGACAGAGAGAGAGAGAGATGTTTGGATCGAGGGTTCAAGATGAGGTGGAGATGCAAAGGCGCAACGTCAGGTTAGTTGATTTATACTTCCCAATTTATACATCTTTACTTAATTTGGGGAAAGAAGCAAGGAATTTTCCTGTAATTAACCTTTATTAGAAGTATTATGTTTCGTTTCTGAAGCAATCATATTCGCTGGTTACTGATGAGTACAGTGTTGGAAAGTGGATCGATTGGAAATTTGCTAATTGTGTCAAACCTCTAATTACAGTTTGAACCTTACCCAAAAATTGAATTGATCTGAAAGTTAGTGGAAGCAATCTTTAGTCCTGCCATGGGTACTGTTGTGTACTAGCTATGTCAAGTGCACAATAGCATGTAACAAGACCATGCCACCAGCATGCTAATCCTGGATTTTAGCTATTTTGGGCAATTAAAACTCATGCCTATCAGTACTCTAGGGGTTTGCTACCAACCAGGTCATCAAGTACTGATGTGATAATCCTTTATTTTAAATGGAATTATTTTGCCTAACAACAGTGTTCTCTTTCTCACACACATAGGATCTTTCCTGATGAACAAATCCCAAGGTCAGATAGGCTTGGTGTTAACCGATTCGACAAGACCAAGGCTTTCGTTGAATCCAACAACCGGGGTCAAAATTTTGTTTTAGACCCCAGCAGCAACATTATTCTCGGTTGGAACCGTGTCTTTCTGGTTTCCTGTCTCTTTGCACTCTTCATCGACCCATTTTTCTATTATATTCCTCTATTTGTTGTGAATAATGATAATAATACTTCATGTGTGAGAAAGGATGAGAAATTGAGTATTACTATAACTGTCCTGAGGTCTCTGGCTGATTTATTTTACATACTGAACATCGGGGTGAAGTTTAACACTGCTTATGTCAGCCCTAATTCAAGGGTGCTTGGTAAGGGAGAGCTTGTTACTGACCCAAAGGAGATAAGGAGGCAGTACATGAGGTCACCAGACTTTGTCAGAGACATATTAGCAGCTGTGCCTCTTCCTCAGGTACATGTGGTCCATGTAGCCAAATGCTACTGTTAATCCAATAGTGCATGACCAAAATACTACCATTATTCTAATAATGCAGTACAATTTTGGCTGTCCTTTGTTCAGTGAGGACATATACTTATCATAAATCATCCTCATCCTCATCCTCATCCTCATCCTTTTTTTTTTAAAAAAAAAGGTTAGGTTGAATAGCTCTTTGACCAGATGAAATTTGAACTGAGATTAATATTGTTGATGCATCCCAACCGTTTGTAGCTCTTCTTATTAACTCAACTCCACCCACTCTATTTCTAACTCCTGTTAATAACTCCAACTACTACCTGCTGTTGAGTTCACTCTACTCCTAGAAAAGAACAAATTAGAAGGTACTGATATTACTGGTACTCTGAGTAATTTAGTACTATTACCACTATTGTTGATGTGCTGAACTTTGCGCAGATCCTACTGTGGGGTGTGATGCCAGCAATAACTGGATCAGATTACAATGTCAAGAACACCACATTTGGTGTGGTTTTGGTGTTTCAGTATGCATTTAGGATGTATCTGATAGTCCCTTTAAGCAACAAAATCATAAAGGCGGCCGGTGTTGTAGCAAAGACGGCATGGGGTGGAGCTGCATACAATCTCCTTCTTTATATGCTAGCCAGCCATGTACAAAAACTAGACTCATTTTGGTTTCTTTTTTATGGGTATTTAACATCAGATGCTCATATTTTCAATTAAGACATTTATTGGTTTTATAAGTTCCTCTGAAAACAACATACATCCAATACACATCTCTGAATTATTTAGAACAGTCAAATTATCATGTTTTACATAAACAATATCTGAGATTTCCTTTTTGCATTTTTGTTTTCCTGCAAGCATGTCCAAGCTACCCCCAGGCTACAATCTATCTCTAAGAGTGGACCAGTTTTCTTTCCTTATAATTGGAGAAAAGTTTGGTTTTACAGACTTTCTTGAGACAAACCTAATTTTAAAGGGGCACACAACTTTTTATTTACGCATGATACCTCAACTTTGTTTTATTTTAGATTAGTGTTTCTGATCCTTTACACCATTATTTACTATTACAATTATAATATTCATTACAGATCACTGGAGCAATATTTTATCTACTCACAGTGGAAAGGCAAATCACATGTTGGAACAAGAGTTGCTCACAAGAAGCCGAGACAACATCATGTGATGTCAGATTTCTAAATTGTGATTATGCCGAAGAAAGTCCAGCTAATTTTTCAACATGGGCCAACGTTACAAGTGTGTTTAACAACTGCAATGCCTCAAATAATACAATAGAATTCAAATTTGGGATTTTCACGAGTGCTTTGTCATTTGGGACAGCTTCAACAACATTCCATGAGAAATATTTCTATTGCCTTTATTGGGGCCTACAACAATTGAGGTACATATCTATTTTCAGCCTATTTGTACAACAGTAGCATAGAGAGTATATTTATTGGCATATTGAGAAAGTTAATTTACCAAATTGTTAGGAGTGCATCTGTCAAGGCTATCGTACTTAAGTTGTAAAGAAAAGGTTACCATGATATATAATTTTATAACTAACTTAATGAAGAATTTTAATCCTCCTTGGCAATTCCTACATGTGAATTTACATCCCAGTGTGACTTATGTGTAAAATTTATGTTATTGATTAACTTGACAACATTTTCTCTAAGAAAAGATTACCATCTTTCAGTTCGAGTGGGAATCCTCTCCAGACAAGTACATTTATTGCTGAAAACACATTTGCTATTGCAATTGGAGCCGTCAGTCTTGTTTTGTTTGCACAATTGATTGGTAATATGCAGGTACTTAATGAATATTATTTGCTTTTTGTATTTCAATTTTCAGAAAAATACAGAATTTATTTTTATGGCCTTGATTCAGTTGTATTCCTGGCTTAATTTTGGCATACAATCTGATGACTTCTTATTTGTTCTCTATATTCAAAACTCAATTATCCCTCAACTGTGCCATTAAGCCAGAGTTTAACATGATGCTGCCTTAAATGGTCATCAAAGATGACATGAACCCTTTCATTTACCAGGAAATTTTATTTAGTTAATTTTTAGTTCTGCCAATTGAAAATCAATTTAACGTGAATTTACCTCAATTAACCTCAAAAGTTTGGGAAAACACTAAGTTTAATCCAAGACTCAGCCATTTTTGTTTTGAGTCAGAAGTTTGACACTCAGTTATGCAGTTAGCTGTATGTTTACCCTCTTTGGCTTTGTGCATGGGTGTATATAGACATACCTTCAGTCAATGAACAAGAGACAGGAGGAGTGGAGGCTGCGTCAGAGGGACACAGAGGAGTGGATGGCCCACCATCAGCTGCCCCCCGAGCTGCAAAAGCGAGTCAGGCGTTTTGTGCAGGTCAAGTGGTTTGCCACCAGAGGTGTAGAAGAGGAATCCATTTTACAGGCTCTGCCTTCTGACATTCGTCGTGATGTGCAACGTCACCTCTGTCTCGACCTTGTCAGACGCGTATGTCAATCTCTTTGTATCTCTGTCCCAACAATATTGCAATTGCAGGCATAAGCAGATACAGTATCAGTTATCAATTGATGCCATACTTTTCAAAATAGTTATTTTATTTCTCTCTATGATGTTGCAATTGCAGACATTAAGCAGATATCTTTTTTATACCAACTGCTTCTATAATTTTAGAAATGGTAGCTTTATAATATGGAACCATTTTCAGGTTTGTTCTTTGGTGCTTTATTGTATATATAGGAATACAGGATATTCCCCTAGTCAAAAAAATCTCAACTTTGACCCTGATACTTTGAATCTAAATATTCTTTTCATTCTGTTTCTGGTATGTTGGATACATTTTAGTATAATAAGTTGATAACTCTCACAGGAACTTTAGACCTCAATTACCTAATTTCACAAATTAAAAAACTTAAGACCTGAAAAATATGATAAATCTTCGAACCCTAGCCATTTGAAATCTAAACCGTATGTTCTAACATATGCTTTTAATTTACCATGTACTGTTCTCTGCAATTCAGGTGCCGTTCTTCTCACAGATGGATGAACAGTTGCTTGATGCAATTTGCGAACGGCTCGTCTCATGTCTATGCCCTGAAGGCACCTATGTGGCAAGAGAAGGGGATCCTGTCAGTGAAATGCTCTTCATCATCCGGGGCACCTTGGAAAGCAACACCACCAACGGGGGACGCTCTAACTTCTTCAACTCCATTAGGCTTAAAGCCGGAGATTTCTGTGGGGAGGAGCTCCTTACTTGGGCCCTCATGCCGAAAACCCATGATAATTTTCCTAGTTCTACTCGTGATGTCAAAGCCCTCACTGAGGTATCCTGTGGTCCTTCTTGCTTGTCTCTATACACGCACAAATCTTTACCTGCATTGACACCCACAGAAAGCCACCACATCCAAACATTCTTGACAATATTTTGATGAACAATAAAAATTGGTTGGAGGTTCAAATTTGTTTGTAGGCATTTGATAATGATGCTCTACTGCAAGAATGGTGATTAAATAATCAGAGAAAATGTTACCATTCCCTGTTTAAAGTAAAATAACATTAGTAATTTCAATAAAGCTACTCTATGTTTTGTGATCATTTAACTTCTGCTCTCAATTTGCTTTGTCATACCATTTTGCATGAAATATGAAAAGAAAAGGAAAAGAAAAAAACGGAATTATCCCAAGAACCCAGTCACATGGCAATGCTACAAGACTATGAACATAGCCATTGGAGCAGAATTTATTCTAAATCAATGTTCTCTTATCCTAGGTCGAGGCATTTGCTTTGCGAGCCGAAGACCTGAAATTTGTAGCAAATCAGTTCAGGCGTTTGCACAGCAGAAAGCTCCAGCACACTTTTCGTTTCTACTCGCATACCTGGCGCCTCTGGGCTGCTTGCTTTATTCAGGCAGCCTGGCGCCAGTACAAAAGGCGTAAAATGGCTGACAGCCTGAGCCACTGGGAGGAAACATACACGTGGTGGCCTGAAGATGAGGATGAGGATGAGGATGAGGAAGAGGAAGAGGGACACTTTGGTCATATGCCTGAGGCAGAGAGAGGCGAGACTAGTGGCAGTGGTGGTATTGGATTTGCCGACGCTGCTGCACAAATACATAAGCTGGCAACATCAGCTTCTAGAAGGTTTTTGGCTGATGATGCAACTGTCATGGTGAGGTTACAAAAGCCAGATGAGCCTGATTTTTCAGCTGATCATTTTGACTAAAGATGGGGGCAAAATAGGGCTAAATATTTGGGGGCTGCTTATTTCTCTGCTGTTCTTCTTTGTAGAAAGTATAATATATGTATTTGTTTTTAGACTTGTAGGAGTTCATTTGTGGGTGGTTGTTAGAATGTTCCAGATCATCTTTTATTTAATTAAGGAGAGATATCCTAAATTTAGATTTGTAAAGTTAGAAATTCAATTGTACTCCTGAAATAGTCGGTACTGCAAATTTAAATCGTCTGTATTTGTTTCTCTTTCTATTTCTCGTCTTTTTTTTGTTTTTTAGTGTGAGAGGAGAGATGTGGGAGATAATTTTTACTTTCTAGTGTATATACCTGTAAAATATTGTACCTTATTGGGATACACAAAACTACATGGCTTGTGGAAAGAGCTCAAAACAGCTAAGATATACAAGCTTTGAGGAGCGCAAAACAGTATACCTTTTCTTGGTATTGAAACGACGAATGTGCATGCAGTTGGAGCAAATAATCACCTTAAAATCTCACAAAAACCACATGCGCTCTTCTAAATAACACAGGATTCGCTTCTACTGTTTTATTTTTTTTTACGGACAAAATTTTCTTAAATTAAAACTCTGCAGCTTCAATTTCTTATTGTTGCGAAACAAAAGCATCTACATCCTTGAAAATTTATTTAATCAACCTGCATTATTACTCTACAGCATTCGTAATCCAAATAAGTAGCTGTTCCTCCATATAAAACAGAAAGAACCAAGAAATTCATATATACAAAGCAAAGGAGAACATAATATCAGAGGTCTATAATATGCTTGCTATTAGAAGCTATATATCAGAATAAACGAAAGAAGATAAATTAGATGTGACCAAACACCCAACATAACATGTGCCAACATCTATCTGTACCACTATAAATTTTGACGCACCAGGTAACAAGACTAATCAGAGTTACCACGACTGCTACAACTAACAAAGGCAGTGCTTGTGCTGGAAGGAGAAACATCAGACTGGTACAAGGCTACCTTTCCAAATTCCTCGAGAATATACTTATTGTGCACTGCTCTGAGCTTGCTATGTGGGGCTGCCAAGCGAGCATTCACCAGGATTTGAGCACATTCACTGCTCATATTTGAAAGAAAAAAAAAAAAAGAGTCAAGTATTTGACATAAATTGCGAACTACATATAACTGTTGAAATGTTCACTTATATCTGAATGGTGAGAAATCATGACTGTCAGGCTCGAAACAGATGGCACATACCTACTTAGAAGCTTGGTATCTAATTGCACAATTACCTTTTTACTTGGCTTGGTTGGTAAGTTCAAGATCTGGGGTTAAACCGTTAAATCACAGAATTTCATTTCTGTATATTTGATTTGAAGATATGTGACACTAGAAAAAGTGGAATTTTACATTTGCCCTGAAAAATACCCAATTACCATTCTTTGTTTATATACAAGGTGTAACAGTTTGCAAGTAATATGCGGAATGGGTGCATGTGATATTTCCAAACCAGTTCAGAGATATTCATTATGTTTCTCTGTTTTTTCCAGGTACATCAAACTGTGTATTTGTATTGTCTACTACGAGGCAACAATAAAAACATGCAAACTAATTACTACCAAATGTCTGAGAAAAAGATGTACCCGAGCTGAGGCGCCGCATAGTGGGTATGGTGCACAAGGGTAGGAGTCCAAATGGGAGATTTGCCAAGGGTACAGCGAGCCACATACACACAAGAAGCTGCGACCATAGAAGGGCTGTACTTTATTAAAGAGTGCTCCAACAAACCCAGCTCGGCAAGAAAATACACCATGTTCTCCATCTGTTTAAGAATTTATTACTATATAACATCAGGCACATTTACTGTGTATAATTCTGGTAGGGCAATGATATTGGTGAAGTTACTCTTTGCATTAATAAATTGGACCAATTCACTCTTAATTTCCAGTATTTCTCAGCTTGGCTCAATCTGGTCTGTCAAGTTACTGTTGTATATCCTCTTAACCTCAATTGTTAAATTCAGCACAAAAAGAAGAGCCAAGGACAGAAAAAGGAAACTGTAAAAGAATTAGCCAATCATACCAAAACCAGATGTCTACTTTGTGTTGAGAACTCAACATCCATACTACATAAACTATTCGTGCATTACATATAAGAAAAGAAATATGAAAATATAAAGAAATCTTCAAGGGGTCATTATAACGAACCTCTTTATCAGCTCGGGCTGCCTTTATGAAACGAACCAGAAACATGTAAAGAGTTGGCACCGTGAGGTACCAGTCTAACTTATTCAGTACCTGCTTTTCCTTCTCCAATATAGCAGGTCTCTCATATGCATAATTTGATATCTCAATCAAGTCATCCACCTGGTGCAAAGAAAAACAAATTAAATGCAAATCAAAGATTTATAGACTGATCTGGAGATAGGATTATTGTACACAAAATTTGCTACAGTACAAGTTTGTTTTCTGTTTATTTTCTTGCTTTCTTGTACTTGAGATTGGTAACTTTGTATCAGGGCCTCTGTTGTTAATGGACATTCCAACACTTGAATGGAAGTGAATCAACTTCATTAATTTGTGATATCTCAGATATTGAACAACAATAACCTAAATAAGAAAGTAACTGGTATTATGAAAAGCCTATATAGGTTTTGTGCATTCCAACACATTTTTTGCCAGATATCCACCATACTTTACATAAGAAGCCACAAAATCCGGAAAAAAGGAAAAAAAAAATGATAAAATCAGAATGGTCTCTTGTATTTCATATGTATTTATCAAACCTGATAAAGTAATAAAGGGCATATCAATATTCTCCTACCTGTGGGGCCCAGATCTCCTCATATTTTGATGCAATAAGCATCGCACAGATTCCAACCAGTTGTAGCTCTGTCTTTGGTACTAACTTCTCTTCCAAAGAAAGGTACCGGTCGATTATGTACACAGTCAAGTAAAGAGTTTCCGGTCTCAGCTTGAACCTGTAGTGAACCTCTATAATCCAATCCATTAAAATAGTTCTCCTCCTAGGGTTTGCATCAGTTTGACGAATCACATAATCATTAGGCCTGTATGCGTCCTGTACAAGAAATGAGAAATTATCTATAATTTAACAACATAGAGGAAAGAGGAATCTGGACAATTAGAACAATAAGTTTGTGATACTGAAACATGCTAGCTGTTAGGCAATTTTTTTTTGGAAAATTTTTTTTTTCCATGCTATTATAGGAAAGGAAGATAAAGAAACATGATCTTTACAATATATAACCTTATAATTATATCATAACATCTGAGAAGAGAAATTTTGGTAACAAAAATTTCAGTCCCTACAGAATAAAGTGAATGAATAAAATATTTTGATACATTTGCCCGAAATTAAAAGTTTGAATCTGTTACAGAATTAGAAGACGGATAAAAAATAGAGTTAATGATATATTACAAATTAAAGGAGGTGGACAAAAGGAGTTAATGAAAGAGGCTGATCTGGAGGGTATTAACTACAATGCTTGATGTGAAAGTAAGATGCCAAAAAGCACACCTCAACTTGCTTGTAGTAACTGTAGATCGCTTCAATGTATTCAACAGCAGCAAGCTGGTTGTTGGTATCGGCTGCATCAATATCCTCTATTTGCACCTCCTTTGATGCTTTCTCTTTAATCCCACATGCAACCTTTTAATTATACGGAGAAAATATAAATTTTAGAATACTTTAATGAGAGAGTATTCTGTTAATTTTCACTGGCACAGCTGCCTCATTGTGCTAGTGAGTGAGAAACACAAATTGATCATGATGTTGAGTATAACTTGGTAGCACTCATGGTAACAGTAACAATAGTACTTCACTTGACATGTCAAGGTGTCGAAAAAAAACAGTAACAATAGTAATTGGTAAAGTTTTACAACAATAACACTAATACTGGCCATGATGATTATCATTAACATGCTGACCTAAATTTGAGAAAATATTTTATGAGTAATGATATGGAAAGCATGATAAAAATTGGAAAAAAAATTAATAAACGAAAAATGATAACTATATAAGATATGCGCACAAAGGATGACTAATTTGCTCATTTTAAACCAAAGGGTCCTGAAGTAGCTGAAAATTTTAAAAGGCCTCCCGCCACTGGTATTTCATGAGAAACATGACTATTTTATAATGTGAAAAATGGTTTAACAGCAGTTGTTACATTCTAAGGTATTATTTAATAGTCAGGACAATACATCAATATGGAACCATTTGCCACTCATACTAAATTATGTGGTTCCCATTATTAAAATATTCTTCTCCTTTGAAAACTGAAGAGAGATAGCATTGTTAAAAGGATAACTGATGGTAGGATCAAATTTTTAATGTCTTCCACAATGTTGAAACCTTTTTCAAATACTAATAGACTAGGGAATTTTGGAAAAAACTATGGTTGTGAAAGTAGTTTTCTACAAGTCCCTTAAAATTTTAAATGCAAAAGTACATACCCTGCTACGAGCACTGAGTACAGATGTGAGTGTATGCACCTCCCTTCGTCTAGAATATTCAGGCTTGCGTATCGGTTTCATGGGTACGGTCACCTTTCCCACACTTGGATCCGACCGACTGTTCTGCGTCACCTTTTTTCCTTCTTTCTTCTGCAAAGTTAGAGCTGGTGCTTTAGCCACATTAGTGGTTTTAACCACCGTGGTGGTTTTCTTTGCAATGGGTCTCTGGTCAACCCGCTTCTGCACTGCCTGGTCATTACTCTGCTAATGCAAGATTTGAATTTCAATCAGCAAATTAGTTTCAAACTACTGATGACTTATTGGGCTATCAGTTTCTGCCAGAATAACTCAAAACCTTTGGTACTTTTGTGTTTGATTAGTGAATTAATTTTATATAAAGGGAACATCACTCCAGGTTACCTCTTTTTTCTTGATTGTTGGTTTGGTGACACATGTAGCCTTTCGTGGGGCAGGTCCCAGATTGACCTGTTTTTTAACCTCTTTTGCCTGATCAGAGCCTGATTTCTGTAAAATACAATTAAGATTCGAGAAATTATTCCTTTTTACAAATAAATAGCTATTCAGCACTAGACCAATACATGGAAGCGCTGTATATCAGAGTATATGCTGGTACGAACATAACAAATCGTGGGCCTGGTGTTGGTGCTGAACAGGTATGTATGTAGATGCATGCATGTTGGTTTCTAATAGATATAGTACCAGTAAAGACCAACTTATAGTAAAAAAATTTAATATCTCATATTATCACAAGATAACACCTGATAGAGATGCAGGGTGCAATGTACCTTACTACCAGGAACTGCTGCTGCTGTCTGTGCATTTGCAAGAAGCTTGGCACCAAAACCCCTTGTTATAGGACGGTTTGTGGGTTTTCTGTTTCAACAAAAAGAAAAATTTTAGTTGTCAAGTAACCCAAAAAGAGATCAAATAATAATAATTGCTTTTTCTGGGAAAAAAACTCGAAAGTGACTAAAGATTACCCATCAATAGTTGGGGGTGCAGGGACTAAATTACTAATGTTGTCAAGTGCTGGCCGGGTCTTTCTTTCGCCATACTTACTAGTTGCTTGCGGCTTTGGCACTAGTGACTGTACCCGTACAACACCACCGCCTGACAAGAAAAAGGGGAGACAAATCTATAAGATAATGATTTGGTAAAATCTCATTAATCTGCTAGTAAATTTTAAGACGATTCATTATTTTTCAAATATACAAATCCAATACAGTTTTAGAAATAACTTATTTTAATGTGAAGCACAAAATTACTTGCTGAATTTGATCTTTCTCACATATGAAAAACCAAACTATTTGATAGAAGAAATCAAGAAAGTAAGGTAGTTCTTAGGGGGGAATGGAAATACAACCCAGTGATGAAACTTGACTAGAATGAAATTGTACTAAACCCCTTAGTCAACTCTATCAAATCACAGATTGTGATGCGAATAAATACATTACAAATAGTTACATCAACCTATTTTTTTTACAAAGAGGAAGAAGTTTTTCTATATTTATTTGTGTAATTTCTTCTATTTTTTACTAAGAGGAAAAAGCGTTGATTCTTGTCAAAAGTTTCAAATCATATCAGACACAAAGGACGGTGCCATTAAACCCCGAGAGGATTTGAAAATCCATTTTAAACAGAAAATTGCAGCAAATGAACGATTGAAGAAAACAAAAGAAAATAGAATGTTCTTGTTTCACAAAAATACAATCATTCTTTTTCAATTGCTTCATGAAAGAAGTAATCATCAACAACACCTAAAAAAGTACTAAACGAAAA
The DNA here is from genome assembly GCA_027725995.1 of Rhynchospora tenuis. Taxonomy (NCBI): domain Eukaryota; kingdom Viridiplantae; phylum Streptophyta; class Magnoliopsida; order Poales; family Cyperaceae; genus Rhynchospora; species Rhynchospora tenuis. Next base: position 85,843,570 of record CM050889.1, read on the forward strand.
GAAACATTTCAACGAATTGGTACCTCTTTGATTCTGAGAAACGACGTTCTGATCTTTAGAAGCCATTGGTTCTTCTTTAAATCGATGGAGTACGAATAAAAACCCTAATCTTCGTGTGATCTCTTTTCCTCTCTTTCTCTCTTGGGTTCTTGGAAGAGAATGGAAAATGAAGTGTTTATTTTAAATTATAGAGAAATAGATCATACAAGGGGACGGCTGGGGGAGAAAGAGAAGTCGCTCTCCATTTATTTTGGAAATGGACGCTAAGAGTACGTTTGTAATCGTTGGATCTAGGGCATGCCGACACGTGGCGACATCTCTTACGAAGTTCGCAACGGTCGGAATTTTCAAGTGTCGGTCAAGTCATAGCTTGATTGGACAAACGCCTTAAATGACCCTTCTTGCAAAAGATAACAAAAGTAAATGAAAAATGATATTTCGCATTTTGGGATTATACAGATTAAATTCTTTCCACTGAGTTTAGCTAGTCAGAATTTGTGAATGCATTTTGTTTAATTAACAGGTAAAATATTTTGGGATTATACAGATTAGTTTCTTTCCACTGACCATTCAAGTTGTTTTTTTTTTTTTAATTCTACGTCATAAGTATCGTAAGTTACAAAATTTAGAGTAATTGTTACAAAAAGATAAATATTTTCTCAAACAAATGCACCGAATAATGAATGCTTGATCAAGGTTCAAGATTTAATGTATTTGAGATGCACACATCTCTTAGCAAAACAAAAAATAATAATAATGTTGACGGTTGAATATATCACTATTATGTAAATTATTAGATTAAAATAAACTTAAATTCATAAAATGTCATGTGAAGTAATTCGAAATAACAAAACTATTCTCTTGACATTTTTATATTTTGGTTGTTTAACCTACAGTTGTATTAACAAAAACACACCTACCCGAGATTGGACGAATTTTCCGACTGGATTTTGATGGGTTAAATTGGATACCGATCTGGATTTTGGTTTTAATGTGAAAAATCGTTTCGAATTGATCCGTCCGTACTTAATGCTATATCTCAAAATTTTGGCATCTCTATTTTAATATTTTTCCTTCGTATGGCATGAATGACGATTAAATAGGTAATTACTATCTACCATCTGTTAGGAAATGCTCATATTTTAATTTTAGATTAATTACAACTAATTAATCACCATTAACAACAAGCAAATCAATAGATCTAGTGCTAAAGCAATCACACATCCAATCAAGAGAGAAGGTAGGAGAAATTGTACCTCTCATGAAATCGCATTCATGAGGCTCGAATCCATGGCATGGGAGTCGATGGCGTGCCTTCTCCACCACCACCACCATGGTTGTGCCGCCGGCCTCGAGTCCACCAAGGAGATTAGCCACGTTCTCAAGGTATGTGCTAGCACACCCAAGAACAAACCTAATCCCATTAGCTTTCTCTCTTCTATCAATTAAATCTTTCATTTAAATGGTGAAGAGAGCTCAACACATGAGCAAAAGAGGGAGAAAAGAGGAGGTTTGTGGCAGCCACAAAGGGGAGGAAGAGAGGAGAGAGAAAGGCTAGCTCTTGGAGCCTCCAAAGGGGTCCTTTTATAGAGCTCAAACCCTAGGGAAAACTTCCCCAAAATTACACCTCTTGCCACCCTATGGCTGGCCACGAATTGGGCCTATATGGGCCACCTCACAATCTCATTTGGGTCTTTAATTCACCTAATTAAAGTCTCATTAGGTTGCTCTATAATTGGGCTATATATTTTCCTATTAAATAACGGCCCAATTAATCAATATAACCATTTATATTGAAATGTGTTGATCTAAAATTAATTATTAACTCATTAATAATTATTTTGGGATTAGATAATGCATTAATTTATTTCTATATGATCTCTTTGACTTAATTAATTATAACGGTTCATAACGGTATATAATTAATTAATCAACTCATCATATTTCCGCAATACTCACTGTTGCGAATAAATAGATAATGCACTGTGTGGTCAAAGTCCTATTTGTGTGACCCTTTGAGGATTTATGCTATGTTGGCCATGGAGAATAAATCACTATTTATTTCCAATAATCATAAGCGGTATCTAGCAACACGTTATGATTCCCAATTCGCATAAATAGTGTACCGTTACAATATTTCAATCCTGCATAAGAAATATAAGTATTTCCTTTGTCTGATTCTTATGTCACATGATATCCTTGTATAATCCAAGATAGGAATTTGTCATTCTTGCAGATTATACATTTCTTGATCTAGAGTTGATTGTACATGTTGGCCAAACAATCCAAACTCCATCAAGGGGCCCAAACAGATATCATCACTCATTAAGTATATTAATGAGGGACATACGGTTTTCTTGATGAACAACTTTTCCCCGCACAATTCAAAAGAACATAAATAAAGTCCGTATAGCAGCCTTTATCAGGAATCAGCGTTAGACGATATTTATAGAACCTATCCTCATGTGGAAAAGCTGAGCATCTCAAACTTAGAACCAACAACATATGAAATAAACAATGACACATAACACAATCCATATGTTTATTTCATTGGGTCAAGTCCTGTACTATGTTCCAATAACATACACATATGCAATTAAGTTCGTAACTCCTTACTTATGATTTGTAGAACTTAATCATCACTTAACTTGCATACTAATCTTTTATGATAATTAATGTTCCTTTTAATTATCAAGATTATGGATGATTTAGATTTATTATTGTCATTCTAATGAATGATCCACAGAGATCTACAATTCAGATCCTCAACCTGAATGATCTGTCAATAATAAACTCTAGGAACAAATGATCAAATATCATCATTAACATAAACTAAGAAAATAAGTCATTAAATATTGACTTCTAGGACATAACTCCAACAATCTCCCACTTGGCCTAGAGTCAATCAATAGTGACTTCTAGCCAGTAAAGAATTTAGAACAATGTCATATATCCATATATATACATGTCTCGAACCTCAAAAGATATAATACACTTAAAGCAAGTTACTCATACGTCCATCACGCATAGATGCACAATTGCATCTCGTATACCGCTTAAGGTAGAGGTTAAGTTAGAGTGTTCGCTGTGTCCGCGAACCTATCCAATTTTGTTTGTTCCTATATACATATATACTCCTATATATGTGTTCTTGATCGTCATCATGTGAGATCAAGTGACATCGTCATAGATCTTAGTTGGATCACCAATTTAATATTGGGTTCTTCAAGTTTAAGCTATGGTTCGAGATGCATAGAACCATATTAGCTTGACTGAGAACTTCACGATCCATACTACATTCTTTCATTGCTTCACAAGTTGCTATATATTTTTGTTTTGGTGACGGAAACGGTTGTAATATCCCATTTAGAACACCTTCTAAATTTACAACACCACATTAAACAAAATATGTAGCTCAATTGTATTTATATCAATCTTTCGAAAACTAGCATCAATATAACAATTTATATGAGCTTTCTTTCATCTTGTCAGATGAAAAACATATCACCCTTTCTCATAAGATACTCGAGGATATTCTTGATTATTGTCCAAATGTGTTTTTTGTTTGTATCCAGTTGACAACTGCTTGTCATACTCCTTGGGTACAACACATAGGGGCATGTGCATAAGTATGGCGTACGTAATGAAACTCATAACAGAAGGATGTTCGAATTGTATCGTGCACTCTTCTCGAATTGAGTTGCAACACACCGAGTCGAACTCAAGTGTATGCCATACAACGTGGTTAGACATCCTTTACAGGAGTCTATCTTCTCGTGTAACTAGAACACTTTGTCATTATATGCACATTTTGCTCAAACCTGACATCCATCATAATCTATCTCCATAGATTTTGTTTCCTTGGATTTAGGTGACTTACCCAAGTTCTCTATTGAGTAAACATTCTCCAATGAGATCTTGACAATATTCATTTCTTTATTTTTATTCCCAATTAATGTGTTGTATCTTGTACAATACATGTAACATAATAATGCTCCCACTTAATATCTTGTCTATACAAGATGCTTTTGACGAAATTCAACCCCTTGACTTACTTGTCAAAAATGTTTATTCCAGTTTCCACAATACTTGCTTCAATTCATCAATTGATCTTTGAAGCATATATATATGTGTTTCTAGCAATACAACAAATCCTCGGTTTGTGTCAAATACACAACAACTTCCTTCATTCAATCGAAGAAGGCGATTTTGATGTATTTTTCCATATATCTATATATACGAAATATAACTATTGCTAGAATGATCTTTATTGACTTATACACAGCTACAAGCGAGAAGCCGTGCTTTGTACATGGTCAACTCGTTATCGACTTAGACATAGCAACAATCATGAACTTGTGCTATGTACATAGTCGACTTGCTATCCATATCTATCTTTCCTTTAAAGATCTAAATGTTCTAGATGGATCACTCCTTCTTGAACATCAATCAAGGTCTATACCTTGTTGTTATGTATATGGATTGCATTTAAAGATCATACATATTCAAATCATATTTGTGGAATCGGGTCTTTCATCGCTTCTGTATTTATCAACGGATCCTCATATGTCAAGTACGAGGATGTTGTGAAGCCTATGTACTTTTTCAGTTTAGGCAGTTCACTCTCGTTGATCTTTGTAGGATTGGTGCTTGAGGTCAACAAACTACTTCTACAACATCTTGTAGAGTAAGTTCTTGATCCTAATATATTGCACGAGTTTCTCGAACATCATCCATTTGTGAGATGTTTGAGTACTCTTTAGAAGCAAGCGTGCTTATAAACTTCTTCCTTTCACAACTACTTGTGAATTAAGTTCCGCTCAACTCCCACTAAACACCATGTATGGAGTGACAAGTTTCCCATAAAGGTACTTCTTGTAGTGACGCATAAACTCCTTTAATGCTCAATTTACTCCCACTACTTCTTCTTGAGAATGTTATTCCTTAAGATTACGTTATGATGAGCAACAACTACCTTGTTCTTATCATGTTCATAGAAGTAGTACCTTTTGGCTAATTCAAGATATCCTACAAAATAATAAGCGTCTTATTTGGGTCCAAGCTTATCAATCAATCGAACCTTGAAATAAGCTTCTCAACACCAAATCTTGAGAAACAATATACCTAGAGATCGGATCTCGTAAGATGTCTTTCTCAATAGACTTCAATGGAATTTTTATTTAGTGTAAACAATATTGTCCTCAAACACAAATCCCTTACATGAGTCGAACAAATCAATTTGATTTATTACCGATCGAACTATATCAAACAATGTTCGATACCTCCATCTTTGGATACATTTTTCAATGTTCCTCATGGAGCGAGTAATGAAACGTATTTCATACTCTTTAGGTAATATATCAAACTATATGACTTAACTATTTACCATGATCCATCTTAAGACTTTTTGCTTTTATTGAATAGTTTTTCAACTTTACTCTTGAAATTCTTTTGATCTTGTCAAAAGATTCATACTTATACCATATCAAATAGATACGTTAATATCTACAATGATCGTTGGTCAAGTGGTAAAGTGTCAACAACCTTTCAATTGCAAAAGTACCCATAGGTCTATATACATCAATATGTATAAGTCTTAATCAAGTTACTTGTCCTTTAAACCTTCGTAGTTCAAAGACGCTTTTGTCATTTAACAAACACGATTCGCATGAATTTCAATTCATTTGCAATCGAATTGATTTACGAGCTCCACGTTACGTAGACTCTCATAATGCAATTCTTGTTTATATTCGACTAAGCGACTATTTTACATACAAGTCAAATACTTTATGTGAAGTCTTACATATTTGTCATTCAAAATTTGTTTATCTATTTCAAGCAAATTCAATTAAGATGCATGAAATCTTATACACAAATTTATAACAATAAGAGAACAACATTTCTCTATTACAAAACATGATCATCCATCATCAAATATGAAACGGAGATAAGGTTTTATGAGATGTTTGGAATAAGGTATACAACCTCAAATTCCTAAACAAACTCTTTATTTAATAAAGATAACTCTACGTATTCAATGGTAGCGGCTTAGACGTATAAGCCATTTCCAAAACGGAGTTTACTTTACTTATCTCAAACTTTCTCTTATTCATCATTGCCTACACATTTCGTTAAATGCGAGCACATGAACTAGCACCTAATTACTAGTGTGAATTAGAGATAGTGAGATAATTTGAACGACAAATATCTTAAGGTTTAGAACATCATGGTATTTCGAACAACCTTTCAAATGCCTCCCATAAATGGCAAATGAAACATCTCATGTGACACATGGTCACTAGTGAGGGTCTCAAAGTTTCAACTCATATCTTGGTGAAGTATTCCTTTAATACTTAACCAATTACTTTTAGCACTAACAAGTGTGCGAACAATATATCCTTTATCCATAGAAAGAGATTGTATGACAATATCAACAATCCTTGATATTGGAGATCTTAATATCTCTAGTTATCAATTAGCTACTCAAACCTTTCGGTTCGCAAGCTAATGAAACATTTTTTTCTTATAAGAAGAGTCTCTTGGTTAACTCCATTACTCAATCATAAATGATTGAGTCTATATTTACTTTTTCTAAGAACTTCTTCTTAAATGGATGAGAGTGTAGAAGTCTAGTCTAGTCCTTATGAATTCTCCAATTCAAAGGTCTAGAACTTCTAAAAAGATATAAGCATTCATTTTATTGAATAATTTTCGTCAAAACTAATCAATCATTACGAAGCTATGTTCGGGAAGTCGAGGAACGTTTTGGGATTAAACTTGCTCAAGTTTCTCATTTCCAAGAACATGTCTTAGGAATCGGTATTTCTTCTCCAAGTAAATACCTTAGAAACGAGCTTCTTGTTTTCCAAAGATTGATCGCAACGAAATTAACATATTTAATATCTATAACAATTTCAATTTAAGGTCATTTAGTTTATGCAATGTTTTGTTTATGAAATGATAAACAAAACTCCCACTACATTTATTTAAAGTCCCTAATGTAGTCGGTTTCCAAGATCCTCATTTTCGTTGAAATAGGGGACAGCGTCGGCATGACACCTAAAACAACTAGATAAGGTAGGTTCTCCAACCAATCATATCTTATCCATATGATTCTTGGTTTGTGAGATATCATAAGTATATCCACAAACTTCGTCCCAACGTCCAATCCGAGTGGGTCCGTTGTAAAGCAACCTCTCTCTATTTGCTCCTAGTAAATCCGATTTACACCCCGACTACAATGATGGACTACGATGTCCGCGTCGGCAGGAATGCATCAATAGACAATCAATTGTATTGAAGGGGATAGAGAGAAGGAGGACGATTTGGCTAAATCAAGTTAATTTGGGACAAAAACAAATACGTGACTTTGTTTGGTGGTCGTGTAAGCATACACCCATACCTACCTATGACAATTCAAGGCATTCACAAACAATCACATAACATAAGCATCTCAAGCATTGTCGTGGGTTTGTATGGCTCCCGCTTGCATTAGTCTTCGTCGCATCTCCATGTAACGAAACTAATCTAATCAAACCCTCCCACTAATTACTAAGATCCTATCTAATAATTACGGGAAATAAATACAGGTGATAAAATCCTAAAACCCGCCTAGGCCTTAGGGGCATGCAAGCCTCACAAGTTACATCAAGAATTAATCAATTATTAATTATCAAGGCACCTTAGGCCACATTACAAGCAATCACATGCATTCACAACATTTTACAACACACAAGGCATTGACATCTTGAGCCATATCAAACCCACATCCTCCTACAAAAACAAGTTAGCACATATACAATATACATGATTCACTTGCTCTTAATTAATTTCATTAATTAGAATCTTTGTGCATACTTGTTGCTCAAGTTTTTCGAATGCAAATAAGGCTTAACCTTAACAACTAATTGTTTAAGCCCTTTTAAATTAAATCCAACCATCAAAACAGAAAGGAGGATATTTAAGGAGTCTTCTAATTAACCTTTCATCAAATTGATTAATTAGAAATTATTTTAACTAATTAAAATACAAAATTCGGGGCCCGAAAAAATTCAAAATAATTCGGTCTCCAAAAAATCCGAAATAAATCCAGAGAACTCCTTACAAAGATTGTGGTTACCTGTAAAAATCTCAAGGAGAGATCAATTATCATCAGGGAGAACCAAAAAAGACAAATTCTCATATCGTGCGAGAAGCACCGTTAGAGAAAATTCTGTTATGGGTCTCAACCTTTTGATCTGTATGATCATCCCTTTGATATTTTTCCAGCAAACAATTTACATAGAAAAATACTACATACAATAGGCTATCAATCCATGAAAAGAAAATCCACAAGTTATATTCAAGATCAACGAGATAACAAGCATTTAAGCAAGGTATCCTGTTCTGGAACTGACCGTCGACCAAAAAGGTTTCACTCGGTTGAGGTATCAAATCTCAATGAAAATCTATGAAATTAATTTTCACAGATTCCAGACTTAAAGGAGAACATTTCCATTTCAACACTTTTCCATAAAAGTTTCTCAATAAGTACAGTTTTTCAAAACAATCAGTTTGTTTGAAAAAACAGATCTGACAACTTCATCACTTTTCATCCTTGAACGCCCACATAAGATCCGAAATATGCAACAAAATTTACATATCCAGAAAGAGCATCAAGTTTAGATTAATCCTATCTAAAAGTTACAGGTACTTTATATACAAACTTATTTGTTACCAACCACAACAACAGAACTGTGCAGCAGAATAACAGATCTGCGCACCGTTACCGTTTAAATCACTAAAAATTCATTTTACATCGAATTTCAATGATTCCAGTGGGAAAACGACCACAACTCAAAGGGCTACAATCTCCAATAAGAAGGAAAAAATTTCAGAGAGCTTTACACCACGAAAAACAAGCAACAAGACAGAAAACAGCCATTCCAGGGCCAGCAAGCATGCACATCACTAATTAACTTAATTAATTACGAATTTCTCACTTAATTAAGTGTGAAAAACCTTAAGCACGACCTGAGCTCTGATACCACTGTTAGGAAATGCTCATATTTTAATTTTAGATTAATTACAACTAATTAATCACCATTAACAACAAGCAAATCAATAGATCTAGTGCTAAAGCAATCACACATCCAATCAAGAGAGAAGGTAGGAGAAATTGTACCTCTCATGAAATCGCATTCATGAGGCTCGAATCCATGGCATGGGAGTCGATGGCGTGCCTTCTCCATCACCACCACCATGGTTGTGCCGCCGGCCTCGAGTCCACCAAGGAGATTAGCCACGTTCTCAAGGTATGTGCTAGCACACCCAAGAACAAACCTAATCCCATTAGCTTTCTCTCTTCTATCAATTAAATCTTTCATTTAAATGGTGAAGAGAGCTCAACACATGAGCAAAAGAGGGAGAAAAGAGGAGGTTTGTGGCAGCCACAAAGGGGAGGAAGAGAGGAGAGAGAAAGGCTAGCTCTTGGAGCCTCCAAAGGGGTCCTTTTATAGAGCTCAAACCCTAGGGAAAACTTCCCCAAAATTACACCTCTTGCCACCCTATGGCTGGCCACGAATTGGGCCTATATGGGCCACCTCACAATCTCATTTGGGTCTTTAATTCACCTAATTAAAGTCTCATTAGGTTGCTCTATAATTGGGCTATATATTTTCCTATTAAATAACGGCCCAATTAATCAATATAACCATTTATATTGAAATGTGTTGATCTAAAATTAATTATTAACTCATTAATAATTATTTTGGGATTAGATAATGCATTAATTTATTTCTATATGATCTCTTTGACTTAATTAATTATAACGGTTCATAACGGTATATAATTAATTAATCAACTCATCATATTTCCGCAATACTCACTGTTGCGAATAAATAGATAATGCACTGTGTGGTCAAAGTCCTATTTGTGTGACCCTTTGAGGATTTATGCTATGTTGGCCATGGAGAATAAATCACTATTTATTTCCAATAATCATAAGCGGTATCTAGCAACACGTTATGATTCCCAATTCGCATAAATAGTGTACCGTTACAATATTTCAATCCTGCATAAGAAATATAAGTATTTCCTTTGTCTGATTCTTATGTCACATGATATCCTTGTATAATCCAAGATAGGAATTTGTCATTCTTGCAGATTATACATTTCTTGATCTAGAGTTGATTGTACATGTTGGCCAAACAATCCAAACTCCATCAAGGGGCCCAAACAGATATCATCACTCATTAAGTATATTAATGAGGGACATACGGTTTTCTTGATGAACAACTTTTCCCCGCACAATTCAAAAGAACATAAATAAAGTCCGTATAGCAGCCTTTATCAGGAATCAGCGTTAGACGATATTTATAGAACCTATCCTCATGTGGAAAAGCTGAGCATCTCAAACTTAGAACCAACAACATATGAAATAAACAATGACACATAACACAATCCATATGTTTATTTCATTGGGTCAAGTCCTGTACTATGTTCCAATAACATACACATATGCAATTAAGTTCGTAACTCCTTACTTATGATTTGTAGAACTTAATCATCACTTAACTTGCATACTAATCTTTTATGATAATTAATGTTCCTTTTAATTATCAAGATTATGGATGATTTAGATTTATTATTGTCATTCTAATGAATGATCCACAGAGATCTACAATTCAGATCCTCAACCTGAATGATCTGTCAATAATAAACTCTAGGAACAAATGATCAAATATCATCATTAACATAAACTAAGAAAATAAGTCATTAAATATTGACTTCTAGGACATAACTCCAACACCATCCACCGAATTACCATCCAGCGCCATCCAATTTTCAGCGTGCTGACGTCATCATGACGTGTGCTGACGTCAGCAAAAAAATTTTGACCAATTTTCGAAAAATTTTTGTGCTGACGTCATCAAATATGCTGACTTAAGGGTTCTGTTAAATGTTTTAAGGGTTCAGTTAAATGTTTTAAGGGTTGAATTAAAGTGTATAAGTGTTCAGTTAGATGCACCAATAATTTTTTGACCAATTTTCGAAAAATTTTTTGTGCTGACGTCATCAAATATGATGATTTAAGGGTTCTGTTAAATATTTTAAGGGTTGAATTAAAGTGTGTAAGTGTTCAGTTAGATGCAACAATAATTTATTTCACTTTGTATGTTGAATATGATCATTTATTTCTTACTTACGAAATTTGTATATATGTTCAGTTTATTTTTGTAAATGTTCATATTGTTATTGTAAATGTTTTGCTATGTCTGTTGTATATGTTCATTTTGTTTTTTTATTTAACTAATTTAATTGAACACAAAAACTACGAAATCGAATTTCTGCTGCAACTAACTGAACACATAGACACTTTAAGTTCATCCCTTAATGTATTTAACTGAACACAAAACACTAAAATTCTAAATTATTGCTGCATCTAACTGAACACATACATACTTTTAAATAATTCCTTAACCTATTTAACTGAACACAAAATACTAAAATTTCAAATTATTAGTGCATCTAACTGAACACTTATACACTTTAATTCAACCCTTAAAACATTTAACTGAACCCTTAAAACATTTAACAGAACCCTTAAATCAGCATATTTGATGACGTCAGCACAAAAATTTTTCAGAAATTGGTCAAAAAATTTTGCTGACGTCAGCACGCGTATTGCTGACGTCAGCACGAGGAAAAAAAGCTTTTTTGGCCTTTTGGATGACGCTAGTTCAATTGGATGGTATTGGATGGTTTTTGGTTGGATGTGTATATAATTTCTGTCTTTTCTTCCCATCAAATTATTTTTGCTAATTTCAATTTTTTTTGGATTGAAATTTTTATTATGACATTGTTTTTCTCCGTTTCAGTTGTTCTGTCAAGTTCTTTACAGTACTTAAATCAGTAATTATTAAGTTATTAAGGCATATTTTATTTTGGATCACCGAATTTATTTTCCGGATTGTCATGACATATTAATTTTAATTTATGGGGTGAATTGGACCCATGTCATTAATTTCTGATGTATATTTTACAGTTCATGTGCTCAAGTTGCTACGATACGAAGAGATGTACTGCAAGTTATATTATAATATTTTGGCCATGACAAATGCGCCTGACCTGTAGCTTCTACCAAAGCTATCGACAAACGAAAAGTAAAAAAAAAAAAAAAAATGCTCCTGACCAATAATTTTTGTCGTTTTCAAACGTTTAACAAACAGATCTGAACCGTCATTTTTCATCTTCAAATTACCTGGTGGAGCAACATACCCAATAACTTCTTAATATTTGTAATGAAGTACTCTTGCAACACATGAATTAGCCCCGACAAAGATGAGGCCACCATTCTTTTTACGGTTGAGAGGCGAATTGCCCAAAATAATAAGTTTTTACATAGAAATTACAATCCTAGAGTCAGTCTCACCAATTCACCATAAAATCAAACATTCAAATCAAGCATGAATCAATAAAATAGCGACAACAGCAACGGAAAACGGTAAAATCTGAATAAGAAATTACATTGCGTCTTGATAAGCATACACGATTTCACAAAGGAAAATCTCAAATTACAATTTAGTCAAAAAAAAAAGAAGGAAAACAACTGAATGAGCGATTTTCTCTCTTCTTTTAACACAATTTAGGTGTTCTCTCTTCTTTTAACACAACTCAAAATGTATATAATGGGATTTTTTTTTTTTTTTTTAGAAAAGTTTAACAGTGGCTATACAATGGGAAACTTGGTTTCATAATTCCTAACATTATCCAAAATGGTATGAATTTGGAAAAAAAAAATGATACCTATAGTTAGATCGAAGGTAGTAATAAGTGGACTCCTCTTTTCTGTTAGTAAGCTTATACCTGTGGAGTATCAAAACTTATGAAAACAAAAGGAAGCATCAAGAGAGAAGTTTTGAAAAGACTTGTTGATCGAGTTTCCCCTGGTGAACAGCTGGTCCCACCTCCTTGGCAAGCAATGCCACAACACGATCCATGTAGAGTATGTAAAGGCCATTCATATTCTCTAGAATTTCCAAATCCTTGCGTGCTTTTAGGATTGATCTCACCCATTCCTCAAATAATTCTGCAAATGCATTTAGTTTATTAGAAGATTTGCAATTAGGGTGACATGGTACCGACTCATAAGCTTGTTGTATCCCCAAAGAAGGCATTGAGCCCCAAGTGTTTAATTAAGGCTCAGTTTAGGTCATGACGAATGGCTTCTATTTTAATTTTTTCCACCATTAAACCATATCTATGCCCTTTTAACCTAAATTAGACCAAATTAGTTAATACACATAGGAACAGAGGGGGCACTAACTCTTGTCAAATTGCTCCAGATTTAACCATGTGTTGATGTAGTCGGCTATCATGAATTCAATTAGCTGAATCCTGTCAGATCAAGAAATCAACCATATCAACTTGCAATAACAGCAGTAATTAACAAGATACATGTAGCCAGATATCATGAATTAAGCAAGCCCGCCTCTCTAAATTTCTGAAGGTGTACCCCATATTTCCCCCAGCACCAACTCATTCTTTCAAACCCTCCACACCCAATGAGTACATAATTTGGCAACTTTCAAGGGAACACATGAAGTTAGCATCTGGATCCTCTGGTCGGCGTGTTAAAAACGACCAGATGGTCGGCGTCAGATCTGAACCGTCCGATCCAATCTCAACGGTTCATTTTTTCGGGCCTATCAATCCTGGTATTATGCATGGGGCATCCTTAACCGTTGAGATTAAATCACACGGCCCAGATTGAACCGACCACCTGGTCTGCCAACCAGAGGATCTCATTCCCATGAAGTTAACCCCAAAAAGAAGAAAAAGATTTAAACACAAATGAAACAGAAACTTACAATAGAAACATGGAAGCATGCAAATTTGGGAAATTATCATGAAAAGGGTCAAGTAGAAGCAAATTTTCTGCCACAATTGTGATCTTTTGAGAGAGAGCTAGCATCATTCTTTGACCAACAAAATCTTCTTTTCCAAGCTTTCGTATTATGTGCTGGACACAGAATTGGGGATCCAACTCAATATCTGACCTGGATCCTGAATTTTCAGATTTTATAAACATATTTCACAGTTCCAAATAAAATAAAAGTAAAAATGAACATCTGTATATACATTGCTGACAAAGTCTCAACAGTTTACCTAAAAAGTTATATATATTCACTGAAAGAGTCAATCAAGCTTGAATTAAGCCTCACATGACAAATGTTTTTGTGCTGACAAAGTCTCAATGAAAAATATTGCCTAATTAGGTCTCGGTGAATCTTCGATTGCCACAAAAGAATTCCACAACCTCTCAACAGTTCACTTATGCTTTGCAGTTGCAGGCCCTTTTTGCTTTATGTTCATGTAGGTTATTATGACTACAATACACAGAGGGTACTAAGGCAAAGAAGTTGATAAGGCTAATCTCACTAATCACTTAATAAGGATAAACTTTGGCTTTATTGACTGTTCGAAAAACTGTACCAGCATGAGATAATATGAACAGCAACTTAATTCACACCTGAATCTAGCTGGCAATTACTTTGTGAGACAGTACACATTCTCTTAATCAATCGCATTATCAGCCCATTTGTTATCTCTTCAAGAGGTTCTCTTTGTTGCCTCGATACAAGTACATTCTTCAATGAGGCTTGTATAGAAAAAATAAAAAAAGAAGGAAGTTTTTATAAACAATGTTTATAAGCTAATTTGCATATCAGCACCCTGTGATGCCAAATTTAAGGATGCCAGTTTGACCTGGTATGGTACTTTGTTTTTTTTCGCTAGTGAAGCCTCAAACAAAACTTAAGGAGATATTATTACAAAGCATGAAAAAAGACGAAAAAGACTAAAGCCAGAATTTGTACGGGTCTAGTATGCCAGGTACAGATCTCAGACTGAAATTGGAGCCAGATACAGCATGACAATAAATGATTAGGTGTACAATGCTTTTATAGTTTTTATATACAGGAGGACAACGATGATGCAAAACTGCATACCAAATGAAATCACAACATTTCCCTTACCTAATATGAAATCAATAGCTTGGTGTGAGAATGTGGAGAAGGATGAATCAACTTCTCCCTAGCAAACAACAATACACTATAAAAACCAAAGATAGAAAATGATCAATGTAGAAACTTCATTTATAATATTGCATATCAAAGTATCACCTTTGCTAAGACGTTATCTGATAGCTCCACCAGGAAATCAATTGAGACACTAAGTCGCCCTATTTCGTCTTCAGATTCAAATTCTGAGCAAGTTAAGCAAACATATGGAATTACCAACAGGGAAATATATGTGCATATAGAAATCACAGGCACACCTTATAAACAAAGTAAAGCCCCAAAAGGATCCTCTTAAACTTCATTAACATATATAATAGCTTCAATAAGCATCAACTGAACCTGATTTAACCTCATATATATTATAAAAAAAAAAAAGATAAAACAAAGAGGAGCAACAAGTAATAATTAAGCTGAAACTTTTTCAAATTTTTTAGTGCTTACCCATGAAACTTTTTCTCTCAATTGGCCTTTCAACCCTTCTCCTTCTCTCTTTCCAGCGAACTGAAATCCAAAATTGATTAGTGTCAACAAAAAAGAACATTTCAACATTAACCTAACTCTTTATATAACAGATGTTTACCCAATATTTTAGCATGCAGATCCATAGATGATGCATAAATTCAGTTAGCAATTAAAAAATGGTTAAAGAGAGTTCATGCCTTATGTAATGAAGTTCCTCCTTAAAAATTTGTCTATCAATGTAATAAGACCACTTCATCGTTGAACTATATCTTTATATAACAGAAGGTTTGACATTGTTTTAGCAATCAGGGATGTAGATAATGCATAAATTCTCTGTAATAAAAATGGTCAAAGGGAGCTCATGCCTAATCTAATGAAGCGCCTCCTCAGCACATTGTCTATCCAATGCTCATCTCCAGTTCCATCTACGACATGTGGGCCAACCTCCCCACAACCTTCAAAGAAGTGGCAGCGACACGATGCAATCGGTGGCTCTGACTCGCATGCAAGTCCATCTAATAAAAATGCAAACCTATTAATTAATGCAAAAAGGGCAACTGTAGGAAATTTGATTGGTAATGTGGCATTATGCATCATTATTTCATTAGGACTTCCATTGCGTCCTAAATTTATATTTTTGCAGGTAAAATGGAGAACATCAATTTATTGGTGCAATTTATCATAAAATAAACTTATGCAGTGTATGGTTTCTGTTTGAAGATTTTGAGTAGCAAAACACCGGCATTCATGTTTCTGAATTCAAAAGGAAAGAAAGAGAGAGAAACCTTGCAGTAGCTTGATCTCCTCCCTGAGTCGCACAATCTCCCTCTTCCTCTCCTTTGCCTGAGAAAATGCACAATAGTGAGAGAGAGAGATTCAGCAGTAGCATACAACTCTACATTATACAACACAGATGTAACCAGTATATTCATTACAATTGAAAAAAAAAAATTAATAATAAAAATAAAGATAAGTTCTACTCCAAAATCTGAGAAAACTGAATAGAGCTAGTCCCATTGGGGAATATTTGGGATATTTCCCGATAGTCTTCTGGAAATTAGGGAAAAAGGAAAAAGGATCCAAAATCCTTCCAGATAGCAATTTCGTTATTTATCAGGATTTATGGGTATATATGAGAAAAATAGTTGTTCAAGTATTCGTGGTTTCCAGTTTTACTACAGAGGCAAAAGACTAGACTATTTATTCACTCAAAATAAAACGACCCTTGTTAAGCAGTGAACAGGAGGTTTTGATTTTGATCGGTCATCGATCCCTTTTGTAGTCGCAATGTCAACGAACATCAATCACACAAACACACAGAGAATAATAAAGAGACCTTTTTCTTCCAGTGGCGGAATTTGTCGGAGGTGTCCGCAGGGGCTAGCACATTGAGGGGTCGAGGTCTAGGAAGGTGATTGGATCGCACGAGTGCCATGGCAAGAGCGAGCTTCACGGATGGGGAGTCCGCACGCGACGACTTGGAGCTCGTTTGGTTGTGGTTCGCTTGGGAACCCTCCATTAATGGCGGATTCGTGTACGCGCTCGTTCGTGCCATGGCGGAGTGCGGGAGGCGGGACTGTCGACTCCAAGTCCAAATGAGTAAACGCGGGGTATATCGAATTGATTTTTTATTGATTCGTTGGTTACTTGAAAAGAGTTAAAAATATATACATATTGTTTTACAAACGAAAAGAGTTAAGCTTGATCAAAAATGTTTACGAGGGATTTTATTTCTTTTCATTTTATTTTAATTGATTTTTAAAGATTTTTTGGAGCTAATAATATAAAAATTACAATCAAATGATATCCAACCCTTTCATTTTGATCATAAAATTTCTAATGAAATGAAATCTAATGTTAAAAGAAAGAAGATTTTGATCTGCCCTCTGTTATACCCAATTATACCTAAAATACGTTGCAAGCGTACAACAATCGTCTAAGTATAATCGGGGTCGAACCAAGGGACGGAATATTCAATTAATTAAGTTAATTAAACTTTGATTAACCAGATTGAAGTTACAAAAGAATAATATTTGTAACAGATTAAAAGTAAAGGTTTGCGGATAAATAAAAGTCCTAAATTAACAGTTCAATGAGTTAAAAGTCTTAAAGCACTGATTAAAGATTAGGGATTTACTAGTAGCTAATACTTTTCAGTTTACTCCAGAATTAGCGGCCCCCAGATCAAATCAGCGTCTCGCTGAAACTCAGGTCGCTGACTCCTTAAGAGAGTCGCTGAAGGTAGGGGTCAACCCACTGGGATTAGCGCAGACTTAACTTTTTGGTTAATTTAATTATTATTTTGTGTAGGGAACTAATCTTAACTAAGGCTCCTCAATTCTACTTCCGTTTAAGGCCAGGTTTCCTATAGTTAACCTTATTTCCCTCAAATACAACTTAGATTTCAACTTCCGTTTCTTGGTCTAAGTTATACAAGTTTATGCTTTACGACCCACAACTCTCTATACTTCCGTAATCGGGAAGGGCTTCAACTTCCGTTTCTTGACCCTACCATAACCTGCCGGCACCAGCTCTTGTGTTAACCATATTAACCTATTAACTTGAAAACATTTGGATTTAACTACCTAACAATCAAAAGACGTCTCTCTTAACGGGTGCAAGCAATTCAATCTAAGCAAATCAATTAAAGTAATCTAAGCAATTCAATCAAAGTATAAAACACAACATGCAAACAAAGAAAATTATCTCAAAGCATATTATCAATCATAAACTAAAAAGGTTCACTACTATGGTCCCTAATAAACGACTACTCACGAGTATACATAACAAAACAAACAAAGGTATCTAAGTAATTAAAGAACATAAAGAAAGAAATCAGATTACAACCGGTTGAATCCAGAATTCCTCCCTTTTTGCTCTCTGCTACTCTATTCCAGCGGGTCGCGGATGCTCCCGGCGACCCGCCGAAAACCCTTGGCTGTGCTCTCAATTAGCAGAATCTCTCTTCAACTCACGAACTTCCTCTCCTCTTCTTTCTGATGTCTTATGTTGCTTATATAGGCGTGGGAAACTCCAGAATTATCGAAAACGTGTGAGTTGAGGCGCTGGAAATAGGTAAGGCGGCGTAGAGGTGGGTGCAGAACTGGCTGATCTATTTCTGGATGTCGGTTTCACCTTTTCAGCGTCCCGCTGTCGAGTCCTATGGCCCGCTGAAAATCTTCTGTGTCGCCAATCTCACATGCTACCCACTGTGCTTTTCGGTGGGTCGCCAATCATGATCAGAACTTGGTCTTTTCACCGTCTTTAGTAGCCAAAATTAAACAGATCCTGTACAAAATAAAGGAAGCCATAGCAGTACCTAGTTTCTACCCTAAATCACAATTAATCAGTTAGAAACACATATATTTCAATAATATTAAGTCCTAAACCTGGTTTGAATGTATATATGAAAACCGCTTATGACCCACTCTGATGTCTAAAGAATTTAGCTTAAATTTTTTGATATTAATACGAAATAATTCAGTATTAAATTTAGAGGATCTAAAAATTCTAAATTTAATATTATTCATTATTATAACAATTTTACATTTTTTTAATCAATAAATACAAAAATATTAATACTTTATATGAAAGGTAAATAATTATTAATTGATAACAAGACAATACAATAGCAATACAAAAATATTTAATTGAGTAATTCGAGTTAAAATTAACCCAAATTCAAGTTCAAATAATTTAATTCTATTTTTTACTCAATCCAACTTATAAATAAATTAAATTAAATTAGAATTAGAAATAAA
This sequence comes from Rhynchospora tenuis, assembly GCA_027725995.1. NCBI lineage: Eukaryota > Viridiplantae > Streptophyta > Magnoliopsida > Poales > Cyperaceae > Rhynchospora > Rhynchospora tenuis. The sequence continues at coordinate 85,862,855 of CM050889.1, forward strand.
TTATCATACTTAATATATTGATTCACCTATAATAATTCTAGATAATATCCATTATTTTAGTTAAGGCGATAGCTGTGCCAACGTCATACGACTATCCGAGTTGAATATAAATGAGATTCGATTTCTCTTGTAAATCAGTTCGGAAGATTTAGATGAATTGAAATTTATATCATTTAATTTAAATTAATTAGAACGACTGACAGGCGAACGCACACAAATATCAGATATGCAAATGCTAGTCGATCCAATAAAGCACGTGATCCTCAAAAAAAAATAAAGCACGTAAGATTAAGAACGAAGAAAAGTAACATTCTGAAAATGTAACATTATTGGGCCTACATGTCTGAGTCAGTATAACTTTTTTTTTGGCAGTTGCTATTGTTTTTTTTGAAAACAGCCCGTAGGCAAACATTAAAAAGAGTCAGGGATACAGCAAGTAGGAAAAGTAAAATCAGTACAATGAAGCTTTTTCATTCTAAGGCAATCATTTTATTCCACTTTATGTTGCCAAACACTAGGGCCATGTTTGGTAGCTTCTTTAAGCTTCCTTAAGCTTCTTTAAGTATCTTTAGCCCACCAAACAAAGGAAGAATAAGCTTCCTTAAGGAGGAATTGCTTCTTCCACCAAAATTGGTGAAATAAGTTCTTCCACAATTGTCTCGTCAAAGATTAGTCACAATTTTGAATAAATTACCATTTATTATATTTAATCATTGATTATAAATTATTTAATAATAATAATAACATATTATGTACAATAAAAAAATAAATATTATATTTATAGTATAATAAGCAATATTCTATCACGTAAGTTTGTAGCCAAAATTATAATTAATATTGTGATTATAAGTATAAATAATTAATAGTTTTATTAATTTATATAATAAAAATGATTATTATATAAATTATATTTATATTTATCATTAATACAATACTAGCTACTAGCATGTCTATAATGATAAATTTGTGTTATAATAAAAATTATAAATATAATTATTTTAATTAAATTTATTATTATTATTATTTTATTATTATAATTACAATTATTATAATATTAATTACATTTTGATAACTGATAATAATAATAATTATTATTATAATCACAGTGTTAAATTATCATCATTAATTATTATCAGTTTATTATTGAAATTAAGATTAATTAATATTATGATTACTAGTTTAATAATAATAATAAATATTAATATTTTAATAATTATACTTATTATTATATCTTCTTATTCCTTTGTTTTCCATAACCAAACAACTATGACATAACTTGACATAAGTTTCCTCTTAACTTTGCATAAGGGGAAAAGCTTATACCATCTAAATAAATGGTATAAGTTATGTAACTGGGTCCCACGACAAAAGAAAAAAAAATCTTACGATCTTTCCATTAATACCCTCTCATAATATAGTTTTTTTAAAGATAACAAGGACATTTTAGCCTTTGAATAAATATTATATTATTCCTTTTTATTCCATAATCAAATATATATTACATAACTTGACATAAATATTTATACCTCTTTAAGTTATATCATCATTTATTCCGCGACCAAACACCTCCTAATTGTATAAAACCATTCACCAATATGGCAGTATCAACGCATTTTGTAATTCAAAAAAAAAAAATATCAACGCATTTTTGCTTTTACCAACGGCTCCATGTCCCAAGGGGGATCGGGATCAGAGGAGCTAACGCCTTTTGGTAACCCTCAGCGCTTCACATCCAGCCGTCGATTTAGATCGAACGGCTCATAATGAACGCTGTCCACTCTGGAAAGGATACGGATCCGTCCCAAGGGCTCCCAACCAAAGAGTCAAAAGACTGTTTAGCGTGCAGCTACAGAGACTTACTTGGACCATGACAGCTCATGCCAACTTTACGAAATTAATGGAGGGGTAATATCGTAATTGCACCCTTACTTACTCTGACACATCCCTATCCATCAGTTGCCAGTTGCCGCTCTCACTCCCATTCTCCCACTCAGCTCCAGGCAACAATGGCGATCTATTCACACTGTGCAAGTGCCAAGCTTCTTCTCCTTCTCCTCTTCTTAGCTTGGCGAGCTGACCCCTCTGCCGCCACAGACCACATCGTCGGCGGCGATCTCGGCTGGAACCCTAACATCAACTACTCCTCCTGGTCCCACAACCAGACCTTCTTCGTCGGAGATCTCATCTGTATGTAAATTCACTTCATCACCCGAATTTTGCATATACGACCTTTAAAAGTTTATTAATCTTCCAAGATGTGGAAATGCCATTGCCAGCTTCCACTAAAATTTCATTTCTTTTTTTAATTTCTGAAACTGAAAGTATTAATCAAGAGAAATGCTTCCTATTTTTTTTTTCCGTTGAAGTATATGCTAAAATTGATTAATTTTGACACAAGCACATTTCCAAAACATGTCATATTACTCAGAAATGCTAAGTTTTCACATTATGCACTGCCTAATAGAAAAAATACTAGGAAAAAAATAAATTCCTTCATTATATTTCTAACTAGCCCCTGTATCTACAGCATTCAGGTACCAAAAACACACTTACAATGTCTTTGAGGTGAACAAAACGGGCTATGAAAACTGCACGATGGATGGATATGCCGGCAATTGGACTTCGGGTAAAGACTTCATACCACTAAACAAGCCCCAGACTTATTATTTCATCTGCAATGGGTTTTGCTTTGGGGGTATGAAGGTCTCGGTGGTGGTACGGCCTCTTCCGACGAATGCCACCGCACCGACAAAGGCATTGGCCGCACGAGGGTCTGCCGCAGAGAAATCTATGGCGGTAAGAAGAGTCGGTGATTTGGTGGCATCTTTGGTCTTAGGAGTGGTAATTGGATTAGGGATGATGTAATTGCATTTGATTATTTTTTGTAGTGCATTTTTTTTTTTGAAAAAAGGTGGGAGCGTCATCCAGTTTCATTTTTGAGAATGAAAGAAATACAAAAACACAGTTTACTTAGCATTGCAAAATAACTCCTAAAACTTAGAACACCATAAAATCCACATATACCCAAAGACTAATAGACAACTCATAACTAATTCAGCAGAGCAAGTAAAAGACTCCTTATAACTCGCGAAACACGCATTAGACAACTACTAGAGTAAAAGCAAAGTCTCTCTTCTCTCAAGCTTCATCCATCCAAGTCAGTCCCATAGGCAGTTGCACCATTTGTAGTGGTACAGCATCCCAATCCATCGGTAACCATTGGTCCACTTCATGTTTGGTAGCTTCCTTCCAAGTTCCTATCCAGTAGTTAACCAAATGAGAGATGATTAGTAAAGCCTGCTTAACAGTTTTAATAGGAGATTTATTGAAAATAAAATCGTTTCTTATTCTCCAAATACTCCAGCATAGTGCACTAAAGATAGTCAGGAAAGCAGCGCTAGAATTATTGGGTAATTGTAAAGCAAAATAGTAAATATCCTGAATGGTGTTCCACTGTTGGAAGTGAAGTTGACTATCACCCAACCAAAACCAAATGTGCCTAGCAAAATAGCATTGACAAAAAAGATGATCGGTTGTTTCAAAAGCACCACAAAAAATACAATTGGTATCACCAGTCCAACCTTTTTTACACAGGTTGGCTTTAGAAAGAATTTTATTGTAAATCAAAAGCCACATGAAGGCCTTGATTTTATGTGGCAGACCCAGTTTCCATAAGGTGTTTGCTTTGACTATCTGAACACCCCTAAAGCTAAGAAACAAGTAAGTATCCTTAGTAACGAAATTTCCTTTATGTCCCATCTCCAGTGAATGATATATCATCATTATCTTGGAGAAGAGTATTCTGAATAATATTCAATAAAGAGTGAAATTCAATCAAAAGGACACCTGTAAGTACTCTAGAAAATGATATGATATTACCTTGTGAATGAATCACATCTGCAAGCAAGCAGAGTTTATTATTACACAGTTTGTAGAGAAAATAAAAAGTGGTAGCCAAAAAACAGTCTGAATACCAAATATCTGGCCAAAACCTGTAGTGCATTTATGTTCATTATTCTCTTGTGTTAAGAACTTTGTATTCTTTGATTTAATTTGTCACTTCATAAAAGGCTATTAATTTATTGAATTAGATCAAGCATTCCAAATTGTAGCAAATTGTGATGCAGTAATGCACGGACTCCATAGGTCTGTTAACCCACTGCATTTGAGTTGTCTGAAATTGTATGTTATCCTAGAGAGATTATTGGATTTCACTGAGGTTTGGCCCCTCTTACAAGTTGATTTCCGGATAAACACTTAGATCTGCTCCAAATTCCAAAATGGCCGTGTTTCCTCTCTTTACAACTTACAAGTTACGACCTGTATTTTGCTACATGCCATTAACTATTCTGACTAGTGCATTGCAATTGCAATTGTAATGTACTAATGTTAAATCTACATTGCAGTATTGTGTACCGGTTTGCACTAGTCTTTCAGTCGTCTAGCACATGGGGGTCTAATTATGTACTGATATTCACCAGACTAATTAGTTTGGCAAATTACATAATAGCCCACATATTATATTTCCCCTATTACATACAAACTTCATTTTTGTCACGATTATCATATTTGATTGATATGCTTATAAATAGAGAGAAAAAAAAAAACGGGCGAAAAGACGAGAGAAAAAAGGTTCTGCAATTGATTCTCGTATGTTGTATACAGTGTACCACAGAAAAGGTGAAATATTTATTTCACCATTATTATTTTTGTTATGTTGTAAACAAAATAATATAAATTGGTTAAGAATAGCATTTGCGTGACTGTAGTTATGTAAATTAACTGTTAAGCACAAAAAACACTACACTGTGCCCGCTGTGAAGAGCACGGCGTATTACATGTGCCCTTGGTGACTGGCAAGTTTTCTCACAATTTATTAATTCATTACTTGACTGACATCTATAGTACTAATTACTATAATTAAAAACCGTAACCGCTATTTTTATAATTTAAAAATAGTTTTCTCTTTTTTTAAAAAAATATATTAAAAATACAAAATAATATTACCAATTATTATTTAATTTAAGAATTAAATATATTTAGAAATCTAAGATAGTTCAGGCTGTGTTATTGTCATTAAAAAATGTAGTGTTTAGTAAATTTAAAAACTCAAAATTGTACTCTATGGTATACAAAATTATTATATTACGCTATCACAGTATGACAATGAAATCAACTAGTGGGATAAGCTGAAGTTTCTTCTTTATTTTGGGGGGAAGGGAACATTAATTATTCTGAAACGGTATATATATATATATATATTTTTTGATAAGTTGACAGTGGCTGTCAACTGATGAAACGGTATAGTTAGATGGATGACCCAGCAATGAGAGCGTATGAGTACCAATTATATCATAAGGACATATATGCGAAGAAGTATCATCCAGGTGGTCGTGCCGGAGTGGTTATCGGGCATGACTAGAAATCATGTGGGCTCTGCCCGCGCAGGTTCGAATCCTGCCGACCACGCTTTTTCTTTTGGAACCTTTATTATGAGTCACAGGCTCACAGCCTCACAGGAGGCAGCTTTTAATATTCTTTTGCAAGCAGGATTGAACTGTTGGTATTTTCATTTGACATTTCGTTAGTTAGAGACGGCATATTAGCATATTCCTCGGTGTAAGTAAATTGAGATATTTTAAAATGCAATTTTCAATAAACATGTCTTTTCTTTTGTGAAAAAAAAGTTGTCACTTGTCAATTACTACTGGTTTCAATATAGAAACAAAAAAATAATAAATATGTTATTGATTATGCATATTTGGTAGAATATGCAAATAGTATATGTGGAGATAATTACAAAAAATATTTAAAATTGCAATTTAAAGAGAATTATTCTGAAAATTTAGTTCAGAAAATTACAATGAAATGTCATATGTCAATATAATCTTAGAATAAATTAATTAAAAGAGTTAGTTTCTCAATTTCATGTCAAATTAAACGAAAAAAAATTTTGATATTAAAATGTTGCCTTACAAATCTAAAGTTTCTTAAATCTTGTTAGTTGTTACATTATTCTCAGATCTAATTTTTTAATCACTATCAGAACTATTATTCAAGTACCAAACCTGACCTCCAATAGTATCTAGTCCTCTCCTGCATAAGTATTAAACTGGCCCCAACTAGTTCTCAATCTCCTTAAATATCGCATTAGCATATGTTCTTCCTTAACCAGTTCTAAACACTATAACCTTGCAATTCCAACACTAAACCAAAACAATGGCAGAAAACATAAAAATTGTTGTCGTGTTGATTCAAGAGAATCGGTCATTTGACCACATGCTCGGCTGGATGAAATCGCAAAATCAAGAGATTGATGGTGTCACAGGTGAGGAGTCGAATCCGTTATCTACCTCTGATCCATCATCCAAAACCATCTATTTTAAGAATGAAGCACAGTATGTTGACCCGGATCCGGGCCACTCCATACAAGCCATCTATGAGCAGGTTTGTTGAATTTTGTATCAATTTCTGCATCAATTACTGCATATTTTGATTTATTCTAAGCAGAACCATGTGTATTAATAACTTAACGTGATAAGTTTTGAAAAATATTGAAATTTTGATTAGTCAATGGTGGCTCTTGGGAATTTTGTTTTTGAAACCATATGAAGTTTTTTAGTCCTTGAAATTCCTTTAGCTCTTTTCTAACAGCAGTTTTGTTAATTCTATTGCAAGAAGAAAGAATGTACCTTTTTATTACTGTGTATAGAGTATAGACAAACTGCTTGGTTAAATTTGTCAAAATATCATGTTTGCATTCTAAAGACAAAATCCATGTTACTATCAACTCCTGATGCAAAAATAGCTATGACCATGTCCAAATGTGGAACAAGTGGAATAAATACCAAATGAAATCAGCCCATCAAAAACTGAATCTGCCAGTGAACAAAGATTTCTCTACGTAAAATTAAATTCATGTAGGTCTACGGTGTACAATACATAGACGGCCAAACTCCAATAACCCCACAGGGTGTAACAAAACCACCTATGAATGGTTTTGCACAAGAGGCTGAGAGGGAACAAACCGGCATGTCGGAAACCGTGATGAATGGTTTCAAGCCAGATGCAGTGCCTGTTTACCAAGAACTAGTCAAAGAATTTGCAATCTGTGACAAGTGGTTTGCATCGGTCCCTTCCTCGACCCAGCCAAATCGGCTATTCGTGCACTCTGCCACGTCACACGGTCTGACAAGTAATGATACAAAAATATTGACCAAGGGCTTGCCTCAAAAAACTATTTTTGATGCTTTGCATGAAGAGGGGTACACTTTTGGTATATACTACCAGTCCACTCCATCCACTCTGTTCTTTAGGTAAGGAATGCTTGACCTATTAAGCCATGCATTTGTAACTATCTCTACTTAATTATGTTACAACTGATTATGCGATTTCATTTAAGAGATATTCTCCTATGCCCGGTATTGGGTACCATGAATGGATGTCACATTTAGACTTCAATGCTCACTATTTGATCTATATAATAAAAAAAATGTGGTCTCAACATGTAAATATTGGAGTGCAAATATAGAGGCAAGAGTTTATAGGTCATTAATCAAGCACACATTATTTCAAAGAAAGTGCATTGACTTTCATGTTATGACTGGATGGTATATCTGCGGTATATACCCCGTTAGGATATTAGCTAACTACCGTTATAGAATAGTTTATATAATGATTATATTCTATACAATTAAGAATACAAGCTAAACATATTATTCTTGAGATACTCAGTAAGAGAAGCAACAAAAAATTAGGCCTGTTCAATCTTTAATTCGAACTACTAAACATTGTTATTTTATACTATATATGTCTATATCTATCAGTCAGACCTTTTATTTATATTGCATTGATATAATGAAGCTTTTCGGCGAGATTTCTTCTACCAAAATAAATAAATAACAACTGTTTATAACCTCTGTTCCAGTTTAAAGACTACAAGCCGAGGAAATAAAATGCAGCATCTAGTCATTTTTTTTTTTTTTAATCTTGGGTCCAGATGGAAACATATACTTGAAAATCTAAAAGATCAAGGTTTATTAAAAGGTCAAGAGGGCCTTTTCTTCCCTTATAACATAATTATTATAGGTATACTTGTAGTATTATACATATGGTCCAAATAGTTGTAAAAGTACGCTTTGTTTCCAAAATATTGTACCTCATAATTATAACATAATTATTATAAGTATCTGGCCTGGATCTGCTTTTAACTTGTACAACCCGTCTGTGGTTTAATCAATAATTAAATCAATCTACTAGATTTTCCTTGGTTAAACTACCTTCTCATTTCCTTGATATAATCCATTATTATAGGAACATAAAATAAAATAATCCATTATTGTAGGAATTTGAGACAACTGAAGTACGCTAAGAACTTCCATGAGTTTGACACAACCTTTAAAAACGATTGCAAGAAAGGAAAACTACCCAACTATGTTGTAATTGAACAAAGATTTTGGGATCTGAATGGCATCCCGGCAAATGATGACCACCCGTCACATGATGTCTCCGAGGGTCAAAATTTTATAAAGGAGGTATATGAAGCACTACGATCAAGCCCGCAATGGGAACATATGTTGTTTATCATAACTTATGATGAGCATGGTGGGTTTTTTGATCATGTGCCGACTCCAGTTGGTGTACCCAGTCCTGATGGCATAGTTGGAACCAATTTTAACTTTCAGTTTGACCGTTTGGGGGTTCGTGTCCCAACATTCTTCATTTCTCCATGGGTGGAGCCAGGAACAGGTATTATGCCTTTGTTAGGTATATAACCATTATAAATATTTGAAATTGGATATTGTATAGCACTTTTACTAAACTTCACTTGTGGCAGTGATACACAGGCCATCAGGTCCTTCTGAGACATCCCAGTTTGAGCACTCCTCCATTCCCGCCACCGTGAAAAAGATATTCCACCTCAAGGACTTCTTGACCAAGCGTGATGCCTGGGCCGGCACATTTGATTCTGTTCTAACAAGAACAACTCCTAGGGAAGACTGCCCAGGTAAGCAAAACTCAAAATTTTACTGGCACGAACCAATCAATAGCGATGTTGGAATGCTTATCTTATTTTCCATCTTGGAATCTATCCTATAGAGACTCTACCGAAGGCGAAGAAGCTGCGGGAAAGGGGTGCAAATGAGGAGGCAAATATATCAGATTTTCAGAGAGAGCTGGTGCAGATGGCAGCTGTGCTAAATGGTGATTGTACAAAGGACATCTACCCTGACAAGCTAGCAGAGGGAATGACTGTTGCTGAGGCTGCTCATTATGTGAATGATGCATACAAGATCTTTCGTGAAGAGTGTGACCAATGCATAAAGGCAGGAATGGATGGATCTTACATTCCAGTCACGGATCCGAAGGAGCCAGATGATATACCCTGTGGTCTACCTGTTTGTGGAATGTTGGCTTGTTTCGGTTGCAATACCAATATTACTTCTACCAACAGAGGCGATTGAATTATGGTTCATAACAAAATTGCCTAGTCAATTTGTAGTTCCGGCCGAAGAATTTCTATTAATTACATGTGGAAGCGATGCAGATTTACTGATTTAGTTAAAATTTTCGGGTATAAGTTTTATTGTTCATATAAGAAAGAGGTGCTTGCTCAATTTGTAATTTGGTTTCATTTTATACATGAAAGAACGTGATATCTATTAATGTGGATGAAACAGATAATGATACTAACCACATGTTTTACCGACCACAATCTGAATTCTTGAGATTTTAAGGTTGGTGTATAACAGCTATTCATAAGTTATCAAGTAATTCCGATCTACTCGATTTGCATGAAACTAGTTGGTCAACTATGTACGTACTAACAGCTCTTTTAACTTAGTTTTGCAAATATGTACGAGAGCATACTTCCAACTAGTTCCAACACTAGCATTACTTTTCGCCAATACATGTACACAATGTTCCTAATAAGTAATAAGAAAATTTATATATGTTATACAACTATCACTGCCATCTTTTTCAACTTATAATATCCTGATTCTCGGTAATTAATGTTCATTTTACCATCTTACCATTCAAATCAATTTGAAAATTCATTTTTTTTCACCTAAAGTAAATAAAATACAAAAAATACATATTATGCAAATACCTTTTGTGACCAGCGCAGAACCATCTAAATTTTACAATCCATAGTATAGTCTACCTCTAATATAGATCCATAAAAAGAGAAGTTATTTCCCCTTTCTTGTTTGATTTACATTATGGGTGACTCTCCAGGGAAAATAAGAAAAAAAATAATAATAACAAAATAATATAGAGAAGTACATTTACGCTTGTACAACAGGACAGAACTACCATTCTCCTAGCCTCCTGCTAAAACAACTGACAGCAGACATAATTATATAAATTAGAGCATTAATACTATCAAGCATTGTACACTGCCATGCTGAATGCTAATTGCTAACACAGCATTACTCGCCTTGAAACAGTTTCTTGATTGTATTGTTCTGTAACATGTTCCCTAACTGTGTAATGAAGCCTCACTTAAACCCCAATATGTAATTAAGCCTCAGTAAACTAACTGCATTATCAAACACCACTGAAGCCAAAAATCAAAAAATGAACATAAAGGAATGATTTTGGTCAAATTGTTACCAGTATCACCCAGACTACACTTATTACTGATATAAAAAAAAAAAAACAAGAAAAGAGACTATATGTGTGTAAAAAAGGAGCTTCCACTAAAAGAAAGCTAGACTTCTGGCCAAAAGAGACAGAAATTACATGATTTTACCTCTTAACATAAGATTCAATATTCTTTAGCCATCTAATAAGCTCAATTTTTGCCTTATTCATCATATAATCATGTAAGAACTGAGCCATTTCATCATCCACCCCTCTCTTTTCTAAATATTTTCTAATTTGCTGTTTCACTTCTTCGTCCAGATCCCTATTAAGAGCAAATTGAACATAATAATAATAAATTAAAAAGCAAAAATAGAAAATCGAGCTTGGATCTCGGTGTGTCATAGAAGCATGGATCTTGGGCATGAATTTGTTTTGCTCTGTGATAGACCCAAAAGTATTTTCGGGGTGGTTGTTGTGAGCAGATTTTATTTTCATTTACTCACCTCTTCAAACTGTGTGTCAATGTAAGGTTTTACTTTTTACAGGGTAAGTAGTAGCAGTCTTCCAAACAAACAAGGATTTTAGCCAGTACAGTAAATTTACCATTGACATAACCCCTAAAATCTAGATCCTAACTCAGAGAAGTAGACAATTAACTCACAGGGCAAATATGCAAATGATGAAACTTCTCAGCCTTCATACAAAGGTAAAAAATTCAACAAAACAAAAGGGAATAGAATTATGGAATTGTTATTACTTGAATTTCCGGCCCATGTAAGGCATCCCAGTAGACCCACTTCGGCTAAGGGGAAAGGCATTCTCCACCACCAGATAATCGGGCCAAGCTGAGCAAATAAATCCAAAATCAGACCCAGCTCGTGATACCTCCACAACCAGGCTTATGTGTAGGCGGGGCCCGTGCTCCAACGCCTCTATTTTCTTATAAAGGCTCTGAGCATTATTAGGGTTTGCAGCTCCATCAAACATGGTTGCATCGATTTTTATTTCTTCCCCAGGATTGTATAGGGTGGATTTCAAACGGATCCATTGCTGACCTGGGTGGTCTTGTACTTTGTACAATTTGAAGCTCGATTTAGGCTGTGTACAGATAATAAATAATATAAGAAGCTTGTGTCAGAAGTTTATGCAAGTTGCTTGCATGTATTAGCATTTTTTCTAGTTAATGACTGTATGGATCAACTGTAATATGAGCTAAGACGATCAATTTCTATCAGAAAATTTAACAAACCTTCATTGGTCTTTGGTCACTCATTAGCTAATTTGAAACTAAATAGTGGTTAATTGATGCATCAATTCAGACAGCAACAACAGTATATGAGTATATGACCCAATAGACTACGGAGATTCATTCAAACTAATCAAAACACAAAATACAAAAGAATATGGCAATGGCTATTTTGGGTTGCAAAATCAAAAGGGTCCATAATACACCACTTCTTCCATTATTCCCATAACATGATAATAATTAAAATAATACCAAATTACATTTAAAACAGCACTTAGCACAAAAGGAAAGAAAAGCAAAAACAACGAAGACGAATTAACCTTGTAAGGGGGGCTATGTTCGGAATAGTAGGTGATCTCGGATCGGAGAATTCGCAAAAGGTTCTCATCGAAGGCAGCGGGAGTCGAATCTGAGAGGAAAGAACGGGATCCGATGCTAAGTTGAGAGGACGAACTAGAGGGAGTTAGGGTTTTGGGAAGGGTTAGGGTTTTAAGAAGAGAGAAAGGGGAAGAAAGGGGGTTTTGGGCGAGGCGACGCAACAATTGCGTCATTGGAGAACTTGAGAGCGAACGTGCGAGAGAGAAGAGAAGCGGTACTGTATTGTATACCGTCTGGTAAAGTGGTAATCGTTTTCTGGACCGTTAGATCTAATCAATGGTGTATATTATCTAAAAAAATAACAATTATGTTCGGCCTTCAACAAAAAGAATTAACAATTCTGTCGAGTTTTACCATTGAAATCTCACTCCTCGTAAATGCACGGATACCATTGTAAAGGGTAAATACGTGCTTGTGTCATTTGATCAATTTAATTAGTCATTGGATATCAACGAAGCAATAATATGTTTTAGTTTCCCGTCTAATAAGAAAATTTTTTTAGCATATCTACCTATATCGCTGGTAGATTGAGCAACATGTATTTATGACTTAACATTATTTTGTTTCTTTATTTACCCACGTATGAGGACATCTTTTGCTAGTTTCAGAAATATTAAGACATAACCACTTAAATAATTGGTCAGAAATGGTAAAATTTTTTAGAGTTTAAATGTATTTCTTTTCGTTATTATGTTCCATTAAATTATAAAAAATGTATAAAAATTTAATCATTAGATAATCCAAATAATCGTTTCTTTCTTTTCTTTTTTTTTTCTTTTTCGCACATATGTATAATCGGATAATCCAAATAATCGTTTCAAAAGTCCTTGAGACCTAACCAATCAAATAGTTGCCTTAAATTTGAAATTTTCGATAAGGGGAGTTCATATAAATTGTTTTTTTTTTTCCTGCATCATATTATTGTTGCAAGTTTAATAGTTTAAATTTAAGTATTAAAAGGAAACCATTAGATAATATTATTCTCTACAGATGTAACAAATTATAACATCTCAATTTTACTTGAAAGTTGTCAGTAGAAGTTAATAAACCTACTTATATGAATTATACGAAAATTTTGGCAGACTATGATGAGACATTGACGAGACATTTTGGTCAGAAGTTAATAAACCTAATTAAAATCTCACAGCAATATGAACTAGACTATCATGAGACATTTAGTCCGGTAGCGAAGCTAACAACGATACATGTTATGCTAGCCCTAATTGCAAGTAAAGGATGACAACTTTGGCAGATTGATGTGAAGAATGTCATCTTACAGGGTGAGCTTGATCAATACATAATGAACCAACCATAAGGATTCGACACGAGCCGTGAAAAATCCGACGGATTAAGAGGCGCTCGGCTTCTTGGCACCGACGAAGTGGACCGGCGCACGGCACTGGCACGGGAAGCAGATAGCTTCTCGATTCGAGTTGGGGTCGGATCACGCCGGCGCCCGGCAGAGATCGACCTAGTGTTCTCACAAGGGTTTTCCTTAGAAGAGGAAAGAGGTGTGATTTTTCGAGAGGAGTTAGGACTAGGGTTACGGCTGGGTCGGAGCTTGGCCGGAGACGGATCTAGGGTTTTGGTGGGCTTAGAAGCCATGATTTTGCCTCCGGCGCCGCCGCGCTCTTTGAGCCGAGAGGAGATCATGGTAATGGTTAAGTTAATAAATTAGTTTTGATGGTAGAGAAGAAGGTTTGAAGAGAGAGAAAAGGGAAAGAAGGTTTTGAGCTGAGAGGGTTTGGGTTTGGGTTTGGGTTTGGCCGGGAAGGAGAGGGATATTGGGAAAGATTTGAATTTCGAATTTTGGATTTGGGTTCAATGAATGAATCCTGAAATCTTGGTTCTTATTTTTCCAAAAAAACAAAAAGAAATCTTGGTTCTTTCATGCCACGTGGTGCTTTCTTTCCTTGTCTTGTGCGGTTGTGCCTTTGGAGTTTGAAGGCTGCAATTTATCTGGATTGCTTACAATATGTTGAGAAAATCTGAACGGTCTGATCAAATTGGAGGGTTTAGATCTCCTTGCCTCGATGGCAGTTCTAGTACTTCAGAGAACCGAAAAAATTATAACTAACCTTAATTAATTAAGAAATTTTAAAATAATCAAATTTTAATCAAAAATTTAAAAATAACCGTGCAGTATGATACTAATTCTGCTTAGTATCGGAATCCCAGAATCCGATACTAGCTTGTATCGGAATTTCGGATTCCGATACTAGAATGGGCCACTTTTCACCTACTTTATTATTATTTTATTATTGGATTCCGATACTAACTAAAATTTATAAAATTCATATAAGATTTAATAAATTATATATTACTTTATTAATATCAAAATCTATATCATATAAAAACTACTAAAAATTTTAAAAAATAATATTCTTGACGAAAAATTATCAAAATATTAAAAAATACCATCCACTTTAATATAAAAATATTACAAAATATTACAAAAAAATACAACTAATGTTTTGACAACATTACCAACATTACCAATATTATATAAATATTACAAAATAATACAACTAATGTTTTTGAATATTACCAACATTACCAATATTACATAAATATTACAAAATAATAGAACTAATGTTTTGACAATATTACAACATTCATACAAATATTACAAAATATTCATCATATTATTACATAAACATTCATAAAAATAGTAGGAACTAATGTTTTGACAATATTTCAACATTCATACAAATATTTAAAAATATTCATCATATTATTACAAATATTAATGTCTTCCCCGTCCTGAAATTTTGTTACGGATTCGCGCACCGAGCGTGACAATTCATATAATATTTAATAAATTATATATTTACTTTACTTGACGTTTGTTTGTCGGAAATATTTTTATTTACTTTTACGCTTGTTTGTCGGAAATGTTTACTTGACGATTTTTATATACTTGACGCTTGTTTACTTGACGTTATAAGAGTGTCATTTAAATGACGTTATAAGCACATAACTAAAGAAATGAAAAGTATGAAATATAAAAATCACAATACGAGATATAAAAATCACTACAAGTACGAGGAGAAAATATCATAACAATGTCATACAAAACGAGATATAACAATCCTAATTCCGTCCATCACGACGGTAATACCCCGTTTCGGGGGAATAATCAATATAAGCGCCTGGTGGCCGTCGAGGGTCTCGGCCGCGAGCAAGTCCTGGTGGTGGACGAGGCGCACGAACTGGAGTGGGATAACGAGGAGGTCTACTAGACGATGCCCCAGGATGACCAGACTGTGGACTATAGGCCTCACCGAATACAGGAAACGGAGTCTGAGGCTGAGACTGAGACTGAGTGAAAGATGACAACGGGTCATCTAAGGGAATACTGTATATCTGAAAAAATGCCTCAGCCTGACTAAGGGGCTGGCTCCCCATCTGTGGACGAGGCTGCGAGTACATCCCTGCATACTGAGTCTGCTGCAGACTATAACCCCCTCCAAACTGCGTCTGACTCTGGTACTGAGGATAAGGAGTATGCTGGGTAGGGTACTCTGCAGGGTGTGGCTGAGGCTCAGTAGTCTGAGGCGGAGGTGGAGGTGGAGGCGGAGGCTGTGGCTCAGTAGGCTGGGAATGAGAGCGTCTACTCTGAGTGATCGGCTGGCTAGGACGCGGAACATCGAAAAATGAATCGAAGTCATGCAAACTGAAATCACCCTGTTACACATAAAAGCAGTAATAATGTTATAAATTGATTTTGCAAAAGAAGAACATAATAATATTAGATCAAGTTTGTGATATACCTGCATGAACTGATGCTCCTCCCAACCGGGCTCTGGAAGCTCCTCCCAACCGGGCTCTGGAAGCTCCTCCTCGTCAGACGTATCAGGTATAGAGGCGATGTCCGTCGGAAGACCCTTTGACTCCAACACTTGAGGAATCCGATGAGGCTCGCCGATGATATCCAATGTCGTGCTGCAACTAGTAAGTAACTTCTTCCCAACACGTCTGAATCTCTTCTTCACCGCCCATGCACATGCTCGAAGCACGTCTCTCAAAGTATGTTTAACCTGTTTAATCAATGTTAGCCATCAAATTATATTTAAAATCCGTTATTTTGAATGGTTATTGCATAAAAATTAACTCACCAAAGCCAAGTGTGCAGGACTGTCGCGAAGGTACGACATATCGGCAACCGGAGCTGTCTCTGTCTCCTCCAGAATGTGTACGATATGGGCACCCCCATGTACCCTCAGCCACTGTAGGTACGTGGCCTCGATAGCAGCGCTCCACGGCCGCTCCTCAATGACCCTGACCCGAGCCATGTCACCCCACATGCCCACCTCCGTCTCGAACAGCTGACGCCAGTCTCTGCCTCGATAGGTGGTCCCCATGTATCCCATCAGCTGCGACATCCTCCACCAAGCCTGTTTTTTTAGAAAATATATTATGAGAATTAGAAAATATATTAAGTAAATATATTAAGTAAATATATTAAGAAAATATATTAGAAAATATATTTTATTCTACCTCAGGTCGAGGTGGCAGCACTGTCTGGTACAACATGAACTGGTGCATGACACGATCGGCGTAGTGCCACATCACCATCCAGTAGTGAATGCACGGGATACGGACAATAAACAAGCTCGGATCAACCTAAGCATAAATGTATGAAATAAATATATAGTTTTTTTTTCATTTCTAAAATATGTATCAAAATAATATGTATCAAATTGAAGAAGTAAGAAGAATAATAATATTTGTTTCAAACCTGAGCATAAGGAGGCATGAGAGCCGTCATGTGGTCGTAAGGCCTCCAAACGACGTGCTCGGTTCTGATCTTCATGAGAACGTCCCGAGCATAATCCATTCCTAATGCTTTAGCAGGGCCTTTGTACTTCTTCGATTTAGGGCGTGTAGTCCATCTCCTGAAAACAAATTAACATACATCAGTGTCACGAAGTTGAGATTGTTACAAATGCAACAGACGATCATCATCAGCAGGAGGGGAGGAAGAAGGGCCCGCTAAGGAAGAAGCGGCGGCTGAGGAAGAAGCGGCAGCTGAGGTGGAAGCGCCGGCATCAGCAACACCAGAGGAAACGACATCCGTAACCTCAGGATCGACTGAAGTAGCCTGAGGATCGGTCCGTAACCTCGTAGATCTACGTGATGTCTCAGGGGTTCTTCTTCTCGGTGGTATTTTCACTTAATAAAAAAAAATCAATTTAAGAAATCTAACAAAATTTCGGCAGCATCTCCCCTGTACCGGGAGGGTTTCCGAAAAATTCTTCACCCAAATCCCCCTAAACCCATTTCTAAACTCATTTCAAACCCAGTTATATCACAATCACATCACAGAAACTATCAAATTATTTACCAATGACATAAATACATCACATAAACTATCAAATTATTTACCAATCACATAAACACATCACATAAACTATCAAATTAATTACCTACATAAACTATGCAAATTAAATAAATTAATAAATAAAAAATACTTACCTCGATCGACAACAGTTGCTGAAATATGAAATTTGATTCTTGGATCTCGTTAGATATTTTCTGTACATTTTAAAAAAATAATATTAATAATATTAAACACATAGAATAATTAATAATATTTTTTAACATTTTTTTACCTTTTAAAATTATTTGGCATTATTTTTTTATGATATTCCTAAGTTTTAAGAAATTTTCTCTTATTATAACATGTAAAAATATCAAAAAATTTATTATTAATACATAACTAATAATAGAATTTTTATATTTTTTTCATATTTTTCCAATATTTTTACAATATTTTTCTCTCTTTTTAAGCAATTTTGTATTATTATAACATGTAAAAAATTGTTAAATTTGCTAAAATATATTTATCCTAATTAATATAATTTAATCTGATTTTTTAATAATTTTTCTCATATTTTTCCTATTTTTTCTATTATTAACCTAATATAACTAAATAAAATAAATTAATTAATTAAAATAAATAAATAAAAAATACCTGGATGATGGATTTCGCTCTTCTGGCTTCGGAAGAGAGAAATGAGACGCGGAGAAAGAAAGAGGGTCGCCGCGCTATATATAATAAGCCTCATTCTAGTATCGGAATTTGAGATTCCGATACTAGCTAGTATCGGATTCTGGGATTCCGATACTAGCTTGTATCGAAATCTGAAATTCCGATACTAAGCATAATTAGTATCGAAATCTCAGATTCCGATACTGCACGGTTATTGTTAAATTTTTTATTAAAATCAGATTATTTTAAAATTCCTTAATTAATTAAGGTTAGTTATAATTTTTTCGGTTCAGAGAAATGGTCCAGCCCGGCCCGGCCGGATGGATTTGGCCCGTTTTATTTTATTTCAATATTAAAGATTGTTGATATAATTCTTTTTAATTGAACTCAGGATATGTTTGATTTCATAAAAATATGGAAGCCCAGAGATCGAAGAGGGCACAATTGCCCTTGGTTTTATTAAAAATCTGAGGTAATATGTTTTTTCAATTAATTCCGTTGCTTCCATAACCATGTCGTTTTCATCTTTTTACAGATTCACATTGGTGGAGATTTGGAAAGAAAATGAAGCAAAGGTTATTTGGCATTCCATAGTTTTAAATTTGACTGATTTGATTTGCGGAATTCACTTCTGACTTCTGAGGCATATGTTGGGTCATTATATCAGATTATTAAAGGCTATTAATTAGATTCTATCTGAACTTGTACCAGGCACTACGTATTTTTGTTATGAAGTGACAGACTCTGGAACGTTCAAATAGGGACCTATAAATTCTTAAAATCATTATAAACAATAAAAAAAAAGGACAAAAAAATAAAGATTTTGTTTATGGCTGACGGACTCCAGTATGGTTTGTTGTAACTTCGTCAATAAATTGTACCAGATCCTAATGGCAAGTTATACTAAATGAAACTAGATCGACTAGCTAATATATCTACGAGATGAAACCATAGATCTATAAAAACTTAGAAGTACCTTGGCATCTAATAAAGCTTTAAAGCTTGATGTTTCAACCGTACTATGTGCTTATCGAACAAACCTCTTCTAAAAAAACACATCAGCTAGAGTTATTATTAAATTTAAAGCCAACATAAATTAGCTACAGAAACTTTCAAAAATTGTGGTTCCAGCGGAACCGACACTGAACAATTCATCATCTAGTTGTGTAATATACTTTTAACAATTCATCGTCCGATATATAACATTAAGAAGAGACGAAATTAAATGATCTTCAAAGCACAAACGAACAGTACTCAAATCGCCATGAAAAAATGAACAGAACTGGTTTAGGTTAAAACTCTAAAATGGGGAATATGATGGCAGTGTCATTAACAAAATAAAATTATAAAGAAAAGTTAAAGTGGGACGTACGGACGGCGTCCTTGACCTCGAGGCAGGACAGGATAGAAATTTTGATCTCCTCGGGAAGGAAGCTGATCCGATGGACTTCTGCCATGACTGCTGTGCGGTGCCTCACTGTAGGTTGATTCTGTAGACGAGGAGAAGAAGGAGACGAGAGGAGCCTCAGTAGGGTTTTAGGTTCAAACTTCAAAGGTACGAGAATAGGAACTCAGAAAAAGCAAAAAGGAGAGAGAATAGAAAGGATCTTTTCTCCACAAGTCATACGGATTTTGGGCCTCTATTTCTGCTAGTAGGCCTAATAATAATTTATCGACTAGTTTGATTTCTTTTTTAACTAGTTATGTCTGAAAAAATCATGATTCCACAACCAAAGATTTGGCAAAAATAGGTTAAGATTTCTTTGAATCAGACAAGGGAAACTTTGTGGAGAACAAAATCTTTGTAAAAACATTGCCTGAAGATTTATTTTTCTCTTTCTTTCCTTTATTCTAAGGCATCTCATATCTGTTTATAATTTTACATGGTATATTTTAACTTAGCATCCGAGCAAGTTATTTCCACCTTCTGTATCTCCTCTGTCGTCCTTGCCTGAATTTCAGATTTTTCACCAACATGTTAAGCACTTTTGCATTCAACAGAAAGGACTTTACCATTGTTATACTGGTCATGACAACAAACACCCAAATGCCCTGTGCTTATTCTGACATTTTTCAAAGTCTGATTTGAGCAAGCTTCTCAGTTCAATGGCAACCCTTTGATCCAAATTGAATAAGTACTCAACTGCAATGCAAAATATTCTTTATTTGGTTAGTTAATGTTTAATTCCCAAAAACCTCACAATGCTTAAAAGATATGTGATAGTAAAGTTACAAATGGCCAATACAGTTCGTAAATTGCCCAGACGAATGCCAAAACAACATATGAAACAAAAAAATTTTAATATAAAAAGAAAGAAAGTAATGAGAAAATGACCTGCAGTTCTAGTTTCTTTCTTCTTTCATCTCTCTTATTCTTGTACCACTAAACATACTGGTAGCCCAGAGTTCATAGTGCCATAAAACTGCTTTGCACCGCACAAGTCATAGACTGAATTTTTTTTTTTCTCATTTCCTTGCTTTTTGCTATTTAATGATGAAATAAGCATAAATTGGTGGAGATATTCCTGTTGGGTTTTGATTCCCAAGGAACGACTCATGTGAAACTTTAACAAGAAACTAAGCGGAAGCGTTACCTGGATCTATCTGGTTATTCTATGATCTTTATGGTTCTTGTAAGCTCCATAATGCCTTAGCAACGTATGTGCATGCACCATGGTTGTGAGAGAGATCTTCCAGAAGAGCAAGACGTGCCTTAGAGTGCTGCGCCTAAACATCAAGCACTCTGTTCTCACAAATTCTGATGGAGAGAATTGAGAGAAGGCTAGAAGAGGAAATTGCTATCAACACATGTATGCAATTCCTACTATCTGTTGTGTGTCTTGTCTTCTGGGGACCAACCCCTTATTTATAGGAAAGCAACAACTTGCTCTCCACGTAATGCCATAAACAGTCCATCAATATTTGGCAATACTTTAATTGTAAATCCACCAATATTAGGCATCATAATCATACACACAAATCTCCCAGATATTATGCTTATTAGCCACATTTATTCCTGGGATATTACCATATTCAACAATCATAATTCATGAAGCAATATATGTCCATAATGATGAAATATTTCTTGCAAGATTTCCTAAATATTCCAACAATCTCCCACTTGGACAATATGCTTAATGATTATATATTGTCTTTAACTTAATGAGATCATATTTGTATGGTACTTAATTTTGTGTCCTTAATTCCGTCCATTAATCACAATAATAAAGACCAAGGAGGCTTTTGTGGCATTGTAACAATTACAAGAAATAAATTCTTGCAACGTTGTCGCCACTCAACCCACGATAATCACATTACTACCATGAATGAATGACATTGAATTTTGATGTGTATAGGTGGCATGAAAAATGCACGCAAGTATGGTTGTAACGTGTCTACTTTTAACTTTATTGGTCACCCGAACATAAGTGAGGTCAACTTAAATAAGATTCAGAATGTAAAGCCAAACGTTTATTCAATATCCACTGAATAAACTAAATATATGTCCAATCAAACACTCCCACTAAATACAAACTCCCACTGAAGGTTTAAGCTCTCAACTGAAGTAACACCCATATGAGCAACATGCTCTTTGAAACTGCTTGGGTGTTTAAAACTTCTGTGAGCAGATCTGCAAAATATGGAGTTTGCTTAAGGTGTTAGATTAACATTCAACCATTCTGAATTATTTCCTTTACAACTAGAAACTTAATCTTATGTGCCTTAATTAATTTGAGTTTCTGTTGATGGAGAATAAAATTATTGTCACTTTATATCATCATGTCCAAAACGGTGCTTAAACAACATCCATCGTATGCAGCGCAGTGACAAAATTTTATTATTATACTCCAAAATTTGAATGTTTTATGACAATTTATAAATATTTTCATTATGAAAGATGCTATATAGTTGACATGTTTAGCATTCTTTCTAGAAATGAAATTACACATGTTATCTTCACATTCACTAAAATCGGCATCAGCATACCAAAATAACCTCAAACTTTTCTGATATCCGAACTTTTAGTACATAGTTCTTGATTTTCTGTAAATATTAAAAAAGAACTAATTAAGCTGCATTCTTAAGTTCTTTCTAATGTTCTTTACTTAGATTGCATAGGTATTGACGTTAATAATGTATACAATATTCAAGTGTATACAAACTTAGTCAGATACCATACAATTAAAATATTATTCCTTATTTCCAACTTTTACTTTATGTTGGGGCATTAAACGCAATGTGTTTGCCTTAATCATAGGGGTATGCTTTAATCAATAGTTTGTGATTTTCATACTACTTGACAACCTGATTGATATAGGATTTTTTTTTTTTTTTTAAAAAAAAAGGGCCAAGATTACTTGAGCTAAACACATATGATGCATCAGCAAGATCTTTCATAGAAATATCTCAATTTCATGCAACATTTCTATACCATTTAAAGTAATATGTCATCTTTATGCAAAACTATGAAAATAACCTTACTCCCACTGAATTATGATACACAAGTATCTACAAAGTTCATCTCAAAACTAAATGAGGCGATCAGTAGATAAATTTGTAATATCATTTTTTTAGAGATGCTTGCTTGAGTTCTTAAATGAATTTCTTATTTGTAAGCCATTTTCCTCTTGAGTCATCAAACTCAAAATATATAGGCTATACTATATATATTGTTTCATCAATGTTACTATTTTAACATTCATTTAATGAACCTTAATATCCAAATGTGCTACTCGTGTCATGATTAACTTAAATGAGTCTTTCAATGAAACCGTAGAAAAAGTCTTCTTATGTGAAATATTTAGCGACAATAAGTGCTTTATACTTCATTTCTTTATTCATGACATCAATCAACTTTATGAGTCTATACTTTTAAACTTGATGGAGATTTTAAAAGATCATCCATTATCCCTAATGTCAAACTCATACTTTTAGAGACAACATAACCATCTGGTATTGTCAATCTCTTATCTTGGATATATTTAGCACATGTTCTTGAGGAGTTTGCAGTTGTTCAATAACATTATTATCTTCAATATAACTATTACCAAGATCAATATTCAAGACAATCTGATAGGATCAATATCAATATTGAAATAGTATGTTTCAGTATATATAAAAAACGTTATATTTCCTATTTGGTCCTTTTAATTGTCTGGATTTGAGTCCATGGTATTTTGAATATAAACTTGTTTGAAGATAATATCCTTATGTGTCATATCACCCCTTGCAACCAAAACACCTTCAAAGAATATAACTTTATTTATCTCTAATATAACCGTAATTATGAGTTCTTTTAAATTATATAGCCCCTAGATCTTTTGGCACAATCAACTAGACAATAATTCAATAACTTTATATTCAACTTCTTCTCATGTGGCCTATAAGGTCGAGTTTTTGTTGAATATTTTCGAATACAGTAGTATTTCGAACTACATTTCATATGAAATTTTGTTTATCATTATCTTAGTTGATACTTTATTTAGAATATAAACTACTATTTCTAAATTTTTGAGAACTTAATTTTGCACTTTTTTTTAAAGAGATATGAGTTAACTTTTGTGCCAAATTATACTTGAGTTCTCATAAGTCAATTTATGCAGAATTTCATGAAGAAGCAATTATCTCTAAACTTAGAAATGGATCTACCTTGATTTTGGACTATAAGACAAAACTAAATTTCTATTCTCAAATGAACAACTATATCCTTATTTGTCAAATAGAGATAGAATTTAAATTTCATCTAAAAGATGAAATTATAAATATCTCATGTAAGTCCAAATATGATCCACTATTAAATAACAATCTAAATTCCTTATAGCTTCTTTGTTGTTACTGCCAACAAGGATGTTTCTTTCACCATCACTTGACATTTATTTGACTACATAAGCAATCTTCACATAGACAAATACTAATGTGGATAGATTCATACAAATCTATATGCCACGTGTCAATTAAATTGACTTTTGCAAAGACCATAATAAGGAGCATTATTCATTTCTTGGTAAACCAAGTATAACATTTCTTTTAATGTCCTTATCTTTTACAGAAGAAACACCCTTCAGAGTTTGAATCTACAATTAGTTTCAAACTTTATTTGGTGTTTTTTTTTGTCCTAAATTAGCAGTCTTTATTCTTAACTATGTTTCATATTTCATTTCATTCTTAGAGTTATAAGCAACTTGAGTACTTTATGTCTCATCATCAACAAATTTTCTTCATGTACCATATTCAAGATGAATTTATTAAGAGTCATGTTATTCATCTTGATTAATCTAAATAGGAAGAAAGTTAAGCACTAACTAAACCTTGTTATCTTACGATATATTTTAGTGCTTATAGTATGATATGATATTTCTAAATGTACTCTTTTATGTTGTCTTTATACTTTATTTAGGAGGCTTGAGTATTTAATGCCATAAATGTATAAATATAGCCATTATCCATCTGTGAGTGCTCTTTGGAGTCTCCTGACAGAGTTCAAATAACTAACTTTTCATTCTTTAGAAATATATATTTCCTAAATTTTCTCCAAGAATCTCTTAACTTTATTGAGATATCTCTAATAGTACTGCCATGAAAATGTACATATTTAGCCACTTTTCCATCTGCAAGTGCTCTTTGGAGTCTCCTTGCGGACTTCAAATAGCTAACTTTTCATTATTGGCAAATATTTTCTCAATCTTCTTTTTTTATAAGAATTCTTTATACTTAATGAAATAAGAAACTATGCCCCTGAATATCTCATAAATTGTTTTCTTAAACTGATCATAAGACACATGTGACTTGATACTCCCTCCTTAATCTGAGTTACGAAACTCTGATTTATAACCTTAACGAGAGTATCTATCCTTAACACACTGTCAAAATAAAACCAAACTAAGATTTTTTTTTAATTTAATGTTGGAACTTAACATCATGAAAATGTTATCAATACTAGTCAGAATATTATATCAAGAACTAAAACTTAATGCACTTATATTAAACTTAATTGTATAACAATAATTCAAAAAATAAAGATCCATATCCATCAACTAGTCTCTATTCATTTGCAAGTGCTCTTTGGAGTCTTCTTACAAACTTCAATCAACTAGGTGTAGTAATCAAATGTGACAATTCATAACATGCCAATCAACTAACCTTCCTTTGGGCCGATTAATTGATTACACGTAAAACATAATAACCATCATTCATTTACTACTACAAGAATGTACATGTAATATGAACAAACATTGGCCTTCCTTTGGGCCGATCCAATATATGTACTTATTATATGCACATAACCCTTTTATACTTTGGGTTTGAGATAACCATGATGTGAGAGCCCACTTTGGTGGGATGACAACAAAGTTGGCCCAAAACTCAAATATATACAATTTTAATATCTTTATTTTGGATTTATTGTATACACAAAAAAAAAAGACTTTTCAATATGCACATTTAACTTGTTTGAAAAGTTTAACAAATCTGACCTAAGATGATTTAACTTGAACTCAGTTGCAAAACCTAAAGGTATTTTCTAACTAATCGTATGGCATACATACATATCATCAAATCTTAAATTGTCTGGTTTGGTAAGTAACAGACTATTCAAAAGAGACTAGAGGAGAGAGATGCAACCATACTAGCCAGTATGTATCGCATTAAGAAAAGAAAGCGATGGTTTCCTCTTCAGCCAGCAGCCATTGAAATTACACCACATCCAGGCAAGATTCCCAGAAAAGGTCAGGGTCATATGGACACTTAGGCGCCAACCTTATTTTCTGTGACAGAACTTGTCCTCATGATAACATGGTGTAATCCAACGCTTACAGCTCTTACTAATGAAAACCACGGCATGGGAAAGAAGAGGAAGAAGTATATGTTCTATTTGTACCTAAATAGTACAAAGGTCATAAATGGTAACTAATTGCTGCTTGTACAAAACATGTACAAACTACATAATAACCAAGACGAAACGTTATGGCATCTAACGAATCGTTCAAACTCAATCTGGTCAATATCTAATTGTCTGCAACCAAGGCTTGCACTGGAATGGATTATTTCGGAGTGAAACAAACCATTTGATGGAGCGTAGGTAAAGAGAAGTAGAAGTCGTCATAAACTAATCGAGAAATCCTAAAGATTTCTCCCTTAACCTGACAACTACTTTTAATTCATCCATTTATTAGGTCAGATTATACCATTTGGTATTCCAGTTTTCTTAATTACCAAACTTTATTCAAAACTTAACTTAAATATGAATTCTTTTTATAGATATAAAAAAAAACGTATATCATAAAAAAAAATCTGAAAGTTAAGTTTGAAAGAAATCCATACTAGTTTGGAATGTTTAATTACCAAAATCAATCCAAATCAAAACTTTAATATTGATATTTAAAACTGCCTCATATCAAAATTAAAGATTGTTACCAAAAGAAAAAATTTTCTTAATTAACAATATTCTAATTGTTATTACCAAATCAAAGATAGTCTCCAAAAATAGATTTAAAAAAAGGGAAAACCTATAAAAAATATCCTTGTTTAAATATCATATATGTTTTAATTAGTTGCCAAATAAGAGATACCAAATTGATCTTGAAATCATTTACTCATGGATTACAAACCATATATATCTTAATCAGCAAAATCAAATAATATTTAGTTTCCTTAATTAATGACCGAAAATAAATGAAAATAATAATTTCATAATTTTTTTTTGTTTTGCTCGAATAAGAAATAACAAAAAAAAAAACTTATTTTCATCAAACAAAAAAAAACGTACACTTTTAATCGGTAAAAAAAAACATTAAAATCAAACTTTTAAGGAAACTTTAATTTAGTCAAAAAAAAAACAAACAAATATACAAATATACGATATTCTTCAAAATAATTTTCAGATTCTATATACGCTGTATATCAGAAAAACTTTTCAGCGTTTACATAAATGCAAAACTTTAGTTATTTTGAAAACTTCAAAATTCTCTTAGCAAAAAAAACAATCATGATAAAACCATCACAGATCTAAACCAGATAGAAACCAAAAGCAAAAGGATTTAACATGAGCTGCTCTGATACCACTTGTTGGGTTTTGATTCCCAAGGAACGACTCATGTGAAACTTTAACAAGAAACTAAGCGGAAGCGTTACCTGGATCTATCTGGTTATTCTATGATCTTTATGGGTCTTGTAAGCTCCATAATGCCTCAGCAACGTATGTGCATGCACCATGGTTGGGAGAGAGATCTTCCAGAAGAGCAAGACGTGCCTTAGAGTACCGCGCCTAAACATCAAGCACTCTGTTCTCACAAATTCTGATGGAGAGAATCAAGAGAAGGCTAGAAGAGGAAATTGCTATCAACACATGTATGCAATTCCTACTATCTGTTGTGTCTTGTCTTCTGGGGACCAACCCCTTATTTATAGGAAAGCAACAACTTGCTCTCCACGTAATGCCATAAACAGTCCATCAATATTTGGCAATACTTTAATTGTAAATCCACCAATATTAGGCATCACAATCATACACACAAATCTCCCAGATATTATGCTTATTAGCCACATTTATTCCTGGGATATTACCATATTCAACAATCATAATTCATGAAGCAATATATGTCCATAATGATGAAATATTTCTTGCAAGATTTCCTAAATATTCCAACAATTCCTTGTACAGTTGTATTTGAATATTCCATTTTTTTTTTATTTCAAAGTTGAAGCGTTCGCAATTGAAGTATGTTCAGTTATGAAACTGTTTTGTACGGGAAAAGACTTACCAACTTATAACAGTCGGACCAACAGAGACATTATTGCTAGAACATAAACCTTCTTCACTGTATTATTTCTGAAAACCTGTCATCACATATATTAGTTAGTAACACCAGAAAACGAGGCAAGTTGCCTGACATCGAACCAGGAACTAGTAGGGACAACTTGGAAAAACAAATTTTAAAAACAAAACATATTACAAACAGCACGTACTGTAATCAAGCCATGTGAATATTCCCAAATGGAAACACAAATCAACTCGAACCATACTCAAATACCAACACCCCCAAACCCCTAAATCATGTGTAAATGAAATATTACAATGGAAAATTAACTTTCTTTTCCCCTCCCTACTCAAAACCGTCCATCAATTGCCGGCCTTCTGAGCTTCTAGAAGACGATGGCTGTTTTTTACCATTACTGGCTTTTTTACTTCTTCTCTTAGCTTTTAGACGCCGTTTCTTCTCATTTTCTTCAAGATCTTTGCATTGTCATCACTGGTATAAGCTTCATTTTGTTGCGTTTAAAATAGACTTTACTTTATTCACTTCAGATCAATTGAAATTATTCAATTTGATTTTAATTCATGGTGTTTCTTTGGGGTCTAAATTGAGCATTTTTCTCTTATTATTTCGAATCGATCGGACTACCATGGTTTAAGTACCATCTATATTTGGTAAGTTCCAAGTGGGTTGAGATCTTGGTTGGACTTATTCAAATTGATATTAACTCATAGTGTTTGTTAATTTGGGGTCGAAGATCAGCGATTTGTTCAGATTGTTCTAGATCGAGTGACCAACGTGTTTTAATTGCCACTTATATTTCGCTAAGTCCGTATTGGTTCGAGATGCTTTAATTTGTACTGATGTTATCTACTTTTTTACCTTAATACATTCCAATGATTTTGTTGCGTTTGAACGTGTGGATGGCAGCGGGAAAGGAGAGGATCGGCCTGGCCTTAGATATGGTTGGAAACTTGGAATTTTTTCTTTTTTTTTGTAATTAAACTTTGTTCTGTTAATTCCTCTAAAATTAGAAGATCATTAAGTTGCAAAATAATTTGTTTCTTGGTGATGTAAATATTGGAAAGGATACTATTATAGATGTAGGTACAAAGATTCTGTCATGAAAGCAGGCTAGATTAAAATTTTGATAATACATTCAGAGGTTGTGAGTTTGGTCAATTTTTAGGAGAAACAATAGAACTTGACTGCGTCGTTTATCTACTTAATGAATCAAGATAAGGGAAGGGTATTAAGAAGTGTAGAAATTGTATCATATCTTTTAATTGGCTGCTAGGAGCTGTGAATTGTAGTATGTACTGTTAAACCCAATTTTAACAAAATTGGATATCAATCCAGTACTTTAATTTTAGTGTTCAGAAGGCTCAGGGATAGAAGAGAAAAATTAAAATGAAGGGAAATAAAGAAAATATTAATATCTTTATCTCAGTTTAGAAATGGCGGAAATTTTAGAAAATAAGGAGGTTTGAGCAGAGTACATGTTTTTGTTCCTATGTAGAGGACAATGGTGGTCATATCTATGTTATGTAATATGTAGATTTTCCTGCACCGAGGACCAATATGTTGATCTACCTCAACAGCCATTTTGAATGAGTACGATATGATTTGGAGATTTGGTGTTGAATAGAACAATTGACATCTATGCTGCCCTAAAATATTCAAGGGATTTGAATATCAGATCTGCTTCTATGTATGACAGATTGAATTCAATACAAGATGAATAGAAAATGTTCTTATTAGTATAAACTATAAAATTCTTCTTTTGTGACAGATTGAATTCAATTCAAAAATTTATTATGGCAAGATGGACGTTATAAGGTTCAGATTAATCACAAGCTATAATACTCATGTTGTGGGTTTGCTAATAGAATAAGACGGAAATTGATTTGCACACCCCTAAAATTGATAAAACACTCCTATAAGTCTAAAATACCCTCAATGAATTGAAAAATTACAATAATGATGATATTTCTTAAACAATACTCTCAATTGATTAGGGATATTTTAGTCTAAAAAAGAGTGTTTTATCAATTTCAAGGGTGTGCAAATCAATTCCCGAATAAGACTGGTACCATGCAGAAAGGCTTTTACCTCTTTTATGTAAACTCCTTACCATTTTTTTCCCTCCCTTAAATGACTATATTCATATACATCGTGCATTTGCAAACACAAATCTTACCATTTATGGAAAGAACTCTGTAGATATATTGTGTTTTGCTAATAAAGTATGTTGTGAATTAAAAGAACGCAACCATTAGTTCAATTGAAAAGGCTTTCAGGTAATTGCTGGTAATTTCGCCTCTTACCTCAAATACAGCCTACATTTGTAACACATAATTTTTTTAAGAGTTAGTTTCAAAATGACTCTAGATATTGGGTTCTTCATTTAATATGAGAAGCTTCACCACGTATAGATAGATGCTGGTCAAAGTTGGAGAAACCCATTCTCTTGTAGTATTTATCTGCATTAGTAGTTCTGGATAGCAACACAAAAAGTTGTTTACTGGTCAAATTGCAAGTCACCATAATTTAATTAATTAACAACAATAGATTTTACTGCCTTGAACTTTGAAAGTCATTTTAATAAATAATCAATATATATTACTATAACAGAGCCAAATGACTCACTACTTTCAAATATTTCTCCGCCTTAGTAGTTCGACAAGATATACTGATATACATATATTATCCAAGCAAGGCTATTGGCAAGAGACAAATTTAGCAAGTCCTTTGAAAGGAGATAAATTTATGTCGTCAGTAATATTTTCATTTCTTATTTCAAAACTTCAAATTAATTATCCATTGCTGTCAAAAAAAAAATTTTCCAAGTGATTTCATACTGCCTGCAAGGTTCCTCCTCACATAAAGGTTTCTCTTCAAATGATTTCTCCTTTAGTTGTTGGGCCATCCACTTGATTGAACCTCTTTCAATAATGAAAAATTAAAGGTTGTTTTTTAGGTTCTGTAATGAGTTAAGAACTACACCTTCACAAATTTTCAATAATTGGCTAGCAATTTAAATAAATTATATTATTTTTATTTTATTTCAAATTTCAGTAACCAGTTAATAGGTACAATTGATGTACGTTAATTTTTAAATATAGTTTCCTTTGGATCAGGAAGATCATCAAGGAATTTCATCACATCTGAATGCTGAAACAGAATAGGTTTAGGTTGTTGTTTGCAACTTATGGAGCACTTTAGATCGCTACTTGGATCAAGTCATCATGTTGAGTTCATTTGTGAGCATGTAAATTCTAATATAGTTTAGGTAAGTGTGGTCTGTAATTGTTTACTTATATTGTCATATTTCAAATTTTTGTGTATGTCAGGATATTATATAGGTTTGATTTGCACGAACAAGTAAGAAACTGATGTATACTGATTACAAATTTGAAACAATGGGTCTTTTGCATGTATATCGCTATGTAATTTTTTTTCAAATTTGGTGATTGTTGAGGTTCTTTCACAAGGTTGCGGATAGTATATTTGTTTAAAGTTATTCAACAACAGACAAATATCGAGTTTTTATTCTTATAAATTCTTTGTTTTACCCTTTAGGTTAGAAGGGAAAAGATTGGTACCTGTGCAGAGTAATGTCGTAGATTACAAAATGCTTAAGTTCTCAGTCTAAAAATGAGCTTAATGTAAGAACATAGTTATCTGGCTCAATATTTTTAGACCCAAGTTTTGATTAGCTGAAGAGTTCTAGATTCATCTGGTGTGATATTTAGAACAATTTTGTCGTAATGGCACCTGAAAACTTTTAGCAGTTAATTCGCAGTCGAAACTAGGCCCAATTCTAAGAAAAGTCAATTTTCTAACTATTTGACACGCAAAAATAATTCTTTTTCTACCCCAAAAAATTTTCCCCTGCTCTCAAAGGAAAAAAAGATTGCGCCGGAGGCGCAACTAGAGATCTAGTTCTTAGTTAATTTTGAGTTTCTATATATAAGCTTCAGGAGTCTCAGCCTCTCAGGTGACCAATATTATGTACTGAACTATAGATATTTGATGGTGAATACTAATTATCTAAAGAAGGGAAGAGACGAGTATAGTAGCTTGGCATTCTGCCAATGAACAATGGTAAAAATAGTCTTTCTATCACTGGCTCAAAGAAAGCATAACCTTACAGGATAGAAAATTTATGTTCTAATTTTGCTGCCGTCATAACTCTAAAATTAGAGATTGTACAAAGGACTGATTATGGTGTCGCAGATAGTAACCAGTTTTCAGAAATAAGTTCATCTTGGCTTGACCAAATATTTACCCGTTGGTCCCACTGGTACTGGTATGAATCAAATAACTCTCAGGCAATACTAATTGAGTCCATTTTTTTATAATTTTTTTCGTTCAATCTTTGGTTCTTTCTTTGATGCTTAATTACTAAACGTGAAAAATTTTCTAACAAAAAGACATATAAGCACATATATAAGATGAGAACTAGGTTTACCTTGACTGGAAATGTCCCAGTCGGCAGCTTAGTCGTTAACAACTCCCTTAGCCTTCTAACAGCCTTGACCTTATTCGCCAGCACATCGAGTAGAGGTAACAATTCCTCAGTTTTTAGAGGAAAATCAGGCGTCAACCACAACACCGGTCGCACCCCTTTCTTGTACTCGCTCTCTGATGGTGTGGCTCCACCTTTTTTCTTTTTTCCACTACTACCCTTTTCTTTCGCCTTCTCCTTCTCCTTCTCCTTATCTGGCGAGTCCTCTTTTGTATTTCCACTATTGGCCCCCTGTTTACCTGGGGTCTTTTTTCCTCCACTATGCCAACCAAACCAACCCTTCTTATCTTTACTGTTTCCACTGGAACTTTCTGTATTATTAGCTTCCGTTCCATTCTCAAGTTCAGCATATTCTCCCTCTTGGTTTCCCATTTTGAGTGCCGAGTCGAGCTGTCTTCTTTCCTCTGGTGTTAACACACCATCAAGCTCTGCATCAAGATCCGTGCCACCATTCACATGGCCTAGTCTCTCCTCGTTCTCCATATTAAAGAGTTCTTCGTCAGTCATGGCACCTGGGACCCGCCTAGACTTGACCGTGACCATCACATGCAGCATTTCATACACCTTTGCCTTCCAGTTGCCCACTGTTTCACTCCTCTCAATTCTCCTCCAGTTCAGATGGGGCACTAGCTCTGCCTGAGTGACATCAATTCCTGGCCGATACATATTGGTCTTGGACATCAGTGTAACTTCATGTGCCACCTCAGCCTCTGTCGGCTGGGCCCCAGCACCCTCCAATGCATCTGTTATCTCCTTCTCCTTGTGTGACAGAACAATTAAAGACCCTAGCGGCAACTGCTTACCCCTCAGTGTGGTGGCACCATCTCCCAAAAACAAAGATGTCTGATCTGACCTTTGGATATGGACCCGTCGAACCCAGCAAGGGTCATATCTGCTCGCAACGACGAACCGCGCTTCCAGATCCGATAAGTATCTGACGTTGCGATCCGACTGAGAAATGGAATCACTGAACTCTCAAAATGGAAGATCTCCATATAAAAACCTCGAATCCGGGCAATTGAGGCAAGAATTCTAGGCAACCTTCGGCACCACTTGGCCCAGGCAAGGGGCTGGTATTGCCATGCAATTACAGCCGCTACAGCATCTTCCCGTGCACAAACCGCCTCTTGTAAAGCCGACCAGCCCTCGGCATTTTGCAAAGACCAGTCAGCACCAACTGACATGAGAATATCCGCCGCCACTGGGTCCTGCATGCGCACCACCAGATGCAGAGGGGTTTTCCGAATGGGACATCGCACCGATCAATCACAGCTGAGACCGCATCAGCCGTCTTCTCACCGGCAATGGATTCCGCCTCAGTTGTGGCCTCATCGGCCTTCGGAAGGCGAGGGAGGGCTGCTACTATTCTGTGTAGCATGGCATGGTCCCGATGCGCCACAGCCAGGCACGCCGGGCTGTGCGCATAAATTAACTACAGAAACTATGATAAACATCCAATATATAACGTTTCAAGAGCCGAAATTAAATGATCTTGAAGCACAAATGAACAATACCCAAATTGCCGTGAAACGCAATGAACAAAGCTGGTTTAGGTTTAACTCTAAAATGGGAAAAATGCTGGCAATGTCATTACCAAAATAAAATCAAAAGTAAAGTTAAAATGGGGGAAATGATTCTTGACCTTTAAGCAAAATGAAGTTATAAGAAAATTTATAATATTGGGTCATGAGTATGACCAACATGACAAGTCATTTAACATTGAAGCTACATTTTTTATTAACCTCAGGATATAATTTCTCACTTAAAAGAACTACAGTTATATTTGCAAGAAGCTTAAGACTTCACTGGCTCAGCTCCAATTACATTCCTTAATTATATATTGTTACAAAAATAAATGAAGAAACTATTGTCGGTCCTTCCATCCGCAACATTACCCTGTTGTTTCACACTAACAATCACTTCACATTAACGGTAACTTTGGTTTTAATATTGAACATAACCACTTTAGCATCGGAGGAAGCAACCTCCGCTTTCTGTAGCTCCTCTATTATGCTCAGCTCATCATCCTGATAAAGAATCTTCATTAGCTTAAGCGCTTTCACATTCAGCAGAAAAAACTTTACTACTGTTATGCCAATCATGACCTTTAGTGACAAATAAATGCTTATTGTAACACTTTTTAAAGTCTGATCAAGGCAGGGGATGCCATTTTGCCTCTTCACAAGTGAATCTCTCATTAGAGTAGTCACACCGTCGGTCTGCTCTGAAGAGCTTAATAGCTGCAACAATTAATTTTGATTAACATTATTGCTTTCTCCAAAACACCTCACAATAAATTAAAGAATGGAATTATGAAATATGTGATAGCAAAGCTACAGATCCAACACAGTCAGTGCATTGCACAGACGACTGCTCAACACTAACAATCATGTATCTGGTAATTAGAAAATTTAGCAGATGTAGAAACCACTACAAATAAATCATTGCTATGCAAATTTCAACTAGAAGGCTACCAAATGAAAACTATGACAATCACTTCCAAATCTGTTACGTTGTAGACAAATGACCATTCGAGGTGACAATAGAAATAACAGCCAAAATCAAAAGAAATCCAAAAGAGGTTGATATAAGCAACTAGGAAAGAATATGAAAACAACCTTTATGTTTAGTTCTTCAAG
This sequence comes from Rhynchospora tenuis, assembly GCA_027725995.1. Taxonomy (NCBI): domain Eukaryota; kingdom Viridiplantae; phylum Streptophyta; class Magnoliopsida; order Poales; family Cyperaceae; genus Rhynchospora; species Rhynchospora tenuis. The sequence goes on from CM050889.1 coordinate 85,897,986, forward strand.
AAAAGGCATGCTCTTAAGCAACCAATAGATAACATCACATGTCCTCTTGTCCATGTTGTCCACATTCAGAAAGAACTTGAAGCACTTCAGTTGGGGGAAACTGAAACTAAATGGTAAACCGAGTAGAGACAGAGCCTGTACAAACAAGAAAAAGATACTCAGATCAAAATACCCTGCCTTTATACAGGTGAAAGTGCAGCTGAAGCTGATATGATGATATATATCCTTTACCCAATTGGACCTTTTAAAAAGAAGAAATTAAGGTCCTTTTGTAGTTAAGAAAATAGCGAAAACAACCTTCAAAAAAAAAAAAAAAAAAATTAACCTTCAAAACAGAAAATAGCGAAAACCTAAGATTGTATGTACCAAATGAAAAAAATGTGCATCACAAGAGCAGCATTCTAGCTCAGTTTGGGTTAATTAACCATGCTAATGATTTGGATTTGTGTTTGGATTAGAAAATATTGTATACTTGTATGTACCAAATATGCTTACCGGAGACACAACATAAGTCAATCAGAATACTTATAAAATGAAAATTAAATCTGCCAACACACAAAGCTTACCTTGAGATTATCACAGTCTAGATGGAGAGCAGTAACCATGGAAACATCGGTCAGCAGCCCGAGAGTCACCCGAGCCAACTTTTCTGATACAGAATTATTGGTGACAATAATGTGTGCTTGCTCCAGATGTGGGGTAGAAACAAGGCATATTTTATCAAACATCTCGTTAATTTCAAATTGTACATATGTCAGCAAAGGCAAACTGATATTTAGTGAAAGATCAGGAGCTAAGTCCATGTCTAGGGCAGAAAACATAAAACTTGTTAGATTTTTGGATGTGTCCAACAACAATTGAAGATGGTTGTTTGGGATTATGACATCTGATAACGACAAAGTGGTGAGACAGTGGAATCCCCGAAATTCATCAGGAAGGACGAGTTGACACCCAGAAAGCCAAAGCACCTTGAGAGAATGAAAGGGAGGAAGTCGGAATATCACCTTCTTGTGAGAATGAAAGGAATAGTAGCAACAAAGATGGAGCTTTTGGACACCACCTTTCTGGAAAAGTAAGTCGAGAAGGCTCTGGAGCAGGTTTGAGGGAACGAAGTCCAACTCGAGAGAGAGCCCGAAAAGGAGAAAGGGGCCCTGGAGACAGGAGACGACGTGGCGAACACGCCTGATCCAGGAAGGGCTGACAGGACTAGTGTTGAAGTCTTTACCAGTGTCGCCTAATGGGTCTAGATAGCAACCGAGACAGAGGGAGGGGAGGCGGGTATAGACATGACGCCACGATCGAGCGAGAGCCGACGTACGGACGGCGTCCTTGACCTGGAGCCGGGACAGGATGGAAATTTTGATATCCTCGGGAAGGAGGCTGATCCGATCGACTTCTGCCATGGCTGCTGTGCCTCACTGTTGGAGTGTTGGTGGATGAAGAAGGAGATGACAAGGAGCCAGAGGAGGGACCCAGGGGCCAGGAGGGTTTTAGGTTCGAAGGGGCCGAGAAGAACCCGAGAAAATAAAAAGACAGAGAACCCAGTAGAGAGGGATGTTTAATTAAAACGTCCAGCGGATGTTTTTTGATCGAAATCGTTCGATTTGACGTCGATGGTTAATTTTTTTCGGGCCTATCAGAATATTATGCACGGAGCATCATTAATCGTTGAAATTAAATCAGACGATTCAGATTCAAAAACGTCCAATGGATGGCCGTCCAGAGAATCTCGTTCCGAGAGGAATGAGGATCCTTTCTCTACAAGTCATACGGATTTTGGGCCTCTATCTCTGCTAGTACTAGTAGGCCTTTCTTTATGTACTCTCTACTATCTGTCTATCTCCTTCAATAATTTCTCAGAAATTATATACACCATCCAACAAAAAACCATCCAATACCATCCAATTGAACTAGCGTCATCCAACAGGCCAAAAAAGCTTTTTTTTTTTCGCGTGCTGACGTCAGCAATACGCGTGCTGACGTCAGCAATACGCGTGCTGACGTCAGCAAAATTTTTTGACCAATTTCTGAAAAATTTTTGTGCTGACGTCATCAAATATGCTGATTTAAGGGTTCTGTTAAATGTTTTAAGGGTTCAGTTAAATATTTTAAGGGTTGAATTAAAGTGTATAAGTGTTCAGTTAGATGCACCAATAATTTGAAATTTTAGTATTTTGTGTTCAGTTAAATAGGTTAAGGGATTATTTAAAAGTATGTATGTGTTCAGTTAGATGCAGCAATAATTTAGAATTTTAGTGTTTTGTGTTCAGTTAAATACATTAAGGGATGAACTTAAAGTATCTATGTGTTCAGTTAGTTGCAGCAGAAATTTGATTTCGTAGTTTTTGTGTTCAATTAAATTAGTTAAATAAAAAAACAAAATGAACATATACAGCAGACATAGCAAAACATTTACAATAACAATATGAACATTTACAACAATAAACTGACATATATACAAATTTCGCAAGTAAGAAATAAATGATCATATTCAACATACAAAGTGAAATAAATTATTGTTGCATCTAACTGAACACTTACACACTTTAATTCAACCCTTAAAACATTTAACAGAACCCTTAAATCATCATATTTGATGACGTCAGCACAAAAAATTTTTCGAAAATTGGTCAAAAAATTATTGGTGCATCTAACTGAACACTTATACACTTTAATTCAACCCTTAAAACATTTAACTGAACCCTTAAAACATTTAACAGAACCCTTAAGTCAGCATATTTGATGACGTCAGCACAAAAAATTTTCGAAAATTGGTCAAAATTTTTTTGCTGACGTCAGCACGCTGAAAATTGGATGGCGCTGGATGGTAATTCGGTGGATGGTAGATAGTAATTACCATAATTTCTCGACTAGTTTGATTTCTTTTTTTTTCTTTAACACGTTATTCCCCAACGAAATATTTGGCACAAATAGGTTAAGATTTCTTTCAAGTCAGACGAGGGCAACTTTCAACCTAGTCCAGACAACAATAGCAAAGTTGCATTAGAGATTTCATATTATCGTTAGTACTTAGTGATGGAATAAACATAAATTGGTGGAGACATATCTTGTACAGTTGCGTTTGAAATTCTCCAGTAATAATTTCAAAGTTAAGTGTCCGCGATTGAAGTATGTTGAGTTATGAAACTGTTTTGTTCGGGAAAAACCCACCCAACTTAAAACAGTCACGCCAACAGAAATACATTGGAAGATCATAAAACTTCTTTCATGTATTATTTCTGAAAACTTGTCATCACATATATTAGTTAGTAACACCAGAAAACGAAGCAAGTTGCCTGACACCGAACCTGGAACTAACAGGGACAAACTTGGAAAAAGAATTTTAAAAACAAAACATATTACAAACAGCACGTACTGTAATCAAGCCATGTGAATATTCCCAAATGGGAACACAAATCAACTCGAACCATACTCAAATACCAACACAAACTAGCCCCAAACCCCCTAAATCATGTGTAAATGAAATATTACAATGGAAAATTAACTTTCTTTTCCCCTCCCTACTCAAAACTGTCCATCAATTGCCGGCCTTCTGAGCTTCTAGAAGACGACGGCTGTTTTTTACCATTACTGGCTTTTTTACTTCTTCTCTTAGCTTTTAAACGCCGTTTCTTCTCATTAGCATCTACCCAGGTATAATCTGAAGGGATGATAAAGGGGTCGGGTTCATCTCTTAAACCTCTATCATCACTACCTTCACTGGAGCTAGCACCTCGGCTTCCTTTTACCCAGGAGTACCACGAACTAGACCCGTCCTGTTCCTTCATTGCCTTGCCACTATCTTGGAATTGAGTAGGGCTGGAAGGTGGGGTTGCAAACTCATCTGAGGTTTGAAGTTCCTCAAATTTGGTGTATGTAACCAGAACTCGAATAGTTGGTACAATCGGAATTGCTATCTGAAAATTTTGTTGTTAAGGTTGTTAGGGGATTTCACTACAAATTGTAGAGATTCAGAGTTAATATTAGTACTTTAGTACCTCAACTTGGCACTTAAGAACATTCAAATTAAGATAAACAATGAAAACAAATCCCTTGAAAATTCTTTTGTGTGTACTGACCTATAACCTGTTTGGCTACAGTAATTTTTTATTTTGTAAAGGTTTAGAACCCAGTAGTTGATGAAATCTGAATTGCAAGCTTAAAATCAATGCAATTCCTTTGAAATTTTATGAACACAGTTCACCCTGGTCAATACCAACTGCAAATTTCACTCCAAAAATTTGGTGGTTCCAATAAGACTCAAATTTTCTGATATTTGCAAGCAGGATTCAGTTCATTAGGATTTTGCGAAGGACGAGTATCTATGGAACAACAAAAATAAGGACATATTGAAAAAATGAATTCCAGGAACCCCAGGGAATCCCTATGTATGACCTAAGCGAAAAAAAAGGGTTAGATGAAATAATAAGGACCTACACCATAACACACAGAATGGGAAGGACAGTGACTGATGCCAGTAACACCGAGAAAAAAAATTAATAAACTTTAGCCTTCCCAGGAAAACAACAACAAAAATCAGAAGCTTTGTTATGTGACCTCTAGAGGGATGTGTAGAGGGCAAGCATAAACCAAATTTCATCCTTTTTGGGAGTTCAAGACAACAAACAACCAGTTCCCCAAACAACTAATGAATTTATATGGATGGCATCAAAACAGCTCAAATTTAGCTATAGTTTGGTTAGAGATACATGCTGGCATTGAGAATAACTGTCTTAACACAAACATGCTACAACTTTCCCATACAGCACTATTTACGGGTAGTCTGGCTATGAGCCAACAAGATTTCCATGCAGAATATCACAAACATGCTATCATTCCAAGAAAAATTACTCCTGATAAACACATCACATATGGACAACAAGAAAGAATGGTGTTTGTGGTTTATTGGCCAACAGGCTGAGAATAGACCGCCTACCCTAATGTTACTACTACAACGGTACAACCCAACCCAAAGTGGGGAAGTGAGAATATGATGAGAAACTCATCAAGAAATGCCAGTACTGACAATTCGATATCTTGCTAAAATAATTAAAAAAGGTTCCTAATTTAGGTCTTCATCTATTTTCAGGGCCCCAAATTCAGGCTATGTGTGCATATAGGGCCAGATTTGTACCAAGTATCCTCAGAGATGTCACCATGCCATGTAATAATTTGCATATTCTTAGTTAATTTTGAGTTTCTATATATAAGCTTCAGGAGTCTCAGCCTCTCAGGTGACCAATATTATGTACAGAACTACAGATATTTGGTGGTGAATACTAATTATCTAAAGAAGGGAAGAGACGAGTATTGTAGCTTGGCATTCTGCCAATGAAGAATGGTAAAAATAGTCTTTCTATCACTGGCTCAAAGAAAGCATAACCTTATAGGATAGAAAATTTATGTTCTACTTTTGTTGCCGTCATAACTCTAAAATTAGATATTGTACAAAGGACTGATTATGGTGTGGCAGATAGTAACCAGTTTTCAGAAATAAGTTCATGTTGGCTTGACCAAATATTTACCCGTTGCTCCCACTGGTACTGGTATGAATCAAATAACTCTCAGGCAATACTAATTGAGTCCATTTTTTTATAATTTTTTTCCTTCAATCTTTGGTTCTTTCTTTGATGCTTAATTACTAAACGTGAAAAATTTCTAACAAAAAGACATATAAGCACATATATAAGATGAGAACTAGGTTTACCTTGACTGGAAATGTCCCAGTCGGCAGCTTAGTCGTTAACAACTCCCTTAGCCTTCTAACAGCCTTGACCTTATTAGCCAGCACATCGAGTAGAGGTAATAATTCCTCAGTTTTTAGAGGAAAATCAGGCGTCAACCACAACACCGGTCGCACCCCTTTCTTGTACTCCCTCTCTGATGGTGTGGCTCCACCCTTTTTCTTTTTTCCACTACTACCCTTCTCTTTCCCCTTCTCCTTCTCCTTCTCCTTCTCCTTCTCCTTCTCCTTCTCCTTCTCCTTCTCCTTCTCCTTATCTGGCGAGTCCTCTTTTGTATTTCCACTATTGGCCCCCTGTTTACCTGGGGTCTTTTTTCCTCCACTATGCCAACCAAACCAACCCTTCTTATCTTTACTGCTTCCACTGGAACTTTCTGTATTATTAGCTTCCGTTCCATTCTCAAGTTCAGCATATTCGCCCTCTTGGTTCCCCATTTTGAGTGCCGAGTCGACCTGTCTTCTTTCCTCTGGTGTTAACACGCCGTCAAGCTCTGCATCAAGATCTGTGCCACCATTCACATGGCCTAATCTCTCCTCATTCTCCATATTAAAGAGTTCTTCATCAGTCATGGCACCCGGGACCCGCCTAGACTTGACCGTGACCATCACATGCAGCATTTCATACACCTTTGCCTTCCAGTTACCCACTGTTTCACTCCTCTCAATTCTCCTCCAGTTCAAATGCGGCACCAGCTCTGCCTGAGTGACATCAATTCCTGGCCGATACATATTGGTCTTGGACATCAGTGTAACTTCATGTGCCACCTCAGCCTCTGTCGGCTGGGCCCCAGCACCCTCCAATGCATCTGTTATCTCCTTCTCCTTGTGTGACAGAACAATTAAAGATCCTGGCGGCAACTGCTTACCACTGGGTGTGGTGGCACCGTCTCCCAAAAACAAAAATGTCTGATCTGACCTTTGGATACGGAACCCGTCGAAACCGGCAAGGGTCATATCTGCTCGCAACGACGAACCGCGCTTCCAGATCTGGTAAGTATCTGACGGTGCGATCCGACTAACAAATGGAATTACCGAACTCTCAAAATGGAAGGAGATCTCCATATAAAAATCTCGAATCCGGGCAATTGAGGCAAGAATTCTAGGCAAACGCCGGCACCACTTGGCCCAGGCAAGAGGCTGGTAGTGCCGTGCAATTACAGCCGCAACGGCATCTTCCCGTGCACAAACCGCCTCTTGTAAAGCCGACCAGCCCTCGGCATTTTGCAAAGACCGGTCAGCTCCCGCCGACATGAGAATATCCGCCGCCACCGGGTCCCGCATGCGCACAGCCAGATGCAGAGGGGTTTCCCGATTGGGGACATCGCGCCGATCAATCACCGCCGAGACGGCATCGGCCGTCTTCTCACTGGCAATGGATTCCGCCTCAGTGGTGACCTCGCCGGCCTTCGGAAGGCGAGGAAAAGCTGCCACTATCCTGCGAAGCGTGGCGTGGTCCCGGCGCGCCACAGCCAGATGCGCCGGGCTGTGCGCATACTTGGAGAAATCATCCATCTAAGGTCCGATGGTCGGATCTGTGGCCAAATCCAATTCCTCTCTCTATCTCTCTAAACAGAGATCTTGAAATCGAATTGAGGGATCTGAGAGTGGATCTAGCTAGAGAGAGCTTACGAGGTGGATCGGACGGAGAGAGGCGGAGGAGGCGGCGCCATGGAGTGGCGAAGAGAGAGAGAGGAGAGAAGGAGAAGCAGTCAAGTCAGAGCTCTCTCTTTTTCTCTTTCTCTCTCTACGTCTCTTTTTTCTCTGGGCTGTCGTCGGTCTATCCTCTACAAGAGAAAGCTAGACTTCTGGCCAAAAGAGACAGAAATTACATGATTTTACCTCTTAACATAAGATTCAATATTCTTTAGCCATCTAATAAGCTCAATTTTTTCCTTATTTATCATATAATCATGTAAGAACTGAGCCATTTCATCATCCACCCCTCTCTTTTCTAAATATTTTCTAATTTGCTGTTTCACTTCTTCTTCCAGATCCCTATTAAGAGCAAATTGAACATAATAATAATAAATTAAAAAGCAAAAATAGAAAATCGAGCTTGGATCTCAGTGTGCCATAGAAGCATGGATATTGGGCATGAATTTGTTTTGCTCTGTAATAGACCCAAAAGTATTTTCGGGGTGGTTGTTGTGAGCAGATTTTATTTTCATTTACTCACCTCTTCAAACTGTGTGTCAATGTAAGGTTTTACTTTATACAGGGTAAGTAGTAGCAGTCTTCCAAACAAACAAGGATTTTAGCCAGTACAGTAAATTTACCATTGACATAACCCCTAAAATCTAGATCCTAACTCAGAGAAGTAGACAATTAACTCACAGGGCAAATATGCAAATGATGAAACTTCTCAGCCTTCATACAAAGGTAAAAAATTCAACAAAACAAAAGGGAATAGAATTATGGAATTGTTATTACTTGAATTTCCGACCCATGTAAGGCATCCCAGTAGACCCACTTCGGCTAAGGGGAAAGGCATTCTCCACCACCAGATAATCGGGCCAAGCTGAGCAAATAAATCCAAAATCAGACCCAGCTCGTGATACCTCCACAACCAGGCTTATGTGTAGACGGGGCCCGTGCTCCAACGCCTCTATTTTCTTATAAAGGCTCTGAGCATTATTAGGGTTTGCAGCTCCATCAAACATGGTTGCATCGATTTTTATTTCTTCCCCAGGATTGTATAGGGTGGATTTCAAACGGATCCATTGCTGACCTGGGTGGTCTTGTACTTTGTACAATTTGAAGCTCGATTTAGGCTGTGTACAGATAATAAATAATATAAGAAGCTTGTGTCAGAAGTTTATGCAAGTTGCTTGCATGTATTAGCATTTTTTCTAGTTAATGACTGTATGGATCAACTGTAATATGAGCTAAGACGATCAATTTCTATCAGAAAATTTAACAAACCTTCATTGGTCTTTGGTCACTCATTAGCTAATTTGAAACTAAATAGTGGTTAATTGATGCATCAATTCAGACAGCAACAACAGTATATGAGTATATGACCCAATAGACTACGGAGATTCATTCAAACTAATCAAAACACAAAATACAAAAGAATATGGCAATGGCTATTTTGGGTTGCAAAATCAAAAGGGTCCATAATACACCACTTCTTCCATTATTCCCATAACATGATAATAATTAAAATAATACCAAATTACATTTAAAACAGCACTTAGCACAAAAGGAAAGAAAAGCAAAAACAACGAACACGAATTAACCTTGTAAGGGGGGCTATGTTCGGAATAGTAGGTGACCTCGGATCGGAGAATTCGCAAAAGGTTCTCATCGAAGGCAGCGGGAGTCGAATCTGAGAGGAAAGAACGGGATCCGATACTAAGTTGAGAGGACGAACTAGAGGGAGTTAGGGTTTTGGGAAGGGTTAGGGTTTTAAGAAGAGAGGAAGGGGAAGAAAGGGGGTTTTGGGCGAGGCGACGCAACAATTGCGTCATTGGAGAACTTGAGAGCGAACGTGCGAGAGAGAGAGAGAAGCGGTACTGTATACCGTCTGGTAAAGTGGTAATCGTTTTCTGGACCGTTAGATCTAATCAATGGTCTATATATTATTTAAAAAATAACAATTCTGTTCGGCGTTCAAGAAAAAAATTAACAATTCTGTCAAGTTTTACCATTAAAATCTCTATTTCTCGTAAATGCACGGGATCCAAAGATGTTACACGCTAGATGTAAAGTGTAAATATGTGCTTGTGTCATTTGATCAATTTAATTAGTCATTGAATATCAACAAAACAATAATATGTTTTAGTTTTCCGTCTAATAAGAAAATAAATTGAGCATATCTACCTATATCGCTGGTAGATTGAGCAACATGTATTTATGACTTAACATTATTTTGTTTCTTTATTTACCCACATATGAGGACATCTTTTGCTAGTTTAAGAAATATTAAGACATAACAACTTAAATAATTGGTCAGAAATGGTAAAATTTTTTGGAGTTTAAATGTATTTCTTTTCGTTATTATGTTCCATTAAATTATAAAAAAATGTATAAAAATTAAATCATTAGATAATCCAAATAATCGTTTCTTTCTTTTTTTTTTTTCTTTTTCGCACATATGTATAATCGGATAATCCAAATAATCGTTTCAAAAGTCCTTGAGAACTAACCAATCAAATAGTTGCCTTAAATTTGAAATTTTCGATAAGGGGAGTTCATATAAATTGTTTTTTTTCCTGCATCATATTATTGTTGCAAGTTTAATAGTTTAAATTTAAGTATTAAAAGTAAACCATTAGATAATATTATTCTCTACAGATGTAACAAATTATAACATCTCAATTTTACTTGAAAGTTGTCAGTAGAAGTTAATAAACTACTTCTATGAATTATACGAAAATTTTGGCAGACTATGATGAGACATTTTGGTCAGAAGTTAATAAACCTAATTAAAATCTCACAACAATATGGACTCGACTATCATGAGATATTTAGTCCGGTAGCGAAGCTAACAACGATACATGTTATGCTAGCCCTAACTGCAAGTAAAGGATGACAACTTTGGCAGATTGATGTGAAGAATGTCTTCTTACAGGGTGAGCTTGATCAATACATAATGAACCAACCATAAGGATTCAAGAGCAAGGCACATTCAGAGTATGTGTGCAAGCCCAAGAAGGCATTTAACGGACTAAAGTAGGCTCCAAAAGTATGGTATGGAAACATTGCAAAGTTTCTCATACAAAGTGACTACACAATGGCAACATCAGCTTCGAGCTTGTTCACCAAGGAAGTCGGAGGCAAACTTTCTATAGTCTCGGTGCATGTAGACGATCTCATCTTCACCAAAAACTTTATAGAATAAATTCCATGAACAAAAGAGAACTTATCAGTCCAAATTTATATAAAAAAAAGTGGGAACACTTAATCACTTTTTTAGGCTTTAAGTTGAGAAGACAAAAGAAGATATGTTCATTTGCCAACACAAATATGCAAAGGATCTCTTAGAAATATACAGGATGTCAAAATGTAAGCCACTATCTACACTGATGGAACCAAACATCAAGCTTCGTGCTGGAGAATGGAAGAACCAAGAAGACATTTGAATGTACCAACAATTGGTAACTAGGTTGCCTTATCTATTTGACGTTTACTCGACCGGACATAGCCTATGTAGTCGGAGTAGCAAGTCGCCACATGCAAAACCTGAAGAAGCAACATCTAGAAGCAGTCAACATGATACTACAATATGTGAAAAGGCACTTTGAACTATGGCATCATATATTGCGATGCCGATTATGTTAGACACTGCGACACGAGACGATCAACAACCTAGTACGTCTTCAACTTAGGATCTAAACCTATATCTTGGTACAACAAAAGAAAACCTACGGTATTCCATGACATAAGTAGAGTATAGAGCGACATCTATCGTAGCACAAGAGAATACATGGTTGGTGCGACTACTGAATCACCGATCAGTTCATCAAGTGACTCTTCGCTGCGATAACAGGTTTGCAGCACATTGAGGTACATTAATACTTCATAGATAAAAAGTCCTACAACGTGGAATTCTCATGGAGTTAACACCAACTAAAGAACAAGTTGCTGACATATTCAAAAGGCTCTCAATGCCAAGTAGTTTGAGGAGATCGTTAGAAGACCATAAGCCAAAGGGCTCAAAGTTGAGGGGAGCGTTAAGAATACAACATTGGCCCAAGTCCAATTTGGAGGAATCTAAAACCATAAAGAAATATCTTGATCATAGATATTTTAGGGCTTATACATTTTAGTAGATACATCCAGGGAGATATTTCTATTCTATTAGCAAAATATTTAGATGTCCAAAATTATCTATCCAACTAGTATAAATAGGTGAGCTTGCCATTCATTTACCATCAAACCAAAGCAAGCAAAGCCCAGTCCACTTGAGAGATACATGCTAGTGTGTAGTAGTTAGGAGTTATTGAAATATTTGAGAAGTAGAGTTGTAATTCTGGAGATATAGTATTTAGGTACTGAAGGTTGTAACGATATTTTGAATGATAATAAAGAAGTTCTAGTATAGAGCCTCCCCTTTACTCAACATGTCGTAACTGTAAGGTGTTCTTATTCACACATCAGCATTTGATAAACTAGAGACTTTGGCCAAAAATGAGAAACAACATGTATGACAATTGATAGGTACTTCTAATGGGTTTATGTGATTTTAACTTTGTTTCATTATTTATTTGTTAGATATTAGGTACTTCTATCCCCTTATACCCTTTGACATGACAATCATCGGATGTGACTTCATTTTGTACATAGCAGAGGCTTGCAAGCAACCAAGCCAAGTGCATAGGCGGCCAGACTGGAGGAGATGGCCAGAAGACAATGCAGACGCATTGAGCGGGCCGCTTGGAGAAGAATTCAACAGTTTTCTATTTTGAGCAGTTATCTTTGGCAACCTCTTCTTTGCACTTCTGACTATTTCTAACCGTTCTACTACACGTTCCTGTCAACTGGAGGTTTTTTCTACAAGTATAAAAGTGCCTAAACACGGAGGACTCGGAGTCTAGAATTTTGGGAGGATTTAGACAAAGACAAAACAAGGACTACACCACAAGAGTCTTCAAGCGACCCACTTACACCTTCAGTTGGACCACTTGCAGAGTCAACAGGGCAAATAAACTGAAGATAATTAATCTGATTTGTCGTAATCTTTCTTTATCTTATTTTAATATTTCGATGATTGATACCTGTGTTGATTTGATGATGAATTGTGTATCGTAATACTTTTATTAGGGGCTATAGTTGTGAACCTAATGACTTAAGTTGCATGGCATATTTACTTAGTTTTTATTTAATATTCTTTGTTTTGATCATTGTGTTTTGATTTATATAATTGATATTCTGAATTGTTTTGAGTAGTTTTAGTATTTTTTCATTGAGTTAAGGCCAAACTCCATTGTTAGGATATTAAACCCAACCAAACTTGAGATAATTTAATTGCACCAAACTCATGAGACGGTTAATATCTGAAAGGTTGAAACCTAGACTAATAATCGGAAATGAAAACGTCTAATTCCGACAAACGAGAGTTGAGGGATGTCACGGATCCAAAAATTGAACTTACAAGACTTAAGCCAAGAAATGAAGGTTGAAACTTAAGTTTTATAAGGGACGGAGTGAATTAGTTGATAATACTTGACCTATAAGGAAAGTTAGGATTGAATACGGTTAATTAAGACATTAGTTTACACGATTATCAATAAAGCTAAGGCAGCGAGTACATTCATCGTTAGAACAGAGCAAGACATTCGGATATAGGATTGTTGTTTGTGCAAACCTAGAAACAAGTAGAACACTTAGGTTCTGTCGTCCAAGGTTCACAAGCGAGTCGCTCATGAAAATGAGCAACTTAAACACCTAAGCCCAATTTATTAAGTTTCATTCTCCAATTTTTTTGAACTGTTAATTTAGGATTTAATTAATTTTTTGTAATTTAATTTATAATTGTTGGATCCTATTTGATATTTGTGCCAATTTTATTGTACTTAATTAAAAGATTAAGAAATAATTTTGTGTGACTGAATAGTCCGTTCTTGTGGATCTCCAATTTATTCAATGATAGTCGTATGCTTGCGATCTAAATTGAGTGTCTTTGGTACAAATATTAAAGCCCTGAATTCACGTCAACAATACTCTCTTCCAACCAAATATAGCTTCTCAAAGTAGAACACGACATGCATACACTATTGATCTCAATTTATACTTGCAAACCGTTCTTAAAAATATATGGGGTCTGAGGCCCTGCGAACCAGATCGGACACATTTATGTATGATTGCACACAGATATCTCTTAAATTTACATTTAAATACCAATTGCTTCATATATCACATGATTAGCATCATATGATTGCCAGCATCACAGTGCTTTAAAAATATATGGGGTATGAGGTCCTGCGGACCAGATCGGACACATTTATGTAAGATTGCACACAGATATCTCTTAAAATTTATATTTAAATACGAATTGATTCATATATGACATGATTAGCATCATATGATTGCCAGTATATATCACAGTACTAGTATGCCAAAAATTTAAAGGTTTAAAAAAACCAAGTTCAACCCTCGACCGTGCATGTATCCTCTAAATCAATTTTCTACTCTCTCAAATGCCCTTGCAATTCTCATACATAAAAATTATATGTGTTAATTCTGAAACAGACATAAGCCAGCTGCTAGGAAATATATAGAACATAATTTAATTTGATTACGTCTCCAAACCTTAAACCCAGGTGCATTCTGAGAATGAATTGAGTTTAACTCACTATTTTCACCATCAGTCCACCTTTTCTTTCTCGCATATAAACTTCCTAAAGAAGGAGTGAAAGAGTGAGGTCCAACTATCCTCATTGAATGAGCAATCTGTCGGTACCTTGTTGGGACCTTCATCTTCTTCTATATTGCTTGCTGCTCCCTTTGCATTGTTCTCAGTCTTATGTTCGCTATCCTCTAAGCACTGCATAAGAATTGGTTTGCAATTCAGTGAGATTTTATTTTGCTTCCCGGTAAGATAAATTAAGTATTGTACCTTTAACAAGAATTTAGAAAAGGCTACTCCATAAGTACCTATGCAACACAATAATATTGGCATGCTCCTATATGTAAAATTGGAAACCAGATCAGCTACCCCTATGAAATTCTTAAAGGCTAATTGTCTAACACATCTCCTTCTTTCGTATGATTAAAAGGCCAATCTGTGGTTCGGCTGTCAGAAGTTCATCTCAAAAGTTGATTAGGCAGGACTGCCAATTTGATAATTTGTTGAATAAAATAGAAGAGGGGCACTGGTTCTGTTGACATATAATTGGAACTTTCCCTTCAAAGAGACGACATTTCATACATCCATGCAATCAAAAAGTTTCATTAAACATGAACACAAATTAAGCTCGAGGATGCTGACCTGCTTGTATTTGATTTTTAGGGATTGAATGCACTTGAAGTCCTCAAACTTCTCAAGCTTCTCTGAGAATGTCTCCCACAAATAAATCACGAGAACTCTCACATTGTCCTAATAAAAAATATAGAAATATAATTGTAACACAATTGTATTTTTGTATGTAAATTTTTCTCAATTGATTTGGCAGGTGCTAAGGGTCAACTTGATGATCAATCATGAATAAATCCTACGTAACTTGAGAATTTTAAAATTCTTTTTTGAAGTAGAGAACTAGTAAAATTCAGCTTCTTGTCAATGAGTTTAAAAAACACATGAATGTTCTATTATATAAGGTTGCCAGGAATCCTGGGGCTAATTAAGTTGAACAATTTCGAGTTAAACTGGACCCAGACAAAGTTGGAAGAGAGACTATATATGGTTCCTTGGCACAAGTCGAGCAATTGAGTGTTTTTTGGCGATTTAATTGTATATGCCTTTATCAGGTCAGCTGAAGCAGTGGTTTTCAATATAAATCTCACGTTCCTCACTATACTTACTAAAACATACAAATAAAGAAGCACATAGTACCTCAGCTATGTACTCGAGTATCTCCAGAACACCACCATGAAATACGTTGAACATGTTTCCAATTTCACAGAAGATCTCGATTATCAGTCCCAACAGATTTTTTTTCGCAACAGCACGAAGGCAATGCTCATCCTGGAAAAATTCGAGTAAAAAAAAAGCTAAAGCAGAGAAGACAATATAAAATAGCAAATATCAAGGTTCCGGAATATTTTAGTAAGCTATTAGGCTTGCATCTTTTTGGAATTTTTCAATGGCTCAACAAACAGTACTTACTAATACTATTTCAGAGCTCAAAGAATGTTTAACATTCACCAACATAGATATGGCCCAAAGTATGAACAACAAAAAAGACTTAATTCAGTGCTGCAACACACTGGTACAACCACAGAAAGCACTATAATATAAACAAGAGAGAGGAAAACCAAACATTCTGGGAGATGATGGCTCGCATGACTGTAACAGTGATGTTGTACGTCTCTCCGTCAACAAGATCCCTGTTAGGAAAAGAAACTATAATTCTCTCTGTCCACTAGTACATTTACAGATGTAAAAAGAATTTATTTCATCTTTACAGTATGCTTTATTAGAGATCAAATCCCCTGGATCATGGTAGCAAACTTCAATTGGATGCTCTACTAGCATGCTTACTTCAAAAAAAAAAAAAGGTGTATCCTCAATTCCTCATAAAGGATGGGGATGATGGGCACGGAACTAACATGTCAATCGAAGAGAGACCATATTATGTTAAATTTTATGTTCTTCTTCCTCATTTTCTTTTTTTTTTTTCCTTTTTTGAGAAGTTGAAAATTACCACCAAAACTCTGAAAGTTTTATGCTCTCAGCACTCTGATTGACAGACCAAAGCTCACAAAAGAACAAAACCTGAAACAAAAGAGAGAGGGAGGGAGGAAAGAATGCAGATTGGGGGAAGATAAGCATTGCAAATAATGTTAAATGTCATGTTTTGGTCTAAAGACGATATAACATTTAAAAATAACTAACAGAAAACAACATATCAAATTAAAAAAAGGAATGGTAGCAGTATCAAGTATCAATGAGATGTCCCATATACCATGTCTTACCAGATCCTTCTTTGAATCAGGGGATGTACCATCTGATTTCAACTTAGCAAGCAGCTTTTGGATGAAGCATGAATCCGCTTTCAGCAACGAAAGTACCTAAATGCAGAAAAACCACTATTTTAAAAATATAAAGTAATAATGACTTAAAGGGTCAGGTCATTCTGCATACTGTAAAATTCTAACAATGTCGCATATAACTGAACATACAATACATATTCAGCAACTGTAACAGTAGTATTGAAAAATCACATTCTTATTATACTTTTTCTTTTTATTATATCTGATTAATTCTATTTATATCTTAGCACCTATTTTTACAGGTGAATGAAAAACTTGCTGGGTTTTGCCAATCCAAGCTACACAATTAAAGTATAAAAGATCTGACCAAAGTAAACATGTTAGACAGAGATCGTTATTCCTAACCACTGCATCATTGGCATGTATATATAAGTTGAGGCTGGCAATTGTAACTTCATCCAAGGTCCTTGGCAGTATAACATCCTATATATGTGCAAGTCCCACTATAAGCACGAATTAGTCACAGATATAAGAGAATCAACAAAGATATTTGCAAAATGAGAGAGGAATTAAAACCTTGATATAACCAGCTCCAAATGACTGGAAGAGCTTTGTAAAAACAGAGTTGTCTTTCACGGGAAGTGCCTGAAAGAATAAATAAGATGAACATCAAGACAAAACCCTACCAGGAACAAACAAAATTAATATCAAGAACAACAACAATGACAACGACCACGGCAACACTACTAACAATAACAATAACAATATTAATAATAATAATTATTATTATTATTATTATTACCTCTTTGAAAATGACATGCTCTTTGATAGCATTTTTAAGGAGAGTACGATGATTCTGAGCCTCAGGTTCCTCAGGGTCATCTGTCCCAAGGAAGAGTACCAACATTACATTTCCAATGCAAACACATACTAGCCTACAGGGTTGTCACTCCTTTATCTATGCCACTTAAAAAAATGAATCAACCCTCCCCGCCAGCGTGTTTTCTTATGCGCAATAATACAAAAGAGATATAAAGAACATACATTCAAGAGCACCAACAACATCCATTAAAAATCTATCAGAGAACATCTGATCAAATACCAAACGATTGCTTAGTAAGACTGCAAAATCAACCAATAAGAGTAGGGATAAGTAAGGAAAAGTGGTCCAGTATGTATACAACACTGTTTCTCCAGGTAGTTTTCTGGAGTTATAAAATAATTAAGCATCACTTTGGGGACAAAGATTATAAATTGGGATTAGTTAAATATGGAGGAGAATACGCACTAATGCCCCTGACCAATCCATAAATCATGTGGAGGCCACCAATGTTCTTCGAGTCTTCACAAATTCTAAATAGACCCAACAGCTCAGGGAAAAATTCATTCTGCAAAGAAAACAGTTTCCTAATAAAAATATTAAGCAGAGGGAAATACAGCCTGCAAAGAAAACAACAAAGTGGGAATATCAAACTTACATTTTGTGCAATTAAATCAGCAATGCGTATTTGATCTGAAAAATTGCACTCTAAAATTGTCTGAAAATTTACAATGAAAAAAGAGATAAACAGAGTTAGTACAAGGTTCATGTCCAAAGAAACATTTTCTTTGCTTTTGTGAGTGTTTGTGTGAGAATGATCTCAACTGTACATTTAGAGAGTTTTAACCAAGCTGAATAGTGAGATTAATTCAAAATCAAGATACACTTTGTATATATCAGATAAATTAGTTAATGTGAAATACAAATCATGTAAAATAATTAAATTGTTTTGGGGGGAAACTGTGCTTAGCCTTAAAAGTAGCACTTATTCATGTAGATATTGCAGTAGATCATTAGTTGTATTTAGTACAACCAGCAAAAAAATACTATAAATAATATGAAAGCAAGCGAAGACAAAAATAGCATAAAATAGCAATCCAAGGTAATTGAGAGCAAACCTTCAAAATCAAAGGAAGATTGGATAGATCAACAGGTGGAAGCTTTCTCAGGTTGCTACTCCCAGAATTAAGTGAACCTTACGGAGAAGTTTCATATACAACTTATCCACAAACCGCATCAAGATACTATTGATCGCAGAAATAAGGGGTAGTTTTTTTGAAAGTACCATTTGGTTACAAAATCCTACGAGGTCCAAGATTCTAAAACACAGGACAGGAAAACACAAAGGACTGCATGGCTTCTCCTAGTTACATTTCTTTTTTTTTTTCAATTATAAGTCAGCATCAATCTCAGCTACCCTCATGAAATCCAATCACATGATGAACATAGCTCTAACAGTGAACAAATAATCTCAAAAGATTGCTTTTGGTTCAGTACAAATTCTACCGGAAAGTTTTCTCTGGTACAAAATTACATGTTAAGAAGTACCTTTATGGTTATTAACATGCCAATCTCTCTGCATACGACCAATGATACACCTGCAAGACAGAAGTGGTGTATAACATTTCATACCAACTTCATGTGAAAAAATGAGCAATGAGAAATTAATAAGTCCACACTAACCTTTGAAATCCAAAGAGGAACACACATTCAGATGATAATTTTAAATAAATCAATATAAACTAATTTAAAAAAAATCCAAAGCGAATAAGAGTATTTTGTAAAAAAAGGAAAATAGGATGATATTCTTAATGATAAGACTAAGGTTGCCCCACCAAAACTTGAGTACTGGCAAGAGAAGTACCATATATAAGAGCAACTAATTTCATCCTTGAAGATCAATAAGCAATCAGCACGACATGTTGACTGCCACCATTCAATAGTAATACCTATAATTAAAAGGAAAGTATAATATACATAGATATGTCCATTCAGCAGTGCTCACAAAGAGTGATTGGTAATCTCTTAATCTTATATAAGTATTAGGCTTAACTATTGGAGTTTGTTTCTTGACAGCCACTGTCAAGCTTTCAAAAAAAAAAACAATAGGAGTTTGTGGCGTTTGTTGTCCAAACCATAATTATTACAGAAAAAGAAAGCTATCAGATGTTGTTTATTTCTCTTTAAAAAGAAAAAGAAGAAGAAGAAGAAGACTGAGCTGATATGGATCTAAAGGACAAAAGTACTATAATGTCATTATGTCATGTGATTTGTAAAGAAGAACAACAACATCCCTACTACAGAAAGAATACAAAATTATACCTAGAAATCCCATGCCCAGCATTTCGAAATATTGGCTGAACACATGTAGATGCGGACTGTCTGATCCCCATTGTATTGAGATCTCGCATCTAATAGCATGTGTTCAGCTAACATTAATAACTAAGGCATATTGCTTTTGCTATCTTTCCAGAAATAGGAATACTGTTGTTCTTCTTTATAGACATAGGAAAATAAAACAAATTCCACAAGATATAGAGAGAATATATATTCATAAGAACAGAATACCACTTCGCCTCTTGTAAGTATTATCAGGCAAGAATGCAAGGAAAATGTGCTCATTAAAGTGTCCATTGAACATTAGCAAACCTAGCTCCTTTGTAGCCTGAAATTATTATATATTTGTCATATGAAACTATAATATAACTTCCAATAAGAAGAGATTATTTTTCATTCTTCATTCATCTTTTCATTTTGTTCAAATCAGTCATTCACAACTGACGTTATAATGGCATTATATCATGACGAGAGAAGCGATAAGTATAGAAGCAACCACCCACTCTTATGCAAGTCTGAGCAAATTCCATCAAATGCTCAAGTAGACAGCAGCATAAAAACTAAAAATTCAAATAAATATTGTTAAGAATGAAAATAACCTTCCGGAGCTCTATAGTGACTAGTACAAATCCAAATTCGATGAAGTAATCATGACCAGGTTTCCTCCTGGACAGCTTTGCCTCCTGGAAGAAATATTTTTTATAATTAGCACAACTCTCAAAGACTCCATGACTAAATTTTTAAAAGCCTGACATTATCCCTTCTTCTCTTTCTCCCAAATTTACAAGATATACAGTCAGTTGAAAAAGCAAGGAATAGATTTGCATGCTTTAAATTAATTCTGTGCGATTGTTTAGGAGATATTCCTGCATAATAGCAAACGAAAGTTCCTCATTTTTTAGGAAATTTTTTTCTTCCAGTTTCGAAATCGAAACCATGAATTGATGTGGCTTGTTAAAAATAATCTGTTAAATCTTGACAATGCAAATACATACACCTGCATATTGAAATAAAATTGACTTAAAAAAATACTTTACCCGCATGTGGTCAAAGTAAATTGCAACCACCGTTACCACCCCTGCTAAAGCAGTCATAAAAATTAACACCGGATGCACTTAAATTATAGAGGGTACCACAATCGATTTGAAGTACCTAAAGTTCGACCTAGCCACTAAAGGCACTTGCAAGTCTTCAAGTTCAATTAAAAATAATGCGAATAGATTCATAATACCAAATCACGTAAATTAAGAAAAGCCGAAAATACGGGAAGAAATGCAGAAGAAATCATTAAAACACCTACAACAAGTATGCTGCAGTTTCTGGATGAATCGAAGTTATTTCCTTCAACTCCCATGGAAGAAGGCACAAATTACCTCCTCAATTAGCCCAACAGAAATGCCGCGATTTTTTTTTTTTTTTTTTTTTTTTTTTTGGGTGGGTAGTTGTGTTCGTGGGACGGGTGGTTTGGTTTTGATTTCAGAGGAGTAAATCAGGGCGGCGCAGATGAACACGTCTAATTATCGACAGATGAACTACAAATTAAATAAGTAAGACATGATCGTTTGTGGAGCAGATGAGAAGTAAAGTAGAAAAAATTGATAAGAAGTTTCTATAAATATAAAATTATTGAGTAAATCTCGATTATTATTGTAAATTAACTAATCTAATCTATATATTGAATTCTCAAAATAAACAAAATTTATTTTACTATCTTTCGAAATTTTTAATATTTTTTTTTAACCTTCTTACTGTTAGTTTGTATAAAAAAATAACAAGTTTTAAATAATTAAAAGGAAGTTAGAAATATAAAAATATAAAATTTGTTTGCTATGAGCTTTTAATATGTATATTGGATTGGTCAAATTAAATTTGTCGATTTGCAAACCCATTGACCGATATTATGTTTTCATTAATTATTGAGAGGATATAATTACAGTGCTCATAATGCATTGTATGTTTTATCTAAATTACTTGTATAGTTGTGTTTTTGTTTTTTAATAGTTAGTTCTTGATCATATATCTTAGGGTTTGTGTGACTAGAATTAAATATCATGATGCTCTATTTTTTGCATTATTTCCACCAATGTGGTGAGTTCTAGGATTTGGATCGAATGGAACCAAGCAACATGTGCAACATGACCACTTGTAATTTGCTTTAAGAATTTATTTATTAATAATTTTTACTTTTAGAATATCTGATATAAGCTGCATGAAATTTTAATTTTTAAACACTTAAATTGTAATATTTTAATTGATTTGTTTAAGTTAAATCTTGCGAGTGCAATGGTAAGATTTGGAAAATAATTAGCATTGTCTTAATTGGAAAATTTAGGTAAGATTTTGGGAAGCAAGTGCAATAGAAAAGAAGCATAATTAATCATTCCTTCCGTACACAGAAAATATTAAAAAAAAAATCCAAACAACTTGTTATATTGTTTTAAGTACAGACGGATCAATTTAAAACGAATTCATAATTAAACCCAAAATCCAATTCAGATAATTGGTTTAATCAAATTAGGTCCGAATCTGAATCGAACTTAACCAAATCAAAGCCTGCAGTCGGAAAGAGAAAAGTGTGCAGTTAATGAATTTATCTCGCGTAGCTTTGATTTGTCAAGACAATTGTAGGCTAAACAACCAAATTTAGGTATTAAGATAATAGTTTTGCTACTCGGAACCAATTCATATAAAGTTTTATGAATTTAATTTTATTTTTTATGCTAAAATTTACACTTATAAGAGATATTCAACGATGGATTTTTATTCTTATGCAAAGTGATGCGAGCATATATATCAGATGCAATATATCTTAACTTGATCCATCATAATAGATTCCGTTCATTTTTGTTATTTCGTTATTTAACAATTATTTAAAATTCTATAGCTTAAGATATGTACCGTGTAGAATAAATCAACAATTTAAACTAAATTAGGTTGTAAATTTGATCTGATAAAACAAAAATGCAGTCATAAGTTCTGACTAGCTAAGCTCAGTGGAAAGAAATTTATTTGTACAATTCCAAATAGTAAAAAGCATTTTGCATCATTTACCTTGAAGTGAAATAAAAAGAAGCTCAATTTTAATTCATCCTTTTGTATGAATTTTTAGTTTTTATTGTTGGGAAAACTGGGCGGCATTTGCCCGATCAAGCCGTGGCTTTGCCGAAACGTGAGAACTTCGACCGTTGCAAATTACTAAAGAGATGTGGCCACGTGTCCATGTACTCTATATGGACGATTGAAATTTAATGTTAGCGCCCAACTGCGAAACAAAAGGAGGGCAGTTTTATCACTCCCCATCTTCCCCTTCATATCTACTTTCTCAAGAAATTCAAATAGATACCTCAGTTTTCATTCCCTTTCAAGAAACCTAAGAGAGAGAAGACAGGAAAAGATAAAGAAACAGAAATTAGGGGTTTTCAATTCGACAAAGAGGCAATTTTCATCCTGTTTGAAGAATCGTAAAAAGAAAGACAAAGGAGATTGGGGGTTTGCGCGTCCTTCTTCGATTGAAAGAAGAACCAATGGCTTCAAGAGAACAGAGCGCCGGTCCCACAAACCAAAGAGGTACCATTTCGTTGAAAAATGAAAACTTCTCTTTTTCAGTTTTTATCTTTTTAGGCGTCGTTGGATAATAGTTCCTTTTCTCAGGTTTTTAAGTTTACTGGCACGTTCTTGTATCTGATTTGATACCTTTGACAAGGCCTTTTCCCAATAATAGTAATAATAGTAAAATTAAATAATTTTGACTGTTCTTTTCTTTTTGATTCGTGGGATAATTCCGTGGAGTAACAAAAAGAATAATAAAAAAAAACAAGAACTATTTTCTCTTAGTAAAATAAATTAGGTTGATTTAATTATTTGTAATTTTTTTATATTCGTGTCACAGTCTTTGATTTGTTCCTAGTTTGAGGGTTTGTTGTACAACTTTTGTATTGTTCTTTAGTTTCCCCCCCTGATTATTACTTTATTTTCTGTATTCAACATGCAATTTTTGTGCTGCATATTTTAAATATTGAAAGATTTGATTCCTATTATTCAGCAAGTAATTTTTGTGCTGCACAATTTGAAATATTGAAAGATTTTCCATCAAGAAGACTATATATATGCTATGCATCCTCGTTTATTTACAGGTATTAAATATAACAATCCACGATTTCAATTTCTTTCTGTAGAAGGGACAGAAACCAAAGCCGGTGAAATAAGCCGTTTCTCGCTAGGCGGCATCGGTGACAAATCGAACCAGCCATCGGTGGTCCAAACAGGAGGGCAACCAGCTTCCCAGCTGCAGCAGAATGTGTTGCCTCAATTCCCACTTGGAGGAATCAGAAAAGATGTCCAAGAGCTGGTCGCCACTGGGACCTCCAGCCCAGCCTCTCACCACCCGTCCAGTTCGATCACCTCGGCAGTGTCCTCTTTCTCAATTGACTCCTCTGGCTCTGCCGGCCCCCACCATCTGCCCCCCGCCCCCAGCCACCAGCCCCCTGCCCCCCATGACCAGCCGCCCGCCCCACAGCAGCAGCCGCCCGCCCCCCAGCAGCAGCCACCTGCCCCCCAGCAGCAGCCTGTTCCCCAGCACCCAGTAATCTTCAATGAATTTGTCAAGAGTATATGCACCAAATCAGGGTATGCATGTATAGTGCTGCCTGTTTTGGTTAGTTGCGTATCTCTAGTTTGCCTTACATTTTTTGCTGATAGGATTAAGAAGCTCGACAGTAATGCTAGGTTTGTGTTGGAATTTGGAGGCCTCTGCCTAGTCATTCCCTTTATTTTTATCTTCCCCCTCCATTATAGACACAGCTTAGGAAAGATCTACAATCTAATTGTAGTTGTGTTAAGTTGCTGCTCTGGCGCTGCAGCAGGCGAAATGGTTATGGCGCTGTATACCCTTCACACCCAGTGGGTATATTACGGATGAGGTTAAGAGTCTTTTTCTTTTCTTTTTAAGTTATTAGGTGCTGTTTTGGAGCTTTACATAAGCTGGGAGTGTCCAATTTTAAATTATGTCTCAGTCGGTTTCTTTTTAAGAGGAGGCTCTGTTTTTTGGTACTTTCTAATAGGCTTGGCCGCAAGCACTTGCTACTTTTCAATATGTAGTTTGGTGTACGTTATATACTTGCTACATGCTGTTATTGGTTCTGACAATTAGTGCATTGTAACGTACTTTTTGGTTGGTATACTTAATGCAATGAAATACTCATATGTCACGTTTCTGTATGGTAAGCAACTGCTTATTCATTTTCGTGCAAGAATGTAAGAGATATTCTCGTATGCCCAGCATTGATCAATGATCACCATGTCAGGATTTAATGTTTGGTCCATCAAAATGTGTGTTGAGGGAAAATGTATCACATTTTTAAAAGAAGTGTGACATAGTTTAAAGAAATTATTTTTATGTGCAATAATTTTATTTTGGAGTACAAATGTAAGTGCAAAAAAGCATTGAGTTTCGTGTTTCTGACTCGATGAAATATCATGTATACACCCTGTTAGAATTAATATTAGCTAACCGCCAGTATGGACTATATATATGTAATGATTATTTTGCTTTTTATTAAGAAATATGAACTGCTGCTGGGACACATAATTTTTTGAGATCAGTGGTAAGAGAACCAACATAAAATTAATTAGGCTAATCTAATCTTTAATTCGAACTATTAAACATAGTTATCGTATACTATATCTATCAGTTAGACAATTAAAATCTGTAATCCATCATTGTAGGAGTTTGAGACAATTGAAGTACGTTAAAAAACTTCCATGAGTTTGACACAAACCTTTAAAAACGATTGTAAGAAAGGCAGACTGCCGAACTGTGTTGTACTGGAACAATGATTTTGGGGTCTTAATGGCATCCCGGCAAATGATGAACAGCCATCACATCACGTCCCAGAGGGTCAAAATTTCATAAAAGAGGGTGTATGAAACGCTATGATCGAGTCACAATGGGAGCCGATGTTGTTTATCATAACTTATGGTGAACATGGAGGGTTCTTTGATCATGTACCACGTCCGTCAGTGTACCCAGTCCTGATGTAAAAGTTGGAACCAACTTTCATTTTCAGTTCGAGCAGTTGGGGGTTTCGGGTTCTGGTCTCCGACCTTCTTTGTTTCTCCATGGGCTGAACCAGGAACATGTATTATGCATTTTCCAAGGTAATTGTGAACAAACCTTCAAAATCAAAGGAAGACTGGATAGATCAACAGGTGGAAGCTTCCTCCGGTCGCTACTCCCAGAATTAAGTGAACCTTATGGATAAGTTTAATATACAACTTATCCACAATCCGCATCAAGACACTATTGATTGCAGAAATCAGGGGTAGTTTTTTTTTCTTTTAAGTACCATTTGGTTACAAAATCCTACGAGGTCCAAGATTCTAAAACACAGGACAGGGAAACACAAAGAACTGCATGGCTTCTCCTAGTTACATTTCTTTTTTTTTTTATCAATTATAAGGCAGCGTCGATCTCAGCTACCCTCTTGAAATCCAATCACACGATGAACATAGCTCTAACAGTGAACAAATAATCTCAAAAGATTGCTTTTGGTTCAGTACAAATTGTACCGGAAAGTTTTCTCTGGTACAATTAAAATTACATGTTAAAAAGTACCTTTATGGTTATTAAAATGCCAATCTCTCTGCATACGACCAATGATACACCTACAAGACGGAAGTGGTGTATAACATTTCAAACCAACTTCATGTGAAAAAAACGAGCAATGAGAAATTAATATGTCCACACTAACCTTTGAAATCCACAGAGGAACACACATTCAGATAATAATTTTAAATAAATCAACATAAACTAATTAAACAAAGAGGAATGTTCCACTACCAACATTTTTATTGTCCCCAAATGTCAATATTTTGCTATTTAGTTACTTTTTTCAAATTTTAAAATTCAAACGTTAAATTCAAACCGTTGATCTTATTTAGTTTAACGAGCGATCCATTTTCATATAAGTTTTGTAAATTTTGGAGTTTATTTGATACTCGATCAAAGGATAAAACATGAACGTATTAGAATGAATCTAAAGTGAAGAAGAGTATTTTGTAAAAAAAGTAAAATACGATGATATTCTTAATCATGAGACTAAGGTTGCCCCAGCAAAACTTGAGTACTGGCAGGAGAAGTACCATATATAAGAGCAACTAATTTCATCCTTGAAGATCAATAAGCAATCAGCACGACATGTTTGACTGCCACCATTCAATAGTAATGCCTAAAATTAAAAGGAAAGTATGATATACATAGATATGTCCATTCAACAATGCTCACAAAGAGTGATCGGTAATCTCCTAATCTCATATAAGTATCTGGATCAACTATTGGAGTTTGTTGTCCAAACCATAATTATTACCGAAAAGAAAGCTATCAGATGATGTTTCTTTTTCTTTAAAAAACAAGAAGAAGAAGAAAAAGAAGAAGACTGAGCTGATATAGATCTAAAGGACAAAGTACTATGTCATTATGTCCTGTGATTTGTAAAGAAGAACAACAACATCCCTACTACAGAAAGAATACAAAATTATACCTAGAATCTCATGCCCAGCGTTTCGAAATATTGGCTGAACACATGTAGATGCGGACTGTCCGATCCCCATTGTATTGAGATCTCGCATCTAATAGCATGTGTTCAGCTAACATTAAAAGAAAAAAAATTAAGGATGGGTGGGGAATAGGTAGGAATAGTAATTCCGGGACTAAATTTAAGGAAAAAGTGAAATTTCGGGAAGCTTGGGAAGAATGCTATTCCGGGACTAAGAATGTTGTTTGGATGGTGAGTTTAGGAATAGCGTTGGGAAGTGTGAAAAGTAGAGAGGAAAGTGTTGTTGGGAAGAGTGTTATTGGAAAGAATGTTATTCCTGGAATTGGCTATTCTTGAAATTGGTAATTGCGTTTGGATGAAAAATTTAGTCCCGGATTAGACTATTCGGGGAATAGGCCTATTCCCATACGATCCAAACGAACCCTAAGGCATATTGCTTCTGCTATCTTTCCAGATATAGGAATACTGTTGTTCTTCTTTATAGACATAGGAAAATAAAACAAATTCCACAAGGTATAGAGAGAATATATATTCATAAGAACATAATACCACTTCGCCTCTTGTAAGTATTATCAGGCAAGAATGCAAGGAAAATGTGCTCATTAAAGTGTCCATTGAACATTAGCAAACCTATAGCTCCTTTGTAGCCTGAAATTATTATATATTTGTCATATAAAACTATAATATAAGTTCCAATGAGAAGAGATTATTTTTCATTCTTCATTCATCTTTTCATTTTGTTCAAATCAGTCATTCACAACTGACTTTATCCTGGCATTGTATCATTACGAGAGAAACGATTAGGATCAACCACCCACTACTATGCAAGTCTGAGCAAATTTCATCAAATGCTCAAGTAGACAGCAGCATAAAAACTAAAAAATCAAACAAATTCGTTAAGAATGCAAATAACCTTCCGGTGCTCTATAGTGACTAGTACAAATCCCAATTCGATGAAGTGATCATGACCAGGTTTCTTCCTGGACAGCTTTGCCTCCTGGAAGAAATATTTTTTTTTATAATTAGCACAACCTTCAAAGACTCCATGATTAATTTTTTGAAAGCCTAACCTTATCACTTTTTCTCTTTCTCCCAAATTGACAAGATATACAGTCAGTTGAAAAAAAAGCAAGGAATAGATTTGCATGTTTTAAATTAATTCTGTGCGATTGTTTAGGAGATATTCCTGCATAAAGCAAACGAAAGTTCGTCATTTTTTAAGAAATTTTTTGCTTTCAATTTCGAAACCTTGAATTGATGTGGCTTATTAAAAATAATCTTTTATATCTTGACAACGCAAATACATACACCTGTATATTGAAATAAAATTGACTTAAAAAAAATACTTTACCCGCGTGTGGTCAAAGTAAATTGCAACCACCGTTACCACCCCGCTACAGCAGTCATAAAAATTAACACCGGATGCACTTAAATGATAGAGGGTACGTACCACAATCGATTTGAAGTATCTAAAGTTCGACTTAGCCACCAAAGACACTTGCAAGTCTTCAAGTTCAATTAAGGAAAGTGCGAATAGATTCATAATACCAAATCACGGAAAGAAAAGCCAGAAATACGGGAAGAAACTCACAAGAAATCATTAAAACACCTACAAATAATCGTTTCTTTTTTTATTTTTGCACATATTTATAACCTAATAATCCAAATCGTTTCAAAAAATCCTTAAGACCTAACCAATCAAAGAGTTGCCTTAAATTTGAAATTTTCGACCTGGGGAGTTCATATAATTTTTTTTTCCTGCATCATATTATTGTTGCAAGTGTAATAATTTAAATTTGTATTATAAGTAAACCATTAAATAATCAATTATTCTCTACACATGTAACAAATTATAACATCTTAATTTTACTTAAAATTTGTCAGTAGAAGTTAATAAACCTACTTATGTGAAAATTTTCTGATATTGATTTTCAAGTTCTTAATTAGTTCTCATCCATTTCAAACGACACGATAAATAATATATACTAGATATCTATAATAAGAATATTTTTATTATGTTTCTATAGTTTAATTATGTTTATTTTTTTTTATATATTGTTAAGATATATTTATGTTTACTTATTGTTATTGTATGACTTTGATTTGATTAAATTTAAAGAGTTTGATCAATTTAAAGAGAAAATTATATTTGTGTAAATATAGTTATAGTTGTATGAAATAATATGATTTATATCATGTTGATATTATTCGTGAATTGTAATATGTTTATAAATGACTTAATAAATATATAGATATCGTAAAAAAATTGATGTTTTTTCTATTTTCAATTGAATGAATTTTGATTTATATGTTGTAGATTAAATTAAGAATGACGATGAAGAGAAATTAATTTGGAGAGGGACTCTGAGCAACACAAAAGAAAGATGGAGTCATGATAAAAATGAAAATAGGAAGGGGTCACAAAAATAAGAAACAAAACAATGTGTTGTCAAATTATTGTCTCTAGTGAATTGGGTCAGTTTCATGAGCAATAATATCTGATACACAAATAGTTACAGAATATCACATTACATAAATCAGAAAAATGTTATCTCAAAACTATTTCACAATGTTTGAAGTGTCGGATGACATTTAACAAAAAGTTTCCGACACTCACACATCTTTATTTATAATATTAATATTGATATCGTATACAACTGCTTGTTATTTCAGTATACAAATTTTTGCTATTTAAGATTTTAAAAACCGGAGGCATGTAAAAAAATAGGCATTTGATTTGTCTTCCTTTTCAAACGCTTATCTATATTTATTGCCAAAGAAAAAAAAAATCTACACGCTCCTTATTCAATGAATTTTTTTTAGTGTTTCTATTTATAAAGCTGTATCTAGCAAAACCACAAACGCTTATCTAGATAAGTAATCATACCCCGCGCTCAAAAATTTACAAGAAAAAAAAATCTATCCAAAAAAAAGAACCACGCACCAAAACAAACACACTCACGAGATTAAGTATTTTGTTATATAGTGATTGTATATGTATTAATATAAATTGACAAATCACTAAATAATTTAAAGCGTTGAATATATTACGAATGAGTATATTAAATTGTTCAAGAATATTGATCTGAAGCACTAATGGTTACTGACAACTATGACGCTAATATTTTCTTAGCATAAATTCCACGACAATTTTTGTTAACAATTTTGGGCGAAGGTTTTGCTGCCATAGTTTTTTTGGGCTGTTTTCGGAAAAGGTTCCGCTGCCATATCTTTTGACTGTTACAAATATCACCAAATTTTAATTGTTGGATGGTTCGATGTATTTAAATGTATCGGCAAAAAATAAAAGCAGTTCTTGACAATGCTTCTATTGAATAAATCATAACCACAATCAATGTCATCCAACAGTTCGAATTTGATGATATTAGTGACAGCAAAAAAATGTGTGTTGTGTACTTGTGTGGCAACGGAATCCGTCTCTTATTATAGTTTGTGTTGGCTACTTTGCGCTTTTCCAAATAACAATTATCAATGTAAAACTTTTTCACTTTATCGGCATTAACAAAGGCATGTATCCCTCTACTTTTCAGGGGGAGAAAAAAAGTCAATGTAAAAAATGGTCCGCAAAGCGATATCATTTGCTCGGAAATTAGAATACGTGTAATTTTAAGAACCTTAGCAAAAATGTCAACACATACACATTAGGCACGCTTCTAGAAATTATGTATATCATGGAATGATTTATCGCAATATGTGATTGATAATCAGCAAATAGAACTTTCTTAAACTTATATTTGGGATCATTCTACCTTTGAGACGCGTTGAGCAACCGAATTATACGGCCCATTGTTACTATTTAGTGGTATTTGGAATAATTCAACAACTGGGGGTGCTAATGCTATTTTAGATAATTTCAGGGGCATATATGTCATTTTGGGAGATTCTCTAATCACTAGGGGGTTATATGAAATTTCCGCCATTAAGATGGTAAAACATAAGACCATTGACTTTATTCCCAAAACGGGGCCCACGTATCATGGCAGACGCTCCCCTATATAAAAATGAAAAGTCGATAATTGATTTACTAAAGTTTAACGGCTACTTTTTCCACCCGTTGGAACTCCACTTCCCCATTCAAAACCAACTTACTCGCTTATTCCAACATATCTGATCTCTCTCTCTCTCTCTCTCTCTCTCTCTCTCTCTCTGTAGGCAGTATCTCACTTCCTCACTTCCCTCCAATGGCAAACACCTACAAACCAGCATACTACTCCTCGATCCAGCACTCGATCACCTCGATATACAAATCCATCTTCAAGTCTAGCCGGCGACGACTCTTGACGGATGAGCAGAAGCATGCGGAAGCTCTAAAATGGCAGCAGGAGCAATTCCACAAAATGCTCCACCTGATAGCATTGCACCGGGAAGGAATTGTAGAGGAGACCGAGGTCTCTGCATTCCGTGCCCGCCTTCTTGAGTCAATTGCCGCTTCCCCAGCTAATCAAGAGCCGCCACGTGTCATCCGAGATAAGCTTCTGTTCTTGCAAGTGAGTTACTTCAACTAAAATAGGTACATTAGTAAAGGTTTAGACTAATCAAGTTTGTTATTCGGAGAATAAAGCTGAAAAAAAATCTGAATCTGTCCCTATTCCTGATCCACAACCCAAAAGAGCCTCATTTTGGGAAAAGAACTGGGGTGAGTGGTAAACTAGTGGTAATTGCAAGTATTATCCAAATTCTCTGATATATTGAGATTTTAGCCAGAATTTTAATTATTGCTGATGTCTGATTGAAGAACAAGATTTGAAATTTCTAAATTTTGTACTGCTTCAGAATTTAAAAAAATAATAATTTTGCAGCCAAAATTTTCTGATATAGCTCTTGTTCTAATATTGGTTAGAAATACTCCTATGAAGTAAACATGACTTAATCCAGGTCAATTTTCAGGTGTATCTGGTCAGGCACTAATCCAACATAGTGAACGAACAAAATTGCATTGTGCTTTAAACAATAGTAGTAAAAAATGAGCTTAATTAAGTTTTTAAATATTGATAAATCTTCAGCAAAATTAAGTTTCTAAATATTGATAAATCTTTCCATTTTTTATTTAGGAATTGCTACACTCCAAATGCATCGTCAATGAAGAGTACCATACATTCAAAAGACCACTCCTCCAGAGACTTGCAATTCTTGGTGAAGAAATTAACTCCCTAGACATAAAGATTGGCAACCCAGAACCTGTGGAAACCACACAAAAGGCCGCAGAGGAGACCACACAGAACCCCATACAGGAAGAAGAGAAAGAAGAGTGGTCGACTATAGACTTACAGGACCCTGCCACAGAAAATCCTCCAGAGAAACCAAAACATAAAAATGCAATAAAGCAACTCATCAAGCCTTACAAGTCATCTAAAAATAAGGAGAAAAAGGAGAACATTGTTGTTCTTATTTCGAAAAATGAAGCAAAACAATCTAGTTTGACAAGTGAGAAAGGAAAAAGGAGAGAAAGAGAGGGTGGTGAAAAAAAGGGTTGGGGTTTGGATGGGTTTAAGAAGTGGCGAAGAAGTGGTGGACAAGAGGAAGAAGGCACGGCACCGTGTTTGGATCAATTGGAGCGATCTGATTTCTTATTTGATAATGCGGCAAACGGCGACTCTGATAAGGTACTTGCGCCTTCTAGGGAAATTATGTTATTACATTCTTGGAACTGTACCAGCCTGAATTACTCCTATATCAGTGTTATTGATCTGCTAATAACCTATCTGGACCGGTGCATTTTATCGGCATAAAATAGTTCCTTGGTCTTCCATAATTTTTGTTTATAATTATTTTTTCATGTGATGTTATGGTACCTCTAAGGGTTTTGTCTGGAGTTTGAATCAAATGCATACTTAGCAAATGCAAATGTGTGCATCTGTTGTCTGTTAAAAGTTTTGTCGGTCTTTTAAATCTGATTACAAAATATTTGCATTTCAGGTATTAGGCGATAACATAAAGAAAGAGCTCTCTTGGATTAAAACTGAGCTGTCAGCAACAAACCAGAACCTTTGTTTTTCGTATGCTTTTCACCCTTAATAAGATGTTTTATTTATGTATCTCATAATCAAATATTTTATGGTTAATTTCCCTAAAAATTATATGTTTTGTTTTTCTCTCATTTATATTAATTGCACATTGATTGCAATTTCAGGGACAAACAAGTTGAAGCAATTTCAGCAAAACTGCCAACGGACAAGTCTGACCTGAACAGCTACTTCCCCAAGTAATTTTCTTGCTATCTCTGAACTTAGAAATAAATAAAAATTTCTTACAATCGATGGTCATAATTCTAATCTAATTGCAGGACATGGTGCGAGAGGCACGGTGATAGCGTGCTAGAAGTTGTCCAAAAGGAATTTAAAGAGCATGTTAATGAAGGTTTGACATCTACTATCAAGCCAAGCAATGCTAATAATTCAATGGATACTAATGGATTTAACAAAGATTGGGTACATTTTGACGATGATTCAGAGAATTTTCATCCAAATCTTTTTAGCAAGGGAAATGAGGCCTCAAATAGTAGGGGCAGTTATGTGAACCCGTTCTTTTAAATTTTACTTTTCTTGCGTACAAAAGCAATTGTAATGGCTCATTTTGAGGACATTTTAATTTGTTTGAAGTTACTGATCTTAAATTTGGATTTATGCGGTTCAAAATTATGTTGCTTGCAATTTACTTTAGGAGTTTATTGGTTTTTCTTGGTGACTCTGCTATTGAAAACCTTTAAAAAGGCTTTTACAAGTTCCAAAAAGCTATTAAACAGTATTGGCCGCTGATAAGAGACAAATTCAAGAATTTGGATTTGGAATCACTGATAATTTCAGAATAAAAGAAAATTAAGTTTTCTACTTCAGGTTTGAAATGAGTTTGCAACACTCAGAATAATCTGTTTTCTTTTCTTTTCCTTAATATGGTTAATTTTGATTAAGTATGCTATACAATTAGCGACAGAGCTACGATTAAAGAACTATAAACTAATTCAGCCAGATTTTGACATTAAAAAGCAGAGAGCTACTTGCATCACAAAATAAGGCTCTTCCTAAATATTACAAGGCCCAAATAAAAGGACTAACCTAGAAATCATGCGCCAATTAGCTTCAAGAATTAAAAAAAATGAGCATAGTTGAATAATGATTAACAACAACTAATTAGTATCTAGTTTAGATACCCACGGCAATTTTTTGAATTACAAAAGCAGGGGATCTTTTCTCCTTTCTTTGCCTGGTTTAAATGGTAATCATAAGTGATTTCCTCTCCAGGATCTATATCCCTCTCTGCAATGAATACTACCTGCAAGATTTCAAATAAATTTATTACGTCCATATCTTATATTATTGTACACAAAAATGATGCTAGATTAAATACTACAGAAAAAGTAACGGCGCAGACCTTTTTCTCATTTGAAATTGATATTATCTTTGCCACGCAGTTTGCCTGGATTATATACACTATATCAACAAAAAATAAAAATAACAAAATAACATCTTGCACTTGATAAGAGGGGGTGGAAACTACCGAGCAGGAATGGTTGATGAATCTGGCAATGCCACCTTTGCGAGTGGCATCAATAATATTCTCTTTATCTATGCAGAAGAAATAACATGAGTTTTTTGAATGTAGCTTCTGTCCAGATTGGTACTCTTTCTCTCTCTTGTCAGCTACTCTCAGCCCAACAACCTCTCCCACGTACTCCACAACCTATATATCATTTATGCGCCAAATAAATTGAGAAAAGACAGTTATACTCACCCAGAACTTCCTTTTCATATAAACAACATTATAGCCATTTGGGTAAAATAAGAAATGGTACTCACCTACGAGTCAAATTGGAACAATAGAAAGCAAAGTAACTAAAGCTGCCCATTTAATGAAGATAATAGAGTCATTCTTTTGCAAATATCTTTATAAGATCATCTTATTAGGTCTGTAAGTTTATAGTGTTCCAAAACATACCAAGTTAGCCCAGTACAACTGCAGCA
Organism: Rhynchospora tenuis; assembly: GCA_027725995.1. Classification (NCBI taxonomy): domain Eukaryota; kingdom Viridiplantae; phylum Streptophyta; class Magnoliopsida; order Poales; family Cyperaceae; genus Rhynchospora; species Rhynchospora tenuis. The sequence continues at coordinate 85,933,014 of CM050889.1, forward strand.
AGTGTCATTCCAGTAATGACTAAAAGAAAACTTAGTATTCAATATAAATTTCTGAGGTTGGTTTTAACTAATTTCAGATCATTTTATTAAATTATAAGACATATGATGGTACTAAATGGCTCAGTATTCAAATAAAATAAAGATTAAAAAAAATACCATGGCCCCACGAGGGATGAAACGGGAAGTGTAAAGTCCAAGTGAATGGATGCATGATTTATAGACCACCAAATGCTTCCATCCCTTCAATTGCTTGTGTCGCATGTACTTCATCTGCACAACACAAGAAAAAATAATATTAGTTTGCATACTCTGTTATTTCTTCAATGAAACAACAAAGCAGCAAAAAGAATATATTGCTTTGACAGTTTGACCAATATTCCATGCATGAGTATGGCACCATGAAAAAACAACCAACACATTCAATATCGGGTTTGGACAACATGAGCTTTTAATAACAAATTAATCAGGCCCTATACAAAATGGGCTTTATACATATCTTGGTCGTCAACACAAGAACAGAGAATTGTTTGGCAATAAATGAAATTGTGCTAGAAGATTGGTAGCTGGATGGAAGATTGGTTTAAAGAGTAGTTCTTCAAAGAGTAATGGCTACACTGCTATTTTGAAATAAATCTGTTTTGTTTGAAATGACAACGGAATAGCATTGGTAAATAAGAGTATTTTTGCTCTCTTATCTTATGCTATTCCAACCTTTTATTGGAATAGCAAAAAAAAGTGCTCTTTCAGAACTATTCTGAATAACAAATATAGCAACAAGCTTTGCATGGAACAGCCTAAAATTCAAAATCGTGCTTCAACAGAGGGTTCCCAGATGGCCCATATCAATCAGTGTGAACCTTATTGATGCTATTTTCATCTAACAAATAATTTGTAATTATTTAATTAAAGAGAAAGTAAGTTACATGCAAGTCAAGCTCTATATCCGAGGAAGAAAATGATTTCAGAGCCAAATCAGTTGTGAATGGCTTATGACCATTGATACGAAGCCATGCATTAATCTGTTCTTCGGAGACGATGCAGGCCCTGGAATCACTTTTCCCTACTATATTATCAGTAGGGTTTGCATAATATTCCCTTTTCTGCCCTTTAAATACCTGTGAAACCAAGATACATTGAGAACAACTTTCTAATCGACAACCATAAAACCAAAACCACCTTAACAAAGTGTACTCATGTAAAATCTAGTCTAAGCAGTTTTGGTTATCTTCACAGTTAATGCGCAGATGGTAATATTAGGCTAAAGCACATTATACTAAAACAACTGAAGAGAAACCAAGAGCACTACAGAAGCTATTGAAGGTAAAATAAGATTATTTTCATGGTTCCTAAACTCAAATCATCTCAGGATGAGTTGGATCAGGAGCACAGCCCCTCCCTAAGTTTAAAGTAACAATTTTTGATAGCTAGAGGCAGAAAAAGTGTGATATCAGTGTTTAGAACTCTTATCCAAAACAGAACGTGAAGCACAATAAGCAGCACAAGTCCTACAAGGCTACAACTGGGGACAATCTATGATCTCTAAGTGAATTTGAAGAGTTTGAAGGTCAATTTGGATCTTACATTATATTATTTTTCTAATAATTATTGTTATTCTTTTATTTTATTTTATTTTTATTTATTTTATTTATTTGAAGAAGATCTGGAACCATGTAAGTCATGTCCTTTACCAAGCTAAAAGTGGGGCCATCGCAATCAGAATTAAAGTGCTTAATACATTACCTCTGTCCTTGCACATGTCCAGCCTTCACTTGATGTATAATTTTTATTTGCCTCAAAATATAAATTTTTTCCATCTGACTTGTTTATCCTTGCATGATAAATGCACCTTCCATAAAAGCCAACTTTCTCACTCTGTTCTCCTTCCACCTCATTTTGTAATAAACCCTGAAATGACAATTAAATTACTAAATCTAAAAGGAGCATACAACTCAAATTTAAGGACTAACAAAACCAGTTGAGCCGCTGTCTGGTCCTTCATTTGTTTTATTTGCTTGTTGTCTCTATTCATTATTATATATTATAGCCCTTTATGTATTATGCACATTTTTTTTTTTCTTTTTTTCCTTCTTTCTTTTTTGCAGAGGTTTTTTTTTTCATCTTTTACTTTTTTTGGTGATTTATGCAGGAATAATTTGAATTACGATTGGAAAGAGCCAAGAATATAATGATTAAAACATAAAGGTGGCTTAGTGAAAGCTGGCTCAGTTGATGCATATTAGCATAACTACTAGATAGTAGGTAAAAATTGTTCAATTGAACATTGAATCTTTGAGGCATAATTGTATAATTGAGGCAGGTGTTAATTTTACATGGGCTTTGGAAAAGCTAAAATTTAATCCTTTATATTACTGTTTAGATATGTAAACTCTCTGTATTGAACATGCTGTAATGGTTATTCTTGTCATCTACACCCATATTCATACCTTTTGGTGCGCACACCAGGGATGAAATGCAGAGGTACAACCATAAACTCGACATTTTATGCATGAACCTCCAGGCCGTCTGCAAACTGAGCAAATCTGAAAAATGGAAAAATAATGTTAGTAAAAGTATATAAATATCCATAATTTATCTCAAAAATTGAAAGATAATGTTGTAGAACTTTCTGGAAAAAAATAAATAAAATATTGCTAGCAATAGATATGTTCCCTTCACTGATAACATCTTACATCTGTATAACCCTCCACACCTCTAACACAACAAAAAATATAAGTTATGGACAAAAACTGCAAGGTCCAATACAAACAATGATGACAATTTGTTTTGAGTTCAGCATTGCAAAGACCTGCATACCAGTTTTGCTTACTCTCAGATATCCAGTGATGCTTAACTTCAATGCTCCAAATAATGCATAAAAACAGTTGTACAGAACTAGTTGATATCTACCAGCCAAAACTGATTGCTTACGTTTTTTTTGCTGGAAGGAGCGGTGCCAGAGAGATCAAAAACAGCCATAGTATTGACATTGGGGCACCTTGTACTGGGGGTCCAAAGACCACAAACCATGTGGATCCAGTGCACCATGGAATGATTTCCATCAGCTCCATAGAGTTGGGAACTCGGTTTATCAAAACCTGGGACAAAATATTTTATGAGACTGTTTACGAGTTTTCGGGGTTTCTGTGCCCTTGTCATAGCCCCACCTTGGTATCCGCAGAGAACACAAACCTAGAATAAAAAGGGGAATGAGAAAGAGCTGTCTTAGTCTGTTTTAATGTACTGGCCAGTTGGAACGAGAATTAGTTCAACATTGTGTGCTTCTTGAATCCATTACTCTTCCAGTTTAACAAAAAGTAATGGTTTAATGCTAAGTGGAGACCTCAAAGAAAATAAGCTCCACGATTTTACATTCAACTTCATCAACTATGAATTTGGCAAATTTGTTATTTAACTTCACCTAACTTGGCCTTTATAAACATACATTCCATCAATTATAATACTTGGAAGGCAATGGCAGGTTACAAGCTGCATACTGTGATCTAGTAAACGATAGTTTGACACAACTCACCGGTTCAAAAAAACCAGCTTTGCAGGGTCTACAAAACCATGGACCCTTGGGCTGTCGTGAGATACCATAACATGCCTGGTGCACCTGAATATATTCATAACGGAAATATGTTAAGATCGTAACAAATTACAATCCTAGACCACAAATCAAGGCGAAGGTTACTTTTATTATTAAAGATTCAATTACAATTGTTTTCATGCACAAGTTAAGGGAACATATCAAAATATCTATCTCAAAATCAACAAAGCTGTTATCTAATGAGTTACTGAATTGAATCTACACGTTGATAGCTCAACAATGCATCCAAAACCTATCTTCCAAAAGAAAAGGAAGGAAAGAAAGAAAAATGAGGAATTACCATGATTGCGCAGTGTTGGCACCTCAAAATTTTATTGATATCCTCCTCTGTCGAGTTACTTCGGCAGACAGAACAAGACAACTCAGAGAGGAAAATATGCTCACGTCCTTCAGTATGCCTAGAGTAATGGTTAAAGAGAGTTTTTCAAACAATAGAATATCAGAACAACCAAGCATTCTCACTTTTCTTTTCCAAATTTTTTGCAGCAATAGCAATTACTAACTAGTAGCTGATATTTTAATTTCATTGGTGATTGCTTTTGACATGCACTGCCAAGTATCAACCCAGGGAATTTTTCTTTTAATCTTCATAGAGTATAGGCATTGTAACCGCCATCATCAGTACAGATAATATAAGACAAAACTAATCATAAAAAAATCAAGTAAATAAAGTCAAAGGCCAACCTTGGCTTGCGTACTTGAGAGGCGGGGAACAACTGGCACTCACCAATGGGAACTGAACTTGGATGTATCGCATTATGCTCTTCTTGCCCCAATCCTGTATCAGCTTAACATCAATTTTTTTCTTTTCTTTTCTATTTTTTATTTTTTTTTTGCTACATAAGTTCCGAAGTAACTTTTGTTTGATAGATTAAAAGAAGTCATGTTATAGAAAAAAAAAAAAGGATTGGCTTTATGCCTTTATTACTTGAAAAAGATCAATAGAATGTGCCTAACATAATTGAAGAATAGTATAATATTTTTTACCTGCGCCACTTTTGGCAGAATGCTCAGATGGACTAATGCCTTCTCTCTCCATTACATCAAATGATATACTCTTCATTTTCACTCTTTTAGTTTTGCCAGAATTGTCTCCAAATTCATCTAATTTGATGTCTTTACACCTTAGTGTCGATCGACTTAAAGTTGGCTGTACCATAATAGTTTCATTCTTCAAATTATTATGAACAAACCCTGTACTTTTCCTAAAATTGCGCATTCTAGGCTTCTCTCTGGCCATAAAACTCATTGTTCCAGGGTTCTTTTGTAAAATTTTATCAGATTTTGTTGTAGTCCTCTGGAGTATCAAGTTGAGGGAAACTATCTTCACAGGTTTTGGGGCATCATTAGTCATGCCATTAGAAATGATCCCATAATTCCCACAAACAACAGGTTTGTTTCTCTTGGCACAGAAAGGACGAGAATTGGTTTTGCTCTTTGTTTCACTCTCTTTAATCCCAATTTGGCTCAGATATTTGTACTTGGGCTCTTTTCTGGCTTCTAGACGACTCATCAGTCCATGGTGTACTGGATGTATTTCGTCCTCCCTGATTTTCATGGAAAATGTTACATTTGCCTTTAAACAGCTCACTGGTCGATGATGAACCAGAGCCACCGAATTTTCTTCTCCCTCTTCTGGAAAGGCTTCACTTGTTTTTGAATATTTCACTGATCCATTGTGGACCTGGTCCGCCAAACTTTCTTCTTTCTTCTCAGAAGATGATTCATTAATCTCAACACTGCTCACAGGTCCACAGTGGACAAGGTAAACAGATTTTTCTTTCCTCTTTTTCTCAGGATACACCTCATTCCTCCCCAGACAGCCGTCTGGTCTTCGATCTGCCTGGTCCATCAGGTTCTCTTTTCTATTCTTCATGGAGAGTTCCATCATCTCAGATTGGTTCTTTGGTCCATTGTGGACAAGTTCCAGTGACTTTTTGGCTCTCTTCACTAATCTGACATCTTTGTGCGGTTTCTTGGCCAGGCTATCAGTTGGCAGTATGGCTTGCTCCCTTGGGAGGCTACATAATTTGTCGGTCTTACTTGGTTGTATTGTTGTACAGAACTCATGCTTCTCATCCGAAGAACCACATTTCTCGACCAAAGATGCCTCATCAGCTGGCACACTTACAGAAACATTTGTACCAGTATGACCCACCTCATATTCTCTATCAGTTCCAACTGATAATTCAGTTATAGCAGGCGCTGATGAACCTGAAGATATACTTGAGATAACTTTTTCCCTGATCAATAGCTTATCTGGTAAATCTTTTAATGGAGAATCTTTTCCTGAGAAATTATTTCTGGGCACATCCTTCCATGAGCACTTGAGCTGGGATGAAAGCTTAGGTCTTTTGTTTGCATCCCCATTGATGCAGTCTTTTCCTTCTTCTAACGATGAAATTGCACGCTTGTTACATCTCGAAATGCAGTGCGGCCCACAAGTAGGTATTGTTTCGTAACTGAAACAAACTTGAAAGAGAAATGGGTGAGCATCATTCTAAAATATACCCCCAACAGGAGACTACAGTATTTGTACCCCCACAAAACTAGAATTTTAGAGAAGAAATAACCTGATGCATGATGGTTTTTCGGTATCACAGGTACAGCATGCACTTAATCGCTCTGTTGAACAAACCAGACAAGAGGATATACACCTGACTGGAATTTTGCACACATCACTGTGATTACCACATTGAGATTTGTGCAAAAGCTCCTCATGCAATGCTTTCTTATTACTCTCTTGGCCAAACGAATTTTGAAACTTCAGAGTTGAGAGGCAGCACATTCTCCCATGCTGATGGGTTGTTAAACAAACTCTCGCACATCTTTCAGGTTTATACCATGAATTATCCATGAGCTCAAAACCATGGTGCTTGAGGTTCTGTGTTGAATAACAATGAATCAAAAGTTAAAGGTTTGTGACATCATGTGACTATAAGAACCACAATTTCATGTTAATACCAGTGACTAACTCTGACAGGTCTAGCCAATTGTTCTGTAAAGTCTTGGTCTTTGATGATCAAATTATACAACTAAACCTAACTTTAACCCAATTTCCCATAATATACCTCAATAGTGCAACAGAATTAAAGTTAGCCAATAAGTTCTAATTCAAAAATTTTCAAACTTAATCAAGTAATCATTAAAATACAAATACAAGTAAAAAATGGAAACACAAAATATAGCTAAAGCAGTCAAAGATTGGCAGGAAAACACCTGTATTGAGACTGGGCATACTGGTGGGTAAATCTATGCCAGCTTGATACCTTTGCTCTATGACATAGTGATCATTATTAATGAATTTCAAAATAATGATTTACCGGGCTCTCTGAATTTGTAGGACACACTGTAGAAGGATAGCTCACATTACAAGGAAATCCACCAACTAGAGAGAGATTCAAATGGGAGCTCATATTAGAGTTCCCATCATATACTCTGAAAAACCCATTCTTGCAATTATCCAGTGCTTTTTCATCTGAACACCTTAACGTATCAGTACCATTTCCTAAAATGTCATCGCCTGGTTCCACAGGATTTTTCCTCTCAAGGTGAGAAAGAAACAGAGAGATGAGTGAGTTTTTGGTTGAGTCACTAGCAAAGTCATCAGACGGTGGGGTGCTAGGGGGATGTGTATTTATGGAAATTGTATTCGCCGGATATTGATTGAGGTGTGAGTCTTCCTTTTGAGGATTTTGCATAGGTCCTGAGGTTTCATTTTGAGACGAACCTGCAGTTATAGTGCATAGAAGTATATAAATCATCAACCCATGATAGAAAAAGCTAAGTCAGCAACAGCTGGAAACTGATTCAGCATGATTTTGGCCCATTCTTTCTTTGGTTCCTCTAATTTTTGTTTGCAAACATGATGATAATGTAGGAGTATAATCTGTTTAAAATAAACCTACAGTGCATTGATAAAATGACGAAAATTAAAGTGCACTTAGGCTCAATTTCTTTAGGAGTCTTAATTGGATTTGCAGAATGGTACGAAATCACTCTGACACTGCAGTAGTTAGGCCATGTAGCAGTTTCCGATTATGTACCAGCAGAGAGCTTGCATTCTTACACTCACCTTTATTAACTGCAGGCTGGGAAAAGTGTGTAGTTTGTACACCAATTACATGGGTGAGTTGCGCAGAAGTTGGGATTACACCTGATGAATTACTAGTAAGGTTAGGTGGTTGCCCGAGCTTCAGTTCAAATCTTGAAGCAGAAGGAGATAAAGAGATGTCTTCTCTACTCCTAGCACTACTCCCAAAGCTTACTCCTTGTCCCGTGAAACTGGACCCATGAGTACTATGGGAGATCAACTGAAACATGTTATTTTGAATACTTGTACTGATATTTCCTTTTCCAGCAGCTGAGGTACAGTTTGGAGATAACGAGTTTTTGTACTTGTTCAAATTTTCATGAGCAGTATTAGCTTCTGAAGTGGTGAGATCCACCTTCTGGAATGGTTTCTGGTACACAATTCTGTTATTGGATTGGATAATAGAACCATCTTGAGAACTTGATCGGGTCGCAAGTTCTTGTAAAGATGAGCTGTTCGGCCAATCCCAATGAGTGCTTTGGACCTACAACAACCAAATTATGAAGTTGAACATTGTTTGAGAAGTTATGAGTAGGACTGATTTCCTTTCTTGTACTTTGTTTGAAATGGCCACTTGAGTTGATCCAGTACTTAAAAGAAGCATATCAAATAAGAAACAACACAATTGAAACAAAAGAAAAACACTTACTCCTAAGAAAAATCGGGCCCAGCGGGAAATAGTGATGCCATTTTCCATGTAGACGCTTTCACCGGCCTTATCAGAAAGGCCTCCCGAATGCTGCAAAGTAGAAAAATTGAATACACTAAGGATAGTTCCTTTACAAAATACAAAAATATTTACAATTCAGCATTCAAATATAGGAATTTGCTTATATCAACATAACCAGTTTTACTTCTGTAACAGATTTGATGCCAGTCAGTGTGGTCCAGGTACAGCTCAGTTGGATCACATAAATTTATTACTGATTGCTATGTAGAGTAAGAATAAGTAAATGTGTATGCCCGAGCACATACATGCATGTTTATAGTGTGTGTTAAGACTTGTAATGCATCAGATGATTCAGGCTCCACAAGCGGAAAAAAAAAACATCCAACAACAAAAGACAGATTGCAGAAAGCAACCCAAGTTCAAATATGAAATATAAAATTAACTAGATAACTTCTGCATACCTCACAAAATTTGGCTACAGACATTTTAGACCTATGACAATAGCAAACGACTCCAAGATGTTCCGAATCGAAAAACAACTCTCCAACTGAATCAAGTTTGCAAAAATTATCAGCAATAATCTTAAAACATACAAGATTTTACACATATATTGGACGTTGGTAAGAAGAAACCAGCTGTAAATCCAATCTTTATTCATGTTTTTCCCAGATTTGAAATACTAAGAGAAACAGTATTGCACGAACCAGTATTCATGCAAAAGACGAGTCGCTGATCACCATGCCGAGGTGACAATATTACATTACTGGGTGATTTTTGGGTGGCCCGGAAATCCAGCGTTTGCATTGGATAAGTACTCTGGGTATCGCCTATTTTTAATGAAGAAAAATAGAAAGAAAATTATATCTTAGAATTTCTCTGAGGAAAGATTCCAGCATTAATTAGAACTATAATGAGCACTGAACCACAAATGCCAGTATATTGCATGATTGGTAACTGCACTCATGGCAGTAATAATCAACAGGATGCTAACACTAACACTTCACTAATACACAGCAGTTGGCACAAGAAGATGCCTCAAAACATTCAACACTCGAATTTCAAATTATGTTTGTTTGGCCTTTGTTAATTGAATAGTTGCAATATTATCTTCTTAGATTTACATTCACAGTCAACCCTGTGGCATCTACTACAGACAGCATGACACATTTTCAGAGTTGAAATTATATACCACATAGACATACCAGGTTTTGAAAAGCCGCTCTGCAAAACCCAGTTTTGGGCCTCTTTTCCATGATTTTCCAGGAAAGGATGAGTACTTGCAAGAGGAGTGTCAGTGCTATTGACTCGAAAGGCATTGTTGGTATTTAGGTTACCCAGAGAGAAGCTTTGAAAGTGTGGATACTTCCCAGATACAGAAGGAAGAGGTGGGCTTGTCAGCTCTGCTGGACGTGGCTGACTGCAGACCTGGTTTAAGCCGTTGAAGACTGGTAGCTCGTGCGAAATGGGAAAGCGCGGGGGCAAAATTGAGTTTATACCCGTTTGTGCAAAAGAAAAAGGCATCTGGTATTGCAGAATTGAAATGCACGTTACATTGGGAATTTGCAAATTCAAAAGCTGAACAACAATTGAAATTTGACACTGATTTGGCTTAGCTACAAAACCAGGGGAACATGCACAAGTAAGGTCACTTGGTACTCTCACGCCAAAATTCTACATGCATTAGAAGTACTTTTGCACGCATACCCCTGAAAACTTGCATATTTTCACTGGTTTCAACTTTAATTTTCTTACGTAAATAAGAAAAGGCCTTTACTAGAGGCCGTAGCACAATGCACGTACAAAACACCTGTCGAGAGTCAACAACATTTAAGAAAAAGTACAATCTAAGCAGAACCGGAACTTTAAAAAAGTGCAAAAATAATAATTCAAAAGTTCAGTCGGGCAAAAACCCCTACTGAGCAAAACTTCCTATCTAGAGGGTGAATGTGCAAAAATTCCTCTGCGTACTTCCTCAACTCCAAAATGTACACTCAACAAGTAAAAACACCCAGTATTTCATCAGAGAAGGTTACCTGAGGCTGACAAGGAGCAGAGATCGCGTTCTCCGGCACGAGTGGGGACCAGCCGGAGCTGCATTTTGCGGGCCACGAGCCGCCGCCGTTCATGGCCCAGCGACTTCGCGCTTTCCAACTGCTTCAGTGACTTTGGAGTGGTTTTGACGAAGAAAAGAGATCAGGTGGAAAGAGAAAGAGAAAGAGAGAGAGGTTAGAGGTCGAGTCTTTTCCAATAATTGAAGCGCCGAAATGTAATTTTTTTTTTTGTTTTTTGAGTTTTGTAGAGAGAAGAAAGGGAAAGTGGAGAGAGAGGGAGAGAGGAAGGAGGGAAAAAGACGAAGAGCCTTTTTGGGAATTGTAGAGGAAGGGGTTATTAAATGGATAAGTGGGATTTTAGAGAGAGTGAGGGAGTCGGGAAGGGTGACCCTTCTGTTATTGTTGGTATTGTAGCAGTGTGGTGTAGGTTTAATCTCAACCGTTGAAATGATTTGGTGAGGGAGCTTTAGTCGCTCTGGTAAGATTTTTTTTTAACACCTCATCTGTTGCACGAATCTCGAAAAAGTAAAAGGAAAAAGAGAACATAAGAAATTGTCTACTTGTCTTCACGTCCGTTGTCAATTGGGTCCAATTTTTAAAAAAAATGACAATGTGGATCGCCGGGAATTCTGTTTTCAGGTTTTTGTTTTTTTGTTAACCTTGGGCTAGAGTTTTAATTGGTTATTGGTTAATTACATTTGTTCCAAATAATTCTCGTGTCATATTTGACCGATTGCATTACTCAATGCTAAAAGTTTCAAAGCTTTATCGGTACATGCTGAAATGTTCAAAGTTCAATTGAAATTAGATAAAGTTAGTTCATAGCTAGCTTATATCTATGCAAATCAAATGATAAAATTGCGAGGAAAAGTGAAAGTAGATAATAATTTGGAAACGTGAAACTACATGCTATATCAGTATATAATTGTGATTACTTTAATAAAGTAACATCAGAGATTTTTACTTGTTTGACTTTTGTTTTGTAATTTAATAGTACAAACGATTTTGGAAGTTAGCTTTAGTACAAGGAGATGAAATTAAGCACAAGGCCATGGTTTCTTTTCTCTTTTTTTAATTTTTTTTTGAATGGTGGAGGGAATGGATCCTCTCTTTTTTTCTTCTCTCGGAAAAAGTGTTCATGGTATTTGGACTTTGGTACAAACCGTAGGAGATGGGGCAATAAAATCTTCACGGGTAAAAAAATTGCACAATGCTGCCAACTGCCATTGCTGTCTTTGTAACGATGGCAGCAGATGTAAATCCGGAGACTAAGGTGATTGGTGCACTGCTTTTTCTCTGTGTCTGGCTGGCGTAGCCTCTGTTCTATTGTCAGAGTGCAGCAGCAGCAGCCAGTAGCTCTTTTCTTTTCAACTGGCGCAGTGGCGTGGGGCTTCACAGAGAGTGAGATGATGGAGTGATGCGATAGGTGCGACTTTTTGGTCAGAAAGATTATTTTTTTTTTTGATGAAACGCCCATGGGCGGTCAGAAAGATTATTAATTAGGTGTACATTGTGTTGAATGAACTAGGTATTCTAGCTAGGCCGGATCTCTTTCGAGATCTTATGTGTCGGGAAGATCTTCTCTGGCTTGCTAGAGTCCGTGTGGTTTTCTTTTAAATTCGATTTTGTCTTCTACTCGTCGTGTGGGAGTTGGATTGTTTTGGACTAGAGTTATTATGTATCTCAAGTCAAACGATCTTAATTTTTTAATATTAATGAAATTGAAGTTTGATTTTAATTTTTTATTTACACGATCCATGATCACATAGAACATTGTTCCGTACAACGATTAGTTATATGGTCAATTCAATAAATTTGTTGACAGCTGTAAAATTTGTTAACAATTCTGATGCAATTTTGTTATGTCAATTCAAATAAATTTGTAGGTGCAAATCGCACATTAATTTTTTTTTTTGACAAATCTAGAATAAATGTATAATTCAAACATTGATTAAAAATACGTCGAGAATTATTAAATTTCGACAATTAAAATTTCAAGTTGATCGAAACACTATGAAGGAACGTCAGCTATTATATTTTTTTTGTATGTGTGATATACTGATATATGCTCTAAGACATCATAAATATCAGCTATTATTGTATCAACTACTGGCAAAATTTAAATTTGATACTAGTGAGAGTTACCAATTAGATTATTACTATTATATCCCAACTCTTCTAGGAAATTATTATCCACAATCAGGATTTTTGTTCGAAACATAAATTAATTTGCTTCATAAATTTATTCAGCTTGTTGGGGTGGTAGACGAGTAGTTATGTAAATTTAACAAACCGGTACGAACAATGAGGCATTTGGTTAGTAAAGTTAAAATAAAGTATATATCAAGTTTAAAGTCCCTACCTTTTATATTTTAATATTATTTAATTGCTTACTAGTTACTACTATGAATAATAGATACTTTATTAAAAGTAAACCTTTTCATTTGTTAAACGGTAGTTGGGGGGGAGTTCATCTATTGCAGAAATACACACAACATAGGCTCGTAGAGTAGTTATTGCAAAAGCAGATGGGCCTTCCCCCAGGATCCCAAAAAATACAAAAAAGGCGGGTCATCAAAGGCAGGCCTGCCTCCCATACAGGGTATTTCAGAAATTATATACACCATCCAACAAAAAACCATCCAATACCATCCAATTGAACCAGCGCCATCCAACAGGCCTAAAAAGCTTTTTTTCCGCGTGCTGACGTCAGCAAAATTTTTTGACCAATTTCCGAAAATTTTTTTGCTGACGTCATCAAATATGCTGATTTAAGGGTTCTGTTAAATGTTTTAAGGGTTCAGTTAAATGTTTTAAGGGTTGAATTAAAGTGCATAAGTGTTCAGTTAGATGCACCAATAATTTGAAATTTTAGTGTTTTGTGGTCAGTTAAATACGTTAAAGGATTATTTAAAAGTATGTATGTGTTCAGTTAGATGCAGCAATAATTTAGAATTTTAGTGTTTTGTGTTCAGTTAAATACGTTAAGGAATGAACTTAAAGTTCTATGTGTTCAGTTAGTTGCAGCAGAAATTTGATTTCGTAGTTTTTGTGTTCAATTAAACTAGTTAAATAAAAAACAAAATGAACAGATACAACAAACATAGCAAACATTTACAATAACAATATGAACATTTACAACAATAAACTGAACATATATACAAATTTCATAAGTAAGAAATAAATGATCATATTCAACATACAAAGTGAAACAAATTATTGTTGCATCTAACTGAACACTTACACACTTTAATTCAACCTTTAAAACATTTAACAAAACCCTTAAATCAGCATATTTGATGACGTCAGCACAAAAAAATTTTCGAAAATTGGTCAAAAAATTATTGGTGCATCTAACTAAACACTTATACACTTTAATTCAACCCTTAAAACATTTAACTGAACCCTTAAAACATTTAACAGAACCCTAAAGTCAGCATATTTGATGACGTCAGCACAAAAAATTTTTGAAAATTTGTCAAAAAATTTTTGCTGACGTCAGCACGCGGAAAATTGGATGGGCTGGATGGTAATTCGGTGGATGGTAGATAGTAATTACCATTGGAAATTAGGGAGGTTCTTTGATTTTGAAGTTGCTTTTTTATACCAAGAAAGCAGCCCAGATCAGTACCGTACAATTTTTCTACTGGTTTCTTATGAACGGTTTAGATTATACACTTTTCTAGTATGATCTGGTCCGTCCCTATAAGATTTAAAAAACCCGGATCCCTATAATAAGATTCTTATCACTAAATAGTATAAGTAATAATAGAAAGGGCAAGGGGCTTTCCCCTTTCGAGTATGGTTCATTTATTCAAAAGTGCGACTTTTTGCTATATAGTGTTGACTTAGTGCACACTTTTGTGAACATTTCATGTTTATTTTACATTTTCAAGTTTACACTTAGTAATAAAAGTGTTGTATTGAATATAAAATTCAACAACATGCTTAATCGGTGAACCAGCTTTTGGTCTAGTGACAAATGACAATATATTTTGAGTGAAAGGTCGCAGGTTCGAAATCCAGCTGAGAGGTTTTTCATAGACATTTTAATTTAAAAATAAATTGGAAGACTTGATCCTAATTTATCTAAAAAAAGAAGGCGCTTAATTGCCAAATGGTTTCGGCTTTTATGGTTTCAGATTGTTTGCTAGTTTGTAATTCTTTCCAAAAGAAAAAAAAATAAAAACCCATCAAAAGTAACGAAAATAATTATTTATTACATTTGAACCACACAATTCATCAAAAGATGACTTCGTGGGCTTATAATGGGCCGTAAATAGAAGACCTCCTTGAACAATCTGATAGTTTACCCGGCCTTATGAAATATCCATTCCAAGTTCCAACCCACCACTTTTCATTGATTATATTATATTTAAATTCTAAGTTGTAGATTTTGCTAATTTGATCTCTTACTCGTTTTGCAACTGATACGTTCTGATTTTAAGAAAAATTTTTCCATACTAATTTTTTTTTTTAAATCAGGTAAAATCTCTATGATTTAACCAATTATATAAAACTTACAAAAAAATATATCTGTTTTTTTTCAATGGTTTTAGTTGTGGTCATTTATTTTATATATTTTTTTTATAGTTTTTGGGTGAATATTTCATGTTACCCGCGTGGGTAAACTAAATTATCATAGCAACTATATGATAGTTCTGTTAATATTTAAGAGAGTCGGCAAACTTATTGTGAGTTAGTGGGTTTAAAATTATTATAATGATATCATCATGGTATCTAATTCATCGATATTGTTTCTTTATCTTCGCCCGCACAATAGTCGGTAAAGAGAAGAAGCAAAATAGAAATTGCTTCCAACTTTTAAATACTCAAATAACACATTAAGGCTATTATAAATCCATATTAATTTAAGTCCTCTATATGCATGTACTTACAACAATATTAATACTGCATTTTGGTTTCATAGTGATTAATATTTGAAATAACGTTAGCATATATTGATGTATATCGAGATACAACTAGCTAGACTGATGCAAAATTTTTAATCCGTATAGAAATAAAATATAAATTATACATGATGGTATTTTTAGTAGTATTTTTATTCATTAGAAAATGAGGATTTAAAAAGTAAAGAGATGGTAAAATATGGAAAGTGTGGGTATTGAAATCCTTAAGATGAGAAGTTGGAGGAAACTGACAACATGAAGTTTGCAAGAGCTTCCAAGAGTTACTGAAAGACGAGAATTCAACCAGGAAAGCGTGACCGTTGGATAAAAATCTAACCGCCGGACATGATTATGACCTTCTTGTTGAGGTAATTCCTTAAAAATTGATGATGATAACTTAATTAATATTTTGTTATTGCAAGTTTGCAACTAGTCTTATTGCACCTAATTGATTAACTTCAGCCAATAAGATTAATTTTTAGTCGATCTCATCATAAATCCTTCAAATTCCGATCGAGATGTAACCAATTGTCTGAATGACATCTTAGAACCGGTTCGAAGAATTTTGAGCTCCGAACGTTGGTCCGTGTTGTTGAATTTGGATTCTAGTTTCTATTTTCTAATAATAAATCCGTTAAAAATACTTGAAGACAACCTATATACTCCTCCCACTTGATAGCCACTATCAAGTCCTTTCTAAAAAAGACGACCTATATACTCCTCGTATTGTTTTAATACTTGCCTTTGGCCCCGTTTGTTTGTGACTTAAGAAGTGCATAACTTAAGTTATGCATCCTTAAATCACTAAACATCCGTTACATAAGACGCCTTAAGGGTACATAACTTATGCAACCTAAATAGGTTGCATAATTTAGGTTGCATAAGTTATGCACCATCCCCTTTAATTTTTTTTTCCAACAATACCTCTTAAAATGATTAATCATAATATTTAATAATTAACAAATAATTAATAATTAATAATATTTAACAAGTAAAAATAATTATTAAAAAAACATAATTAATAATAATAAATAATTTATCAATAATAAATTTTTATTATTAAATAATTTATAATATTTAGTTAAAAGTAATTATTAATATTTCATAATAACAAAAACGATTTATTATTTTCATATATAATTAATCTTTAATAATAATTAATAATTAACAATAATGAGTCATTAATAATGTTTAATTAATAGCAAATAATTAATAATAACTAATAAATAATAATATTTAATAAGTAATAATTATTATTAAAAAATCATAATTAATAATAAATATTAATTATTATAATATATAATATTTAACAAGTAATATTAATTATTAACAATAACGATTAAATAATAATAATAAATCAATAATAATTTTTTATTGTTAAATAATTAATAATTTTTATAATATTTAATTAAAAGTAATTATTAATATTTCATAATAATAAAAATGATTATTATTATCATTTATAATTAATTTTTATAATAATTAATAATTAACAATAATGAGTTCACAACGTCTTATTAATACATAATACTAATTCAAATGTAAGGGCATTTTAGTCTTTTGACACGAATATATGCATGCATTAAATTATTCATCCTTACTACACAACCAAACATCCATTACATAACACTACATAAACACTTAGGCATCCTTAACTTATGCAACCCCTTACTACACAACCAAACGCCCCCTTTACAATTAGATCTCTCAAATATGCAGATATATCATATATGTATTGAATAATTGGTCCCCTTTTAGTGGTTTTACTGTCTCATAGCATGATGTTATAGATACTTTTTTTTTTTCTGTATATATATCATGTCATCAATCATTTCTGAATATCTCGCAATCGGTAGATGCAATTTGTTTTACTTCTGTTTTTGTAAAGAATAACTTATTATAAAAAAAGTAATTTAAATAAAATGTATTACTTTGTTAGGTTAATGGTTAATTTGTTATGTGCATAATATATTCTCTCTGAGTGAACTTTTATATAGCTAGTTCATTGATTGTAGAAATTTTAATGTAACTTAACAAAAATATATATTTTTTTTCTTTTTGTTCTGTGTAGGATCAACAATGACACAAACCTCGAAGCATGGGATGCATAAGATTGGATAATAGAAGCATGGGCCGTCTAGAAAAGTGTAGGTAAACTTGGGCTAATCTTGCTTGTGAGAAGCGTATGCCTTGAAACAATATGCTCTTTGAAAGGCATGACTAGGATGAAATGTGAGTTTATGTTGTCTGTATAAGGTGCATAGAGGTCCGAAGTTTGAAATGTAAAATGTAGATAATTATAGTAGACATATTTGCAACTGCGGTCTTGCTTGCCGTAGCAGCTACTACTCTTGGACTAAAACCAATTGTACAGTAGATAAAACTGCAGTCTTGATTGCCTCAGCTAAGAAACTGCAGTCTTGATTGCCTCAGAACAAGTTGCTATAATTTTCTGATGAAATTGTGAGCTATGGTTTATATGATTTCAGAACTGATTATTATAATTTTTGTTGCAATTTTGTAGTAGTTGCATATGAAATAACTTACATGAAAACTGAAATAGATTTTAAAAAATATTATTTGTATTTATTAGTGCATACTTTCACACTGACAGCTTTACGTGTACAAATCAATGCGGGCGATGTATGTTATTGTTTGGGCAAGTGAAGTTAAAATAAAGAATATTTCCAATCATCTTAAACTATTGATAATTGGTAGTGATTAAGCAATTAAATAAGATAAAATTTTAAAAAAAGTAAAAAAAATTTAAATAGTAACTTTTACTCTATTTATAAAAGTAAGATTTCGCTTTATTAAAAGTTTAAAAGTAGCTCTTTTATCTGTGGGTTCATGACGTTACTAGTTGCTGTAGAATGCAAATGGGCCTCCCAAAATCCAAAATCCAGAGGTGGTAATCAAAAGCAGGCATGTCTTCCACATTCCCCTCCAACCAGGATCCTCGGCAGTAAAAAAAATGACTGCCGAAGCAGTCATTTAGTTTTTTCCATAATATTTAATAATTTTAAAATTCAATTGTCCAATCCAAACCGTTGATTTTGTTCAATTTTATGGGCGATGCATTTTCATATAAGTTTTATAAAATTTTGAGTTGATTTGATACTCGATTAAGTGCTCAACAAATGAACGTATTAGAATTAATCAAACCAGGTTCGTTCATTTGTTGAGCACTTAATCGAGTATCAAATCAACTCAAAATTTTATAAAACTTATATGAAAATGCATCGCCCGTAAAATTGAACAAAATTAACGTTTGAATTGGACAATTGAATTTTAAAATTGTTAAATATTATGAAAAAACATCAAAGACTGCTCTCGGCAGTCATTTTTTTGACTGCCGAGGATGCTGGTCCCCCTCCAACCAGCCTTGGGTATCAGCCGCTTCGTTTATTTTTTTCAGAAACAACTAGATAAAGGCCATCTAGTAGTAGACAACAAAAACTAAAGAGTACACAAGAAGAGAAAGAAACGCAGAAAAAGAAACTCAAAGGAGAGGAAACAATTAGCAGCTTCTAAGAAACAGTGTAGACTGCGAAATGATCCATTGAAGGACGGCATCCATAAGACCGAAAACATTGCAAAAAGTTCCGTTGTTGTGTTCAATCCAGATTGCCCAGAAGGTAGTTGCAGTTAAAACTTGTCCTGATGCTGGTATTTGCAAACCAAACCTCATGTTAGGATTAACCCAAATTCCCCTACTAAAACTGCAATCCACAAACAAGTGAGAAGGGGTTTCAAGAATATGCTGACTGCACAAGACGCACCCAAATTGGAAGGGTATATTCCCTTTGAGAAGTTGATGTTGTATCAGAACCCTATCATGAGCGGATGAGCCATTAGATCAAGAAATAACTGCACGGTAGGCGGTACCCTGATTTTCCACATCCTTTTCAAAGGGAATTGGACTTTGCCAGAAAAGAAAAATGAAAGCTTTGTAGGAGGAAACCGAATAAACTCCATCAGATGACCACCTCCAAGATATCTTATCTTTGTCCTGAGTGAAAAGTAGTTGTTGAGCAGACTCAAACAGGGTAGTTTCTTTG